>BSBM01000092.1:12670000-14007500 GCA_027924585.1 Larix kaempferi
GAGGAATAAATATATAATTTTGGATTTGTATAATGAGGTGAATCCCATAAAATATGCTTTAGACCATTGTATAATGTTCAAATCATATCTGATATGTAGTTTGGATGGATTATTTATAAGTTTGGTTCATGAATTTCTTCGAACAGGCTGTTGCAAGCTAATGTTGGCCACTCATGATGCGTTAGTCACAATGGACTTCTGGAAAAACATAAATCTGGATGTCAAAAAGAAATATTAGAGCTACCTGCACAACTTCTTGGAATATGGTGTAAGAAGATGAAATATAGACAATCAGATTACCTTCCAGAATATATAACTATTATTTATGGAAATTAAGTATAACTCCCAAAAAATGGGGTTCTCCTAAGGTTGGTATGTTATTTTTTTAAGAAAACATAATGAATATGTTTGCGTTCGGCCTTGGGTTTAGTATGCAAAAGGTGGAATTTTTTGAAAAAAATTATATGCAGTCGTAGATAGCAGGTCGTTCTAGTGCAGCGCTATTTTTCCATAGCTATTTATGTTATTTTTATTTTATTTTTAAATTAAATAAGTCATCCAAGCCCTAAAATGACTAGGTCGAGCGTTGGGCCCCGACATCATGGTCTTAACATAATCAATGAACTTTTTTTTTTAGGATGTAGGTCTTTGTGTGTACTTGTACAGGTTCTTTTATGTTTTCAAAATAGGTGAGCCAATCAAAAGTTATAGCTGGAAGAAATAACCTACTTTTGTTTAATATTGTCATTAGTGCAATTAAAATTAAATAAAAAATAGAAAAAAATAATAGATTTAATAAAAAATTACATATTCACAATATGCACACATAGTTCTACAAGGTGTGCAATTTCATTATCAGTGGGCAAGTGTAGCACATGCAGAATCATGCTCGAAATAGAAGAATTTATAGAATAAGATGTATTTTGTTATAACACAGTCCAAGCCACTTGGTTTGGCAACCCGAACCTAAAACCAAAGCAGCCAAGTCATCCACCACGTTGGTGGGAAAGGAATTTCCCGCCAAAATTTATAAATTTAATGGCACGTACGCGTTATTTTAAATACACATGTACGCACTAAGAGAATGTATGCAAAAATTGCGTGTACACACTAAATAGCACGTACGCACCATTTAGTGCATACACGCTAGTAACGTGTGCGCACATTGTTTTACTAATCTGAAATGTAGTTTTGTTTTCATATTCATCTATCTCAAACGCCCCTCCTTCCACCCCTCTTCTGAACTCTTATCCTCCTCCTCTCCTTTCTATATTCCTATCCCTCCCTAACCCTCCTCCCCTCCACCCCATTTCAACCCCTGTATCTCTCTCTCTTTCTCTCACTCCCCCATTCAATCCTCCTCTATCTCCCTATCTACTTGAGCTTCCTCTTATTCTCCCTCTCTCTCCCCTCTACCTAAACTTCTTCTCCTTATCGCTCTCCCTCCTATATCCATCTCTCTAACCATAACCCTCGTCCTATCTCTCTCTTAGTCATCCCATCTCTTCTTAATCCTCCCCCTCCCCCTCCCCCTCACTATCTCCTTAACCATGCTCCTTTCTCCCCCCTAACCCTCATCTTCTCACTCTCTCTCTATAACAGTTCTCTCTCTCTCTCTCTCTCTCTCTACTTAACTCTCCTCCCCCTTTTCTTCCCCTATGTTCCTATCTCTCTCTCTCTTTCTCTCTCATTAATATTCCTCTCTCTCTCTCTCACTACAAGGGAAATACCTTGTAGCATAGGTATCTTGCAAATTGGCCTTTTATATTGCCCCTAAACCAATGCTCAAGGATTTACTGAGAAGCATAGGGAGGAGGAGGATGACTTGGCCTTCGAGAAACCTCATGGGATTATCGATAGCGAAGACAAATTTAGGAAAATGAGGCTTAATAGAGTTAATTTCATTGACATAAATTATTCCTTCTCCATGGGTGACAAGACCCCCAATGTTGCTATCTAGATGTATGTTGATATCATGCAGCAGAGGCCCTCAAGAGGGAAAAGGAAGAAACCCTAAGGCTAGTTGCAAAGAAGCACTAGGAAGAATATGAACATAAGGTGAAGGATAAAGATAGGATCACTCAGGCCCCGGTGGCACAAATTTCCTAGAAGCGAAGGAATCGATGGGACCAAGCTCAGGCTTAGGAAAATGCTGCGAAGAAGGCAAAGGCTTTGTTGGGCTGGGATGCCCTCGATGCCACTCATTGGATTAGCAGGTGGGATGGTACACCTACTGTATGAAGGATGAATAGTGATGTGAATTTGGGCATTGATTAGCGTAACATATTAGCAAGTGGGATACTACACCTACCCCAGGAAGGGTTAACAGTGATACAACTCCTAAGTATCTACCAAGTGATTAACTGCTCAAATAGAAGATGAAACGGTTCCTTGGTAAGAATGTAAACCTAAAACGCTGGAAGCTGAGCAGTCTTGCTATCTATTGGCATTCCTCCAACCATGTGAAATATGTAAATGTTGTATGCAAGGAGGGATAGGAGGAAGAAACCATAGAAGGGAGTAAAGGATAAGCTGCGTAAAGATTAGAAGTAGAGCCATGGCAGTGATGTTTGGTTCTCGATTATGCAAATGTATAGGTTGGGCTTGAAGTAGTAGTGCATGGCCCTTTTAATGTAATTTGGAGTGGCATTAGTAATGAATAAAAAATTTAATACATTTCCTTATTCCCATTAGTTGCACAATGTTTGCATTTATTGTGCGTCTATCGGCTTGTATAGATTGAATTGGAATTTGGTTCAATGGTAGTTTTGTTGTCCATCTTTGTAGCATCTTATTTTCTACATTAGCCCCCCCCCTCTCTCTCTCACACACACACACACACAAAAAAAAAAAACAAAAAAAAACATGTCACCCTATATCCCTCTGCCCCCCCACCTATCTCTCTCCTTAACCCTCCCCTCTCTCTCTCTCTCTTTCTCTCCCTCTCTCTCCCTCTCTCTCTCTCTCCCTCTCTCTCTCTCTCCCTCTCTCTCTCTCTCCCCTTAAAATTACTCCATCTCTCGCTCTAACCCTCTTCACCCATATCACTCTATCATTATTTGGTAAACCTCCTCTATCTGTAGTGCACAGATCCCCACTCATGACACCTATATCCCATTTAAAGGCCTAGATATAACTCGTACAAGGGGCATACCATTTGATCTATCCATGGTCCCATGTGGTCATCTAAGGATGTGCTCATGGTGCTTAAACTCGATAATCCATGCTTAGGTCCCAAGGTTGTTGTTTTCCTCCCCCAACCATGCTAAAGGGATAGAGGCTCTTATTTCATTACCACAACCATGGTCAAGGCATGAAGACCCATCCATAGTGCATAAACCATCTTAAGGGCACCGATACCTAAATCCTAGGCCAAATACTCCCTAATGAGGGCTCATGTGGTTTCTAGGTGTTTTTTATGCTTCATAAACTCAAAAAGGTTCAATTAATGTATAAACCCCATGTTTCACCCTTCACCATGATTAGGTGTCAACACCCATTTCTAGTGCACAATACTTACGCATGGCCCTTATATCCCACTTGGATGCCTACAAAGAACCCTTACAAAATACTCTTGTGTTGGTCCATGGACTTAAAGAAACTAAGTCCAAGAAGTTTCAACAATATCTCGAGGCACTTAAAGTTTCCTTCCTTGACCATGGTCAAGGTCCCACGACTCATCCTTTTTAAGAAAAGTCTTCTAATGGAATCCATATCAAAATTTGATTGTAAATATCCATTAGAGAGGGTCCATGCCATTATTTTCACATGTTGTTGATGTCTATTGAACCTAAGAGACTATTTTTAATCCTCGAGGATGAAGTGTTTTCCTCCCCAAACCTACATGGCACTTGAGCTTGAAAAGGTTACTTTATGGTTGAAGCTGTTTGTTCCACCTAGGCATGTTTAGGCCTATAGACCCATTCCCAAATCATGAAACCTACTCATGTTGAATGTATCCCACTAACATACTCAGCAACGCTATCCATGGATCAACAAACATTCCCGGAATGGGTCGAAGACATAATGTTGTTTAAGGCATGCGATGTAGCCTAATCATGGTATATGTGTCCCTCTGCATTTGATAGAGATACCCCACAAGGGTTATGTATGGTGGTTTGAAGATGCATTCAACATCGTATCCTAATAAGCTTCTTGGGTTGTAGGTTTTTTTCATGGTGCTTGAGCCTGAGAAGATTCATTTAAGGTATGAGGAGCTTCTTGTTCTCCCTATACCTTGGTCAGACCTTGACACCCATTTTTGGTTCACAATTAACCTAGTCATGGCACACATAACACACTTGAAGTTGACTAATACCCTATAGATTTCATAGGTGGTGGTTCAGGGACTCTTTCATGGTGTTTGTGCCTAAGAAGCAAGAGTTAGTGTTGGAGGCTTTTATTTCCCTCCACTATCCATGGTTAAGGAGCCAAGATAACTCCTTGATTCCCAAGACATCATAATGGCAACCATATTCAATTCATATGCAAAAGAATCCTTGTAGAGGGGTAGTATCATGGATTCTATGTGTTATTGACGACCCTTGAGGTCAAGAAGTTTCAATTAAGGCTCAAGTGGAATTCAATTGAGTTCAGTATGCTTCAATAAGATCTCAAGGAACCTATTTTCTTTCTTTGACGAAGTTCAAGGCCTTGCAACATATCCATGGTCTTGCATGGTAGTCTGAGGATGCATTCATTGCATTTGATCTTGACAAAATATGTTTCGGGTCTAAGATTTCTATTTCCCTCCATAAACCATGGCCAAGGGCTTGAGGCTAGTTTTTTTTCTACCAAGATTAGGGTTAAGGGCCGAAGAACCATCCACAGTGCATAAAGCATGTTAGAGATAATCTATATTGGACAACTAATGGTGGCCATATGCCCAAGAAGAAAATATTATTGATAAAGGCTCTTATTTAATACTTGTACACACTAATACAAAATGAGAAATTAGTGACTACATGACTAAAAGAGTTAGTCATCATAGTTTTTTCAAGTGATTTGCTACCAAAATTGATCAATTTTGAGTGACCTAACTAAAAATGACTAGCTTAAATGACTAATTTAGTCATGGGCTAAAAAATATGACTAGATAATGAGTGGCAGAATTAAAAATGAATAACATAAACGACTAATTTAGTCAAGGAATAAAAATATGACTAGCTACAAGAGTATGAATTAGTCGTTTATGTTAGTCAATTTTAATTGTGTCACTCTAGCATTGGAAAATTGCAATTTTGACAATGAATTGTTACAATTTACTAAATTTAAACACTATAGATGGTTTTAGAGACCCTTTAACACTATAGATCGATTCAGATAACCCCTAGAATCCATCTACAGTGTTAAAATTTAGTAAATTGAAAAAAATCATTGTTAAATTTGCAATTTTCCATTGTTGGATTCTGTAAAATAACTTATCGAAAAGAGGAGAATGAGGGATTGTGGTTTAATAAATATTTAAGGGATTACTAATTAATGTGAGGTTAATATAATAGGTTAGTGGAGTAGAGGCCCACTGGTTAGCATGTATAAAAATATCACCCACATATCACCCCTAACCTCCACAAGCTCTCCTATGTCGATGGCCAATCTTTGAAACTTCTCCACATGATATCACCTCCTTGACAGGATTTTTAATTGCCTTCTAATTACTTAGAAAAAAACTAAGAAGTGTACATTAATTGTCAACCCGAGGTTCATTGAGAACTTGCGAGTTACCGTGCACTGTATGTGCAAACCACAATCTCCTCTTACATTGGTTTATCTACTTGAAGTTGTAGTTCAATAACCTTACTTACAAACAATGGTATGAGCATTTACATTGCCTTGGCAAGGAACTATACATCTAAACAACTATTGAAACTAAGTTGCAATGAAAGTAAATCACACGACATGAAAGTAAATGCTAAAATTAAATTCACACTTGAAAGTAAATTCTAAAACTACATTCACACTCTGCAAAAAGGTAAATTCTAGAACTATGTCCCACTTTGTGGAAAAAGTAAATTCTAATACTACGTTCACATTGTGCAAGAAAGTAAATTCTAAATCTAAGTTCACAACACACTTGACAGAAAGGTAAATTGCAAAATAAAATCTAAAAGCTATCCTTGCCAAAAACAAGTTACTGTTTATGATCCAATGGAGTAAATAACATTATTGCACTAAGCTCAATGATTGTAAAATAAACATTTAAATCTCTATTTATACATTGAAATCAAATTGGAGAAATAAAATTCACACTTCATAAGAAATCACAACTAAGCAATGAAGTACAACTACATCAACATAAAAAAAATAAAATCATATTGCAAAAGAAATTATAAAACTAAGAACTAATTGAATCAAGATGAAAGTTCAGCTTTATTCCATCATCATTTGGACTATTGCTCTAAGAGTCCTCCCATAGAATGGAGAATGAACTCTTATTTATACATAATTTATCCATAACAAATAATAAATGAGGATCCAAAATATCCTCAACCAATTCCTAAATGTTTGGATCTCAAACTAAATCAAAGCTAATCCAAGATCCTTACTAACTACATGCTATTTAAAATACCTTTGAAGTCAAATTTGAATTTAGGGATAGAGGCTATAATAAAATAGTCAAAACTCATCCCAAATGTCTCTTAACAACTTTTGACTTCTTAGGTCCATCATATAATTGATAGAGATCTTCAAATCTTTGTGAATAAGCCAAATATGCACTCATATCCACCTCCATTTACCAACTTTAATTTAACATCATGATTTGAGACATATAAAAATAATAGAAATAATAAATTTATAAAAATCCATTGTTCCTAATGAATATCTTTCTCCAAAGTTGGTGGTTGAAGGTAAAATTTGAATTATTGATTGTTCTATAATGTTGCAGATAGAGTTTTCGTAATGCTGCAGATCCTGTAGAGTTTCTGTAATGTTGCAGATAGAGTTTCCGTAATGTTGTAGATAGAGTTTCTGTAATGTTGCAGATGCCTGTAGAGTTTCTGTAATGCTACAGATGTCTGTAGAGTTTCTGTAATGCTGCAGATAGAGTTTCTGTAATGCTGCAGATGCCTGGAGAGTTTCCGTAATGCTGCAGATAGAGTTTCTATAATGCTGCATATAGACTTTCTGTAATGCTGCAATAAATGTTCTGCACTGCTACATAACTCCCTCAAATATGTTGTTGCTGCTTCCAACAATTGATTCAATATTCAAAGCAAATACATAGTACACTAATTCCCTCAATGTTAGTAAAAAATCAAATGAAATACTAATACATGTAATGGAAAAATTACTTGAGCATAAAAACCCGGATATGAGCATAAGAAAGGATTAATGAATAAATATGGATATGAAAAAGAAATTATAAATAAGGTGAAATGGTGGTAAAAATATGCTAAATCCAAGGCCCGTCATCTCCCCCAAACTGAAAATGTTGCATGTCCTCATGCAACCCTGTGTCAACCAAGCTGAATGATGTTCATTTTTAATGCAGAACTCAAAATTCATTGTCAACAAGCCACCACCAATGTATCTGATCATCAAGATGTATGAAATTTCATCCTAAACAAGCCTCCATGCCAACTTAACATTTTCAATGCAAAAATGCAAGAAAAATATATTTTGTAGCCAATGGACTGACAATTTGCAGCTTTCACAAAAAAATGTCATTTTTTCAAAAATATGAACTGGTTTTTACCAAACTTTGCAGGGGTGTTAGGAATGCCATTATGCTTCTCCCAGCCAAAAATTGGAAAAAATCACATCACTGTTTTCGAGAAAATGAGAAAATGGTTGTAGGTGACTATGCTTGATTTCTCAAAAAATATCAACTGGGTTTTCACCAAACTTTGCAGGGGTGTAAGGAATGCCATTATGCTTCTGCCAACAAAAAATTGGAGAAACCCACATCACGGTTTTCGAGAAAATGAGAAAATGGTTGTAGGTGACTATTCTTGATTTCTCAAAAACTGTGCATTGGATTGAGCTGAAACTTAGTGTATTTATTCTTGTTACCATAATGTTTATCTCCTCCAAATTTCGAGAAAACCCACTTCACCATTTGGGAGATATCTTCATTTCAATTTCTGCAATTTTTTATGCCATAAAATGCTCCATTGTTGCACATACATTTTCCAAGTGAACTACGTGAAGACTTGAAATGATTATACATGAATATAGAAATCAGAATAGAGTCTCCTCCATATTTTCTAAACGGGTTGGTAGCATCATTATGAATTCTTAAAAGCTTTGTTTTTTCATGTGCATGTTACGTAGACCCAACTGATTTCAACAAAGTGTTTCTTCTAAATAATGTCACTCTCTTATAACTGTCATGAAAATACTCATTCAACTGTATGATAGCTTTTATGCACGGAGATTCATTTTCATTTCAAAAGAAACAGTGTTGCTTCAAACTTTGAAAGTCATGTAAATCATGTAAACTCTTGATATATGAGGTGAAGAGAATTACCAAGACTGATGTAATTGCTGCAAATAATGGCAATGACCCTCTCCTCCCCCAAACTGAAGAATTTACTGGTCCTCTTAAAACTGTTACCAAAAATGCATTCACAACATAATCACTATAGTGCTATAGATTTTTCTAATGTGCTTGTGTTTTTGGTTTGAAGAAACCTTAGGCTACCACCCTGTGCATTCTCCAAAATATGGGACAGTTGTTACTACCCTTCACGTCTTTGTTGCTATGCCAATGCAACAAGCTTCCACCACTGCCACATACATCACTATATTATTGCATCTATACATTACTGGAAATGCTGGAACTAAATTGATGTTGAAGCTTAAACACTCCCCCAAACTGAAGACACAACATGTCCTCATGTTGTCTTGGAAAACAAATGGATAATGTTGATGCAATTAGACTGTAGAGGTGGCAATGTTCTTGAGTAGATGCCTCTGCTCATGTTGACTGTAATGATATAGTGGAAATGATGCAGCCATATGAAGAGCAGTTCAATGAGTATATATGCATGGACCGAAATGCCACCAATGAGAAAATGGGCATGGTTCAGATTTGCTTATTAGCATGAGATGGCCAATTTATAGGGCTGAAGCAAACTTGATTAATCATCCATTGGCTATGACATTTAATGTGCTGGAGTGATAAATGGAAAATAAATGTTCCATTCATATGGCCTCCTTGTATGTAGATTCACGATGTTAAAAAGAATCTTCATAAAAAAATAAATTTGACAGTCACCAAGTATGCAAACCTTTTCCAAAAGAAACTCAACATTCTTCATGGTTTTTCATGTTTTTCTTTTATTTGCAATATTGTTTGGAAATATGGCCTAAATATCCTTCAATTGTTGCACCTTTATTTAGAGATATACTAATGTAGCTATCTTTATTAGTATTGTTGCAAGAATGCTGGTTACAATCTGCCCCCAAAAATTTGAAACACAGTCTCATACAATGTTGGCTGCCACGAATATGTTGTGTGTGATATTTTTAAAGCTTAGAGAAGGGACAGAGCGCTTCCTCTGATATAGTTTCACTTACAACAAGCTGGAAATCATCATGCTGAAGTGCCTTTGATGATGTATCCAACCATTATCATCCCATGGACTATGGTCTCTTAATTCTGGACTCATATTCAAGTTTTGAACAATCTGCAGCAATTTGTGGGTGTGGGTACCAATAAAGAGGCTAAAACCCTATTTCTTGCTGCCATAGGATTGTCAAAAGTGAAAACTACCATGTTTTTCCTTGATGAGCACTAACAAAAACCAAATTGGTGGAGCAAGTGATTGGAATATGTTGCAAATTTGGCCATGTCAATAATCAGTCCTTTATTGTCACGAAACTCATCCAAGTTTACAAACAAAAACATAAGCATCCATGTGGGAGAGACATGCATTAAGCCAAATTTTCAACATGAATTAATTTGAAAATTAAAACAGGGTTGACTTACAATATTCTTCCCAAGGATTGTGCTCTGTTATGTTTGCTCACCTCAAACTGTTTCTGATCCATCCCCACAACCTCCCCCAAACTAAAGATGTAGCTTGAATGCGCTGTCAAGACACCTCATTTACATGAACTAATATGTTGATTTTCTGCTGTCAAGAATGAATGATGCTTTGTTTTCCTGTTCCATCAACATATTCATACGTAGGAATGGCTTCTACAACAACTCATTGTGTTGTAGGTTCTTGTGGCTAGCCTATTCCCTTCTTCCTGTAATGTCCTTGGCTTGTAGATGAGCTTTTCCCTTTTTCTACTATTGGTTCTTGTGTGACAACAGTAAGTTTCTTCTTCCAACAATTTATTTAGCTTGTGCATCAGATGCTATTTTCTTCTCATTGTTGGTTCTTGTGTGGCAGCAACAATACTTCCTATTATTGGTTCTTGTGTGACAACAATAGGGCTTATGTAGCAGCATCATTTTATGCTTGGGTGTTAGGAGATGTCCGAGTGGACTTAGCTAGGGAAGTAAAGATGAAATAATGCTTAAATGGAAGGGTGAAGGTTTGGGTTAAGAAAGGATGGTAGAGGATGGAAAATAATGATGACGACTAATATAAAGATTATGATGTGTAATGGTGTGGTCACGATATGTAATGGTGTAGTCATGGTAGGTAATGGTGTGCCCCTTCCCCCAAACTGAAATATTTTACTACCCTTAGAAATATAGGAGGAAGTAGTGAAAAAGGCTCAAGTGATTTTCCAAATACAAATCTATAGCATTCAATGAACTTGACTAACAATAAAGAAAATAAGCATACTTGTACCTACCTATGAATATCGTGAAATGTGCAACAGCATCCTGAGAAGCATGAGATCTGATGTGGTCCACAATGGTGTAGAAACTGACAAGAAAGAGCAATGCGGAATCCAGAGCTTGGATTTGGAGTTGAAAAATGATCTTCTGATGTAGTAGCAAATCTTCGAAACTTTATTTAAAGAGCATGATGGAATACTTTATTTCTCACTTATTTGCAAACCTTATCCACCAGCAAGCTAGTTTTTAGACAATATCTGTTTGACTACTCCCAGAGGGTTTTCACAATCAGAAACATTTTATTTCCAAGGGATGCCCGCCAACAAGCTGGTTTTCAAGCATTCCAAGGTCTAATGGTTCCTGAAACAGGTTTTCACCATCAAATTTTATTTGGAAAGGGGGTAGAGAGGCGAGGGAGCTTGACATTGTAAGTGAGCCAAGATGCTTTATTGTGTGGGTCAGGGATGGATGGAGAAGAAAGTCATGGGAGAAATGGAATGGTGGGGGATGAAGTCAATCTGATGATAGTGGTGATATAAATGTTGTTCATGAGAAAATATTATCAACCACATAAGGAAATGAAAGATTTATTAACTTCACCAGGCATGCATATCAAAATGGGAAAATGAAATACATAAGCATACCATGGCGCTAGTGAATGAGCATGACGAATCTTAGGTCTTCTAAAATGATTCTTTATAGAAATCAGGGATGTGGAAATGGGAATGTGGGAATGGCACTTGACCTCTGGAACATTAGTCTTCAACTTCTTCATATCAATTCTTCATATGCCTCATTATGGATCCATCTGCCATCTTTGATAAAAAGTCTTCTGGTTGTTGTCTTTTGGTGATGAGACACTATTGGATCAGGCTTCTAGGAACTTGAGCTTCAAAAGTAGCACATACCATGCTAATGAATCTTCATTGTTGGATTTCTGTAGAGAATTCCCATCAGCATTAAATTTGGTCTTCACGAATCATTCATCCATATATTAACCTTCTTTAATCTTCCAAGGACCTGCAAAAAAGTTGGCACTTACCTGCAATAAAATGTGAGCTCATGGAAGAAGAGAGGTGATCAGTTCCTCTTAATCCAAAACATATGCAAGATAAATACAACAAATTATTATAAAACAAATCCAAGGAATATAAAACAAAAATTCACTTTTTACATGTTGGAGAGCGGTGGCCACCTTAGACAACCCAATGGTATTTTGTTAATAACTTCTTCGTTTCACAACCGATTTGAGTGATTCTAAAGCCAAATGAAAGTGGATTTAGAGGGATAACTCCAATAGAAACAGGTCTTGAAAATGCATTAATATGGTATTCCAAATCTGCTAAACAACATCATGTAAGACAGACTGGTTGCAATTTCCATCCTAGACCAACAGTCAGTGATTTGAGCATTACTTTTTCGTTTGTTGACGGATTGAATCGATTCCACTTGGAGGTTAAATTAGATTCTGATATATACCTCCAATAGAAACAGGTTTTTAATTCAATAAGAATTGATGGGTCGAATATGCCAAAGTACAGCCGATCAGACAGAGTTCCAGGAGTGTTGATTTATGATAGGCAGTTAGTAGTTTGGGCATAACTTTCTCGTATATTGTCGGATTTGAGTGATTCAAATTGCATTGTAAACTAAATTCATAGGGGAATATGCCTTATAAACAAGTTTATAAAATTCATCCATTTAGGCACCCAAAAATTGACTGTCTCAACTGTGTTTCTGAGATGTCTACCCTACACCTAGTGAGTATTTTGACCATAACTTTTTCGTTTGATATCCAAATTGGGT
The DNA here is from genome assembly GCA_027924585.1 of Larix kaempferi. Classification (NCBI taxonomy): domain Eukaryota; kingdom Viridiplantae; phylum Streptophyta; class Pinopsida; order Pinales; family Pinaceae; genus Larix; species Larix kaempferi. The sequence continues at coordinate 12,682,551 of BSBM01000092.1, forward strand.
TAGAAACTAGATTCCAAGGTATAATTTGGATAGAAATATGTTTTAAAAATGTGTCCATATGGTCTCTCAAAACACGACTATCTTGACTATGTTTTCAGTAAGCCCAACATGCCAAAATGCCCAAATAGCCAATTTTTCACTAAAATGACGATTTAGATGGAAGTGAATGTTTTTATCGATATAATTTCAATGTAATACATCAAATAACAAATAAAATCAACAATCCAAACCCTAAGTTGAACTATCCATATGTTTTTCTAAGGTTCTATAGTTGAGCTACAGATCCTCAAAAATTGAAAAATTTCCAAGATATGAATAAATGATTATAGTCAAACTTCAAAAATTGTATTTTAGTGCTACAAGATGTATTTTTATGAATTGAATAACATATTACATACCCCTTTTGAATTTTTTTTGAGTCTTTTGTACTCTTTCTTCAATGCCTTCCTGTCGAATCCTCTTGAATCCTTCAATAAAATCTTCATTCGCTAAGCCTCATTTCTCTTTCCAAGCTTTCTGCAAAAGACAAATTAGTAATATGTGTGGCTCTTACTCCACCACATAATTATCATCTTGAATCTTTGATTTTATTCATGAAAATAGAATGCATAAACAAATCTACTACTATTGCATAAATTATTAATATGGTTCATATTTGCAGAGACTTGCGGCTGGCTATTACACTATAGTAATGCTACAGTGAGGTGTCTTTGCATCTTACTTGTCTCTGTTCCTCCATCCTTCAAACAAAAACATATGCATGTATAATGAAAAAAACAAATAGCTCTCTACCAAAAGGAAATTTACTCAAGTAAAAAAAGACAATGGTTGTGGTAACTCTCCGGCAATGGCGCCAAAATGATGGGTTTTTTAATTTCCTTATAATTACATAGGAAACAACTAAGAAGTGTACATTAATTGTCAACCCGAGGAACTTGCGAGTTACCATGCATTATCTACTTAAAGTTGTAGTTCAATAACCTTACTTACAAACAATAGTATGAGCAATTACATTGTCTTGGCAAGGAACTAAGCATCTAAACAACTATTCAAACTAAATTGCAATGAAAGTAAATCACACGACATGAAAGTAAAACACACGACATGAAAGTAAATGATAAAATTAAATTCACACTTGAAAGTAAATTCTAAAACTACATTCACACTCTGCAGAAAAGTAAATTCTAGAACTATGTCACACTTTGCGGAAAAAGTAAATTCTAATACTACGTTCACACTATGCAAGAAAGTAAATTCTAAATCTAAGTTCACAACACACTTGACAGAAAGGTAAATTGCAGAAATAAAATCTAAAAGCTATCCTTGCCAAATACAAGTTACTGTTTATGATCCAATGGAGTAAATAACATTATTGCAGCTCAATGATTGTAAAATAAACATTTAAATCTCTATCTATGCATTGAAATCAAATTGCAGAAATAAAATTCACACTTCATAATAAATCACAACTAAGCAATGAAGTACAACTACATCAACATAAAATAAATAAAATCATATTGCAAAAGAAATTATAAAACTAAAAACTAATTGAATCAAGATGAAAGTATAGCTTTACTCCATCATCATTTGGACTATTGCTCTAAGTGTTCTCCCATAGAATGAAGAATGAACTCTTATTTATATATAATTTATCCATAGCAAATAATAAATGAGGATCCAAAATATCCTCAACCAATTCCTAATAGTTTGGATCTCAAACTAAATCAAATCTAATCCAAGATCCTTACTGACTACATGCTATTTAAAATACCTTTGAAGTCAAATTCGAATTTAGGGATAGAAACTATAATAAAATAGTCAAAACTCATCCCAAATGTCTTTTAACAAATTTTGACTTCTTAGGTCCATCATATAATTGATAGAAATCTTCAAATCTTTGTGAATAAGCCAAATATGCACTCTTATCCACCTCCATTTACCAACTTTAATTTAACATCATGATTTGAGACATATAAAAATAATAGAAATAATGAATTTATAAAAATCCATTATTCCTAATGAATATCTTTCTCCAAAGTTGGTGGTTGAAGGTAAAATCTGAATTATTGATTGTTCTGTAATGTTGTAGATAGAGTTTCTGTAATGCTGCAGATCCTGTAGAGTTTCTGTAATGTTGTAGATAGAGTTTCTGTAATGCTACAGATGTCTATAGAGTTTCTGTAATGTTGCAGATAGAGTTTTTGTAATGCTGCAGATGCCTGAAGAGTTTTCGTAATGCTGCAGATAGAGTTTCTGTAATGCTGCATATAGAGTTTCCGTAATGCTGCAACAAATGTTCTACACTGCTACAGAACTTCCTCAAATATGTTGTAGCTGCTTCCAACAATTGATTCAATATTCAAAGCAAATACATAGTACACTAATTCCCTCAATGTTAGTAAAAAATCAAGTGAAATACTAAGACATGTAATCAAAAAATTACTTGAGCATAAAAACCTGGATATTAGCGTAAGAAGGGATTAATGAATGAATATGGATAGGCAAAAAGAATTATAAATAAGGTGAAATGGTGGTAAAAATATGCTAAATCCAAGGCCCGCCACTCCTATTACATTATGCATGTGTTGAGATAGGCATATCTTATCTTACATGTAGGATCATTTAATTGGTGGCAATGTGGTGGTCGAATCCAACAGCACTTGCCTAAATCCGAATGTGACAAAACTCTTCACCAACCCCCAATCCAATATTGGAATATATATATATATCTAATGGTGAATAATTATATAATGTTAGAACATTAGAGTGTGGTTTATTGGTAAGTAGTGAGGGGAGCAGGCTTGTATTAATATAGAGACTTAAATTCAAAACCCTCCTTTAGGCATGATTGTAAATATGACCTTATAAATATAAGAAGTATCTCTAAAAAAATATAATATAGCTATATATATGTGTGTGTCTCTTATATGCGTGTGTGTGTCTACATGTGAGCCCATACATACATACATACATATGTTCATTAAATTATTACATATGCATGCATGCATGCATATATACATACATGCATATGGTTATTAAATTATTATATATAATTGTTGCTATTATATTATAATATAGCTATATTAAAATAAAAGATACAAATAAGAAAAAAACATATAAAAATAATAATAAAACATGTAAAACAAAAAACAATAATACCAAAAATATATAGAACAAAAAAAAAACATGCATTAGAAGTATTCATTTTCATTTTGAGTTGCCCGCGAAATTTTCATTCTACCTCGCTGGTCCAGATACTTTAGAGTTATGATTTTGAAAACCTTAGCAGAGGGTTTGTGGCCTCAATGGAACAAATCCTGTAAATTGTGGCATATTTATACGCCTACTCGGATTAGGATTTGACGGTATTTTTCACTCGCCTTGCTTTTATTTTTTAGCAATTCAATTTTCTTGTTTGAGATTTTTTTTCCCCTGAATTTCATAGATTCTTGTATTACTTTACAAGTTCCTTTATTTCCAATCTGTTGTAGTAGAGAGCAATTCACTGAATTGAATTAAATTCCTTCAAACCCTACCATCTGAGTCATTTTACTGTAAATCTTATTAGTTTTTCGTAATGATATGCTATTGAATGAAATCCCAACTCAAATTTGAATTGATTAGGGTTTTTACATACACCAATTTTTGAACCCAGGCTTATGTTACTATGGTTGAGCAGATCAAATCCACCTGCAAATTTCACAGGGATGATTGAAGCTTGATAAGAAAATGTATTTTTGTCCAATTAATTCCCTTAAAATATGGTAGGAACTAACCCACAAACTGAGCCACAATTGTTTTACCCGGCCATTGTAGATTGTAGCATTTTCACATCGAGATAATAGCTTATCGACCTACAGTTATTAGAAATGATTTGTCATTGGAACAATTCATAGGTGGGCATAAAGAATAAGTATCACTCAGAAATCTGTCATTATAAGATTGTCTGTTGCAAGCTAAGACTTTTGAATGCTGGTAAAAACTTGCATTAAGCGTTAGCGTTTATAGATGGTATATCGATTTCGAAGATCGGGGTTCAATTTTTTTTTTCTTATTAAGCTGCAAAGTTATGGTAAAACCACTAGATTAAGATCAAATGTTTGTACAAGTTTAGAGGAAATCCCTGAGGCCAACTCTAGTGTCTACATGATTTACCTGATTATACTTTTGCATGTCTATATTCCATAATTCCTAGGGTTGAAAATGAAAATAATAGTATAGGATTTTCTTTATCGTCATCCAAAAATATGAATGTCATGAGATGCATGGAGAATGTAACAAGTGAATTGAGGATAGTGTGAGCTTGATTTGGTAGTTTTTGCCTATGATATGTCAATGATTCAAATCCTATGAAGTTGCGTCGATCCACAAACTGCTAAGGAGGCCCCCTATCCTCATGAATTCTGAAACAGATAATTCAATCAAGGTAAATACTAGTCTCAACAATATGTGTTGTTTGTTTAGGTGGAGGTGTTGTTCCATTTGAAGAGTTACTTGTATTTTCTTCAATTTTATATTGGGTTAACATTTTTCTTACTCCAATGCATGGTATTTTGTTTTTCTTTATGTTTTTTTTTTAAACTTTGGTTTTCTTTTGCTTAAGGGCCCTCGCACGAAGTTGAGGTACCCTTTAGGTGCAATCGTGCATTTGCAAAATGCACTAGAATTTAGTAAGTTAAAAACATGCGTGTATTGCTTAGAACTAGGCATGAGAGGACTCCGACCCTGCCATGTCAATCAACATGTAGGATAGGATTCCAAAACGCATGCGCGTTATAGTGATACATAACGTGCACGTGTTATGTATCACTATAATGCGCGCACGTTTTGGTTAATATAACAAAAAAAAAACATTTCATGGACCACGACCACTGTTTACCCACTCAAAACCGAAAGGTTCGAGCGATTTCGGCTTGGAAAAACGCATTGGAGAAGTGAAGGGAGGTCAAATTCGAATCTCAACAAGGGATATTTCATCTTGCAAGGAGGATTGGAAAGGTAAGCATCCAACTCCTTGCCTCATTTCATCATAAAAAATATAAATTTTTATGTTTCCCTAAATTAAAAATCTTTGTAAATGAAATTCCAAAACTAAAAATTTTAAAATGTGTTATTTAACATATGTTAATTCCTCCCTACTATCAATCCCCTTAATTAATTTTACATACACCCGAGCAATAAGAGATTTAAAAAAAAACTAAAATGGAAATTGGAAATTGAATCCCAACACCAATATTTTTTCCACATCTATTGCGAATTGGAAAAAAAAAACCATCCACCATTTGGCTAGGAGGAGGAACTATGGACTATAACCTAGGCTTGGTTTCTAGACTTGACTCAACCAAACCCTATGTTTTTTTCCCACACATGCTTTTACCCTATAAATTTCCAACCAATGCTTGTGAAGCCAACCCAATGGCATGATGTATTTTACATCATCCCCCAAACCCCAAGGGACTAGGTTCCCCTCCTTTGTAGACACACCGCTTACTTTGTTGCTAAGATTAACTACCACATATTTTTTTACCTCCTTCACCACCAAGATGTTAGACACAATGGCTCACTGAGAGGTGGGGGGGGTAAATTAGTGAGCTTGCACTTATTAACAATTTCAAATTCTTCTCTCAAATCTTATATCATTAATTACAAATTCACTTCAATATCATATTCATCAATAAACTATATCACATGTCATTCGTTAAGCAAGACACATTATCACCAACACATTTAAAGAGACAAGATATAAGCTTTGTAAACTTTTTATAATTGGAGACTATAATCTCCAGAATGGGCTACAACCCAAAGTGGCACCAACCACAAGATAATTTTTCTAGCTGTGACTGATTGAGATGCACCAACACCCCAACAACCATAGATTTACAAATGATATTTCATACTCTTCTTAAGTCTGCAGATTACATACATCATCAACCAGAAGCCCTTGTTTGTTTCCATAGCACTTCATCATTCTCATCAAGCACTCATTATTCAATATAACTTCATTATGTCCATCAACAAATATCACCAATCATATCACATCTTCATTCTGTCATCATTATTCATGTCATATAAATCTGCTTCCATATCTCCATTCATACACTTTACACTTTCCATATGCACATCACAACATTCTTCCCATATCATCAGTCATCTCTTCATCATTCTACCAACGTGTATTCATTCTCTCCATCAATATGATGCCTCGGTTTAGCCCAAAATAAAAGATAGAAAGAGAGATTGTTTTACTACTCTACCTGCTGTTGCTCCTTCACCAAAAGTTGTCCTCATCTTCATGACCCCCGAGATCAGATCTCTCCTCTATCTCCCGAATTATCCCCCGAATTCTCCACACTCACCACACAAAAAAAAACCATCTTGTTCTTCATTTATACTTCTCATTTCCATGTATTTAGGAGGCTGACTTGTCTTTTTGTTTTTATTAATTCAAATAAGTCAAATGATATTTTTATTTCCATGTTATCCTTAACCAATTAAAATACATATCTTTTCCACATCATCATGGTATTTATGCCCACATGGTCTCCACCTTTATGCCCGCAAGGACCCATAATGTATGCCTGCAATGGTCATATGAAACGATATTTATGTTTGTAATGTATGCCTGAGATGATATTTGTGTTTGTAATGTATTCATTCTTGCACACAGTTTGTACATTTTTCATTTTTGAGAGATGTCATTATAGCACATGTATACGTTTCTAATGATTTGTTTTTTTTGTTGCAGTGACGACCATGGATGCACACTCAGAAATCTAAAGAGAAATTTAGAGGCTCAGAGAAATTTGAGCCTCAATAACTATTGTTGATGATAGGCATCCTATGCTTGCATCCAATTTGGATACAATAATAGAGACCTTTCGTAGGTCTAATGGTGCACTGCAAGATATTTCCACATTCAGAGAAAGAAAGAGGCAACAATATGAGGATGGACTTAGCTACAAAAAAGTTAAGATGTTGAAAATAAAAAAACAACATATGTTTTCCCTCTTTAGAGATCCACAGACGAGTAAAATCCTGAATGCAAACAAAAGGCACATTTCTATCAAGTGGTGTACATATCAACCATTCATAGATAATTGGATAGACCGATGGCACATGGTGTTTTATGTACCACCATACAAGAACAGGGAAATGCCTCTATATTTTCTGAGAAAGATGTACGTAGAATTTGTGATGGGGAAGCATGTTAACTATTTTGATATCTTGGAGTATTAGGGCATTGGGATGGGTATGCCTCAACAACGTCCCAATGTGAGTAACATAGATCCCAATCACCCAGTAGCTCCACCTCGTAGGCAGCTACCTAGGCCATATGTGCCGCCTGCACATCAGTTTGTCCCAAAGACACAGTAGTCATTCCTATTTTTGGCACATGCGGTTGTTTTCCATAGCACGTATCTTCAAGGTACGTACCAGGAAGGGCCATCAGAGCCACCATCAATGGGTGGAGTAGAGCCACCACCTGTCGGTGGGGTAGATCCACCACCTCCGAGTGGGGTAGAGCCACCACCTTCCAGTGGTTGAGGAGCATCTAGTAGTGGCACTAGACTTGAACATCATGAGCACAGTCGAGATCCCCACCCATGCACAGTATGTGGCCATCCTTTCTTTGGTCCTGTCCAAATAGATGATACCTTTACTAGATATTTTACATAGGTAAGTAAGTGGTTAACAATTCACTGTCATTCGTAAATTATTTTTTCTTACTATACACATATATTGATTGCTAATATTTTTAATATTTTTAAAACTTGTAGTTGCTACAAGAAGGGCATGAGGTTGAATACCTTTGCACTGATGAGTTAGAGCATAGTTCAAAGGCTCATGCACCAGCACCATCCAATGTAGAAGATGTTGTCATACTTACAGTGACAGCAACTCACAATGAGGTAACTATTTCAACATGAAATTATTTTAATACATGAGTAAATCCAATTAACAATTTAGTGTCATTTGTAAATTATTTTTCCTTACTATACACATATATAGATTGCTAATATTTTTAATGATTTTAAAACTTGTAGTTGCCACAAGAAGGGCATGAGGGGCAAGAGGCTCATGCACCAGCATCATTCGATGTAGACGATGTTGTCATACTTTCAGTGACAACAACTCACAATGAGGTAACTATTTCAACATGACATTATTTTAATACATGAGTAAATCCAGTTAACAATTTAGTGTCATTTGTAAATTATTTTTTCCTTACTATACACATATATAGATTGTTAATATTTTTAATGATTTTAAAACTTGTAGTTGCTACAAGAAGGGCATGAGGGGCAAGACGCTCATGCAAAAGCACCATCCGATGTAGACGATGTTGTCATACTTTCAGTGACAAGAACTCACAATGAGGTAACTATTTCAACATGACATTATTTTAATACATGAGTAAATCCAATTAACAATTAGTGTCATTTGTAAATTACTTTTTCTTACTATACACATATATAGATTGCTAATATTTTTAATGATTTTAAAACTTGTAGTTGCCACAAGAAGGGCATGAGGGGAAAGAGGCTCATGCACCAGCACCTTTTGATTTACAAGATGTTGTCATACCTTCAACAACAACATCTCACGTTGAGGTAACTATTTAAACATGACATTATTTTAATACATTAGTAAATCCAGTTAATAATTTAGTGTCATTTGTAAATTATTTTTCCTTACTATACACATATATAGATTGCTAATATTTTTAATGATTTTAAAACTTGTAGTTGCTACAAGAAGGGAAAGAGGGGCAAGAGGCTCATGCACCAGCACCTTCTAAGTTACAAGATGTTGTCATACCTTCAACGACAACATCTCACGTTAAGGTAACTATTTCAACGTGACATTATTTTAATACATGTTAGTTTGTTGTCACATGTTACTTAATTAATGCTACATGATCTAATATTTACAATTTTCTAAATTGTAGGTTGTAGATCCCCATCAGAGGGAAATGATTTCATCTAGTGAGCTCCCCCTAGTAGGAATACAACCTGTAACTTTCCCATAGAGATAGAATGGATGGAAGACCGTTTCTTAGACTTGATTGAAGTATACAGTACATCGGTATGTATTTCATCATTGCCAGTTTGTTAATACATGTTATTTCATTGACCAATGCATTTCTAACTACGTCAGTATCGGTGATTGTAGACACCAACCTCTATACTTACGAGACTGTCAACAATTGGATCTCCTCGTATTCCAAATGTGCAAAAGGCACAAGTGTATAAGAGAGGGTCCACTCCTAGAATGTGTGGATGTCCTCTATAGCAGACATATCAGAGATCCATCTACCCCTCACCTAACAAGGGTCATTGATGCTGCAGTTAGTTCCGCATCTACAATAGCCACAAGTCATACAGAGGTAACTATTTCAACAATCACAATGCATAGTATTTAACCATGTTACTATATTGTTTATGAATGCATGTCTAACTATTTCCCCATTTGGTGATTGTAGCCATTAGCGACAGAAGTGCCCGTCCCCTCTTCTCAATCCATGGTTATGACCAGGTCTCCTCTCATGGTGAGATGTTCATTAATGACCAAGTTTTTTTATTCAATTTACCCAAACATGTTGATCAATGTTGAATTGTTGAATTAATTGAGATATGATATTTTATTTGCAGAGCACAATTATAGAGAGGCCTTCCATGAGCACATCGCTCACATATATACCCCATGAGGATTTGGTGAGTGTTTGTCATAAATAATTTGGCCATAAGTTAATTTTTTAAGTTTGTTAATGGTAGGGTATTAGTGCAGTTATTTGAAAAAAATAATGATTTTTTTTTGTAGACTCCTGAGATGTAGAGCGATCCCAGGGAGATCGTTGATAGAGGAAAGTTGGGGAAAAACAAGGGAAAGATTGATTTTTGATGTTGCATAGTCTTGTATATATGTATTTTGACATACATGTACACATTTTTGTACTTAAGGATACATGTACATTGACAGGCCATTTGAGGGCCGGTTACTTTGATATATTTTATATTACAAACATTCGACTATCAATGCATGATACAATATATTCCATATTTTCTCTTGAGTTTCCACTTGTGCTTGTGATGATTTATCTTTTCCACAAATTGATAAATTATGCTATTGAAATTTATATAATTACATTTTAACCAATATTTATTCTCTTACATTTATTGCATTGATCAAGTAACATCTCACCATTGTGTTATGGAAACATTATCTTAATGGAAGAAATCAATAATATCTTTCAACAGTTCAATGAACTTAGCACATGCATGCTAATTTGATATCTAATTTAAAATTGTGTTTTTTGTCAACTCGAGGGGTTCATACCCGTTGATCGAGATTATGGTTGCAAGGAAAATATGTTGTAAGAAAAAAAAAACGTTAACCAAATAAGTCAAAATATGTTTGAATAACCTCTGTCATAATAGTAACATGCTACGCATCTCATCAATGTAATCCTATGACATTTTCAGAAACTAAGAGGAAGTCTAATAGATGCTACACATTTCATCAATGCTACCATATTTCATCAAATGATACGTACATGAGCATCTATGCAGTCCAGTTGAAGTGTGCCTACTCTAGCATGCTAAAAACAATGTAAAAGTATCAAGTACAATGGCAAGGAATGCATAACTAAAGTTTAATAAAATTCATTGGGTGTTCATGTACATATGGTCAAATATATGTAATAAATATACCCTAGTTTGTTCCAATATGCTAACCAATAGTTGGTCATCAATTCACTCTCATAAAATCAGTGAAGATATAAACCCTATCCTTACCAAACCCTAGTATGCAAGACCTTGGTTTGTGCTTTACCTCTTTCATATGTCCCTTTTACACTTGTCATAATGCAAAAGTAATCATACAGAATCCATGGAAAATGAAATACCTAACTAGTTTAATGATATTCATTGATAATGTTGTTTTGATGAAGGAAAATAAGATGTTCATGGTCCTATGTTTGTAAAAAGGATGGATAATCCTCATATGAAAATGTATTTAAAATTGAATGTTATTGATTGATACAAACGATGATGTAATGATTGTTCATTGTTATTTGGAAAGTATTCCCCCATAACTTGATGGAAAAGTTTCATGGTGACTTTGATCTAACAAAGCTAGCAAGGATCAAAGGGATATCATCGATGAAACATTGCCTCCATATTTTATTTGGAACTTTGAATTCTTAAAAATGACATTAATTACTCAAAATCCAAATATAGTGGAACACTAAGGAGTTGTTAAATGATGTGGCACACTAAGGACATAGAAATCTACCAAGGGTGCAGTGTGGTAGGTTTGATTGCCACTCTTTGAATGTCTAGTTCTAGAATCAAAATAAAAAAATTTCAAAGTCAACCCCCATGTGCAAAACTACACTCTCCCTTACTTAGCAAAACCCTAGTTTCCAAAATTGACCTAAAATTGACACCTGGGCCATGGGACCAAAGGACAAGGGAACCCATAACACTATCCCGATATCCTGAATCCAACAGAGTTGATGATTTGCTGATCCGAACCACGGTCGTCATTCTATGGTTTGTTCCATATTGCATCCAAAAGGCCTTCAAGGACACTAGTTGGATATCTATCGGGGCCATAGAATTCCAACCATGCAACAAAAACGAGTTCCAAGGAGTCTTGCAAGTGTGTCTAGGAAGGTTCTAGCTGGGAAAGCTAGCCATAATTCCACAGTCGATGATTTTCCAAAGTTGACCCCCATGTGCAAAAATTGCACACTCCCTTACTCTGCAAAACCCTAGTTTCCAAAATGGACCTACAAGATGACACCTGGGCCATGAGACCAGCAAAGAAGGGAACCCCGAGAACTATATCGATGTCCTGAATCTAACGGAGTCGACGATTTTTTGATCAGAGGCACGATCGTCATTTTATGGCTCGTTCCATCTTGCATCCAAAAGGCCTTCAGGGACACCAGTTGGATACCTACCGGGGCCATATAATTCCAACCGTGCAACAAAATCAGGTTCTAGGGAGTCCTACAAGTGCGTTTAGGAAGGTTCCAGCTATGAATGCTATCCATAAGTCCCTGGTCGATGATTTTTCAAAGTTGACCCCCATGTGCAAAACTGCACACTCCCTTACTGAGCAAAACCCTAGTTTCCAAAATGGAACTAAAAGTTGACACCTGGGCCATGGGATCGGAGAAGAGGGGCCCCCCTAGTACTATCCTGATATCCTAAATCCAATGGAGTTGACAGTTTTTCGTTCCGAGCCACAGTCATCATTCTATGGCTCATTCCATATCGCATCCAAAAGGCCTTTAGGGACACCAGTTGGATACCTACCGGGGCCATAGAATTCCAACTGTGCAACAAACCTGAGTTTTGGGGAGTCCTTCAAGTGTGTCTAGGAAGGTTCCAACTGGGAATGCTAGCCATAAGTCCCTAGTCGATGATTTTGCAAAGTTTACCCCCATGTGCAAAAATTGCACACTCCCTTACTGAGCAAAACCATAGTTTCAAAAATGGACCTACAAGTTGCACCTGGGCCATGGGACCAGCAGAGAGGGGCACCCCGAGCACTTACCTGATGTCCCGAATCCAATGGATTCGACGGTTTGTCGATCTGAGCCACGGTCGTCATTCTATGGCTCGTTCCATCTCGCATCCAAAAGGCCTTTAGGGACACCAGTTGGATACCTACCAGGGCCATAGAATTCAAACCGTGCAACAAAACCGGGTCTTGGGGAGTCCTACAAGTGTGTCTAGGAAGGTTTAAGCTTGGAATGCTATCCATAAGTCTCCGGTGGATGATTTTGCAAAGTTGACCACCATGTGCAAAACTGCACACTCCCTTACTGAGCAAAATCCTAGTTTCCAAAATGGATCTAAACGTTGACACTTGGGCCATGGGATCGGAGGAGAGGGGAAACCCTAGCACTATCTTGATGTCTTGAATCCAATGGAGTCAATGGTTTGTTGATTCGAGCCACGGTCATCATTCTATGGCTCGTCCCATCTTGCATTCAAAAGGCCTTCAGGGACACAAGCTGGATACCTATCAGGGCCATATAATTCCAACTGTGCAACAAAATCGAGTTCTGGAGAGTCCTACAATTGTGTCTAGGAAGGTTGCAGCTGGGAATTCTAGCCATAAGTCCTCGGCCGATGATTTTGCAAAGTTGACCCCCATGTGCAAAACTACACACTCCCTTACTAAGCAAAACCCTAGTTTCCAAAATGGACCTAAAAGTTGACACCTGGGCCATGGGACTGGAGGAGAGGGGAACCCCTAGCACTATCTCGATGTCCTGAATCCAATAGAGTCAAGGGTTTGTCGATCCGAGCCACGATCTTCATTCTATGGCTCATTCCATCTCGCATCCAAAAGGCCTTCAGGGACACCAATTGGATACCTACCGAGGCCATAGAATTCCAACCGTGCAACAAAACTGGGTTCTGGGGAGTCCTGCAAGTGTGTATAGGAAGGCTCCAGCTAGGAACGCTAGCCGTAAGTCCCCGATTGATGATTTTGCAAAGTTGACCCCCATGTGCAAAACTGCACACTCCCTTACTAAGCAAAACCCTAGTTTCCAAAATGGACCTAAAAGTTGACACCTGGGCCATGGGAACGGAGGAGAGGGGAACCTCTAGCACTATCTTGATGTCCTGAATCCAACGGAGTTGATAGTTTGTCGATCCGAGCCACAATCGTCATTCTCTGGCTCGTTCCATCTCGCATCCAAAAGGCCTTCAGGGACACCAGCTGGATATCTACCAGAGCCTTAGAATTCCAATCGTGCAACAAAACTGGGTTCTGGGGAGTCCTGCAAGTGTGTATAGGAAGGTTCTAGCTGGGATAGACCAACATTAACACATTCTCTATAAAGTCTCATGCAAAGTTTTTATGAATTTGACCTTTTAGGTTTTGTGCACTATAAATAAGTGTTGAGGAATAAACATGGTTGGGGGAACAATGGATTTAATTCCAAACTTAACATTCTTGAGCTCAAACACCATGACAGAATCCCTCTCATAGGAGTATTTGGAATTCAAGTTGAATATTGACACCATGATCAAGTCTTGGGCATCTAGGTTTCTAGGTTTCTGGGTTATGAAATTAAGTATCTAACAATTATATTTGTGTGGATGATGGATGAGAATCTTATGGTGAAAAATGGGATGGTGATGGTGACAACATGGGTAGGAAGATCATGGTGGTGATGTTCATGGTGGCATGGTGATCGCGGTAATGACCACAGGGATAGTGATAATGATCATGAAGATGGTGTTGGTGCTAGTGAGCATGAGGATGCAGATATTATGGTTTACTTAGATGGGAGAAAAAAAACAAAGAAAACAAATCCATGGCGAAATTTGTGCAATTTATCAAGTTGTACCAAGTCTATGCAATTTATCAATCTATCAAGCTATCAATGTATGGCTGCAATAGTCAAAATTCTAATGACACTATTAGAGAAAATTTGGGTAAAAAATGGGCCTCCTAAGGAAAATAATAAAATAATAGTAGAGAGAGAGTAAAAAACTACTTTTTTGGATCGTATTTTCAACTTATCTCCTTGTAGGTTTACTCAAATTTAATTATGCATCCAACGAGTACCCATGTTGCATACTTTTACCAACATCCCCACTATGAAAAATCAAAAATACATTAAAAAACGTGTTTTTTCGTGAGAGAAAACACGTTTTTTAATGTATTTTCAATTTTTCATAGTGGGGATGTTGGTAAAAGTATGCAACATGGGTACTCGTTGGATGCATAATTAAATTATGCTTCCAATGAGTCCTCCTGCTTGAAATTTGAGTAAACCTACAAGGAGATAAGTTGAAAATACTATCTAAAAAAGTAGTTTTTATTTTTTCCCTCCAATTTTTTTAGGTGCTCCCTTGTTGAATTTTAAAGCATTTTGATTGGCTAATACATGATGACATGGAATTTGTATTATTTTTGGAAGGCCCATTTTAAATTGAAATTTCCTCTAATTGATCCTCAATGAGACCATAAAAAAAAATCATAGCATACATGTACACCACATACCTATAACATAGTACACAATAAAACATGCAAACCACATACCAGATTACCTACATATGGTCATTCGACTAGACCATCACGATCACCTCGAATACCAATGGTTTCCTTTAACCTCTCGTGCTCGGAATAAGGAAATAAGTATCGTGCCTTTGATGAGTTCTTCCTTGGCATTGTTTGCAGCTAGAGGTTTGTGACAATAACTAAGTTTTTATAATTGTATACAATCTCACCTAGTCTATAATATTCATATGTATACCCTTTTATGTTTACTGAGTGGGAAACCTGCTTCAAATATTCTCCCTTTATAACCATCGACCCAATCGAAAAATCATTGGCCTCAAATTCCTATAATGGGACATTTAGGGTTTGCTTCCCCTCCAAGCAATGTGTCAGTCAATAGTCAGTGCACCATGCATTGCGTCTTGGGGAAACCACTTCATATATGTTCCCTGGAGAAAATATAGTTCCAACGTTTCAGTCAACTAATTAGACACAACTAGTTGTCAAAAATATCAAAAATATACATAGCTAATTAGACACAACTAGTTGTCAAAAATATAAATATATTATTCGAACTTGGTTGTACAAGATCTGATATGTGGTCATAGTATGGTGAAATACTTGATTGGTCCTCCTCCAACTGGCATAATTTTGTAGCTATCCATCGAACAATGGGGAGTAATACACAGTCCCAGCTGTCAACCCAATCAATGGATTCACATTCGTCCCATTCACCACTACTGCATGGAGAACAAAAACATGACAATTTCCTTGTCCACATTTCAAGTATAGCATTTTTCGACGTTCTAACTGAATGAAATGCACGAATTCCTTGGATGGTCTTGCACTCATATAATTGTGATCGATCTACATCCACCACCTACCAAAAATATCTATGTACATGTGCTTTCCTGGTTGAGTGATCTTGATGCCTTCTTGCTCCCTCTCCCGTGACTGAAGCACACCATTCAACGATGGTTTTTGCATCTGGGATGATAGGTCCATTTGTGAACTTCATTTCTTTCCTGCGTAATGCAGACTTTATGCATGCACCTGCTCCATCATGTTCACCTTTTCCATGTCCGGTCTCAAAATAGTTCCAAATATGTGGCACCTTGTGCCTTTTGTGGAGCATACACAACCATTGGAAGACACGGGCATTTTTGAATTTCCCTGCACAACCGTTGGACCAAATCCAATGTTGTTCCATCTGTATGTTGTTATGCTTCAAGTGATTGTAGAACATTTGAAAGCTGTGTTGTACAAAATTCATGTCATGACACTTGTCATCACTTATGTAGAAGTGATACTCCTTCAATATAACCTTGTTGTCTTCAGTACTATCTGCCCCATGTCTATAGGTGATATCGACCATTAGGCTGACCTGGTCTGAGTGATAGTATTGACTCTGAATCTCATTTTGTGGTTGAAGAGCGTATTTTTCCGCAAAATCGACCACTAATAGGATAGCCCCAATAGGAAATGTATCCCTGTACATTCTAAACTACTCATCTTGCCAACGAGCCACATGCACATGCTTTACATACTGTTGTGTCTTTTCAAAGAATTCCTCCATGAAGTCACAAACCCGTACCTGGTAGATCAACAATAAAGACATATATCAATAGATTGTTACATATGAAATTGAAATATGAAGAGGAAATAGTATCCAATAGCTCATTACGAATCGGATAAGTGACCAATTGTATTTTTTTTCTTTCGTTCCCTCCATCAATATCATACGTAACATATTTGAATGACTGCAAGTTCACCTCCTGCCTCCCAAGTTCATGCTCATTGGCCACATGTATGCATTTTTCCAATAATGCGAATCCACCACACCCTGAGCATGTCCCATCTATGCAGTTTTTTGATAAAATGTGCAATCGTTTGGCTTGCTACACAAAATGCTATGAATAAAGTCTCCGGATGGCATTGGTGGTAATGTAGTTGAGCATTCCTGCAGAAGAGTGTTATGCAATACACGAAAAATATATGTATATGTGTCATAATAGTAACCATACTCAATGTAGTATCGACAACAACATGTGTTACAAATTGTGTTTATTTTAACATACCATGGTTTGCATTTTTCAAAGGAGTTTTGGCCCAAGTCAAGTTCATTATGTTCATTCCTAAATCGCTCATATAATTTTGTTTGTGTCATATCAAGAAAATGTTTAATGTGTGGTTCACGATCCTTTGAACCCCTTCTCAATTTTAATACATCTTTTTGGTTGGAAGAACGTCTTTTGTTGTCATGCCAAAAAGCTTGCACTAATCCCTTTACTGCATTAATGAGATTCATATTAGAGCATGGCAACCTTCCAATGAAGGCCCAAACATTTGTTTGACTGGTTTCAAGTTGTTCTCTTCTAACACAGTACCTACGAAGTGTCTTCACATTTAAATTAATAATTTTGGATGTAGGTTTAAGAAAATGAAGTGCACTAGTGTTTTTGTTCACGATTGAGTGACAACACACGACGATCCGCATTGCGATCCTTTGAGTGATATTTCTTTCCAATTGTACTAAATGCATCTACTAAACTTTTAACAATATGAGAACTTGTTTTTAACTATTAGGTCATCTTTATCTTTAACGTTCTTCTAACAACAACCATAGACCTAGATTTTAACAATGATAAAAATAATTTGCACTTGTCCCCATCACATTTAGAATAAAA
The DNA here is from genome assembly GCA_027924585.1 of Larix kaempferi. Classification (NCBI taxonomy): domain Eukaryota; kingdom Viridiplantae; phylum Streptophyta; class Pinopsida; order Pinales; family Pinaceae; genus Larix; species Larix kaempferi. The sequence continues at coordinate 12,700,274 of BSBM01000092.1, forward strand.
AACGTTATCAAGTATTTGTCAAGTTTCATAAGCAATAGCAAGTTTAGACAATGTACCTTCAAGTGAACTAATGAGAGTTTCATCAACTTGTATACGTTTCAGATTTATTCAGCGTGCAATTGCTAATGGAGGTAAGGGTGTTGGAATTGGAGCATGTACGACATCACTAGGACGCTCTAGCATTTCAATAGGAGCCTCTTGTCTTTCATTCTCTTGGACAGTCTCCATAACATTTGATTTTTCCATTGTAAATCCTTCACTCAATGCCTCTCTAACTTCGTTGCTTGTATAACCACTACCCAACAAGTCATTCACTACCATATTATGAGGTTAACTCGATGTGGGAATTGAAACATCCCCCGATGAGCACCTACATCTTACTTCTTGACTAGTTCCATGGGGTGCTTGTTCATTAAATGTTGTTGAGATTGACGACCCCTCTAGTGAATTTCTTCCTTTTTCTTGAGGTGGATGGGTAGGAATGACCATGCCATCATCTACGGTTGGAATTGGATGAGTTTCCATGGAATTCCTTTGATTCCACATGTCCAATATTTTCTTTTCTCTAACTTCTTCCATGGTTTCTTGAGGCTTCTCTTTCCTTGCCGATTTATTTTTTCGATTGTGTGAATTCCCCATGACCACAATGAGCAATACTAAGAAAATAGATTCTAGAGGTGTGCTCAACTATTCAAATATCCAAATTCTTTCTCAATTGTGAATATAGGTTCTTCAAGCTTGCTCAATTGTCAATATAGATACTTCCTCAATTGTGAATATAGATTCATCAATCTTGCTCAAATACGAAAGTAAAGTTTCTGCCTCACTTGTGAATTTAGAAAATTCTTCATTTGTGAATATAGATTCTTCAAGCTTGCTCAATAGTGAATGTAGATTCCTCTTCAATTGTGTTCATATAGATTCATCAAGCTTGCTTGACATTGTGAATGTAGAATCCCCTTGAAGCTTGAAATTGTGAATGTAGAATCCTCTTGAAGCTTGAAATTGTGAATGTAGAATCCTCTTCAAGCTTGTTGATTGTGAACATAGATTGTCTTGAGCTTCGCCAATTTCCTTGAATGTTGATTGTGAAGTATTATGCTGTATGGGAGACGAGAAGACGGGAAGACAAAATGAAAATTTCGGATATAAAATCATTCTGCTGAATTTTTGCACAGACAAAACGTGCTAGCATTATGGGAACACATAATGCGCTAGCATTATGGGCACATATAACGTGCTAGCGTTATGGACAAACAAAACACGTGCGCACATTTCTTGAATGTTAAAAAAATACTAGGCATTTAATATGTTTGGTGCATGGCTAAATAACGTCTACTTGCACAAAATGCGAGAGTGTTTCTTCATGCAAAAACACGCTAGCGTTATTGTAATCATCAAAACCTTATTCAATAGTTTCTATGGGTTAGGAGGTTAAATAGGGTTTTGGTGTTAGGGGCTTAGGGATTAGAGATGGGGGTTGGTTAGTGGTAGGGGAGGGGGGATTAGGAGAGAGCGAGAGAGAGAGAGAGAGAGGTGTAGAAGCAAGGAAGAGAGAGTGAGAGAGGGGGGTTAGTTAGGGGTAAGGAGCTAGGATGGGGGTTAGTTAGGGGTAAGGGGCTAGGAGGGGGGTTAGCGAGGAGTTGAGAGAGAGAAAGAGTGAGAGAGGGGGTTAGTAATGGTTGTGGGTGGGAGAGAGAGAGAGAGGAGAGATTGTTAGTTGTAGGGAGTGAGAAAGAGAGATGGGAGGTGTGGTTAGAGGTAGGTGGAGGTGTAGGGAAGAGAGAGAGACTGAGATGCTGATGATGATGGTTATGAAGATGATGATGATGATGATGATGATGAATATGATAATGATGATGATCATGATCATGATGATCATGATCATGACGATGAAGATAATGATGATGATGAAGAGGATGAAGATGATGGTGATGACGACCACAACGATGATGATGATGATGAAGCTGATGAGGAATATGGAGATGACGATGATGATGATGAAGATGGTGATGAGGATGATGATGATGATGAATATGATGATGAATATGAAGATGAGGATGATGAAGATGAAGATGATGGTGATGAAGATAATGATGATGATGATGATGGTGATGAGAAAGAAGAGGATGATGATGATGATGATGATGATCAATCATCAATCATCATCATCATCATCATCATAATCATCGTCATATCCATCTCCATTTTCATCATCATCATCATCATCATGTAGTGGTAGGGGAAGGGGGATTAGGAGAGAGCAAGAGGGGGGGGAGAGAGAGAGAGGTGTAGAGTCAAGGAAGAGAGAGTGAGAGAGGGGGGGTTAGTTAGGGGTATTGGGCTAGGAGGGGTTTTAGCGAGCGGGAGAGAGAGAGAGAGAGACTGAGAGAGGAGGTTAGTAATGGTTGGGAGAGAGAGAGAGAGGAGGGGGTGTTAGTTGTAGGGAGTGAGAAAGAGATATGCGAGGTGTGGTTAGAGGTAGGTGGAGGTGTAGGGAAGAGAGAGAGACTGAGAGAGCCCGGGTTAGTAAGGTCTAGGGAGAGGAGGGGAGAGAGATAGAGAGGAGGGGGTTTTGGGCTAGAGGGAGTAGCAAAGAGATAGAAAGAGTAGGATGGTTAAGTATGGGGGAGAGGTTAGGGAGAGGGAGGGTGGGTTTACATAGAGAGAGAGAGAGGCATAAAACCAGGGAAGAGAGAGCGATGATGATGATGATGATGATAATGATGATGATGATGAATATCATGATGAAGATGATGATGGTGATGATGATGATGATGATGATGATGATGATGATGACGATGATGATGATGATGATGATGATGATGATAATCATGATCATGATGATGATGGTGATGAAGATGATGATGATGATGATGATGAAGACGATGAAGATGATGGTGATGACAAACACAACGATGATGATGAGGAGGAGGAAGATGGAGATGACGATGATGATAATGAAGATGGTGATGAGGATGATGATGATGAAGATGATGATGAATATGACGATGAGGATGATGAAGATGAAGATGATGGTGATTAAGATGATGATGATGATGATTATTATGGTGATGATAAAGAAGAGGATGATGATGATGATGATGATGATCAATCATCAATCATCATAGTCATCATCATTGTCGTCATTTCCATATTCATCATCATCATCATCATGTAGTGGTAGGTGAAGGGGGATTAGGAGAGAGAGAGAGAGGTGTAGAAGCAAGGAAGAGAGAGTGAGAAAGGGGGGTTAGTTAGGGTAAGGGGATAAGAGGGGGGTTAGCGAGGGGGAGAGAGAGAGAGAGAGAGATTGTGAGAGGGGGTTAGTAATGGTTGGCGGGGAGGAGGGAGAGAGAGAGAGAGAGAGAGAGGAGAGGGTGTTATTTGTAGGGAGTGATAAATGGAGATGGGAGGTGTGGTTAGAGGTAGGGAAGAGAGAGAGTGGAGGTGTAGGGAAGAGAGAGAGACTGAGAGATCCCAGGTTAGTAAGGGATAAGGAGAGGAGGGGAGAGAGATAGAGAGGAGGGGGTTTGGGGTAGGGGGAGTAGCAGAGAGATAGAAAGAGTAGGATGGTTAGGGATGAGGGAGAGGTTAGGAAGAGGGGCTTTAGAGAGAGAGAGAGAGAGAGAGAGAGAGAGAGAGGTGTAAAACCAAGGAAGAGAGAGTGATGACGATGATGATGATGAATATCATGATGAAGAAGATGACGATGATGATGATGAATATCATGATGAAGATGATGATGGCGATGAAGATGATGATCATGATTAAGACAATGAAGATGATTGTGATGACGACCACAACGATGATGAGGAGGAGGAGGAGGAGGAGGAGGAGGAGGAAGATGGAGATGATGATGATGATGATGATGAATATGGTGATGAGGATGATGATGATGATGAAGATGATGATGAATATGATGATGAGGATGATGAAGATGAAAATGATGGTGATGATGATGATGATGATGGTGATGATAAATAAGAGGATGATGATGATCAATCATCATCATCATCATCCTCATCTTCATCACCATAATATTCATCTTCATCATAATCATTGTCATCTTCATCATCATATTCATCACCATCATCATCCTCATCACCATCCTCATCATCATCAACATCATCGTTGTCATATCCATCATCATCATCATTGTCATATTCATCATCTTCATCATCATCGTTGTGGTTGTCATCACCATAATCATCGTATTCATCATCATCGTCATCATGATCATGATCATTATCTTCGTCATCATCATCATCATCATCATCATCATCACCATCTTCATCATCATCATCATCTTCATAATGATATTCATCGTCGTCGTTTCATCATCATCGTCATCGTCGTCGTTTCATCATCATCATCATCGTCGTCGTTTCATCATCATCATCATCATCATCATCAGCTTCATCACTACCATCTTCATCATCATCATCTTTATCTCACCCCCTTTATTTACATCCAACACTTGAAAACATAAATTTGTGAAGTTACTAACACGCCCATGTTATGTATATACAAAACCCTCACGTGTTATGTATATACAGAACACTCATGTGTTTTGTATAGAAGAAACGCGCTCGTGTTTCCTATAACATTAAGCGAGAAAAAAAAAATTGAATTTAACTATAACATCCTCGCGTTCTTCAGCACCTAGTCACCCATGCCTCTTGCGCCCGCCTTTCAACCATAGTCCTATGTGGTTGGTTCGGACTTACCAAACTTGTGCTATGGAATTTACTAAACCATAGCTAATTAGACATTTTCACCAATTTTATCAATATGCCTGTTTTTCACCACTATCTACAGCATGACATACATGACCATTATTGACGAAATTTTAGGCATAGATATAATTTTTTATGCAGATTCCAAATATGTAATTTTTTAAAAAAAATATTAAGATTTTTTATTTATTTCCTAATTTTCTTGTGTCATCACTCCTTAAATTAAAAAACATATTGTTAGTGTTTATTCTGTGACTTTTTCATTTCACAACCATTTTGAAAAAAAATTGTATGCTGCACTAGTAGACACCGACCTCTACATGCTATAAAAAAATCCAAGTCAAAATAACTGCATTAAGACGTTCAAAGGCTGCACCCACATTTGATGTACCATTCTCGAGGTTTGATCACTTACATAATTTTTATAAAAAAAAAAGATTGGGAAAATAGTGCTGCACTAGTGCTACAGATTCTATACATGTCTACCAATTTTTGTAGCCCGAAATCGTCATTTAGGCACTAAAAGGATGAACCCACAAAAACATATACCTTATCATTTGCCAAAAAAAAAAGTGACTATTAGAAAACATGAAATTTGACATAGTTATGTAAATTTTTAATAGTTAGAACTTATATATTTGGAAACATGACTCAATTTCCTACGTTTCATCTTTTTTACTTGATGCAAGATATCTTGTGTAAGTATCTCAAAAAAACCAAGTAAGTTGAGGGATGCCTGATTTTTCAGTTTTCTATTGCATATAACGCGCCAAAAGTGACCCTCATTAGCTTGCACATGCCCTTAAATAATTTTCCCTTCTCATGTTATGTATGAATTTCATTTTTAGCTAGTTAAAATTTTATTTAGATCTAGAATTTAGCTTCGACTATGGAGGGTCAAGTAGGATTATTGCCCTGAATACACCTCTCGATCTTATGTGATAGAGTGATGTTTAGCCTCTTTTTTCTTTGTTTCAAAAGAAAAAGAAAACCTTATATTAACATATACAATATGACTTGTTTTCCTAAGATTTGTTCTTGGAGTTAGGTTCCATACTTAGTCAAATAGAGTACTCCCTTGTCTTTGTTGTGACCATAGAACATTTTGAATGAGACCATGCTTGTGTCTTAGATCACTGATGTAAAATTATATAATATATTATGTTTAAGGGTGCTAGCTTAATGGAAGAGTACCTTCCTTATAGGTAGGAGGTTGGTGGTTCGATTCCTTCATGCCCTATATATATTCTGAAGCCATTAAAAAGAGATAAATGACCACTACAAAAATATAGATAAATGACCCAAAATATGACCAAAATCTTCATATAAACAACCAATGGTGGAAAATTAGCGGTCATTGACCACGTGACCAAAAATGTCGTCATATTTAGTTTGGTCGTTTATAGCTTATCTTGTGGTCATATATTTTGTCATTAATCATGACTATTAATGGCCAAATATACGACCAAATTAACAACCAAATAAATGACCACAAAATAAGTTATAAATGACCATGTTAAATATGACCACTTTTTTGGTCGCGTGATCAATGACCGCTAATTTTCCACCAGTGGTTGCCAAATCAAAAGTGGTCATTTATATGCAGATTTTGGTCGTTGTTTTGGTCATTTATCTCTCATTTTGTACTAGTGTATGGTTAACTAAACTAAACCATGGAAAAAAATGTTCTACAATTATAAATTTTGATCAATAGTAATCAAACATTGTCACAATTTGTAATATCCCAATTTTGAATCCATCACATTAAAATGTATATGATGTAATATCGTTATGAAATCATGGTCAAGAGCTCAAGGCCAAGGCCCCACCATCGATTTAGCGTTAAAATTGATGGATATGGTTGGTGTGCTAGCGCGATAGAAATCATAAATATCATGTAAATATGCATTTATAAAAATACCTACAACTAGCTATGCAATGCAACAAGAGTATGGGGACATGATTTTTACAAGGAATTGGGAGGAAAATATTCAAACCCTTGAACCAATCAAGTCAAGCCAAGTGTCAATGAGAGAACCCATGAACCTTCAACTACCCATGTTGAATTTTGTACCCAATCATTTATTTCTCCCAAGAGTTGGTTGAAATAGTTATTATTTGGGAAAATGGAGAGGTATGGTTGTCCAAATCCAGGTATGTGTAGACCACCATTTTTGGAAAAACGTTTTTGTCTTCTTGGGCAAGAAAAGAGCCATGAATTTGCTCCCCAAGCCATTATTCATCAAATCAGTTTGGCTCTCTCACGAGTTCGTAGCTTGCTGGGATTTTTTATCCATGAAATTTATCTGTTTTCCTTCATTTGTTGCTGGGAGAAGGGCATTTTTGTGATATAGAGCAGTGGGAAGAAGAAGAATTCGATTTGGGGATCCTGGGAGGTCGTTTTTTCCATTTAAATGCCCATATAGCTGTGAAAAATTCGAGTTTGTTTCCCAAGGGTTGATTTCCCCTCTCAAAGGTCATTTTTGGTGTGCCACGAATTGGAAGAATCCATGGGAACCATATTTTTGTAAATCCCATAGTGGAAACATTTTTCTATGCCCAACATATGTTCTTGTTCTGCTTGCTGTGTGTGGGAGAGAATGTTGTGGTTTCAGTTATGGGTATCCATTGCTTTGGCTTGAGCTTGAGTGCAAGCATCAAAAAATAGAAGAGGGTTCAAAATCATGGGGGGTTCACTAGCGAGGCAATATCATATCACGACCATTCATATTGGGGGTTTGAATACTCTTAGAAACCTAAAAAATATATTGCCCGATATTAAGGGGTCAAGGGGGGATTTTAATTTGATATAGTATTATAAATATTGGGGGTTATTTTATTTGGGTGGGTGCAGGAATAACCTCCAAATCATGATATGGATTCATACCTCCAAATCATGGGCTCAATTCATACCCACATAAAACTTAAGGACCCTCCATTTTTATTTGATATTGCTTATGATCCTAAGTTTTGCATAAATATGATAATAATGTACCAATGATAATATCGATGGAAGTCTCTTTGGATTACTGGCCTTGAGCAATACAAATTTGATAGCTTATTTAGGCTTGGTTTGAATTGATGTTATATTTTTTTTCATCTTTAAGTTAAGAGATGTAGCTAATTGGGAGTTCTGGATTTGAACAATTGTTTGTATTTTTTGTAGGCATTTGAGTAAAAGATCTAACTCTTCATTTTTTAGGTCGGGTTTTAGGTGGGTATTGAGATTCAATCAAACCTTGCTCCATGAAAACCAAGAAAAGTGAGATCAATCTTTATTGGATCACTGGAACCAAGAAAAGTCAGATCAATCTTTCTTGACAAATTATTTCTTTCAACTTTTTGTATTCTTCTTTAACATTTTCACATTTCCAGTTATGAATAGTTGTTAGATTAAGTTATATTTGGCATATTCATAATTGTAATTTCAATTCTTAATGCAAGGCATCCGTCTTAATATTGTATTGGAACTGATATAAACGTAGGTGAAAATTTAAATCCTTATTTACATACCCTATGTTTTATTGTTACCATGAAATGGTATCATATAAATTTCACAATTTGTGTATCTTGATGACTATTGCATACATGAAACCTAACAATGGATATTTTTCCCTCTCCTGTAAAGATTTAAAAAAAACTACATATAACCCAAGAAAAGATAACTAAATGTTTCTAATTCCCTTGATTGCAAGAATAAATGTAGAGGAAGTGGAGGAAATTCATATATTGCATCTTGTGAATGACCCAAGTCCAAGCTATGCACATGATCATATGGTGTTGTTGGAAAGTAAGAGTATTTTTTCTATGTTCATTTGAGTTCAAACATCAATGATATTTTTTTTTATAGGAATGTACGGAATTCCATCCACGAAAGGGTTTCAATTTTTCATTTTTATGGAGTTTAATTTATTAAGATTATCGAAAACATGAGCTCTCTATGGCTATACTTATATTTACATTATATAAAATTGGACGATTGGCAGGCTATGGTGTGAAACATTTGCAATTCTCATCTTTTCTAAGAATTGCACAAACAATTGGACTATTAGCCTTTTACATGCTTTGTTATGTTGATATCTTGATTGGGTTTCCTTTTATGCATTTTTACTTCCAAGTACTATTTCATTGGGTCTTCCACTATCCATTGCTAGAAATTGATCAGTCACCAATGCAATCCTAGTGGGATCATTATTGGCATTATACTATTATTTTATTTAGCACCATGTTTGCTTCTACTAAGATGTTTTAGGGTTCATGCTTGTTACAAATTGATAATATGGTATAAAGGGGTATTAAAAATGGGTTGATAAAAATGGATACATACAATATCTCGTGAAACTAGGGTTTTGTTAATTGGAAAAACATATTGGGAGGGGGGTTCAACAATAAAATTTTAGGAGGAATTTTCCAATATTTAGTGAAATTAGGGATATTCTGAAACTAGGGTTTTGTTAATTGGAAAAACATATTGGGAGGGGGGTTCAACAATAAAATTTTAGGAGGAATTTTCCAATATTTAGTGAAATTAGGGATATTCTTCAATATCATGTGAACGATCATTCTATGTAACAAGTTCGCTGAGTGAATCCCCCATGGTTCAAATTTGGCTCACTACTACATATAGCCGTCTTTTAAGACGTTTGTTTAAGACAATTATCTTTTACGTCTTAAATTTATCCCTGTAGGGCCCGCCAATTAAAAAATTAGCTATAATTTCCAAGTTAAACGAAAATAATTCCAAATGCTTAGTAGCTCATTTATCCCATTTCCCACCTTTGGAAAGCTACTTGGCCCTTCGTTAATGGTGCTCTCAACCCATAAAACTTTTTTATTTGGACAGGGGCGCTCTTCGCTAATGGTGTTGGAAACAAGCTCCTGGCGATGGAGGCTGTGAGGTTGATTGTCAAGGGCGGTGATAGAAGCTTCAAAATCGAAGACAAAAGTTCCAAAAAATTTCCAAGTGAGTCCAGTCTTCCAATGACCTCGGTCTAGTCAGGTATTCCGGCAAAACCCAGGAACAAACCCTAATGATATGGGGTGAAAATATATAATAAAGAGTTAGAATCTATCCAATACTTTGTTCAATGTATTTGACTGCTTTAATGCATTTTATGGATGAGTTTTCCCTGTTTCTGGTAAAGGGTTTTACTGGAGAGGCCGAAATTTTCTCTTAAACCCATTGTGCCGCCATTAAGCAGCCGCTTGGGCAAGGCATGGCAGGTTCCCCACTATTAGTGGCAATAGTGTGGAGGAAGAAAGTTGCCACAGGTTTTGATATTCAGAGACACATGGGCAAGCATAGACAGGATTGGTTGAGTGCTCTGCATGCACTCCAGTGCTCGAAGGCCGAGAGAATTAAAGAGAAATCTTGGGTTCTTGAGCTTGTGGGTGGGTTATTTTGTTCTTTCTTTCATATTTGTTCGTTTTTCTTTGCATTATTTGGAAATTTTGTACTAATTTATCTACTGCTCTGCATTTTAGGCAATAGTACTATTGAACATCTGACGAACAAAGGGTGGCTCTTCTCCGCACATTTCGTCTTAGCACAATGAGCATGGTCAATTTATAAACCCTGTTTCATGATAACTTGAGGATGTAGCCACTGTGGGACAGCTTGATGGAAAAGCCTACATCGCCATCCGAATAGCTACAGTTAATGTAAATAATTATAATTTTAAAATTAAGCCAAGAATACACCTGAGCATTAGGGTTTGTATTTTCTGGGAATTTTCCGTTTAATGCACGAGGTGAAACTAAACCCCTTTTTCAGCAAAGGATTGGTGTAAAACATTGTTGTATTGTTCTTATGATGGTGTGCAGTTTCTGGACAAGGCAATATTATATTTGTGACAGACCTCGGGAGCACCAATGGGACTTATATCGATAGCAGGAAGATTAAACCTCGGACTGTGACTCCTGTTTCTCATGGAAGCTGCATTACTTTCGGTAATGTCGAAATCTTATCATATTTCGAGCTTCATAGTCCTTGTGGATCAATGTTTGCTTTGGCTTGTAGTTTATGAGTCCTGATAACATTTGGCATGTCGGTATTTGGCATGTGTTGATTCATTGGACATTTTTATTTGAGATTTGGTGCTAATTTGAGAAGCCTTTCCTCATGGGAGACATCATTGTGAGGGAGAAAGCCCAACTAACTTTACATGAATCTCCTCCAATTTTGGACATTGAAACTAATACATTGAATCTCCTCAAATAAAGCTTTCATCAGTTATCAGCAATGATATGCCAACAACTAAAAAATTTCTTTAGTTTGTGTATGTGAACGCAATGATGCAAGTGTTTGACCTGGGCTATCTTAAAAATGGTCGTCATTTGGGAAATTCTCGAGCCCTAACCTTCCAATGCATTTTTTCAGCCCTAAACATAATTTTTTCATCCCCATTTCAACTGACACAATCAAAGAGTTTGACATCACAAAATATTATGCTTCTCGTCAAGATCTCTCCAATGAGCTATCGGGGGCCTTAACGGACCTTGTATGTGGAAGTTATGGCCTCGGTAAGTAGATGCGTCATTTGCACTCAACATCTTGGGCACCCAACATCTTGGGGTTTTCCTTGCCACCTTGGCTCTTAGGTTTATGGTCAATTTTTTAAAGTTTATCAAACTTTAGGGTTTCTCGATATGTATTGAAGTAATTTCCAACTCTTGGTTAAGGGTTTTTTAAATGAATGTATCCATCACATATGTTCTTAAAGATAAGCTATCGTCATTCCAGCCACTATGTATTGCTATGTACATTGTAGTGTTTCAACATTGTTTTTTTAATAAAATTTGGTTTTCACTCTAATACTCTGCTTTGGTTACTGTTCTCCATATGTACAACACTCCAATCTTTTTATTTATTGTTCATCTCTCTTTGCTCACCCATATCTGTATCACATTCAAAGAAGCATGTGGACTAGGTTCTCTCCAAATACAAGCTTTGTTGGCTTTCAAATGCAAAAGTCCATCTTTGATGATACAGACCATATTGACTCTTTTATGTAGGAATACTTAAGGTTTATGCAAGGTCATGGCCTTTTAAAAACATTGGGTCATCCCTGAACCTGAAATTTACTTTGCTCCTTCGTCCTGATCATCCAAAAATACAAGCTACACTAACTACATGGATTGGATGATTGTCATCAACTCATGGGTTCTTCCCTAAACCATAATGGTTTCACCACTGCCTAAGATATAGGTGGCAAATAAACCTATTAATCACTTGGAGAGGTATGATGGCATACCATTACATATGTTCATTCCCCCTTCATTTTATTGCAGATGAGATGGAAAAGTTGCGTGACAAAAGTGAGCATATGCAAATAGAACCAGCTCTTTATAAGAAGGTGATCTACTTCCCCAACACAACTTAAGCATCTAACATAGGCAAAATGGCTAGCAATAACATACTGGAAGGATCACTGTATTTCAATGGACATCTTTTGGAAGAAGACAAACATGAGCAAGTAGAAGATAGGAGAAGCGATAACAAAAATAAAACTTATTACCAGTGGTGCCCAACGCGGGAGGCTAGGGAATGGCTATCTTCTTATAAATGTGAATGGCCACACTATTTTGAATTGGGTGTGATTGTAGCATCCCATTAGGTATTTTGGGAGAATATTGTGTGGAGAATCCTTATAAGTGCATGGTTACAGGAACATACCAGAAGAAAGGTGGACTCTCGAAGTTCTCTCATCAACTCTTTTATGTGGGACTACATTAGATTTACTCTTGGAGGGAAGGCTCTCCTTGTTGCAGTGGTGAGTGCACCTTCTATAGTCTTCATTGTATCCATGTTAGATGCACTTGACAAGCTATTGTTCAATTTCTTTCCTTGGATGGGCTGGGTAAGCATTTGATGATATTGGTAATTTTAGGTTGTGCTTGCATTTTTTTATCAAAAAAACAACTCTGTTAGTAGGAATAGAATTTGTTTCCATTTGAAAGGACAGATCAGTAGGCATGTTGTAATTATAAGTAATCCCCTCGGGGATACACCCATATTCTACAATCTCTTGCATTACTTTGAAAGACAACCCATTGAAAATGAAATATAGATTATACGTTAAACTCCAATTGATGTACAACCACACCACAGCCCACACGCCATGAATATTAACTAAATTCTACGCTATTTTTTTGCAAATAATCCAAATCAGGAGAAACTATCCTTCCATAATCCGCTACAATTCTAATTTGTACACATCACCCCACGTTCCAAGTATCTTGAACACTCTCATCATTCATGTTTAAGGTCAGTTCGAAAGACATTTTATATTTTTTTGTTAAAAAAGTTTAAACCCTCGGCTATAATCATCCAAGTGGTGCTGGGGAGGGGATCCTAATCCAAATACAAAACAAATTACTTTAGTGGTCCTAATCTTAGGAGTTGAACTGTAGGTTAAAATCCTAATTTCAAACTAAATTTGTCGAGTTCACCATTACTTAGGTTGGAAGAACAACTCCATTAAACTTACTTTAAGTTTTATTGTGAAACCCCAGATGAGAGCAGTCTTGGCTAGGTTTTGCAATTTTTCTTATGGATTTCTTTTATAGAAATTTGACTAAAAGTTTGAATAGTTTAACATAAATATGATGATTGTAATCCTACAGTGGTTGTTGATGGAATGAAGAAAAATAGAAAATTTTTCTCTCTGTGCATTTTTTAAAATCATTAGTTTTTTCTTTTCTGTTCCAAATAACCATTGCATTATAGAGAAATCGTGTTGGTTGAGTGCGTATTGAGTATTGAAGGATATTTAAATACATTATGAAATGAGTGGAGTTGTACCTAGTGTTTTCCATAAACCAATGTTGATAAAGGAATCTATGTTTGTTGAGTTACTGATGATGAAATGTAAGAGATTGTGATCGAATCCAGGGTTAAAGAAAAAATATAGATGGTATCGTTTCCCTTCAAGGTCACAGTTAACCTGTATTGTATTGACGTTGACTTTGGTATTTGATGGGTTGCTTTAACCTTTGAAACCCTAGTTGCGTAGACAGAAATTGTTTCCTTCCACAGTTGAATTCAATAGATAGAGTCATGTGAGATTGAGCCCAAGCTGTTCAATCTAGGTAAAAGGAGTGGTCACGATTTGAATTCAAGCAAAGAGGAGACAACAACAGATTGACTCTACACAGTCGGATCAATAAGGAGTGGTCACTATTTATTGTGGATAGGTAAAGGAATAATTGAAAGTGAAACCAATTTTCACCATAGATTAGAATTTAATTAACGGTGGATGGACTGGGCCCTTTGGAATGGAATTCAAAACAAGGTGTGGATTGGGTGCTTTGGAGTGGAATTCAAAACAAGGTGAACAACGTGATGCAACTTTTATTTAAATTGATCTTAATAATATCTTGCTTCCACAAAAACAAACGCAGGTAATCTGGGAATTTCACCAATATTTTTGTGAATTAGATTTCACCGGCTTTTAAGATCAAGCCTACCATTCATTAGTTCAACCCTACACGAAATTGATCAACGTTTATATCCCATATTTTAATGATGATAGTTGGAAAAAATCCAAAACTGAGAAAGTTTAGATTAATTTGATAATAGAAATTCTTTATCAATAATAAATAACTTAAAATTTTAATTTTAATGAATATTGTTTAGTATCTAATGAGTTACACCCATAAGATGTAAGTTTTCAAAACATTTATTCCACATTTTTGCCAAATAATGAGATCGGTAATGTCTAAAATAGCCTCCCCTTAAATCAATCTCTTTACTCCCATTGAAATTTCTCAGAATCTTCTTTAATAACTACTTCATAATCAGCATGTCATACTTACTCTGGTATTTGTTTTAAATATTTATTAAGAGCCCACCTTCTTTAATAAAAATGCATCTGCTTCGAAGCTACTTCATAATCAGCATGAGGCTCCACTAAATACCGCACTGTAGGACCTGCCTTTATATTTTGATGGTTACCCTGGTCTTGTATTAAACAGATTTCCAAGTATCTGCACTATTTTAACCAGGGGGTATATCTTCTTCTGTAAAAAGCATCATAGTTGATACAACAAAAATTGAAGTCTGTTGGAAATGAGGAAGGAAAGCTGCTTGCTCTTCGTCAGATTTTTGGGGAGGTATGTTTGAAAAAATCCACGAGTATCTCTTGTCCTGCAACACTGCTATGCATTTTTTTTCATATATTATCTTTATATCTAGTGTGGTGTTGCTATTCTATCTTCAATATTGTATTTCATTGTTTTCATCTAAATTAATTTTAAATAAATTCTGAATTAAAAACTGTAAATTTATTTCAATACTCTGACCCCAACCCTTGACATGCCGCTGTGTTACCTTCATTGGAAAGTGGTAGTAGAAAAGTCCATATTGTCATTATCGACATTCATTAGCAGTGGAAGCTTTATCACAAACATTGTAGAGTCAAATATTTCGAAGTTTGGACCTTAGGTTTCTTTTCAACACCTTCAAGGGTTGAGATCACTTGGGGATTAAGGAAGCGAGGTGGGATGAGTGCTCTGCTGCCCCCTCCCTAGAGGGTGAGGCCTAAGAGGGGTCAATCACCTCTTTACCAACAATTGATGCCATGGGATTATTCTGAGTTGGCCCTCCAAGATACACAAACTTTGGAGGTTGAGTTTTGTAGGAACATTAGTGTTATTGTTTTCCCGTTCTTTTGAGCAACTTGGATCCATCATCCTTCTAGTACCCAAAAAGGAACTATCACATATTTTATGATCTGGACAATGGTCCCTAAATTTGGTATCAAGTAGGCAAATTCTCTTATGTTGTTTCATCATCTTATCCCTAACCCAGATGGGGACAAACTCTTTTAGATCCCTCACAACTTGATTGTCACACAAACTCTACACTTGTTATGTCATGGGAGAATCATAGAGGCTTGTGACAAATAAAACCTATAATGGGTGTCAAAATTCACTAATAACGGCCATAAATATGTGGGAAATCCAGGGAATCTAATTTACATAGGGCATGATAACTGGGTTGTTTGATTAGCAGAGAGAACCTCAATCGAAGGTTGAAAATACAATTAGTGTGTTTTTGCATAACTAAGGTCCACGGGAAAAAATAGTAGCATTGTGTGCTTTCTTAAGAAAAGAGAAGGAAGAAACATATTGTCCGGGTGTTAATAATATGTCAATTATGGGGTTCCCATGCCTCCTTTACCAAGGCCTTATTGACAAACTTGGCGATGCATGACCAACAAAGTACTCGAGCAATGAAATGACTATAAGATAACATAATCTTATTAATGTCAGCGAATGACCAAAATATCTCAATGGGATTGAAATAAAAATAGATTCAACAAAAGCATAGTCGAGAGTATCGAGGGATTCTCCAAAAGCATGTAGTATAATCCAAAGAGATAAATGAGAGGAGCATGGAAAAACTAGTGTAAGAGAAGTATTAATGAAGAAAAAGAGAGAGTAAGGTCTAGAATAATCCAAAAAGGTACATGAGAGGAGCATGGACGAACTAGTGTGAGAGAAGTACTAATGAAGAGAAAGAGAGTAAAGTATAGACTCTAGAATAACGAGCCTCTTAATCAATGCATGCATTATAAATGGAAATATGGGTAGGGGAGGGTGAGCCCCTATCACCCCTAGTCACTAAAAAGAGACTGATGCAAAGACTGGCAGTGTTAATTGAAGAAGTTGGAGAGGACCTTGTCACACCCCTAACACTCAAGGTTCTCTGGAAGAAGCTAGTGATGGAACTATGATGGGCTTACTTTATGTCGGATAGGTCCGACTCTGATGTCTCATAGAGATGGGAGCTGTGTTGGTCTGGTGGGATCTATGTTCAGAGCTGTGTTGTGTGAGAATCCTTAAGAAGACCATAATAGAAATCAACTTGCTAGCCATTGGTCTAGGTGACATACATGGTTGCATTGTTCTAGAATTTGTTGTTGCATGAGGTCGTGCATGTTGCTTACAATCATTCGTTGCCAATATCAAGAGGAAGTAGGAAGTGATCAATCTAACAAGGTTTTTCCTGGGGAGACTTTGTAAAAATTTGTCTTCTGAGGTTAAGGACCTCCCTCAAGAAAAGAGCTAAGAATCACTGGTATGGATACCTGAAAAGGTAGTGAGGGATCCCCTTGAATTTTTGTATCAGCAATGGAACCAACCTCTGATTTGATAATATATTGGGCAACAAAAGATAAAGTGATACTCTGACTCTATGTCTTATAGATGGAAAATCCTACAAAATCTTTTGGATCTCAAATTATGGTGGTCAATCTCCACCAGGATCCAATGTGAATAAACTCAAAGCTAGTCGAAGGGGATCATCATTACAATATTTATTAACATATTTGTTGGCCAATTTTTTATTTGTATCAAATTTCATCAAACTTCATATAAATGTGCTTCGGTTCGATGTTGATTTCAGATATAAGACTAGGTATAATTCAAAGATTATGAAGACATTTTCATAGACTTACAATAATAAGCAAAGAAAATCTGAAGCGATTATATAACTGTGCTTCGGTTCGATGTTGATTTCATCGATTTCCAGGTATAAAATCAGACATGGTTCAAATATCATAAAGACGTTTTCATAGACTTACACCAATCAACAAAGGAAATCTAAAGCAATGTTAAACTTGGGGTTCCAACAATTAAAGAATCTGAGAAATAGTTAATGAAATATAAACACAGTTAATGAAATATAAACATCAAAGAATTAGGTGGCCTTTACGATCAACACATTTCTTTTCTTTTGCCACTCGGCCTTAGTTTATTGTCATTGCTTTTTTGTTTTTATCTTTTTATACTTCGGGAGCTTGGAGTGATTTATCATTCATATTAAGAGTATTTTGTACATCTTCATGGGGAGAATCTCATCCGCGATCACGATGCAATAACAAATGATCTTCCAGAAAAAAACAAGTGATCCTCAAAATATGGCACCTTCTATATATGCAAGATAGAACACGCTTAATTATACGATTACTTATATTTTCGGTGAAAAGCTAGATATTAAAAAAAAAGGTGAAGCCCTAGGTTGAGGTTGATGTTTGGTGGTATATACTTCTTACTTTACAATTCCCATTTTGGATGATTAAAGTGAAAATATGTTAAATCTATTTGTTCATGAAGACTTTGCAATAAAACAGTGTGCTATTTTGAATATTTTGAAAAAGGTCTCTATGTGAGAGGCTTTGAGAAAGTGGTAAGTAGAATTTCAGCAAATGTCATCGATTACATAGCATGAACTCGTTGGGGCTTGATACTTGCATGCTTAGAACTTGGGCACTTAGGCATTTTGAGATTTTGGGACATATATGATGCTTGTGGTAGAGCGAGTTGCATTTCATTTAAGCACATATATTCTTCTTGTATATGAAGTTGCAGGGTACTAGCTCAATGGTAGAGCATCTGCATTATAATGCAGAAGATTGGTGGTTCGATTCCACAGTGCCCTATCATAAATATTTGCATTCTATCACTACTACATATATGAGGTATTAAGACAATATTTGTGTAAATTGTCTCAACTTAAGACAAAACAAAAATTGTGTATTGTCTTAAATATTGTCTTTAAGCGAGTGTCTTAAACTATTGTCTTAAATTTAAGACAATAGTTTAAGACAATAATATAAGACAATAGTTTAAGACACTCGCTTAAAGACAATATTTAAGACAATAGTTTTAAGACAATAGTTTAAGACAATAATATAAGACAATAGTTTAAGACACTCGCATAAAGACAATATTTAAGACAATACACAATTTTTGTTTTGTCTTAAGTTGAGACAATTTACACAAATATTGTCTCAAATATTGTCTTAATACCCCCTGTGTGTAGTAGTGGCTTGATAAACCCAGCTATGGATTGGCTTGTCTTAGAAGTGATGTTCATTTTGTTGTACATAGGTTGTATGTTACCATTCTTTGTAGAAATCATGCCCAGCTCGGGGGTGGCAATTATGCTCAGAGATTGATGAGCATAGTTGGCCTATAGCTAGGTGAAACATTGCAGTTGCATAGTTGGTCTGCAGGCACACACATGTGCTTTATTTGTATCAATCTGATGAATGGGCCTGAGTTTTTTTGTAAAATCCTAGAATGTTAGTCATGTTCCCTTCCTTGGGTTGGATTGATGGGAGGGGATGTGACACAATTAATCAAACATGGCCAACCATGGTCAACTAAAATACTCAATATTCAACCAAAATAAATCATAGTCAAAATTTTAAAACAACATGGTCAACCATGTTTAACTATAGTCCAACTATAGTCAAGCATGGTCGTCTTTGTAAAACATAATAAACCATAAAGAAACATTATTTACCATACTTTAAGATCATCAATTATTTGTTAAGTATAGTGAACCATGGTCAACTCTCATTTGTCAACCACCTTCAACTATGGTACAAAATGGTCACCCTTATTTAATCAAAGTCGTCCATTATTAACAATGGTCCACTAAAGTCAGCAATGATTAACCAATCTCAAGCATAATCAATCATGCTGAAACAATAATCAAACTTACTCTACCAATTATTTAATTCTTTTTAATATTAATATTTTTTATAACTTTGTTTTCTTATTTTTATAATAATGAATTAATTTACACCATCTAAATATCAACCACTTTTAAAATAATGGTTGTAGTTTTACGTGATGTATATTACCATAACTGTAAAAAAAAATTGACATGAGTCATGACTGAATAGTTTTTAAATTTCTTTACCCTGATTCATGACAACCCTTGTGTTTCCGGTCGAATATTTTTGACATGAAATATTTTTTAAATTCCTACGGCTACGTTGCCGTTGAATAATTTTGAAATTCCTACAGTTGCGTTGGCTGTGGAATAGTTTTGGAAATTCCTAACCTGATTCATGACAACGTTGGTCTCCACCTTACTCTCTGGGAGGATTTTCTCTTCTTATGGTCACTGCTCACAACTTCTTTTTGCCATCCTTCTTATAATTGTTTCAGTACACAAACCTGGCAGCATTACATTTGTTTCAGTACACAAACCTGGTAGCATTCAAGGCTCTTATAGAAAGATTCATTTTGAAAGCTCTGTGTAGACTTCTTTTATTAAAAGAACTAGCCAACTTGCAACGCACTTATAGAAAGATTCATATCTCATCTTCAAAAAGGAGCATTAAAGGTATAACATCCATATACCTTTAACAAATGATAACTTACAGTTAAAATATTTTGTGTTAAATGTGATGTAGAATCGGTGAAAGAAAGACCAACTTCAGTTCAATGTTTAATAGAAAATCCTTAGTTAACAGAGATACCAATTCAATTTAAGCACAAATCAGATCAATCAACAATGCTAATTACTGGTAAATCGGGATGGCAAATCAATATTAATTCGTAGAACTCAGAAGTATTATTTTCATAAAACAGCAATAAACTTTCGCAGAGAAATGGGCTGTCACTCCATATGTAGCTATTAGGCAGATTACAAAAGTAAAAGCAAGGAACCTATGATTAAAATAACAATCAATCTTAGAAGATTGAACCCGTAAGTGATATAACAGTCAAGCTTAGAAGATTGAACTTTTTGAAAGCTTGCGAAGAATAACCTTAACTATCTTTGGCTTCTGGCACCCGTATACAGAATCAAAAGATTTCTTGACATTCAAGATGCGTTCATAAAAGCCGTCATAATCAGGATGGATAGTCGCAATCAGTCTGTAGGTCTCCAAGTTTCTCAAATCTAAAAGCAGATGTCGAATGTCTCCAGGGCAAGTTGCAACCATGGCTCCTTGGACGATTCTTAGATTATTTAGATATTTTCTGTACACCATTTCTTTATATTTGAGGCGGTAGCATTCCGCTAAATTTATTCGGAGCCGGGCAAGATAAGAGATAAGAAACGAAGATCGAATCCACATTGGATCCACATCTCCCAGCATGTCTCGCAGAGATTCCAACCAACAATCCAATTCCTCAGAAAGCTTGCCCATGGCTTCCATGTCTATGCTACTTTTGCCAGAATGCGCTTTGGTCCTAGACATACCGGCTTCCAAATATGCCGAATGAAACTTTTCATACATACTTTTGCGAACATCAAGAGAAACTACATTTCTTTCTAACTCGCATCGTTCACAGGCGCAGGTGAATCCCCACGTCTTGCTAGCGGCCTGGCGAGCATGGTATGGAAGAAGAACGTCGAAATACGGAATGGTGATCTCTTCGTCTTCATTGATGTCCTTGGTCGCATGAATACTCATAACATCGCCGACGTTGATTCTGGAGGCGTTTGGCACGCAAGAATGGTTTATGAGAGACGGAATCAGCCAAACGCCGTAGTAACGCTTCCTTTCAGCAGGTTTCGTCCAGTTTTCTCTGTTTTCTGGAGCCATATCATCGAACGCAACCGTTTTCAAGATACGTAGAATACCTTCAGTGTCGAGCTTCTCATATTCTCCCCGGACCAACATATTCTTCGGAGTATTTGGGCTTTCTACACGGTCCATGTCCAGTTCATGCAATGTAGAAACGGATATTTTTACGAAGCTACTCTTGGAAGGGTCGAGCGAAAGGAAGAACAGCCGTACTTCATTTCCTTTCTGATTCAACGCATTTTTTACATTCTGAACAAGACCGTTAGCCATGGGAGCGTGCATAAAGGGATAACTGTAATCGTCGCACCTAGCAAAAGCTCTGCAAATAAGTAATACCGTCCCGGCTTTCACAAACTGGGTAGCAAAGATTCCTCTGCTGTTTCCATTGGCTGAGATATTCATCTCTACAGGTCCAATGAAATCAGCGTCTGGTTTGCAATGGTTTGGACTCTCTGCAATTCCTACTAAGCGTTCGCCCATACGGTAATATTCGATGGACTTCTGCCAATATAAATAAAGGAGTGATTTACTTTCTTGGGATGGATTACACGTTAAACGGTCGTCTACGAATGAATACGCTTCGTTGTATCTCCCCAAAGATACGAGCGATTGAATTAGCAACTGTAATCCTCGCAACCTCATTTCGGGAGAATCATCCAAAAATGAAGAGTCAATGTCAAAGCAGGTCTCGGCGTCTTGGTAGGCGTCTTCGTAGCGGCCAAGTGCAATGTACGCCTGCGATCTGTTGGAGTACAATTCGAAACGAAGTGGCTCCTGATGATTACCCATGCTTTCGGTTTCTGAAAGAATTATTTCACATTTACTGTAATTTCGAACACATGCCTCCCACTCTTCGGCAGCATGTGCGCGTCCTCCATTTCGAAACCAATCGTCGAATTTCGTTGGGCTGTGTTCGGGGAACGTTTCTATTCTCACGATTGATCTCGGATTGTCGACATCAAGCCACTGAAAGCCGTCAGAAGCTTTAACCAAACGAGGCTGCTTGACCGCAATTTTGGTTCCCTTTGGGTAAGCGTTTTTAGCATAAGTTTGATCGGTGCACAGGAAATTTGGAGCAACGATCGACAGAGCAATGCAATTCTCGGTGTTCGCCTCTTCTAAGACGGTAAAAATTCTCCCGAACTTGAAGGGCTCAACACATAGCTCTCCGTACAAAACTCTCAACTCATTCGGCTCCCCAACTTCCAGGTCAGCGAGAGGAACAAAAACGAGATCACGCCTCGGCCCTAAATGCTTATAGTGGGTTTGAACACCATTTAATTCCTCGAATCTGTCAGACAAGCAGAAATATTCTCCAGTCGCGATTCTAGAGAACTTCTCAAGAGCTCTATTGTGAATGCTGATAAAAGTCTGTCTGTCATAGTCGTCAATAGATGTCACATTCGTAACAGACAGCGGACCAAGGCCAAGAATGTGAACAAGGCTCCCAAGATTACGTGATAAATATGGTATAGATGTGGATGGCCGAATTAGCATGAGAGCTTTAGCTTCGGCAATGGCGGCTGCTGCATTTACCTCTGCCTTCATCTCGTCTTGGGTTATTTCTGGTTGGATCTTCATGAGTAGGAGTGAGAGGGATAGAATAACAGAGGCTGTAGGAGATAGGACCTGATGAGCCTACTCTGGTCAATCAATGTCTCTATCTCTTCTCATCGAAGCGCACTAGATAGATCCCAAAAAAAATTCACAATGAGGAGCATCGGATCGACGACGGAGTGAAAATAAATGTGCTATTAGTTCCTTAAACATTTAACGCCATAAATGAACGGTGTTATCGGAAAGGCTATATATACACCTTGAGCGTTTAATATCACTTAGGAGCGGGAAGGCTAAAGTAACAAGTCTTAAGATGGGATGAATCCTTCCCACAACACAAGAGATCTGTCTAGGGTTATGGAATCCCTCCCACTACCAAAAAAGAAAAAAAGAAAAACTATCCATTGAAGAACCCTTGTAATATTATGTAGGGTTAAAGAATCCCTCCCACAACACAAAAGTTATCCACAAGAGAATTACCTATGGTTGAAGAATCCCTCCCACAACAGAAACAAATTTTCATTGAAGAAGCTTTGGCATATTATGTTAAGGTTAAAGAATCCCTTCCACAACACAAAATTTATACATTGAAGAACCCTTCCATGTTTAGCGCTAAGAATCCAATAGTTAATTTACCCTATTGTTTTGCCAAATGCATTCAGTCGTTAAAAGTTGTAAGTCACATGGTTCGAATTCGAGTTCGAGTTAGACAACCATTTGATTAGGTTCGAATTCGAATTTTTGGATGAGGTTCGTTAGAGATTTGTCTTGAAATTTGAATATATATATATATGTATATTATAAAAATAAAATTGATAAATTTAAACTATAAAATGAAATCTGTTATAATTCATAAATAAATTATAAAAATGAAATCTGTGAGGCAACCCAGAGCTGAGGTCATGTGTTTGTGCAGCGTGGAGATTAGAGAGAAACTGAAACCGAAATTTACCACAACAAACTCAAGTTTGGGCTCGTCCTAAAAAGTTAAAACTTAAAGCTAGGGTAAGTTGTAACTCGTTAAGATTGCGTGAGGTAGTAAATAGGCCACTAGGGTTAAAACAAATTTTTTTAAAGATTTTTCATTAAATTCGACATTAAATTCGTCTTATAATTCGAATTCGAGTTCGATTAAATTCGTTTTGGAGTTCGTTTTTCAGATTCCGCTAATTTAATTCTATTTTTTTCATCTTCTTGAAGTTCGCTTGAAGTTCGGCGAATTTCGAACCTCAAGGTTCAAATTCGCCTAATCTTGTGACCTATTGTTACAACTTAGCTTACCTATTATATAAAAGAAATGGTTGGAACGCAAAAAGTTAATTTTGTGTATGAGTTGGTATTGATTTAGCAAAAGTTACCAATATGTTTTGAGAACCATAATAAAGGGAAATGTTAAAAAAAAAAGTTTCAAAATGTTTTGAGAACCATAATAAAGGGAAATGTAAAAAAAAAAGTTTCAAAGAAAGATATTACCGAAAGTTTCCTCAACATTATTTTATTCCTCCACGAAAATATTAAAGTGTGGATGGTAGCTACCAAATTAAGTGATTATCCCTCCCCATTTTACTATAGGACTTACCTTACGACATAATTAGCACATATAAACCTTCAATTCCAAATATAAATGGATTCAGGAGTGTTATTCCTTGAGATGTTCTTGGATAGGGAATTATTCTAAGGCATCCAAAACCATTATTTTAATAAAACTAATTGAAATGATTTAGCAGCTTCAACAAAATAGTGGTTATGTCTACCTTGGCATTATTCCCTAGTTAGGAATATCTTAAGCAATAACATCAAATTAGTATACTTGCTAGGGAAACTAGGGTTTGGGGAGATCCCAAAGTTTTAGTGTAGACTTTTTAGCTCAAGGGAATTTTAGGGGATATTCTTATAAATCAATCAAAGGTTCTTTAGAGATTTTCAACAAGTTCAACAAAACACTTCTCTATGAATTTAAATAGTTCTCTTTTTGGAAGAAATGGGTTCTTAGAAACTCGAAGCAAAATAGCATATAAATGACAACTTCATGGGAATGAAATTCAATTGTATTGGTTTCTTTAGGTTGAAAGACGGAAGGTTTTAAAGAAGTATTACAATAATGTATATTCAAGGTATTCAGATCCATGAATAAATCTCAATACTAAGGAGGAAAGGATTACATAAATACAATTTTAGTGACCTAACAAAGTTTATCCAAGCACATGACATATTGATTTCTTAGTATTTATAACTTAAAACATGATGAAACATTAAACAAACTAAATATTATGTTTAAAAGTTATAAAGAAGGAATACTAGGGTTTGTTTTATTGATTAATGGGTCATGAGAAACACCACCCATGCTCATACATGTGAAATCTAAAAAATATTCAAAATACCATCGCATAGATCTTTGATGAGATAATCACAATGATCTCATATAACTCAAAAGTTATTCATATCGTAATAGAATCTTCGATTCCTTGGATGAGGGTGTGTACAATTCAGGGCTCACTACACCCACACGTCGAGAATGACCATAAGAAAAATGTTTGGTGGGTAATTAGCTCCAAATGGCATGTTTCATGTGCAAATGGGTTGGCGGAAACGTTCCCTTCAAATTGCACTCAGATTTTCCCTTGGTGTAAGATATGAATGCAAGTAGTTATATGAAAAGGTAGTTATGCACCTAAAGAGTAGATTGACACTACACATGCACAACTGTCATAGTAACCCCCTCCCTGATAACACTCGATAATTTATGGTGCCTTTATCGTGCCATCTAGGTGGGACTCTTGAATCTCTGTGAATGGAGGAAGCACAAATGAAAAAATAATGGGAAGTAAAAATCTCTCGATAGTGATAATAATATGGCATCAATTAGGGAGGATAAAATTGTAAGAGACATGCTTATTTTTCCACATGGTCTGATCGAGGTGATTAGTGACAATTCTAGCAATAATGTTTTATGGGATTTGAAGGAGAAAAAATTCTACAAAGAGTTTCTTTGGTTCTCAAATTGTCATAATTTTGTCATGTGGGAGCGTCGGCTTAATTGTGCCTTGGCTAGCATGATTCCTTGTCAAATATTTAGGATCTACGATGTAAGTGGAGTTCGAAGCCAATAGGGGGCCTCGTAGCTGATTGGTGGCCACTCCTAAAAATTCTATATTCATTTTCACATTGATAAATCCATCGAATTAATGGAATGGTTATCCCTGGAGGGGGGGGGCGAGCAATGGGATAGCAAGAAGTGGAAGTAGTCCATAATGGATAGCTAAAAATCTCCTTGTTGAGGCTTTATTGGAAAGAGATTCATTTAAGGAAAACATCTTGAGAGTAATACAAAGGATTAGTTAGGACGTGGATAGGATTCAAAAGTAGCTCAATGAGTTGGTGGAATCTATGGATACACCTTCCTATATGGAAAGAGGATCAAACAGCCATACCTAGGTGTAATGCAAATAACTCTATTTCAATGGATTTCTATAATTTCAATTTTGATATGTTTTATGTATGACTCATTTTGGTGTCTTGAACTGGTGTCTAATTGACCTAGTTTCCCTTGTTGATGTGGGTCTAGTATTGCAATTACTACTTATGTTAGTGTAGTATTCATATGGTCTCTATATTGGGTTTGGTTTCCCTCACCGTGGTAGGAAATTACTCTGTTAAAAAATATTACAATCCATGGCATAGTAATATGGTTGGTCTATGAATGTTTGTAGGCCTGGTTTCATTTGGGCAGGCCTACAACAGGTTTTTGTACTATAGTTTTTTCTATTAATTTAATGGTTATGTTCTTTCTTAAAAAAATAACATCTTGGATAAACAAGTTGAACAACTTGTGGAAATTATAGAAAGGTCACAAATAACTGAATATTTTTATAGACTGATACAAACAAAGGGAGAACCTTTAAAATATTTTCAATTTACAACTTATAGTAATCTTTAAGTTTGAAGTCCTTATGATCTACACTATTTAGGGATAGAGACATGCCGCTCTACAAAAACGGTTGACCCTTAGGTCTTCCTAATGTTTCTGCTTTACGGCCTTATTTCCATGCAATAACATTTTACAATCATACTTCAATCGATAAACTAGGTCAACCATGATATCTTCATAGGTTATCGTTAGGAAATGAATGCATCTGGATGACACTTCCACCTGATCTTATCCTTGTTGGCTCATTAGGGTTGATGACGAGGCACCTTGTGATGAAAATTTGCATGCAACAATATTTTGTCCCTTTAAAGGACCCTTCATGTCCTAAATTTTTTTTTTTATAACTCCTCTATGGAAAAACACGGCATTGTAGATCTCTTTTGAAAAAATATTCTCACCTTCCCCCCCATAATGTTGGTAATCCTCTTTGAATAATACCTTTGGATTTTCTTCTAAGTATTCTTTCACATTTAAAAGTATCATTGTACAAAACAAGGTCAATGTACAATACAATCTTGACATAATGACATGTTCAGAATGATAGAAAATAGTCTCCAATACATATGCAAAACATATGTATATAGCATGGCCACTGAAATACAAAAGTGGATACATGTCAAAAAGGAGATCATATCCATAAAAAAAAACTGGATCTATGTCTCATGAGGAGCCAAAATGAGTAGGGCTCAGTCTTGCGCAACTTGGAAAATAACAAAGGAGCATTATTATAGGCCCAAGGTCTTCAAACCAATCCATCGATATAAGTACAAACCCTAAACCATGTGAATAAAGGAGTTGAATTCGAACATGGAGGATTTTGTTTGATTATCGGTCAATAATGGAAATTGTTAACAAATGCGCGAACACCCACCAATGATGAAAATGGGGTCCAAGGTACTTAGTACATTCTTGCAAGCGTGAACAAGGGGTCTTGAACTCGAACACTTGAATAATATGTCGACGAGGGGACATTGATGTGATCCCATAACTCAAAAACGAGATGATTTGCCACTGATGACTACAAATATCAATGTACTATCCAGGACTCTAAGTCTACTTCCTAGATAAAAATCTATTGATGTCGATAGGAAGAGACCCATGAGAAGGAAGGCATTAAGGTATCCTTCATCATCTCACACGAGGAACACTTGGAGATTGAATTGAACTAAGATTGATGATATATTGGTATAAGGGATGGTCAACATGAGGAGTCAAGATAAACTCTAGAGTTTCCAACACAGGGGTTATCCTTGAACAATGAGCACCATAGTAAAGTGACTTAGGCAGCTTGGACATACAGGAAACATGATATAAGTTTTTTATGTAGTAGACACAACAAAATATCCATATGATCGGAAGAGTAATCAATCGAAGGAGTAAACAACTCTGGAATTAGGTTTTAAATTCTAAATCCAAAACTAAGACCCATTGACTCAACGTAAGTGTTGTGTTCAAGGAAGTATTAGACTTGTTTCCATGTGATGAATGAATGACGGAGACTCTTGTTTCCCTTCTCTTTTTAGATGTCTCTTCATTTTTAAACAAGCATGAAAAGAATAAAAATGAAGCTCAATATTACATTTCTTGTTAAATTTTAATTAGTCCAAGAGAGTAAACTCAAAAATCTTCTTCATTTTGTACAAGCTCGAAGAAGAGAGAGAAAAATGCTTGATAAGGGTCCAACCATGTATAATTTAATGACTCCATGGGAGGCAAACTCACAACTTTCTTCATTAATTTTACGAGTTTAAAGAATAGATATATTAATACTTGATAAGTTATTGTTCCGTGGATTTTAATATCGAGCCCGTATCTGTTCGTGCTCACCGATGTTTTCACATTTAAGGAGTCTCGAAAACTTAAGCAAGAACTCCATATAGCTACTCGTGGATTTTAATATCGATCCTGAGTTGGTATATGCTCGCCAGTGTTTTCATATTTAAGGAATCTGAAAAACTTAGAAAAGAACTCCATAAGGTACTTTTTCATAAAGTTAGTCTCCTCACTGAAAAAAGTGTAAAAGTACATGAGAGAGAACTCTTCTAGTCGAAATGGACTAGAGTATACATTTTTCATAAATAATCCACTAAGGTCTAGAAAAGTGGTAAACTTATACCTAAGTGAATGTCCGTTCAAATCCTTTAACGAGTCTGACAAAGGACAAGTATACTCGACAATCTTGTCAATTTTAAGGAGTCTAACAAGAGAATGAAGAAACTCCATAGGGATGGGAACTTGATGAAAAGCGGTAAATGAAATTATGCATGATAAGGGACAAGTTCCCAAAGCGGAAAGTAACAGCATGGGCATCGATGTGACATAGTTTTCTATCTAGGGTGAGCCATGTGAAGGTAATTCCTAACCATGGAAGAACAACGAAAATGGAGGGTAAATGGAAGGTTAAAATCGTAGTCCATGGTGTAAGAAAAGGGGTCCTAAGGCATAAAAATGATAAGGTATAGAGTCAATGTGAAGACCTAATTGACATTCCATGAGAATCCAAACCTTTTAAAGAACACCAATGTGGACATAATTGTTGAAAAGCACCTTTCTGTACCATGACCTAGTCAAAACAACTCAATTAGTTATTAAGATTAAGAAAATATGACAAAAGGGGGTTAAAACTATGTAAAGTGGGTAAAAATCAAAAGAAATTGACCATAAATAGTAACAAAAGTACAAATTAACCCATATTTACCATTTTACTATTCCAAGAGAGAAACAAGCCCTACTACTTCTTGTGTTGCATACGATCAATACAGAGGACGATTTTTTATTCCATCGCTTACAGGTAACAAATATCTCCCTGCTTTTCATTTTCAATTGTTTTTTAAAGAGTTTTCATGGATTTTGGGGTTTTATTTTTAATTTTAAAAATGAACTCTGCGTACCTACGGGTATACCTAGTTAAATTCGTAGAATAACTGTGGGTGGAGAGATCTCCACTCGCGGGTTGTGCATGACTGTGCTAACAAAGGCCCACGGGTGGCGCATTTTGGTAAAGACAACTCAATGTTCATGGAAAAATGGTATTGAAATGCAGGTATGGTGCTTACATGGAGAGAGAGAGAGAGAGAACATGAGGCAATGGATAGGGAAGCAATGGGAGATCCATTGACCCTTAATGCTTTGCGATGATGTGGCGTTCTAAAATTCTTCCGCACATCAAATAAGAGGGCTCAATCAAACCTTCTCCAAAGCTTAGTGCACTTGTGGGATCCCGATCACAGAGTATTTAATCTCTATGGTAAGACTATAGAAATCATTGTGGACAACATATACTTTATCACTGGATTATCCCGATGGGGAGAAGTAGTTAACCTCAAGGGAATGTTTCGGGGCGTGGGAGCCTTATCTGTGCAAGACAACATTAACACATACTGCGTGGTTGGAACTGAGAAGAGTGGAAGTCATGTGCCAATTGGGAAAATAGAAAGATTCCCATTGAAACTCATACTGAGTACAATGAACAAGATCGATGGTAGTGTTGCTCAACATTTAGATTCCCGTAGCTATATGTAGATAGGGGTATCTAGTGCTCGTGCAATGTTATATTTAACTGGTGTTCAGGATTGTTCGTGAACATGAAGCACAAACTCACTGAGTGCAGAATGGGGAAGAAGAAATGTTTTGGCTACGGAAGTATATTATGCACCTTTTTCTTTGAGAGAATTCCATCCTTGAGTTTGAGAGTGGCTCTCCCACCTATTATCCCCCATGATCCCATGATGAATCGATGAGGTGAGATCTTCTTATGATAGGGAGGAGGAGACACTAGTACCTCCTATGACGATGAGGACTTCCTAGGTTGGTGGAGCCAATAGGTCCTTACATTTTGAGTTGTTTATGTATGTTGGTATGGACTTCCATGGAGATACGGAACTCATGCTACCTCTAGGAAATTCCTGGGGAGAGATAGGTACCAATTTTATTTTGAATGTTATTTAATTTTTATCATTTTTGTTAAAAAATATGTGCATATGCTTTTGGTGATCTCAAGTACTGATAACATACTTTTTGCATATATTTGACCAGGGAGGCCAGCTGGAAACCCGAGAGTGTTCGTGCATCCAACAGAGCTAGGTGGAATAGAGGCCATGCTACTGAACATTGAGGGGGAGATGAACCAGCTGATGCATGATATACCTACCTATCGCATTGAGCGTATGACTATGGATATGCAGGAACATGTAGTGGGTGTTCCCCTTGCATGGAGTAGGCTACTCTGTAAAGTAGCTAGGATGGTTATATGCTACAGAGAGGTCATAGTAGAGCAGGTTGAGGCTCCTGCCTCCCCCTAGGGATACCTACACTATTTTGAGGCTATCATTCCCACTTTTGTATATTGATATATATCTTTGACAGAGATTGACACTCAGACTCAGTGATTATTTTTTGGAGTTATATATATATATACACCTATCGATTATATACATGTTGCTTTATGTGTGTGGTGATTTGTTTTACTGTGTATGATGCAAATGTCAATCAAGTACGTAATTTTCATATGCATCAGCTATTGTGTTTTGATTCCTTGAAATGTGTTGATATAGAATGTGATCAAAATTTCTTTTAAGTAATTTAACTTTCAAAAACTTACGTAATAATAAAGAATCTCTAACTCGATACTCACCCATATAAGTTGGAGTAAAACTAATTGAGAATCAAGCCTAACTTCCAAACATGAAATGTGATGGTGAAGAGCATCTCAGAGTAGCTCAATAACAGCACTATACTTGTCCACATTGTTCGTTCCAGGTCCTAGAAAAGCATCTCCTAACGAAACAAGTTGTCTTGTAGGTGAATAAATCACCCCAGCAACTGAAGCAAGATTGCAAGTGTGACAACTAGTGCCATCGGAGAATACTACAAACCACTCGGTTTCCATTTGAAACACAACCAGATGACACATAATCAATGAAAAATACTAAATCTACATTATTGTACATCTATATACAAGAAAAAGTATATGTGTTAAGCGTAATACTTTTTTAAGTAGATCCCATTCCGAGGGTTAGGAAGCTTAACTCCGTCATAATCAACTAGTTCATATGACCCTTTATTCAAAACTCTAGAAACGATATAGGGATCGAGCCACATAGACTTAAACTGTCCTACCCCCAAGGGGTATTTATCCTAATCATAGACTAGGATGAGGTCTCCTTCGGACAAAACCCTAGGTTTGACAGATTTATCATATTGACTTTTGAATCAGTTTTTATTTTCTTCATTTGCAATAAGCGCATCCTTGTGATGTTCATCTAAATGTTCGAGATGAAGAAATCGTTCCTTTAAAGTAGAATTTTTAGGTAAGAGTTGGATGTCCAACGTTAATGATGGTATTTCACACTCAATAGGGGTGACTGCCTCCAACCCGTGGACAAGTTGGAAAGGTGAAAATCTTGTAGCAGTCTTAACAATTGTACGATATGCCCAAAGAGATGGATATAACAAAATTTTCCAGTTTGATCAACTAGCATTAATGGTACACTGGAAAATGTTTTTTAAAGTATTATTAACTGCTTCGACTTGTCCATTCGCCTACAGATAGAAAGGAGATGAATGTTCTTGTATAAACCTTAGCATAGTATTCAATTCTATCATCATATGATTCTGTAAGTGTCTACCATGGTCGGTAACAATCTCCTTGGGAATGACGAACCTAGAAATAATCTGATTGAACATAAGATAAGCTACAGTTTCAACGTCTTCCCTCACAGTAGGCATTGCTTCTTCCCACTTAGTAAAGTATTCTATAACGACGATGATATATTGATTCCCCCCCAGCAGAAACTGGGTTGCAAGTCATGTAATCTACTCCCCACTTGATGAAGGGACCTGCTGTGATGACGGGGTGAAGATGAGCAGGGTGTGCTCTCATTTTCTTGGTGAATATATGACATGGAGGATAGCATTTCATGACTTCCAGACAATCCTTGAAGATGGTGGGACAAAACTAATCGGCACGAAGTAATTCCTAGGTTGTTTCTAATCTAGAATTATGATTCCCACATGATCCACTGTGGGCATCATTCAATACTAACTCAAATTTTTCTAAAGTTAAAAAACAACGTAAAATGGAGTCTACCCCTCATCTATACAATGTATCAACAATTATGAGGTATTTTTTAGTGGGGTGTCGAAGTTTTCATCATTCTTCCCTAGAAAAAGCTGGTGGACATATCAAAGTATTGAGATAGATAAAAATGTATCCATAGAAAGGATCATAGGTTGCAATGAGAAATATATGCTCATCAGGGAATGAGGTATATTCTGCGTTAAACTCTTCGCAACTAGGAAATTTGGTATGTGTTCTGCGAACACTAAATACTTATTCGACTTTACAGATTGAAAAGTGAGATCAAACTCTTGGAGAATGACAATCCATTTATTAAATTTACCCCCGATTATGTGTCGGGTTAAATCATATTGAAACATATTGACATCCACAATTATTGTAGTAGTTCGTAGTAAAATTTAGTGGCGTATTCTATGAACGGCATATATAGTGATGAGTGCCAACTTCTCAACGTGTGAATACTTCAGTTCAGGTATTACTAACACACGAGAAAGATAATAGATGACGTGCTCTAGGATATTATCATCCTCCTGAACCAAAAATACACCAACCAGTGGAATCAGATGCGGCTAGATATAAAATAAAATCGTGGGTATAATCTGGCGGAATTAATAAGGGGGATGACAATAGTGCTTTTTCCAAATCCTCAAAGGAGTTTTGTGCAGCCTCATCCAAAAAGAATTGGGTTTCTTATTTAAGTAAACGCATAAAACCTTTGGTTATTTTTGTATAGTTGACAATGAAACATCTAAGAAAGCTGGACATACCTTGCAGAATTTGAAGTTGTCTAATGCTACGAGGAGCAGGCAATTTGACAATCGCTTCTACTTTTAACAGATCAACCATGATCCTTCTACCTGACACAATGAAACCCAAAAATCATCTAGACTCGACATAGAACAGACATTTATGGGGATTCAACCGAATTTTGTAGTGTCTTCATCACTTAAACACAAGCCATAAATGTTGATGATCTATTCTATTTCGAGATTGTGCATGTATATCATCCAGATAAGGTTCGACTACATGTTTGATATCATAAAAGGAGAAATTCATTGCTCGCTGGAAAGTAGCTCCAACATTTTTAAAACCGAACGACATCTTTCTATATGCGAAGGTACACTAGGGACATATAAAAGATGTCTTATGTTGATCTTTGGGTTTAATTTGAATATGATTTTACCCCAAAATCCTCCATAAAAGAAAATATTTCATGACCAGCACATGCATCTATGATCTAATAGATACATGGCATGGGACAGTTATCCTTAGGAAAAGCTTTGTTAAGATATTTGAAATCAGTAAATACACATATGGTACCTTGTGTTTTATCGACCGAGACTGGATTAGAAACCCATTCCATCATACGATAGGATAGGTAAATCCAACTTTAAGGAGCTTTTCCACCTCAACCTTAATGACTGTAGCCTTTTGAGGATTGACTGGATGAAGTTTTTGTCAAACTGGTTTCACATGTGGATATGTTGTGATCATGTGTTCAACTATGGATGGGTCAATACCTGGCATCTTCACATATGACCAGGAAAAAACATCATGGAATTCTTTGAACAGGTCGGCATACAAGTGGATCTCTTGCGGAGAACAATTTACATCGATGAAAATGTTTTCCATGATATCTGGTTTGATGGATATATTAATGGGAATAGTTTTCGATATGTTATCCATGTTTCCTTTAGAAAAAATTCCCTGTTTCGGTAAAGGATTAATGGATAGGTCAACCTCTCCACCAAGTCTCACAGAAAAATCCCCATTCTCAATTCTATTTAGATCTCGAAGAAAATAAGATCTATGATGCATGTGTTCCCAAGGTTGATCAATACCTATCATTTCTTCCAGAATAGCTTCATCTAATGGTAAAATAGTGTCTAAACAGTCAAAGAAATGAGAAAGGTCTATTGCTCATGCAGGTGCATAATCTACATATGACTCTGTGGAGACTGAAGGAGTCGAGATGAAATCTATCGTAGAGTCTCATGAAGTTTGATAAGTCACTTCTATGATAGATAGGGGCACAATTGGTTCATTATGAGTGGGAAGGATCCAAGGATCAATTGTTTTAATAATTGTGAAGAGCTCCTTAGATGATGTGATAGTGTTTGGACCAATCATTGAACCAATTTAATTCATGGGAGCAGGTAAATCAAAAGTGTCCATTAGTGATGAGTACAAACCTACTCCCAAACTCTCACTGGGAGGATGGGCCTGATCAATCAACATAATATTAGATTCTGGATAGGTTGTATTGTTTTTTTGGGCGAAGGATATTTGGTCGATTGTGACAATATTTCCTTCATGAGGGAACATCCGTACCTGAAAAACGGACAAAGGGATAACTGGCATCGAATACGTCCAGCTTCTTCCCAATAGAAAATTATAATGAAGAGAAGCATCTACAACCTCAACCTCCACCAACACTACTTTTCCCACTAATTGGATCTCAAAAGAGAGTAAGATCCCATGTGGACGAAAATATATTCCATTAAAAGTGATAATCGATGTAATTGAAGGGGCTAACTCAGGAGAGCCTAAAGCTCATCCATTGATTTTAGAACCATGTATTACTTCAATATGGAAGGCCACATGATACAAAAAACAGGTTTTGATATTGGACATATCAAACCTTGCCAACATACTTGATGAATACACACTTCCTATTGCTGTTAGAATTGCATTTCACTGCGATGGGAAGCTTTGCAAGACTTCTAGAGCGGACATGACACACAGAGTTTGGGATAGGTCCTCTACAACTGAATAGTTGGGAGAAGCACGCACATTAGTGTTGTGCAATGCATACTTATAGACACCTTTTGGTATCTTAGGAACAGGTTCTGCAGGTCTCTCAATATGAAGAGGAGAAGACATCTCGGGGATCTCTTTATCTTTCTGCGGTAGATCTGGGTTATAATTTTTTTCTCTCGTTTGTAGCAAAGCATCTGAGCTAACCATATTTATATAGGATTGATCACTCGGCATGGCACGATGATTTACCCCAGTATTAGAGCCGCCATAAGCTGATTTTCTCCCTTGGGAAAAGGATCCTTCAGGACAGTAGGTTTATTTTGGTTCAACAACTTCTGGGCTTCATCAATGAAAGAGCATTGGTGAGTCAGTTGATCTTCTTCGCAGAGTTTTTAAGGTAATTTCATCTTCTTCTTTTCTCTTTTTCCCCCCTCGACATTCTCTGTGGTTTTCAGCTTATGTTGGATTCCTTCCCCCTCACTGCCCTTCATCTTTCCACTGGGTTGTTGAGGGACCTATTGATTTGAATTCACATTGTGTACATTCGTTGTTTGAGAAGGGGGAGGCACAACCATAGTTTCCTCTGCCACAGAGTGCTTTATAGAAAGTTCATGGACTTGTTTAGCCAAAGATTCGATAGAGGATGAATCAGTTGAACCCACTATTCCATTGTCATGTTGTCCAAGCTAGGGTTTACAAGGATCAATGTTTGACCTTGGCACATCCAAAATGATTTCATAAGGAATCCTAGACTGAGCATAAATCAAGTCTAATTGTTGGGTTCTTAAAATGGCTTCCTCTTCTGAGGTAACCCCGGAAGTCGAGACATGTTTGGAGATGTAGGGAAATAGTGATTTCAAAAACCAGTCTAGTAGGAATTCCAGCAG
Source organism: Larix kaempferi (assembly GCA_027924585.1). Classification (NCBI taxonomy): domain Eukaryota; kingdom Viridiplantae; phylum Streptophyta; class Pinopsida; order Pinales; family Pinaceae; genus Larix; species Larix kaempferi. The sequence continues at coordinate 12,736,561 of BSBM01000092.1, forward strand.
AATCTTAGGTTTACTGATCCGATTCCTTCTTCTTCACTCGTGAATATGATCAGATATGTGAGTGGCCTCATTCTTCCTAAATGTCGATAGAATATCTGTGTTGGCATCATACTGAACATGATGTTGAAAGTGGTTCAGAAATATTGTTGCTAAATCATAAAAGTTATGATAAGCAGTGGCTGGTAACTCAATGTAACATTTAGCGATGACACGGGTTAAGGTTATTTGCTAAGAGTCTCAACCGAATCGATTCATCATTCAACGAATTAGAAGAACACAATAAATGAAATGTTGTAACGTGGTCCCCTGTATCTTCACCAATTTTTCCTTCAAACTTAAGAATGTTCGAAGGAAGTTTGGTCGGAACCGGAGGCCAGGTGGGATCATGACGCACAGGATCATGCATAATCTTTGAAAGGTTTGGAAAATTCAATGTTTCCAAAAAGGGTAAGCGAGGCCTAGCCGATGACGTATGAGTTCGGTAAATTTAGTCAGGAAAACTACCTGAACCATAACTCCAGTAAGGATGGTTGGGTTTCCCCCAACCATCGGTTGTGATTATAACATTTTTTGAGAAGTGCTCCATCCATAAGCCAGTGGATTTCTCCCTTGAGGTCCACTCCATTGTGGCTAAGTATAGGTGCCTCCAAAAGGAGTTGAAGTATAAGCATTGATTCCTCCTCCACCAAAAAGTGGAAAAGGAGTGTTCCCTACATGTATGTTGGAAGTTTGAACATTTGACAATTTCCAATTATAACCTGTAAAGATGTTTGAACATGGCAACTCTACAATGGAGGAGATAGGCATCGAGCCTACAAATGGTATGGAAGGAGCAATAATCCCTTCATGCCAAGGGAATCCATGATTAAAAGGAGATGAACTAGTAGGGTTAGCCTAGAACTGTTGAAGAAACGGGGATGATGTAAACGATACCGTGGGTATCCCAGTGAAAGGGACATTAGACGAACGAACATTTCATCCAAAAGGTGTATAATTCGAAGTAATATGAGTACTTGACGACCCTAAGGATCCTGTATTAAATTTTGGTTAAGTGATCGAAGCAGAAGACATCTGCAATGAACTAGGTATCTGTAATATCCCGCATTCTATCCCTATGAGATTTATAAATTTATATTGTAAAGGCCAAGGCCCACAAGTGGACCTTGAATGTTTTGATTCATAGGTTGTAAATGTTATGGTAGATTTAGGTGACTAAGGACATGATGCAACGCAAACAATGGGAAGTCATGAGACTATGTGGGTGGGGGTGAAAATTCATCTTGGCACTTTGCACACTAGAGGAGGGACAATTACTCACCGAAGAATCTAAAAGCTCTAAGTTGAAGAAAGTATTAATTAGACTAAAATTATAGCAAGATTTCATATTCTCATTTAAACAAAGAAACTCATTATCCTTATAACTCGAATAGGATTTAAGAGAGCTATCCTAACTATTATGTTAAGGATTAATTATGAGGTTTAGTACCTAAAATAAAGTAAAGGGATTGTCTCCTTTATTTCAAACCTATAAATAAGTAGTTATTAATATACTTGACTATGAGTTATTCGTATACTTGATCATATGGTACACTTTGAGACCATAACATACCCAGCTATAAATTATCCCATGCAATATATATATATAAACTTATATTTGGGAGACATGGGCTTAATGTTAAAATCTGTGTAGATACAAGATAAGAGATTTATCTTAACAACTACATTATAATGGATATTTATTCAGAACATGTAAGACAAAGAGTACTTACTCTAGCTTAATTGAGTATGCTAGATTTCAAGTTATATAACTAACTATAAATAAATAGATTTAAATATATATATATATTTATATGTGTGTGTGTGTGACAAGAGATTTGTGTGAGTTACGTTAGATAACGAACTATGAATAATAGATAAATAAGTGGATGTACATATCGTTATATATATGTGTATAGAAGACAAGAATTTTATCTTGATTCGGAATGAATAAATCAGAAAAGTTACACCACTTTTAGCACACATCGAACTGAGTATTGATAAAAGCTTAACTTGAGGACTTACGTCATGGTAGGTGAACCACTCAGAGGATTTTTAGGAGCGATGTCTCCTTAGTGGAGCACCACAATTATTTACCCACCGTCAACTCATTGGAACAATGAGTTGTGAAGCCACCATCTGTCCTTTTTAACCGTGGTTACAAACTACCTACCACCGCCAAGCACCGGAGGAATGCCATATTAAAAGAGGTGGCTGGTAAGAGCTTGGAGGGGGGGGAATGGAATCCGGGACAACTTGTTTGCTTCCTTCTCGATAGTTTGGAAACATTGTGTTTAGTCCGCGTTCTATTATTGGGAAGAAAAGAAGGACTTCGGGGGATGCGATCGGAGCAACGTTCTTAAAGGTGTAAATCCAGGTTTGACCTGTCTTTTTTTCTTTGCGTCATCAAATTAATAAAGGTGAATCCAGGTACGGTGTAGCCTGCAACCTCAGCCTCTTTCGTTTAAAATTCTATTTTTATGTTGAAATCGGATCGAACTCAGTAGGGAGACATAGATAGGGTTTTTAGTAAATAAGAATGCTTTTGTTAAGATCAAGTTGATCTCTGTAAGACAATGTAGATCTTGTTAGTAAATGAATTAATATCCGTGGATTTATTCTTTACCTAATTCTCTCCATAAGAAGATGTATTAGCTTTAACGTGGAATCTCTTCAGTTTAGATCTATACAATTTGTGGATTTGGAATTAGATATGTTGTTGTTGTTAAAAACGTTGGATTAGAATATCTTATAAACACTCGTTGGATTTGGAATTATGTGGCTAGGTTGTTGAGCCCTGACGGAAGCCTCACCTCTACGATTGGGACTTTGGATATTCTAATCGCCAGATTTAAAGTATGCCGCTAAGTCAACAATTATATATAGTCTGAATGCTAAGTAGGTTTGAGTCAAGTTTAGATCTCTATTGTAAATTGCTACAATGAAATCGCCTAAGATTTTTCCATGTCGTTCACTGCGACATATCTTGTATGCAATATATTACATATAAGTGTGGAGGCATGTTAAGGATAGCGATATGCACTAATCGATTACGGATAGAGACGCCCCTTAGGAGCGATGGAAACAATCCCTGCGATCCGAAATCTTGGAGGTTGTAAGCTGTAGGGAAGGAAAGCGATTAGCTGGTAAGTGTCTCGACGACCTGAGAAGTAACCAGATGAACTGACAATACCTTGTTGTCTTTTATATATGTTGGTATTACTTATGCCCGTCTTATCAGAGTTATAAGTCAATTGTGTGTAAAAACATCTGTGTATACACACGACGGAGAGAAGCTACAATTATTTTGTATACACCTTTATCCTTATTTTGGATTTGTACACATCTGTGCTTCTTACTGAATGTATCAAGTTAGCCCTAGAACAACCCGAGTTCTGTGTGTACAGCGTTAAAATCGTATTTGTTTTACTAACTCTGTCGTTTATTTAATCACGGTAAAGGTGATTTTAGCCCTAGCTCAGTCCGATATCTTGGGTACAGAGTTAGTATGGTATTTGTTTTCTGACCCTTCCTTTTATTTGACCACAACATGAATGTAATTAAATCTGGCTCAATCAAACCTCTGTGCAGATTTGGGCGATTCTCTCAAGGGAGAGATACCATACCGAGTAGAACTCTACTTTTTATTTACCCAATTGTGTGATTGAGAGACATATTCTTGGTTTATGTGATTGTTGCCTACTTATAAATTATGTATAGATATAAGTCTTGACACTCTGACGAATTCGCAGAACCCATATAGTATGTGGTTATATGATTTTTGTTTAGCCATTGTGAGGGGAGGGCATTAAAGAGGCCCGATCCCTATATCTCTTCTCGGAAGTTAAATAAGTTGTTGGTGATAATTAGGAAAGAATCCTTGTAAAGTTTCGAGGCTAGATTTGTGATAAGTTGTTGGTAATGAGTAGCAAAGAATCATTGTAAAGTTTCAAAGCTAGATTTGTGAATGTTTCGATAAATTGCCCTATGAAAAGAGCTCGAGGAAGGGAAACAACCGTGGTACGCGTTGTAACCTCTCTAAATTGATGAAAAATATAAGACATGACATTGCCCTTTGTTTATTTAGTAAAAGATGATTTCTTCGATGAGAAGTATATATTTTGATTATTGATGAGATTGCTCTCTCTCTCTCTCGAAGAGAAGCTGGAAGAATGACAACATTGAGTTGCATAATGTATCCCTTGATTCTGAATATTACAAGAATGGACCTGCTTTTGTGGACGTTGTTAGGATATTTAGACACTTAGGAGTTAGTTAAGATCAACTTGTGTAATATATCCGTTAGGGATAGTGTGTTTCTTTAGTATGCATTAGTATGTATTTGTAAATACTTAATCCGACGGTCACGATATGTTTCCGACATAGAGTGATCTGACGGCTCAACTTCTCTTAGATCAAACCTAACCTTGATCCGTGGCTTAACACCCGATTGGTCCATGATCTCTATTTAAAGAGCATGGAGGGTAATTGTTTAGTTGATCGATTATGAGAAGCTCATTTGTAACTTTCTTTCTTTCCATAATAAATTGTCCCGTAGAAGCTATTTGGCCGGGGCCGTGGAGTGTTTCCCTCAAGAGGGTTTAAACCACGTCAAAAAATCGGTGTGTTGATCTGTGATCTGTTTGTGTGAAGTGGTTGCTCTTGGTGTTCGGTCCTTTGGTAGTACCATGTGTACCCAAACATGGTATCAGAGCTTTTATGAAGTGTCGCTTCCGGTTATGATCTGGATCTTGAACTGCTGTTGCTGAAACTCATAAGGGTTTCTAGTTCTGGTATTTCTGTGCATTTCTGGGCTGTGGGAGGTGTTCCATTGCGTCCGGAGCGTCGTGTCCATTAGGAAATAGTTTTCTTTTGATCGAAAACGGTTCCCGGTTGCTCCAGAAATGCGTATTTCATCAGATCTGAAGGTATAATGTTACAGTGACGTTTTTTTATTTTGTTTTTTGAAAAGAAAAAAATCTCATATTTCATTTTTTTTTACTGTTAGATTTTTTTTTGTTCGGATTGTTGCTTTCCCGTCTGCGTATACTCTTTGTCGTGCACCTTGAGCGATCTTGGCAAATCAGAAACAGAAAGGGAAATGGTTTTTTCGGCTGCGTATGCTCTTTGCCGTGCACTTTGCGTGATCTCGGCAAATCAGAAACAGAGAGAAAACATAGACTTTCCGGGCAAGCTAACAAGATCTAACTCCACAAGTGTGGAAAAGTTTTTTTGTTTCAGTTTGTGCTCTGTTTTGCAGGAAAAAGGGAAAGCACGCAAACTGAGCAAGAAGAGTAAAAAAAAAAAAAACTCCCTTCCTCATTCCCATATTTTACATACCTTTTAATCTAGCTCACTTGGTTCAAAGTTGCTTTATTCCTTAACAGGTCTTGAGTTCAAGTATTAGGAAGTTACTTTTAAAAAGAAAAATGCATGCAATTTCTATTTTCAAGTTACTTTATTGTAAAAGTGCATCTCACTTAAATAATAAAAAATAAAAATACAAGTGAGTCACTTAAGTTTTTTATTTATTGTTGCACTATTTAAAAGTAATATCATTGTAAAAGTGAAATCACTTATTTTACAAAAGTGGTTCACTTAAAGCAACTTTCTTGTAAAGTGATTGTCAAAAGGTTTATCTTGGGAAGAGGGGGGTTCTTTTTTTGCTGGACATTCTCTAGCTGCCACCTCACTATTGGAGACATCTTCAACAGTTTCTTTGTTCAAGCATAACTTCATCATACAGGGTCAGTTTTCAGTGCCGTTTTTTTTGAAACCGCCTATTTTTTCAAGCTCTTCACATCCAGACTATTGGTTTCTGCTTTTACAGCCATTAATTTACAAATATGGCCGCCCCTTGTGATATTCTACTTAATAGTTCCAACTATTTCTCATGGAAATCTCGTATGGAGGATGTTCTACGAAGTATGGGACTTTTCAGAATTACAACAGGGAAAGAAAAAGAACCCACTGATGATGATAAGAAAATAAAATGGGAAAATAGATGTGATGAAGCTCGTGGATTGATTGGGATGTCAATCTCTACTGATTTGTGATTCCACATATCTGGAATTGATGAACCTAATGTTGCTTGGGACAAATTAGAAACTGTGTTTGGTAAACACAATGAAATTTGAGGTCATCAACTCGAAAATGAGTTGATTTCTCTAAATCCAAGTGACTTTTCATGCATTCAAGATTATTTATCTAAGTACAAAACTCTTAAACTCTTATGTGCAGAATGTAAGATTGAGAGGGAAGACAAACAGTGCATTTATCATATTCTTTCCAAACTTGGACCTGCATATTCTGTTTTTGTATCTACATTTTACTCCATGAAAGCATCCTTGAATGCAGCGAGCTATCAAGAGCCTAGTCTTGAATCCTTTTGTGATTCCCTGATTAGAGAACAAGATAAACTCATTCATCTTGGAATAATCAACAATGCAGATACATTTGGGAAAGCCTTATTGTCCCAACAGAAAGAAAAGTCCAAGCCTCCCAAGAAACAAAATTTTCGCAATAATAAGTCAAACAAGGGTCCTAAACCCTCTCAGTCAACTCCTTCTTTAAAAAATGACAAAGGATCCAAGCCAAAAGGCAAGAAGACTGAGCGTCATTGCAACTATTGCGGGAAAGATAATCATGATGAATCTAAGTGTTTCAAGAAGATGGCAGCCTTGGAAGTAGCAATGAAGAGGCACCACATCAGCCTAGATTCGTCTTCAGAATCTACCTCTCATGGACATGCACTTTGTGCTTCTGGTTATTCTTATAATGCATCTTCTTCTTCTACTTCAAATGAATGGCTCATTGATTCTGGAGCATCTTATCATATGGCTAAGGATCAAGCCATCTTTTCTACTATGCATGAATGTAACACCAAACAAATATTTGTTGGTGATGATAGATCTCTAAGTGTTGTAGGAGCTGGAACAGTTCCAGTAGATAATGGTCATTTTAGTGATGTACTATGTGTTCCAAGAATTTCCTGCAATTTGTTATCAGTCTATCAGATCACTCATTCTGGTGAAGGTAAAACTGTGACCTTTACACCTCACCAAGTTGTAATCAAGGATTTTAAAGATCCTCAACAGGTCCTAGCTACCGGAATTGTTGATGATATTACCAGGTTGTACAAGTTTAACAACTTTGGGTCATCACCTTTCCCTTCAGTTTTTGTTGCTCATAGTGATAACTTGAGCAAACTTTGGCATGAGCGATTTGGTGACTTACATTATCGCTCATTGCAACAACTATGTAAAGAAAATATGGTGACAGGTCTTCCGATGGTATCTTGCAGAGATGGTGTTTGTTCCGGTTGTGTACTTGGAAAACATCATCGGGACAGTTTTGACAAACGTGCCTCTTGGCATGCCTCGGTTCCCTTGAAGCTTGTGCATAGTGACTTGTGTGGTCCTCTTCCATCTGCTTCCTTTTCTGGTTTCAAGTATTTCTTAACTTTCATTGATGATTACACCAGACGCACTTGGGTTTATTTCCTAAAACTTAAGAGCGAAGTATTTAACATGTTCTTGGCCTACAAGGCCCTTGTTGAAAAACAATTTGGTCATCAAATTATTAAGTTAATATCTGACAATGGAGGAGAATATGTTAACAAACAGTTCACTACTTTCTGCACTGAACAAGGCATCCAACAACAGCACACTGTTCCATATACACCACAACAAAATGGTGTAGTTGAGTGGAAGAACCGCACTTTAAAATAAATGGCTAATTGTATGATCCAATCTAAGGGACTAAGTCTTCAATTTTGGGCTGAAGCCATAAATTGTGCAAATTACATAGTTAATCGCACCCCCACAAAAGCATTACAAGGTATAACACCGGAAGAAACATGGAGTAAAATTAAACCTGTTGTAAGTCACTTTCGTGTGTTTGGTAGTGAAGCATGGGCTCACATTCCGGATGAATAACGGAAAGCATTGCAACCTAAAAGTGAAAAGTGCATATTTGTTGGATATTCTGAAGATGTAAAAGGTTATAGACTTCTTCAACCACATTCTCATGCTATAATCATTAGAAGAGATGTTAAATTTGATGAAAATATCTTGGCCTGCGAGCCTAACTCGGCGATTGTGCCATCTTTGGCCTGCGAGCCTGATTCGGCGTTTGTGTCTTCTTCTTCTTCTTCCAACTTCATTGACAGGTTTCCAACTCCAGTTTCTGATGATGACAGTGAGGATGAAAATCCACCTTCGCCTGCTCATGTTCCTCCAGTTGCACCAGCACAAGTGCTTCCTCGATGGGTCCGTTCAACATGTGAAGCAGCTGGTGATCTTGCTGGTGATCCTAGAGATCAACGTCGAACACGTTCTCAGTTTCAGCGAGCCTCTTCTCTTTTGGATCAAGTTTTCAAGAATCATGATCCAGAAACTTTTGCAGAAGCTTCATGGAATCTAGATTGGGATGCAGCCATGGATGAAGAATATTTTTCCTTAATGGCGAACGATACTTGGGATCTTGTACCTCTTCCAAAAGGAAGAAAACTTGTCAGATGTAAATGGGTCTACAGAACTAAGTATGCATCAGATGGAAGTGTTGAAAGACTTAAGGCAAGGTTAGTTGCCAAAGGTTTTTCTCAAGTTGAAGGGATTGACTACAATGAAACCTTTGCTCCCGTCGCCAAAATGAACTCCATCCGCCTTGTTCTTTCCCTTGCAGCCTTACACAACTGGGAAGTCCATCAAATGGATGTCAAGTCTGCCTTCTTACATGGTGATTTACAGGAGGAAATTTACATGGAACAACCTCTTGGCTATGTTCAGAATAACTCTAGCCTTGTCTGTCGCCTTAAGAAATCCTTATATGGCCTTAAGCAAGCTCCTAGAGCTTGGTATGCCAAAATGGATAACTTTCTCCTTGACACTGGTTTTTCTAGATGTCATTCTGACCCCAATGTCTATACCAAGAAAGTAGGAAACCATCTCATCATACTTGTTCTATATGTTGATGACCTTATTCTTACTGGTAGTGACCCTAAGCTTATAACCCATGTGAAATCCAGTCTTAAACAAAATTTTGAAATGTCAGACTTAGGACATTTGCATTATTTTCTTGGTCTCCAAGTCCTGCAAACCAAAGAATGAATCTTTCTTTCTCAGTCTAAGTATGCTTGTGACCTTCTTCGATTCTTTCACATGGAAGATTGTACACCAGCCCCTTCTCCCTTCCAGTCTGGAGTCAAACTTTCTTCCATTTGTACTTCACCTGAAGTAGATGCCACCTTGTATCGTCAGCTTCTTGGTAGTCTTTTATACTTGACTCATTCCCGTCCTGACCTTTCCTTTGCCGTTGGTCGAGTTGCCCGTTATATGCAGACACCTCATGAAAGTCACTGGAAAGCAGCTAAAAGAATACTTCGATATATTCGAGGTACAGTTCAGTTTGGGATTCATTACAGTACAGGGGGGAAGCCTTTGTTGGTTGGTTTCACTGATTCAGATTGGGCCGGCGATCTTGATGATCGAAAGTCTACTGCAGGTTATGTTTTCAGTATGGGATCTGGACCTATTACTTGGGCTTGTAAGAAACAACAAGCTCTTGCTCTTTCTTCAGCAGAGGCACAATATCGAGCAGCAGTTAATGCCAGTCAGGAAGCTTTATGGCTTCGACAGATCCTTTCAGAGTTTGGATTCGAGTAGCAGCAGCCTACTCCACTTTGGTGCGACAATCAAAGTGCCATCAAGCTTTCCAAATATCCAGTTCTACATCAATGCAACAAACACATTGAGCTACATATGCACTTCATCAGAAATCTTGTTCATGATCATGTTCTTGAAGTGCTCTTTTTCCCTACAGATGATCAAGTTGCAGACATCTTCACCAAGTCTCTTACAGAAGCAAAATTTTCTAAACTTCGATCTATGTTAGGAGTTCAGGAACTTGTCATTAAGGGGGGATAGGCTCTAATGCCTCCTTCCTTCTCCTAATAGTGTCACTTTGTAAATCCTTCAATCCTATCCCAAGTTGTTCTTAAGGGGGGATGTTAGGATATTTAGACACTTAGGAGTTAGTTAAGATCAACTTGTGTAATATATCCATTAGGGATAGTGTGTTTCTTTAGTATGCATTAGTATGCATTTGTAAATACTTAATCTGACGGTCATGATATGTTTCCGACATAGAGTGATCCGACGGCTCAACTTCTCTTAGATCAAACCTAACCTTGATCCATGGCTTAACACCCGATTGGTCCATGATCTCTATTTAAAGAGCATGGAGGGTCATTGTTTAGTTGATCGATTATGAGAAGCTCATTTGTAACTTTCTTTCTTTGCATAATAAATTGTTTCGTAGAAGCTATTTGGCCGGGGCCGTGGAGTGTTTCCCTCAAGAGGGTTTAAACCACGTCAAAACATCGGTGTGTTGATCTATGATCTGTTTGTGTGAAGTGGTTGCTCTTGGTGTTCGGTCCTTTGGTAGTACCCTGTGTACCCGAACAGACGTAGCCCAGTCGGGGTGAACCACCTATATACTTGTCTCAATCTCGTGTGTTTAAATTTGGCGTTATTGCTTTGTCAATGGGGATGTTGTGTCAATTACTTGTATGTCCTTTTTCTGGTGTGGGTGTATTGTTGTATCTAGATGTATCTGAATTTTTTGGTATGATAATCTTGTTCAGGTTAATGTATGCAATAAAAGAATAAGAAATCAATAGAAGATGTTTGGAATGCAATGTTACTTCGTGGAAGAATCCAAAGTACTCCATGGAGGTTTAGGAATAGTAGCATTTAGCTAAATGGTCTCTTAATGAACTTGGATGTTTTAGTTATGAAATTACTAAAGGTGGTAAGTTGCAAGTGGACTATATGTTTTTCTATTTTATGGTATAAGGTTCTCATAAATGGAACAACTAACTTCTTTTTAATATTATGATAGAATAAGAACAGGTTTATTTATCTTTATCATATGCGGTGAAAAGAAATTTTGAAATTTACTAAATCCTAACATAATATTTAGGGTTTGTGACAAGTGGTATCAGAGCTTTAGGTTACAATACTCGGGCCTATTAGGGCTCAACATGAAATAAAGAATTATGAAGGCTAATCAATTTGATCTTGTTTTGTTTTGGCGCATGAACTGGATGGGACGAGGGAGATATGTTAACGGAGTTAAAATTTAGGATCTCCAAAATAGTAAAGATAAGTCTTTCTCATCGTGATTTTCCTTACAAAATTGTGAGTCAGGTATGTTCTCATTTTACCATGAGTTATCCCTTGTTAGATATAAAATATAGACACTCACATTATCACATGGTATTGTTAAGAATTTAGTATTTTGATTTCAGCATATATGCAAAGGGTTATGAGATTTACATAAGATAGAAAGTATTTATACTTAGTTGATTTTATTTATTGCTACAAATAGGTGAGTGATGTATTCCAATTTGGAATCTATGATAGTGAACGCATATACCCTAGTCGATGTTATAAATAAAAATGAATTCCTTGCTTAAAATAAGGGATTCACCCTTCATTAAAGGAATGAGTTTGGTTATACAAAGATGAAATCAATGTTAGCATATAAAGCACATTCTAGGACATCATCATAAGGAATCAAGCTAGTTGTAAGATACACTGGATGAAAACTATTTCATAAAATACGAATGTTGTTTTATGTCTTTTCAAAGATTGATGTATCATAATGGATTAAAAAGTATAGGGCATCATAATATTTTTATGTTGGTTGTTGATTCATAAGTATATACCATTTGGTAATGCTAGCCTAAGAAATAAATAAGATATGGAAGGCTATGACAAAACGTGTTAGTAGCTTGAACAAACAAAGGTTATGAATAATGCTCTAAACATGCATATTAAATTAGATAATTAATAGTTGTTACGACAGAAACTGTGAAAAGTTTGCATTCATGGATACTATAGAAGATGATTGGGTAAAATAATTTGTTACGTGCAATTCTTGAAATAAAAGTTGGTCCTCAAAGTATCAAATGATAAAATAAACATCGTTTTACTTAGGTTTTGGTATTATGTTTATTACCGGATATGGTTGACTTTCTTTCATACTCTGCCATGGATCCAATAGTAAAAAGTTGCATAAGTAATTGTTACTCTTAAGTATTGAAAAAAAAATAAAATTACATGTTAGGTTATGGGTGAAAGATGTGAATGAATTTATGTGGCAGAATGACTAAGGAGTTTGAATATTATTTTTCGTATATAAAAAATAAAAAAAATTGTCATTTTATTTCTTAACATAAATTGTGTTTCAGTTTAGAATTTCTGATCGTTATTAGACTTGTAAGTATGAACTTAAAGCTGTAGTATTGTATGGAAACTAAAAATAAAATAAAAAATCAAAACTCTTAGGAGTTTAAGATTATTGAGAAGAAGTATGATTCTTTAAAATATTTCTTCATTAGTTATATATTTAAACAAAGATTGATATGCATCAAGTTAAAGATCTTGATAATAATAGATATTTTGATTATAAGCATAGAAGAATTGATTATAGGATATTTTGAAGAAGTATCCAAAGGGTATCGAAAGAGTGTTTTTGGATGATGAGTCTCAAATTGAAATGAACCTATATATGACTGAATTTTTATACTAATATGATTGTTTGTGGGAAGATTGAACCTCAGATTCACAATATGAATATTGAAGAATTTATATGCATACATCATGATAAAGTGAAGAAGAAGGCACAAGTTAATTGAATGAGCATGCGTATAATGCTATGGAACTAAGGAGTTCAATTGTTGAGAAATTGAAGCAAAGAAATATTTATTTATACTAACAAGTGAATTTGGAAAATGGTCATGTTCTGTGGAACTTGCGGAAAGACAAGGGCGCGATATAGTAAGACCAATGACTCATAAAGAGGTACGATAAAAGCATGAGTTCAAACTAATGAGTAAATAGATAAACCTATTTGATGTTGAGTCGGGAACACTCTGGAGCATCATGACTATTAACCTATTAAAGGGTTTGATGTTGAGTCGGGAGCACTCTGAAGCATCATGGTTACTTATCTTTTATAGTATGGTGTTGATTCGGGAGGACTCTGGAGCATCATGACTATTAACCTATTAAAGGGTTTGATGTTGAGTCGGGAGTACTCTGAAGCATCATGGTTACTTATCTTTTATAGTATGATGTTGAGTCGGGAGCACTCTGGAAGCATCATGACTATTAACCTATTAAAGAGGTTTGATGTTGAGTCGGAGGGACTCTGGAGCATCGTGGAATTTTGAAACAATTGTGGGGACACCCAAGTTGTATGAACATCCTGAAGAGCACCGGTAGGAGATATACCTAAAACTATATAATAAAGTGAAAGGGTGTCGTCCTTGTGTTGGATGGGCCTGTTGCAGTAATGAGTCGTGTGGAGGCCCGGGAATCCTCAAAAGCACACGTAAAGGGGTCTTGGACTGCACCGTAGTATAATACCATAGTCCCTGGAAAGGTATTAATAATGACCGCTGAAATAGGACCGAGATCAATACCATGGGCACATCTTATACTCACGGATTAAACTACCTATATATGTATAGTACTATTACAAATATGAAATTTGGTTATGTTATGAAGTGATTGCTGCGGGAGCACTGGGGTGTTAGGCAATAATTTCTTGGATCAAGTGAATGATGTCTTTTGTTAAAATAATAGTCTACATTCTTGAAACATTGGGTTTATGTGTGCTTCTGATGTTAAGAACACAAACAAAGGCACAAGAGGTGGCATTGTGGTAAAATTTGGTAATGTTATTGAGGAGGTACCGACATTAATAGCGACTTGCAATAAATTCATGAAAGTCCGAAGAAGTTCAAGATAGGAATGACGAAGCAAACAATAGAGGACAACAGAAGAAAAGATAGACTGATGAAAGGTATGAACACTGAGGACGGTGTTAATTTTTAAGGGGAGGAGGATGTAATATCCCACATTCTATCCCTATGAGATTTATAAATTTATATTGTAAAGGCCAAGGCCCACCAGTGGACCTTGAAAGTTTTAATTCATAGGTCGTAAATGTTATGGTAGATTTAGGTGACTAAGGACACAACACAACACAAACGATGGGAAGTCATGAGACTATGTGGGTGGGGGTGAAAATTCATCTTGGCACTTTGCACACTAGAGGAGGGATAATTACTCACCGAAGAAGCTAAAAGCTCTAAGTTGGTAGTCTAAGTTGAAGAAAGTATTAATTAGACTACAATTCTAGCAAGATTTCATATTCTCATTTAAACAAAGAAACTCATTATCCTTATAACTCAAATAGGATTTAAGAGAGCTATCCTAACTATTATGTTAAGGATTAACTATGAGGTTTAGTACCTAAAATAAAGTAAAGGGATTGTCTCCTTTATTTCAAACCTATAAACAAGTAGTTATTAATATACTTGACTATGAGTTATTCGTATACTTGATCATATGGTACACTTTGAGACCATAACATACCCAGCTATAAATTATCCCATGCAATAAATATATATATATATATATATATATATATATATATATATATATATATATATATAAACTTATATTTGGGAGACATGGGCTTAATGTTAAAATTTGTGTAGATACAAGATAAGAGATTTATCTTAACAACTACATTATAATGGATATTTATTTAGAACATGTAAGACAAAGAGTACTTACTCTAGCTTACTTGAGTATGCTAGATTTCAAGTTATATAACTAACTATAAATAAATAGATTTACATATATTTACATATATATATATGTGACAAGAGATTTGTGTGAGTTACGTTAGATAACTAACTATGAATAATAGATAAATAAGTGGATGTACATATCGTTATATATATGTGTATAGAAGACAAGAATTTTATCTTGATTCAGAGTGAGTAAATGAGAAAAGTTACACCACTTTTAGCACACATCGAACTAAGTATTGATAAAAGATTAACTTGAGGACTTACGTCATGGTAGGTGAACCACTCAGAGGATTTTTAGGAGCGATGTCTCCTTAGTGGAGCACCACAATTATTTACCCACCGCCAACTCATTGGAACAATGAGTTGTGAAGCCACCATCTTTCCTTTTTAACCGAGGTTACAAACTACCTACCACCGCCAAGCGCCAGAGGAACGCCATCTTAAAAGAGGTGGCTGGTAAGAGCTTGGAGGGGGGGGGAATGGAATCTGGGACAACTCGTTTGCTTCCTTCTCGATAGTTTGGAAACATTGTGTTTAGTCCACGTTCTATTATTGGGAAGAAAAGAAGGACTTCAGGGGATGCGATTGGAGAAACGTTCTTAAAGGTGTAAATCCAGGTTTGACCTGTCTTTTTTCCTCTGCATCATCAGATTAATAAAGGCGAATCCAAGTACGGCGTAGCCTGCGACCTCAGCCTCTTTCCTTTAGAATTTTGTTTTTATGTTGAGATCGGATCGAACATAGTAGGGAGACGTAGATAGGGTTTTTAGTAAATAAGAATGCTTTTGTTGAGATCAGGTCGATCTCCGTAAGACAATGTAGATATTGTTAGTAAATGAATTAAGATCCGTGGATTTATTCTTTACCTAATTCTCTCCATAAGAAGATGTATTAGCTTTAACATGGAATCTCTTCAATTTAGATCTGTACGATTTGTGGATTTGGAATTAGATATGTTGTTGTTGTTAAAAACATTGGATCAGAATGTCTTATAAACGCTCGGTAAAGCATTGTGTGGCTAGGTTGTTGAGCCCTGATGGAAATTTCACCTCTACGATTGGGACTTTGGATATTCTAATTGCCAGATTTAAAGTATGCCGCTAAGTCAACAATTATATATAGTCTGAATGCTAAGTAGGTTTGAGTTAGGTTTAGATCTCTATTGTAAATTGCTGCAACTAAATCGCCTGAGATTTTTCCATGTCGTTCACTGCAACATCTCTTCTATGCAATATACTACATATAACTGTGGAGGCATGTTAAGGATAGTGATCTACACTAATCGATTACGAATAGAGATGCCCCTTAGGAGCGATGGAAACAATGCCTGCGATCCGAAAGCTTGGAGGTTGTAAGCTGTAGGGAAGGAAAGCGATTAGCTGGTAAGTGTCTCGACGACCTGAGAAGTAACCACATGAACTGACAATACCTTGTTGTCTTTTATATATGCTGGTATTACTTATGCCTGTCTTATCAGAGTTATAAGTCAATTATGTGTAAAAGAATATGTGTACACACGCGACGGAGAGAAGCTACAATTATTTTGTATACACCTTTATCATTATTTTGGATTTGTACACATCTGTGTTTCTTACTGAATGTATTAAGTTATCCCTAGAACAACCCGAGTTCTGTGTGTACAGCGTTAAAATCCTATTTGTTTTACTAACTCTGTCGTTTATTTAATCACAGTAAAGGTGATTTTAGCGCTAGCTCAGCCCGATCTCTTGGGTACAGAGTTAGTATGGTATTTGTTTTCCGAACCTGCCTTTTATTTGACCACAACATGAATGTAATTAAATCTGGCTCAATCAAACCTCTGTGCAGATTTGGGCGATTCTCTCAAGGGAGAGATACCACACCTAGTAGAACTCTACTTTTTATTTACCCAGTTGTGCGATTGAGAGACATATTCTTGGTTTATGTGATTGTTGCCTACTTATAAATTATGTATAGATATAAGTCTTGCTGCTATGACGAATGCGCAGAACCCATATAGTATGTGGTTATATGATTTTTGTTTAGCCATTGTGAGGGGAGGGCATTTAAGAGGCCCGATCCCTATATCTCTTCTTGTAATTTAAATAAGCTGTTGGTGATAAGTAGAAAAGAATCCTTGTAAAGTTTCTAAGCTAGATTTGTGATAAGTTGTTGGTGATAAGTAGGAAAGAATCCTTGTAAAGTTTCTAATCTAGATTTGTGAATGTTTCGATAAAGTGCCATATAAAAAAGAGCTCGAGGAAGGGAAAAAACCGCGGTACGCGTTGTAACCTCTCTAAATTGATGAAAAATATAAGACATGACATTGCCCTTTGTTTATTTAGTAAAAGATGATTTCTTCGATGAGAATTATATATTTTGATAATTGATGAGATTGCTCTCTCTCTCTCTCGAAGAGAAGCTGGAAGATTAGCAACATTGAGTTGCATAATGTATCCCTTGATTCTAAATATTACAAGAATGGACCTACTTTTGTGGATGTAGCCCAGTCGGGGTGAACCACCTATATCCTTGTCTCGATCTCGTGTGTTTAAATTTGGCGTTATTGCTTTGTCAATGGGGATGTTGTGTCAATTACTTGTATGTCCTTTTTCTGGTGTGGGTGTATTGTTGTATCTAGATGTATCTTAATTTTTTGGCATGATAATCTTGTTGAGGTTAATGTATGTAATAAAAGAATAAGAAATCAATAGAAGATGTTTGGAATGCAATGTTACTTATTGGAAGAATCCAAAGTACTCCATGGAGGTTTAGGAATAGTAGCGTTTAGCTAAATGGTCTCTTAATGAACTTGGATGTTTTAGTTATGAAATGACTAAAGGTGGTAAGTTGCAAGTGGACTATATGTTTTTCTGTTTTACGGTATAAGGTTCTCATAAATGGAACAACTAACTTCTTTTTAATATTATGATAGAATAAGAACAGGTTTATTTATCTTTATCATATGCGGTGAAAATAAATTTTGAAATTTACTAAATCCTAACATAATATTTAGGGTTTGTGACAGTATCAGAGTGTTTATATGAGGAGGAGAAAAACTTCCTGGCATAATAACGGATGTGGGAATGTGTGGAACTCTTGGTCCATCCCCTATATTGTCCATAGTAAATCCAAACGTAAACCTATACACACTTAGCTCAGGTAAACCTAAAGAGATGACTCTCACTAAAATCAGATTGTCAGGTCCAGTTAGGATGTTTTAGTTATGAAATGACTAAAGGTGGTAAGTTGCAAGTGGACTATATGTTTTTCTGTTTTACGGTATAAGGTTCTCATAAATGGAACAACTAACTTCTTTTTAATATTATGATAGAATAAGAACAGGTTTATTTATCTTTATCATATGCGGTGAAAATAAATTTTGAAATTTACTAAATCCTAACATAATATTTAGGGTTTGTGACAGTATCAGAGTGTTTATATGAGGAGGAGAAAAACTTCCTGGCATAATAACGGATGTGGGAATGTGTGGAACTCTTGGTCCATCTCTCACTAAAGAGATGACTCTCACTAAAATCAGATTGTCAGGTCCAGTTGGATGTTTTAGTTATGAAATGACTAAAGGTGGTAAGTTGCAAGTGGACTATATGTTTTTCTGTTTTACGGTATAAGGTTCTCATAAATGGAACAACTAACTTCTTTTTAATATTATGATAGAATAAGAACAGGTTTATTTATCTTTATCATATGCGGTGAAAATAAATTTTGAAATTTACTAAATCCTAACATAATATTTAGGGTTTGTGACAGTATCAGAGTGTTTATATGAGGAGGAGAAAAACTTCCTGGCATAATAACGGATGTGGGAATGTGTGGAACTCTTGGTCCATCCCCTATATTGTCCATAGTAAATCCAAACGTAAACCTATACACACTTAGCTCAGGTAAACCTAAAGAGATGACTCTCACTAAAATCAGATTGTCAGGTCCAGTTAAAGGAGGGTTAAAGGGTGTGGAAAATTCTTCGGTTTTCAAGTATTCAACCTCGATAGTATGTGGGACAGACAAAGTTTGAGTAATAAGTTGAGGTTCCCTGGGTGGTTCAGTCATACCGGTTGGTTCAAAGGAACCACTTGAGTTTTTTCTACGCCACTGAGGTTGCGGTGGAGGCTCCACAATGAGTGGAGGAAGGTTTCATAACGTTCT
Source organism: Larix kaempferi (assembly GCA_027924585.1). Taxonomy (NCBI): domain Eukaryota; kingdom Viridiplantae; phylum Streptophyta; class Pinopsida; order Pinales; family Pinaceae; genus Larix; species Larix kaempferi. The sequence continues at coordinate 12,755,417 of BSBM01000092.1, forward strand.
CTACCTACGGGGAGGTTAGTCCTCCATAACTACAATAAATTTTCTAGGTAACTAGAACCTAGGGCCAACTAGAACAAAATTAAACAATCAACACATAACTAAAAATTTCTATAGTGATCCAAAGGAGATTCAGGGATGATGAGGGCCCAGAACAGACCAGTGAAGTGATGAAGAATAGTTATCTAGGGTCCATAGTACAGACATGGTGGGGCCAAGTGTTGGAATCACCCAACCACCTTCCCAAAGAGATGAAGAGGATTTCCTTCTGAATCTGTCCTAGGTGTAATGGAAATATCCTTCAACTACCACCTATGTAGAGTCCTAGAGGTCTTCGATACTAAGGCTACCAATGATATAGAGGGGGTCTGTGGGACAGTCGCAGGTCGAATCAACGCACATGGGCAAGCTAAGTGAGTACCAAATCCAAAAGCACTAGAAGGTACTAGTGGATCCCCGTACGTGTACTCACTTTGGTAGATGCTTGATAAAAAAAGTGGGGTGTATCTCCAACTAATCAATCTCACACGACCTTGTGCTTAACTCCAGTGTGAGTGGATATTCCCAATTCACCTTCTATAGAGGTGGATCTTACCTACCGAAATGCCACTACGATTTGAGTTTAACTACTTTGGATAGTTAATCAACCTAATCCGAAGCGCTAACCTAATCTAGTTCGTGTAAGAGCCCTAAAAAAAAATTTACTACTAAATTTTAGATTTAAAGTTCCTTTTTAGGGTTGTTGCTACTCAAAGGTAGTGTATGTGTGCGTGAAGTGGTTATGACTGAAAATAGAAAAGAAAAATGTGTAATAAGATGTGCAAATGCTTTACTTCTTTTTTTGTTTTTTCGCTTATATATTTCTAAAGACAAAATGATGATAAAGTAAACCTATGTAAAATTCAAAAATTTTCTTTTCTTTTTCAAAAATCAGTGCATGCAACTATTACTACTTTTGAAAAGAAACAAATTCTCTTGCTAAGGGAAAAAATACTTGTTCTTTTTTTGCAATTTTCTTTTTAAACAAGAGAAGAAAAACTAAATATGAACAGTAAAAACACTCCGAAAATTTAAGTGTATACAAGCTGTATCTAAACCTATAAGAGAAATAAAACTATCCCCAAAGAAATATGAAATTAACAAGCTCAAATAGTGACCTCAATCAAGACAAATAAGTAACTAATTTGGGATAAGGACACTTCAAAACCAACCGACAAGAAGAAGAAAACAAGGACTCTTTTTCAAGCTATTAGACTAGTTTCAATTAGGTCAGGGATCATAAAAGATCACTCAAAGTGTCTACCAACAAAAACTTGAACTCGAAATACCTAGGCACACCCTCAACAAGTAAAAGAAGACCAAAAATATCTCAAGGAAGAGTAAGAAGACTCAAAAATAGACTATTTTGCAATTTTCTTTTTAAACAAGAGAAGAAAAACTAAATATGAACAGTAAAAACACTCCGAAAATTTAAGTGTATACAAGCTGTATCTAAACCTATAAGAGAAATAAAACTATCCCCAAAGAAATATGAAATTAACAAGCTCAAATAGTGACCTCAATCAAGACAAATAAGTAACTAATTTGGGATAAGGACACTTCAAAACCAACCGACAAGAAGAAGAAAACAAGGACTCTTTTTCAAGCTATTAGACTAGTTTCAATTAGGTCAGGGATCATAAAAGATCACTCAAAGTGTCTACCAACAAAAACTTGAACTCGAAATACCTAGGCACACCCTCAACAAGTAAAAGAAGACCAAAAATATCTCAAGGAAGAGTAAGAAGACTCAAAAATAGACTATCAATGGGCTAGAATGATCTAATTAAAACCAAAAAACTTTGTAAGAAATCAAAGTAAAGACTAAAAATTTCAACCCTAAGAGGAAGACCACAACCTACAGGGGTACCTGTGATGGTAAGTACAACAAATTGAAGGTGACTCACGGGTGCAACAATGGAAACTTGCGGGTATCATAGGAACTGGCTACTGTATATACTTGCAGGTCGTGGGTCTACTTTAAAAAAAATAAAAATAAAAAATAAAAAATTTAAAAAGGATCAAGTCTAAGTCTTAAACAAAGGTCTGTACCCTATGCAAATGCTTCTAGAGAAATAAAAAACTTACTCTGAATTAAGAAAAAACCTACACAAGGACTCCCAGAGCAATAAAAAAAATTCCCAAATGGAGTCGCCAGTTCTGTTGTTCGGTATTTTAACCTATGAATCAGAAATTTATAGATATCACCAGCATAATAATGAGTGTTAGGATATTTCAATACTCCATCCTTTTCCTACCTAGCATTACTTATTTTTCCTAGTTTTTGATTATGTCATTTCCCCCCTAGTGGTGTGTAGATGTCATCCAGGATCCATCTACCACCTTTTGAGCTTTGCATGCATCATTTTAGGACCACTTCAGTCAGTTCCCTATTTTATAGGAACCTACTGAGTCTTCAAGTGTAGTCCACCTGAGTTAAATGACTTGTGTGGGGGGTTGGAGCTCCGGATGCCACTGATTGCGGCCTCATGCACCCATTTCTGATTGACATGCATGAAAGAATTACTATTTCTCCCTCCTTATTTAGTTAACTGATTGTGACTTCAGTTTGCTGAGTTTAGGTTCAGTTCAGTTGACTTTGAGTCTTCCAAAGCACTTCATTGGTTATAATCCCTATGCTCTACCAACTGAGGTTTGAATTATCCTACATGATTCAAATTCTCTCCATTGTAACATCATTTTTTATTATACTGATTATAGGAACAAGTGACATTATTCTGCTCCTATCCGAGTTATGTTGCATTATTATTCTTCTGCTCTTTTTTCTAGTAGTTTTCACTCTTATTCAAATTTTATGCTCATTCTTTCTATGTGAGGTATCCTCAGCTATCTATATCTTCTGTGACATAGAATTTCACATGGTATCATAGACATTGAGCGAATAGGTTGAGCAGCTGCTTTCGGTAGTGCACAAGAAGTCTATGGATTTCCATAGCAAATCTTGGTGCCATTGCATTGAATTCATTGGAGAAATCCAATGAGGTCTATCCAGGTGTGAAGGATCCAAATAAAAGTTCATATTGTCCTAAAGAAATGATCAGTAGTAGTCTACCTCCATTATTGATAGTTTTTTGCAGGTTATTCAAGTTTTTGAGTGCAGTAGGTACAACAATTTTCTGTAGTTGCAGCAGTTTCACCTTGTATTCACTCCAGTAGTTGTAATGGACAATTCAAAATATCCTCTCTCTTCCAGGATACTGACACCCTTCAATTATCTTGATTGTAGGGCTGATATGAAGATGGTATTGTGCAACAAATCACTGTACAGGGTGACAATGGGAAAGGATCCCGAATCACATTCAGCTATGCAGAAAACCAAGTATCTAAATAGATTGGATGAAGCATTTGCTTTCATGTGTATTCATATTTCCAGACATCTAATCTTCCACATTGAAGGATTGAATACTCCAAGAGAGTTATGGTTGAAGTTAGAGACCCTCTTCTGCAAACAAGATGAGATAAGAGGCCATATTATAGAAAATGAGTTGATTTCTCTACAACCGAGTAGTTTTGAGACCATTCCGCAATTCTTTTCAAAATTCAAATGTATGTTTATGTAATGCAAGTAGTGTGGCATTGAGAAGAAGGATGAGAAGCTGGTGTATCCATTCCGAGCAAGTTAGGTCTTGAGTTCTCCATCTTTGTCTCTAACTTTCATTCTGGGAAAATGTCAATCCCTAGTTGGAAGATGCCCTCCTTAGATGTTTTCACTGAATCTCTCACCCAAGAACAAGATAAGTTTATCCAGATGGGAACCTTGAAGGCCTCCAAAGATCAAGATCTTATGGATGGAGAGGAAAAAACTGCAAATGGGAAGGTGAAGCACAAGGGCAAGGATAAGTGGCCATTTGAACCGAAGTTAAATGCCAAGTCAATTCCATCAGAAGAAGCCTCCACCTCTAAGAAGGAAAAATAGAAGGGATTTAATAAATCCAAGTGTTCCTATTGCAAGAAAGGAAACCACCTAGAGAGATCTTGCATGCAGAAGAAGATAGATAAGTTGACCAAGATTCTTGAACAACACAACATTTCCCTCCCAAAAGGTGCAAGAGAGACTGATTCTGGAAGTGAGTCTGATGGTCATGAGAGATGCCATGCATTGAAGGCTGTATTTTCAAAATCACAAGCCCTCCTCATAGAGTCAAGAGCCTCCAACCACATGCTTTCCTCCAGAGAATCATTTTCTTCTTTAGATCTCAAAGATGGTCTAATTATTCACATGGGAGACAACTCTCATATCTTTGTTGAAGGGACGGGAAGAGTACATATGGAGCATGGTAAGTTCAAAAATGTTCTATTTGTGCCTTCTTTGTCAGGAAATTTGTTGCTTATTTATTAGATGACTCACACAGGTTCACCGAAGAAAGTGGTCTTTGGTCCTAACATAGTTGAGATTGCATAGATCTCTACTGGGAATATTATAACGAAAGGGTTAGAAAACCATGCCTCCAAGGAATATGAATTCTCACATTTTTTGCCATACTCTTTGCCTACCCCATCGGAATCTGATGAATATCTGAGTGATACCTCTTCTAATGAAGATGAGGATCAAGATCTTGATGTTGAGAATAAATTTCAAGGAGATTCAGATTCAGATCTAGATCCAACGCATGCTCCCAATCCATGGCCAAGGAAAATATGGGCTCAAAAAGTCCTTGTAGCTAATGGGAACACAGTTGGGGATCAATCTGACCATAGAACAACAAGATCTCAATATCATGCAAAAATTGCACTATGTCATGCAGATCCACTTCTCTCAGAGAGGTGCTACATGATGGTGTGGTTTGATCCACAATCTCTTGAGGAGACTTGCCATGGGGGGTCTACAACTAAGCAAAAATCTCGATTGTATAAAAAAGGGTACTCAAAGGTTCATGATTTGGACCAGAATGAGGCATTCGCTCCATTAGCAAGAAGGGTTCCTGAAAGAATTGTTTTGGAAAATACAACTTCTACATAATGGGAGGCACATCAGAGGAGAAAATACAAATCCAGATCCAGATCTAGCACTTGCATTGCTATCCTTCAAAGGAGCAGCTTGCCAATATTTTTGCAAAGAATTTCACTCAGCAATTTGTTTTCCTTATCTGCTTAGTATGGAGGTTCTTTGAGTTCCCTACTGCGACTCTTTTGAGGGGGGGTATTTTTCCCATGAGGTTTTTCCCCATTTCCTTGGTTCATGGAAATTTCTTTTTATCATTTATTTGATTTTATGGGTGACCTTTGTTCTTAGTAACTAGGGCCTAGGATGCAAAAGTATGGATTAAGGGGGGGTGTTAGGATATTTAGATACTCCATCCTTGTCCTACCTAGCATTACTTATTTTTCACAATTGTTGATGATGTCATTTTCCCCCTAGTGGTGTGTAGATGTCATCCAGGATCCATATATGTCATGTCCCCTCCCAGGGACCCAATTCGAGGAAGGGAACATGATGCCAATCTCTGGGGATTTTACATAAACTCAACCCATTCATTAGATTCATACAAGTAAAATCAAAAGTGTGCAGATGCAAGTCAAGCATATATGCACAGCAGAATAAAACATCATCCACACACATTTCATACTCATGCAACATATCAAATAATCATCAAATTAATCATTAAAAGAAGTAAATACACATCAAGAACACTTATCTTCATTGTGCAATTGTCCCAAGCAACTAGCTATGTCACTGCAAAGTTCCACCCAACAATAGGCCAGTTGTGTTCATCAATCTCTCAACACAACTGCCACCCCCGAGCTGGGCATGATTCTTACAAGGAAAAGGCGACATTCAAGCTCATGCACAACCAAAGCAATATATACCCATAATCCATACAAAGCAAGCACAATCATTGCCCATGGATACACATTTTTTAAACAATGGGATTTACAAACAAGATGGCCATGGGTTTTCCCCAAATCGTGGGCACTCCAAAAATGGATCGGGAGAGGGAAGTTCGACCACAAGGAAGAAAATGATTTCTCCCACATATATATAAGAATTCAGTGGGCCGAAAAAGCCTCTATAGACCCGAAAACGATTTCCCCTTCCTTCCCATGGTTCGGCAACAAGAAAACGCCCTTCTCTCAACTAGGAAACAAAGAAAAACCAGAAAAATGTGGCTGGAAAACACCCAGGTAGCTCCAAACCCATGAGGGAGAGAAACTGGTTGATGTTTAATGGCTTGGGGAGCAATTCATGGCTCCTTCCTTTCCCAAGAAGCAAAAACATGATTTTTCCATGAAGGGTCACTTTCCCATACCCGAATTTGGACAGCCATACCTCCCATTCCCCAAGGCATTAACTACCTCAACCAACTCTTGGAAGAAATGATTGATTGGGTACAAAAGTCAACATGGGTAGTTGAGGGTTCATGGGTTCTCTCATTGACATTTGGCTTTACTTGATTGGCTCAAAGGTTTGAATGTTTCCCTTCCAATTCCTTGTTAAATCATGCCCCCATCTCTTGTTGCATTGCATAGCTAGTTGTGGGTATTTTATTAAAATGCATATTTACATGATATTTGCAATTCCAATGTGCCTGGCTAGCACGTAAACCATATGCATCACTAAATCGATGGTGGGGCCTTGGCCTTGAGCTCCTCGCCATGATTTTATAACAATATTACCTCATTTACATTTTAATGCAATGGGGTCAAACTAGGGACATGACATTCCCCTCCCCTTGGAATAACACCGTCCTCGGTGTTCCAACACTTAGGAATAAATACCCACTTTACACATGCCTCAAAATTCACAAAAGGTGGCAGGTCCGTCCTGCGTTTGATATTTTTAATTTGAACTTTCAGGACCAAGTCCTTTGGCTTCCACAAGCTGCTCCTGTTGGCTTTGATCTTCCAGCTCTGCGGGTGGGCATTGCTCCACAACAATTCCTTCCTTCTATTTACCTTCCAGCTAATATACAAGTATGGAATTTCATGGCTGCCATCCTTCTTGTGGTCCTGAAAACTATTTGAGGAATATTTGCATCCAAATCAAATAGCTTTTGGCATGCTGCCATGATCAATGTGCTCAATTGGCTCTCACTTTTCTCACTAGCAACACTTGGCTAGTACCGGCTGCCAACAATGGCTTTCAATTTCTCACATGTTAGGACAAGCATAACACAATATTAAAATTAGTCAATTATTTTCCCAATTGACATGGAATGTCCATTCTTCACTCATGAGATTTCCACACTTTTCATGCTTTCCCAACATACACATGAACTCATTGATGTTCATCATTTCACGGGAAATTAACTATTCCAGCATTCACAATTCATTTCAAGCAAGTAATACACTCTACTTTCAGTCATAACATGCATTCGACAATCTTTTGTTTCTAAAATGCATCAGTCAAAAGGAAAGAGAAGAGCAAGATTTTCCCCCTCTTAGTCTTGTTCTATTCTGGAGCTACACCACCACTGTGGTTTCATGCTCCTTAGCCTCTTTCAATTCAATGTGAATGCTTGACTTGCCCTTTCTTGGCTATGACACATAGTGTCTAAGGTCTGTCTGAGGATTTTCAACTAGGGAACCCTTCCCCATTGTTGCTTACAGAACCTTTGGCTACTAGGACCCACACATGCCCACTAGCACCATCTTTCATTACTGCTCATATTGAGCTCTCTTTAGGATGGTATCATGCCCACATGCATCCTTATAATGCCTTCATATTCTTTGCTTCCAGCAATACCTATATTCAAACATTGAATCAATTCAGATGTTTAGTTTATTTTCATAGGGTTTATCTCTAAACAAGAGTTTGAGAACTCATAACCAAATCACATACACATGTGTATTCATAAGCAAGAAGCTGCAAGATAACCAAGTACTTATCTATATTAGATGTCTTCACTTTATTCCATAGGCTCCTTCTTTTCTTTACAAGCATTGGATTTCCTGCGGATACAATAACAGATGTTGGGCTAGCACGCAGGCTACTCCACAATCATTCGAATGGCAATGTCAGGCTAGTATGCCAACTGGTTTTATCAATGTCAACATCATGTGGTTAATGCTCCCACTAACTATTCTTTGAATTTATCAAGCATCGGATATTCTCTGGATTTACCAAGAATTTCATAGCGCCAAACCAGTTACTCTCTGGTTTTTACCAAGAATTTTATAGCGCCAAACCAATTACTCTCTGGTTTTACCAAGAATTTTATAGAGCCAAACTAGTTACTCTCTGGTTTTACCAAGAATTTTATAGCGCCAAACCAATTACTCTCTGGTTTTACCAAGAATTTTATATTTCTCTCAGGGTCCTTGCTTCTTGCAATGACCAAGGTTTCCAACAAAGAAACAACAGTTTATTAGCTTAGCTGTTAGAGAACTTATACCTGAAATCTTCATTATTCAAAGCAAGAAATAAATGAAATTGAATACTTATCTATATTGTGCATTTTTTTGCTACTCCACAGGTTTGCTCCTCTTCTTTACAAGCCTTGGACCACCTGTGGGGTGGATGTTTAATGCCCCACTAGTTTACTCTCTGGATTTACCAAGCATTTGTGATGCCCAACCAGTCCCATACCTGGTTGGCCCTCTCCATTGTTGAGCCAACACATCTGTCTGGGTCATCGGACAATGGAAGGAAACTGTGCCACCGACCATTATAGGTCAAAGCTCTACTACGGAGCCATAGGCATATAAAAACCTTTCACTAATACCTCCACATAGCCAGTAATTAATGCCAAACTAGTACACCGACTGGGTTTATTAGGCATACAACAACCTTTCATCAATACCTTCACAACATCCACAACATCCAAGCAAATAATGCCAAACCAGTGCACCGACTAGGTTCATTAGGCATGCAACAACCCTTCACACACACATCAATTCTTCATCCACACAAGGATGGCACTCCTTCTCCTGTGCAACCAACAGTTCCCTTTAGGAATTCTATAGGTGACTTTCTTGACTGCAGGCTAGCATGGCCCCACAATACCCACTCACACTACACAAGGATGATACTGCTTTTCTACTGCACAGCTCCTCGGGCCTATCCATCCCTTCTAGTGTCTTTTAGTGTGAGCGTAGAAAGGTTACCACTGCCCATATAGTCCTCTTGAGTACCCTTTCTTCACTTTGCCTCTTAGCATGCAACACCAAATTGCATCTATGTAAGCTAATAGCACAAGAAGGAGAAGCAGGCTCATCAGTATTGCTACTCTAAAATTGTAACCATATTTCATAACATTCACTATCAAGTTTTGAAACACCAGGAATGCGTCCATTCCTTAGGGTGTAGTCAATATCGACAACCCTAACATAACCCGGCACCCGAAAGGTATGAATCCCTTTTTGATGTGATCCATGTAGGCCCTAGTCACACTCAAGCAGTCTGAAGTAATAATGAAATAATAAAACATATTCTGCATATTAACTGTAGTAACCAAACATGCATATTCTTAGTTAGGGTTACAGAATACTCATCCATTTTTTTTACAAATGTATCTTTTCTTCATTTGCGAAGAATGGGGGCTCCCTTCTCTGAGTCAACAGTACTTCGGTTCGCCACCCCAATATTTTCATGTTCCATAACCCACACATTCCTTCTTGGCATAATTTCACCATCTCACTCACATGGATTTCCAACATGCAGTGCAGCGGGGATATTAACAAAACTTACTATGGCGTTTCACCTGGAACCCATTTCCAAAGGATGGGGTCCTTCCCATCTAGTTTGGCTTCTACATGCCATCACACATGGTCTTCCTGCAATGTGTCATCCTGGCACACTTATCAAATAGCTAAACAGTCAGCAACATTTAACAATAACTTCAAATCTGATTGTTTCATAACCAATCAATGGCATTAATAATTAAATTCAAACATGAATTTACAATTATGTCCTCCTACATAAATGGATTGGTTTAGCTATGAGGCCATCCTCATATTGTTTGGCTCTCGTAAGTGGTATCACTCTGTCCATTATATGGTTTTACACTTTCTACCATACATGAACATCCACCTACAACATGTCCTCCTGACACAATTTTATATAAGCCAAACAATCATTAGCAATTATTAGCAAAATCTCAAATCTGAAATTTGTAAATCTGTTTTCCTACAGAAATTAGATTTGCAACCATGAGATTATTCTCATAAACTTAAACCAGAAAATTTTCAGATTTGTTTCATGCATAATTTACAACCATGAGAACCCTCTCATAACCTTTGGCTTTTGCACATGGTAGATCCTGGTCTTTACTATGGACTTATCCTCATTGCCATACGCAAGACTTTTCTACCTAAAATCTGAACTTCAATCAGCCAAACATGTTGTGAGTATCGATGCATATAATCATTTCATTGCTTCAACAGTCACTGGAGTGATCTCAGAATTATAACACTCAATAATTCAAACACTTTCAACTGTTAATACTTGAAATGCAATGAAATATATATCTCTATATATGCATCATTATCATGATAGAATTGCAAGACACTGATATACTATCCATGCAATTTAAATAAAACTCCAATATTCATTACTTCACAGCCATATTTTTTTTATGCAACTCAGTCATTCCAACAGAGCACTCTGGTATCCCATCAACATGTCTACTTCTTCATGCAAACATTCTCCTACATTCACAACAGCTCATGAAATGGTCTTAGTATTAACAATGGATCACCATTTCATCGATTATCTAATTGCATTGAAACATATATATCACAACCATGCGTTCACACAATGCATCTCAACATGTGCACCCGCACATAGGCATGCACATTCAAAACATTTACATAATATTTTGATGTGCATTCACTTAATGAATAACCCCTCAATACAACCTGGCATTAATCCATGAATACTATGCATTCCAGCATATTATGGCCTAACCATGGTTGTCTCATATGGCATGTACTACCACAACATGACTATACTTTACTTTCTTTGGTTGTTAAACTCACAACCAATATACACAAATGGCATGATGTAATTTTCATATGAATGCATTGAGGTTTATAAGAAACTATAGGGTGCAAGGCTCCTTTCCTTTACTTACCTGCACCTCACCATACTCGGTAGGTTGACATTCACATTCAGGCACTCAATACCACATGAAAACTAAATCAACATAGTTTAAACATAGTTGAAGGGATCTCACCAAATCCTCTTTCAACATTCATGCAATTTAAGCACAAATAACCATTACCTGCATGGTTGTCATTAACATCACTTGATGTTACCTGATCAGTTGGCCTCTTAACAAGGCTACACAGTCCTTTTTCCAACCTCATGATAACAAATTTGTTGCAGCATCCTTTCCTCATAAGGTTGTTGGTCATATTCAACAACATCATCCTCATCTTTAGCCATGCTTCGGTTGCCTTTGGTCCTACAACCAATGCGAACACAACTAATTATTAGCAACCACAATAATGATCTTAAGTGGCTCATTGCATATGTAAAACCTCACTATTTTACCAATATGCAATATCATATACATTCAAAAACATTTTCACATGCACTGTGCAATGTTTATTAATATTCCATCTAGTGCATATTCGTCTTATCTATCTAATCCCTTGCCTTTTCAATCATGCTTCTATGGTCTGATTCCCACAACCATTATCAACAACATTAATTGTCATCAACCATAGGGAATACCCTTAATGGGCTATTGCATGTGTAACCTTACTACCTTTACCCATGTGCAACATCATGCTCATGCATAAGCAATCCACATGCACCATGCAATGATTCTTTAATCATGCCCACTAATTCATATGCATTTAATATGTTGCTCGCTTGCATTTCCAACATCCCTATGCCATGATTTTCAGTATATGAAACTTAGGAAATATAAGTATAATAGCAAGAGAGGAGTTAAGTATTTATCCCTTTCCAATTCCCCATCATGACATGGAGTTCCTCCTCCACATCATAGCTGATCCTTTTCTTGGCTTCCCTACCAAGCACACAAGGATTCATTAGTCGTGATTTCTCACCAAGTAGCGATTCAATACATAAACGTATGTAAAACATTTCTACTCGCTATTTTTTTTAAGCATACACTTCTTATGCTGTAAACAGAAATAGTTTAAGGTGAGAAAATTCCCTATTTCATTCTCCATAATGGATATTGATTTCACAACCCCTTTATGCGATTCATAGTGCACACTCCAAGCATGCATAGAGAATTCCTTTTATACATTTAACGATTGTCTCCAGGGGACGACGGGGTTCAACGGGGCTTTCCCCCTTGTGGCTTCCCTGTGCCACTGCAAGGCGGGTCGAGGGAAGCACCATCATTTTTTTTTTGTAATTCTTTCCATTTCGCGCAATCTAGCGCGTAAGTTCAATGCCATTTTTCAACTTTCGGGCACCTGAAATTCACCTTGGAAACTACTCAAATTTCCCTGTTTTGACGTACTTGTGAATTCTCCTCCGACCAGTTTCGGAGCAACTCACCGAGTTCTACCGATCGGTGAACTCATCTATCTCCCCCTAACCGTTTTGGAGCAACTCATCGAGTTCTGCCGATCGGTGAACTTGTTTATCTCTTCTGACCCGTTTCGGAGCAACTCCTCTAGTTCTGCCGATCGGTTCATCGAAATTTCCTCTTTGACACCGAAAAACACTTAGAAAAGAAAAAAAAATTGAAATTTTTCTTTGAAATTTTTTCTTCCTTTCCCCAGGCACTTCTGCAACTTCGTCGGCGCAACTCATCCAAATTCGTCGACCGTGTCGGCTCCACTCAGCGAGTTTCTCCGAAACGTATCACAAAACTATACAAACTTTGTTGACCTCATTGTCGTAGTCTTGTTGGCGCCACTCAATGAGTTTCGCCAAAACACATCGGCTCAGCTCCACGAGACTCGCCAAAACGCGTCGGCACAACCAAATAAAAACACTTAGATATTTTTTTCAAAAATACTTAGAAAAATTTGAAAATTTTCATTCTTTTCCCCGGCACTTCCGCAAACTTTGTCGGAGCAACTCAGCGAGATTCACTAACCGTTTCGGCACAACTTAGCGAGATTCACCTAAACGCATCACCGCAATCTCGTTGGCGCAACTCGGCGAGATTCACCGACACAGTCTTGGCAGAAGCTCAGAAACACTTAGAAATTTTTTTAAATATTCAAATTTTCATTTTTTTGTTTTTTTGAAATCTTCTTAATGATTAGTGTTGAGTAGGAGGAATACTTACCTCTGCAAGTTGGCCCAATGTTGCAACTATTGCTCTGATACCATTCTGTCACATCCCCTCCCGCGGGCCCAATTCAAGGAAGGGAACATGATTCCAATCTCTGAGGCTTTTACATAAACTCATCCCATTCATTAGATTCATACAAGCAAAATCAAAAGTTTGTAGATGCAAATCAAGCATATATGCACAGCGGAATAAAACATCATCCACACACATTTCATACTCATCCAGCATATCAAATAATCATCAAATTAATCATTAAAAGAAGTAAATACACATAGATAACACTTATCTTCATTGTGCAATTGTCCCAAGCAACTAGCTATGTCACTGCAACGTTCCACCCAACCATAGGCCAGTTGTGTTCATCAATCTCTCAACACAACTGCCACCCCCGAGTTGGGCATGATTCTTACAAGGAAAATGAGACATTCAAGCTCATGCATAGCCAAAGAAATAGATACCCATAATCCATACAAATCAAGCACAATCATTGGCCATGGATACACATTTTTTTAACAATGGTATTTACAAACAAGATGGCCATGGGTTTTCCCCAAATCGTGCGCACTCCAAAAAAGGAAAAACGGATTGGGAGAGGGAAATTCCACCACAGGGAAGAAAATGATTTCTCCCATAGATATATAAGCATTCAATGGGCCAAAAAAGTCTCTATAGACCCCAAAACAATTTCCCCTTCCTTCCCATGGTTCAGAAGCAGGAAAACGCCCTTCTCTCAGCTAGGAAACAAAGAAAAACCAGAAAATCGTGGCTGGAAAATGCCCAGGTAGCTCCAAACCCGTAAGGGAGAGAAACTGGTTGATGGTTAATGGCTTAGGGAGCAATTCATGGCTCTTTCCTTTCCCAAGAAGCAAAAATGGGATTTTTCCATGAAGGGTGGCTTGCCCATACCCGAATTTGGACAACCATACCTCCCATTCCCCAAGGCATTAACTACCTCAACCAACTCTTGGGAGAAATAACTGATTGGGTACAAAAGTCAACATGGGTAGCTGAGGGTTCATGGGTTCTCTCATTGACATTTGGATTTACTTGATTGGCTCAAAGGTTTGAATGTTTCCCTCCCAATTCCTTGTAAAATCATGCCCCCATCTCTTGTTGCATTGCATAGCTAATTGTGGGTATTTTATTAAAATGCATATTTACATGATATTTGCAATTCCGATGTGCCTGGCTAGCACGTAAACCATATGAATCACTAAATCGATGGCGAGGCCTTGGCCTTGAGCTCCTCACCATGATTTTATAACAATATTACCTCATTTGCATTTTAATGCAACGGGGTCAAACTAGGGACATGACAATATACCACCTTCTGAGCCCTACATGCATCATTTTAGGGCCACTTCACTCAGTCTTTTTTATAGGAAACTACTGAGTGTTCCAGTGCAATCCACCTGAGTTAGATGACTCTTGTGAGTGGTTGGAGCTCCAGATTCCATTGATTGTGGCCTCATGCGCCCATTTCTGATTGACATGCATGAAAGACTCACTATTTCTCCCTCCGTAGTCAGTTAACTGATTGTGACTTCAGTTAACTCAGTTTAGGTTTAGTTCAGTTGACTTTGAGTCTTTCAGATCACTCCAGTGGTGATAATCCCTATGCTAGACCAACTAAGATTTGAATTCTCCTGCATGATTCAAATTCTCTCCATTGTAACAACATTGTTTATTATATTGATTATTGGAACATGTGACATTATTATGCTCATATTTGATTTCTACTGCATTATTATTATTCTGCTCTTTTTTATTGCAGTTTTCACTCTTATTCAAATTTTTTGCTCATTGTTTCTTTGCGAGGTATCCTCAACTCTTTAGATATTCCGTGACATAGAATTTCACAATGAGAAGTTATAGAATCAAAACAACAAGCAAGCATACAACAATACCTTTATTTAAGGAAGAAGAACTAGGGTTACAAGTTAAGTGAAAGTGCCTTGGATATAAGAAGTTCGATCCAAGCTTGAAACTCTGAGTCTTCGATCCACAATGCCAAGTAAAGAATCCTACAAAATAGGAGATATGTTCCTCAAAACATTTGACTACACATACATAAATAATCCAATATGAAACTCATATATAAAGGAAATATGACAGATTCACTTGATTGAATTCATGAAATAGACAAGATAGTTTACGGGAAAATATGTTCTCTTGTATTAATCATATAAATAACAATACGCTATACCTGACTCTGCAACAAGCATTCTTGAAACCTGATCATGGGATCTTTCTCCTCTCCTTATACATATATTTCTCCAGCATTTCAATGCACAAAGGGTTCTCCCCTCTTCCTAAATCCTTCTCTTTGTATTTATAACAAAGTTTGAGAAGATAGGTTCGAGAGATAAGTGGTTATGGAAGGTATGGTAGTTAGAAGAACTACCATAACTATCTCTAATTCAATTCTAATTTTATTTTTTCATGATTTTAGAAGGTATCCACGGGTATAAAACTTGACAACCAACAAGTTACTCGCGAGTCTTCTTCCAGTAAGTAGTGGGTGCAACGTTTTTTGGGGAAAATCACAGGTGGTTAGTGGAGCACTAGTGGGTGACCCACGACATGGCAATTGTAAGAGTTGCGGTTATGTCCTAAAAATATATCACAAAAATGGATAAATTGGAGAAAGTGTTGAATGATTAAGGTCATGTGCATCTATAGCCAATAAGGTTCTTCAATCCATAAAGTCCTTTTGTGTGACCGACATTACAGTGTCGTCACGGATGGAGAAGTGCCAATTTGACTAATAACACAGATGTTTTTTTCATGAGTACCTTGGTGGCATTCATTATTAATGGAGTTCTATCAACAACCCCCAAGGTTTTAAATCCCTCCCAAGACCCTGAATTTATGTATTTACACTAGTAGAACAATGGGTGATAAATGAATAGGCAACTAAAAAAGTTGGTCACCAAGTGAAATAAATGGCTAAATCACCAAAAATGTTGGTCATCGCAATGTTTTAAAGTGAAATATGACCAAATTTGAGCAATTTTAGGTGATCACAACTAAAAATGACTAATTTAGTCCTGGGATAAAAAATTTATGACCAAACAGTCTAAGTTAATAATGATATAAGATGTCAACTATTAAAATTTATGAAAATGTAATAATTTTATTACAATTTCATAAATTTTAATGTTGCAAATGGATTCAGAGACCCCATTCTCTAAATCCATCTGCAATATTAAAATTTATGAAATTGTAATAATTTTATTACAATTTTGTAAATTTTAACAATGGATAGTTGCAATTTTGATAATGAATTTTTACAATTTTTTAAATTTTAACATTGTACATGGATTCCGAAACTCCTTAAAATTCATTCTCAAAATTGCAATTTATAGATACCCATTGTCATATTTCATCAAATAACATACATTTAACGAACATTGATATAGCTCTTATTATACCCTATGGTTAATCTAATTATATTATCACACTTCATAATTAGTCCTATGTGTCGTATAAATATGGAATCTATTCCACCACAAGGAAGGACCCACCCAACTAATATTAATGTCAAAATAGATAGAAGACTATATCATATAGTCATATATACACTAACTAATATTATTTATAGTTAGTTACTACTATATAGTATATAAGATATAATATAATTAAATATATATATAATAATAATAAAATAAAATTAATAAACTAAAATAGTAAAAGAAAATATATATTCTTTTTTATTAAATTATGAAAACCTAAAATATTGAATCCTCGAAAATGTGTGGAAAGTGGGGTGATTTAGACGACAAATTGAAATTTTTATATATGAGAGTGATTTTTCCCCCCTCTCTCTCTCTCTATATATTCATTGGTTTAGATTTTTTTGTATGAGAGCAATTCCTCTTTTATGTCACTGAATTAAGGGTTTGATAGGTAAAAGGATTTTTTTCAAGAAACTGGAGATCCTGATAAGCTCAAGAATAGGAGCATGAGGGAGGAAGAAATCCGAAGGCTCTGAAAATGGGAATTTTTTGTAGGTGTGTGACTCGAACTCAATATCCTTTAAGGGAAACTAGGGAAAAGTAAGGAGAACAATGGTTTCTTTTGTGTTTTGAATCATCATTTTTTATATGGTATTTGTTCTTGAAATTCATACAAGAAATATTTTTAAAATTACATCTCAAGAGTTTGAAAGAATGTTTAAATGAGATTAGAAATTAACACATGCAAATTTAATCTTGGTAAAGGTAGAGAGCATGCCAAGTGTTTGAAAGAATGTGTAAACAATATTGTTTTGCGGGTTGAGCTAATGTTTATGAAATTTTTTATGATGTGACTATAATGTCCAAATTTCTGAAAATTTTAGATGGAAGTTCCTCATTCTACAATGAATTTTGTTTGTATCAGTAACATGTTCCAAGTATATATGCTAAAAGTGTAGATTAGATTCTATAGGCTGCATTTTCTTGCAACATTTGATCTTGTAGGAAAACGACTAGTATTTGAGTGATTCCCTTTCTTTCATATCTTGAGACGCTGCATAATTTCAAAAGACTATGGAATTTAGCTAAATAAGGAAAACTCTTGTCAATTCTCTTGGAAAACCTCAAGTCAAATCCAAACAAGCATTTTCAAGCTACCCTAAAATTCAATAAGATTTGCCCCAAAGTTCATCGTAGAAAAATATTTTCTGACTTCATAACCATATGATCCTATTTGCACTTTTGGGGTAGTAGGGAAGTCATTATATATTTCTTAGTCCACACAACATGAATGGGTTGGGATGGATTAAAAAATTTCATTCGCCATCCCCAAGGTCTCATGTTTGTATTATTACTCAGTAATAATATGTATTATTACTCAGTAATAATAGCTTCCCATTGATGGTTTATCATAACTTTTACATAGGAGTGGACAACTTCTTCTTACTTATGTTGCACCACATTTTTTTCCTATGTGTATTTTGACAGAGGAGATGGAAGTGGGTTCAAATTTATTCCAATAATTGGAGCTTGTGATGCTAGAAAACAATGATCAAGGGTTCTGTGTCCACGACATCTGCATGATCTAGGAGGTAACAAATATGGCAATTAAATGGGCATGTATGTTGCATTGTGTGCAAGGGAAGTAAATACGGATCCGTCTAAAGTTTTCTATGTTAATATGTAATTATGTCTTCTAAATCCATCACTTATGGTTAAAGGTTGTGGAGTAGAGAACAAGGACAATTCATATCTCACTAATAGTCACTATGACCTATAGAAAATTTATCTCCCCCCCTAGATATGAAACTAGTTCAAATGCTCCTACTAAGTAAAATTAAAAGGCCAAGGGTATTATCTTTCTTTACTCTTGAAATTGGATCCATTTCAATAAGTTCTTCTGCAACCCCGACTACTGAACTGTGCAAAAGAAATATGGAATGAACCAGGTTGCACAATGATATGCAGAAAACAAAGATACTCTATGCTTATGGGAAATGGAATGGAGAGGACATATCTTGACCAACTAGCTAAACCAATAAATAATTTTATTTCTTCTACAGTTAATCTATATAAATGAAAATTAGAGTTTGGGTCAAGTGCACCACTAATGGAATAGTGTGAAAAGGGTGAACATCCAATTAATGTAATAGAAAAAATCCATAATATCAAGTCTATAATATCAAGGAAGTATTTTTTTCTGGCATATCTGCAAGGCTATTATTGTGTATTTGTAAAATCTATCAAATACCTAATATAAATTTTCAACCATCTATTATAAAGGTTTTACTTTCGCTAACTATATGAATGATTTGAATCTGAGACAACTTTCCCACTGCGGCCAGTAAACAATAACCCACACAATCTATGTATAAGATATGTTCAGTTCGAAAATATGAAATTGAGCTATCAAGTAACTACAATATATTAATGTTTCCATACGAAAGACTGTAGAAAACTTGGGGATCTAGTTTGCATAATGTGTTGGATAGGCAGCTAGGTTTTGAAAGTGGGTCTTTGATTTATACTATACTTGCTTCAGACATGAACCTCTTTTCAATACCTACTGATATAAAAAAATTGTTTGATATTAACCTTCCACCTCATTCCTTGGGCAAGGGAGCACCACCCTTCAAAATGAGGAGGTCTTCTTCCTCGGCACTTTTTAACTTTTTTGGTTGGGCAGAAGTTACGATATTGACTAAGTTGCCAAAAATATTCGTCAACAAGAAAATGGTGACTCCATTAGGGTTATGGCACGTAGCTATCAGTCGTTTGTGGTAGTCAAGCCCTAAAACTACTTGTTGAATTGATGCTACATAATTTATGGTATCTCTTCGTCACTACAGCATTAAACAACTGCTACCCAGAGTGCAATTTTATTCCTTGTATTTTCCTTCTCCATGTACTATGATAGTGTTTGTACTCGGCAACATTAATACCTCTTAGGCTTACCAATCTATGTTTGAAATAATGCACCTATGAGCCTGAGAATAGAGATAGTTGCAATGTGCAAATGCTTTGGGTAGAATTAATGTTGTTTTTGTTTATTCTACAAGCATATGTCCCAATACAACTTGATGTGACTTCCATGGAAAACAAGAAATCACCGTTTTAGTATATTAAGGAGAAATAAGGTGAGGCAGGTTATTCGCTAGGAACTACAATGAAAAATAAAGTAGTAGAAACTCCAAGATTTTCATCGTTTAATTAAAGGACATTTATATATTAGAGACAAGAAGAAGATTTAAAAATGTGCAATTATTTTTTAGAGAATAAAAAATCAAAACAAGAACTTCATCGCAAGATCAAAGGATTCACATAGATTAAAGAACCTTTAGAGATAGGGAGAAACGAGAATAGAAAGTCCACTTGACACTCTCAGCGAACAACTTCACTCGAGATATTAACATTATCCAAAATTTTCCTATTTTATTGAAACATGTTAAGAGGTCAATAATAAGTTACTTGACTACGATGTAGTACCTTCTTATGTGAGTATTCAATAGCTTTAGAGCTTAATGTTCATTTGATCACATATAGACAACTCTAATGCAAATGAGTGGATATAATAAATTGGCATAGGATTGGTTTGTGTTCTTTGAATAAATATATGATATTCCATTTGAGTGAATATACAAAATGATAATATTGAGGTTGTATTTGATAGAGTGTTTAGAAAATGGTTTTTAATGGACGAGAGTATGTTTTAAAGTTATAGATGTGAAAAGTTTAAAATAAAATTTATACAACACTTTTAAGAGAGATTATGCATTAAATTAGGTTAACCCACCCACACACACAAAGGCATTTACAGTGCTTACATAGATTCAATTGAAAAGACAATATATAAAAACTGATGCAAAACTTACTTATACATAGTCTATTGTCATGGTCCAATGTTTCATCTCGTTTATCTCTTGTATATTGTCTAAGATATATTGATGGAGATTGACCTTCTTTAAGGAGATTTATCAATGAAACATAGCTTTAAATGTACAATTTATGGTAGATTTAGGTGCCATGATATTGTATGTATGTATTTGATATGTTTTTATTTTGTAGATTAGAACTCTACCAAGCATTACAAAAATTTTAAAGAATAAATTGGTTTCTTAGTGTATTTTCAATTGCAGGTAGTATGTGTCTCTAGATTCACATTGGGAGTTGTGTATGGAAGCATGAAATTTTTTTATCTCAAGGTATTATAGTTGCAAGCCACTAGTGTAAGGTTTCAGATTTACATTTTTAAAAATTTTAAGTAGTAGATTATATTAAGGATTATTTACGATCAAACAAGTGGTTGCTCTAATTAGAGCATACAATGTTTTCAAAGCCAAATCGACCAAGTTTCTAAAGTATGACAAAATGAAAGATCAAAACCATTGACTTCTAGAGACGACACTTATATATCATGTAGATACCCTTTTTGATAGTGTGTTAAGGTTTTTGAGAGTTTGTGGTATGTTTTACAATACAATTAGAATCGTAGTGTGTTAATGTTTGTAAGAGTTTGCGATATATTTTTAGTATGAACTTTGATTTAGTGTGAACATTGTATCTATTTAAGGGTTCTAGCTCAATGGAATAGCACCCACCTTACAGGAAGGAAATTGGTGGTTCGATTCCTCCATGCCCTATCTACGTAAATCAATGACTAATTAAATGACCAATTAACAACAATCAATGACTAAATCAATGATCAGTTAATAGCAATCAATGACTAAATAAATGAGCATTTAACAACAATCAATACCTAAATAAATGAGCATTTGACAACAATCAATGACTAAATAAATAGCTAAATGTACAACTAAACATCGACAATTAATGACCAAATAGTGACAATTAATGACCAAATAAATGACTAAATATATGATCAACTCATGAAGCAATTCAAAAAATTTATGACTAATTGATAAATGACCAATTTGGTCAAGTGATAAGTGACTACTAATTTGTGATCATTAGTCACTGCCTCAATTTTAGTCACTTATCTCCAATTTTTAGTCAATTTTTTTTGTCACTTATCACCCATTTTGTACTAGTGTTAATCACATCCTCAACAATCTAAGGCTTTCTTTTTACCTCCTTCCCATGAAATTTATATTTTGTTGAACCTTGGATGTCAAGACCTCCTCATCTCACAACAAAGTGCAATTATTCCAAGCATGAAGTACATTTTCTCCCTTAGGCATATATCTCTGCAGCAAGCTTACCTTCTAGTTTTGGTCTAAATACTCATAGGAGGCTATGAGGTCCTCTTGTTGTAAGGTTTGGGAGTTAGGTATACCACATAAGGCTAGAATTTTTGTAATAGTCTAGGAATTGATATCAAATATAGCTATGGAACTATATATTGATAGGATTGAACATCTATCAGGGTTATAATAGCTAACATAAAGAGATCGCAATTCCTGAAAATTATGATAGGTTTATGGAAAAATATGCTTTCCAAGGTCTAACTCCTAAGTTTTAATTATGGCGTGGGAGTCTCTAAACTTACCACTTGTAGCTTGTATTAGTTTATAGGGCATGGTTATCCTTAACTTGGTTATGAAAACCTTGCCATCTCTATCTACGGGAATGATCCGGATTTTATGAGCAGAATGAAATGAATACAGACTATTATTAGATGATTAACACAAAATAACAAAGATACAGTAAAATTGGTTTTCTATTCAATAAGGAAATAAGCTAAAACTGTAAAACGTAGCGGAAAACAAGCTTGCTGGAATGGTGGCAGAGATACAGTAAAACTGGTTTTCTATTCAATAAGGAAATAAGCTAAAACTATAAAATGTAGCGAAAAACAAGCTTGCTGGAATGGTGGCGGCTTATCTCTGAGAAGAGATGTGACGGTTGCGCTCATTTCGCAAGAAGATGGTTACAATGAGGCTCTCAAGGCCTTTTACAATAAACAGGCATGTCAAAAACCCTAGACATCTAAAAACCTAACCCTAGGAGATGAAGCGCCAAAAGTCATGTGGGCCCTGTTTGGGTAAGTTAGTACATCAACTTCCTGGGGTCGTAACTTTTGTATACAATCTCCGTTTGGGGCACTCGGTTTCCCGTTGGAAAGGTCTATCCGAAATTTACAACTTTTGACTGGGGCCAAATGTATGTTGGAGGCAACACATTTATCAAATTAGTACATTAGTCACTTATTGCCAAAAAAGGTTGTTTAGGGCCTCAAAATGGCCCCAGAAGTTCAGGACCCGAAAAACTGCTAAAATTAGTACATTACTAAAATTGCTAGAAAACTGTTTTGAGCCAGTTGAAAAGGTGGGTGGCCACCAATATCCATCTGGATCAGAGAAATTCTTCATTGGGTTAGGCTTGGGTGGATAGGTAGGTTTTATGGGCTTGTTCAGAGAGGCCATGTCAGATAAGAAAATGAAATATGTAGAGAATTCAAATCATACTTTTTACAAAGGAGAATAATGTGGTACCATTCCCATTGACTGAACAATGCCATATTTACATTACCACATAAGCCTGCAACTTGGAAAATTTAAAATTTTGTATAATTGGGACCATCTATCAAAGGATATGCAGTTAAAGAATGGCTTTCTAGGTCCTTGGTGAAGTGCTTATACCCATTGATAAGAGCATTGAATGGTATTCCATGTGTCCTCTTTTTATTTGAGTATACCTAACCTGATGGGACCCTTTTGATGATGTCACTATGCTTTCCACTGAAAATCACACAATAAAATTGGTGGTTTTTCCTTAGCTTCGAGCACTTGGGAATAAGTGGTAAAATTTTACCACTTTGTCAATCCTCACAAGATGTGGTGTTAACATGCCACACTAGTGATTTTAGGTATGAAGATTAGTGCTTATGTTTTTAAAAGGGGGCACTTTCCTGGCACTAATTGATCCTTGACCATTGATATACCTATTTTCAGAACCATCGGGTCTACGGGATCCTAATGTGCACCCTATGCTCTGTTGGTGTGCCACTCTTATACAACAAGGAGATTACATTGCATGTAGAAAAATATAAGAGAAAAGCCAAAGTACAACCTTCATTAATGACTTCTTGGGATATTGATAACTCTATATATCATTACTTTTACTAAATTTTGTGTCTGAAAATAGACTTAGAATTTCATGATTATTACTAATACCAATGATGATTCCATTTTTTCATCATATTTGAGGAAAATTGAACTAACTTATACCATCTTCGTGTTTGAAAATGATTTTTATTTATTTTAATTAATTGAACAAGTCCAATTTGTCAAAGCATCTAGATCCAACAATTCTAAAATTTGGGTAAGTGGATTGGGTTGCTAACACATCCTTTCATATAATTCTCCCATTGTGTGGTTTTGTCACTAGAGAGATAAAAAACCGTTCTCACTCACTTCACAAGACTTGATCACTCCTTTCCTTCCATTTCCACAAAACTTCTTCTTGTGTGGTGAGGATAACATCCTCCATTAATACATATAGTGGAACAATAGAGTAATCAATTAAGGATTCCTCCTTCGTATCTTCTCCTTCTCTAATACACCCAACATGATCTTAAGATAGTCTTATACATGTAAGAATCATCATTTATGTTCAAATGTGTCTCATAATATAGATTGCATCTCTACTTATCATTCATACATATGGATTTTTAAATGTTGAAAAAAGTTATTGTGAGAACATTTAAGCAACAAAGCTTGCGAAGGAAACGAGTAATCGTTATTAAATGTATTTGTTGTTTTTTCCTTTTTAAAATGGATTGCTACATCTTCTAATGAAGGATTACTAATGGAAATGTGATAGATGAAAATTTGGCTTTTAATTAAATAAAAAATTTGATGTTAGAAGCATAACATTCTTTGCATTCACTTAGTAATCTTGTTACCTAGGTAAACTAGGTCTGTATTTTAGAATTTTTTCCTTTAAGACATAAATAATGAGTTATATGGCCATTATTTGTACAAAATGATATATGGTCATTATTTGTAGAAAATCGTCAACAATATTTAGATTGGGTGGTTGAGAGTATTGGTTGTGATACTTCCCACCCAAGTTCAAATCTTGCTCATGACATGTTATGATGGACATTGAGGATAATATAAACCACACTTTAAAAAAATATAATATGGTTTTTCTTGTTGTATATTTTTCTGAAAACAATATAAAGATCTACCCTAACTTACAAA
The DNA here is from genome assembly GCA_027924585.1 of Larix kaempferi. Taxonomy (NCBI): domain Eukaryota; kingdom Viridiplantae; phylum Streptophyta; class Pinopsida; order Pinales; family Pinaceae; genus Larix; species Larix kaempferi. The sequence goes on from BSBM01000092.1 coordinate 12,780,266, forward strand.
ATATATATATATATATTAATTTTTTATATAAAAAATAAAATATTATTTATAAATATAATAAACAATATATTAAAAAGTAGATATACATTTTATAATGCAATTAAAATTAAATTTAAAAATAAATGGGAATGTTCCATAATTATAATTAGGATAATGTAAAATTTATTAAATACTATAAATAAATTAAAACATAATCATAATAATATATTTTAAAATTCTTGGGCTCGCAAGTGCGGGTGGAGTTCTTTATGAGTCTGAAGGAAATAAGAAGAAAGACTATGCATGGGGACTAGGTAGAAAAATAAACAACAGTGCAGAATGGTTAGCTCTTACAAAAGGATTGGAGATTGCAAGGGAGGAAAGCATCACTGAATTGGCTGTTTGTGGCGATTCAATGTTGGTCATCAGAGATGATAGAAATTTGATCATGAACAGAAAGAGTCCTACGTCCAAAATTCACAGTCTTCTTAAGTGCCTTGCAAGTGAATTCAAAACTATAAGTTTCCTTCACATCATGAGAACAAATAATCAAGCAGCAGATGCGATGGCAAACGATGGAGCAAGACTAGATACTGGCGTTCTAGTTACTAATCACAAGATGAAAAACAAGGTTTGGATCCCTTGTCTTTGTCAATTCCTCACTCCGAGAATGAATTAGCATGTTCTCAACATTGGATAAATGTCCTCTTCCACGTTGGAGTCCTGGATATTACATTTCCCAGCAAAAGCTCTTCTTTGAATTTTATGCTCTAGTCCTAAACCCACTTTGGGGTCTTGATGTGAGGGACGTTCGCATGATTGAATCACATGGATTCCACATGGGAAGCATGCAAAAAATCACTCCGGGCGAATTTTGAGGCTCCAGGCTATATTACGATGAATGCAATGAAGGCTTGCAATATACATGTTCCCTTGTGCCTGCAAAGATGGAAAAATCTAGTCTAAATTATCGTCTGCGCAAGAAAACTATCTCGAGTCATGGTGGTGTTATCCCCGATTTCAGAAAGTGTTTCCCCACATTGGTAGTGGGTCAAGATGGCATGACTTATGTGCATAATAGTGAGCAGGCTCTGGGTTCTGCATTCATTGGTGGTGGTGTTATCCTGAATTACCGAAAGCGTTTTCACACTATGCCAGGGGGTCAGGAAGGCACAACTTCTTTGCAGAGCAGTTCTGAGTTCGTTGGTGGTGGCTCTAATGAAATACAAGGCTTAGCGACCTCTCTCATTGTGGTTGATGATCACTTGACAATCCTGGATGCACAAGTTCGAGTATTAAAAAGTGAGAATTATGATACCAAAAAATGCCTGCAGCACATGATAGCCTTGGAGCATGCAGCTCGTTTGGAGGCATGCGAAAGCAATAGAAAGCTTAGTGAGAAAGTGGAAAGTCTGGCTGTGGTTCTGGAAAATGGTTTCCCTTGCAATCTTGATGCCCAAATCAGGGCGGTACGTGGTATTTCCAAAAGGATCGAAGGGAAGGTGAATTGCATGCGTGCCGAGATTAAGGAATTGAAACAGGATATGCTGAACAACGGTGGCAAGGAAGCAGAGCTTTGAAACCAGTTTGCTGATCGGTACCAGTTTTTTGGGTCCCTTTTTCTCTGTCTTTAGGAAGCTATATATTTAACATATGTCGATATGGATGTCTTAGTATGAAATTTCCAGTTTAGACGTCGACATTACATTTAAAAGTCCATGTCTATAATCTCCCAGGAAGACTATGCTCACTTTTATTTCTTATAGGGTTAATCCCTGCCGATAATTTTTGTAGAATGGACAAAGATGAAGGTAGAGCCATAATCGTTCTCCACTGTTGGGGAGCAAGCCTACTCTTACACTATGTAACTCTGGTTCTTATCTCTTTTAATATATAAAAAATATTATCCGTTTGTGTTAAAAAAAATAATATATTTTAAAATTATAATTTGGTAACACAATGCTAATATTAAGTATATATGTTAATTCTTCCGAATGCAATATATTAAGTATTGATACAAATAGATTGTGGAGATAAAAAATTAAGTATTTATACAAGCATATTTTGGAGATAAAAAATAATCGCGGTTGTCATGTAAAAAGTATATAAAAGAATCTATTCATTGCATTAAAGGATATAAAATGTAAATATACAATACTAATATTATAATATAAAATTTACAGTAATATTATGATATAAGATTTATACTGTGAACATATGATATAAACCTGAAAAAATATGAGTTAAAATAACAACATATAATTTAAAAAAAGAAAAGCACATCAACTTACAACTTCAACTTGAAAAATGTATGTAACCTCAATTAAAGTACCAACATCTAATATTTAAAAAGAAAAGCAATTTTAATTTTAAATATATAGTATTTTTATAATTTTGAGTGAGTGGTTCAATATAATTGATAATGATGATGATTTTTGGTTTATGGAAAGAAAGAAATTACTTGGTTTGTTGTAATATTTTATTTTTGTGTTTAAAAATCTTAAAAGGAAGTGTGATGAGGTCACCATAATTTTGACAAGTTAGAATATTAGGGAGTTATTATTATAATAAATATTGTGAAATTGCTATGTGGGTGTAAGCAGGACACTCTAAAAGAAAGCAACTTTCATCTTCAATGCTCTTAGTCTCACAGAGATGGCAAGTCCTTTCCTCCCAAGGTGTTTTAGGAATTGTCTAGTGTCCTGCTAGAAGCTCATGAGAGTTCGTTTAGCTATATTAATTTTCTTCTTCCAACTGGTTAAAAAGAAGAGATACTTTTGGTCTTCTAAATTAGAGTTAATGACCTCCTTCTAATATTTTAATTTTCTTTTGATTTGTAAATCATTCCCTCCATTTTAAGACACAATATTTTTAATGTTATTAATATTCTGTAAAGCTACATTTTCAACATTTTAACACTCAACTTTCATTAAATAATTTTAATTAAATAATATAAAATAATTAAGTAACACTCCATTTTAATTAAACTATTTTACTTTATAATTTTGATAGAGTAAAATCGTAACTTATATTAATATTATAATATAAAATTTACAATATTAATATATAAAACAATATACAATATTGTGATATGAGATTTACAATGTCAACATATAATATAAACATGAAAAAAGCAATCTTAATTAAAATAAGAGTATATAATATTAAAAGAAAACACATAAACAAACAAATTCAACCTGAAAAATGCAATCTCTAAATTAACAACATACAAACATGAAAAATGCAATTTTAATTAAAATAAAAGCATATAATATTTAAAAAAAACACATAAACAAACAACTTCAACCTGAAAAATGCAATCTCTAAATTAACAACATATAAACATGAAAAATGCAATTTTAATTAATAAACAAACAACTTCAACCTGAAAAATGCAATCTCTAAATTAACAACATATAAACATGAAAAATACAATTTTAATTAAAATAAAAGCATATAATATTAAAAAAAACACATAAACAAACAACTTCAACCTAAAAAATGCAATCCCTAAATTAACAACATATAATATTAAAAAAATAATAAACTTATGACTTCGACTTCAAATATATTATTTTTTTCACAACTCAGAGTGAGTGACCCAAGACACTCAACTTTCATTAAATTATTTTAATTAAGAATTTTGATCATAATATAATCTGATAACACTCAATTTTAATTAAACGATCTTAATTTAAAATTTTGATGTAGTACTAGATTTTAATCAATAATTTTGATGAACTGACCTAACATAACTATTATTGAATATAATTAAGTAATTTTATCTTTCCAAATATTTGAAAAGAAAACGTGAACGTGCGCATCAAAATTGAAGCTCTAGAGTTTTGTTTTTGGATCGTTGTGATAAACCACTTCGCTCGGTTCAAATCAAAGCAATATAACTAACATTTGCCTCTTAAGGGGCAAAAATGAATGCCGGTAGGAAAAAATGAAAGTTAGAAGGAACAAAATCATAGGTACAGGCAGTGAAGGATACTGGTAGGAAAAGAGCAAAGTTTGTAACAATCTTAGATTACAAAGACATAGGCACTCAACCCATAACAAAAAATAATGTTAAGTTCATAAACATAGTGAGCCAACTACAATTGTTTTTCTCACAATCTTTGTAGTAGTAATCTCAACACTATAGATTACTACTATATCTGGAATATATAAGCAATTTGAAAAAATAATTCTGCAATAATATCAATGAAAACAATTATTATTGCACCGAGTGAAACAAGGTGCTTTACAGCGCAGTATGGGAGAGATGTTGTAACGTGATGTAACGTTTGTAACAAAATAATTAAAAAAAATCATGTCGGCTCATAAAATAAAAAATTATAGAAAGTATTTAAAAAAAAGTATGGGGGAGATGTTGTAACATGATGTAACTTTTGTATAACAAAATAATTAAAAAAATTCATGTCGGCTCATAAAATAAAAAAAAATTATGGCAAGTATTCAAAAAAAAAGAATCCATGTTGGTTCATAAAATAAAATAATATGAAAAGTAATCAAAAAATAGATGTTCGTTTATAAAATAAAAAATTAAAACTTAAACCCGGATCTATCAATCAAGAGAGATCAAATTTCTTGAGTTTAAATTTTAAAAAAGAAATACACCTAAAAAAATTGGATCTCTTTCGGTGCTTGATAGATACGGGTTTAAGATGGATCTATGTTGGTAATAGCTCCCAAACTACACAAACTACTTGTGAAAAAAAGTTTGCTTTCATGCCATGTGTTGTAGCAATAAATTTAGGAATCTCCATATACAAGTATAGGTATAGAACTCTTTCATGGACCAGCTCTTGATAGTGCCACAATCTAAGTTGAAAATTAATCTTCATTATGCTTGCTTCAAGAAAATTAACTACTTGCATTGTGTTTGATAGATATGCACACACATATTCAGTTAATAGCGTGAAACTAATGAATGGGGCTGAGTTTATGTAACAACCCCAGTTTTGGAGTCATGATCCCTTCTGTGCGTTGGATCGATGGGAGGGGACGTGACAGTATGCTATCGGACTGAAGGTTACAACATTGGGTCTACATGGGCCAACTTGAAAAAATTGTAGAGGTAAGTATTCCTCCTGCTTAGCACTGATCATTAAGAGAATTTCAAAAATTGGAAATTTGAAAAATTTGTAAGTGTTTCGGAGTTTTCTGCCAAGACTGTGTCGATGAAGATAAGCCAAAAAATCCGAAACTATTGGCAAGTTGAGTTGAGTCAAGCAACACGTTTCGGTGTGAAATCGTTAATTTGGTCAAAAAAGATGCGTCAACAAGTTTTGTTGAAATCACAAGGAAACGGTCAACAACAATATTTAGCCATTTTTCAGCGAAACGGTCGGCAAGTTTTGGCAAAATCAGAGCGAAGCGGTCAGCAAGATTTGACGAAATCACTGCGACACGGTCAATGATTTTAGCTTATTTCCTACGAAATGGTCGACGGTTGGAAATCGGCGGTCGGAGGTCAAAGTAAGACCCGGTCGGCGGTCGGAGGTCGGAGCAAGAATCGGTTGGCATTAAATCGCCAGTTTCTCCGAAACAAGTCGTAGGAAAAACAATGAGTCCACCGAAACAAATAAAGGAAAGCCACAAGGGGGAAAGCCCCGTTGACCCCCGTCGTCCCCCTGTGAAAGTCATGCATTGTGAGAAAATTTTGTGGGGTGAAATGGAAATTTTGCACCTTGATGGGGCAATTCAGATGGTTTGGAATTATGAAACTCTTACAATTACTTTGGTAACGAAACATTGAATTAGATGGTTTGCACCTTGATGGGGTAATTGAATCTGTTAATACTCACATTCAATTACTAGGAGGGTTTGATGTAGGAGCGTCCTTGCACACTCAAAGTTTTATTTTGATTTTTGATTCCTTTAATTGTGCATTTAGTTGGTTTGAAACCAATAAATTACAGTTGCTTTGTGTTTAGCTAGCATGGTTGCACATTGTGTATCCAATTCATTTAAGTGTTGCAACTTACAAATAATTCATTGTACAAGGGTTACATCAATCTTTCGAATCTATGATGTGCGAACATAGTCGCATGCCCAAGTAGAGTGAAGGGAACTTGAGACCATATCGTAAGAGAGGGAAGGGATTTTTGGGAGTTGCTAGAGTTTAAATCTCACTTGTTGCCCAAATCTAGAGAGGTGAACAAGTAGCATGTGCGCAAAGTTGGATCACTGATAACTTACCAAAAGAAATTCTTAGTTTCTTTTCGCCATATGATTCATAATCAAGTCTATGTGGTACAAGCCCAAAATTAAATATAATGAGTGGATTTACATTTAGAGCGTTGATAGTGCTTATCTCAAAATGTACTTATTTTAAGTAATGTTTTAGAATATTTTTAATATAAAAACTTATTCATTTTATTGGAAAAGTTAATAATTTTAATGATATTTTTGTTTAATTGTATATAAATATATTTAACAATCTTAAATATCTATAGATTGTGCATTCTCAAATTCCCCAAAACATATATTTGTAATTCTAACAATTTTCCTAAATTAAAAATGATAAAAAATACAATTTAATAAAATCCAAATTATAACATGTTTGAAGTATTCTAAAATAAAATAACATTGACATTTAGTTTAACTCAAAATCACATCCACATTTAATTTAATGCAATCAAATGTTTGAAATATGGGACTTCTTTCTTTTTCTAATTTAATATAAACAAAGCAAAATTGAAATGCTTAATCTACAAATTCTTCTTAGAAGTTTGCACTTTAATTTTTTAAAGTTCTTTCAATATTTAATTTAATATAAAGTGTAATGAATGTAACAAAACAAATGTAAATTAGTAAATTAATATAGACAATTTTGGTTTAAATGTAAATTAGTAAAATAATATTAACATAATTAAAACAAAATTGAAATTCTTAAATTGCAAATTTTTAGAACTTTGCATTAATTTGTTTTTTTTTTCAATATTTATTTTCTAATGAATGTAATAAACTATTTTTTTTTCACAATGAAAGAGAGGAACCTATTGGCACATAATCTCTTCAACTAAACGTTCACCATTATATCTAAAAAAAAACTACTCCTTTCAAAGCTAAACATAAAACACATAAAGAAAATAAATAAATAAACAACATATGGAACTATAGGTATCATTAGTTAGGGATTTGTAGGGGGGTGTAATCTTTCTCTAGTCTCTTCCCTATATAGAAGCCCTATTTAACCTTAGAATACTTATTTTTATAGGCCATCGGCTTCAAAATTGTATTGTCAATGGACATGAATCAAGCCTATTACCTCAAATAACTTAGTGGTGTTGAATATTTGATATGCAGAGGACCTAAGAGTGAGGTTCTAAATTTTAAAAGTCCCTTGAATTGATTCAATAACCAACTTGGAGTGACCCATGATTTTTGCTTATGTGTGTTCTCATTGATATTGTTTCTTTTGATTAATTGCAACATCCCACCTTAACATGAGATACATACATTTGGACCTTGACAGTGTAACATGGGGTTGAAAGATTTGAACCTTGCACATCTCCTAAGAAAGAGAAAAGCTTACCCCAACTCAACACAAGGTGATATGTTTACTCGAGTTCTTACTATCCTTCTACATTGTATGGTAGGTTCAAATCCATTGAATTTAGGTTAGCATTAAACCGTGTAAAGTACTCATTATCCACTAGTACAAAATGAGAGATAAGTGACCAAAAAAACAACCAAAATCCACATATAAGTGACCACTTTTGAGTTGGTGACTACTGGTAGCAAATTAGTGGTCATATATCACACGAACAAAAATGTGGTCATATTTAGCTTGGTCATTTATAGCTTATCTTGTGGTCATATATTTGGTCATTAATTTGGTAATATATTTGGTCATTAATTGTCACATGATAAATGACCGCTAATTTGCTACCAACGATCGCCAACTCAAAAGTGGTCATTTATATGCATATTTTGGTCATTTGTTTGGTCACTTATCTCTCATGTTGTAATGGTGATCATTTATATGCAAATTTTGGTCATTTTTTTAGTCATTTATCTCTTTTTAGTGGTTTCAGAATATAAATAGGGCACGGTGGAATCGAACCACCAACCTCCTGCCTACAAGGCAGGTGCTCTACCATTGAGCTAGCACCCTTAAATAGAATTTCTTATGGATTGATATGAGAATAAAATGTAAGAAGTGGGATATTAACATTGGACACAACAAGCCGGAGTCTACATGTAAATACAAAGTTATGAATAGCTGAAATTTTACAAGTCATATTTTTTGAGTGAAGGAACAGTCTAGGCTTTTTAGAATGTAATCTTGTGACAAGTGGAAGATTAGCAATATGTCAAAACAATGCAGTCCAATGTTTGAAAAACACTATTAAACAAGATATACCTTAGCTTCACTGAATAAGAAGTGATAAAAAAAGTGTGTCGGATTCATGCTATAAACATTGATAAGACATTTTTAAGCACTTGTCAAGCTTCACTGAATTAAAGACAAGAATGTCGCCAAAAAAATAAGTACTTCCCTCCAGTGAAAGACAAAAGAATATCACCTTCCATGCTTTAATACTGATGAGTAGGAGATAATCTTGATGGTCATGCAAGTGCAGAAGAAGTAGAGGGCCCTAACAATGTAATACACAGATTATCCCTAGTGAAATTTGTAGATGGTACCCAATGTAACCATATCAGTGCTAATTGCAACACTTGAATTGTTAGGACATTAAGAAATGCATTAAACAAAGCCATCCAACCCAAGGGATTGCCTCTAAGACTCCCTGCATGAAGCTCAAAGGCACTCAATCACTCAAGCTAGCACATAGAGATAGTAAATAGTTGAAGATTTGAATGATTGGCCTCTAAATTTATAAGTTGTTATTTGGATTTTAGGAAAGTGCATCAAGGAGGAGACAACATGTTGTTTTTATTATGATGCTAAACATTTGATTCTAAAGAGCATGTATATATATATATATATAGATGCTAACATCAACACTACACCTCGCTTCTATCAATGCAAGCATGAAAAAGGAGGATCTAGCAAATATATTGAATTTTGAACCAACCCTATTTGGTGAGAAATCAAATTTTGAACCATGTAATATATGTTGAATTTTATTGGCTGGACCTTGAATTTTATTGTGTAATATTTATTATGTGATTGATGTAAGCCTACACAGAAAGAAAGTAATTGATTTCAATAATCCCAGTTTCAACCCATATTAGAAAAAGGTTGAATGGAGAATTTCCATCAGCATTGTTTTTGTCTATTACAAAACGGCTAATAGAATCAAAATTTATTTTAAGGTAACAAGTAATTTTATTCCCTAAAATAAATGAACTCCACCCAATAAGATTATAAAAGTTAAAATCTTAATTTCATCAACTTAACTTAGTGGAAGGGTACAAAGTACCTATTGTGTTATACCTTGTTTTGCTCTTTGTTTCATCCCATCTTTGATCTTACAATGTTCAGAATGGACAATATTCATGCAGTATCAGGCCAAATAAATGAGTTACTTGGATTTAAACAGGTGTCGAAAAGTAATTTTTTCCAAGTTTGATAGATTTGCAAAAAATTATCTTGAAAAGAAAAGTGGGCTCAATCCAAGGGTTGTATAGGAAAAAAATGGGGCCAATAGCTAGTTTCTTAAATTGTAGAACTTAAACAAAACTCTACTGCAGTCTTAAAATCCCTTACTTATAGTTCACGAGGGTAGTGTCATTCCAAGAGTTTGGTCTATAGCTTTGTCATCTCAGCACCAAATCTGAATCTATGATTTTATTTATTTATTTAACTCATGAAAGGATCATGGCCATGCCAAATTTCTGGGCCAACAAGGCAATTGCAAGCAAGAAATTACTTTTCTTTCTCCATGGGGTTACTTGTAAATAACGAACTGGATTCACACATATAACCTAGAACACATAAGTGGTAAACCCAATTCAATAATACATAAACAATTAATATTTAATAATGAAATAATAATCTAATAGATGAACGAATGATGAATGTGAAATAGGATAATGTGGCAAGGCTTCTCAAGGCAACTTTAAAAATCCAGTCTCATCATTATTTGAATTCTAAGATGTTATCTACTTGGAGTGATTCTATCTAATTTTATGTCTATTTTCTCTTCAAGTTCGGTATGAATTACTCTACTTATCTCTCTACCATTTTCTTCAAATGCTTATAAAGCAATACATTGAAATTGTCGATTCTGCATATTGAGACTCGCCCATTCTCTAACATGGATGTTGATATGCACAGGAACCTCTTGGGGGTGCGCATATGGACCCATTTGAGGCTTCGAAACAAATAAAGAATGCAATCATGAAGCACATGCATGTAAGTAGAGGTTTCCTTCAAATTATCCAAGTTTCATCTTTTCTATGTTATTCATAACAATGTCTATGTCACCAGTAACTGCTACAAATGAGCCTTGATGAGGTGAAGCTGGATCAGATTGCTAAGTTCTGTGTTATTTGTCTTTGGAAAGAGAATGAAGTCGATCCTCACAGAAAACGTAACATGAAGAAGGTGGATGCACCTATCCAGGCCAGAGCCGTCAATCATTACGACCCCTTCACTGCAGACTTTAGAATCAAGTCTAAATTATAAGCCTGAAAACCTGAAAAAGGGGATGATGTAGATTTCAAGGTACACCCGTCAATCTCAAGTGTCAGGACAGAGAACATAGAAAGGATGGTCCAAAAGTTGACAATAGATGAGGAAATGAGGAGCACTGTTAATGCATCAACTAATCACAATATGATTTAGGGTTAGATAAGTTTTAGAATCCAGTGGGCTTTCTGTGTTAATAGGAAGTTTGTTTATTTTATTGGCCAAAGTTAATTCAGTAACACAATCTTGGTAGTAGTTTAATGAATAAAGGATTGAAGTAAGATATGTCCATGACATTGTTCTACTTTGTTGTATATGATATGTTATAGAAATGTAGCCAATTGTTCTGTTTGCAACAGTTACAACTACAAACGTGAGTTCAGAAAAGGGCTCGAGCTCAAATAATTTTGTGAGTTTAGAGCTCAGACCTGTCCTTCCGAAAGCTTTATAATGTTTTCATTTTTGCCTAAATATTGGTATGATCATTTAGAGGTATTACATGTTACATGTGTCTATTAGCAAGTTTACTAATTTAAACATCGGTTGAAATATAAGTGCCATAACTGCTTTATTGATTTGAAAACAAAGTTCAAATACTGGGTATAATACTATAAACAAAGTAATAGGAGTGGGAGCAGAGACGAAGTTATATGGACAATGAAAGATAAGTAGTACAGATCATAATGCTTCCATTTACTTGCATTTTGATTCCATTATTTCTGAATAAAATCATAGCATGTAACATAATTAACTATGTTACAAATAATTGCATTGAAACCGTTTACTAGGAGCTTTAGCATAAGAATAAAATCATAGTAGGTAACATAATTAACTATGTTACAAATAATTGCATTGAAACCATTTACTAGGAGCTTTGGCATAAGAGCAATAGCGAGAGAAGATAATTTTTGGATATTGACCAAAAAGCAAGATAGGAATTTTACACATGTTTGTTATCTTGAAATTTTTGAATGACAAATCGAATATGGAATGTATAATAGAAAGGCTCTCCTATTTATTCTCTCTTTTAAATGAGGAGTATTCAACCGATAAATTATACCGGAAAACATAACAATAGACATGATCTTAAAAGTCGAACAAAGAATATCAAGACATAAACATATTGACAGTCAAATAGTGCCACAAATGCATTGCTTGAAAACAATAGGAAAATAATGATAGTGTAAGGCCTGTAACAATATATCGTTGTTTTGTTGGATGCCAAATATAACGTTATAATGAATGGATTTTGAGAATATCAATAGGGGGAAATTGTTGTGAATGGGATTTACATTGCAAAAGTGAATCAGTAATGTTATAAAGGCATGAAAACATAGAATATATGGTCCTTATACATTATACGATGACAACACAAAAGAAAGACTATTTGAATCATTCCTTAGTAATGACAGAATGCCATTTCAGTGTAAGGATTCAATCTCTTTAAAAATGGACTAGACCTAATGTGTGTAGGTGAGCATATTGGATTCACCAACTAGCACTCAAACTGGCGGGAATACTGACAATTTAATGGTCATTGAATAGTCTAGCTTGTATAGTGGTGGTGCTTCCACTTGGCCAACAACCTATGCCCGTTTTTATGTGTCCTTTGCCTTTTTCCCTGCAGACCATGCGACTTCTGCCTTTGAGCTTGCTACTCCTACCTTTTTCTATACCTTGATAATATCAAGATCATCTAAGAAGCTAACAATATCAAGATTAAGAATTGTTATTCTGCAGCAATAATCTTACAAAATTCCTACAATTCCTTACTCTTCCTTTTTGTTTTCCATCTCTCTACTTGGCTTTAAGATAGATAAGAAAATAGGGTTTCCTCTCTTCTCTGATCTAATCGGGCCGAAAGAAGGATAGGACAACGTATCTTTGGAAACAGGCTTGGCCCTAGCTGATAGTAGAGAGACTAAATCTAGTACTGAATTTGGATCCAAAATTTGATATGCGTTGCAGTTTCAGGATTCACAAACCTCAGTGATGGTTAGCTCACCACCCCATTCGACTTAGCCATCCATGCAGTCTCACATATATTTAATTTTCACAATTGAAAATGTTCTATAACGTCATACAACTTTATGAGAGTTCCAGATTGTCTTATATTGATTTGGGTTGTTTGTTGTAGTTGACATTCTCAATATGCTCAAATCAAATTGGGGAAACATGGCACCACAAAATTGGAGCTGCTCTAATCACTGAACTGCTCTAATTGGGTTGGGGTCATATGCACAAAATTCGACCAAATCAATTCACTGTAAGCATCCCTTTTTCGATGTATGATTGTTATTTATATGATAATCTTAATTTCAATCTTCTTGTATGTGTTGAGTTTCTATCAATAACACAGATATTATGTTAAGTAGCACAACAACTTAATCAATAATCCTGTATAGGACACTATCAGACATGCGGCTTCAGGGAAATCTTCGATTCGATATCGGTCACCTTACTAAACTTAAAACATTGTAAGTCACTTATTTCTTATAGAATAGATATATGAATGTGTATTGGAAATAATTGTTATCAACTAACATATTGATAAGTTCATCCATGAATACTTTCGTTGGGCACTTCAAGGATTTATCATACAACACGCAGTTGAATGGACAACTTCCACATACCTTAGAAATCTTGACTAACTTGCAATCCTTGTGAGTGTACCAACCTAATTCATCACCAAGTACTAAAGCATTGGCACAAAATTAAACTGGAATTCTGTGTAATATTGATAGATGATGAGCTCTTCAGTCGGACTACGATTAAACAATAATTTTATGGCATACTCAAGATTCTGATGGGGTGTAATTTTAGCGGGAGCATCCCAAATGGATTGGGGAAACTAGTTAATCTTACCTTTTTGTAAGAATATCACTGCAGAATAACAATTATTTATGTAGATCATCTACTCCTACTTTTTTCTATACCTTGATAATATCAAGATCATCTAACCAGCATGTGTACTGATTTCACCATTAATTACAGATAAGATCATCTAGAAAACTAAACTAACAATTTAATTATTATCATTTATCCAGGTTACACCTCAATAATATCATAGCAAACAAATAAAAAAATTGAGATAAGTCTCCAAAAACTCTCAGAAATCCTGAAATAGATTATTCAAGAGTATCGGGTTCTTTGATGGAGCCTATCAAAAAGTGAACTCTAGTTCTAGAGATAAATTATTCATATATGAAAATAATTTTATTTATTTGAAATCTGCAGGACGTGTAGGTATAAGCAATAGTGCTAAATGATTGGCTCTGTGGATTCTTAAAAAATATGCATCAGACAAAGGTATTGATACCCTAGAGGTATTTACGGATTCAAAGTTTTTAATGGATTGTGCTACTAGTAAAAGTCTGAGTTCATCGATCTATCCAACATGGGTAAATTCTGAGTAAAAGTAGTAGTGGGGAAACTACATGGCTTGGATCGATCTATCGTTCAATTCCCCAATGGAGCCGAGAATGTGCAAATCCATAATTCCACTGATAAGGAAAGACACTTAAGAAGGCAAAGGCATTCCCATTGGCTTAGTAATTCCCTCATATGCAAGTTGAATAAATTCAGTGCATAAAAACCACCTATGTTACATATAAAATGGAAGAAGATTTTGGTGGATCCCAAACATCTGGAAAATGCAGCATTTTCTGGCACACCTCAGAAGAAAAAAGTTACATAGAACATACCAGATCCGCCATCTTAATGAGTCCATCTTGGAGTAGTGCTTGATATTTATCCTATGCAACTTGATGCGTCTAGAGCAGAGATGGCCAGGCTCCAAGAGATACTGGATCTTGTCCCTGTAAATGTCAATGGCGAGCACTGTGTGTTCCATATTCGACATCATCTTCTCACACAGAAATCTCCCGCCCGAATCATCCAGATTTTCAATTGTGAGAATTCACCTCCATCGAGATCGATCCTCCACATAAGCATTGATCAGATAGATAGATATCTTAGCATCAAGAAGATGAACATGAATCAATATTTTTGGGCCATTTAGTTCAATGGACTCCTCCTCAGCTTAGGGTTTCAACACCCACAGAATGGAGTGTAAATTTGATTTTAGAGCTACTTCAATTGGATCACTCTGCCCTCTTTAGGGAGTTTCTTTTTAAAAATGTTTTATTTTCATTTATTTTATCTTATTTTCCCTCTTAATTTTTTTTTAATTTACACACTTTTTCAATTAAATCGTTTCCCCCCCTTTTTTTTTCTACTTTCGTTTCCCTCTCTTTATTATTATATTTGTTTTGATTATATTCTTATTTTTTTAATATATCAATACTAATGTTAGTACATTACCTATATAAATCTATATATAATAATTATATAATATTAATATACATGTATATAGTATATTAACAATATATAACATATTAATACATTAACATTATATATATTAGCATATAATAATCTATTTTTAAAGTCATCGCTAAGCGAGACACCAAGTTGGTGTATGAGGCCTTGGTGTAGGGCAGGGACCTCACCCCTCTTTGCAATTCTTAGTCAAACACACTAACATCCACCAATCATAGCTGGGACACAACATGTCCTAAAAACAACATTGGCCCACAAACTCATTAGTGATTCATTGATGCAATCAAACAATTTAAACCCATATTGCGATGCAAGAGGACCCAACAATTTCCAACAACCACAAGCAATAGTTTAAATATGGAATTTAAACCACACATACAATGAAAAAATCTCCATTGGAATAGGCTCTAATATAGACCATTACATACATCAAATTAAAACACCATATTTGACACAGAAGTCTTAAATTTTAAATGATTATAGGCTCAACTAGCCTTCTATTACATTAAGGTCAAATTTACAAATTCAATGTGCAAGCCTGAAAGAGATTTTTTTCAAAAGAAAATTTACAACATATTGGGACCCTTCGTTTGTTTTATCACTAAGAACTCCATCCTGTTGATCTAAGTCTCACCCAAGCATGGTGGTATATTCAATTTATGAAACCAACATTTTTCCAGAGATTAATTCTAATTTTTGTTCCTTTAGATTCTTCTAAGTCGTCCTTCCTTTTTCTTGTATATAATTCTTCCCCTTTATGTTGAATTCGAATTTCCTTCAAACTGTTCCTTCAACCCATTTTTTCCTTATCCTCATGCATAACTTCTTTTAAATGAAGGTTGTGAAATTGACAATTTTTAGTTAACATGACGCAAAATACATGAACTTACCGAAACTTTAATAGACTGCTAAGAGATTGGGCCCAAACTAGGGTGATTTCCCTTTGTATTTGGATTGCTTATTTGGAGTCATCTTGAAGACATGTGATTCACACAAATAACTGTTTTGACCATTAGTAGTTAAATCGTTGCGCAGAGGGGGGTCCCTTGTTGAGTTGTGACACATGAGGGTGTGTACAATTTACTAAATTTTAACACTGCAGATGGAATCAAGGACCCCCTAATTCCATCTGCAGTGTTAAAATTTAGTAAATTGTACGCTTTTGTACTTCCTTAAAATTGTAATCCTTGACTAACCAACAAACTTGCCATCTACATATTAAGCATCTTGTAAAACTTAGTGTTGGAGCCTAAGAAAACAAATTTTCATGGTCCCTAACTATCAGGTTTTCCTTATAGATAGGATACACTTTGATGAGTGTGCACAACTTGAAATGTACCCATTGTAGGCACGCTAAAAATTTAAAGAACCTCTTTTAGTTTCATTATGTAGCCAAGTCTCTCTCGGGAGGGTCAATTATTTATGTGGTAAGTGTAGTCATGCATCTATTGAATGGAGTGTTTCTCTCATAGGAGATAACCTCCCATGGGTTGTATATTTGTAGAGTTCTTAGTTTCTTGTTTGTGTTGAGATTCTTCTTTTGTGTGGAAGAAGAGAATAATACATTATTTTTAATCAAAAGAGGCTTCTCATGCCTTTTGAAAGGTGGGAAATGCTCTAATATGTGTGAGATTATTAGTGCATATCATTGTTTATGTACAAAAGATAGGGTGGAGATGAGCCATTTTCAATAGTCGTTAGATTTTTATAATGGCCCCTCATACAATATGAATAAAGAACCACCTAGTGCATCCCCAAGCACTTAGTGTATGGAAAATTTTAAATTTCGTTGTGTAGTTTGGAATAGGTGTGAATAGATCTATCATTGAGTTCCCTAGTTCAATGCGATAACAAATTCTCAACCATGGTCTTAGCTATTTTAGACACTGCAGCCCATTAAACATAACAATGATGATTAGAAGGCAATCATTATAGATCCAAATCCATCCTCTCCTTGGAGGCCAACCACCAAAAATCACAAGAGCAAATCATCTTATGATACAGCTCTTACTTAAGTGACTTTGAACCATTTAACGTAAATTCTTAAACTTGTGTTATTTTAATATTATTTTATTAAAAATATAGCATTACTTTATTTGTTTATTTGTGTATCCTTAAGTTGATTATCTTTTTTTTTTTATAAATCTCAATCTTCAAGCCAAATTCTGAATTATGAAACTCTTACAAAGTATAACCAAATTCTATATATTCAATAGGTCCCCTTTTATAGGCCTATTTTATAAGTCGTAGTAAACATGCAAACATGCAAGACATTAAATATTGTTTGCAAACAGAACTGATTGCTTTCTTATCTGTCCTGAAAAAGGGGTCTACATATGTAATATGATGTTTCTTATATAATAAGAGCATTAATAAAAGCAATGTTCCTTTTTATATATCCATGAGGTCATCGTTTGGAATTTTTTATAAATATCAATCTTCACAAAGTATAACTCACTGAGATTCTATATATATGGAAAACAATGAATTGAATAATCTTTATAAAGTTTAAGCCAAAATCTTAATCCTGAGAAATTATAATTCGAATTCACATAGGAAGATGAGCCAAATTCTTCATATGGACAACAATGAGTTGAGGATCCTTTACAAAGTATAAACTAAATCATGCGCATGGAGAATAATGAGTTCAAAAAATCTGACAGAATACAGCTCCACTGTGACTCTGATGTGACCTTTTAGTTTACCACGAATGGGGAAAAAATTGTTTCTTATACAAAATTATGAGAGCAGAGGTTTACTCATGATCATATTTATATATTTATATTTTAAGTCTCAGGGATGATGGCTAATTTTGTGATTACACCTTAGAAAAATTCTTGCAAAAAGCCAAGTCATATTTTGATAGCAAGATCACAAAAAACAGTCAGATGGTTGCCAATTTGTAACTCTTTCTGGAAGTCATCTTTTTGTTTTTTTTTAAACTAGGATTTAGCATTATGCATATGAACAGTCCAACTATCCCCATTTGATCTTTGACGATCTTGTCTTCTCTAGTTTGTCTCTATCGGCTGGCACCAGACCATCTATTCAATTATATCTGGTTCTGACAAGCCTAGACCGTAACAATAATCTAAATAGCCATATTGGATTAGACGTTACTCCTATTGAAGGGTTAGGAAAGACAAAATACAAATTATAATATGTTGGCAGACCCATTGAAAAGAATTATGATCAGTCCACAATTACATATTAATTCTATTACCATTATGATTCCTGGTCATTTATAATAAGTAATTCAAAATAAATCCCAAATTTTTGAACAATTAGCATAAATTATTTAGGATTTCTATTTTTGCATGCAACCTCCACGTGGGCTCCTCCGTAAATTATTTTAGGGTTTTATTTTTGCATGAGCCTCCACGTGGGCTCTTCTATTTCTTCCCAGCTCCTTTATCTTACTTAGATACTGATACATTATTTAGCCCTTTCCCCAACTTGAGCTCACTCATTTCTCCATGGAAATTTTTAGTGTGCTCTGCAACTATGGTATGAGAGGGCGAGTGACTCAGGGAGCTCCACAAATGGGGTTCGAGAACACTGGTGATTCAAGTGTCATCCTCCGTCCGAATGCAGGTATAGGGTTCATTTTGGATTAAGATTATAATTTGTTTGACCACTTAGAGTTCTATCTCTTACCTATCTTTTTCTTTTGGATTGGGCGAGTTGTTCTACACGGATTAACACCCTTCTCTTTCATGTATCACCACACAAACCTGGAGGGGAAGCCTCACCGCTCGCACCCTCCTCTCCCACACTCTCTCACGAGGTTTGCTCTAAGCGTGGATGCATAGGCAATGGCTTGCTTGGGTAGCTTAGTGGATTGTTGTGAATTTTTAGTAGACTTTGGGAGCTATGACTTGGTTTGTGGCCATGGATTCATCCTCCAATTACCCCCTCTCATGCGTATTCTTGATGTGGGATGTAACCCTTAGCCTCACGCAACTAAAGGAGCTTCCAAGTATGGAAACAATGGTATCTTCCCAGCGTTCTTAATTTTTATTTCCTCTCCCCAAGCAAAATTCATGATAAATCACAAATCTCATAATCCCATAACTTAGTAGTGCTTACAACTCTGTGCTTCGCATTAGTGTTCATGCAAAGCAGCAACATCCCTTGCATTCCTGCCATTATGGAAAGGAGTAGCAAGTTGGTAATGGCGGAAGAGAGAGCTAACAGATTTCATTTTTGTTTGTTCGTTGGGAAAACGAGTGTGTGAAGCTGAAGAGCATACGTGGCTTGGAGCATGCGACAAATGTTGCTGGGATGTCCGAGTTAGAAGAGCTACCAGCAGTGACAAGTGCAGGACCAGTACCACGCGACGTGAAGGTGGAAAACATAATTCCTTACTCGTCTATTCAAAACAACAAATTTTTCCTTCCGAGTCTCCAAACCAATAAAAAACCTGGAATCCAGACGTTGGAAAAAATTAACGTGGAAGCCAGAATTTGGACAAAGTTTTGTGTATTGTGCGCTGACTCCATGTTTGATGCCGAAATTCCAATGGGTCCAATGGTTCCAATGGCCTGTCGGAGCTTTCGTTTAGTATAATTGATCTGGCATGCCGGGAATTTATAGAATCACGTCGTGGTAATGAAGCATTTTCAGACTATTTGCAGGTAACGTTGGTTCAGGAAATTTATGTTTTTTTTTTCATTTCCTTTTCTATCATTTCCTTCGTCCATTTTTTTTTAAGACTTAAACCACTAGGGAGCTCTGCAACCTTGGCACAGCTTGCAGCTAGTAAGATTTCTTATTTGTGGTGTATCAACTATGGATTATATTAATTATGTCATGTTTCAACTCTATTGCTAACAGACGGAAAAATAAGAATGAATGGAACACGAGAATGGAACCTGTGTCATGTTTCAACTCATTGATTTTGTTTGCAGGTTAGGGTTTGTGTAGATGGAAAAATACGTGGGAGTAAGGGAAGTGGTAGCGTTGGCGCGATGCAGCACAAAAGGGAGGCACGACAGAGGAGGCGCGTAGAGATGAGAGGTGATTGGGAAGAAGCTACGATGGAGGAGACAGGATGGAGGGAGATGGAAGATGGATGGCGCACGGGAGGAAAGGGGAGGCATTGGAAGATGGGAGGAGCCGCATAGTGGAGGACTGGATAGCGCGCATAGGCTGGCAGAAGGGCGTGGGAAGGAAGAGTGAAGCACAAAAGGAATGGGCGGGAGGCGTGAGAGAGGGTGGTGACAAAGGTGCTAGAGAAGAGGGGCGTGGTCAAGGAGGTGGCAGACGGCCGGGAGGGAGTAACTATGTGGACTAGCAGCGGCGACATGGAGCAACAACGGTGACGGGGAGCAGTAGCTGGCGACGCGGGGGCAGTGGAAGATGGGGACGGAGGAAGGGGAAGTGGGGAAGTGGGGTGGTGACACTACGTGGAGTAGCGGTGGAGGGCGGAAGGTGATTGGGTGGAAGTGTAGGTGGAGCTGTTGAGAGCAATGTGGAGGGAGTAGCGAAGCATGGGAGGATGGAAAGTGGATGGAAGTCATAACCATCCACGTGGCAGCATTCCATTCGCTCTATGAGCGAGGAATATAGCCGACGTGGATGGTTATGCATCTCCGTGGTGAAACACCTACGGCGTAAAAATATCAAAATCAAAGGAATTTGAAAATGAAAAAAATAACTAACTAATTGTTTTCATCTATTGAATACATTAATAAAAATATAACTAACTAATTGTTTTCATCTATTCAATACATTAATTACATTGATATACTTAATACACTAATTATATCGAGAGGTATTTATATCTTAGAACTTAGGTTGGACTATTATTTATGTTTTTTCTAAAATTTGGATTGGGCTATTATCTATGGTTTTTCTAAATTGAAAGAGGATGAGACAAGTGTAATGTCGAGATTAATTTTATGGGCATAGTTCAAAATTCGAAATAAAGAATAATAATAAAATAACAAATATAAAAATTAACTTGTAATTGATGCATGGATAACTACTAGTTCATACATGGATAACTTGTAGTGACAGAGAATTCATTTAACTCAATAAGATAATAGGTTTCATACATGGATAACATGTAGTGACAAAGAATCCATTTAACTCAATAAGATAATAGTTAGTTGAGTCATAGAATACAGTATATGATTACAACTAATATCTTAAAATTTTGGTGGATTATTATCTATGTTATTCCTAGATTGAAGGAACATGGGACAAGTGTACTATCTAAATTGATTTTGATTTTATGAATGTAATTCAAAATTCGAAATAAACAATTATAAAATATAAAAAATCACTTATACTTTATGTGGATAACTACATGATGCATGGCTCACAAGTAGTGACAACAACTCAGGTGATAACAAGTAAGGATAGAGAACAAATAACAAACAACTTGTTCATGACACTTAACTTGTAGCATATAAATGTTCAACCCAAAACATGTAGGAATCTTAGAAAATAGCCTTGCTGAGCATCGTAAAGCTATAGAGGAGGACTGTTCTAAGGCAAATGCATCGTAGCGCAGGAAGAAGTTCGCCAGAAAAAGCCGAGCCGCTGTTACTACAATGTCCTTTCCCGCACACTGTTTGTTGTCAGCCGATGGTTCATCCGTTTCGCGGCCATTGGACCACAGGAGGTGCTTCAGCAACTTCTCGCCTTCCTCGCCCATGAACCGACGCGGGACGAACTCCTCTGCCCTATCGAACACTTTTGGATCCTTCGTGGCGAACAGCTGGTACCCGCAAAGCAAATCACCCTTCTTCACCGCATATAGCCCATCGTGGGATTCGGCCAAGAAATCCTTCCTGGCTCTCGCGAACTGACAAGGAAGCGGCGGTTCGATCCTCAGCACTTCGTACGAAGTCGACCGGACCAATGCCATGCTCTCCAGAGCCCCGGGATTGATGCCCCCATGTGCTGCAACGGCTCCACGGACCTCTTCCGCCAGATCTCTCTGCAGTTGACTACCCGCGCGGGCAATATATTTGGCCATATTGTTAAACATAATGGGCATTAACAAGATGGCATTCCCAGAGATCCATAGTAATAGATGATTGCAGGCCTCCTCTTTGTTCAGTCCAAACTGATTTTCTGCCGCATCCAACGCGGAACTCGCATTTGTCCACATGAAATTATAGAGTTTGTTGTAATACCCAGAGACGAGGCTGAATGGCATGGGAACACAATGGATTTTGACCCCGTCGAAGAGTTTGGAAAGAGCACTGGAGCTCGAAATTGGAGCGATCATGGCACCCAGCCACCTTTAATACACCAAGGACCGTCATTTCTGAGGCTGGCTGGGCCTGGAGCGATTGGGTCAGTGCTCATTATCGTTCGGCATAGAAAATTGAAGGCCAATTGTTCTATGCGGTCACTAAAAGATGCCTTCCCGCTACTCGCGATACCTTTTTCAATGGCCACGCTAAGCTCGTTGAACACCCTGGCAAACTCTGGAAAATACCTCTCTCGACCGTTGCTGAGTAACTGCAAACACCAGCTCTTAGAACAGTGATGTTTTTTGTCCGAGGGGTCCATGCTGGCGAGAGACCGGTATCCTCCGGTGTAATCCGTGCTGATCATGTAACTACCCAGAATAACATTATTCTTCTCCACCTTACTCAGATCGTAGATGATTGAAAAACGAGAGTGGAAAGAAAGGTTGGTTTGTAAGGGGAAGGAATTGTGCAAAGAGTTTATCAAGGGATTTTGGGCAGCTCTCCCATTACGGGAGTTACAGATGGACATTAAAAAGGGGTTGATGGGAAGGACCCCACTACATCATAGACTGCAAATTGAGTTCCAGTTTACTGTTCGCTTGTGTTCAACCTCGATGGATTTGGTAGTGACCTAGTGTGTTGGTTTAGTTTGATATTTTTGTAGCTTGTTTATTAACTCAAGCTTAACTGGGTAGAACTGCCCATGATACATCATATTGACTCATTCTTTTAACTAGAGAAGATTTGGGACTTTCCTTTACATCTTTGTACCTATATAGAAGATTTGGGACTTTCCTTTACATCTTTGTACCTGTATAGATATTGTAATAATCAGAAGTGTCTTTTCTTTCTAATTTGAATTAGGCAACGAGAACACTCTTCTCAACAGGGGTGAGTGGCATACATGGGGCTTTAGACATGGAGTTTGGATGGGGAAACAGGAACAAGTGCTTGGTTCTGGGCATCCTACTTGATATCCTTTAGTTCTACTATGCACTGTTGTTGTCTTGGGTTTTTGAAAATCTTTAATCAGGTCTCTTCTTATATCATCCAGATTCCTTGGCAAGTGAGATTGAAGCTAGTAGTTCTTATAGGGCTAGTAGTCGATTTATCTACAGCTAATGGTTATTACTATATGGGCTGAGGCTAGTACCTTAGAGCTTAAGATTGAACTCTGATGAAAGAAATACATCGCTCCCGTAACAACACAAATGGATTCTAGCCAATAACACAGCCATCATCAATCAAACAAAACCCCTCTCTAATAAGTGAGTTAATAAATTGTTCAGACAATATTAATTCACATTCTCTGGCACTATAGTTTTGCGTGAATATAGATCTGAGCCGAGAGATAAGCCGAGGTTTTAGGTGATACATGTTACTTTGAATTAGGGAAGCTACGTAGTCTTAGTGAGCAGGCAGCCTAACAGCATCCAATAAGCATCTTCCTTGTAGTGGCAACCTTAATTTAAATTCCAACAACAATAAGAAGCAAGTCTATGTGATTAGTAAGTGAAGAAAAACAATAAAAATTTTGTTTTCTCCAAATCTGAGCATACATGTGGGGTGAATATGTATTAAAGAGATTATAGACAACATTAAAAGTGCAAATCTGGGCATAATCAACCATGTTTGACAGTGCAAAAACAAGAAGACCCAACATACCTATAAGAAGAAACATGCCCTGTCTTGAGAAAGCTATCAATCAGGCTATTCAAAATAAAACCTCTGAGTTTAAACTGGCCAACTGAGCATTTAATCGAATATCCAACACTTCCCGCTAACTGAGCATTGAAACGAATATCCAACACTTCACTGTCAGCTTCTACAGGACGAACGCATGGAATGAAATGGGATCAAATGAAAATTCATAATAGAAAAATTTGAACAAAAAAAATGAACATTTACCTTTGAAATTCGAGGGTTTCCATTTCCCTCTGCACCAATTTTTACCATCAATGGCCGAAAAACCAAATTTGGACTGAAATGTAGGGTATCCAGTCGAGCTCGCAAATTTTTTGACATATCCATTCCAGCCCACGAAATATTTGAGAGATTTTTGGCACAAAGAGTTTGACTTAGCCATATTTCTATCAATAATGGCCAATTAGACATATCCAATCCAACCCGCGAATTAGCCATATCCAGTCCAGCCCACAAAAATTTTGAGAGAAGTTTGGCATAAAGAGTTTGACTTGGCCATATTTCTGCCAACAATGGCTGATAAAACTCATATCCAATGCAGCCCACGAAATTTTTGAGAAAATTTGGGCAAAAAGAGTTTCTATCAATAATGGCTGATTCGCGCCAATTTTTTGGCAATAATGGCGTATGAACAAGGGTTCTTCGGATGCAATATTCTAGCAGAGGAGCCGAATCTCATTGAATCTGCAAGTTTCTTTGCATTTGTCCACCTGTTCACATAGCATCGGGATTAGCCTTAGTGAATTTTAATATATTAATTTATTTTTTTTATATATCATTTCCGAAATGATGTCGAACTAATGAATAGTGAAATCTTTCACCCGAAAAACTAATGAATAGTGAAATAATAGTTTAGTGAATTTTAATATAATGTTTTCGATATCATCGAAAACATTAATGCTAAAAATAATCATTTTTAACTAAAAAAACTAACTAATATATCATCTAAAACATTAATGCTAAAAATAATCATTTTTAACTAATATATCATTTCGGGAATGAGGTCGAACTAAGGAATAGTGACCAAAAAATTTCAACAATGTACAATTTGCTCATAAACATTAATGCTAAAAATAATCATTTTTAACTAAAAAAATTTAAATAAATAGAGATAAAAACATAAAGGTAAAAGCATTATCATAACATTGATATTCAAGTATAATTATAAGTAGTGGAAAAGGAGACATTAACTTTATATTACCACATCCATTTAACACTACAATGTGGTAAAAAATGAATTGTTATATTGAAAACATATTTTAAGGGGTGATGCTTTCAAAGTTGTTGTTTTAATATTAAATTAATATTCACTTTTAAATATGGAATACTCAATTTTAATTTTGTTTTAAATATTTTTTTTAAAATATTTTATTTATGAAAATTATAGTTTGAATATGTAGGATAATATTGGAAATTTCAAGTTTCTAAAAAAGGTTCCATCTTCTCATTCAATTTATTTATTTAGAAAAGTTGAGTCAAATAACTAAATAATTATTTTTTATATGGAACTAAGTATTAAATTTTTTCCTTATTTTATGTGATTTCTATCTTTATTTTGGGGTGAAACATTTATCAATCTTGGTCCTCAAAATAACTAATTTTTAGATGAAATTATGTATTAAATTTATTTCCTTATTTTAAGTGATTTTTAACATTATTTTGGGGTGAAACACGGTTCTCAAAATAACTAATTTTTAGTTGAAATTATGTATTAAATTTTTTTCATTATTTTATGTGATTTCTATTATTACATTTGGGTGAAAAGTTCCATCGAACTTCGTTCTCATTAATTGATTTTAATATAAAATTTATATCTAGGGTAGCTTTGAAAAAAGTGCAATAATTCTCGGCAGCTTTGATAAAAGTGAAATAATAGATTAATATATTAAATAAATGTTTACATGGCATTATTTTATCAATTTATTGAATTTTCCTTAGGAAGCTGATTTTGAGTTGAAATTTCCTCTAATGCTTCGAGAGTTCTATCTTGAGCTTATCCACATCTTTCTGGATTCTTCCCAATTTTTTAGCATTTTCATTTACTTTATCTGTTATGTAAGAAAATGCGTCTCCAACATTCTTATCTAGGTCTGAGATGGAATCTGTAAGTTCATCTTTGAGAGATTCACATATAGTCTTGACTTCTTCAGCAGAGACTCGAAGATGTTCATGTTTTGGATTATCAATTCTGAGGTGCTGACTCTCATCGTGTATCCTTCTGCAAAGAATTTGCAGGGAATCAATTTGACTTGCCCGTGGCATTTTATTTTGGAGTTCTATGTTTTGTATGGCTAGTCCTTTCAATGCAAGGCTTGACTAATTGGCTTGTTTTTCATTATTGAGAATGACCGGAGCTGCAAGTGCAGATCCTTCTTGATAGTCTAACTTGATTGGCCTGAATGGTGGGAAATTGGCTTGAGTATATATTTCTTCTCTTGTTTCCATAAATGTCCTTTTGAGGTCTATTCTCCTATGGATTATGTTCTTTTGGGTTTCTGTAGCAGACTAGATTGCATCATAGCAAGAGTTTGCTGGAACTCCTTACTCCATTCATAAAAGGATATCCACTGGTTGCAGAAATCCATTTCGACGTGCCATCTTTCAGACAGTCTTCTTCTTTCTCCTTTAGGGAGATCTTGATTCCAGAATTCTTCTGCTTCTGGATGAGTATGTAAATCCCAATAAAATAAATTCTTCATGATTTTATCTTTGGGATTAAAAGGGGAATGACCATACTTAATGGTCTCAAAGATCTCTTTTCGGGATAAAGATGGCTCTCTAATATCTTTGACTGAACAGGGTTTCAGTCTGGACGGGGGAAGAGCTATTTTCTCTTGTATCTTTTTTTCTTTTGCAACCAACCGGTACTGCTCAGCCTTTTCCATCTCTCTGGCAGGTAGGAAAAGCAGTTGTTTTGTCTGGCTTGAGATAGAACAAAACCCAAGTCCTATTCGATCTTGATGGGGTCTTTGGATTGACAAGATTTGGTCTAATTGGGAGGTAGCATCTAAGACTTCATAGTTTTGGATTATGAGTATACTATTGGATGCTTTTTTAAAACTTTCTTCCCACCATCCTGAGGGGAGGATGCCATCATAAAATGTGTCTCATGAGGATATTGACTCAAAGGTGATGGTTCACAATCTGGGTTTGGGCAAGGATATTTCTGTGACTGTTTGTTGTCACCAGGTTTATTATTGCTTGGCTATTTAGAGGGTACCATGCATTGGCAGTCAGGGCAAACAATTGTACGGGGAATATTTACAAGAACCTTTTCATGTAGGTAGATGGGATCTCTGAGTGCTAGTTCTTTGAGAGAAATAGTTCTGGCCAGAGGTGGTTCTGATGTATTAGCACATAGGGATCTAGATTTGACAAGAGGAATATTTCCACTACACTAGGCTGTGGAAGCAGGAAAAGAGATAGCCGCAGAAGAGGAAGTTTCCCGGATATCGAAAGTGGTAATAGTTTGGGAAAGAGGTTGCTTGGGGCATCTATTACCCATTCTGGGGGAAAACTAAGTTGATTCTGTGTTATTTTGGAAGGCACAAGGGCGCCATTCCAGAGATCACTTTTGACCAAGATTGCGGCAGTATCTTGATCATGGGGAAGGAGCTGATTGATAGGGTTTTCAGTGTTTGTGAACCATAAAGCAAGAGAATGATGGATACGGAGGTTAAGAGCTCCAGGTTTCATGTCAAAACCAGAGGTAAAAATCTTCACTTCTAAAACTTTGTGAATCCAAGGATCATTAAGGGAGATATTAAAACCAGGGACGATGTCGAGGTACTGGATTCCATTAGAGAGTGGCATCTGCACTCCTCCGTTTATTGCATCCATAAATTTATTGTGACGATTATCTAAACAACAGATGAGGGCGGTGGCATTAATCCCATGTCAAACTAGGGGTTCGACCCCAATAAGAGCCCCTCCCAAATTAACAAAGTTTTTTCCATATTTTTTCTTGTAATACTTGACTTCTGCAGAATCTAACAAACCAAGGGTTTGGCCTACAGAACTGGTATTTACAGTAACTTCACTGACTCCTTCTCGGACTTTAAAAAACTGTCTAGATTTTAAATGAAACATAGACATATCTTTATATATTTGATCAGTTGATAGGCGAGGTAGCTCAAACGGTTTGGAAGGATCATCATTAACAAACTTAATTCTACCATGATTTATCCATTGAATATCTTTGTTAAGAAACAACTCATCCATAGAAGGTGAAGAAGTAGAACAATCATCTGATTTGTATTTTAAAGCATTATTATAAGAGACATGAGAGTCCATGATAAACCTGGAACCGTGATGGCTCTGATACCAAATTGATGGAGGGGCCTCTACACCTTGTAGACTTAATAGAAATCGCAGCGTTGGGCTTGCTTCCTTCTAGCTGAATTGGATTGGGCTATTATCTATGGTTTTTCTAAATTAAAAGAGGATGGGACAAGTGTATGGACATAGTTCAAAATTCGAAATAAACAATTATAAAAAATAACAAATATAAAAATTAATTTGTAATTGATACATGGATAACTACTAGTTCATACATGGATAACATGTAGTGACAGAGAATTCATTTAACTCAATAAAATAATAGGTTTCATACATGGATAACATGTAGTGACAAGAATCCATTTAACTCAAATAAGATAATAGGTAGTTGAGTCAGAAAATATAGAATACAGTATATGATTACAACTAATATGGATCACAAGTAGGTACAGACGAGGTGATAACAAATAAGGATAGAGAACAAATAAGAAATAACTTGTTCATGACACTTAACTTATAGCATATAAATGTTTGACGTAAAACATGTAGGAATCTTAGAAAGTAGCCTTGCTGAGCATCGTAAAGCTGATAGAGGAAGAAGACTGTTCTAAGGCAAATGCATCGTAGCGCAGGAAGAAGTGCGCCAGAAAAAGCCGAGCCGCTGTTACTACAATGTCCTTCCCTGCACACTGTTTGTTGTCAGCCGATGGTTCATCCGTTTCGCGGCCGTTGGACCACAGGAGGTGCTTCAGCAACTTCTCGCCTTCCTCGCCCATGAACCGACGCGGGACGAACTCCTCTGCCCTATCGAACACTTTTGGATCCTTCGTGGCGAACGGCTGGTACCCGCAAAGCATTTCACCCTTCTTCACCGCATATAGCCCGTCGTGGGATTCGGCCAAGAAATCCTTCCTGGCTCTCGCGAACTGACAAGGAAGCGGCGGTTCGATCCTCAGCACTTCGTACGAAGTCGACCGGACCAACGCCATGCTCTCCAGAGCCCCGGGATTGATGCCCCCATGTGCTGCAACGGCTCGACGGACCTCTTCCGCCAGATCTCTCTGCAGTTGACTACCCGCGCGGGCAATATATTTCGCCATATTGTTAAACATAATGGGCATTAACAAGACGGCATTCCCAGAGATCCATAGTAACAGATGATTGCAGGCCTCCTCTTTGTTCAGTCCAAACTGATTTTCTGCCGCATCCAACGCGGAACTCGCATTTGTCCACATGAAATTATAGAGTTTGTTGTAATACCCAGAGACGAGGCTGAATGGCATAGGAACACAATGGATTTTAACCCCGTCGAAGAGTTTGGAAAGAGCACCGGAGCTCGAAATTGGAGCGATCATGGCACCCAGCCACCTTTTAATACACCAAGGACCATCATTTCCGAGGCTGGCCTGGCCTGGAGCGACTGGGTCAGTGCTCATTATGGTTCGGCATAGAAAATTGAAGGCCAATTGTTCTATGTGGTCACTAAAAGATGCCTTCCCGCTACTCGCGATACCTTTTTCAATGGCCACGATGAGCTCGTCGAACACCCTGGCAAACTCTGGAAAATACCTCTCTCGACCGTTGCTGAGTAATTGCAAACACCAGCTCTTAGAACAGTGATGTTTTTCGTCTGAGGGGTCCATGCTGGCGAGAGACCGGTATCCTCCGGTGTAATCCGTGCTGATCATGTAACTGCCCAGAATAACATTATTCTTCTCCACCTTACTGAGATCGTAGAGCACGGGGAAGCTCTTTCCATCGAGCAGTGTTATCACAGGATTGTCTAGCGGCATATTCACTCTGAAGACCGTGCTCTTATATTTCTCCACGCGACGTTTGAAGAAATTATTGATCCCTCTCATGTATTCGAATCCGTTTATGACTGCGCCAACCGTGGACAAGGCGTGAGTTCCTGGGATCTCCTTCACAGGAGCCCCTTGTGAGGCCGCGCCTGCCCACTCCATTGTCTATCCTTGACACCCAAACTTACAAAATTACCAAGAAGATAGAAATATTGTAACGGAGCTGAACGTTGAGCGGCGCTATATATAGGAATCTGAGGATGAGGTTTTTAATTGGTTTGTGTGGCTTTTTTTTAATGAATTTTTGAATTCTGAAAGTGGGAGTCATTAGAGATAATTTTGACTTCCCTAAATGCCAGAAAATGCTGTGCGAACCGGCGAAATCGTCGAAATTTTAAGCTACAGGAATAAAAAATAAATCTGATAACGAAAAGTAACCTCGTGAGACATGCTAATTTAATTGTGCTTTTCGTTGACCAGCCAGCCTTGCGACGAATCTGTCAAGTTGCATTATCAAATTTATTATAAAGCGATTCAGGCTTCCATTGTTTCTTTCTTCAATTGACTAGCCCTTCCAATCGGGACAGCTTAGGTATGCACATTCCATTATCAAATCAAAGTTCATACATTTTGTCAAAGGTATCTTATGATAGTCCTGTGATGCCCGCCGCCGTAATCGAAGTTCTTGAATCTTGTCCAAGGTATCTTAGAACAGTTCAATACTGCTTTCATTTTCAGTTTTGTGCGAGTGACATTAACAAACACGCGAAGAAAATTAGGCTTCTTTTAAGACTGTTGGGAGTCGGCGTTGACAATCCAATCGCTAAATAATAACTTAGAAAAGCTAAAGAGCAGTTCCATTTTCATGAAGCCTATTTAAAATAACCACTCTTAATTCATTGCGATATTTTTTAAATAGAAAGATGACGAGTTCAATTGTTTACATAAGGAGTAACCTAAACTTTAATGATCTGCACGCATTATTTTATGAATTTTTCAGTTAAAATTTGGTAAAATCTATTTTTGCAATCAAAATTGTGATTCCAACAACAAATTGTGCTATGGGATTCAAGCTAAACTCTTAGGAGAAGGTGCAAATGGTCTAAACTTGAGCAGCTGAGCTCACTCCTTTACATATAAATTTCATGGTTAGAATTGATAAGCAAGTTGAGTAACTAATGTGATGATGATGATAATTATTAACCTCCATTAAGACCATAGGCAAGTTGAGTAACTAATATGATGATGATAATTATTAGTATCCATTGAGACAAATATTGGTCGAACCTTTAAAAAAGTAAGGAGTCATTGGTTTTCTTTAAGAATTTATTTTTATGCTTGAAAAACATTAAAAGAACAATTTCTAAATATCCATAGTTATGATGAGTTAAAATGTTAGAAATGTTAGTATTATAACAAATATTTTTAAATCGTGCTTTAATATGACTCTACACATGACCTTCTATAATAAAATGTTTTTCATCTTCAACCCTCTTTTTGTCACACAGATGACAAATTCTTTCATCCCACGTAGTTTTAGGAATTTGTGAACACCTTGTTTCAATATAGATCTCATGAGAGAGAAATTCTATTATAAAGTGATTTTCATCTTCAACCTTCTATGTCATAAAGATGACAAATTCTTTCATCCCATGATGTTCTAGGAATTGTTGAGTTATCTATTTCATTAAGTGGGTCATGGGAGTTTGTTCTCATTTTAATAATGTTAATTTTCTTCTTTATACTAGTTAAAGCAGACATAAACTTTTAATCTTCTATATTAGGGTTGATCACCTCCTTATAATATCTTAATTTTCTCTTATTCTCTAACATTTTATCACACCACATTTTCTCCTTAAATTTAGATACAATAATATACTTTTAATATTATCACTATCCTATAGAGTGGACTCCCCTTGACTCCATTTATGCCAACCTCACTTAAGTTGAAGGAACTTTTGAATAAAGTATGAAGTAATCTTAGCAAACCTCTTGTATCACATTTTATTTATCTTATTCTTGTACATTAGGTACCTAGTCAAAGCCATGCTCTCAGTCAGGGAGAGACTTGTTTGGTAGAGTTTGCACTTTAACTCAATTTAACTAGGTTCTTTAAGTGAAAGAATAACAAGCACAACAAAACACAATTTAGACATAATAGTTTTCCTCGGGGAAACCATAAAGGAGAAAACCCCGCAACTTTTTCAAAGATAGATTCGTCACTAATACAATATCACAAAATGTAAAACCCAAAAATAGGAAGTCTTCTGCAACTCTCTCTCTTTCTCCTCCAGCGAACTCGTCTTCTCTCTCTGGCTTATGCGACCTTGAGTGAGTGAGTGGTGTGTCCAAATGAGAGACAAAACTGTCTATTTATACTTTATGTTAGGGGTGACCTAATTCCTAATTAGGTTGGCCTCACTAACCTGAATGGGCCGATTTGTCCTAGGCAGACTCAATAATACAATTTACAATTGACCTTTAGGGGATCTAATGCCACGACTTACAATGGAGGTTTACCTCAATGACCTTGCATGACCAAACATAATAATGACAACCCCGAACAGAGGAAAAACATCTATGTTAGAGGTACAAGTAAAATACAATAATAATATCAATATAAAATAAAAATGAATATCTTATGAAGTTACATAAATACAACAACACTCCCTCTTAACTAGGAAGGTATTCTCTCGCTACAGTCATCATCATTCTAGACACAAATTGTGGACAAATTCATCATCGTTGGATCATCTTTAATGTTGGATCATCATCAACAACACTAGATCATCATCGTCGCTGCTGCAACAATCCTCATCATGTTGATCATTGATTAGTGCCATCTCTCAAATCTATATGTCATAAGAAGTTCTACAGAGCCAACCCTTTTTCATGTTGGATGTAGGCCTAGCTCTCATCTAGGTCTTCATCATTTCCATGAGCAAGCCATCGAGTAGGTACAACTCAGGACCAAACATTACATTGCCATAGCAATCACCTATGTCTCCTACTATCATCTCATCGTATCTAGATCATCTCATCACACATGGAGCACAGCCCAGATGCACACCTCATGTCCAATAAACCACCTGCGTCTCTCACTTAGTGGGTACATCCCAGGAGCACCCTAGGTGCATTACGTCTCTCAACAGTCAGCCCGTGTCTACTAGCATGGGAGCACAGCCAAGAGCACCCCAGGTGCATTACATCCCAAGGAACACCTGTGTTTTCCACCATGCGAGAACCAACCTAGGTGCACACAAAGTGTCTTTGTGACCGGTGGACCTCTCAACATCTCCAGCATGGGAGTACATCCAAGAGAACCCCAGGTGCATTACATCCCAAGGACGACCTGCATCTTCCACCATGTGAGAACCAACTTTTCGTCTTCTCCAGCATGGGAGTACAGCCAGGAGCACCCCAGGTGCATTACGTCCCAAGGACCACCTACATCTTCCACCATGCGAGAACTATCTCTAGTGCATCTGTGTCTTCCGGTCTCATCACTCCCTCTTTCGAGGAACCTCCATCTAGTTAACACCAAGCCTCTCTTTGAAGTACTCAAAATTCACTCTGGCTAATGGCTTCATCAACACATCGGTTATCTGCTCATTTGTTGCGACATACTGAAGCTTCACTTCTCCTCTCTGCACCATATCCTGGATATAGAGGTACTTGATCTCAATGTGCTTTGACTTGTCATGGAACACTGCGTTCTCAGACAACTTCAGGAAACTATGGTTGTCACAGAATATACAAGTCGCCTCGAGCTGGAGATCAAACAAATATGACAGTTGCTTCTGAAGACATACTCCCTCACAACTAGCCAAACAAGCTACAACATACTCTGCTTCGGTTGTACTCAGTGCCATGCATGACTACCTCCTGCTAAAATAGGAGATCATACCGGATCCCATACTGAAGCAACATCCTCAAGTGCTCTTCCTATCAGTGGCACTATCGACCCAATCCGAATCAACATAACTATGCAGGTTAATCTTATAATTCACCTCATACGTTATGCCATAGTTAACTGTACCCTTCAGGTGCCTCAATATATGCTTTGCAGCAATCAAGTGAACATGTCTCAAATCCATCAAGAACTGGATCATGGTGTTCACAGCAAAGCATATGTCTGGTCTGGTGTTCGTCAATTACATCAACGAACCAATCATATGATGGTACATCATGGAATCAATTTTCTCTGATGAAGCATCACACAATATCTTCAAGTTCGATTCCATTGGTTTGGCCATTTCCTTGCAATCCATCATTCTGAACCTTTTCAAAATCTCTACTACATACTTTCCTTGACTAAGGAAGATTCCATCCGCACTGTCCCACACCTCCATGCCTAATAAATAATGCATCATCTCCAGTTCCTTCTTCTTGAAATTTGCGGCAAGCCTCCTCTTTGTATCTGCAATGAGCTAATCCTCACCTATCAGAAATAGGTCATCTACATATAGAAAAAGTATCACTAGTCTTCCGCCCTCAACCTTGAAGTAAAGGTTGGAATCCACTTTACTCTTGGTAAAGCCTAATATCATCAGGAAACTGTCCATCATGTTGTACCACGTCCTGGGTGCCTGCTTCAATGCGTACAAGGATTTCTTTAACTTGCACACATGATTATGTTTATCATGTGTCTCAAATCCCAATGGTTGCTCCACGTACAGTTCCTCCTCAAATACACCATTCAAGAATGTTGTCTTCACATCCATCTAGTGTACCTTCCATTTCATTACTGCAGCCAATGCAAGTATAGTTCTGATGGAAGTGTAACTTGCTATAGGTGCAAACGTTTCCTGGTAGTCTATGCCTTCTTTCTGGGAGAATCCACATGCCACAAATATTTCCTTATGTTTTTCAATGCTACAATCTGCAGCATGCTTGATCTTGTAGATCCACTTTGAATTCACAACAGACTTCCCTTCTGGTCTCGGAACTATCTCCTAGACATCATTCTTCATAATTGACTGGTACTCCTCAATCATGGCATCCTTCCATTCTTTCTTCTCTGCTGCTTCTTCATAGTTGGAAGGTTATTTATCAATGATGTCACATAGCAAGGCCACATCACTAGAGTATGGTCTTGGTCTCTTGATTTCTCTGTGCATCACCTCTGGAGAACCATACTTCTCTTCATCTTGTATCACTTCTCGTTCCCATACCGGTCTTCTTTTGTGGGATTTCTTCTCACGAGGTGGATCTATAGGTTCTTGTGGTTCTGCCATGTCGCGGTCTTCATGATCTTCTAGAATCAATTTTACTTAACTATGTATCTGGTTCAAGTTCTTCAGATTCTTCACCTTGACTTCATAAATATTCTTGAATGTTATAACTAAATCATCATCAGAAGTTTCTCACGATCTTTACTACAATTCATTTTAGTTGCGTGATTAGAAAAATTTCATAATTTTCAAAACAAATTCTTATACATAGGTTACACAGTCATGCAACTATCTTAGCCAATGCTTCAACATAACATTCATCCATATCCCATATTTATACAGTAACTTTCTAGATTACTTCCATATCTACAAGAACATTATTAAGAGAGTGCACTACTCCCAACATGTTAGCAAAGAGGTTTCATTCTAGATAAGTAGCAATGGAATATTGTACAGTACCATAGGCCACTTACCTGTTACTTGCATATTAGTAGTATTCTGTTCATTAATGCAACTTTTCTAGCATGCATAATACACATCCTAACTCCAGGAACATAAGTATGTACACCACTGAACAATATCATTTAAGTAATTAGATATACAAGAAATGACAATTCAAATACTTATCTTTGTTTTTTTGTTGGGTGGACTCCCTCTTGACATTTGCTTCTTTGTAGGAACTACTGGAGTCTCTGAAAGAGTGTTCTTCTTCATCGTCTGATTCTGAGGTCATGTTCATTTCTTGCTTATGATCAAAAATGTTGAGCAAGTATTCAACATTTGTTCTTTGTGTTGGAGTAGACTTTGTGTATCCTTTCTTTTGTATCCTAACCAATGCTGAAATGGATGAGAGGCTTCCATAGAGCATTGATCTTATTTGTTTTCCGGAGTCCAACTCTGTAGTAGCTTCTCCTATTCATTTCATGTAATACTGAAATTCATCTCTAGCTTCACCTTCTGAGGTGGAACCTCTTGAATGAACCCTTGTAACTGGTTACCTTCATTACAATACATATTCTTCATCACTTGAAGAATCTTCTTTTGTTCTTTTATTTGCAGGTTCATCGTCTTTAATAGTGTGAGCATGATGCCTCTTCTTGTTGGTCTTCTTGGAGGAGCCTTGATTTCTGGGACAATTTATTGAGTAGTGTCCCTTCTCATCACATGTGTAACATCTGATATTGGAGAGATCCCTCGTGGATTCATGATTCCTATTGGGCCTTTTGGATCTTTCGTGATGATGGTCCTCCCTCTTGTTACGATTCTTCTTAGTATGAACAGTTAGGGCTTGGTCATCATTTGCTCCCATCTTCTCTCCTCTTTCTACTAGCCTAGCTTCTTCTTGTGTACATTCTTCCCATAGTCTGTTGAAGGGGATCGACTTATTCCTAGTACATATACCTTGAATGAATGAGTCCCACGATCTTGGGAGACCATTCAAGGTGGTCATAAAAATCCCTCCTTCTTCCACTTTGTCTTCTATCACTTCAATTTGATCCTTGATTTGTGAAATCCTTTTGAAGTAGGATTGCATGGTCTCTGAAGGTTGGATCTTCACATTCTCGAGCTAGTTCCTAAACGCGATCTTCCGATTTATGTTCTTTCCTTCGAATAAATTCGTCAAAGAATCGAACATCTCCTTGGGTGTCTTTAAGAATGGCACATGGGGGATGAGGTGATCTTTAATGGAGTCTGCAATAATTCTCTTGGCCTTGACCAATTTCTTCTTGTGTATAGCCCTTGCCTCATCTCCCTCTAGTGTTGGAACCTCCTCATGAGCATACTTGTCCAAATAATTTTCTTCTAGGACAAGAGAGATTTTATACTTCCATACTCGAAAGTTTCCATCTCCCTCAATCTTATCCTCAAGCTTTGTGTGGTGATTCATTTTGAATGAGAACCTCAAATGGAATTAGCAAAGATTTAGGTCTTACCAATTTGAGATGCCCAACCTAGTTCTGGAGTTGGTTGGCTTAGGGTTTGTGAGAGAAACCATAAAATTTCCAAAGTTGGAATATTGAACTTATTATAGGATAGAAATATGCACCTCCTCAAGTCAAGTTGATAAATGTACTCCTTTTCCCAAATCCATGGAAAAAATTACAAAATAGTTGATGCCCTAGTTTTCCCCCGATAACAGTGACGGGGCCAAAAATAAAAATTCACGGTTTTGAATTCTGCTTTCACAAGAATATGCACCCTCCTAGGGCGCGTTGGAATAACCTCATTTTCAAACTGATATGTGGATGGAATTTCCCGAAACAGGAATCCCTAGTTTCTCCAGGCCCTAGTTGGTAGGGTCAAAAATGAAACTTCTCCAAACTGGGTTCTACTTCCTCCAAAAGATGCGCCTGTCTAGGGAGAGTTATCGTGGCCCTATTTTTTAGATGATCTGTGGAGAGAAGACCTTGAACTACAAAGCCCTAGTTTCCCGCTGTTGCACAATGTCTTCTTTCCAGGTTAGCTCTGATACCATGTCAGACTTTGCACTTTAATTCAATTTAACTAGGATCTTTAACTGAAAGAATAACAAGCAAAACAAAACACAATAGACACAATATTTTTCCTCGGGAAAACCATAAAGGAGAAAACCCTGCAACTTCCTCAATTTAATATAGATTCATCACTAATACAATATCACAAAATGGAAAACCCAAAAATAGGAAGTCTGTTGTAGCTCTCTCTCTTTCTCCTCCAGCGAACTTCTCTTCTCTCTCTTGCTTATGCGAACTTGAGTGAGTGAGTGGTGTGTCCAAATGCAAGAGAAAACTCTCTATTTATACTTTATGTTAGGGGTGACCTAATTACTAATTAGATCGGCCTCACTAACCTGACTGGGCCGACCTGTCCTAGGGAGACTCAATAATACAATTTACATTTTACCTTTAGGGGATCTAATGCCCCAAATTGAAATGGAGGTTTACCTCAATGGCCTTGCATGACCAAACATAATAATGACATCCCCGAACTGAGGAAAAATACCTTCATCGGAGGTGCAAGTAAAATAAAATAATAATATCAATATAAAATACAAATGAATATCTTCTGAAGTTACATTTACAACAACATTATTTCTATGAGGAGGATAGATAAGGTGCATTTCCTCTAATTTCGACATTGTCTATTATAAAGTGATTTTGGATTTTCTCTATCCTTCTCCGTGGTTCTTTAGATATGTTGCAACCCCAAAATTCACAACCATATAAGATAGTAGGGATGATGAGAGCCTTAAAGAGGAGTTTCCTCATATCCCAAAGCCATAGGTATGGGAATTTACAACCATTTTAAAGTCCATAATAATATTTCCACCCTCCATCAATGATTTTCTCAATGCTATAGTTTTAATTAAGCTTATGATGAAGATCGATTCTAAGATATTTATATGAAGTCACGTCCTCAAATTTGTTGTCATACATGAAATTATCATAAGTGATCTTTTACAATTTGATTATCATAACCTTTGTCTTCTTCGTGTTAACAATTATACCTATATTAAAGTTGAAATCATTGATAATTTTTAGTCTCTTGTCGAGATCATAGGGAATCCTTTCAATAAGAAGAATATCATCAACATAGAGAAGAAGGATTATGACTATACTAGCCAAAGTTGTGCCAACATAAAATTCCTCTTCCAAATAACTCTCTATATTGTCTATGTAAATTTTGAAAAGTGTAGGGGATAGGGGACAACCTTTCTTGAGTCCCATATTCTAATTAATTTCCACTGGCTACCCCTCAAAGTTATTAAACTTGGAAATAACCTTCTCTCACAATCTTATTGCAATAGCTCTCAATTCAAAAGGGACTTTTGGCTCTTCTAATCTATTCCAGAGGTTAGTTACAAGTGTTTAGTCATATACCTTTTTGAAGTCAACATACTAACACATAATATTAGTTTTATTATTGCAACACTCCTTACCAATGGTTTTAAGATTAAATAGGTGGTCCTTACTTGAATGATATCCATGAAATACATCCTAGATTTTAGCCATTTTTCTGTGAATTTTGAACCATATGTTGTATTATGCAAAAAATTCCCCAAAAGAGCATAAATAAACAAGAAAGAGTAATCCATGCATTAATAATGAAGAAAATAGATTAATAGCAAGCTTGTTGGAGGGGGTAACCTTCTTATACAATTTAGTAAGTGCCCAAGACAAGACAAGATGAATAATTCTAAACTATATATATATATATATATATCTAAAGGCTCCACTTACAATTATAGATCCTACATAATTACAATTATGGTCTTAGACGACTAATAAATATAACACTAACATGATATGATGTCACTAATTTGTTGTCATTATTTTTTTTCTTTAGGGACATCTGTTTGTATGGTTATAGCCTCAAAAATACCCAATCGCCCACTTGAAATTCTCATTCATTATGTGTTGGTTTGCTTGTTGTTTCATTCTATTTTGTGCTATAACCAAATTATACTTCAATAATTGGAGAACTTCTTGTTGGTGCTCTATGTAGTGATGCTTAGTTGAATCTTTCAAGGATGATGTGATGGAAGGAGGATGATACCCATAAAGTGCCATAAATGGTGACATTTGTGATGAAGTATGGAATGATGTGTTGTACCACCATTATTCTAAGGAAAACCACTTAACCCATTGTGTTTGTTTATCATATGCAAAGCAACGAAGATACCCTTCTAAGCATTTATTCACAATATTTTACCCATTAGATTGAGGATGGTAAGAGGATTTGTGAGCCAACTGAGTGTCCAAACAAGAAAATATTTCCTTCCAAAAATTACTAGTGAAAATTGGATCTCTATCTCTTACAACACTCTTGGGAAGGAAGTAGTTCCTTGGACTGAATTTAAACCCATGATGATGCAAAGGATCATCAAATTTTGAAAAATCAAACCTCTTGTTAAATCTAACTATTTTTCGATGTTCTCATTATATGACTTCGATAAGTCCCTCTTTTCCTCCTTCTCCTCTAAATTAAGGTCTGAATTATAAGGAAGGCCCTGCTTCATCACATTCAAAAATTGATTTATCATAACTTCAAAACTCTCTTTCATAGCCCTACAATTCTCTTTGTTGGCCATCCCTTTCAGATCCTTTCAAATCATTCACCATATCACTTTTTTGGTTTAGAAATTGAGAACATGTCACCGAATTATTTCTCAATTCATCCAACTTTTCATTTGAATTGTCCAAGTCGTGTCTAAATTCTTCATTTTCTTCATAAGTCTTGGTTGAACCTTTAGGAGGATTATTGAGTGTAACATTTTTTATACACCTTTCACTATGAAAAAATCTTGTTATTTGCTTCTGATTTAGCTCTCATTTTTTCTTCCAATCACTATTTCAATGTATTTTTTTCCATTATCTAAAAAAATCGGTGTTATTTCACGGGCTAGCGCAATTTCTGGCATTTTTAGCGCCTAATTTTTCAGTTTGACGCTAAAGTCGGCGCTAATTAGTGGCATATTTACGATCAGGTTTTGCTCCCTTTTTAGCGTCAAGTTTTTCTCCCTTTTTAGCGCTAGGTTTTGCTCCCTTTTTAGCACTGGGTTTTGATCCCTTTTTAGATCTTGATTTAGAGCCATATTTCCTAAGTAAGAAAATGAAAATGAGGACGAATTTTCAAAAATTGATTTAAGAGGGAAACATTTTAAAATGTAACTTGACAGAAATTGTGGGCAAAAAATAATCCATGTTTCTCAATCCTAATGAGTGTGAGATTATTTTTCTTATTTTAATTAAAATTTCTTATTTTCGCTCACAAAAATCCCTCACTCTCTCACTCTTTTTTTATTTCCTTGCTTTCTCTCTTCTTTGTTGTTGTAAGTTTAGGGTTTCATGCATGGGGGATAAGATTTCATGGAGGAATCTCTGTGGAAAAGGTAATGGCTTCTCCCTTAACTTATCCTCCTTCCTTCTTCTTCTAATTTTTTTATTTTATAGATTTGTTAATGTTTTTTTTTTCTTGTTGTAGGTTTAGGTTTTCATGCATGGAGGTTAGGGTTTCATTGAGGAACCTCCATGAGGAATCTTATGGCTTTCCATTCACTTATTCTCCTTCCTTTCTCTTTTACTGTGTTTTTCCTTTATTCACTTATTGATTTTATTGTGGTTTTTTTGTTGGAGATTTAATGGAGAAAGGATAAGAATAAAATGATATTGGGGGGTTTGTTTAATGTGCAGATCTAAATCATGGATGTGGCCCAATGATGGACCTTGCATTCCTATAAGGATATCTAGGATATCTAGTTTAAAATCATGGTACTCATCTATCTATGATTACTTACTTTTCCCTTAATATTACATGCTAATATTTATCTCAGGCATGCTTTGTTCACTTGTTTGCATGCATAGTTTAGGCTAGTTTTATTTCATATTTACACTTTTAATGGAATATTTTTGTGGGAATGTATCTCAAGTACAGTACTTTCATTTTGGAAAGCGACCTAGGTTCAAATCCCAACATTCCCTTAACATTTTCGATTTCAGTGTTCATTTTTTTACCATTTCCCATTTTAGTTTTTGTAAATTTTAATTTGCATTAGGTTAATCTATTTTATTTTACATCTACAAATTTAATGGAAATTATTTGTGGGAATGTAGCTCAAGTAGAGCTCTTTCCTTTTGATGAATGATATGGGTCCAAATCCCAAAATTCCCTTGCCATTTCTTGTTTCATTTTTTTTACCATTTTCTATTTTTATTTACGTAAATTTAAATTTATAGAGGTGCTATTTTAGGTGCTAAAGTGGGTGCTAAAAAGGGATAAAAACCCGACGCTTAAAAGGAAACAAAACATGGCACTAAAAAGGGAGCAAAACCTGGCACTAAAAAGGGAGCAAAACTTGGCGCTAAAAATGGAGCAAAACTTGGTGTTAAACCTGACGCTAACTAGACTAGGTGAAAAAAATGGCACTAAAGCCAACACAAAATATGACGCAAATCTAAAATGTAGCAAGGCATTGGATTTAACGTCTAGAGTTGAGTCCAAATCTAGGAAAAAATACATGAAAAAAATATGTAAATTTCAATGCTATTGGCCTGTTTTGTTGTAGTGTTTTTCCATTTGATACCAATGATGTTTATTATAATTCTTCTCATATACTCTTTATCACATCTTTTGAATCACCCACAACTGATACTTCAATCAAAAGTTATGCAAAATTTAAAATATCATACCTTTTTAAAACCCTAATTTGGAGAGTTTTGTTGGCCGACCTTCCAACTAAAGTATCTTTTTAATTTCAACCCCTCTGATATATACTCTTTCAATTGTCATAGGTTTCATTGAATTTTGATGTGCCAAGAGGAAATTGTTGGAACTTTCCCACAATGTGTTGATTTATGAAGTTTTCTAGAGAGCGAACTTGTATAGCCCACCACGTGTCCAATTGTTTGGATCTGAATATGAAATTGCTATCAAAGATACTAGATTCCATCTTCTTTCCAATACATTAGGTGGAACTCAATTTGGATCTCTTTAGATTCATATATACTTGTTTTACCAAGGATACCTATTTGAGACACGCTTTTTGGACTAGTTACAAACCCTAATTTCCACATACTATATGTAAAAAAGTATAGAGAATCAAGAGCTAAAACTTTTACCACATGTACTCTAGTCTATTCTCTACGTTCTCTCTGATTTATTTGTCTGAAACTTTGTATAACAAAATTTATAGCAAACATTCTAAGGTGACTAGTTTTGGAAGCATCCAAGCTTGGATACCAAATGTTATGCAAACAATTCCCGAAAAGAGAATAAAAATACAAGAAAGAGTAATACATGCCTTAATAATGAAGAAAATAGATGAATAGAAATCCTCTTCAAGGGGGTGACCTCCTTATATAATGTACTAAATTCCCAAGACAAGACAAGATGAATAATTCTAAACTAGATCTCCTTGGTATATAGATAGGAGATAAAGGGTCCACTTACAATTACAAATCCTACATAA
This sequence comes from Larix kaempferi, assembly GCA_027924585.1. Lineage (NCBI taxonomy): Eukaryota > Viridiplantae > Streptophyta > Pinopsida > Pinales > Pinaceae > Larix > Larix kaempferi. The sequence goes on from BSBM01000092.1 coordinate 12,823,315, forward strand.
TTACAATTATGGTCCTAGCTGACTAGTAAAGATAATATTAATATGATATAATGTCACATACATAGGGCTTAACATGTTGACCTTCTTTTCTAGAATAATTCCATATAATTTGGCTAAAAGAGGGATAACTATAATAGTCATATAATTAGATTGATTGATTTCATCTCCACTTTTAAAAGTAGGTAGAATTAGGGTTTTTTGTCAAGGTTTAGGGAAACCATGTTTGACTACTAAACTGAAAACCCTATGTATGTTAGGGTCGAGGATAGACCCACCAATATTTAATATTTTAGCTTGGTACCTTTCAATGTCCTTATCTTTTCATTTTTCAGGTTACTTAACCCCAAACCCTATGTCTTCTAAAGATAAAATTATTTTTTTGTTGAAAGAGTTTGAATGTTGTCCACAAAACGAGGGGATTTGTAAATCTTTTTAAGGTGGGAATTCTAATCCCTCAAGGAAATTACATTGTTTTGATTGTTTCTACAACTTAGAATTTGCCTCCAGAATACCTTAGGACCTACCTTAAAGAGGTGCAAAATATTATCTTTCTTTCTATTTATATCACACATTTTTTTAGATTCAATTACGGATTTGTACCTATATATTTTGTCGGATTGTAAGGAATCATTATGAGCATCCATAATGGTTCCTCTTGTGTGATTGGACTCTTTATCATACCAAGGGTTGGTCATTCTATTCTCCATTTTACATAACACCGTGTTAGAGAAATTATTAATTGAAGTAGAGAGGGTTGCGGTAAAATTATGATAAAGGTCTTCATTTTGTCCTTATCAATTTTATTTTTGTCAAAGATAAAGTGATTTTGATTATTATAATTCTATGTTATGGGATTGATGTGCATCGATTAAAGGTCTATGGTAACAGTTCAACATAGTCATTTACGATGTCAAAGTTTACTATAGTTATATATGAAGATCCACTAATACCCAAACCATAGAATTATTATATATATATAGATATAGAAACTAATATTTAAATATTTAATAATTATTATTATCATGTCCCTTCCAAGGGACATATAGTTATCATTTTGTTGTATATGTTTATCTGTACTCCACTTCAATTTTTCTAAATGCTATTGTTTGACATTAGACTGTAATTTTCATATTAAATTGGATTTTGGGATAAATTATTTATTTGATGATTAATTGGCTGCGTACTACAGATGTCAACCCTGAGGGTGCTCTGTATCCCAGAGCATGGTGGCGTGTTTACCTCATAACTTCTGTTTTGCATTAATATTTGACATGCGGATAAACACCAAGGCATAAATGATTGTGCATTAAGTATGTGGTTTCCCCCCATGTGGGATAGTGGGTTTGTTTACATTGATGGAAGGTTTATTATATTTCATTAGGGTATAGATAAAAAAATTTCAATAACAACATTATATTATATTTGGTCGATTCTAGATATAATTTTTTGGATTCTTACTAGTTCACAATTTTTCTATAATACATGACAATAATATTTATTATTGTCCACTTAGACCCTAGGCTTTGTTCATGTTCAAATTCTATATGAACCCTTATTTGTTATTTTTTATGGCATGCCCAACACTAAGGTATTAAATCAACTTAACGTTGTCCAATTATAGTATGATTTTATTGTGGAAAGAAGATGCATTTCTACGACATTAATGGGGGTGAAGTGTTTGTTGGTCCCATAAAAAAAATAAAAATATGTATGCATCAATGTGTTGTAACATAGTGGAGTCTAGGTGGGGTGAGGTGTTTATTTGTCACATAAAATTAAAAAAAATTAAAAAAATGCATTAATGTGTTGTAGCATAGTGGTGAGAGGGATGTGTGTTGTAGTTTAGTGATAAAAGGTTTTTATATTTGATTTGTCTCAACGTTTCGTAAAACCGAAGTTAAATGAGTCTATATTGATTATCAAAAGTCAAATATTGCACAAAAAATTAAATTAAATTTGATCAAAATAAGTTATATATATGTATATTAATTTTATCTACATTCATTATAGATTATGTAGAATTTACTAATATTATATTTATGTTATAGTTTTCATGTTTTTTATTTCAAAGATTTAACATCATATCTTTGTAGTTTTTAGTCATGATTCATTTAAATCACTCTTTTAGATGTTTATTTTTATTTTATGTGCACGACATTGAGCTTCTTGTGGCATGTTTTATGACTTATTCACTACAAACCTATAAAACATTAAAAAATAAAAAATCTATAAAACATTAAATATATAGAGGGAGGGACATCACCATCTTATATCTCTTGTTTATTAATATAATATACCATTTTAACACTAAAATTATCCTAGAATAAAAAACTCTTAAATCATTTTAATACAAAACCTTTTATATGAAAAATAAAAAATTTATAATGATAAACGACTCACCCAATGGCATCATGTATAGGTGGTCATAGGTTTCAATCCAAGGTGGGGACGACCACAGTCGACCGCCCCAACCACCCTGCCTGCAATATGAACCCCAAGATTTGAATGGTTGAATACATGATTTTTCACATTTTCTTTCGAATAAAAAAATTAATAAAGAAAATTTTATAATTTATTTACTTATATTTATACCTTATAAAATGCCCAATTATTATTTAAAATAAATTTTACTATATAGATAGGTGTTTTATTTTAAAATTGAGGATGTTACATTTCTTAATTGAGAAATGACGAGCTCTCATTTTTTTAATGTTTGGATTATAATTGCTATTTTTTTTCAATTGCTCAACTCCCCTCACCTAATATAATGCTCAGTTTCCAATATCTCCACGCCCCTCTGTCAGTTCAACTACCCAAGAAGGCTCATTCAAATACAGAAAGGTGTGCACAGACTTGATGCAACATGGAAATGAATGCATAAACACACAAACTTGCTACATTATGTTTGTATATGAAATTTAAAAGTGAAAACCATTGCACTGGCAACCAATATTAAGCTTTAATAATAAAACTTGAGAAAAATATCATATAGGTTTTATAATTGAGTTGTAGCGGCATGCATGTATTTTTTAAAGAGAAAGTTTTGGGTGAGTGATCTCTATTTTATTTTGTGCATGAAGAGGCTCCTACGCTAAATGAAGGGTGCAATGGCCTCTGAAAGTTAAATGAATCCTAATTCCAGAATGAATATAAATGGAGGGTTTCCTAAATGTTAATGGATAGTCTACCATTCCTTGCTTTCCTTGTTTAAAAAAGGTGTGGAAAAAGGATTTATTAAGTGGAGAACAAGACATATTGTTACCTTTGCTCCAACAGCTAAGGAACGGATAGAGATAATGAAAGTAAGCTTGTATACCAATTTTGTCATTATTCAAATGATTTTATAAAAAAATAATTGTTTTTAGTTGGGATCAAACTCTGATCACCAATATTAAGTTTTAATAATAAAACTAGACAAAAGTATCATATAGGTTTTATAGTCTTGTTGTAGGTGTATGTATGGTTTTTTCGATGGGTTTTAATGATATGTGCTTTATTTTGTGCAGGAATAGGGTCTTACTTATTATTGCGTTGCACCAAAATAATGTTGGGAGGTGGAGCAACTTGGTTATTCTTCGGTTGGTTTAATGTCTCTTCCATTTTCCTTGTTTTTTATCATGTAAGTCGTTTTTGGTTTAATGTCTTTACCATTTTGCTTATTTTTACCATTTGTAGATAAATTTTAATGTCCATACATTTTACAATGGGAAATAAATTTATTGTCCATGTTGAGCAATAATTTTCCAATTTTTATATCTATTGGAAACAAAAATAAAATAGTAACGAAATCATTTATAACCTAATTAATATTATTGATGGACTTGTAATAACTGTAAACTAGACCATTATTTCTTAATATTAACATTAACATTAACATTAGGAAGTATAGACATTAACATTAACATTAATATTGATATTAATATATTAACATTAACAATATTAAAAATTAACATTAATAGCATGATGTGTTAGCTCGAGTGGTTGAGAGCTGTCAGTTGTAAGTAGAAGGTCTTGGGGTCAAATCCTTGGGTGGCTATGCATTGATCTATAAGGGCCTCACTTGACGTCCCCACCGGGTAAGACTCTGCAATCAAAGCCAATGGGGTGAGGCCCCTTCGAGTGCCTCCCCTATTGTGAACTGCATAGAAACTCCTCTCCGGGGCTGTGAACCACAATAAAAAAAACAATAATATTACTAACATTACTAATATCATTAATAAAATTAATAATTAATAACATTAGTCTATGGGTTATCTAAAGTGAATTCTGTAAACAACAAGCAAGAGGTCACGGAGTCAAGTCCCCTTGCGAGCTATTATGTGAGCGTTGAGGGCCCCACTCAATCTCCCTATCAGGTTAGGCTCCATATTACTAATATTATGAAACATCAATATAAACCTTAAACATATCATAAAATCATGAAATTAATATTAACATTAATATTACCAATATTATTAACGTTAACATTAATGTTTCCTAATATTAATATTAATGTTCTAATAATATTAACATTAACATTTATTTTTATTTGAATTCATGAAAGATCACATATAATTTACAAATATATTATATTTATCTCAATTATCTAGTGGATCCGATCTCCCTTGGGTAGATCAGATTAGATCTAGTTTAGATTTGCTTAGATCTATATATTTATATTCATTTCCATGCATTCTTATATATGTTATAAGGATTTTAGGAAGGTTTGTTTGTCTCTTTGTTTGAAAGGAACTAGCAAGTGGAGCTGGAGAAAATTTTATTAGATCTGCAGTAGTTGGCATTAATCTTCACTAAAGGACCTCACATAATCTATGGTGTGTTGACCCTTCTTCCCTCTCTTCTCATATTATGTATGTGAATGAATGCTTAGATTCAGTGCATGATTAATTGGATATAGTGGGAAAATTCATATTGGTCTAACCTACAGTCCGTCTTGGATGAGGGAAAGGATCCAAGAGAGTACTCACGTGTCCGTAGGAGAGAAAACTCTACAACATAATTGGAGATTCCACTGGGGAAATATTTTTTTATGCTTTCCCTAGTGTTTTATATTTTTAATTATCACTTCTTAACCTTCTTGATTCTTCCTATGGAAATTAGAGTCTTTATCTACATGTTTTGGACCTCCTCAGTCCATCAAACCACTTAGATATGAATTGGAATCCAATTTTTGGAGCTATTTTGAGCATCATTTCCCCCTCCCTTTGAGTATTATTTAAAGGTATCCCTCTCTGCACCACTATTTGGGGGTGATATTCAAACTATCATCACCCCTTGTAGTCTTTAGGGGCGTTGATAGTGCCTCAAACTGAGCTATTTTTAATGATCTTTCATCCAATTTTACTCAGATATGATCCGATCTCTCCTAGACTTCTCTATGAATGTCTAGAAGCTGTGTCTAATACTTATATATTGTTTGGTGTCTTTTTTTGAGTTATTTGATTGTTTTCATACCACCTTCCTTAAGTATTTTGTGTATCACCTTTAATTAGTGATTCCATTTCTAATTCACTCCATTTGGCTTGGTGCTGATCTTGGAGTCCCTTTTTTATATTTGTTGATGTTCATTTGTCTCTGTTTGATTCATTTGGTAGCAAGGGGGTCCTTAGTCTTTAATTATCACACAATTTATACCAAGAGTTCTTATCTTTGCAAGGAGTGCAAGGGGTTTCTACGTTGCTTAGTGACCACCACTTTATCTTGCTTGTTTGGTTATTGTTGTATGCCGATGTAGATAACATGCACATTCTTGTTGTTTGATTGTTTTGCATTTGAAAAACAAAAGGAATTAAAGTTTTGCATGTCTATTTTTCTTATTTAGGGACTCTTTCTTAGTATTGCTATGTTGTTGGAATACCTAGTACATCCTATAGCCATTTGTGATCTTTTTGTTTGATTCAAGTAAATATTGGAGAAGGAAGCTTGGAGGAGATTTGATGTATCTCAAGGCATGATTTGATGTATCTGCATTTATTCATATGATATATAGACATATGCTCTTTTCCCCCCTCCACATCATTATGTTTATGTATATTTGTGAATGATTATGTTTCAAATCTATATGCTCTATGTGATGAATATGGTGGATCTAATCTCCCTCTAGTAGGTCATATTATATCTAGTTTATGTTTGCTTAGATCTATATGTTAAAATTCATTTCCATGCATTCTTATATATGTCAAGAGTATTTGATAGAGATTCTTTTGTCTCTTTGTTTGAAAGGTACTAGCAAGTGGAGATGGAGAAAAGTCCATCATATCCACAGCAACTCAGATTGATATTTTCTAAAGGAACTCACATAAGTTAAGGTGTGTTGACCCTTCTTCCCTCTCTTCTCATATCTTGTATGTGAATGTATTCTTAGATATAGTGCATGATTAATTATATCTAGTGGGAAATTCATATTTTTCTACCCTATTGTCTGTCTTTTATTAGTGAAAGGATCCAAGAGAGTACTCACATGTCTGCAGGATAGAAAACTCCACAACAGAACTGGCAACTCCACTGGAGATTGCTTGCTTCCGTTTGGATAAAAACTTTTAAGTGGATATTGTATGGGATTTCATTTTCAAATTAGGATCTTTGGTTGATATTTCATAATTTGGGATTATTAGTGGCTACAATTCTTCATTTGAAAAAGGAAAAAGAGCTCTCTTTCCTCCCATAAGTAGGTGTTCATCGAATTGAAATATGCATATTTTTGGGTCAAGAGTCTCTCACATCACCAATTTTCATTCCATTTGCATTGCTTGACTAATCAAGAGCCCTAAAAGAAAATGCTTAATTAAAATCAATTAGAAGATTTTATTTTGTCTAGTAAACAAATTCTAGCTTAAGGTGTAGGGCCTTGGACTAGGATTGGATAGGAAACTCTCCAATGCCATTAAAAACTACTAGAGTCATCAAAGAGTTAAAATCCATTAGTAGCAACACACGCTTGCCAAAAAATATCTTCTAACACATGATTCAAGCAGGAGGTCAGGATAGGTGCATTTGAGAGATGTCCCCTCTTGGTGTACTAAGTGAGTTCTTATGTGTATTAGGGCCTAGTGGTTGGAATTCCTTGGGATAAAAACTCTTTACTAGGATTTGAGTCTTCAACATTTGTCGCATGTTCCCTTCCCACATGTCTCAAATTGGCTGACAACTATTCCTCCTAATCGTCATTTTGTGATGTAGTAACCATAGTTGATATTCCTAGGTATCTACATGGGCGACTACAAGTGGGAAGTGCTTGTGGTACCTGATACATACGGTAATCATATTATTTCTCTGCCTTGGGGGATTCTCATAAGAAATTTGAACTTTGATTCAAGGGAGTAAGAAGGGTTACCTTAACTATTTCTCGCCTCTTCGTTGGTGGCTTGAGACCCCACCTCTAGAAGAGTCCTTTTACCCTATTGGTTTTCATGTTGATTGACTATATTTTTGCTAGGGGTGTGTTTTTGGTTCAATATTATAGTTGGTCATAGGATTGTTATTTTTAATTTATTAATTCATCTTTCACTATGGCCAATCTACCGATTTTCCAATCTAGATGTATTCGAGGCCTCTCTCCTATCGAGGAGGAATCACCACCTATTAGAAGGCTAGTCACATCTCAAGTAGAGATAAGTGAAACCAATATTTCAGAAAGTGATTTGGTTCATACCAATCAACTTGAAGTTGAGGTTGTGGACGAGGGTGTCATTCCACACTTTAATCCCCCTTTGACCAATCCTTTCAACATCGTACTTGTGCAATTCAGATCTTTACTTGGTGTTCCTTTTTCAATATTCAACCACATGATGTCTGGGACTAATATGTCCTTGTCTATGGATGAGACTGCTCTGTCTTCCATGGGTAACCAAGGGGTACTTCAGTAAATAATCCCCAACCATCCACAAGTGACATAAATGTTCCATCTACCTCTCCCAATACATCTACATTTTCCTTGTGGGGAAAACCTGCCATACCTACATTTACATCCATTTGTCATTCCGGTATTTCACAACTTGTTTCATCTGCACAACAACCCACTTCTAACTTTTTTTAGTGTGGGGGGGATCTTGTTTTTAACACCAGTGGCACTTGTCAACCTGCTACTGGCATTTCTAATGGTAGGCAAGTCATTCCTAATGTTGGATTTAATTTCGAATAGAACACATATATAGGGAAAATATCGAACCCTCCTTCACAAGGTGGAAAATATTTGGAAGCAAGCAACCCATGGGAGGGTTAAATAACCCTACTATAGTTCCTTTTACTATGGGCATAACCATTTATGCTGGTTAACCTTTCCATAATAACGAAAAAATATTTCTAGTATTTTCCCATCTACTCAGGGTAGTAATGTGGGAATTAATGTCCCCATAGGATTCCCATCACCTGGGGGAAAAACTTATGTAGTAGGAGTTCCATATCCTATCGATAGTCATATTCCATGGGGTAGTTCTTCTTATGGTAAAAATTCCTTCTTTGGGGGGAATTGACCTTATGGGGGACACCATTTTATTGGGGGAAATCCTTCTTATAGGGGTAATCAATTTTCTAGGGTCAACCATGCTTTCCCAACTTCATATGTTTCTGGAGGTTAGTATATGGGAGGAAGTTATGGTCCAAGTGGTCTTAATTCCCAATTACCTTAGACACAAAATCTATTTTCCAACTCACAGTTACCATTCTTGGATACTCTCTATTAATCGGATTTGTCAAGGTTAATGAATGATCTCATTCAGCATAACCCATTATGGCCAACAATACCACATAAAACCCCATCAGATGTACCCAAGTTTGATGGTAAAATGGGGGATGATCCATCCACACATATCATGACTTACCATTTGTGGTGTGTTTCTAACTCTATGTTGGATGACAGTGTAAAATTGCGTCTTTTTCCTTATACCCTTACCAAAAATGCTTCCAAATCGTACATTGAGTTACCTAGTGCTTCTTACAAAAGCTTCAATGTATTAGAAATGGATTTTCTTATGCATTTTCAACTACCTACCCATTGCGAGACATGAATTAATATTTTTACCTCATTTTGTCAAAATACCACCACGCATATCTCCGATCACATTGATGAATGTAGGTGTTCGGAGGAGGCTTTTCAAACCTACCATTCCTAACCGGTTATTAGCATATTAGTTTATAAAATACCTTTTACCTCCCATTGATTGTGATGTCACTTTGGATGGGGATGTAATTGAGGAAAATGCTATACGTCAAGCACAACATTTGGATTTGATCTATTCACAATTGTGTACCTTATACAACATAATTCCACATGCTCCTTGATTGTCATCTGATCCATCAAGACCCACTACAAGACCACATGCTGATGGTGTTGTTGTTTCTATCTCCATCACTTTAATATATTAGTTGAGTGGAAAATTCAATCAAATTACCATTGCCAATTCACCCAGCCCAATTGTTTCTACTACCAAACACCTTAGTGATCCATTAATATTTGGCATGCAGATAAACACCAAGGCATAAATGATTGTGCATTAAGTATGTGGTTTCCCCCCATGTGGGGTGGTGGGTTTGTTTACATTGATGGAAGGTTTATTATATTTCATTAGGGTATATATACACTTTTTTCAATGACAACATTACATTATATTTGGTCGATTCTAGATATAATTTTTTGGATTCTTACTCCTTCACAAATTTACTATAATACATGACAATAATATTTATTATGGTCCACTTAGACCCTAGGCTCTGTTCATGTTCAAACTCTATATGAAGCCTTATTTTTTATTTTTTATGTCATTCGCAACACTAAGGTATAAATCAACTTAACGTTGTCCAATTATGGTATGATTTTATTGCGGAAAGAAGACGCATTTCTGCGGCACTAGTGGGGGCGAAGTGTCTGTTGGTCCCATAAAAAAAATAAAAATATGTGTGCATCAATGTGTTGTAACATAGTGGAGCCTAGGTGGGGTGAAGTGTTTATTTGTCCCATAAAATTAAAAAAAATGCATGCATTAATGTGGTGAGAGGGATGTGTGTTGTAATTTAGTGGTAAAAGTTTGTATATTTGATTTGTCTCAACACTTCGTAGAATTGAAGTTAAATGAGTCTATATTGACTATCAAAAGTCAAGTATTGCATGAAAATTAAATTTAGTTTAATCAAAATAAGTTATGTATATGTATATTATTTTTATTTACATTCATTATATATTATGTAAAATTTACTAATATTATATTTATGTTATAGTATTCATGTTTTTTATTTCAAAGATTTAACATCATAGCTTTGTAGTTTTTAGTCAAGATTCATTTGAATCACTCTTTTAGATGTTTATTTTTATTTTATGTGCACAACATTGAGCTTCTTGTGGCATGTTTTATGACTTATTCACTACAAAACTATAAAACATTAAAAAATAAAAAATCTATAAAACATTAAATATATATAGAGAGAGAGACATCACCACCTTATATCTCTTGTTTATTAATATAATATACCATTTAACATTAACATTATTCTAGAATAAAAAAATCTTAAATCATTTTAATACAAAACCTTTTATATAAAAAATAAAATAAAAAATTATAATGATAAATGACGCACCTGATGGCATCATGTATAGGTGGTCATGGGTTTCAATCCAAGGTGGGGACGACCACAGCCGACCGCCCCAACCACCCCGCTTACAATATGAACCCCAAGATTTGAATATTTGAATACATGATTTTTCACATTTTCTTTCGAACAAAAAAATTAATAAAGAAAATTTTATAATTTATTTACTTATATTTATATCATATAAAATGCCGAATTTATTATTTTAAATAAATAAATTAAATAAATTTTACTATATAAATAGGTGTTTTATTTTACAATCGATGATGTTACATTTTTTAATTAAAAATAAATAAAAATAGAAAATTATAATCTAAACATTAACAAAATGAGAGCTCGTCAGTTCTCAATTGCTCAACTCCCCTCAACTAATATAATGCTCAATTTCCAATATCTCCATGCCCCTCTATCAGTTCAACTACTCAGCAAGGCTCATTTAAATACAGAAAGGTGTGCACAGACTTGATGCAGCATGGAAAGGAATGCATAAACACACAAACTTGCTACATTATGTTTGTATATGAAATTCAAAAGTGAAAACCATTTCATTGGAAACCAATTTAAGCTTTAATAATCAAATTTGAGAAAAATATCATATAGGTTTTATAATTGAATTGTAGTGGCATGCATGTTTTTTTAAAGAGAAAGTTTTGGGTGAGTGACCTCTATTTTATTTTGTGCATGAAGAGGCTCCTATGCTAAATGAAGGGTGCAATGGCCTCTGAAAGTTAAATGAATCCTAATTCCAAAATGAATCTAAATGAAGGGTTTCCTAAATGTTAATGGATAGTCTACCATTCCTTGCTTTCCTCGTTTTTAAAAGGTTTCCTAAATGTTAATGGATAGTTTACCATTCCTTGCTTTCCTTGTTTAAAAGAGGTGTGGAAAAAGGATTTATTAAGCCGAGAATGGGACATATTGTTACCTTTGCTCCAACAACTAAGGAACAAATAGAAATAATGAAAGTAAGCTTGTATACCAATTTTTTCATTATTCAAATGATTTTATAAAAGAAATTGTTTTTAGTTGTGATCAAATTGTGATCACCAATATTAAGTTTTAATAATAAAACTAGACAAAAGTATTATATAGGTTTTATAGTTTTGTTGTAGCTGTATGTATGGTTTTTTTATGGGGTTTAATGATATGTGATTTATTTTGTGGAGGAATAGGGTCTTACTTATTACTGCGTTGCACCAAAATAATGTTGGGAGGTGGAGCAACTTGGTTATTCTTCGGTTGGTTTAATGTCTCTTCCATTTTGCTTATTTTTTATCATGTAAGTTGTTTTTGGTTTAATGTCTTTTCCATTTTGCTTATTTTTATCATTTGTAGATAAATTCTATTGTCCATACATTTTACAATGGGAAATAAATTTATTGTCCATGTTGAGCAATAATTTTCCAATTTTTATATCAATTGGAAACAAAAATAAAATAGTAATGGCATCATTTATAGCTTAATTAATATTATTGATGGACTTGTAATAACTGTAAAATAGACCATTATTTCTTAATATTAACATTAACATTAATGTTGATATTAATATATTAACATTAATAGCCCCATGGATTAGCTCGAGTGGTTCAGAGTTGTGAGTTGTAAGTAGAAGGTATTGGGGTCAAATCCCCGGGTGGCTATGTATTGATCTATAATGGCCTCACTTGATGTCCCCATCGGGTTAGGCTCTGTAATCAGATCTGGTGGGGTGAGGCCCCTTCGAGTGCCCCCCCTGTTGTGAACCGCATAGCAACTCCTCTTCGGGGCTGTGAACCACATTGAAAAAACAATAACATTATTGACATTACTAATATCATTAATTAAGTTAAGAATAACATTAATAACATTAACCGATGGGTTAGCTAAAGTGAATTCTCTAAATAGCAAGTAAGAAGTCACGGATTCAAGTCTCCTCGTGAGCTATTATGTGAGTATTGAGGGCCCCACTCAATCTCCCTGTCAGGTTAGGCTCCATATTACTAATATTATGAAACAACAATATAAACCTTAAACATAACATAAACTCATGAAATTAATTTAACATTAATATTATCAATATTCCTAATATTAATATTAATGTTTTCTAATAATATTAACATTAACATTGACTTTTATTTGAATTCATGAAAAATCATATAGTTGACATCACATATTTATAGCTTTTAATCAGAATCACTTTTTTAGATGTTCATGTTTATTTTATGGATATCACTCTTTAAAATGTTCATTTTTATTTTATGATACAATATTCATCAACATGGAGCTTTTTATGACATGTTTTTATGACATCTTCACTATAAAACATTACATATATGGAGAGGGACATTGACAACTTATAACTCTTATTTATTAATAGCATATACCATTTTAGCATTCAACGTGAACATAGAATACAGAACTTTTTATATAATTAAAAAAATAAATTATAATGATAAAATCCTATACCTATTATCAAAACCTATATTAGTTTATGCTTAACAAAAAGTCTTATTAATAAAATAAGAAAACCATTAATTTAGTTAATAACGTTTTGTTAAAGCTAAACTAAAAGCGAAGTATGTAACAATTTTGAATTAAGGCCCGCGTACCACCATGCATAAATAAACTACCTCTTCTATCTTCTAGTTAACCTTGCATGCCAAGAAGGCTACTGTCTTATTCGTGTAAGAGGTCATTTGAATCGTCGAATGCACTATTTTTCGCAATTAATAAGAAAATTTTATAATTTATTTAATTGTATATATATATAAAATAATAAATTTATTATTTAAAATAAATCAATAAAATAAACTTTAACTTTATTAATAAGTGTTTTTTTTTTTAAATTGGAAAATGTTACATTTTTTAATTAAAAATAAAATAAAATAAAATATAAAAAAATATTCTTCATATTGTGCATTAAAATATAATCAATTTCATACCTTGCAAATTATAATCCAAACATTAACAAAAATTAGGACTTGAGAGCTTGTCAATTCTCAATTCCTCAGCTCCCCTAACCTAATATAATTCTTAGTTTCCAATAGCTCCATGCCCCTCTATTTGTTCAACTACCCATTAAGGCTCATTCAAATGCAGAAAGGAGTGCAAGGACTTGATGCAACATGGAAAGGAATGCATATAAACACAAACTTGCTACATTATATGAAATTTGTCTATATATGAAATTTAAAAGTGAAAACCATTACACAAGAAACCAACATTAAGCTCTAATAATGAAACTATCTAGAAAACTATCATATAGGTTTTGTAGTTGAGTTGTAGCGGCATGCAGGTGTTTTTGAAAGAGAAAGTTTTGGGTGAGTGATCTCTGTTTTATTTTGTGCATGAAGAGGCTCTTACGCTAAATGAAGGGTTTAATGGCCTTTGAAAGTTAAATGAATCCTAATTCCAAGATGAATCTCTATTTTTATACTTAATGGAACTTATAAGAAGAATGGCATCCTATGTACATGATGAAAAGTAACTTGGATTTGGTTTTTAGGTGGGCTTCCTCATGGATATTACCATTCCTTGCTTTCCTTGCTCAAAAAAGGTGTGGAAGAAGGGTTCATTAAGCCCACAATGTGACATATTGTTATTTCTACTCCAACAACAAAGGAATTCCTAGAAATAATGGGCATGTGATAACTGGCACTCAAATCGCCCACTGGTGACGACGGCAAAATTTTTTGTGAGGCACAGTTCCACCCCTTCTCGTTATTTTTTTGGAATTTCGACGATCTGGGTCGTCTTAAAATGGGCCAAAGCCCTTAGGGGCACAGTGCCATGGCATAGTTATGCAGTAAATGGGGTGGAACTACGATTCCACCAGTTTTTATAACCATATCTAGGGAACAAATCGCCGAAAAAGAGGGGCGATTTGAGTGCCAGTTATCACACGCCGAAATAATGTCATTAATATCATTATTGGTATACACCAAGCATACAAGAATATACTAGAACCTAAGGAAGAAGCCCGTAGTAGGAGGACCATATCTCATGATTTAGGTATTTAATCATTTCCTTCATTTACTCCATGTGTAACCGATCAACATAGTTGGAAGATGTTGTAATCCACACGATCAAATCCACGTTGGACTTGATGACTGGTTATTGATTGTCATGTTGGAAAATCGACCATCCCGCAATTTGGATTTTTTACCTTCAGAGAACCATGAGCTGCTCTCAAACCATGCGTAATTTTGGGAAACATCTCAATTAAGACTTAACTAGGCATATTCTGCACAAAACCCATGTGCCGGATTTGTTGATTCTTCTTCATTTTCCTGCAAATCGAGCTCGAAGTTCACTGCCTTGAAAAGTGACGGAAATATTGAGAGACTTTGTTGAAGTGAGCCCACTGACACAAAATTTAAGTTTTGGGTGAGTGATCTTTTACTTTTATTGGCATTAATTAATAAATTAAAGTAAAAGAGAACCTTTTTAATGGTAAATGTATCAAATTGTGGGGAAATGTGACACCAAGATAGTGTAACATAATCGGGAAATGAGCAATTTTAGAGGTTCATCAGTCAAACATTGCAAACTTTAGTAAACCATATTCAACCATGGTGAAATGTAGTCACCAAATTTAACCATAAAGAACCATGGCCAAACATCCTCAACCATAGTTAAACATGGTGAACCAAAGTCAAACATGGTTGACCATAGTTTAACATGATTATCCATATTCAAACATGGTCAAACATATATATCCATATTCAACCACAAAAAAACATGCTTAAACATAAACAATCATGCTTAACCAAATTTAACTAATGTCCACCATGTCAAACATGATCCACCATGGTCAAACATGTTGAATCAAAATCAAACATTCTCAACTATAGTCAATCATGGTCAACTAAATGGAAACTATATTTAATGATCATTAACCATGATCAACCATAGTAAACCAGGGTTAACTATAGTTAACCATTGTAAACCAAATCAACCATGATTGTCAAATAAAGCCAACTAAAGTTAAACATATTCAATAAAAAATAGAACAAAATCACACATGATCAACCATGGTCAATATTACTCAAACATAGTGAACCACGATTAACCTAAGTTAATCATACTCAACCATAGTCAACAATACCCAACCAAACTCAAGCATGGACAAAAATAATCGAACATGATCAGGCATAGTCGACCATTGTCAATAATATTAAACCATGATTAACTATGCTCAACCATGGTTACATGGTCAACAATATTATTATTTTCAAACATATTCAAGCAAAGTTGCCCTTAGTCAAGCATCACAAGTAATCCATGGCAAAACATGAAAAACTTTAATAAACCTTATTCAACCATGGTTATACATAGTCAACCAAAGTCAACAATAGAGAACCATGGTTAAACATGATTAACCATAGTCAAATATGGACAACCATGATCAAATCATGGTCAACCAAATTCAAACATAGTCAACTAAATGTCAATAGTATTTATCTATTATAAATTATGCCCTTATTTTCCTACCTAGAGGATCCTTAGAGACCACCCATCACTTTGTTGCTGAAAACACTTACATACACCCTTCTCTTGGCCTATTTTTTATCGTCATCGCTCCAACTCATAGTTACCATTTTTGGATACTCTCTATTAACCGGATTTTTCAAGGTTAATGAACGATCCCATTCAACATAACCCATTATGGCCAACAATGCCACATAAAACCCCATCATATATACCCAAGTTTGATTGTAAAATGGGGGATGATCCATCCAGACATATCATGACTTACCATTTGCGGTGTGTCTCTAACTCTATGCTGGATGATATTGTTCTTTTTCCCCATACCCTAACCAAAAGTGCTTCCAAATCGTACATTGAGTTACCTAGTGCTTCTTACTAAAGATTCAATGCCTTAGAAATGGAATTTGTTATGCATTTTTAACTACCTATCCATTGAGAGACATGAATTTATATTTTTACCCCATTGTGTCAAAATACCACCACGCATATCTCTGATCACATTAGTGAATGTAGGTGAAGGAGGAGGCTTGTCAAAGCTCCCATTCCTAACCGGTTATTAGCATAGTAGTTTACAAAATACCTTTTACCTCCCATTGCTGTTAGGATATTTAGACACTTAGGAGTTAGTTAAGATCATCTTGTGTAATATATCCGTTAGGGATAGTGTGTTTTTTTAGTATGCATTAGTATGCATTTGTAAATACTTAATCCGATGGTCACGATATGTTCCCAACATAGAGTGATCTGATGGCTCAACTTCTCTTAGATCAAACATAACCTTGATCCGTGGCTTAACAACCGATTGGTCCATGATCTCTATTTAAAGATCATGGAGGGTCATTGTTTAGTTGATCGATTATGAGAATCTCATTTGTAACTTTCTTTCCTTGCATAATAAATTGTCCCGTAGAATCTATTTGGTCGGGGCGGTGGAGTGTTTCCCTCAAGAGGGTTTAAACCATGTCAAAACATCGGTGTGTTGATCTGTGATCTGTTTGTGTGAAGTGTTTGGTCTTAGTGTTCGGTCCTTTAGTAGTACCATGTGTACCCGAACATGGTATCAGAGATTTTATGAAGAGTCGCTTCCGGTTATGATCTAGATCTTGAACTGTTGTTGCCGAAACTCGAAAAGCTTTCTGGTTTTGGTCTTTCTGTGCATTTATGGGAAATGGGAGGTGTTCCATTGCATTCGGAGCATCGTTTCCATTGGTAAATAGTTTTCGTTTAATCGAAAACGGTTCCCGATTGCTCCAGAAATGCGTATTTCATCAGATCTGAAGGTATAATGTTACAGTGACGGATTTTTTTATTTTCTGTTTTTAAAAAAAAGAAAATATCATATTTTATCATTTTTACTGTTAGTTTTTTTTGGGTTCGGATTGTTGCTTTCCCGTCTGTGTATGCTCTTTGGCGTGCACCTTGAATGATATCGGCAAATCAGAAACAGAAAGGGAAAGGGTTTTTCTCGACTGCGTATGCTATTTGCCATGCACCTTGCGCGATCTCGGTAAATCAGAAACAGGGAGAAAACATAGACTTTTTGGGCAAGCTAACGAGATCTAACTCCACAAGTGTGGAAAAAAAAATTGTTTCGATTTGTGGTGTGTTTTGCAGGAAAAAGGGCAAACACGCAAACCGAGCAAGAAGAGTAAAAAAAAAAAAAAAAGCCCACTTCCTCATTCCCATATTTTACATACCTTTTAATCTAGCTCACTTGGTTCAAAGTTGCTTTATTCCTTAATAGGTCTTGATTTCAAGTCTTACGAAGTTACTTTTAAAAGAAAAGGTGCATACAATTTCTATTTTCAAGTTACTTTATTGTAAAAGTGCATCTCACTTAAATAATAAAAAATACAAATACAAGTGAGTCACTTAAGTTCTTTTTTATTGTTGCACTATTTAAAAGTAATATTATTGTAAAAATGAAATCACTTATTTTACAAAAGTGGTTCACTTAAAACAACTTTCTTGTAAAGTGATTATCAAAGGTTCATCTTGGGAAGAGGGGGGTTCTTTTTTTTGCTGGACATTTTCTAGCTGCCACGTCACTATTCAGACATCTTCAACAGTTTCTTTGTTCAAGCATAACTTCATCATACAGAGTTAGTTTTCAGTGTCGTTTTTTTTAAACTGCCTATTTTTTCGATCTCTTCACATCCATACTATTGGTTTCTTCATTTATAGCCATTAATTTACAAATATGGCCGCCCCTTGTGATATTCTACTTAACAGTTCCAACTATTTCTCATAGAAATCTCATATGGAGGATGTTCTATGAAGTAGGGGACTTTTCAGAATTACCTCAGGGAAAGAAACCGAACCCACTGATGATGATAAGAAAATAAAATGGGTAAATAGATGTGATGAAGCTCGTGGATTGATTGGGATGTCAATCTCTACTAATTTGTGATTCCACATATCTGGAATTGATGAATTTGATGCTGCTTGGGACAAGTTGGAATCTGTGTTTAGTAAACACAATGAAATTCGAGGTCACCAACTCAAAAATGAGTTGATTTCTTTAAATCCAAGTGACTTTTCATGCATTCAAGATTATTTATCTAAGTACAAAACTCTTAAACTCTTATGTGCAGAATGTAAAATTAAGAGGGAAGACAAATAATGCATTTATCATATTATTTCCAAACTTGAACCTACATATTCTGTTTTTGTATCTACATTTTACTCCATGAAAGAATCCTTGAATGCAGCTAGCTATCAAGAAGATGGAAGCCTTGGAAGCAGCAATGAAGAAGTACCACATCATCTTAGATTCGCCTTCAGAATTTGCCTCTCATGGACATGCACTTTGTGCTTCTGGTTATTCTTATAATGCATCTTCTTCTTCTACTTCAAATGAATGGCTCATTGATTCTGGAGTATCTTAGCATATGGCTAAGGATCAAGCCATATTTTCTACTATGCATGAATGTAACACCAAACAAATATTTGTTGGTGATGATAGATCTCTAAGTGTTGTAGGAGTTAGAACAGTTCCAATAGATAATGGTTATTTTAGTGATGTACTATGTGTTCCAAGAATTTCCTGCAATTTGTTATCAGTCTATCAGATCACTCATTCTGGTGAAGGTAAAACTGTGACCTTTACACCTCACGAAGTTGTAATCAAGGATTTTAAAGATCCTCAACAGGTCCTAGCTACCGGAATTGTTGATGATATTACTAGGTTGTACAAGTTTAAAAAATTTGGGTCATCACCTTTCCCTTCAGTTTTTGTTGCTCATAGTGATAACTTGAGCAAACTTTGGCATGAGCGATTTGGTCACTTAAATTATCGCTCATTGTAACAACTATGTAAAGACAATATGGTGACAGGTCTTCCGATGGTATCTTGCAGGGATGGTGTTTGTTCCGGTTGTGTACTCAGAAAACATCATCAGGACAGTTTTGACAAACGTGCCTCTTGGCACGCCTCGGTTCCCTTGGAGCTTGTGCATAGTGACTTGTGTGGTCCTCTTCCATCTGCTTCCTTTTCTGGTTTCAAATATTTCTTAACTTTCATTGATGATTACACCAGATGCACTTGGGTTTATTTCCTAAAACTTAAGAGCAAAGTATTTAACATGTTCTTGGCCTATAAGGCCCTTGTTGAAAAACAATCTGATCATCAAATTATTAAGTTAAGATCTGACAATGGAGGAGAATATGTTAACAAAAAGTTCACTACTTTCTGCACTGAAAAAGGCATCCAACAATAGCACACTATTCCATATACACCACAACAAAATGGTGTAGTTGAGCGGAAGAACTGCACTTTAAAAGAAATGGCTAATTGCATGATCCAATCTAAGGGACTAAGTCTTCAATTCTGGGATGAAGCCATTAATTGTGCAAAATACATAGTTAATCGCACCCCCACTAAATCATTACAAGGTATAACACCGGAAGAAGCATGGAGTAAAACTAAACCTGATGTAAGTCACTTCCGTGTGTTTGGTAGTGAAGCATCGGCTCACATTCCAGATGAAAAACGGAAAGCATTGCAGCCTAAAAGTGAAAAGTGTATATTTGTTGGATATTCTGAAGATGTAAAAGGTTATAGACTTATTCAACCACATTCTCATGATATAATCATTAGAAGAGATGTTAAATTTGATGAAAATCTCTTGGCCTGCGAGCCTAACTCGGCAATTGTGCCATCTTTGGCTTGCGAGCCTGATTCGACGTTTGTGCCTTCTTCTTCTTCTTCCAACTTCCTTGACAGGTTTCCAATTCCAGTTTCTGATGATGACAGTGAGGATGAAAATCCACCTCCACCTGCTCATGTTCCTCCAGTTGCACCGGCACAAGTGCTTCCTTGATGGGTCCGTTCAACATGTGAAGCAGCTGGTGATCTTGCCAGTGATCCTAGAGATCAACGTCGAACGCGTTCTCAGTTTCAGCGAGCCTCTTCTCTTTTGGATCAAGTTTTCGAGAATCATGATCTAGAAACTTTTGCAGAAGCTTCAGGGAATCCAAATTGGGATGCAGCCATGGATGAAGATTATCGTTCCTTAATGGCGAACGATACTTGGGATCTTGTACCTCTTCCAGAACGAAGAAAACTTGTCAGATGTAAATGGTTCTACAGAACTAAGTATGCATCAGATGGAAATGTTGAAAGACTTAATACAAGGTTAGTTACCAAAGTCTTTTCCCAAGTTGAAGGGATTGACTACGATGAAACCTTTGGTCCCATTGCAAAAATAAACTCCATCCGCCTTGTTCTTTCCCTTGCAGCCTTACATAACTGGGAAGTCCATCAAATGGATGCAAAGTTTGTCTTCTTACATGGTGATTTACAGGAGGAAATTTACATGGAACAACCTCCTGGATATGTTCAGAATAACTCTAGCCTTGTCTGCCGCCTTAAGAAATCCTTATATGGCCTTAAGCAATCTCCTAGAGCTTGGTATGCCAAAATGGATAACTTTCTCCTTGACACTGGTTTTTCTAGATGTCATTCTGACCCCAATGTCTATACCAAGAAAGTAGGAAACCATCTCATCATACTTGTTGTATATGTTGATGACCTTATTCTTACTGGTAGTGACCCTAAGCTTATAACCCATGTGAAATCTAGTCTTAAACAAAATTTTGAAATGTCAGACTTAGGAGATTTGCATTATTTTCTTGGTCTTCAAGTCCTGCAAACCAAAGAAGGAATCTTTCTTTCTCAGTCTAAGTATGCTTGTGACCTTCTTTGTCGCTTTCACATGGAAGATTGTACACCAGCCCCTTCTCCCTTCCATTCTAGAGTCAAACTTTCTGCCACTTGTACTTCACCTGAAGTCGATGCCACTTTGTATCATCAGTTTGTTGGTAGTCTCTTATACTTGACTCATTCCCATCCTGACCTTTCCTTTGCCGTTGGTCGTGTTGCTCGTTATATGCAGACACCTCATGAAAGTCACTAGAAAGAAGCTAAAAGAATACTTTGATATATTCGAGGTACAGTTCAGTTTGGGATTCATTATAGTACAGGGGGGAAACCTTTGTTGGTTGGTTTCAATGATTTAGATTGGGCCGGCGATCCTGATGATCGAAAGTCTACTACAGGTTATGTTTTCAGTCTGGGATCTGGACCTATCACTTGGGATTGTAAGAAACAACAATCTCTTGCTCTTTCTTCAGCAGAAGCAAAATATTGAGTTGCAGTTAATGCCAGTCAGGAAGCTTTATGGCTTCGACAGATCCTTTCAGAGTTTGGATTCGAGCAGCAATAGCCTACTCCACTTTGGTGCGACAATCAAAGTGCCATCAAGCTTGCCAAAGATCCAGTTCTACATCAATGTAGCAAACACATTGAGCTACATATGCACTTCATCAGAAATCTTGTTCATGATCGTGTTCTTGAAGTGCTATTTTTCCCTACAGATGATCAAGTTGCAGACATCTTCACCAAGTCTCTTACAGAAGCGACGTTTTCTAAAATTCGATCTATGTTAGGAGTTCAGAAACTTGTCATTAAGGGGGGATAGGCTCTAATGCCTCCTTCCTTCTCCTAATAGTGTCACTTTTGTAAATCCTTCAATCCTATCCCAAGTTGTTCTTAAAGGGGGATGTTAGGATATTTAGACACTTAGGAGTTAGTTAAGATCAACTTGTGTAATATATCCGTTAGGGATAGTGTGTTTCTTTAGTATGCATTACTATGCATTTGTAAATACTTAATCCGACGGTCACAATATGTTCCCGACATAGAGTGATCTGACGGCTCAACTTCTCTTAGATCAAACCTAACCTTGATCTGTGGCTTAATACCCAATTGGTCCATGATCTCTATTTAAAGAGAATGAAGGGTCATTGTTTAGTTGATCGATTATGAGAAGCTCATTTGTAACTTTCTTTCTTTGCATAATAAATTGTCCCGTAGAAGCTATCTGGCTGGGGCCGTGGAGTGTTTCCCTCAAGAGGGTTTAAACCACATCAAAACATCGGTGTGTTGATCTGTGATCTATTTGTGTGAAGTGGTTTCTCTTGGTGTTCGGTCCTTTGGTAGTACCCTATGTAGCTGAACAATTGCTTGTGATGTCACTATGGATGGGGATGTAATTGAAGAAAATGCTATATGTCAAGCACAACATTTGGATTTGATCTATTCACAATTGTGTACCTTATACAACATAAATCCACATGCCCCTTGATTGCCATCTGAGCCATCAAGACCCACTACAAGACCACATGCCGATGGTGTTGTTGTTTCTATCTCCATCACTTTAGTGAACTAGTTGAGAGGAAAATTCAATCAACTTACCATTTCCAATTCACCCACCCTAATTGTTTCTACTACCAAACACCTTAGTGATCCATCTCAAACATCTGGGGTAAACACAAAACAATCACAACCGCAAAAATATCAACAGTTTGGAGGTAAAAAGAAGAACAATAAGGCTAAAACCCCTTCTAATGAGTTTGGAACCCAACAAGCCCCACCATCTAATGATGGAGGAAATAAGAATGAAAGGAAGCTTAAATTTCCTTGTAATATTTGTGGGGGAAATCATATGACCCATTTCTATCCATGCTTAAAAGAAGTCAATGAGTCCATTACTCATAAAGACTCCACCCCACCACATGTTGTTTTGAGACATCATTTTCTTCCCCAGCAACAAAATCAACAAATGGTTGCTAAAAATCCTCCTCCACTAGAAGTAGGCATTGGAGGTCATCCTCCTTCGGGTGATGGAACGACAAATGCTAATGTCTTTTTATTTAAGGAAATTGATGCCTTTACCACTTGAAATCGTACCTATGATAAATATGAGACTAGTTCTCCTGAATAGGAATAAACCTTGTCATCCAAACCTAATGGCCCTCTTAAAATAGAGAATCATGTTCTTGACATAGTAATTCTCCCTCCAAAGGGGTTACTTTGACGGACAACATATAATCCCAATGTTCATGTTGCACACAATAACAATATTGTGGAAGATCTAGCTCAAGCCCCTTGTGCCATGTCTTCTCTTGAAGTGTTGCAAAGTTTTCCTGCACAACGTAAGTCACTATTGTTGTCTATTGGGTGGATTGATCCTAAGAGTGGACTTTTGTCATAGTTGACGTAGAACATAGCCAATCGAGGCTCTCCCACTAGATTGTATTTCAAATTCAAGTAGTCTTACATGGGAAGACTATATTTCACACTGTTATTGATGAAGGATCCTCTACTTGTTTTATGTCTATATCATGCTGGTGTACGATAATCTCTCATGATATTTTATAGTCTTCCATAATATTGAAGGAATTTGATGGCCACATGTTCACTCCTCATGGAATCCTTGTTTCCTTTCCAATTGAACCAGGGGGAAAAACTATCACTGTCGACATCAAAGTGGTCGATACTCCTTTAGAATGTAATTTTTTTCTTGGCATAATTGGTTTTGTGCCATAAAGTTGGTATTCTCATTGGTATTTTGACTTCTTTGATTCCGCCATCAAGGGAAGATCGTTACTATAGACAAAATTGCTTACTGCATGTTATATTTTCACCTCAATTGAAGAAATAATATTATGTTTGTTGGTGATTCCATGAAGGCATATGAGAGTGTGGGTGTTGGTCTATTTAATGATTCATCACTGATGGGTTCCTTCCCTTTTCCAGCACCTAACACCTCTAAAATGGAAGCTCCTATTTTCATGACCACTTGAGTGATTTATGGATCCCTTGGTTCTTCTTACTAATTAGAGGAAATTTCAATTTAAAATGGACCTTCCAAAAATAATACAAATTCCATATCATCATGTATTATCCAATCAAAATTCTTTAAAATTCAAAAAGGGAGCACCTAAAAAAATTGGAGGGAAAAAATAAAAACTACTTTTCCGGATCGTATTTTCAACTTATCTCCTTGTAGGTTTACTCAAATTTCAAGCAGGAGGACTCATTGGATGCATAATTAAATTATGCATCCAACGAATACCCATGTTTCATACTTTTAACAACATCCACACCATGAAAAATCGAAAATACATTAAAAAACGTGTTTTCTCTCACTAGAAACACGTTTTTTAATGTATTTTCAATTTTTCATGGTGTGCATGTTGTTAAAAGTATGCAACATGGGTACTCGTTGGATGCATAATTTAATTATGCATCCAACGAGTCTTCCTGCTTGAAATTTGAGTAAACCTAGAAGGAGATAAGTTGAAAATATGATCCAGAAAGTAGTTTTTTTACTCTCTCTCTACTATTATTTTATTATTTTATTATTATTTTCTTTAGGAGGCCGATTTTTTACCCAAATTTCCTCTAATAGTGCTTGGGTAATACCTGGACTGAGTGAATTTGATTTGTATGGAAATACCATGCCACTTATTTTGATAGAGATTGCGTCTCAAGCAATATAATCTCCTATTGATCCTCACCAAATTGTTGATCTAAATGTTGATTCAAATCCTCACTTAATTGTTGATCTTGACCTCGATTGTGATCCCCACCAAGTTATCTAGCTTAATCATTATGTAGTTCCCTCATGGGACACTTCCCCTTGTCCTTCACATGAATTTATGATGGATGTATTACCATTTGATCAAGCAATTATGGAAGTCATGGATTTTTGTGATAATAATTTAGAGGATATGCATCATTGTCCCTCTTTCCTTCTAGATTAAAAAAAGATGGAAAAAGTTCTTCAAAATCTTGATCCCTTTCCCTCTTGGGATGATTCTTCAGCTTCATATGAATTTTCCAATGATGTCTTACCTTTGGATGAGGCTGTTACAGAATTCAAGGCTGTTACACCATTTTTTTCAACCTTTTGAGCATTAGCACTCATTGGCCTCCATTATCCATTTATGGACTCATAACCACTTTTTGTCCTCCAAAGACCCTTTTTTGCCCTATTTTTATTCCTATACACGATTTGCTTCACTGCAACTCGCACATACGCAGTTTGCACCATTATAGCTCGTGTACATCGAGTTAATTGGTAAAAGAGAGTAAAATCTCCCTTTTTCACTCCAAAAAGCCAGCCATTGTGACCTTTGGCCCTCCATGTATCTCGAAACGACTCGATCTGACCTTTCAATTGCCTTTGGAAGGTTATATATTGAGCCATTATGCATGGATGGAGGATAGGAGGAAGATAAGAGCATCGAAAATCTATTGGAATTTTTCCATAGCTTGAGTCTACATCCATTGATCCTTGTTGTTGTAAACCTCTTGCGTTCACCTACCAAACTCTTCCATATCTTGTGAAGGATTTACTCCTTTACTCGTGAGTGTTCCATTGCATGGGGGATTGAAGTGGTGGAGGCACAAGTGGAGGGACCTAGTTCTTGGTTCATATGAGTTGCCGACAGGAGTTTGTATCTTGTACTTCTTGTTCATATTAATAGAAATACTCATTTTCTCGTCCAATTGATATTGTGAATGGTTGCTTATTATCATTGGGTACATTTGCTTTTATATATCATGGATTATGCTATTGTATACGCTAACATATTTCATATATCATATGCACTTGCCTATTTTTATTGTTGAGACTAAGCTGTAGGTTCAAGTGTGTTGATTCGAAACCTCAATGGGGATCTTCATCGAACGTCCGGATTGAGGTTGGTATTTTATTCCACTTCTTATAATTTACATTTATATAGCATATGTTGGGAATTGAGTTGGTTTCTTGGTGTCATTTGTCTATTGTGGTCTAACCCAAGCCATAGGAAGTTTTTCTCTGTAACAGAATTGGTGACTCTGCTGGGGAGAAGCATCCATTTGGGGGTTTTGGGCATTTTCCTTATTTTGAGTCTCTGTTCTTTCAAGTTTCTGTGTCATTGGTAGGTCGTCAGGTTCTAATAGAAAAAAACTTGAGTTTTTTTGGCCGTTCCACTCATTTTTGGGTCACCTATATTTCCATGTACGCTCGCTAGCTATGTTTTGCCCGCGCCTATATGCGATTTTTCCTTCTACAACCTGCCTACATACGCAAATGTTTACTGAACAGTCGCGTACAAGTCTAGTTTAACCTCATTCTTGGTGTTTGGTTGATGTTGGGTGATTTTTGGGTGTTCTTGAGTCTTTCTGGGCCTATATCCTGACTGTTCCTTGCCTCTTTTTGTGACTGGAAGCTCCTTTTTCATAGATTTTGAGAATTTGGTTTTTCAACCATTTTTTCTTTTTAATAGCTCATTGTCTTAGTTGAGTCTTTCCTTTTGGGGTTTGTTGGGTTATCTGCACTGCATTCTCTGCATTCTTTTATGAAAAGTACTTATTCTTAGTTGCATTTTCATTCATTTATAGTGAAAATACAAAAAAATTGCTTTGTGTATTTGCATTTTGCATTAGAGTGCTTGTGCTTTCATTAGGGCTTGTTTGTGCATGAAAAATTAAGATTGCATTTTTATTTCTGAAAAGAAGCTTTGGTTTGACTGTCATTTAGTGGCATTTTTTTTCCATTTATAGAAGAGTCTATTGCTTTTTGGGTGTGCATTTCATTGAGTCTTTTCACATCACCAGTTTCATGACCATATCCCTTTGAGTAATCACAACCAATAAAATTAACGCTTAATTTTAAAATTGATTAGAACATTTTATTTTCTAGGGTGCACCAACTAGTATAGGTTTAATTCTTGGAATAGATCCTATTGAGTAAACGATCCAAGACTGTTAAACAAACGTTATGTGTCTGACCAGGGAATGGTGAAACCCATGGTACACATCGATGTTCTCAGGATGCTCTACTTAAACCAAAGTTAAGCACGAGGTCACGGGAGGTTGGTTGTGGAGATAGCCCTCCAATACTTGCTGAACATGGGAGATATATCCATGATTTTTTTGTATCTAGGGACTCTTGGGGGATTTGACCCTCTTGAGTTTCGGGCTTAGCTACCCTACCCATACGACGGATCCCACCTGTGACTATTCGCCTGAGCATTGGTTATACATGGTGGCCATAGTTGCTTTACCTAGGTATCACATAGGGTACTTGCAGTGGTTATTATGTGAGCGTCCTGCAGCAGATAGGGGTTAGACATCATAGTTTTGTTTTATAAGTGAATACTGAGGGCCCTTACTACTGATTCTGTTACCTCCAGTTATAGTTTGGGAGTCTCAAGGCTCTCCTAGGAGAGACATACCGGCTATAGTGCCAGGAGGTTCCTTTAGGCCGTCCCCTATTGTGTGCATTTGGCTGTAGTTTCTTCTAGGTGTGTGCTCTGTGATGTTTAGTGGGTCGTTAGGAGACATTTATTTGCTGACTTTTTGAAGTCATCATGGATCAAGATCCGCCTCTCCACCGATCTCTTCGGTTGGTTGGTTTATGAGCTAGCGATCCGTCACAATCTCTTCGCAAGAGACACCGGAGGACTATTGCTATTCCTTTATTCACAGCTCACGAGCTTTAGAGATCTCCCATTCTGAGTTCTGCATTTGGCATGTTGGGAGTCCCCTTGACTCTGTCCACTGGAACAAAGAGATACTCCCCTCCTAGCACTCCAAGGAGTGGATGGGAATGAGGTTCGCCACACATCACTTGTCATGGATTTGGGACATCCCGACCCACTAGTACGAACTCGTTCGATGATACATGGTCATTTGGTATTACGTTTATCCATGGGTGTTGACACCCAAAAAGTGCTCACTAGCTCATTTCCCTATTCACATGACCCATTTGTCCACTTTTTCACCATCTGAGCCTCCGAAACCAACAAAAGGTCACCAAAAGACCTTAGTACACCCCTTTTTCCATTAAAAAAGATTATTTTTCCAAGAAAAGCATAAAAAACCCTCAAAAATGGTCCAAATTCCCAAAAATATTAAAAAGGGAATTAAAATATTATTTTTATTCAAAAAAGGAAAAAGGAGGGAAAAGTACCTAAACCATGTTGGTCAATACCATTTGGTTTCCACAAAACCACAAATGGTATTTCCCACCACCAAAACCTATAAAAAGGTGGTAGGGACTCCTCATTTCACATCCATCCATTATCTCATCCTTATGCTGCTGAAATCTCCCCTAAGCACTTTTAGCCATTGAAGCAACCTTGGAGAAGGAGACCTCTTGGAGTTTGGAGCTACTCATCTTGGGAGTTGCTCAACATCAACCTTCACCATTGAAGGTAATATCGCAAGCACTTGCTTGCCCCCCATTTTTCAATACAAAAAATTATTTCTTATGTTTCTTGTTCTTGATTTTGAAATGTTTACATTATTTGCTTAGATTCTTGCTTAGATCCATGAATAGTATTGTTTATTTAGTTTATTGTTTTTATTTCTATTGAAACTGCTGCTACTAGTTAGCAGGTGCCCATAGCACTAAGCCTGGTTGCAAAACCGGGCCAACAGTTTTTGGCGACTCCGCTTTGGTTTGAACTTTAGATCTCTAGTTTTGCCTTTAATCTTAGTTTTTTATGAGTTTTTAACCTTTAGATCCATAGATCTGCCATCTTAGACAGCAGATCCATTGCTGCTCTGAGTTTTGGCCCCATAAACAGCCCGAAATTTTCAATTTTCGGGTTCGTTTCTCGATTTCCGTGCACGGCTTCCGCCTCGCGGTTTTTTTGCCAGACAGTCGCGCGGTCCATCACGACTTTTCTGCCTTTTTCCGCGCGATCCATCGCGGATTTTTTCCAGACAGTCGCGTGGTCCATCGCGACTTTTCTGCATTTTTCCGCGCTGCTCATCGCGACTGTGCGGCTAAAACCCGCACGGTCCATCATGATTGTGCGGCCAAAACCCGGGCGGTCCATCGCGACTGTGCGACAGAAACCCGCGCGGTCCATCGCGGCTTTCCTGTCAGAACCCGCGCGGTTGAATTTTTCATTCGGCCATCCCGATTTTGAAAAATATTTTTTACTGTACTTTCTGCCCATAGCACATTTTTTACAGTATTAAATTCTGCATATTTTACAGCTTTGAAAAAAAAATTTACTATTTAAAAGTGCATATCTAGAAATCTTTTTAAAAATTTTCAAGAAAGTGAAAGAAAGACTCATTTTGCATTTTCATCTAGATTCAAATTTTTTCTTGTTTACTTCTTTAGAATCTTGCCCTTAGCAATTTTTCTTGAAACGAAGAAATCCATTTATTTCTTTTAAAAAGAAGTTTATTATTTGCTTTCATAAATCCAAGAAATCCTTTGTTTTTTGAGCTATTTTCTGAAAAGCATTTAAATTCCTTTTAGTGAAAAAAGTCATAAATATTTGCTTTTTATTTTCGAAAAATCCTTTATTTTTTGAAAATTTCCCTTAAAGCATTTAATTTTTTCAAGTTCAGTTTACAACACCTCACGTGCACTCACACGATCACTTAATTGAACTAAGCCTTAAAACGTACCCTAATTTTAACACACTTTTAACCCCACTTGGGGAACACTAAAAGAATTCTTGTAGCTAAGTAGTATTGGGGCGATAGGTGTTCCAATAACACCCCTCAGTTCATACATCTGAGACATAGAAGTTGTCCAATTAGGGAGCTAAAATCTCTTACTACTTTTTGGCGCGGTCACAACCGGTTTGTGGGAAGGCCTCTCCCCTAGGAGGGTTGAAGTCGCGAGGATGGTTCCGGAAGCCTGAGTGGGATACCGAAACCCATTCAGTAACCGAAGGGCTACCATTCGCAGTTCTCGGGATATCCCTGTATTGGGATATTGCGATCAAAGGACCAAACGGCAGATTTACCTTTTCTCGACGCGTCATGAACGGAGTATCCTAGTAGCCTATCTTTTAGGATTGATTACCCGGTGTCCCTCCCGGTAGGGGGATATCTAGCCGTTGTCTCAACATTCATATTGTCTGACTTGGATTTCATCACCTTGCAGAGGATATCGTCTGTTTGAGTCACAATACTTTTAGATTAGGTGTTTGCATGATCTTTACCACCTTTTGAGTCTAGTTACACCTATTTTTTCTAGGAGCCGCTTGCATGTTGGTTTTCTGACCAGTTGTTGCATTCCTCCACTTATTGTAGCACAGCTGCTAGAATAAGTGCATTTTTTGAGGATTGATTTTTTGGCCTGTGAGCCTTCTTTTTTCACTCCCCTTCTTGCACCCTTGGTTGCATTAGGGTTTTGAGTCTTTTACATATATATCACCACCTGATACTTAAAACAAATTTTTACATAAAAAACATATTCTCACCATTGAGAATTCTAGACGTTCTCGTCGTCTACAGGGCGAACTCCCAGAGTTTAGTCCACTTGGCTCTCCACGTCACGGACGCAGATCATTATCCCTTGATTCGACACATCGTCAATCAATTAGACGGTCATCCGATTCTGGCATACCCCACTTCAACTTTGATTTGGAGGTAGAATCTGAAAACCCCACCGAGTTACCACCAACCACAATTATGTCTGGAACACCATTTGATCCACTATTTACATCTACCATAGGTCAGACATCCGCAGACCCTTCTGCGGTAGTACCATCCACGGCAACAACCACCCCCTTGGGTATGCCCAATATGGGTAACACTCCACATTCAGGAATGCCTAGCACAGGGCCACCACCTGTCATGAGCATGCCCAACATCGGGGTCATACCCCCTTCGGTTTCCACAAACCCTATCCCAGGAATCCCTAGTGCGATTCCTAACCCAAGTGTAACTCATGTTGCACTTGGGAGTGCTATACCAAGAATCCCTAGTGCGATTCGTAACCCAAGTGTAACCCATGTTGCACTTGGGAGCGCTAACCCATATCAGGCCACACCTATTGGAGGGCACATACCCTCCATACCTAGCATACCTATAGGCGCTACTGGACCCCTACACCATACCACAATGGCTAGGAAGGTCCCGGTTCCGGTCACCACATCCGCTAGTCTACCATACATGGCAAGTCTGAACCTGCCAGATTTAGCTAGGCTCACAAATGAACCCATCAGACATGATCCTGCTTGGCCCCATATGCCCACTAAACTTCCCTCTGACATCCCTAAGTTTGAGGGAAAGGCTGGAGAAGACCCCCAAAATCACATCATGTCCTTCCATCTATGGTGTTCCTCCAACTCCATAGTGGATGACTCAATCCGCCTACGGCTTTTACAACGCACCTTCACTGGCTCCGCAGCCAAATGGTATATCGAGCAGCCCCATGGGACGCATGCCACATTTACTTCCCTTGCCTCGACTTTCCTACAATTCTTCCAGCTACCTGTCTGCTACGATGCGGGCGTCGAGATCATACTGTCTTGCAGACAGAACACGGCCACGCATATCACTGACCATATTCATGATTGGCGTCGGCGCCGAAGCCTATGCAAGATCAAATTAGACGACCGAATCTTTTTAGACTGGTTCCTTAAATCCCTCCTTCCTCTCATTGCGAAGGATGTAGCATCTGAAAGACCCCAGTCTGAGGAGGAGGCCATCCTTAAGGCCCAACAGTTTGATCTTATCTATGCCCAGTCAGGTTACCTATACACGATCATACCTGACGCCCCACAAGGTGACTCTGCATGCGGTGACACACCGGGGGCATCACATGCCGCTGATGGCATTATTGGCCAAATTACACCTCAAGCAAAACCTTTCAGTATGGTGAGCACCATGCCCGCCCCAGACCTTTCTAGGGATACATCTAGTTCCGGAGCGACAACTTCTTATGCTCCAACAAACCAGACCCATCACGTTCATGGACCCTCTTGTCCACAACATTGTTATGGCCAAGCGCCATCAGCATATGTACCTCCTACATACTATGCTCAACCTACGGTACAAAACCCCATGGAGTTCCCACAACAGCCCATGCATTACCCACAACCGGTTGCACCAGCTAACCTCACACCTCCACCATCTCAGGGGTACCAACAACCCCAGCAGGCAACTGGACCACCTCCAGCTCCACCTGCATACTATCCACCGCAACCTGCTCCCGCACCTGCGGCTCCTCAGAATCCCCCCAATGCTCAAGGGCATGTGTACGCACAACAACATCAGCCCCAATACCAAAATAACCAACGCAACCAGGGTGGGCAACCAAACCGCGGAAGAGGACGCAACCGTGGAAACAATCAAAACCGTAACCAAGCTCCACAACCTACCCATCCTCTGCAAGACAATAACGCGGCGCCTGCTCATCAAAATCCTGATCGGCCACCTAAGCAACCCAAAAATGCTAATTTACGAACAAACCATCCTTGTTCCATTTGCGGTGTCTATGGCCACTATACCCACGCTTGCCCACATCTCGAGCGAGCTCGACAACTATGGACAAATGACGCCCATCGTCAAGGGCAGGCGGCTCCTCAGCCACCACCCAACCCCCCACCACCTCCACAACAACCTTTAGTCCTCCAAAACCCTTTTCCAACACAAGGAGTGGTGAACACTCAGCCGTTAGCCCCCCAACAGGGCAACGTGCAACCACAACAAATTACTTACGCAGCTCCTGACCAACCCATGTTTGATTCAGGCACCCACCACTTATTGATGATGTCCACCGCCGACGTCAATATCCAAACCCGTCGGAATCAATACGGACCGACTTCTGAAGCCCCCCCCGCCGAAACGGATACTAATGCTAATCCCACTGATCAGACATTGCGTATACCTCAGGTTCCACTCGATGGCGCTTCTAAAGCACCTCGCTTCCCCCTTCGCCGAATCAACAACAACCCCAATGCATGGGCTGCGTCCAATTACAACATCGTAGATGACCTAGCTCAATCTCCCGCAGCCATGTCTGCGTTAGAAGTCTTGAAGAACTGTCCTACACAGCGCAAGACTTTACTTTCCGCCATTGGGGCGATTGACCCAAATGATTCGAAATTAATGACTTTTGATTTAGACCAGTCTGAACCACGGCTGCCTTCTACCATAGCAGTCCAAGTCTCCGTTTCTATTCGGAATCTTGTCATCCATCGATGTATCATCGACGAGGGTGCCTCCACATGCGTCATGTCCACGTTTGTTTGGCAGAAGTTGGGATCCCCTGCTCTCCAGCAATCCACCACTGCATTGCGAGCCTACGACGGCCGGTCAGCTCAACCTCAAGGTTTATTACCCAAGGTACCCGTCCAATTAGGTGGGAAAACGGTGCTCATCGACATAGAGGTCATCAATGCCCAACTAGACTATAACCTTTTACTTGGTCGCAACTACATGTATGCCATGCGGGCTGTTGCCTCATCCGTATTTCGCACCATGCAGTTCCCCCATGAGGGACGCGTGGTCAAGGTCGAACAGCTCACCTATTACGATCCCAAGGCCCCCGCCACACCTGAAAATGTTCACCCCATGGTTGAACAACCTGTTTGTGATGCAACTACCTCATTCAATTCCTCGGTAGGACCCATAATTTACTCCGAGGTGCCGATGACCTCTACATTCCAGGTCATTCCACCACCGTCACCGGAGACCCACGTCGCTAACCTCTGCACCCTTTCACAAACACCCGGTAATCAACCCTCCTTGTTACCCAAACCACCATTGGTCCCTAGTCACATTGGGGTTACACCCATCCACACAATCCCCTTTCTATTTCCTCCTTCGGGTGTAGTAAGCGCCCCGGTTATGGCTACCCTTAGTCTACCCGGGTTAACATTGGGATTACCCGTGTGGTATATTTCGCCTCCAGTTCCACCGCCGACACCAAATGTCATCCTGCAACCGGTGCAACCCATTGTTACTTCTACCCAACCACCTCCCGGTATCACTACTCCTTCGTCATCGACGAATCCCCCTCCACTCATCAGGCCCACTGGGGGCAGAGGCCCACAACCATACACTGCGGTACCCCCACCCAAGGCAGTTAAACCTCCCCCCATATTCCGTGCTCCAACAAAATGCTCGCTGTGTGATGAGTTAGGCCATCCAACCCATCAGTGTCCACAGTTACCTGCATTGCAGGAACACATGCAAATGCTGGACGACGACCCCAAAATCCCGGTGGTCAAGCTCGATCCAAACCCCATGCCTCGTGATAAATCACTGCGTACCAACCACCCATGTGCGATATGCCGTATTTACGGCAACTACTCCCACAACTGTCCTGACATCCCAGACTACAGAGCAGCTCTCTACGAGATGAACAATTTGGACCTAGAGACAGCACCCCCTACTATCGAGGAGATCTACCCTCCCGCATCATCCTCATCTGGAGAGATTAACACCATCTACATGATCTCTTCGACTACCACTACCTCATCACTCGATTTGACCACTCAAAGCTCCCGCAATGATGAAGAGGTTCTCAAGACTCCTACTACCTTTTATTATCCCGGGGAAGACATGCACCATCGTCCATACTTCCTCCCGGAAGAGACTTCATCCACCACCGCTACCCAATCCGTGGTTGAGTCCAAGGATTTCCTTCCTACTAAAATCGACTGGTTAACGGATCCCATGGCCGATATTTCTCCCGTCATCCACATTGACATCTCTGACCCACTTGGTGCCCTTCATACCATCACATTAGGAACCTCCCACAGTGAGCATGAGATCGGAGAATACCAACAACTGTTCCAAGAATTCACTGATGTCTTTACTTGTTCAGATACCGAAATGCCTGGCCTTGACCCTGCCATTTATACGATCTCCACTGGATACCCCTCTGTCCAGTCGGTCCCTTCCATTGATCCCTTTGACACACAGGTTCAACCCTTTCCAATCGACCAGGAAACCACATGTCCACAACATGGGGGCAGGTCCAAAACCTTGCCTACTCATCATCATTGTGATCCTCATCAGAGATACTGGGGGCATCCACACCACAAAGGGAATCCCCCATCATCATATCATCACTTCAGTATGCCACCACAGCCCACAGCCTCATGGTATAACACCCAGCCAGCAGTTGCTCAATGCCCTATTGATCTCTCTCTGAGACAACATCTGCACCACATTGACACCTCTGAGTTAGGGGGCATAATAGATTACCTCGACCCCGGGATAGGGGGCATGATCAATCATTTTAAACCTTCCCCATCATCTCTATCTCAACACCTCAATGAACCCATCGTTCAAACCAACACATATGTGATCCATAATCATAAACCCCATGCACATAGCATGGGGGCAGGTCATTAACCCTGCTCACTTTTTCATATTCGTGATCTCAACCATTTTTGAGGTCACGTGTCACTTGTATATTTCAGTTGATTTGATACACCTAGTATTTTTCCCCCACGGGTCATCATTTCTCCCCACCACTGCATCCTTCGCTTGGTGAGATCACCTTTATTTGTAGCCATTTTTTAACCTAGTTCTTTCCTTTAAACCATTCCGGAGTCATTATGACCTCCGTTTTTCTCACCATTTGCACTGCCGAATTCATATTTCCGTGCCCGTGATGATGCTTAAGATCATTTCTCGCTCTCACCTTTATATTTTTCGGGCATTTTTTCCACGCCCCCTTGTCACCTCGGTTTGCGTGCCACATCGGTCGTTCTCAGTTCGGGGCATGCCTTATATCGTCGGATTCAGTTTTCCGCGCTCGTGATGATGCTAGAGATCATTTCTCGCTCTCACCTTTATATTTTTCGGGCATTTTTTCCACGCCCCCTCGTCACCTCGGTTTGCGTGCCACATCGGCCGTTCTCCTTTTTCAACAATCCTTATGTCACCGGATCCATTTTTTCGCACTGATGACGATGCTTGAGACCTTTTCTCGCCCTCATCAATCCATTTTTGTTCGGTATAATTTTATCCCTTTTTCGGGCCGAGCAACCCCTTTTTACGAAAAAGGCAATTAAGGAGTTTCGGTTAAGCTCTTTTCTGACTCCTAAAACAATGAAAAGATCGCCGAGCAATCTTGCTTCCTTTCATGCTCGATAAACATATCTGAAAGGGCGTCTACCTGGTATAAGTTTACCCCTTTTCCGGACCTTGTAGACTAATTACGAAAAAGGTATACTCTAGTCACATCGGCTAGAAGAGTTCTCCATCCGCATCATTTTATCCTTTTTCGGGCCTTGGAGACTAAACTTACGAAAAAGAAACACCAACAGAGTCCACTTACCGTTTTCAGACTCTCTAAACATGAAAGCAACCATGAGCATGAGCCGTCCTGGGCTCACAAAATCCACAGGACCGTACCATTTCAGAGCACACTTTTATCCCTTCTTGGAGCTCATTAAAACTACGAAGAAGGAATCAATGGTGCCTCTTGGCGCCACAAGAGATCATGTCTACTCACATAGCAGCTTCCCCATTATGGTCTCCTTTGTTTAGAGTATTCTGCAGTATGTCACTCTAAAACTCCCTCGACAGCTACCATCAGCTTCACCCCCCCCCGGAGTCAGTACATACCCTTCAGTCCCTAAAAAAGCTATGATCCCTGCACCTACTAGTCAGTTCCATAAGCTGCCAGGTCAACCATGTCATCATGCTATGAACAAAGGAAGTTTGAGTCTACCCATTTTTTGACCCAGTTATTTCCCATTCCCACAAGTATGTCAGTCCTACCATCAGTACTACAACACTTCAGTTTTACACCTCGTGCTCCTACCAAGGAAACATCATTGCCTTGTTAGTTGCTGGTCTCCCTCTGTCGACAAAACAACCACATTCATTCAAGAGGATAGACATAGAGGTCCCTGTGTCTTGGACTCATCACCATTTATGATGAGTGCCTACGAAACATTTCGAGAGGAATCCTCAGTGCCTCTCCGAATGGTTGTTTCTCACATGCTCGACTTCAACACCTTGATCGCATCGTTGAGACTCGCACAGGGTATTGGTCCGTTCAGTTATTAGTCAAGACCCCGGATACCACCTGACTTCTCCACATTTGAGAGTCTACCTTTGGATACAACCAGTTACATTTTTTCTATAGATATCCGGGTTGCGTATGGCGACAGTATTCAGATGTACCCCAGTTTTTATGCTCCCTCGAGTATACAAATACAAATACTTCCCAGAGATGGCTCACAGTCATTAAGTTCATACAGATGTTGAACACCTTCAGTTTCAGCAGTTCAACAGTTATTCCAGTGTATCAGTTATTGAGATCAGCCATGATCATGAGTATATCCCACAATAATGTCCCCTCTGGACTATTATGATGTACCAGTATATTTCTTTACGTATTAGATCCCCCTTCTTGGGACTAATTGTTTTGTATATGTCTTGATACGAGCATGGGAATGCCCACCTCGTCCTTCATCAGAGATTATACCTCATTCATATTGAGGCCATGTAATATTTTTTGTTTTTGCAGCTTCCAAGGGACGTGGCTCCAGTCTCCAACCGGTCTCTTCTCTCCCCTAAACCCCAGAAAAAATGACAAAAGAACTATGATGTCTATCGGCCATACGATGAGCTCCTACCCTCACACATCAGGGGGCAATCTGTTGACACCCAAAAAGTGCTCACTAGCTCATTTCCCTATTCACATGACCCATTTGTCCACTTTTTCACCATCTGAGCCTCCGAAACCAACAAAAGGTCACCAAAAGACCTTAGTACACCCCTTTTTCCATTAAAAAAGATTATTTTTCCAAGAAAAGCATAAAAAACCCTCAAAAATGGTCCAATTTCCCAAAAATATTAAAAAGGGAATTAAAATATTATTTTTATTCAAAAAAGGAAAAAGGAGGGAAAAGTACCTAAACCATGTTGTTCAATACCATTTGGTTTCCACAAAACCATAAATGGTATTTCCCACCACCAAAACCTATAAAAAGGTGGTAGGGGCTCCTCATTTCACATCCATCCATTATCTCATCCTTATGCTGCTGAAATCTCCCCTAAGCACTTTTAGCCATTGAAGCAACCTTGGAGAAGGAGACCTCTTGGAGTTTGGAGCTACTCATCTTGGGAGTTGCTCAACATCAACCTTCACCATTGAAGGTAATATCGCAAGCACTTGCTTGCCCCCCATTTTTCAATACAAAAAATTATTTCTTATGTTTCTTGTTCTTGATTTTGAAATGTTTACATTATTTGCTTAGATTCTTGCTTAGATCCATGAATAGTATTGTTTATTTAGTTTATTGTTTTTATTTCTATTGAAACTGCTGCTACTAGTTAGCAGGTGCCCATAGCACTAAGCCTGGTTGCAAAACCGGGCCAACAGTTTTTGGCGACTCCGCTTTGGTTTGAACTTTAGATCTCTAGTTTTGCCTTTAATCTTAGTTTTTTATGAGTTTTTAACCTTTAGATCCATAGATCTGCCATCTTAGACAGCAGATCCATTGCTGCTCTGAGTTTTGGCCCCATAAACAGCCCGAAATTTTCAATTTTCGGGTTCGTTTCTCGGTTTCCGTGCACGGCTTCCGCCTCGCGGTTTTTTTGCCAGACAGTCGCGCGGTCCATCACGACTTTTCTGCCTTTTTCCGCGCGATCCATCGCGGATTTTTTCCAGACAGTCGCGCGGTCCATCGCGACTTTTCTGCATTTTTCCGCGCTGCTCATCGCGACTGTGTGACTAAAACCCGCACGGTCCATCGCGACTGTGCGGCCAAAACCCGCGCGGTCCATCGCGACTGTGCGACAGAAACCCGCGCGGTCCATCGCGGCTTTCCTGTCAGAACCCGCGCGGTTGAATTTTTCATTCGGCCATCCCGATTTTGAAAAATATTTTTTACTGTACTTTCTGCCCATAGCACATTTTTTACAGTATTAAATTCTGCATATTTTACAGCTTTGAAAATTTTTTTTACTATTTAAAAGTGCATATCTAGAAATCTTTTTAAAAATTTTCAAGAAAGTGAAAGAAAGACTCATTTTGCATTTTCATCTAGATTCAAATTTTTTCTTGTTTACTTCTTTAGAATCTTGCCCTTAGCAATTTTTCTTGAAACGAAGAAATCCATTTATTTCTTTTAAAAAGAAGTTTATTATTTGCTTTCATAAATCCAAGAAATCCTTTGTTTTTTGAGCTATTTTCTGAAAAGCATTTAAATTCCTTTTAGTGAAAAAAGTCATAAATATTTGCTTTTTATTTTCGAAAAATCCTTTATTTTTTGAAAATTTCCCTTAAAGCATTTAATTTTTTCAAGTTCAGTTTACAACACCTCACGTGCACTCACACGATCACTTAATTGAACTAAGCCTTAAAACGTACCCTAATTTGAACACACTTTTAACCCCACTTGGGGAACACTAAAAGAATTCTTGTAGCTAAGTAGTATTGTGGGGATAGGTGTTCCAATAACACCCCTCAGTTCATACATCTGAGACATAGAAGTTGTCCAATTAGGGAGCTAAAATCTCTTACTACTTTTTGGCGCGGTCACAACCGGTTTGTGGGAAGGCCTCTCCCCTAGGAGGGTTGAAGTCGCGAGGATGGTTCCGGAAGCCTGAGTGGGATACCGAAACCCATTCAGTAACCGAAGGGCTACCATTCGCAGTTCTCGGGATATCCCTGTATTGGGATATTGCGATCAAAGGACCAAACGGCAGATTTACCTTTTCTCGACGCGTCATGAACGGAGTATCCTAGTAGCCTGTCTTTTAGGATTGATTACCCGGTGTCCCTCCCGGTAGGGGGATATCTAGCCGTTGTCTCAACATTCATATTGTCTGACTTGGATTTCATCACCTTGCAGAGGATATCGTCTGTTTGAGTCACAATACTTTTAGATTAGGTGTTTGCATGATCTTTACCACCTTTTGAGTCTAGTTACACCTATTTTTTCTAGGAGCCGCTTGCATGTTGGTTTTCTGACCAGTTGTTGCATTCCTCCACTTATTGTAGCACAGCTGCTAGAATAAGTGCATTTTTTGAGGATTGATTTTTTGGCCTGTGAGCCTTCTTTTTTCACTCCCCTTCTTGCACCCTTGGTTGCATTAGGGTTTTGAGTCTTTTACATATATATCACCACCTGATACTTAAAACAAATTTTTACATAAAAAACATATTCTCACCATTGAGAATTCTAGACGTTCTCGTCGTCTACAGGGCGAACTCCCAGAGTTTAGTCCACTTGGCTCTCCACGTCACGGACGCAGAGCATTATCCCTTGATTCGACACATCGTCAATCAATTAGACGGTCATCCGATTCTGACATACCCCACTTCACCTTTGATTTGGAGGTAGAATCCGAAAACCCCACCGAGTTACCACCAACCACAATTATGTCTGGAACACCATTTGATCCACTATTTACATCTACCATAGGTCAGACATCCGCAGACCCTTCTGCGGTAGTACCATCCACGGCAACAACCACCCCCTCGGGTATGCCCAATATGGGTAACACTCCACATTCAGGACTGCCTAGCACAGGGCCACCACCTGTCATGAGCATGCCCAACATCGGGGTCATACCCCCTTCGGTTTCCACAAACCCTATCCCAGGAATCCCTAGTGCGATTCCTAACCCAAGTGTAACTCATGTTGCACTTGGGAGTGCTATACCAGGAATCCCTAGTGCGATTCCTAACCCAAGTGTAACCCATGTTGCACTTGGGAGCGCTAACCCATATCAGGCCACACCTATTGGAGGGCACATACCCTCCATACCTAGCATACCTATAGGCGCTACTGGACCCCTACACCATACCACAATGGCTAGGCAGGTCCCGGTTCCGGTCACCACATCCGCTAGTCTACCATACATGGCAAGTCTGAACATGCCAGATTTAGCTAGGCTCACAAATGACCCCATCAGACATGATCCTGCTTGGCCCCATATGCCCACTAAGCTTCCCTCTGACATCCCTAAGTTTGAGGGAAAGGCTGGAGAAGACCCCCAAAATCACATCATGTCCTTCCATCTATGGTGTTCCTCCAACTCCATAGTGGATGACTCAATCCGCCTACGGCTTTTACAACGCACCTTCACTGGCTCCGCAGCCAAATGGTATATCGAGCAGCCCCATGGGACGCATGCCACATTTACTTCCCTTGCCTCGACTTTCCTACAATTCTTCCAGCTACCTGTCCGCTACGATGCGGGCGTCGAGATCCTACTGTCTTGCAGACAGAACCCGGCCACGCATATCACTGACCATATTCATGATTGGCGTCGGCGCCGAAGCCTATGCAAGATCAAATTAGACGATCGAATCTTTTTAGACTGGTTCCTTAAATCCCTCCTTCCTCTCATTGCGAAGGATGTAGCATCTGAAAGACCCCAGTCTGAGGAGGAGGCCATCCTTAAGGCCCAACAGTTTGATCTTATCTATGCCCAGTCAGGTTACCTATACATGATCATACCTGACGCCCCACAAGGTGACTCTGCACGCGGTGACACACCGGGGGCATCACATGCCGCTGATGGCATTATTGGCCAAATTACACCGCAAGCAAAACCTTTCAGTATGGTGAGCACCATGCCCGCCCCAGACCTTTCTAGGGCTACATCTAGTTCCGGAGCGACAACTTCTTATGCTCCAACAAACCAGACCCATCACGTTCATGGACCCTCTTGTCCACAACATTGTTATGGCCAAGCGCCATCAGCATATGTACCTCCTACATACTATGCTCAACCTACGGTACAAAACCCCATGCAGTTCCCACAACAGCCCATGCATTACCCACAACCGGTTGCACCAGCTAACCTCACACCTCCACCATCTCAGGGGTACCAACAACCCCAGCAGGCAACTGGACCACCTCCAGCTCCACCTGCATACTATCCACCGCAACCTGCTCCCGCACCTGTGGCTCCTCAGAATCCCCCCAATGCTCAAGGGCATGTGTACGCACAACAACATCAGCCCCAATACCAAAATAACCAACGCAACCAGGGTGGGCAACCAAACCGCGGAAGAGGACGCAACCGTGGAAACAATCAAAACCGTAACCAAGCTCCACAACCTACCCATCCTCCGCAAGACAATAACGCGGCGCCTGCTCATCAAAATCCTGATCGGCCACCTAAGCAACCCAAAAATGCTAATTTACGAACAAACCATCCTTGTTCCATTTGCGGTGTCTATGGCCACTATACCCACGCTTGCCCACATCTCGAGCGAGCTCGACAACTATGGACAAATGACGCCCATCGTCAAGGGCAGGCGGCTCCTCAGCCACCACCCAACCCCCCACCACCTCCACAACAACCTTTAGTCCTCC
Organism: Larix kaempferi; assembly: GCA_027924585.1. Taxonomy (NCBI): domain Eukaryota; kingdom Viridiplantae; phylum Streptophyta; class Pinopsida; order Pinales; family Pinaceae; genus Larix; species Larix kaempferi. Next base: position 12,865,771 of record BSBM01000092.1, read on the forward strand.
AAAACCCTTTTCCAACACAAGGAGTGGTGAACACTCAGCCGTTAGCCCCCCAACAGGGCAACGTGCAACCACAACAAATTACTTACGCAACTCCTGAACAACCCATGTTTGATTCAGGCACCCACCACTTATTGATGATGTCCACCGCCGACGTCAATATCCAAACCCGTCGGAATCAATACGGACTGACTTCTGAAGCCCCCCCCGCCGAAACGGATACTAATGCTAATCCCACTGATCAGACATTGCGTATACCTCAGGTTCCACTCGATGGCGCTTCTAAAGCACCTCGCTTCCCCCTTCACCGAATCAACAACAACCCCAATGCACGGGCTGCGTCCAATTACAACATCGTAGATGACCTAGCTCAATCTCCCGCAGCCATGTCTGCGTTAGAAGTCTTGAAGAACTGTCCTACGCAGCGCAAGACTTTACTTTCCGCCATTGGGGCGATTGACCCAAATGATTCGAAATTAATGACTTTCTATTTAGACCAGTCTGAACCACGGCTGCCTTCTACCATAGCAGTCCAAGTCTCCGTTTCTATTCGGAATCTTGTCATCCATCGATGTATCATCGACGAGGGTGCCTCCACATGCGTCATGTCCACGTTTGTTTGGCAGAAGTTGGGATCCCCTGCTCTCCAGCAATCCACCACTGCATTGCGAGCCTACGACGGCCGGTCAGCTCAACCTCAAGGTTTATTACCCAAGGTACCCGTCCAATTAGGTGGGAAAACGGTGCTCATCGACATAGAGGTCATCAATGCCCAACTAGACTATAACCTTTTACTTGGTCGCAACTACATGTATGCCATGCGGGCTGTTGCCTCATCCGTATTTCGCACCATGCAGTTCCCCCATGAGGGACGCGTGGTCAAGGTCGACCAGCTCACCTATTACGATCCCAAGGCCCCCGCCACACCTGAAAATGTTCTCCCCATGGTTGAACAACCTGTTACTGATGCAACTACCTCATTCAATTCCTCGGTAGGACCCAGAATTTACTCCGAGGTGCCGATGACCTCTACATTCCAGGTCATTCCACCACCGTCACCGGAGACCCACGTCGCTAACCTCTGCACCCTTTCACAAACACCCGGTAATCAACCCTCCTTGTTACCCAAACCACCATTGGTCCCTAGTCACATTGGGGTTACACCCATCCACACAATCCCCTTTCTATTTCCTCCTTCGGGTGTAGTAAGCGCCCCGGTTATGGCTACCCTTAGTCTACCCGGGTTAACATTGGGATTACCCGTGTGGTATATTTCGCCTCCAGTTCCACCGCCGACACCAAATGTCATCCTGCAACCGGTGCAACCCATTGTTACTTCTACCCAACCACCTCCCGGTATCACTACTCCTTCGTCATCGACGAATCCCCCTCCACTCATCAGGCCCACTGGGGGCAGAGGCCCACAACCATACACTGCGGTACCCCCACCCAAGGCAGTTAAACCTCCCCCCATATTCCGTGCTCCTCCAAAATGCTCGCTGTGTGATGAGTTAGGCCATCCAACCCATCAGTGTCCACAGCTACCTGCATTGCAGGAACACATGCAAATGCTGGACGACGACCCCAACATCCCGGTGGTCAAGCTCGATCCAAACCCCATGCCTCGTGATAAATCACTGCGTACCAACCACCCATGTGCGATATGTCGTATTTACGGCCACTACTCCCACAACTGTCCTGACATCCCAGACTACAGAGCAGCTCTCTACGAGATGAACAATTTGGACCTAGAGACGGCACCCCCTACTATCGAGGAGATCTACCCTCCCGCATCATCCTCATCTGGAGAGATTAACACCATCTACATGATCTCTTCGACTACCACTACCTCATCACTCGATTTGACCACTCAAAGCTCCCGCAATGATGAAGAGGTTCTCGAGACTCCTACTACCTTTTATTATCCCGGGGAAGACATGCACCATCGTCCATACTTCCTCCCGGAAGAGACTTCATCCACCACCGCTACCCAATCCGTGGTTGAATCCAAGGATTTCCTTCCTACTAAAATCGACTGGTTAACGGATCCCATGGCCAATATTTCTCCCGTCATCCACATTGACATCTCTGACCCACTTGGTGCCCTTCATACCATCACATTAGGAACCTCCCACAGTGAGCATGAGATCGGAGAATACCAACAACTGTTCCAAGAATTCACTGATGTCTTTACTTGTTCAGATACCGAAATGCCTGGCCTTGACCCTGCCATTTATACGATCTCCACTGGATACCCCTCTGTCCAGTCGGTCCCTTCCATTGATCCCTTTGACACACAGGTTCAACCCTTTCAAATCGACCAGGAAACCACATGTCCACAACATGGGGGCAGGTCCAAAACCTTTCCTACTCATCATCATTGTGATCCTCATCGAAGATACTGGGGGCATCCACACCACAAAGGGAATCCCCATCATCATATCATCACTTCAGTATGCCACCACAGCCCACAGCCTCATGGTATAACACCCAGCTAGCAGTTGCTCAATGCCCTATTGATCTCTCTCTGAGACAACATCTGCACCACATTGACACCTCTGAGTTAGGGGGCATAATAGATTACCTCGACCCCGGGATAGGGGGCATGATCAATCATTTTAAACCTTCCCCATCATCTCTATCTCAACACCTCAATGAACCCATCGTTCAAACCAACACATATGTGATCCATAATCATAAACCCCATGCACATAGCATGGGGGCAGGTCATTAACCCTGCTCACTTTTTCATATTCGTGATCTCAACCATTTTTGAGGTCACGTGTCACTTGTATATTTCAGTTGATTTGATACACCTAGTATTTTTCCCCCACGGGTCATCATTTCTCCCCACCACTGCATCCTTCGCTTGGTGAGATCACCTTTATTTGTAGCCATTTTTTAACCTAGTTCTTTCCTTTAAACCATTCCGGAGTCCTTATGACCTCCGTTTTTCTCACCATTTGCACTTCCGAATTCATATTTCCGTGCCCGTGATGATGCTTAAGATCATTTCTCGCTCTCACCTTTATATTTTTCGGGCATTTTTTCCACGCCCCCTTGTCACCTCGGTTTGCGTGCCACATCGGTCGTTCTCAGTTCGGGGCATGCCTTATATCGTCGGATTCAGTTTTCCGCACTCGTGATGATGCTAGAGATCATTTCGCGCTCTCACCTTTATATTTTTCGGGCATTTTTTCCACGCCCCCTCGTCACCTCGGTTTGCGTGCCACATCGGCCGTTCTCCTTTTTCAACAATCCTTATGTCACCGGATCCATTTTTCCGCACTGATGACGATGCTTGAGACCTTTTCTCGCCCTCATCAATCCATTTTTGTTCGGTATAATTTTATCCCTTTTTCGGGCCGAGCAACCCCTTTTTACGAAAAAGGCACTTAAGGAGTTTCGGTTAAGCTCTTTTCTGACTCCTAAAACAATGAAAAGATCGCCGAGCAATCTTGCTTCCTTTCATGCTCGATAAACATATCTGAAAGGGCGTCTACCTGGTATAAGTTTACCCCTTTTCCGGACCTCGTAGACTAATTACGAAAAAGGTATACTTTAGTCACATCGGCTAGAAGAGTTCTCCATCCGCATCATTTTATCCTTTTTCGGGCCTTGGAGACTAAACTTACGAAAAAGAAACACCAACAGAGTCCACTTACCGTTTTCAGACTCTCTAAACATGAAAGCAACCATGAGCATGAGCCGTCCTGGGCTCACAAAATCCACAGGACCGTACCATTTCAGAGCACACTTTTATCCCTTCTTGGAGCTCATTAAAACTACGAAGAAGGAATCAATGGTGCCTCTTGGCGCCACAAGAGATCATGTCTACTCACATAGCAGCTTCCCCATTATGGTCTCCTTTGTTTAGAGTATTCTGCAGTATGTCACTCTAAAACTCCCTCGACAGCTACCATCAGCTTCACCCCCCCCCCGGAGTCAGTACATACCCTTCAGTCCCTAAAAAAGCTATGATCCCTGCACCTACTAGTCAGTTCCATAAGCTGCCAGGTCAACCATGTCATCATGCTATGAACAAAGGAAGTTTGAGTCTACCCATTTTTTGACCCAGTTATTTCCCATTCCCACAAGTATGTCAGTCCTACCATCAGTACTACAACACTTCAGTTTTACACCTCGTGCTCCTACCAAGGAAACATCATTGCCTTGTTAGTTGCTGGTCTCCCTCTGTCGACCAAACAACCACATTCATTCCAGAGGATAGACCTAGAGGTCCCTGTGTCTTGGACTCATTACCATTTATGATGAGTGCCTACGAAACATTTCGAGAGGAATCCTCAGTGCCTCTCCGAATGGTTGTTTCTCACATGCTCGACTTCAACACCTTGATCGCATCGTTGAGACTCGCACAGGGTATTGGTCCGTTCAGTTATTAGTCAAGACCCTGGATACCACCTGACTCCTCCACATTTGAGAGTCTACCTTTGGATACAACCAGTTACATTTTTTCTATAGATATCCAGGTTGCGTATGGCGACAGTATTCAAATGTACCCCAGTTTTTATGCTCCCTCGAGTATACAAATACAAATACTTCCCAGAGATGGCTCACAGTCATTAAGTTCATACAGATGTTGAACACCTTCAGTTTCAGCAGTTCAACAGTTATTCCAGTGTATCAGTTATTGAGATCAGCCATGATCATGAGTATATCCCACAATAATGTCCCCTCTGGACCATTATGATGTACCAGTATATTTCTTTACGTATTAGATCCCCCTTCTTGGGACTAATTGTTTTGTATATGTCTTGATACGAGCATGGGAATGCCCACCTCGTCCTTCATCAGAGATTATACCTCATTCATATTGAGGCCATGTAATATTTTTTGTTTTTGCAGCTTCCAAGGGACGTGGCTCCAGTCTCCAACCGGTCTCTTCTCTCCCCTAAACCCCAGAAAAAATGACAAAAGAACTATGATGTCTATCGGCCATACGATGAGCTCCTACCCTCACACATCAGGGGGCAATCTGTTGACACCCAAAAAGTGCTCACTAGCTCATTTCCCTATTCACATGACCCATTTGTCCACTTTTTCACCATCTGAGCCTCCGAAACCAACAAAAGGTCACCAAAAGACCTTAGTACACCCCTTTTTCCATTAAAAAAGATTATTTTTCCAAGAAAAGCATAAAAAACCCTCAAAAATGGTCCAAATTCCCAAAAATATTAAAAAGGGAATTAAAATATTATTTTTATTCAAAAAAGGAAAAAGGAGGGAAAAGTACCTAAACCATGTTGGTCAATACCATTTGGTTTCCACAAAACCACAAATGGTATTTCCCACCACCAAAACCTATAAAAAGGTGGTAGGGGCTCCTCATTTCACATCCATCCATTATCTCATCCTTATGCTGCTGAAATCTCCCCTGAGCACTTTTAGCCATTGAAGCAACCTTGGAGAAGGAGACCTCTTGGAGTTTGGAGCTACTCATCTTGGGAGTTGCTCAACATCAACCTTCACCATTGAAGGTAATATCGCAAGCACTTGCTTGCCCCCCATTTTTCAATACAAAAAATTATTTCTTATGTTTCTTGTTCTTGATTTTGAAATGTTTACATTATTTGCTTAGATTCTTGCTTAGATCCATGAATAGTATTGTTTATTTAGTTTATTGTTTTTATTTCTATTGAAACTGCTGCTACTAGTTAGCAGGTGCCCATAGCACTAAGCCTGGTTGCAAAACCGGGCCAACAATGGGTGTGTCACGTTTTGGTTCTACATCCGTCCCTACGACCTCAGACCCTTTTTCATTGGGTATGCCCAGTTTTATACCAAGTATTACTCCTACCATGTCCGACAGTCATACTAGTTCTAACATTGGGAATGGGGTCACTATACCCCCTTATACTGCTTATCAGTTTGGGAGTGGTCACATCCCTCCATCTTCTCTGAATTTTGGAGGAGGGCCTCCTCCTTCATCAGCCCCTAGTGTTAGTGTGAACCATTTCTCGAGTGGAGGTTTCACGATAGGTATCGGATCTACGACTTACATTCCATTTGTTAACCCGAACGCCTCTACATATATGCCTCCACCGACGAATGCTTATATGATCCCGCAACATTCTCCTCCGTCTAGCTCTATGTTTCCATGGAGTGGGAACGTGCCTTGTTCTTATGGACCTTACTCAACTATTTTTCATACGTCGAGTAGTTATATGGGACCCCATTCTTATGGGGATAATTTTCATTTTTATTCAACCGATCCTTACCATTATCCCATTCCCTCCTATGGAATCCCTTCCATGCACATACATGCACATCCTTATATGGGTCATTTTGGAGGAGGATATCATCCTTCTAGTCATGGTCACAGTTTTTATCAGAGTTCGTCAGCGCCTCAGGTGTCGACTTCGATGAACACAGTCTCACCTTCAGTTTCGCAAAGTCAGTCTCTTTTGGGAGCTTATAATCAAGCTTTACAACCTCAGCTCTCGTTCCTTGCTAGGTTAAACTTTCCTGATCTTTCGAAACTCACAAGTGATACGGTGTGTCATGAACCTACATGACCCCCAGTTCCCACCAAGCTCCCTTCTGATGTTTCAAAGTTTGAAGGGAATAAAGGTGAGGATCCAGGTGATCACATCACCACATTCCATTTATGGTGCTCCTCGAATTCCTTGAACCATGATTCTATTCGTTTGAAGCTATTTCAATGCACCCTTACGGGGGAAACCGCGAAATGGTATGTCGATTTTCCTAGGGGAACTTACAAGAGATTCTATGATTTGGCTTTGGTTTTTCTCGGCCATTTCCAGTTGTCGGTTCGTTATGAAACTGGAACTGAAATCTTGTCCACCTTCCATCAAGATAAGGCCACACATATTTCTGATCATATTCAAGAGTGGCGCCAACATAAGAGTTTAGTGAAAGCCAATATTCCTCTAGAGTTTCTCCTGGAATGGTTCCTCAAGTCTTTACTCCCTTATATTTCGAAGGATGTTTCATTGTCCGGAATTATGACTGAGGAACAAGCCATCTTCAAAGACCAACACTTAGACCTAGTCTATGCTCAATTTGGGATTTTGTATGACATTATACCTGATGCGACGCGATCACGACATGAGCCCAAGCCAATTCCTGGACCGCATGTTGATGGCATTGTTGGTTCCACAAGTACTTGTCCCTTAGATATGGTTACGAATCAGATGCATAATCTGTCTATTAACTAGTCTACTTCTGGATAGGCTCCTGCCTCGTCCGTTTCCACCCAAAAGTCTGATTTACATTCTATGCAATCGACGAACCCATATGGTAACCATAAACCTGGTGGGAAAAAGAAGGGGAAGAATAACCATAGGGGTGGTAATAATAAGAACAAGAAAGAAAATGCTAACCCTCCTCGAGATGGCGTCAATGCTGGTGGGGATCGCAATCCTAAACATAAAGTGAAATTTCCTTGTAACCTTTGCACAAAAGATCACATTACACATTTGTGTCCTGGTATGGAAGAAGCATCGAAGCATATTGCACAGAGCCCAGCAGTGTTGACAAATCCCCTTCCTCATCATCAAAATATGACTTCTGGTGCTTCCACCGCTGGTCATGGGACTAATGAAACTTCGACTTCTTCTACCCGTGACGACACTTTTGGATGCGTAAACATGGTTAAATCTGAGGTTTGTGTTTCTACTCACTCGCGTGATTATGGAGATCCAAAACCTTCTATGGGGAATGAGTTCCCCCCCACCCGAGACTCCTTTGCATATCGAGAAGCCCAATTTTATGCCATGGGTACCGAAAGGTGTCCTTAAGTGCTTGGCGCACAATCCCAATGCTCAAGTCACCCAGAGCTACTCAATTGTAGAATATTTGGGTCAAACCCTATGTGCTATGTCGACACTCGAAGTACTTCAGGCTTGTCCTTCTCAAAGGAATGCCCTTTTATCTACTTTAGGAGCCCTCGATTCTGATAGCCCGAATGTCATCAAGTTTAACACTACTGATGTTCAACCTTGATTACCCTATCATGTATCTTTCCAAGTTCATGTTAGGTTCCTAGAGATGATCGTTAAATGTGTCGTCATTGATGAAGGTGCGTCTACTTCAGTAATGTCTCTATCTTCTTGGAAGGCTCTCGGCTCACCCCCGTTGTCGAAGTCTACGACCTTGCTTACGACATTTGAATGTAGGTCTTTCAAGCCGCATGGTATTCTTCCCTCACTTGAGGTACACTTGGGTGGGAAAAACATGCCTATAGAATTCGAGGTGGTTGATGCAGCCATCGACTATAACCTTTTACTAGGTCGGAATTGGATTTATGCTATGAAAGCGATTGTATCCTCTGTTTTCAGAGTTATTTGTTTTCCCCATGAAGGAAATATTGTAACGATCGATCAACTATCCTTTAATTCTGTAGCATCACGAGGGTCTGTGGTCCCTCAAATTCAAAATTCTCAGTCGACAACTGGGAATGTTAGTGTAGGATTTTATCCTTCCTTGATGGGATCTTTCGATTTTGCCACACCAATCTGCTTTATAGGAACCATTTCCGATGATAAACCCTTCGTCAATGACTCCTGTACCATTTCAAACATCATATTTTGGTGATTCGTGGACCTTTCCCTCCACCAGTCCCACGTTAGGAGATACTTCGCACATCGGAATGGATATTCCATTGTCTACAACTGAACTTGCTTATCATGATATTCAACAAGTCATTGCAGAGATGGATCTCTCTTCTTTGAGGACAGAGGAAGAAGATCCCATTACGTTGCCTGCATGGGTAGTCGACTCGTCTTGTTCACATGAATTCCTTGATGATATTTTACCGTCTGATGAAGCCATTATCGAGGCCATGAATGAAAATGACAAGCCTTGGGAGGACTTACATCATAGATCTTATTTCCTTCTAACCCTTATATTATCGAGCAAGATGAGTTTAGATCAGCTCTACCTGAGAAGGTTGGTCACCATGTGGATCCTTTGGATTCGCACGACATTTATGCGGAGGGGAACATGGCTAATATTTCTCCTACCATCACGATCAACATTTCTCACACTCCCCGAAAAATCGAGCATGTATATATCGGTGCATATTGTTCCCCTGAAGAGATCTGTATTTACACCGCTCTATTTAAAGAATTTTGGGATGTGTTTTCCTAGTCATATGAGGAGATGCCAGGCATTGACCCTAGTATTTTCGAACATGAAATTAATACTTACCCCAATGTTAAGCTTGTTTGAAATCGCCTTCGAGCTGTTAATCCTAGGAAGGCACCTTCCATTAAGGAATAAGTAGAGAAACTGCTCAAGGATGGTTTCATCTACCCAGTTCCCCTTGCCAAATGGGTATCCAAACTCATTCCTGGGGATAAGAAGAAGCGAACCATCCATGTGTGCACCGAATTCTGTGACCTGAATAGAGCATGTCATAAAGATAACTTCCCCACCCCATTCATAGACTAAATATTGGATGAGTGTGTGGGAAGCAAAGTTTTTTCGTTTATGGACGGTTTTTTAGGCTATAATCAGATCAAGATTAAACCCAAGGATCAACATAAAACTACATTTATTTGTCCTTGGGGAACCTTCGCATACCAGAAAATGTCCTTCGGCCTTAAAAACGTCAGAGCCACATTTCAGCGGGCCATGACCTATGCATTTCACGATCTTAAACATATAATCGAGGTTTTCTTGGACGATCTTATTGCTCACTCTCGTAGTAGAATTGATCACCCGGGTCATACTTGTCTTGTTTTCGAGAGATGTCGCCGATATAATATTCGTTTGAATCCAAACAAGTGCATCTTTTGCATGAAAACTTGTCGCCTTCTAGGGTTCATAGTCTTGAAGGAAGGTATTCAAGTCGATCCATTAAAGGTTGAGGCAATACTTTGGTTGCCTCCCCCACGCAATTTGGTTCAACTTCAGATCTTCCAAGGGAGGGCTACTTTCTTGCATCGTTTGATTGTAAACTATGCCAGTCTTACCAATGGTTTCACGCAATTATTGAAGAAGGACGCACTTTTTATCTGGGATGAGCGAGCCCAACAGTCTTTCGATGCCCTGAAGAAATCCTTGGTATCGTCGCCTCTTCTTAGTCCACCCGACTATGCAAGATATTTTTTACTTTATGTGGCCATGTCTCAAGAGATGATTGGTATGGTGTTGGTTCAGATGAACGATGTGCTTCAAGAGTATGTTGTCTATTATCTTAGTCGAAACCTAATAGATGTTGAACTAAGATATTCTCACTTTGAGAAACTAGCCCTTGCGACTGCTCATGCAGTCCAACGATTAGGAAAATATATTTTGCTTAGGAAAACCACAGTTATAGCACATGTCAATCCATTTCAGTTCGTGCTCTCACGACGTCTAATTGGGGGGAAATATAATAAATGGATTGTCATCCTTCAGGAATTTGATCTTTATTTTGCTTTGGCAAAGTCGATGAAGTCCTTGGTTTTCACGGAGCTAATGTTGGATTTTCTGAGACTTGATGAGGAAGTAGTCCACAAAGATGAGAATTTATTCCTTATCTCGTCGAGGGACCCTTGGTATGGAGACATTATATATCTCCAGACTCTGAAGTTCCCTTCGCATTATTCGCAGGATGAGTGACGGTTTGTGAGACACCATGATAAATATTATGTCATTGTCGGTGAGACTTTGTATCGCCGAGGAAAAGACTCTCTCCTACGTCGTTGCTTAACTCATGAAGAAGCGGAGCTAGTGCTTAATGACTGCCATAGTGGAGCATGTGGTGGTCACTTATCTGGGCTTGCGATGGCGCAGCGTATCTTGCAAGTAGGTTATTTTTGGCCTACAATATTTAAGGATTGTGTTAATGTTGTGAAGAGATGTCACCCTTGTCAGGTGTTTTCTCAGAATATGCGCTCGCATCCTACTCCTCTCCATCCAGTCATCACCTTCGGTCCCTTCACCAAGTGGGGGGGTTGATTTCATGGATTGCAACCCAGCTTCGGCTAAGGGGCATCGCCATATCAGAGTGGTTGTTGATTACTTTACCAAATGGGATAAGGCCATGCTGTCCATTAAATCCGATGGTGCAACTGCATCCCACTTCGTATTCAATCAAATTATAGCTCAATTCGGTATCCCGAAGGATATTATCACTGACCATGGAAGTCACTTTCAAAAAAATATCATGGCAAAATTATCACTTAAGCTTGGGTTTAGACAAGATCACACATCTTCATATTATCCCCAAGCGAATGGCCAAGTCGAGGCAGTTAATAAATCCCTTAAATACATTCTCCAAAGGACCATCCAACAAAGCAAGAGTAATAGGCATATCATGTTGTATCCTGCTTTGTGGGCTTATCGAACCGCAGTAAAGACTTCCACCAGTTTATCACCTTTTTAGTTAGTCCATGGGTTGGAGTCCATCTTACCGATTGAATGCGAAATCGATTTGTTGAAACTAGACATAGAACTCCTGCCTAATACTTCAGAAGTAGAGAAGCATTTAGTCCACCTTGAGCAATTTGACGAGCAACGTCGAGATGACGCCGTGGCAATTGAAGGCAACAAACATTGTGTCAAGGATCAGTATGATAGGTCTATCCATCCCCAGCAATATGCTGAAGGTGACTTGGTTCTTCTTTATGACCAAACTAAAGAACCCCTGGGGGAAGCAATGTTTAACCCAATGTGGCACGGTCCTTATGTTTTGAGGTGTGTCCTAGAGAAATTAGCCTATGAGTTAGAGGATTATGAGGGGAACACCTTGAAGGATCCTACAAATGGGCTCTACCTCAAGTGATATTATGCTTGAGCTTCTATCTTGAGATGATACTTTTGTATACTACTGTATAGTTTCTGTACATAGTTTAGCTTTCCTGTGGTTTTTTTAGTCTGTTGATTTGCTTTCATTTGGTTGACAGATGTCAATGGAATCTCCATTTTTCTTGGGATTCGTGGATGGGGCTAGCTGTCATACGTAGAGACTAGCTTCTGTTGCGTGGGTTATTTACTCGCCCGACCATCGGATTGTGTCTTCAGGAGGTGCTTGTCTCAGTCCTACATCGAACAATGTGGTTGAGTATAGTGCCGTTATCGAGTTACTTCACGATGCCATTTCACATGATATCCAATATTTAGAGGTCCGCCTAGATTAACAACTGGTTGTGTCTCAGTTGAACAGCCAGTACTGTGTGAGGGATCCTACATTACTAAGGATGTTATTAAGGGTAAGACTCTTGGAGCGTCAATTTGTTTTTATTACATATATTCATGTTCCAAGATGTTTTAATCATGTAACTGATGCATATGCTAACTATGTCGTAGATTTGCATTTGTCACATCAATAAAAGAAACACACAAATAACATTCATACGTTTGTGCATACACAATAGTAGAGTCGAAAAATCATAGTGTTTTTCATTATCAAAATAATATGTCCAAAATTTGGTGTCATAATACAAAACTGGAGCTCGTAGCTCTCAAATATACAATCTGATACAAAAATATGAGACCCCATGGCATCTAAGCCCTATGGGGAAGCCTCACTGCCTCGACAGGATGTGTCTGTATGTAATAATGCACAATGTTGGCTATGCACCATAGTAATCGCACCCATCTGCCAGGTACCCCTACTACGTGTCTTTGCATCCCCTCTAGGAGATGCTCTACCTCAATCACTGGTACCCTGGTAGTCATACGGGTCAAGTTGACCCATACGATCTCTAATGTGCACTCTGCTACTATTCCTGCTACCTCACCACTGCTTCCCCTACGCCGATGTCGTGGGAAGCCTTGTGGTCTTCGTGGACCCAAGTCTGCGAGCAAATAGTCAAAAGTCAATACATGAAACCACACTAAAAATATTTTTGCTTTCACTTAAATCAAAAATACAAAAAAAAATTAAATATGCAAAACTTAAAAAGAGTATCTTACCAATGTCCCCGAATTCGCCCCCTGGTGGGAGCGGCATGTCTCGGTCCCCTCGGTAGTCAATCCCCTCATAGGGATAGTCGTCGATGGAGATCACCTGTCGCCGCCACCAGTGGAAAAAATCATCAGTATATAGTCTCCGAGATCCTACCCACCGGGTCTGGGAAGGATCTCGGAGACTATGTGGAGGGATTTCTACCCTCGGACTCAAGCCCAACACTCTCTCAAAGAAGAAGCTGCACAATATGCTACCAAAATCGAAGTTTTTGGTCCACCCTAGTTTGCACTCCGTCAGTTGGGTTTTCATGGTACCCAGCAGCATTGTGCACTAGTCATACACAGTTAGTCTCGGGCACTTGGCCGCATAGAATATCACTGTTCTTGAGGCCTGATGTAGAGAAGTTGGCCCTGTTATTCTCCAGAGCATGAGAATGATAATCTTCATGCTTAGACTCGCAATAGCCTCGGTAGGGATTTGGCTACCCAGATTCTGGGTGGCAGCAATGCAGTACATGTCTATATAGTCACTAATAGTGACTCCACCCCCGGCTATGCGAGATCGGAGGATTGCTACCTCCCCTCGGCGAGACAAACCAGTGATGAAATATATGTCTTCCACTTCTAGGTGAAGTGGTTTCCCATCCAAGTCAAAGTGTTGTGCTTTTGCATCCTAGTAATTGACCAACTGAGTGAGCAATCTGTTTTGGGCCCTCAAACCCCCGATGCTCCAAAATTTGTATAAACCACAAGCTTGCAATGCTTGTTGGGTGGCAAAATCTTCGTGAACTTGCTAATCAATGAGGTCATGCTCCCTTTCTCTCCATTTCAGAACCATCCTGGAAGAAAACAAATATTTTTTAGTGCCCATGTGTGTAAAAAACACCACCCCCGGTGCTCTACGCAAGCTAATTCATGGACAGTCGCAGGTACACGTGACCTACTGTTAGTTTGATCATGCAAACCGAGCCCTACACACGACCCGCAAAATTGTAGCCTGTGTACAACGAAAAATGGGTGTATACCAATGGAAAAATTAAAATTTGACCATTAAAAAAAAAAATAAAAGCTATAGAATTGAAGAGGAAGTTGAGAGCTCTTACCTGGTCCAGACAGCTCGTGATTCCGATGCTCCTAGCTCCCATAATTGTTGATTGAAGATTGGAGGTAAAAACAACCCAAATGCACTATGTCGAGTGAAAACTGGAAATGATGTGGTAAAAACAATTCTTTTACTATTTATCAATTTTTCAAACCCACTTTTATATAGTTTTTGCCATTTTTGAGTTATTTTGGACTAATATGTCGTTATGAAGTGCCTTTTTGAGCAATTTTTCTCGACGAGAGTGGAGTTTTGAACCTTTTCGCGCCTTCGATAGGTATATTCTTCAACTGGTGTATAGGCTAGGATTTCATTTCACCATTTCACCTACATTTTTGCATCGACCTTATGACCACATTCATAAACCTTAGGTGCGACCCCGCTTTTTAACTGACACAAAACCTCTATGCTTCTTTAGAGGTGTCATTATTTGGTGGTAGGGCCTGTCCGACCATGGGTTCCTTAGTTAGATCATTTTATGTCTTTCAGCATCCATGCAGTTGTTTCTCCTTAGGATTGGGAGTCCTTTGTAGCCATGCCATGACATTGCGATAAATTCTCATACTCTACTTTATCTTTATTCTAGCCATCTCCCATAAGGACTCCCCGTTTATGTCGACTTGTGAATGCATTGCATTATCCTGCTTGCCTTTGAGCCTTATGTTGGCTCCCTCTTTTCTCATTTATTAGCCATTTTCCTAAGCACTTTGCCTTTCGAGCCAAGAAGAGCTATAATTTATCCTTGGCAGCTTGATGACCCTTACCTTGAGGGAACACCCCCCCGAGTGTCCACATCTTGCACATGATTCCTTGCATTGAACATAGGTATGTTCCATTGCCTGGAACTAGTTTGCTTTCCCATGACACTCGTTTCCTCATTTTTGTACTATAAGCAATTTTATTCTTTTTCAAGCTTTATAATATGAAAAAGACCAAAAAAATCATATAATTTCAAAAAAGACGGATGGAATTTTTTTTACTACCTTCTATTGGAAGCTTTCATGTCGTCTTTGAGCAGAGCATACATATCCACTCCATGAATCATGATTCGGGACATTAGTATGACCTTCGGAAGCTATACTCGTTTCTCAGATATTACTCCACCGACTGGTTAAGCTTATAGTCATTATGGAGCCGTTGTCGATGCCTCATGCGTCACACAGTATTATCATTATCTAGTGCTTGATTCTATGCTTCCTAAGTCTTTTCATCTGCCCATGCTCTTGTTCAAAGGAAGTATTGAAACCAGATTCAACCACTCCTCATATCTCTTAACTATTGCATGTTGGCCATCCCTTATGAGTCTAGTTCAATCACGTTCTTCCAAATCTTTCAGCCTAGCTGCTACCTCGTGCTCGTTGACGGGGGATCCATTAATGCCTTTCTTCGAGCGAATCTCATTCCATCGACTCCAACTCATTTATTCTGGAATCGAGATTTAGAGTCCTATTGAGTACCTTGAGAATTTCAACCATTAGTGGTAGGTACTCTCGCCATCGACAATTGGGAACTCATTAATGTCCCCTAATCGATGGATTTGTCATAGTATTCGACCTCAATACCTCTATTCACACTTTGATGAATGTACTCAGTGCCTTGATGCCCATGTTCATTATTGGTGGGTTATCTTGCGTCTGTTAATGGTATACATCATTGACCGATAATCAGAAGATGTCACATTAGGTTCGACATCAGTACCCTTATTCAACTGACGAGACATGCACAGTAGACGGTTTGTGTAGAAGACCCTGGACTTCAATAGCATTCAATATGCTACTTGTGATTGTGATTGTACCTATGGGATATTATTCTCATACATCAACAGTTTGTACCATCATTCTGCACCAGTTGTTTCCTCTTCAGCAGGAGACCATATCTTACTGTATTTGGGTCATGGCTATGACCATTCATGACATGTATTCATTATATATTGCCTATTCATGGCCATTGTATCTGATTGCTATGTATTGTACCGATATGTATACAGAGACATCATTGTATTATGAGGAGTGGACTACTCCTTCCATTTGTGCCTCCATCACTCCACTTCTGAGATTTATAATGTATTTCGGCCATCGTAGTACCTTCTCTGGCCTCACACATTAGGGGGCATCTTTTACACCATATTTTGCCACCTTGTGAGCATTAGCATTCATTGGCCTCCATTATCCATTTATGGACTTATAACCACTTTTTGTCCTCCATAGACCCTTTTTTGCCCTATTTTTATTCCTATACGTGAGCTGCTTCACTACAACTCGTGCATACGCGGGCTGCACCATTATATCCCACGTACATCGAGTTAATTGGTAAAATAGAGTAAAATCTCCCTTTTTCACTCCAAAAATCCGGCCATTGTGACCTTTGGCCCTCCATGTATCTCGAAACGACTCGATCCGACCTTTCACTTTCGTTTGGAAGGTTATATATTGAGCCATTATGCATGGAAGGAGGAGATGAGGAAGAGAAGAGCATCGAAACTCTATTGGAATTTTTCCATGGCTTGAGTCTACATCCATTGATCCTTGTTGTTGTGAACCTCTTATGTTCACCTACCAAACTCTTCCATATCTTGTGAGCGATTTACTCCTTTACTCATGAGTTTTCCATTGCATGGGGGATTGAAGTGGTGGAGGCAAAGTGGAGGGACCTAGTTCTTGGTTCAGATGAGTTTCCGATAAGAGGTTGTATCATGTACTTCTTGTTCATATTAATAGAAATACTCATTTTCTCATCCAAATGATATTGTGAATGGTTGTTTATTATCATTGGGTACATTTGATTTTATATAACACGGATTATGCTATTGTATATGCTAACATATTTCATATATCATATGCACTTGCTTGTGTTTATTGTTGAGACTAAGCTACAGGTTCAAGTGTGTTGATTCGAAAGCTCAATGGGGATCTTCATCGAATGTCCAGATTGAGGTTGGTCTTTTATTCCACTTCTTAGCATTTACATTTATATATCATATGTTGGGAATTGAGTTGATTTCTTGGTGTCATCTGTATGTTGTGGTCTACCCCAAGCCATAGGAATTTTTTCATACTCGTGCCTTTTCAAAAGGATTTTTTTTTGTTTATTAATCAAACAATAAACCCTGCGTGTTTTTACTTACCTTTATTTAATCCTTGTTCTATTAACTGGATGAGAAATATTCTTATTTAAATCCATGTCTTGTGTGGACATCTAAAAAACCTGTTTTAACAAATATTATTTAAGCTTAGCGCTGTCATACTCACATATGGTTTTTCTTCAGTTTGGAAGGTCAATTTTTCGCACGTGTGAGCACCAAAGAAGAACCTGACACCATGGCTAGATGGAAAGATTTCCAAAGAATAGATCCACACCTTTGGATGGATTTATCTGCACAACCACAACTTCTGGCGTGCATTCCAAATGCCTCTCAACCTTCATTTAGACAGAAAAACAACTTTTTTTTCTCAATTTGGTAGGTTTGTCTTTCGCACGTGTAACCTCCAGAGAGAAATCTAAGACCATGAATAGATGGCCATATAATCAAGGAAAATACCCATGCCAACTGATGAATTTATCAGTACATGGACAATTTCTGGCAGGAATTTCCAAATGGCCCCTTAACCTTCAGTTTTCAACACTTGGACAAATTTCATTTGTTCTTAATATGCAAAACAATATTTTTCTCACTTTGGCAGGTTGATTTCTTGCACATGTGACGATCATAAGAAAAACTAAAAATATGAATGGATAACCACTTCAACAAGGAACATATCCATGTCACCTTTTGAATTTGTTGATACACACACATCATCTAGCGAGCATTTGAAACTAGCTTTTTAAACTACCAATTCAACACTTAAACAAAATTGTCAAACCCTAGGTCAACATGAAGAGATTTTTATTTTCATCAAATTGGAAGTATGAGACACCCAATGGATAGATTCCAACATGTTGATTCTATCCAGACCAATTTCATCCTTTGAAACCTCTTTCTCTCTCCTCTACGGGCATTTTTTTGGAGTAGCGCAAATCAAGCTCGAATGTACTTTTGGCAGATTGATATCTTCACCTTCAGATACTTTTTGGACAAATTAATGATATGGTTGGATGCACCACTCAAAAATATAGAGACCCATACCCTCAAAATAATTTAAGCCATCAACTATAGGAAATGGCGGGAATTTTACAAAGGTCACTTAGGCAGTTTTACAAGTAATTTTATACTTAGACAATTTGTGCATTTTACTGGACTCAAACAACCTGCCTGTTGGTAGTACGGCTGCCGTTACACCAAAACCCATAGGTGATTGGTAAACTCACCACCGCCAAATTTCAAGGATCCGCGAGAGGCGATTAGTCCCTTGTCACGATACACCGGGGAGCGCTGACTACTTGCAATTTCGTGCAACAATCTCCCCCTCAGCACGAGCCGAGTGTGTATCGAACTCGTGACCTCTCACTCTAATACCAATTGTTGGTAGTATGGCTACCGTTACACCAAAACCCATAGGTGATTGGTAAACTCACCACCGCCAGATTTCAAGGATCCACGAGAGGCGATTAGTCCCTTGTCACAATACACCGGGGAGCGCTGACTACTTGCAATTTCGTGCAACACTGCCCGAAGCATTTTTTTGGAAGATCCATAACTTCCTCCTCAAACACTCTCAAGATAAACTGAGACCATGGTCAAGTAGACATATCAACAAGTTACATCCTGACAAGATGGGGCAGGCATTTACCTTGACCTATGAGGTATGATGAGAATTTTCTTAAGGCCACTTGGACCAATTTTCCAACCGTATTAAAGGAAATTTGAGGTCTAAAATGAGCATTATAAAAAAATGTGCCATGGATGAGTTGGATTTCTCAAACCAGTAGAATTTCAATAGCTTTGGTCAACCATTATGGTTGAGTTGGACATAAGAAGTTAAAGATGTTATGTGTCATAATTTTATTTGACAATAACTAACTTCATATAACCCTCACCTTGGTTAAGATTTTGAAAAGTACATTTTGAAATATGATAAATATACTTGAAATAATAAATATAGAATATTTTATATTATCACTACTTCTAATTTTGTTAAAATATAAATCTCACATTAATTAAGATGATAGTGGAGTAATTTTGAAATAATAAATATTGATTAATTTATATTATCACTACATCTAAATTCTTTAAAATATAAAGCTCACATTAAATAAGATGATAGTGGAGTAATTTTGAAATAATAAAAATATTTATATAATTAATCTCTTAAAAATAAAAATAAAAAATATTTTAAAAAATATCATAAATAAAAAAATAGGAGAGAGATATAATAAGATTTCGCTATTCTAGCGATAACTTTCTCATCCAAACTCAGAATTCGACACTTTTGGTACCATTGGAAATGTATCGATGAGAGCTTTCTAATGATACCAAAAACGTCAAATTCCAAGTTCAGAGGAGAAATTTATCGCAAAAATAACAAAAGCTTATTTTATCTCTCTCCTATTTTTTTTATTTATGATACTTTTTAAAATTTATTTATTGTTATTTATAAGAGATTTACTTGAAATAATAAATATAGAGTAATGTATATTAATACTACTTCTAAATTCTTTAAAATATAAAGCTCACATTAATTAAGATGATAGTGGAGTAATTTTGAAATAATAAAAATATTTATATAATTAATCTCTTAAAAATAAAAATAAAGAATATTTAAAAAAGTATCATAAATAAAAAAATAGGAGAGAGATAAAATAAGATTTCTCTATTTTATTGATAACGTTCTCATCCGAACACATATTTAATGATTTTGGTACCATTGGAAAGGTCTCATCGGAGACCTTTCCAATGGTACCAAAATCATTAAATATGTGTTCGGATGAGAACGTTATCAATAAAATAGAGAAATCTTATTTTATCTCTCTCCTATTGGTATCAAAAGCGTCAAATTCCGAGTTCGGAGGAAAAACTTATCGCAAAAATAGAGAAAGCTTATTTTATCTCTCTCCTATTTTTTTTATTTATGATACTTTTTAAAATTTATTTATTGTTATTTATAAGAGATTAATTGTATAAATGCTTTTATTATTTCAAAATTACTCCACTAGCATCTTAATTAATGTTTGATTTGTATTTTAAAAGACTTCGAAGTAATGATAATATAAAATAAAATAAAAATAGTGATTGTTTATTTTTAGTATTATTGTAATTATAATTTTAGTTTTTCTTTAAGTTTTAGATTTTATTACCTCAGATCCAGGTGTTAGCCCTGTTCACACGGGCCAACCTCCACTTGGCCACTACACCAGCCGAGGCCACGTGATTGAGAGTACCATCCACCTTCCAGCACGCTCCCAACGACGGCGGCGAGCATTCAAGATTTGAGGTCGGGCCCCAAGACTCTTACCGATGCCATGATGATGGGCGATGGACGAAGCCACTGGAAGACATTAATTCCGCCACCTTTTCCAAGGATGAAAGCCTGTTGCATTTACTGCTCTCATGTGAGGGAAATTGTTTGGCTTGGCTCCATAAAGCCAAGTGTCGACTCTCCTCACTGCTCTGATGTCATGTTTTCTGCCCATATAATCCTCATGGCTATCCCTGTGTCCCTGTTCCTGGAAGCTCTCAAGCAACTAGACACCATGAAATGAACTAGAGGCACCCCCTGTCGTGGTAGCAGCAGAAAAGGATATGGCTCAGGAAGGCGTCCTAATATTGCTATGGATTGGACAGTAATGAATGGTTATGTAGAGCGTATTTCTGCTCGGACCCGCAGTCTCATTGATGGATGGGAAGCTCATAGGGTTGTGACTCTCCTAGCCTCGGGATGCAATGGTGGAGCTATCAACCATTATTGGCTGCTGAAAAATATGATGAGTACTTTGGTAGAGGAAATGGAAACAAGCTAGGAAGCCAACACCAGCATTGTTTGGAACATAAAATTCAGTCTAATAGAAGCCTCGGAACGCCTGAGCACTATGGATGCAAACATGACTTGGGACATCTTGTCCCTTGGGCATAGCAAGGAGTTGGAAACTCTGGGAAAAGAAGCAGTGACCAGCGAACATGCAGCTCCGGACGATGGCTCAGCCAAGGAGAAGGCTATGGTGAGAAAGCACATGGCTCAGACACCTGCTACGTTGGCCAACCACACGGCGCAAGATGGTCACAGTGCACCTGAACCCTCTCCCCTGTCCTCCCCTCTCCGGAGACAATTGAATATTTCTATGTAGGCTGTCCCATCCTTGAGGAGGAACCAGAAGCACCGTTTGCAGAGGCATGCCCCTAGATGGGCCGCTCCAGCTCCAAGTTATTTTTGTAATGTTCAACTTTTTTCTTTCTATTTCTTTTACAGTGTGCTATCTAGAACTCCCAGACATTATGATATATTCTTTTGGAAAAAGGCCCAACCTTTTTTCTGGGTAGGCCTCACCCAAGGGGTCTTAATTTTGTATAATGACAGTCATTTCAGTATTTTTGAGTGACTCGGATGGTGGCTTCATCACTTGAGGCCTCCCCAGTCAGTGCCAGACTCTTCGGTTACATATGTAATTCTCGCCATCTTTTTCGGCTATGTTTATTAAATTTTCCTTTGCAACTTACAAAAAAAAGTTTTAGATTTTATTAAATATATAAAAAGAAGTAGTGGTACATTTACTAAAAAATTAAATAAATTATAATATAAATTTAAAAAATTTACCACTATATCATTTATTGTGTATGCACAATAATCTAAACCTTTCATTATTATTTTCAACCATCTTCTCTTAACTCTACACCAACCCAACATACTTGTCAACTACCATTAATTAGATATTATAGATTGACCTTCACTAAATAACACCTTTAACTTAGTGTGACATGGCATATTTTTAATGTGACGTTGATTTTTTATTTTTTTTTCCTTAGGAGGCCCATTTTAGACCTCAAATTTCCTCTAATAGTGACTTAGTCAATTTCCAGAATTTCTCCAAACTGACACATCTCTATATAATTAGGTCAAATTATAATAATGACATCATGAAGGTAATAGAACATCATATGGTGGATTTTCATGTTCATCACCCATGCCACATCATCATATCATCATATCTTTTGTTATTAATGAATACTTTTGTCATCAATGACAATTATACTCAACACTAGGTAGGGTGAAGTGTTTATTTGTCCCATAAAATAAAATAAAAATAAAAAATAAGAATGCATGCATTAATGTGTTGTAGCATAGTGGCGAGAGGGATGTGTGTTGTAGTTTAGTGGTAAAAGGTTTGTAAATTTGATTTGCCTCGACGCTTCGCGTTTATACTGGTTATCAAAAAGTATTGCATAGAAAATTAAATTAAATTTAATCAAAATAAGTTATATATATATATTATTTTTATTTACATTCATTATAGATTATATAGAATTTACTAATATTATATTTATGTTATAGTTTTCATGTTTTTTATTTCAAAGATTTAACATCTTATATTTGTAGTTTTAGTCAGGATTCACTTGAATCATTCTTTTATATGTTTATTTTTATTTTATGTGCACAACATTGAGCTTCTTGTGGCATGTTTTATGACTTATTCACTATAAAACATTCAACAATAAAAAAATCTATAAAACATTAAATATATAGAGAGAGGGACATCACCACCTTATATCTCTTGTTTATTAATATAATATACCATTTTAACATTAACATTATCCTATAGTAAAAAACTCTTAAATGATTTTAATACAAAACCCTTTATATAAAAAAATTAAATTATAATGATAAACAATGTACTCGATGGCATCATGTATTGGGCATGGGTTTTGATCTAAGGTGGAGACGACCATAGCTAACTGCCCCAACCACCCCGCCTACAATATGAACCCCAAGATTTGAATGGTTGAATACATGATTTTTCGCATTTTCTTCCGAACAAAGAAATTAATAAAGAAAATTTTCTAATTTATTTACTTATATTTATAGCATATAAAATACCAAATTTATTATTTAAAATAAATTTTATTATATAAATACCTGTGTTTTATTTTAAAATTGAGTATTTTAAAATTGAGGATATAATATTTTTTAATTAAAAAATAATGAAAATAGCAAATTATAATCCAAACATTAACAAAATAAGAGCTCGTAAGTTCTCAATTTCTCAACTCCCCTCACCTAATATAATTGTCAGTTTCCAATATCTCCATGCCCCTCTGTCAGTTCAACTAACCAGCAAAGCTCATTCAAATACAGAAAGGTGTGCACAAACTTGATTCAACATGGAAAGGAAATCATAGACACACAAATTTGCTACATTATATGAAATTTGTCTGTATATGGAATTTAAAAGTGAAAATCATTGCACTGGAAACCAATATTAAGCTTTAATAATAAAACTTGAGAAAAATATCATATAGGTTTTATAATTGAGTTGTAGCGGCATGCATGTTTTTTTAAATAGAAAGTTTTGGGTGAGTGATCTCTATTTTATTTTGTGCATGAAGAGACTCCTATGCTAAATGAAGGGTGCACTGGCCTCTGAAAGTTAAATGAATCATAATTCCAAAATGAATCTAAATGAAGGTTTCCTAAATGTTAATGGATACTACCATTCTTTGCTTTCCTTGTTGAAAAAAGGTGTGGAAAAAGGATTTATTAAGCCTAGAACGGGACATATTGTTAATTTTGCTCTAACAGCTAAGGAACGGAACGGATAGAAATAATGAAAGTAAGCTTGTATACCAATTTTGTCATTATTCAAATGATTTTATAAAAACAAAATTGTTTTTAGTTGTGATCAAAGTGTGATCACCAATATTAAGTTTTAATAATAAAACTAGACAAAAGTATCATATAGGTTTTATAGTTTTGTTGTAGCTGTATGTATGGTTTTTTTATGGGTTTAATGATATGTGATTTATTTTGTGCAGGAATAGGGTCTTAATTCTTACTGCGTTGCACCAAAATAATGTTGGGAGGTGGAGCAACTTGGTTATTTTTTAGTTGGTTTAATGTTTTTTTCATTTTGCTTATTTTTTATTATTTTTTATCATGCAAGTTGTTTTTGGTTTAATGTCTCTTCCATTTTGTTTATTTTTATCATTTGTAGATAAATTTTAATGTCTATACATTTTACAATGGAAAATAAATTTATTGTCCATGTTTGAGCATTAATTTTCTAATTTTTATATCTATTGGAAACAAAAATAAAATAGTAATTACATCATTTATAACCTAATTAATATAATTGATGGACTTGTAATAACTGTAAAATAGACCATTATTTCTTAATATTAACATTAACATTAATATTAGGAAGTATAATCGTTAACATTAACATTAATATTGATATTAATATATTAACATTAACAATATTAAAAATTAACATTAATAGCCAGATAGGTTAGCTCGAGTGGTTGATAGCTGTGATTTATAAGTAGAAGGTCTCAGGGTCAAATCCTCAGGTGGCTATGCATTGATCTATAAGGGTCTCACTTGATGTCCCCATCGGGTTAGGCTCTGTAATTAGAGCCGGCGGGGTGACGCCCCTTCGAGTGGCCCCCCTGTAGCTCCTCTCTGGGGTTGTGAACCACATTGAAAAAAAAAAATATTAATAACATTACTAATATCATTAATAAAATTAATAATAACATTAATAACATTAGTTGATTGGTTAGCTAGAGTGAATTCTCTAAGTAGCAAGTAGGAGGTCACGGAGTCAAGTCCCCTGGCGAGCTATTATGTGAGTGTCGAGGACCCCACTCAATGTCTTGTTAAGTTAGGCTCCATATTACTAATATTATGAAACACCGATATAAACTTTAAACATAACATAAACTCATAAAATTAATATTAACATTAATATTACCGATAATATTAACATTAACATTAATATTTCCTAATATTAATATTAATATTAATATTAATGTTTTCTAATAATATTAATATTAACATTTATTTTTTATTTGAATTCATAAAAGATCATGACAATTTACGAATATATTATATTTATGTTACATTTTTCATGTTTTCAAAGATTTGTCATCACATCTTTATGGTTTTTAATCAAAATTCATTTGAATAACTCTTTTAGATGATCATTTTTATTTTATGAATACAATATTCATCAACATGGAGCTTTTTATGACATATTCACAACAAAATTATAGAACATTAAAAAATAAAAATTTTATAAAACATTAAATATATGGTGAGGGACATTGGCAATTTATAACCCTTATTTAGGCCAGCAATGTAGCTCACTTGGTGAGTGATGAGGCCTGGGCTTTTCAGAAAGTGTAAGGTGGGGTTCAATTTCCCTACACTCCATCGCATTGAAAAAAAAAAAAAAACCTTATTTATTAATATCATATACTGTTTTAACATTCAACATAAACATAGAATAAAGAACTCTTTATATAATTAAAAAAATAAAATTCAAAACCTATATTAATTTATGCTTAACAAAAAGTCTTATTATTAATAAAATAAGAAAACCATTAACTTGGTTAATAACATTTTGTAAGCTAAACTAAAAGCGAAGTATGTAACAATTTGAATTAAGGCTCGCGTACCATTATGCATAAATAAACTGCCTCTTCTAGGTAACCTTGCATGCCAAGAAGGCTAGTCTCTTATTCGTGTGAGAGGTCATTTGAATCGTTGAATACACTATTTTTCGCAATTAATAAGAATTTTTTTTAATATATATATATATATATATATATATATTATATATATATAATCTTTATTAATAGGTGTTTTTATTTTAAAATTGGAAAATATTAATTTTTTAATTAAAAGAAAATAATATTCTTCTTCATGTACATAAAAATATAATCAATTTCATACCTTGTAAATTATAATCCAAACATTAACAAAATGAGGGCTTAAGGGCTTGTCAATTCTCAATTGCTCAACTCCCTTCACCTAATATAATTCTTAGTTTCCAATAGCTCCATGCCCCTCTATCAGTTCAACTACCCATCAAAGCTCATTTAAATGTAGAAAGGAGTGCAAGGACTTGATGCAACATGGAAAGGAATGAATAGACATACAAACTTGCTAGATTATATGAAATTTGTCTATATATGAAATTTAAAAGTGAAAACCCTTACACAAGAAACCAACATTAAGCTCTAACAATAAAACTATCTAAAAAACTATCATATAGGTTTTGTAGTTGAGTTGTAGCGCCATGCATGTGTTTTTGAAAGAGAAAGTTTTGGGTGAGTGATTTATGTTTTATTTTGTGCATGAAGAGGCTACTCTACTAAATGAAGGGTTCAATTTCCTTTGAAAGTTAAATGAATCCTAATTTCAGGATGAATCTCTCTTTTTAGAGTTAATGGAACTTATAAGAATAATGACATCTTATGTACGCAATGAAAAGTAGCTTGGATTTGGTTTTTAGGTGGGCTTTCTCATGGATATTACCATTCCTTGCTTTCCTTGCTCAAAAAAGGTGTGGAAAAGGGATTTATTAAGCCTATAATGTAACATATTGTTGTTTCTACTCTAACAAGTAAGGAATTTATAGAAATAATGTCATTAATATCATTATTGGTATATAAGCTTAATAAATATCATTAAATATATGCTAATTAATTGGACGTCAAATTATCGATCGGGGACTCGTAGACTTAGAGGTGTTGGCACTGTATGTACAGGATCGTAGCCTAAACTAACCTAACCTAGCCTAACCTAATGCCTAAAAACACACTTAGGAATAAACCAAACGTACAAGAATAGAATAGCACCTAAGGCAGAAGCTCGACGTAGGGGGACCATATCTCATGATTTAGGTATTTAATCTTTCTGTTGGTGGTTGTTAAAATGTGAAAAGCACAAGTATGAAAATTAAGTGTGGAAAGTAAAATACAAGTGTTGAAATCTAATGTGCAAAACTCAAGCTAAATTAGAAATCAAAATTAAAGTGTAAATTCAGAGTGTAGAAAGTAAAAACAAAGTACACTAAACTATCCTAAGGAAAACGATTAATTATTCCTATATTGAAAATCCATTCCTCTCATGCAACATTATAATATTTTTACAATACAACCAAGTAAAATATATTAACAATGACAATATTTAAAATTACAAAACTCAGCTTAACCATATATAAAGTTTATGAAACTCGCAAATTATAAAATCTAAAATTTATACAAAATATATATTAATGTCATTCCATGAAGATGGGTAACTCTTTTTGGCCAAATATGGCAAAAAATGGAAATTTTACCCATGTATTAAATTGAAGCCCTCGAAACTTATATTTTCCATATGAATTTCAACATGTAGTTAAAAAACGAAATGTAGAGAATTATGTTGGATTTCCAATGATATTTTTTTTAAAATATACCAATGCCATTTATTGTGTCAAATTTTCATTTAATGAAACGTGTGTCCTTAAAAATTTGAAGAGCAATTAACAAGTGGCTTGTGTGTGTGAAAAATAATTTAATGTTAAATTAATAGTTAAAAAATATATATGTGAACAGGATCTAGACATAATGCACTGTGCGTACATATTTTTCTTTTAATTTATCTCAAAAATTTATATTTATTATTTTTTTTCGAAACTGACCAGTGAATATTTCAGTTGCATTTTGCACACATGTGCGTGTGTGCGCCAAATATTTTGATTGTTTACATAATTTGAAAAACTAAAAACACCCTTTTGAAGAGGACGCACTGATGTGGTGCTTGTATATTTAAAAAAAAAATTGGATGTGTATTTTGAATGTTTTTGATATATCTTTGATCTGATTCGAAGTTGTTGACAAGGTTTTTTAGGCTAAACTTTAGCAGAAATTTAAAAAACAATGACATACGAAGATAAAAAATTGTAAATTATATGTACATGGATAGATGATTCATTGACGAATCCAACAGTATCAATTCCTCCCATTAATGTGCATTTAATGACATAGTTTAAGCCCTTGAAAGATAGACAACATTTTCTTTCTGCAGTGAAAATGGCTTTCGGCCTGTTTTTAGGACCTCTATTGAGGTATTTGCTCGATCAGGGTTTTTAAATACCTCGATCAAGTGTTTTACATAGAGCTCATTTGATTTCTCTTCAAGCTCTGAATCGATGTTTTTTATATTTTTTTTATTTTGTTTCAACAGCTCGATCGAGCAATTGCTCAATCGAGGGCTTAACCAATCCCTCGATCGAGGTTTCAGTAGCTCGATCAAGGTCTTTTTTTAACCCTCGACTGAGGTCTTTTAAATCCCTCAATCGAGATGTTTTAAAACCCTCAATCGAGGTCTTAATACCTCGATCGAGGGCTTTAAAAGACCTCAATCGAGGGTCTTCTTCACAAATTTGTGGCGCTTCACTTGCCAAAAATCGTGAACCACCTTCATGGAATCACTTTAGGTCATTGCCGAGCGAGACACCAATTTGGTGTATGATACCCCCTTTTTTGAGGGACAAGGGCCCCACCTCTACTCAGTGATTTAACTGCTAAAGTCTACATAAGTGTACATACCTTACCCCCCTCCGGATTTGAACCTATGACCTGCTAGGAGGAAACACATGCTCTTAACCATTAGGACCAATCAAACTGTTAAAACTTCAAACAAATTTTATTATAATATAAACTATAAACAAATTTTGATTATCACTACAATTTTTAAACTACAAACGTTATTTAAACTACAAATTTATTTATAATATAAAATTCAAAAAAATCTTATTACAATCATCAACATATTTTTACGCCGTAGGCGTTTCAACAACGAGAAGCATAACCATCCACGTCGTCTATATTCCTTACTCATATAGCAAATGGAATGCTACCATGTGGATGTGGATGGTGCCATCTAGATTTGATATTTTCCCGTTGATTTTCACGTTGCTCCGGTGTTCTATCCTCTGGTTTGCCTGCTATCCTCCTTGCTACTCCCATCTCTGCCATCAGAGCCAAGGCTTCCACTCGTGATGGGGACAAGGGAAGCAGGCTGTTGGGCCTCCTTCTGCAAACCAATTACAAATATATATATATAAGAAACCAGTTCAAAGAGTTCTCTCTACGGTTCTCACTGTTGAGAGGTAAAACCTACATCTACCTAAGAGAGATCTGAGAAATATGCGGAGGACAAGGATAAGCAATAGTTGAATACACACAACCATCAAGGGAAACGAGCTCTGTCGCTAGTTATCGTGTCCGTGTAGCAGGAGCCACATTGGTTTAGATTCTCTCCAACCTTACCAGTTGGAATGCATCTACACAGTTGACAGCACTCCTCGTAGTGACTGATACACTGCCCATTTTGTCCGTACATATTCTCACAACCCACAGGGCAGTCCGCAGGACCAGAAATATTATAATCATTAGTCTCATAACATAACATAGCATCTCATCTACCTACACACATTAACTCAATGATATTCATGCGAATACAAACCGAACCTGCACATTTTTTGAGCTCGCCCTTTGCTTGCGGCTAAAATCACAAGGAAAAACTAGATAAGTTAGCCAAGCTTTGGGATACCTGCTGTCTATTCTGGCTGATGACACTGTAAATTAAAATTAAAATTAAAACAGAGGATGTCTAAACACGACCTAACATCCATAGGAACAGTATTATCTTACTTGACATAGAACCAATATCAGGAGACCTGTTACAATCAGGAGCTTCTTCGCAATTTCTATTGAAATCGCCATGAAATTTAGTACAGAAAAACACGTCGCTTATTGTTAAAGCTCTGCAACCTACAATTTGAACAGATTTCAATGCCGAAACAATATGGTACCATCCATAGTTTTGAATTACACTCTCTGTTTGCATTATTTATAATACTTTATCTTTGAGGATTGGAGAAACGTGAAACAACTGGCAACGGGTTTCAACTTGAGTCTTAGGAAGTTGCTTTCCTATTATATTTTTAATGTCCGTAAGCTCAGTAGACAAAGCTACAGGAAAGAGGGAATGTAGGGGCCATCGAATCCCTCAGGGAAGACGTGCTATATATTTGCGCATATATCATTTTATCAACACATCCCTATCAGTACTCTACATTGCCCATGAATTAATGCATATCACCAAGTGCTTCATGCATCAACACATCCCTATAACACTAAATAAATGCGATACTTGGAAAGCAGAAGAGACAAGGGGGGGACCTGGGAAACAATCCCGGAGTTGGTTTGGCAACGATAGGAAGAGGCTGCAGGTCCCAATCATTATCCATAGAAGGATGAAGTACTTGACAACGCAGGTATGTTTCATGCCTCGGAATCCCTATCAGCCATAGGCAACCAGTTCCTCCTTATAAAGAACAGAAGATGAGACTGAAAACCCTGTCGATGCTCCTTATACCTTGGGATGCTCTACAAGCCACAAGAAATTGCCCACGTTAATAATTTTTCCCTTATTCAAATGCCCTTCCACCATTTCGTCCAGTTCCTTGAACTTCATAGCAAGGTGGTCTTCATCTTTGTTTTCTGAAGAGAAGGCATATATCTCTGTTTAAATGGGAAGGATCTGAAGCTACATAGGAATTTCAACGTACCAAGCCAAACGTCGGGATCAGTGCTTAAGCCATAAGCCCAAAAACTAGCGAATTCTATGTATTGAGTGAGCCTGCCTGGTGAACCAGGCAGTGTTTATTGTGCACAGACTTTCTCTAACAAGAAAATTCCAATCCAATACTTAAGCTTGCGCTAGGGAACAATATTGGCAATGCTCATCCAGAAGAAATTCGTTGTTCTTTGATGTAGAGGAGATGGAAACACCTGTGGATATTTTACAAACCCAAGCAGGAGATGGTTCGACCTCCTGGAACATAGCCCGTAACCTTTCATTGAAACCCTAGTTGTATGGACAAAAATGCAGAGCAGATAGAAATGTTTGGAGGAAGAAAATGATCCTGAGACTGGAAAACTGGATTTTAGAGGAAAGGTTGAACACACAAGCTTAGGGAAGGGTTGAAGCATGAGCAACAGACATGCGTACTTCATGTGTGATCCCAATAATACATATGTTAATTAAAATTTTATATAGAGAAAAAAAGAGACAACTTAATTGCAAAAACAAAAAGTATAATATTCAACTTGCTATTATCGATGTTTAGCGTGGGTTCATTGGAAAGGACACCTGGCCATGCATGCCCTCGTGTCTAAAAATTACGCTGTGGTCGATTTTTAGCATGGGTTTATTCCCGAGGAAAGGTGGGTTTAACATCTATTTAGCTTTAACATTCTATTTAAGACCACGAAAATTCTTTTTGATAAGTAGTACTTTTAATACTTAAACCCAAGCTGGTAAACATCTTAGCTATGGGGTAGTTTTCTTATGGAATTCAAAGCCTCTACCATAACCACTACTACCATATATTGTAATATTTTGATTTATTAAAAGAGCTCATTAAAGAGGTGGAGGATTCATTTTCCCTAAAATCGAGAAACCTGCAACTGGTTGGTAACTTGGTAGATCACATTCAATGCTAAAAAGAAAATTCGATTTGGTAGAATGGGATAGAAATCAATACAATTGATGAATCACATTTAATGTTTGAATGTAAATGGATCATTTTTAAACTAATTTGATGAAAATATGACAACGATTCTCGAACATGAAATCCAGATAAAAAAAAATTCCGAGAATAATAATATAAATACCTAATTTTACTTTAGATTAAATCCAGATTAAAAATCTTGAGAATAATAGTATAAATACCTAATTTTACTTATTTTACTTTACTTTAGATTAATGTGGTATAAAAAATAAAAATAAAAGTAAAGTTGAAATCTCTATTATCAAACAGAACTTTTCATTGCTAATTATTTCATGTGCCATTGCACACAAATCATTTAAAATAAAAATAAAAATAATAAATGTTGTTTGTAAGAAAGTTTTTACAACTTACCATTAACCATGTGAAAAATAATGTCCTTTTACTTGAAAGATTTAATGCCTTGTACGTAGTTGTTTAATGTTATTTAGCGTGTGGCTTGGATCCTTGAAAAGAAAAATATCCTTGAAAGTATTGATATTCCTCGTGAGGGATTTGACGAGTACTATAGAATGAATTGATCGGGACTAACATGACGATTTGCAGAATCCATAATTTCTTTACACAATGCGGTTTCACGCGCGAAGCTCATATCTCACTTGGCTTTCAATTCCCAAATCCCAATTTCTATCTCCTTTGGACACTCCTCACTGTATATGCTGTGTCCTTGACATGAAGGCAGCTTGTTGTAACGTTAACGAGTCTTGTAAAAAAAATTAATTTATCGTCTCATCTATAGTGCAATTACCCAATGTATGTTTTGAGTGAATAGAAATTGATTTTAAAACTAGTTTGTTTGTAAAATCAAGTTAGAGCTTTACTTCGATCTACTAAATTGGATTAAGCTTTATGATAGCCATATATATATATAATAAAGAAAAGAAACAAGCGCATATGTCATTCTTATCCATTCTTAGTTTTACCCGAAGGACCTATACCAAAACCCAATAAGATTCATAATGATAATTTTAAGTTAGAGAAGTCTCTAGACTATCAATAATAACTCTTTTTAGACTTTACATTATTTTAATTCCCAAAATCTTGTGATGGACATGTATCCTCAAAATTTTAGCCTATTCATTTGCATGGAAAGAGACACTCCTTGAACAAAAGGTTTCCATTAATGGAAAGAGACGCAATGCAGATCATGGTTATTAAAGCAACCTTCTTGCATGAAAAGGCATTGGGATTCCTTTCGTGTCTTAGTATTGAATTAGCTTTCCATTAATCGTTATAAGATTCTTGGCCTAATTTATATCACAAAATTAACAATCAACATTGAAAACATTATAACATCCTTTTATGAGACATGAGTAATAGAAGTCAACATATAAAAATATTATATATATATATATAAAGAGGAGCATAAAGCATAGTAAATATATATTTATGACAAACTAAATATTATATTCTACTTTCCAAATACGATCATTCAATTAAATTTATCCTATCTGAGTGTGTTTAAACATCAATTTGTTTTATCCTGTGTGATATTTAATAAAATATAATAATAATAATAATAAATTAAAGTTTGAAAAAGGTGAATATTTTCTTGTTAAGTCAATATATTTTTATAATCAACATCATTTGAGAATTGGGAAAAGGTTGAGACTTTCTTCTTAACTCGATACTATAATATTGAATATTATAAATGTGTAATGTTCAAACCTTACTTTTAAACAAGAAAATTAGGAAATGAGGTATTATATATATATATAGATATACATATAGATATATATATATATTAGTTTTTATGTGATGTACCTTAAGAAACATAGTGACAAGGAGTGAATTTACCAATGATCAATTTATTACAATCCCAAATTGAAAGATATCAAATATATGTTGTGAAATGTCACTTTGCTAATCCATATTATTGATTCAATTCGATAGAATTTTCGGTCCATATTCCAAGAGAATTTTTCATTCTCGAAAGGCCTTCTTGATGATGAGCATCAACGTTTGCTCTTTCTTTTATCAAAATTTTAGCTATTACTCTTGTTGAAGAGATTCCTAACCTCTTTTGGAACACAAGCGCCAAGCCATGCATTGTTTCTCAAGCCCAATGTGAACAACACCATATTATGCACAAATCCAAAGATGAGTGACACGTTAACCGTAAGGGCCATAAGTGAATAGTATTGCATGTATATAAATGTTGTAGCTTGAAGATAAATGATTAAGGGGAAGTAATTAATGAGTAATAATTATCAGTTAGGAATTATAGATTGTAGTAATTTGTCCCTATGGGGAAAATTACTCTTGAAATCTATGTGCATCTTGTAATACCCTTGTTGACAGGAAGCATGCTCTACCTTGGCTATGACAAAGAAAGCCGTAGACTTAACCTTCACCATGTTTGGATGGAATTAACTTTACTAATGAGAAAGTAAATGGTGTTTCTGAGAAAGAGATTTAATAAATCTAAGAATCGATAAAGGAGTCATAATAATACATTCTAACCTTAAGAAAAGTTATATGGAAAATAAGGTCTTCCTATGAATTGTGATATAGAAAATAATTTTAAAGTTTGAGAATATGTTAACTAATTGGGATAAAATGTATTTCATAAACCTAGATGAAGCCAACAAATTGTGTTTCTAAGATCTAATATGTAATACGAGGACACATCCCATGTGCTAAAATAATTAAAATATAAATAGTATAGACATGCTTATGAGATTAAGGTCCAGTGGGACAAGTATAGCCCAAAGTCTACTACCTGGGAGGATGCAGAGACCATGCATCGATATTTTTCCCTGATATTTTTACTGTAACTTCGGGATGAAGTTTCCCGAAGGGTGGGTGTATGTAATGCCCCATATTTTGACTAGGTGTGTTTATCAGTCAGACATATCACACTTTATTTGTTTATTATCTATTGGACTTAGCTAGATTAAGTAAACTATATTTTGACACGATAGACCCGATTATATGTTGCTACCATGGTTACTATGTTATGTTGTCACTATGACTATGATGTTACGATATTATGATGTTACTATGTTCATGCAATTAATAGGTTATGATTATCATGAGATTCATTGCTTTTATGATAACAATATATGTTTTAACCTTTTCATTGATGGAATGTGAAATATATGATGTTGTACGTGGATGCCATCATATGATGAAATTGATTGAATTGGTATATGTCATGCATACCTGTGATGAGCTAAAATTGTGACGTGAAATAAAATGATGTTGATGATATGGATCAATTGGCGATCGAATGGAAATGCTTGTTATAAAATGTGTATTTTGTGAAATACTAACCTACAGGACACAAGGGCTATGGGATAGATGGATACTTGACCTGATATATGGGATAAGAACTTGTCCATGCAGTAAACCTTAGCAATGGAAATTGATGATACGATGACATGGTCTGACAATCTTGATAGAAACAAATTATGATTTGATCAGGGTGTAGACCCATTATGTTGAGAGGGATGGATGTATTTCCCACCCTATGTTTCTGTGATACTGGGGGTCGTGGGAGGGTCGTGCTGAGACACTCTCCCCAAGTTGTTGTGATGACAATGGTCAGATTCCTTCTAGGAGAGGCTAGGTCCACTAGTTAGTTGACCCTACTGCTCTCAGGTTCTATGTGGTTAGGTCAGTATAGCTAGCACCCACTTTGCTAGTAAGGTTAGGGAGGATGCAGACGTCGGTTAGAATGGGAGGATATGTTAGTTATTACTGTTGAGGGTTGGGTATTCCTTGATCTTGAGTTAGTGGTAGTAGGTACCTTTCCTTTTACTTGATTGATTGAATTGATGAAATCATAAAAATAATGAAATGAAATGTTAAAGGTTAACTGATAAAATAACCGATGATGTTTTGGTAATGTTATGATAAATGTATACTTATTATTAATTAAGTATGTTAGATTAGTGCTAAGGTACTTAAATCACCATTAATATCTATTATTATTATTATTATTTAACTAATGTTAATAACGATAATCTCTCCTTATTGGAATGAAAGAAATCATAAGTGGGTAAGTGAACATGTTTGAATTATTAAATTAATTAATTTCCCGAACCATTGTTATGAAACAAGAAAGGAGTATTATTAAATTATTAAATGATTAAATGAGATAGGAAGGTTACGATAAAACTCAATTAAATTTATATTCATAAATTACTGCTATGTTAGACAACCAATTTGAGATTGGATTTTTATATATATTTATAATTAAAACAAGCTACCACTTCAAATTTGAAAGGGACAACATGATAGTATTTAATTATTATTTTATTCAACGTATTAAATGGAGGATAAGACTAATATTGAATCCACCACCTAATGAAGGTCCTAAATTGAATATTTCGAGAATCATTAAATAATGTACATTGAACCCATTGAATCCAACTTAACTAGTCTTAATACCATTGAACTACTCGATAAAAGAAGTACTATAAAAATAATATTGATTTATTTATTGGATTGTAAAACAAGCCATCAAAATTAATGTTTGGGGACTCGAGGGATTTAATGGAGGTGGAGTAAGACGGAAGGCAAATGAAGGAGGAAAATGGTATATAGAGAAGATTTTGGGGATTGGAGAGGGGGTTGGTTCTTTTGGGGAGTGAGCAGGGAGAACTGTAATTTCTTTTGGGAAGTGAAGGAGGAGGTGGGAAACTCCACATGAAATATTGCATTGTTGAACAAAGGGAAGTTGCTATCGATATTATCGGCTGTGGGATCGGAGGTTAGGAAACCCGTTGGTTTCCTAGGGCCAGCATGATAAGAGCTGGTCGGCAGTGAGGTTCATCTATTTGGTTGCTAAGTATTGGTCCAAAGGAACCACGGGATCTACGAGGGACAATCGACATTCTACAGTGGTCCAGGCATTCTACTTGTGTTTATTTTTAATCTTTTATTTTAAATTCTCAATATATAGATGATGGAAGAAATCAAAATAAAAGAGAATGTCTAGGATTAAATTTCCTGATGTTATTTTACAATACTTGTTAAATTCCTAGAATACTATGTTGTGACTATAAATATAAAATTAGAGACAAAAACAAGTTTTAATGTAAAACAATCATTATTTTATATCAAATATAGTAGGTAAAAGAGTTGCAGTACATCAAAACTACTTAGACTTATATCTAGTGACCTTCCGAAGGGAATACCACTAGGATGATCCTCATTTATTCTTTCCCTTTGAAGGAAAATAACCCAGCATTTCCTCCTCACCTCCCTCAAAAAACACTAGCGACCCTGAAGCTGGATATTGCACAACTTGAATTTTGCAGGAAAGCCACTAATCAACTAAATGCCAAGATTGATAAAACTCTTGAAAATTGCACAAACTTCTATGAGGAAATCCATCAGGTTCACCGTAAATGTGATCTCCGTATGGCAGCCAATATTGATGAGCTCCCCCCTAAGGATCAACAGATGGAAAAACTCCAACAAGTGTTGCAATCAAACCTGGAATACATCAAGAAAATTGATGCTCTAACAGAAGAAGACATCGACTTCTATGTGAGGAAAACATCTACACATCTCATTTTCCTTGAGGATACCTACAAGGATGCACCAACAGAAGTTGCAAATATAGAAACAAAATTGTCTTATCATGAAGTGTCTCTAAAACTATTAAAGCCTGAGGAATATAATATCATAACTGAAGAAGCTACTGCATGGGAGGACTATATTTCCAATTTAGAAGCATCCAACTAATTTTAATTGTAAATATAATTTGTATCTTCTCATATGCACAACACTCAAACAAAAACTTTTCCTACTATTCGCATTTTTGCAATTTCACCAGATAACAAACTCTTCCAAGGCTATATAGTGGTGAACCAACCTTTTTTGCTGTTCATATATTCTTCTTTGTCAATGAAAACAAATTTCCCTTCTTGAGAAACTATTGCGGAAATGTTTATATGTAATGTCTACTTTTCAATGGATATTATTAGGATTCCTTTTCTCTAAAAAACCTAAATGCTTGTTCATATTTTTGTAACAGTGCTATATTTTACTTCTTTTTTAGTTCAATGCTCTTCAATTTCCTTGTTGGCAGTGAATTTTCAAGCTAAGCTCATAATGGATTATCCCAAGCAGTAGTGATATAAATATTAATATCAGCTGATTTGTAAACTGTGTACTCTCTTTTACATTCATAAAAACAAAGAAGGCAAGCAAAGCGACCTCTCCTCATCTACCTCCACGTTGAATAAATACAACCTTTATATTGAGAGCTACGACCACTCCTCTTGTGTTGTAAGTCTGCATTTTATTGTGCTTTGTTGTGAACTATCTATATTGTCAGAAGACGTGTGAATCCTTGATGCGGTGAGAGTCATTGATAACCAATTACTTTCCTTGGTTTATTAGTGATTTTCAGAAGATTAATTCATATAGTGACAGGTCTGTTCGCCTTTACATGGTTGAGAAGCATGTAAAAATTTTATTGTGGACTTGAAATCCTCAATGAGAAGAAAGAAACATATACGGGTTTCCCACTATATCTTCCATTCTTGAAGCAAGCATAACGAAGATTCACCACTCCTATTGTGTTGTAAGTATGCATTTTTATTGTGCTTTGTTGTGAACTATCTATATTGTCAAAAGACGTGTGAATCCTTGATGCGGTGAGAGTCATTGATAACCAGTTACTTTCCTTGGTTTATTAGTAATTTTCAGAAGATTAGTTCATGTAGTGACAGGTCTATTCGCCTTTACATGGTTGAGAAGGATGTAAATTTTTTATTGTGGACTTGAAATCCTCAATGAGAAGAAAGAAACAGATTTGGGTTTCCCAGTGTATCTTCCATTCTTGAAGCAAGCATAACAAATATTCATTTATAACTTAGATTGTAGCACTATAAAGAGTTGTTCCATGAAAGAGTTCTATACCTATACTTGTATATGGAGATTCCTAAATGTATTGCTACAGCACATGGCATGAAAGAAAACTTTTGTTCACAAGTAGTTTGTGAAGTTTAGGAGCTATTATAATCATTGTTTTCAATGATATTATTGCAGAAATATTTTTTCAAATTGCTTATATATTCCAGATATAGTAGTAATCTATACTATTGAGATTACTACACAAGCACAATAAATCGCATAATTGAACTGGACTTGTCTACAAGCGAGGAGTGTTTTCCAATATTCAGAAATCTAAAGTATGTTACAACTATGTGAAAGAAAAATTAGATATCCGGAATGAACAAAACATGGAAAAACTAATGACTAACAAGTGCAGGAAGTAATAGACGTACAGGAACAAACTATAACAAAGAAAAAAAATACAATTAAATCTACTCTAATAAAATGGCCGCATGATTTCATATGGAGGGCCATTACCAGACAAAATCATGAGCCTAAAAATTTATACTAGAGAGAACCTGTAAATGGAAACCATTACTGTAATCTTCAGCAAATAGACTTTATCCAACGCAGGAATAGACGTTACACCATCAGATGAAAAGGAGCACAAATGAGAATGAGCAATTGTTATTATTTGTCTATGTGAATAACTGCGTGTACATACAGAGGGAGACATTCTTATAACCAGGCCGAGATCCTCTCTTTGAATGCGAATTAACAATTTTCATTAATATATAACTGTAATGGATAAGAGAATCTTGACAACATTTAAACAATAAATCACTTCCCAAAATCAACATAGCTGGAAGATGTTGTAATCCACACGATCAAATCAACGTTGGAATTGATGAGTAGACATTGATTTTCATGTTGGAAAATCAACCATCCCTCAATTTGGATATTTCACCTTCAGAGAACCATGAACGGCTCTCAAACCGTGCGTAATTTTGGGAAACAACTCTCATAGGACTTAACTAAGCATATTCTGCACAAAACCCATGTTCTGGATTTTGTTGATTCTTCTTCAGTTTCCTGCAAATCAAGCTAGAAGTTCACTGCCTTGAAACGTGACAGAAATATTGAGAGACTTTGTTGAAGTGAGCCAGCACTGACACAAATCAACAATCTTCTTTCATAGAAACACCAGAATGACTGCTGGAATCTCAGATATTAGGTCCACTTCCTTCAAATGCTCCAATCCTTCCACCAAAAATAAGCGTGCTTGATTAGATTGCAATCCAACGTTTTAATAATATATTATTTGAATACATCTTCCATGGTATTTGTTACTATAATATGTGGTACTTTATATAATAATCTTCTTATGAATTGGCACAGTTATTTATTATGTTTATTTTTTATTTTTTTTCAATATTTTGTGATCATGGATTTCTCATGGTAGAAGTTTACAATATTAATTTAAAGATTGAAATTTTTGAATAAGTGCCATGCTTGCTTGGACAATTTTGGTGAAGCACCACAAACAATGATCCACCTGGAAAGACTCAAACCATCTTTAATACATAAAAGACAATAAATTAGGCATATTTTACTTTTATTGACATTAATTAATAAATTAAAGTAAAAGATAACCTTTTTAATGGTAAACGTATCAAATTGTGGGGAAATGTCACACCAAGATAGTGTAACATAATCGGGAAACAAACAATTTTAGGGGACAGTCAAACATTGCAAACTTTAGTCAACCATATTCAACCATGGTGAAATGTAGTCACCCAAAGTTAACTGTAAAAAACCTTGTTCAAACATCATCAACCATAGTTAAACATGGACAACCATGGCCAAACATGGTCAACGATGGATAAGCATGATCAAACATGGAAATCCATGGTCAACCAAAGTCAAACATGGTTGACCATAGTTTAACATGATTATCCATAGTCAAACATGGTCAAACATATATATCCATATTCAACCACAAAAAAAATGCTTAATCATAAACAATAATGGTTAACCAAGTTTAACTAATGTCCACCATGGTCAAACATGTTGAATCAAAATTAAACATTCTCAACTATAGTCAATCATGGTCAACTAAATGGAAACTATATTTAATGATCATTAACCATGATCAACCATAGTAAACCATGGTTAACTATAGTTAACCATTGTAAACCAAATCAACCATGATAGTCAAATATAGCCAACTAAATATAAACATATTCAATAAAAAATTGATTAAAATCACACATGATCAACGATGCTCAATATTACTCAAAAATAGTCAACCACGGTTAACCTAAGTTAATCATACTCAACCATAGTGTAACAACCCTCATATACGAATATAGGGAATATTTAATATAATAATTATAATGTAATATAATATAATGTATGATAATAAAAAGAAACATCAAAAAGAAGTAACATAAAACAAATTTTGCATAAAGAAAGAAATTAAGAAATTAGGAGAAGGAGGAGATAAAAGGAGGAGAAGAAGTGAATAGAAGGGTATTTTTTTTTGTCTTTTGCATTTGGAAGAGGAGCTCTGGAGGAGAGGAAAGCAAGATAGCACTGGCATAGGGTTAATTGTTGGGGGCTCGGGGGCCTCAGCCATTGGCTGGGAGGTGGTTGGGTGGAGAGTCTTCCCCCCTGTTCGGGTACACAGGGTACTCCCAAAAGACCAAAAACCTAGAGCAACCACTTCACACAAACAGATCATAAATCGATACACTGATGTTTTGACGTGGTTTAAACCCTCGAGAGGGAAATACTCCATGGCCCCGGCCAAATAGCTTCTACGGAGCAATTTATTATGCAAAGAAAGAAAGTTACAAATGAGCTTCTCATAATCGATCAACTTTCCAATGACCCTCCATGCTCTTTAAATAGAGATCATGGACCAATCGGGTGTTAAGCCACGGATCAAGGGTCGGTATGATCTAAGAGAAGTTGAGCCGTCGGATCACTCTATGTATAGAACATATCGTGACCGTCGGATTAAATATTTACAAATGCATACTAATGCAAACTAAAGAAACACACTTTTCCTAATGGATATATTACACAAGTTGATCTTAACTAACTCCTACGGTGTCTAAATATCCTAACATCCCCCCTTAAGAACAACTTGGGATAAGATTGAAGAATTTACAAAAGTGACACTATTAGGAGAAGGAAGGAGGCATTAGAGCCTATCCCCCCTTAATGACAAATTCCTGAACTCCTAACATAGATCGAAGTTTAGAAAGCTTCGCTTCTGTAAGAGACTTGGTGAAAATGTCTGCAACTTGATCATCTGTAGGACAAAATATCACTTCAAGAACATGATCATGAATAAGATTTCTGATGAAGTGCATATGTAGCTCAATGTGTTTGCTGCGTTGATGTAGGACTGGATCTTTGGCGAGCTTGATGGCACTTTGATTGTCGCACCAAAGTGGAGTAGGCTGCTACTGCTCAAATCCAAACTCTGAAAGGATCTGTCGAAGCCATAAAGCTTCCTGACTGGCATTAACTGCAGCTCGATATTCTGCCTCTACTGAAGAAAGAGCAAGAGCTTGTTGTTTCTTACAAGCCCAAGCGATAGGTCCAGATCCCATACTGAAAACATAACATGCAGTAGACTTTCGATCATCAGGATCGTCGGCCCAATCTGAATCAGTGAAACCAGCCAACAAAGGTTTCCCCCCTGTACTGTAATGAATCCCAAACTGAATTGTACCTCGAATATATTGAAGTATTATTTTAGCTACTTTCTAGTGACTTTCATGAGGTGTTTGCATATAACGGGAAACACGACCAATGACAAAGGAAAGGTCAGGACGGGAATGAGTCAAGTATAAGAGACTACCAACAAGCTGACGATACAAGGTGGCATCTACTTCAGGTGAAGTACAAGTGGCAGAAATTTTGACTCCATACTGGAAGGGAGAAGGGGCTGGTGTACAATCTTCCATGTGAAAGCGACGAAGAAGGTCACAAGCATACTTAGACTGAGAAAGAAAGATTCATTCTTTAGTTTGCAGGACTTGGAGACCAAGAAAATAATGCAAATGTCCTAAGTCTGACATTTCAAAATTTTTCTTAAGACTGGATTTCACATGGGTTATAAGCTTAGGGTCACTACTAGTAAGAAGGTCATCAACATATAGGACAAGTATGATGATATGGTTTCCTACTTTCTTGGTATAGACATTGGAGTCAGAATGACATCTAGAAAAACCAGTGTCAAGTAGAAAGCTATCCATTTTGGCATACCAAGCTCTAGGAGCTTGCTTAAGGCCATAAAAGGATTTCTTAAGGTGGCAAACAAGGCTAGAGTTATTCAAAATATATCCAAGAGGTTGTTCCATGTAAATTTCCTCCTGTAGATCACCATGTAAGAAGGCAGACTTGACATCCATTTGATGGACTTCCCAATTATGTAAGGATGCAAGGGAAAGAACAAGGCAGATGGAGTTCATTTTTGTGACAGGAGCAAAGGTTTCATTGTAGTCAATCCCTTCAACTTGTGAAAAACCTTTAGCAACTAACCTTGCCTTAAGTCGTTTAACACTTCCATCTGATGCATACTTAGTTTTGTAGACCCATTTACATCTGACAAGTTTTCTTCATTTTGGAACAGGTACAAGATCCCAAGTGTCGTTCGCCATTAAGGAACGATATTCTTCATCCATAACTGCATCCCAATATGGATTTCCTGAAACTTCTGCAAAGGTTTCTGGATCATGATTCTCAGAAACTTGAGCCAAAAGAGAAGAGGCTCGCTGAAAGTGAGAACGTATTCGACGTTGATCTCTAGGATCACCAGCAAGATCACCAGCGGCTTCACGTGTTGAACGGATCCATCGAGGAAGCACTTGTGCTGGTGCAATTAGAGGAACATGAGCAAGCAGAGGTGGATTTTCATCATCACTGTCATCATTAGAAACTGGAGTTGGAAACCTGTCAAGGAAGTTGGAAGAAGAAGAAGAAGTCACAATCGTCGAATCAGGCTTGTAAGAAAAATATGGCACAATCACCGAGTTAGGCTCGTAGGCCAAGAGATTTTTATCAAATTTAACATTTCTTCTAATGATTACATCATGAGAATGTGGTTGAAGAATTTCATAACCTTTTACATCTTCAGAATATCCAACAAATATGTACTTTTCACTTTTAGGTTGCAATGCTTTCCGTTTTTCATCTGGAATGTGAGCCCATGCTTCACTACCAAACACACGGAAGTGACTTACATCTGGTTTAATTTTAATCCATGCTTCTTCCGGTGTGATACCTTGTAAGGCTTTAGTAGGGGTGCGATTAACTATGTAATTTTCACAATTTATGGCTTCAGCCCAAAATTGAAGACTTAGTCCCTTAGATTGGATCATACAATTTGCCATTTCTTTTAAAGTGCGGTTCTTCTGTTCAGCTACACCATTTTGTTGTGGTGTATATGGAACAATGTGTTGTTGTTGGATTCCTTGTTCAGTGCAGAAAGTAGTGAACTTTTTGTTAACACATTCTCCTCCATTGTCAGATCTTAACTTAATAATTTGATGACTAGATTGTTTTTCAACAAGGGCCTTGTAGGCCAAG
The DNA here is from genome assembly GCA_027924585.1 of Larix kaempferi. Lineage (NCBI taxonomy): Eukaryota > Viridiplantae > Streptophyta > Pinopsida > Pinales > Pinaceae > Larix > Larix kaempferi. The sequence goes on from BSBM01000092.1 coordinate 12,909,644, forward strand.
AACATGTTAAATAATTCGCTCTTAAGTTTTAGGAAATAAACCCAAGTGCGTCTTGTGTAATCATCAATCAAAGTTAAGAAATATTTGAAACCAGAAAAGGAAGCAAATGGAAGAGGACCACACAAGTCACTATGCACAAGCTCCAAGGGAACCGAGGTGTGCCAAGAGGCACGTTTTTCAAAACTGTCCCATTGATGTTTTCCGAGTACACAACTGGAATAGACACCATCCCTACAAGATACCATTGGAAGACCTATCACCATATTGCCTTTACATAGTTGTTGCAATGAGCGATAATTTAAGTGACCAAATCGCTTATGCCAAAGTTTGCTCAAGTTATCACTATGAGCAACAAAAACTGAAGGAAAAGGTGATGACCCAAAGTTGTTAAATTTGTACAACCTGGTAATATCATCAACAATTCCGGTAGCTAGGACCTGTTGAGGATCTTTAAAATCCTTGATTACAACTTGGTGAGGTGTAAACATCACAGTTTTACCTTCACTGGAATGAGTGATTTGATAGACTGATAACAAATTGCAGGAAATTCTTGGAACACAGAGTACATCACTGAAATGACCATTATCTACTGGAACTGTTCCAGCTCCTACAACACTTAGAGATCTATCATCACCAACAAATATTTGTTTGGTGTTACATTCATGCATAGTAGAAAACATGGTTTGATCCTTAGCCATATGATAAGATGCTCCATAGTCAACGAGCCATTCATTTGAAGTAGAAGAAGAAGATGCATTATAAGAATAACCAGAAGCACAAAGTCCATGTCCATGAGAGGTAGATTCTGAAGGTGAATCTAGGCTGATGTGGTGCTTCTTCATTACTGCTTCCGAGGCTGCCATCTTCTTGAAACACTTAGATTCATCATGATTATCTTTCCCACAATAGTTGCAATGATGCTCAGTCTTCTTGCCTTTTGGCTTGGATCTTTTGTCATTTTTTAAAGGAGCTGACTGAGAGGGTTTGGGACCCTTGTTTGACTTATTATTGCGAAAATTTTGTTTCTTGGGAGGCTTGGAATTTTCTTTCTGTTGGGACAATAAGGCTTTCCCAGATGTATCTGCATTGTTAATTATTCCAAGATGGATGAGCTTATCTTGCTCTCTAATCAAGGAATCACAAAAGAATTCAAGACTAGGCTCTTGATAGCTAGCTGCATTCAAGGATTCTTTCATGGAGTAAAATGTAGATACAAAAACCGAATATGGAGGTCCAAGTTTGGAAAGAATATGATAAATGCATTGTTTGTCTTCCCTCTTAATCTTGCATTCTTCACATAAGAGTTTAAGAGTTTTGTACTTAGATAAATAATCTTGTATGCATGAAAAATCACTTGGATTTAAAGAAATCAACTCATTTTTGAGTTGGTGACCTCGAATTTCATTGTGTTTACCAAACATAGATTCCAACTTGTCCCAAGCAGCATCAGGTTCATCAATTCCAGATATGTGGAATCGCAAATCAGTAGAGATTGACATCCCAATCAATCCACGAGCTTCGTCACATCTATATGAGATTTCCACGAGAAATAGTTGGAATTAGTAAGTAGAATATCACAAGGGGCGACCATATTTGTAAATTAATGGCTATAAAAGTAGAAACAAATAGTCTAGATGCGAAGAGCTCAAAAAAATAGGCGATTTAAAAAAAAACGACACTGAAAACTGACTCCGTATGATGAAGTTATGCTTGATCAAAGAAAATGTTGAAGATGTTCATAATAGTGATGTAGCAGATAGAGAATGACCAGCTAAAAAAAGGACCCCCCACTTCCCAAGATGAACCTTTGACAATCAATTTACAAAAAAGTTGCTTTAAGTGAATCACTTTTGTAAAATAAGTGATTTCACTTTTACAATTACTTTAAATAGTGCAGCAATAAAAAGAAACTTAAGTCACTCACTTTTTATTTTTATTTTTATTTTTTATTATTTAAGTGAGATGCACTTTTACAATAAAGTAACTTGAAAATAGAAATTGCATGCACTTTTTCTTTTAAAAAGTAACTTCCTAAGACTTGAACTCAAGACCTATTAAGGAATAAAACAACTTTGAACCAAGTGAGCTAGATTAAAAGGTATGTAAAATATAGGAAGGAGTGAGGGTTTTTTTTTTTTTTTTTAACTCTTCTTGCTCGGTTTCAGTGGTTGCCTTTTTTTCTGCAAATCATACAATAAACCAAAACAAACAAAAAAAATTCCACACTAGTGGGGTTAGATCTCGTTAGCTTTCCCGAAAAGTCTACGTTTTCTCTCTATTTTCGATTTGTCGAGATCACACAAGGTGCACGGCAAAGAGCATACGCGGCCAATAAAACCCTTTCCCTTTCTGTTTCTGATTCATCGATATCGCACAAGGTGCACGGCAAAGAGCATATGCAGATAGGGAAAGCAACAATCCAAAACTAAAAAAAATCTAATAATAAAAACTGATAAAATATGAGATAATTTTTTTTTTAAAACATAAAAAAAAACGTCACTGTAACATTATATGTTCAGATCTGATGAAATGCACATTTCTGAAGCAACCGAGAACCATTTTCGATCAAACGAAAACTATTTCCCAATGAAAACGGTGCTTCGGACACAATAGAACACCTCCCACAACCCATAAATGCACAGAAATACCAGAACCAAAAACTCTTTCAAGTTTCGGCAACAACAGTTCAAGATCTAGATCATGACCGGAAGGGGCTCTTCATAAAAGCTCTGATACCATATTCGGATACATAGGGTACTCCCAAAATACCGAAAACCTAGAGCAACCACTTCACACAAACAGATCACAGATAGATACACCAATGTTTTGACGTGGTTTAAACCCTCGAGAGGGAACACTCCACGACCCCGACCAAATAGCTTCTACAGAGAAATTTATTATGCAAATAAAGAAACTTACAAATGAACTTCTCATAATCGATCAACTTTTCAATGACCCTCCATGCTCTTTAAATAGAGATCATGGAAAAATCGGGTGTTAAGCCACATATCAAGGGTAGGTATGATCTAAGAGAAGTTGAGCTGTCGGATCACTCTATGTCTAGAATATATCGTGACCGTCGGATTAAATATTTACAAATGCATACTAATACATACTAAAAAAATACACTTTTCCAAATGGATATATTACACAAGTTGATATTAGCTAATTCCTAAGTGTCTAAATATCCTAACACCCCCACCTTTAGTTGCACTATTGGAGTTTTCAAGGTAATGGTAGCTACTAGGTCATCTATCTAGGTATGGCTCCTTAATTTTCATAGCATATTTTTTGTTATTATTGATTAGATCCACTTTCTTTTCTTAGATCTTCTATGCATATTGTTCTTGTTTGTTTCTGGATTTTATATGATTTTACATGTTATCAGATTCTTGTGTTGGTTCAGAGATCTGCATGCATATTTAATAATTATTTGTTAGTTAGTGGGTTTTATGAGTTTTAGGGTTCTTACATTTTGTATCAGAGCTAAAATCAAACACTGGTCCTTAAGGGCTCTTAAATTCTTTTCAAATTTATCAGATGTTTATATGAGTGCACATTATCATGGGTTCTGCAATTTTGTAAAATGATAGATCTGTCAGATTTCAGGGATGTGTGCTGTTACAAGTTTTAATAAATCTATTAATTTTAATGCCTACCCAGAAATGCTAAGAAAATGTATGATCGTTTCAATCGCTGAGAAAATAGAACACAGAAAATATTTCAATAGCTGAGAAAAAAGAAGACAGAAATAGGGGAGTCTTCAGCTTTATTAATGTCATATCATATATAGTTTCTGCTTTCGATGTGTTGTTGTAGACTAGATCCAACAAAAAGACCAGTAAACCTTCAAGTTGGAGAAGGTCGCTCCAATGATCCTCCGAGTTTATTTGTAACCACCAATTCCAGATGGTGTATATTCCAACCTATCGTACATATAACCTTGCATTTGAGGCGGCAATGTATATTAACGCTTTAACTCTGCATTGTGCTCTAGGATACCTTAGCATCAACGTAAACTATAATTTCTGAGCCTAGTCACCATGTATACCATATATCTTTCCTGTTGTTTTTTAAAAATGAAAAACTTAAGCTACTACCCTCTTTTGATGCCCTTTTGCAAATTTGGAGACATGCAAATCCTGTACGCAATAGACCTTAACCACATGCTTCTACATAAGAAACGCCACTCACTAGCCGGATGCAATAACCAAGTCATCAAGCAGGCATCTAATGCATGGCCACTAGGGAAAGATTAACGAGTTATCCCTTTGATATATCATATCTCCTTCTAAAGAAGCTTTTTGCTCGTGTGATCATGTGCAGTGTGAAAAAGAAACTGTGCATGGTTCTCTCCAAATGTCAATCTATTGAGGCTCCTAAATAATACGTTAAAACAGAGATGAAAACTCAGTCTTATATTATGTTCCAACAGTAAATAACTAAGGCAATGGAAGTAGTGGTAGGACATGTCATAAATAGTTACATACATGGGCTGCACTAATCACATGTCATCAAAATGCCAAGACAGTCAGTCACATGCCATCAACATGCAAAGATAGTCTACGAGGCATCGGATATTATACAACATTATGCATCTTACATTCCATATGAAAATTGAAGAGAGCCCAGGGTGCTATTACATTAATCCGTTACACATAATGTAATAATGCGTTACACATAATGCATTACATTTATATCTCAACATATTATGCTTTACATAATTCTTTGGTGTCATGCTTTCCTCTATGTTGGTATTCTCTTATTCTTAGGACTTCTGGAGGTATCTCCAATACCGAGCAACTATGGGGCACCAATAAGGCGAGGTAAGACTATATTAGTCAATATCCAATGTAGGATAACCGACTTCTCTTCTTATATTCCCGAATATAGTGTAAAATTGTCCAAGCCCGTTGCAGCACATTTGAGGTGGCCAATGAAGATTGGTCATGGTTAATACCGGTATAGAAAGAAAACTACATAGTACAATTGTCCCTTATGCCAACTAATTCTTTAAATTAGATTTTGAACAAAATGGTACAGGTTGATTCTCTGTCGAGATTTGTTTGCTTGATTTCTTAGTTATTTTTTAGGCCAAGCGATATGTGAGAACCCATGAATCCACGTTCCATCTTTCTTTTGTATCAAAATCATCAGTGAGCCACATGGAAAGGTAGTAGGGTGAGGCCTTGGATCTATTATTTCACTTCAAATTGGGCATACCTCAGGTACTACACTATTAAGTGGGGGAAATCCATGTACAAGATCAATTATATCTTCAACATGCTTTGGTTCCATAAACACATCCTGATATGAATTCACTGTTCCAATAATATGTTAGGTTACTTCGTCTTATCTCTACCTCCAATGCAACCTATTACATACATACCCTCCCCCTTGAACTTTGAACCATAGTAGCATAATTCGAGTACGAATACGATTCGATACGGAAAAAATACGTACTGAAAATATTTAGTACGAATAAAATACGGAAGTAGCTTGCTTATAGATAATATTTTTAATCAAATATTCGCAAATATACCATAAATATACATAGACATTTATATAATAAAATTTAACATATATTTAAAAAACAAAAATATAATATCTTAACAACCTCGGATATGGAAGTGTGAGAGACTGCAACTACTTATTTATACTTATTTTATTTTAATAAGAAAACATAAAATTGAATGGCATTTTTGTTTTATTGTGTTTAAATAATTAATGTTTTTTTTCTTTCTTTAAAGTGGTTTTCAAAATTTAATTCTCCACTAATAATCCGTATCTGTATTACACCTACACCGAATATTCGACAAATTTGAATTTATTCTGAATTTCCGTACACGAAGTACCAATACGGCCGAATTATGCTACTATACGCTTTGAAATGTACAAACTACAAATTCGTTGGACATGTTAATCAATTAATTCCCTAATTAATGGCTCGCTCCATGTCCCCAACTTTGTATAGCCAATTTATGATGACACTGTATGTCACAACACTGGGTGCTATATTTCTCTTCGCCAATTCGTTAAGCAACCTGAAAGCCTCGACCATATTTCCTTCTTTACAATGCCCCTCAATCCCAGAAGTATAAGTCATGTTATATGGTCTCAATCCCATATCCATCATTTCAATCAAGAGCATATTTTCCTCCACCTTCCATTGTACGGAGACAAGAACAAGTACTTGGGTTCCAAATTTTCACTGAATTATGGCTTGTTGACATAAGTAGTGTATTTTCAGAGCTTAGCACAAGACTCCTAATGTCAGATCCATGCCCTGGGAAGTTAATAGTATGTTTATACGTAGATGACTCCTCACCAACCTCATAAACTTCTAATGCATTGTTGTGAAGAGAGAGTGCTAGGGTACCCATAAGGCCTTTCTTGGGCTGAGCAGGAAAAAAAGAGATAGAATGGATCGTATGTTTTGTTCGGAGAGTATGAAGAAACTGGAAAACATCAGAAGTGGAGTAGCTGCCAAAACCCTCTTCCAATTTATCCAAAGGATCACCACTTTCATCAGCTATCTCTTTTCCAACTTTCTTCGAAGCCTTCTCACGCTTCATACAGGTTTTCCTTTTCACTTTCTTCAATGCCTCCTTTTCATCCAAGACATGATATATTTCTACCACATTCCCTACTACCTGGCAAGCAAGCAGTGACCCAATACAATTAAATCTAGTTGTCACAACCCCGTCTCTACAATTAAATCAGTTTCAATGTTCTCTACATCTGCATCCTTAGCGTCAAGGGCAGTACTTGGTTCTTCATCCATGTTTAGATGTATATGATATACCTGTAGTTCATGGTCAACCGATCCATCTCCATCCTACAAAGGTATGGGGATGTCTCTTAGTTATAATTCCAGAGAAATTAAAAAAAAAAGTTATAATGCCACTTAGGTTCTATAATATAGCGCACCACATCCAAGAAGAAAATTTAGTGATTCCAATGAAAATTCCTTCTTAACAATAATTAATTGTAAAATGAAATCGACTGGGAGACATACCCTAAATAAAAAGTCACTAAAATGGATCTGGGATGGGTATGTAGAATGATGTCTTTTGGTATCAGAAACCATCGCTTACTGCATAATAAGTTTAACATCAATTTGACTCCTTAACGAGGATGAAACTTAAGCAGAATAAAATGCAAGTATGACTTTCACCTTTGATTGTCATAGTATTTATAACATTATATATAATAGATGAAGATCCAAAAGATGGTTACATATGGTTTGGGATGGCCATTTGGTGGGACAAACTTTATGCAATGAGTTTTTGTGGCAGATTGTGTTGTTTCTATCATCATCAAACTTGGGTTATTAACCTCTATTAACACGTGGTGCAATTTCCTTTTCCTTCGAAAACAATTAACATCTTCACAATTTAGTGATAAGTGATCTAATGAATTCTGGAGGATTAAGATTCTACTTCCCGCGATCTTGGTGCAAATTGGTGGTGTGGAGGGAAGTGGAGTAGTTAGAATCTAGTTATAAAAATTTACAACGATCCACAATCTCTGCAATTTGTTGTACAATCTCTGTGATTGGGTGACTGGATAGCGCACGTTTTCCCATCGCAATGGTTTGGCAGTGTCTTCTTTAATGCTCTGATCTCTCTCTTCAAACCCAACATCCCTTCCCTAATCTAACGCATAAGAGTTGCGACTCTTTTGGTGGCAGGAAGTGAAACGATCTCATAATTTTCTGTCAATTAGACTAACACGCCTTCAAAGATCTGAGCAAACCCTAAAAAGTGATATGTATGTCAAACAAACTCAATGACAACTTAGTGCGTTGTCTTTCTTTTCATCGTTTTGGTGGGAGGCTTAGGTTTGAGCTGCAAATTGCAATAGATTGGCAGAACAAAGTCCCTTGAGGCTTGGATGGTGGTGATTAGCTCCATGAGTCATGCGTTTTGCCCCATATATTCTCCAATGATCTGATGTGTGAGATTTGCATTCAAGATGGAGTTCATCTCTTCTGTACATGAATTTATCAAAAAGGTAGTAGTACTAAGTGTTATTGCTAAGGAACAAAGGATATAGACTTAGAGTGTTAGCATTAAATAATAACGTAACAACCCATCAATAGAACGGGTCAAGACATGACATGTGTTAATGGGCATTATTAATGTTTTAATCTACTCAACTATATTGGTTGGCCATCTCCTCCAAGAGAATATGTGTGTACATATTTCATTTCATTACTGAATAATACAATATGCATATCTCTTTATCCATATGGGCTATCACTCCATATTTGGTATTTTTAGGAGAAATGGGTTTATACCCTATTGCCACAAAAACTAACATCCCTAAGGTCCTCATTAAAGATGTAGTTATGTGAAAATATAGAAGTAATGCTTGTGACACCTTAGCAAATACTTTCTTTCACTTTTGTGACTTGAGAAGTCAGAAAGGGGGATCCCTACACCAACTAAGTATCAAGAGGTTTGGAAAATTACTAAATATTATGGGAAGATTATGAAAGATATCTGAGTTGAAGTCTGGAATGCTTAAAAGAAAATAAACAACATCCATGAATCCATTAAGTTGTTTTTTCCTTAGCCTTACCTCTTTCCTAGTTCTTTTTGCCCTCTAAAGCTACAAATTATAATGTTTACTCATATAAACAAGGAAGGTATTAAAATATAATTCAAAATAACTTATGATAAGTGTATAGGAAAATGAAGGATGGCATTGTTTATATGATTAATTTAGGAATTCAGTGTTATGGAATTACCTATAACCTGCTATGCATACTTATTGTTCACATAACTAAAGGTACTTGTATGAAGTTTTGAATTATTCAACAGAATATAAGTTGGCCAAAGGCACGGTTCCTTCATAAGATCTTGGTTTGGGGATCTTACACTCACTCCCTATCTAATCAATATTAAAATTACCAAAACCGATTAAGGAAAACTTAGCACATTTGAGGTATCCCTAGTAGGTAACCTTCAAGAATATCTTAAATTTCCTTAATAGGGAACATGATAGAAGAATCATAGGGTCCATCCTTATTTGGGTTGATGACATGTATCCTTAAGAGAAATCTTAGGAGGTTTATGACAACCTGAATTTAAGTAACTATTAAATTAGAAGTGCCTACGGTAGGGTGATTGAAGTAGATAGGTCAAGATTGGTGAAATCCATGAATAAAATAAGGGAAAATTCACTATAGAAATTAGGTATGAGACACATAGTTATTCAGTTATTAACGATAGCTAAGGAAGATACTCAATCTAAATGGAAACACCATGGGAATGATGGGGTTATAATAATGAAGTAAAAGTCACAATGCTGGAGTTATTAAGAGTATATTGTTTGGTTGAAATTAACTTCCATGAGAAGTTGGTGATAGTATGATAAAAATGGCATGGTTAAATCACGTAAAAATTGACATGGGATATTTGTACAAGCATGATAAGGCTTGGGTGACGTAGAACACACATGAAGAAGTCTTTGTATTAACGTTTCACGAAGAGTTCCAATCAAGGCTCTCATGCTTAAGAGTTCCAATAATGACCTACCGTAGGTCCAAGTAGGTGTGTCATTATATACTTTGGACAATAATTAGAATCATGAAAACTATGTTGAATTAAAGTAACATGACAACTAGAAATGAAGTTCGAGTATTAAAATCTTATAAGTTATGGATTATGCCCGCCTTAGGAATAATTTAATCCATAGATGTAAGGTAACATAAGGACCTTGGGAAATGGTAAACATATATAAAATGTTGCAAAATAGGAAATGGAACCGTGAATTAATAATGAATACATATAGTAATATCATGATGAAAATACATTGATTTGGATTTTTGAGACATATTATTTGAAAATAAATTGATTTGGGTCTTTGAGACATATTATTTTATGGAGGAATTTTATTGTTTAGAGAATGATAGATGACATATTGGAGTAATTTTAATGTTCAGAGAATGATAGATGCCATATTGTTGTAACCTAGATAATGGGATTACTTATTTAAACATGGTAATTAGGTGATGAAAACATACAAAAATACACAAGCATCTAATAGCCAAGTTAATTGCACCTACTCCACAAAATACTAATTTTCTTATAAGATGAGGAATTACAAGCATAATGCATGATTAGTAGATGGACAATATCACTTGATGAGAAACAAGAAGAAAATTGATTAAAGGAATCTAATTTGAAATTAATCTATATAATAGTCGAGTGTGTGAATGCCTCTTGTATACCAGTATATGAGATATTTAGGTACTCATTCCTAGATATTCAATAAATATTAAGGTAACTATATATGCCATGTAATGAGTTGGTTAATTGTGATTGAAGTGTTCTTGATATTTATATTCCGTTCTATATATGATATGCTTTAAGTTGATGATCATGAGATGAATGATCATAATAACATACATCCGTGTGTTACTTAAGAAGACATGTGATTATTAGCATATGGATCCATTCCACCTAAGACATATGGTTATTAGGTTGTGCATGTGATACTTCTGGATGTTTCTTCCTGACATTATGGTGCTTTATAAGATAAATGACGTGTGGAACACAAAATGATATTATAGCTTATCATTGCATCTAGAGATAAATGACATTTGGCACATAAATGGTATGAAAGCATGTTGTGATTAATTTTGGTATTTTATAGCTATGTTATGTGTTAGTGAAGAATAAGAGAATATATCAGATATTTGGTATGACATGTTATCGTTTCATGCTAACCCTTATTGCTCCCATAGAATGAATATTTGACATGCTAATGGATTATGTTGGTTGTTACTCCATGTTGATAGTACTAATGTTGAAAAATGGCAGCTTATCATGACATGTTTATGAGATTCTTAGTGAAATTATGAAAGTACCATGACCAGTTATGTTATAATGGTAGCAAAAAGCACCTAAATGCATTAGATGTTAAACATGGAATGACTTATCATGACAATGGCTTTTGATGTAATGCAATGCAATATGAACTAGTGGCTAGACATTCTTGTTAGCACATGATTCAAGGTTGACCCATGATATTATTATATTGAGAAATGGTTACTAATGATTATTCATTATGGCAAGTGCCAGTTGTTCCAGGTGATCCACTCAAATAGCCTGATGAGGCTAAGTATTCTATGATTTCGTGGGAGCCCATAACCACGAATGAGAATGGATACTATAAATATATTATGGGCTGGGGGACAAGCCCAACAATTAGCTCTATTCCAACAACGCTTGACTTTGTACCAGAAGTTGGGAAGGTGGCAATGCCACAGATACTTCTCGTAGAAATTCTGATGTGACCAGGGTCCACGGTTGGAGACATACTCATCGGGAGGGAGGTTTATGCAGAAGGACTTCTCATGTCTGGGGCTAGTGCCTTGAGGGTGTTGTGGAGGATGTTTAGGCTAGCCTTCCGAGATGCCTGGGGTATAATGATCCTGATATCAGGTTTGGGGTACCGTGAACCAAATGCCAGTTAGTACCGATGAGGCCCAGATTCTGGTTAGAATCCGATGAGGCCATATTATTACAAGAAGTTGGGAAGGTGGCAATGTCGCGGTAACTTCCCGGGGAACTTCTAATGCCTACTGTATGATCCGCGGACAGGTTACAGTAGAGGGCCCGTGCTATGGTGAGCGGGACCATCCGGAGTTGGAGGGGAGGTTTATGGAGGTTGATCGGATGGTATGATTCTAATGGAGAGGGTGAGCAAGGAAAGAGGAAGTAAACGAATACACAGTTATAAATCATTAATTAATTATCCAATGCTTTTGTATGTATGATGCGTAATTGTTGTTATGGCTGCATACTAGACTCATAGGGAATTACTTAAGAGCATGTTGTAACTTAGGGTGTTTGATTGTATTAGTGTGGTTTGGAGACTTCTATGTGGTGGCCACACATATAAATCTCTTAACTTCACAATAGTACTAGCTACCTATATATTATAGTATTTACTTTATTGATTGATTGAATTAGTATTGTATTTATTGCTTGAATATTATAACTTCGGGACGAAGTTTCTTGAAGGGGGGGAGTATGCAACAACCCTCATATACGAATATAGGAAATATTTAATATAATATTTATAATATAATGTAAGATAATAAAAAGAAACATGAAAAAGAAGTAGCATAAAACAAATTTTGCATAAAGAAAGAAATTAAATAAGAAATTAAGAAATTGGGAGGAGGAGATAAAAGGAGGAGAAGAAGTGAAGAGAAGGGTCTTTTTTTTTGTCTTTGGCATTTGGAAGAGGAGCTTTGGTGGAGAGGAAAGCAAGATAGCACTGGCATAGGGTTAATTGTTGGGGCTCGGGGGCCTCGGCCATTGGCTGGGGGTTGGTTAGGTGGAGAGGCGTCCCCCCATCTTCAGTTGCACTATTGGAGCTGTCAAGGTAATGGTAGCTGCTAGGTCATCTATCCAGGTATGGCTCCTTAATTTTCATGGCATATTTTTTGTTATTATTGTTTATATCCACTTTCTTTTGTCAGATCTTCTATGCATGTTATTCTTGTTTGTTTCTGGATTTTATATGATTTTACATGTTATCAGATTCTTGTGTTGGTTTAGAGATCTGTATGCATATTTAATATTTATTTGTTAGTTAGTGGGTTTTATGAGTTTTAGGGTTCTTACATTTGGTATCAAAGCTAAGCTCAAACACTGGTCCTTAAGGGATCTTAAATTCTTTTCAAATTTATCAGATGTTTATATGAGTGCACATTATCATGGGTTCTGCAATTTTGTAAAATGATAGATCTGTCAGATTTCAGGGATGTGTGCTATTACAAGTTTTAATAAATCTGTCAATTTTAATGCTTGCCCAGAAATGCTAAGAAAATGTATGATCGTTTCAATTGCTGAGAAAATAGCAGACAAAAAATATTTCAATAGCTAAGAAAATAGCAAACAAAAATAGGGGAGTCTTCGGCTTTCTTAATGCCAGATCATATATAGTTTCTGGTTTCGATGTGTTGTTGTAGACTAGATCCAACAGAAAGACCAGTAAACCTTCAAGTTGGAGAAAGTTGCTGCAATGATCCTCCGAGTTTATTTGTAACCACTAATTCCATATGGTGTATATTCCAACATATCTTACATATAACCTTGCATTTGAAGCAGCAATGTATATTAACACTTTAACCCTACATTGCGCACCAGGCTGCCTTAGCTTCAACGCAAACTATAATTTATGAGCCTAGCCACCATGTATACCATATATCTTTGTTGTATATACCATATATCTTTGCTGTTGTTTTTGAAAAATGAAAAACTTAAGCTGATAGCCTCTTTTGATGCCCTTTTGCAAATTTGGAGACATGCAAATCCTGTACGCAATAGACCTTAACCACGTGCTGCTACATAAGAAACGCCACTCACTAGCCACATGCAATAACCAAGTCATCAAGAAGGAAGCTAATGCATGGCCACTAGGGAAATATTAAAGAGTTATCCCTTTGATATATCATATCTCGGTCTAAAGAAGCCTTTTGCTCATGGTGTGATCATGTGCAGTGTGAAAAAGAAACCGTGCATGGTTCTCTCCAAATGTCACTCTATTGAGGCTCCTAAATAATACATTAAAACAAAGATGAAAACTCTGTCTTATATTATGTTCCAACAGTAAATAGCTAAGGCAATGGAAGCAGTGGTAGGACATGTCATAAATAGTTACATACACGGGCTGCACTAATCACATGTCATCAAAATTCCAAGACAGTCAGTCACATGGCATCAACATGCAAAGATAGTATACCAGGCATTGGATATTATACAGCATTATGCATCTTACATTCCATATGAAAATTGAAGAGAGCTTAGGGTGCTATTACATTAATCCGTTACACATAATGTAATAATGCGTTACACATAATGCGTTACATTTATATCTAAACATATTATGTGTTACATAATTATTTGGTGTCATGCTTTCCTCTATGTTGTTATTCTCTTATTCTTAGGACTTCTGGCGGTATCTCCAATACCGAGCAACTACGCGGCACCAATAAGGCGGGTTAATACTATATTAATCACTAACTAATGTAGGACAACCGACTTCTCTTCTTATATTCCCGAATATAGTGTAAAATTATCCAAGCCCGTTGTAGTACATTTGAGGTGGCCAATGCAGATTGGTCATGGTTAATATTGGTATAGAAAGAAAACTACATCGTACAATTGTCCCTTATGCCAACTAATTCTTTAAATTAGATTTTGAACAAAATGGTATAGGTTGATTCTCTGTCGAGATTTGTTTCCTTGATTTCTTAGTTATTTTTTAGGCCAAGCGATATGTGAGAACCCATGAATCCATGTTCCAACTTTATTTTGTATCAAAATCATCAGTGAGTTACATGGAAAGGTAGTAGGGTGAGGACTTGCATTTGCTATTTCACTTAAAATTGGGCATACCTCAGGTACTACACTATTAATCAGTGTACAAGATCAATTATATCTTCAACATGCTTTGGTTCCATAAACACATCCAGATATGAATTCACTGTTCCAGTAATATGTCAGGTTACTTCGTCTTATCTCTACCTCCAATGCAACCTATTACATACATACCCTCCCCTTTCACCATGGTTGAGTGTGCTCAATTTTGAACTTTGAACTGTACAAACTACAAATTCGTTGGACATGTTAATCAATTAATTCGCTAATTAATGGCTCGCTCCATGTCCCCAGTTTTGCATAGCCAATTTATGATCACATTGTATGTCACAACACTGGGTGCTATATTTATCTTAACCAATTTGTTGAGCAACTTGAAAGCCTCGACCATATTTCCTTATTTACAATGCCCCTCAATCACATAAGTATAAGTCACGTTATCTGGTCTTAGTCCCATCTCCCTCATTTCAGACAAGAGCATATTTTCCTCCAGCTTCCATTGTACGGAGACAAGAACAAGTACTTGGGTTCTAAATTTTCACTGAATTATGGCTTGTTGACATAAGTAGTGTATTGTCAGAGCTCAGCACGAGACTCCTAATGTCAAATCCATGTCCTAGGAAGTTAATAGTATGTTTATACGCAGATGACTCCTCACCAACATCATAAAATTCTAATACATTGTTGTGAAGAGAGAGTGCTAGGGTACCCATAAGGCCTTTCTTGGGATGAACAGGACAAAAAGAGATAGAATATATCGTATGTTTTGTTTGGAGAGTATGAAGAAACTGGAAAACATCAGAAGCGGAGTAGCTGTGAAAACCCTCTTCCAATTTCTCCAAAGGATCACCACTTTCATCAACTATCTCTTTTCCAGCTTTCTTCGAAGCCTTCTCACGCTTTCTATGGGTTTTCCTTTTCGCTTTCTTCAATGCCTCCTTTTCATCCAAGAAACGATATATTTCTACCACCTTCCCTGCTACCTGGAAAGCAAGCAGTGACCCAATACAATTAAATCTAGTTGTCACAACCTTGTCTCTACAATTAAATCGGTTTCAATATTCTCTACATCTGCATCCTTAGCATCAAGGGCAGTACTTGGTTCTTCATGCATGTTTAGATGTATATGATATACCCGTAGTTCCTAGTTAGCCGATCCATCTCCATCCTACAAAGGTATGGGGTTGTCTCTTAGTTATAATTCCAGAGAAATAAATAAAAAATTTATAATGCCACTTAGGTTCTATAATATAGCGCACCACATCCAAGAAGAAAATTTAGTGATTCCCATGAAAAGTCCTTCTTAACAAGAATTAATTGTAAAATGCAATCGAATGGGAGACATACCCTAAATAAGTTGTCTCTAAAATGGATCTGGGATGGGTGTGTAGAATGATGTCTTTCGGTATCAGAAACCATCGCTTACTGCATAATAAGTTTAACATCAATTTTACTCCTTAACGAGGATGAAACTTAAGAAGGATAAAAAGTATGAATTTCACCTTTGATTGTCATATTATTTATAACATTATATATAATAGATGAAGATCCAAAAGAGGGTTACATATGGTTTGGGATGGCCATTTGGTGGGACAAACTTTATGCAATGAGTTTTTGTGGCAGATTGTTGTTGTTTCTATCCTCATTAAACTCGGTTTATTAACCTCTATTAACACGTTGTGCAATTTCCTTTTCCTTCGAAAACAATTAACATCTTCACAATTTAGTGATAAGCGATCTAATGAATTCTAGAGGATTAAGATTCTACATCCTCTTGGTGCAAATTGGTGGTGTGGTGGAAAGTGGAGCGGTTAGAATCTAGTTATAAAAATTTACAATGATCCACGATCTCTGCAATTTGTTGTACAATCTCTGCGATTGGGTGACTTTCTGGCGCACATTTTCCCTTGGAAATGGTTTGGTAGTGTCTTCTTTAATGCTTTGATCTCTCTCTTCAAACCCAGCATCCCTTCCATGATCTAATGCACAAGAGATATGACTCTTTTTGTGGCAGGAAGTGAAACGATCTCCTTTCTATCAATTAGACTAACACGCCTTCAAAGATCAGAGCAAACCCTGAAAAAGTGATAAGTATGTCAAACAAAGTCAACAACAACTAGTGCATTGTCTTTATTTTCATTGTTTTGGTGGGAGGCTTAGGTTTGAGCTGCAAATTGCAATAGATTTGCATAACAAAGTCCCTTAAGGCATGGCTGGTGGTGATTAGCTCCATCAGTCATGCGTTTTGCGCCGTATATTCTCCAATGATCTGATGTGTGAGATCTGTATTCAAGACATCGTTCATCTCTTCTGTGCATGAATTTATCAAAAAGGTAGTAGTACTAAGTGTTATTGCTAAGGAACAAAGGCTATAGACTTAGAGTGTCAGCATTAAATAATAACGTCACAACCCATTAATAGAAGGGATCAAGACATGACATGTGTTAATGGGCATTATTAATGTTTTAATCTACTCAACTATATTGGTTGGCCATCTCCTCCAAGAGAATATGTGTGTACATATTTCATTTCATTTCTGAATAATACAATATACATATCTCTTTCTCCATATGGGCTATCACTCCATATTTGGTATTTTTAGGAGAAATGGGTTTATACCCTATTGCCACAAAAACTAACATCCCTAAGGTCCTCATTAAAGATGTAGTTATGTGAAAATATAGAAGTAATGCTTGTGAAACCTTAGCAAATACTTTCTTTCACTTTTGTGACTTGAGAAGTCAGAAAGGGGATCCGTACACCAACTAAGTATCAACATGTTTGGAAAATTACTAAATATTATGGGAATATTATGAAAGATATCTGAGTTGAAGTCTAGAATGCTTAAAAGAAAATAAACATCCATAAATCCATTAAGTTGTGTTTGCCTTAGATACCTCTTTCCTAGTTCTTTTTTCCCTCTAAAGCTACAAATTATAATGTTTACTCATATAAACAAGGAATGTATTCAAATATAATTCAAAATACCTTATGATAATGGTATAGCAAAATGAAGGATGGCATTGTTTATATGATTAATTTAGGAATTGAGTATTATGGAATTACCTCTAACCTGCTATGCAGACTTATTGTTCACATAACTAAAGGTACTTGTATGAAGTTTTGAATTATTCAACGGAATATAAGTTGGCCAAAGGCACAGTTCCTTCATAAGATCTTAGTTTGGGGATCTTACACTCACTCCTTATCTAATCAATATTAAAATTACCAAGACCGATATTTAAGGAAAACTTAGCACATTTGAGGTATCCCTAGTAGGTAACCTTCAAGAATATCTTAAATTTCCTTAATAGGGAACATGATAGAAGAATCATAGGGTCCATCCTTATTTGGGTTGATGACATGTATCCTTAAGAGAAATCTTAGGAGGTTTATGACAACCAGAATTTAAGTAACTATTAAATTAGAAGTGCCTATGGTAGGGTGAGTGAAGTAGACATGCCATGATTGGTGAAATCCATGAATAAAACAAGGGAAAAATCACTATAGAAATTAGGTATGAGACACATGGTTATTCAGTTATTAACGATAGCTACGGAAGATACTCAATCTAAATGGAAACACCATGGGAATGATAGGGTTATAATAATGAAGTAAAATTCAGAATGGTAGAGTTATTAAGAGTATATTGTTTGGTTGAAATTAACTTCCATGAGAAGTTGGTGATAGTATGATAAAAATGGCATCGTTAAATCACATAAAAATTGACATCGTATAGTTGTACAAGTATGATAAGGCTTGGGTGAAGTAGAACACACATGAAGAAGTCTTTGTATTAACGTTTCACGAAGAGTTCCAATAAGGGATCTCATGCTTAAGAGTTCCAATAATGACCTACGGTAGGTCCAAGTAGGTGTGTCATTATATACTTTGGACAATAATTAGAATCATGAAAACTATGTTGAATTAAAGTAACATGACAACTAGAAATGAAGTTCGAGTATTAAAATCTTATAAGTTATGGATTATGCCCGCCTTAGGAATAATTTAGTCCATAGATGTAAGGTAACATTAGGACCTTGGGAAATGGTAAACATATATAAAATGTTTCAAAATAGGAAATGGCACCGTGAATTAATAATGAATACATATAGTAATATCATGATGAAAATAAACTGATTTGGATTTTTGAGACATATTATTTGAAAATAAATTGATTTGGGTCTTTGAGACATATTATTTTAAGGAGGAATTTTATTTTTTAGAGAATGATAGATGCCATATTGGAGGAATTTTATTTTTCAAAGAATGATAGATGCCATATTGTTGTAGCCTAGATAATGGGATTACTTATTTAAACATGGTACTTAGGTGACGAAAACATACAAAAATACACTAGCACCTAATAGCCAAGTTAACTGTACCTACTCCACAAAATACTCATTTTCTTATAAGATGAGGAATTACAAACATAATACATGATTAGTAGATGGAAAATATCACTTGATGAGAAACAAGAAGAAAATTGATTAAATGAATCTAATTTGAACTTAATCTATATACTAGTCAAGTGTGTGAATGCCTCTTGTATACCATTATATGAGATATTTAGGTACTCATTCCTATATATTCAATAAATATTAAGGTACCTATATATGCCATGTAATGAGTTGGTTAATCGTGGTAGGAGTGTTCTTGATATTTATATTCCATTCTATATATGATATGTTTTAAGTTGATGATCATGAGATGAATGACCATAATAACATACATCCTTGTGTTACTTAAGAAGACATGTGATTATTAGCATATGGATCCATTCCACCTAAGACATATGGTTATTAGGTTGTGCATGTGATACTTCTGGATGTTTCTTCCTAACATTATGGTGCTTTATAAGATAGATGACGTGTGGAACACAAAATGATATTATAGCTTATCATTGCATCTAGAGATAAATGACATTTGGCACATAAATGGTATGAAAGCATGTTGTGATTAATTTTAGTATTTTACAGCTATGTTATGTGTTAGTGAAGAATAAGAGAATATATCAGATATTTGGTATGACATGTTATCGTTTCATGCTAACCCTTATTTCTCCTATAGAATGAATATTTGACATGATGATGGATTATGTTGGTTGTTACTCCATGTTGATAGTTCTAATGTTGAAAAATGGCAGCTTATGATGACATGTTTATGAGATGCTTAGTGAAATTATGAAATTACCATGACCATTTATGTTATAATGGTAGCAAAAAGCACCTAAATGCATTAGATGTTAAACTTGGCATGACTTATCATGACAATGGCTTATTATGTAATGCAATGCAATATGAACTGGTGGCTAGACATTCTTGTTAGAGCATGATTCAAGGTTGACCCATGATATTATTATATTGAGAAATGGTTACTAATGATTATTCATTATGGCAAGTGCCAGTTGTTCCAGGTGATCCACTCAAATAGCCTGATGAGGCTAAGTATTCTATGATTTCGTGGGAGCCCATAACCACGAATGAGAATGGATACTATAAATATA
Source organism: Larix kaempferi (assembly GCA_027924585.1). Lineage (NCBI taxonomy): Eukaryota > Viridiplantae > Streptophyta > Pinopsida > Pinales > Pinaceae > Larix > Larix kaempferi. Next base: position 12,929,555 of record BSBM01000092.1, read on the forward strand.
CTATGGTCTGGGGGACAAGCCCAACAATTAGCTCTATGCCAGTAGTGCTTGCCTTTTGTACCAAAAGTTGGGAAGGTGGAAATGCCACGGATACTTCCCGGAGAACTTCTAATGTGACACTATTACATATCGGGGGATTGTTCCACAAAATATTTCCACGTTTTCAACATTCGTGGGTTAAAAAAAAAAAAAATTATATTTTTTTGTTTTTCAGGGCGGAAAAACCGTGGCAATATCCATGCTTTGTAATGTTCCACGAACTTTCGTCGATATAGGGACGAACTGCTTAGGTTTCACTATTTGTAAGTCCCCTTTATTTTTCATATTCTTTTTCTCTTCATTATTATCCTATATACTTTGCTACCACAGGAAACACCTCATCACCATCATCTCTAACTCTTTTACCACCTTCAACATCTTTGCAACATGCTTCCATTCTCTCCCAATGGAGCTTACATCCCAAAATGTGCTTGTTAAATGGAACATATTTCCTCAAGCTACTTCCACTCAATGGTATTCAGAACTTACCCATCCTCTCTCCTCTACACCATTACCACTATCTCAATGAACACAACTAATGCTCGCCACTTGAAAACTTATCATCATTATACTTTGCTTTCATTGCAACCACTCCTCTATTGCAATATTGATCTTCAAATTGTTTCTCCTATTCTTCATATTTTCTATTTATTGACATAAACTCTTCTTACTAGAGAAATTTCTACTTCTCCATGATGAACACATCATGTATTCCTTCATCATATTCATCTTCAATATTTATAGTTATCTACTTTGCATTTTCACTTAAACATATTGTTCCATGACAAACATGCATGTGTATTCCTTCATCATCTTCCTATTCAAGATTTCTCTACTACTTTGCATTTTCATCTCAACAACTTATTCACTTTGGCAACATCATTGTTTCATGTTTTATTTGGTCCATTCCACTTTCTTTTCTTTTGTTGCAAATTCCACTTGACCTATAACAAAATCAACACAAAATATTATGGGATATTCATATTATATTATAAGTTATGGTTATTTATGTATCTATAATACTAATAATACTAATGTTTGTAACGTTTGGGGGTTATTAACTTGAAATGCTTTGTTGGAAGTTAAAGTCCTTATTGAGCTTTCAAAGCATGTTGAAGCTGCCATTATTTGTTGCCTTTACACACTACTTGGGGTCCTTATAATACTCCTTGCATTTTTTCAATTACTTCAATTTTCGTGAGTGCTCCACTACTATAGGGATATATATACCATAGGTAGCTCCATAGTGGTGGTAAAAAAATGAAATACCAAAGCATGCCACAAAGCTCGTATGGGATCATGACTTGTATCTAAAATTTGGGTTAATGGTGAGGGCATCAAAGTAACTCTACGATAGCACATGGGTTCTTGGTTTCTACACCATCGTCGAGGGTTTCAATGTCATAGTTCGTTTGTTGGAGTCTGTATGTTGGATGCACCTGAGGGTTTCGTGGTCTGACCTGAGCTTGGATCATGGCCGTCAGCCCACCACGAAGGTTGCATATGCAGGAATGGTGACAACTACACACGCAAGTAACTCTACGATAGCACATGGGTTCTTGGTTTCTACACCATCGTCGAGGGTTTCGATGTCATAGTTCATTTGTTGGAGTCTGTATGTTGGATGCGCCTGAGGGTTTCGTGGTCTGACCTGAGCTTGGCTCATGGTCGTCATCCCACCATGAAGGTTGCATATGAAGGAATGGTGACAACTACACATGTAGGTAACACTACGATAGCACATGGGTTCTTGGTTTCTACACCATCGTCGAGGGTTTCGATGTCATAGTTCATTTGTTAGAGTTTGTATGTTGGATGCGCTTGAGGATTTCGTGGTCTGACCTGAGCTTGGCTCATGGCCGTCAGCCCACCACGAAGGTTGCATATGTAGGAATGGTGACAACTACACACGCAGGTAATACCCTTATTGTCTTTCTTGTTAATTTGAATTGATACGAATACAAACTCAGGTTCTGACCGGTATATTTTTACTTACTTGGAAGGTAATAGTTTGGCCCTCTCCATTTGCGTGGTTACTGGTTGATGGTATAGGTTTAGACTTGGATACATTTGCAATTTGTAAGCTCAGATTCCACATTTCATTACCTCTTCCTCTTGCCTCTATGGAGTGTTCATCGAGGGTTTCGATGTCATAGTTCATTTGAATGTTTGGTTCTCTATTTAATCTCTACGTTTTCCTATGTATAATATTTAAGTGTATGCGTAGAAGAAATGGGGTTTAAGAAGGTCGCCCTTTTTTCCTGTAGCATGAGAATCTATAAATGGTAACTGTCGATAGATATTCCATACTGAATAAAATCGTTTTGTTCTTCTGTGTAGGCGATTTAGTTTAAACGTATCTGTTGCCCAAGATACTTTTGCCTCATTTCTAAATTATTTTCATGGGACCTGGGCTTTTGGAATTCTACCTGGGGTTTCGATACCTGACTTGGGCATCTATCGTTTTGTTGGTGTCAATGTGGGATTCGATCCTTGGATTCTGTCAAGTTTCTAGAGTTGCAATATAAACCTTAGAGTCTGCGTCCATAGGGTTTGAGCAGTAATAATCCTTGAAGGTTCTGTTGTGTTCTGATATGGTTCCGATAAATCGTGTTTACTGTGTAATGTTCCCATAATTGATTTCCTGAGTGATTTAAATTATGAGTTTTGGTTCTTTCTTTACTAATGCATTTCTAGAATTTCATAAATAGAGATACAAAAGAGTTTAAATGGGTGGAATGTTAAAGGGATTCGATCCCAGTTCCTGCGTTTGAAACCCAACGCTTGTTTGCATTTAATGTATGTGGTTTTGATGAAAGATGGTTGTGGTGCTGATGATTGTTAATTCATTTGATTGAAAGATGACTGTGTAATGGAATCCCTGAGTCTACGTTTGCAAATCGTAATTTCCTTGATATGGTTGAAGCACTAGATCTAGCTACAGGATAAGACTATAACAACGCATACATCCTCATAAATTAAGCCATAGGAAAGAAATATGCAAGACAAATCCAAGGTATGTATCACATTTAATGTTTGGTGTTTCGTTAAAGTTGTAAAAGTAATGGAATCCCTGAGTCTACGTTTGCAAATCGTAATTTCCTTGATATGGTTGAAGCACTAGATCTAGCTACAGGATAAGACTATAACAACGCATACATCCTCATAAATTAAGCCATAGGAAAGAAATATGCAAGACAAATCCAAGGTATGTATCACATTTAATGTTTGGTGTTTCCTGTCTACTTTATATGTGTTTAGAAGATTGTGCAGTCATGCAATGGTTATCTGTGTAAGCAACTTACATATTGAGGACCAACTTCAGCACAGGGACCACACATGAGTGCTGAAGTTGATAGAGATCAAAATTATGTTATAAATTCTTTTACTATTGCTTTAGCGCTAGTCAAAAAATTTGATGGTAATTGTGAGGAAATTTTGCTTCTGTAGACCATATTGCTAAATTGAAAGGTAACACAGGTGGCTTTTATTTTCTATAGTACAAGGTACTATATTTGTACCCACACTTTAGATCTAATTTTTGGTTTAATGTTGACGTGTAGATCTTCAATAGCACCTCTCTTATTGTTATTTGATCAATAGAGAGAAATGAGGGATATTTTTATTTGGCATCCCACCACCTTTCCTTATACTGTGATGATGAAATTTCAGGCTATATTGGACGGCTATACATTTGAGAGAGATATGACTGGTTGTACCTTCCCCACCTTGATTGAGATATGATTGGTCTTGTGGTACCCTATCTTTCACTTGTGTTTAATGGGGTCATTTACCCTCCTTGAGTAACTTTTTTAAAACCACCTTGTTGAAGTTTTGCTCTTATAGAGTACTACGGTTGTTTGGCCACATTTGGAGCATACCCTTGGTTCTAAGGGTCATGGGTCCCAAGGCTACCACCTTCAGGCTTGAAGTGCGGCTTACAATGGAAGACACAAGTATAGTTTATTACCACCATGCAAATTTAATTTGACCTTTCAATTCCCATCACCATTTCCTCTCATACGACGTCCCACAACCATTTCTCTTGACACCCACTCTTAGTTCATTCATTCTGTATGCATTTTACTATGCAACCGTGTTGTGGGGAAAATGCACCTATAGTTCAGGGGAGAAACTACCAACTTAAAAGAAGAATGCTCACAGCCTACTTACTATTTTTAACGATCTTGAAGTAAAGGTGGAAGAATGATCGACATGGGAGGAGACGAGTGTTAGGGACATGCGAAACTAGCTCCAAGCACATGGAACAAAGCTATGCTTAATGCAAGGAACATGAGCAAGATAAGGACACTCAGGGTGTGTCTCCTCCAGGTAAAAGGTGTCAAACTGCGAAGGCAAAATGATACAGGGCTTAGAGGAAATGAGATCAGAGATGGAGGCTTATACAACAAGCTAAAAGCGTGGAAGCCGGCATCAGGCTCATTAGCGCAAGCGGGATCATAACAAATGCATATGCAACTTGAACACAAATATGGGAGCCTTATCAGGGATGGCCAGAAATATATGAGGAAGAAAGATATGATACTTCTTCTCAAATTCATGGTAAATCTAAAAAGGCTCCTGATCCTATGAGAAAAACTCAGCATAGGCACCAGAATGGCATAAGGGTGTTGACTAGGGTGACCCATGTTAGGTAGGCTCTGCTATCGGACTGGTGCACAATGCATAAAGAGATGGCTAACACACCAATATCCAATAGGTTCGACCCTATGGCGAATTCAGATGGCAAAAGGTTCAAATGCAACATAACAGCGGGGAAGCCTAAACCTATATGCAAGGTTCCGAATATACCTGACATGGTCGCACAAGGTGTCGAAAAGGACCAGTAAGTGAGTATAAATCTAGCTAAGAATCCTATCTCCAAGAAACATTAGTACCAGGATCATATCTAAAAAATATGTAAGGAAAGACCTGATACAAGTCACTGTGGTAGAAATACTTTCAACTTCACTATCATCAACAGCAGGCATAAACAAGGAAGAGTTTTCAAATGTAGACTCTATGGTACCCAAGCATGAGGACTTACAATCAACAAGATCAAAATTTAGGATGAAGATCAAAGTTGAAGGACATGATGGAATCTGCAGAAACAATTTCATCATCACGGGAGTTGAAAATTCTAGAAGCAGAATCAAACTCAACAGGAACACCGATTTGCGGATCTATAGGAGAGTCCAAAGACTCAACAGTAGGAAGATCAGACTTCAAGGTCAAACCGGGGCTGGACATAACTACAACTAGATCGACATCCAAATGAATGGAAAACTGTACTATGGACTCTAGGAAAACTTCATCGGAAGGAAGTATATCGTCCCAGATAGAACAAATATCTAAACATTCAGATGGAGGTGTCACTTGGTCAAAAGATGGGACCAAGTCCCGAGAAGGTAAGCATGAACTCAGAGACTTCTTCTCAGTAGCAGTTGAACTCAAGGAACAATATGCCACATACTTCCTATGTGGCATATTAGTGCCTAATGACGAGGGATCAAACTGGTCTATAGTTGGGTATTAAGGAGGATCAATGAATGCAAGCTGGTCGATGGTGACAATGTTTTCGTTATGAGGGAAATGCATCACACGAAAGAGCGTAGACACCACAGCATGCATAGAATAAACGTAATCACGCCCGAGGATCATATCAAATTCCATAGGGCCGTTTAAAATCATAAAATCAACTAAGACTGTTTTTCCACCCAAGGTAACAGGTGCTTAACAGAGGAATCTGATCGGTTCACTAGGTCTTCTATCGAAGGTCAACGACCAATTAACAGCTGGAATAACATTAGGGAAACCCAAATCTCCCCAAGAATAAGCGGATAAGATACTAACAGAAGCTCCTTCATCTACAATGCATCGATCAACTATATGGTTCCCGATATCAACCTTTATCTGGAAAGGTGTCGAAGAAGGAAGAAGAGGCTCGGCTAGACTATTCCAATCAAAGGAAACAATCCTAGGGATTGGTAGGGGTTCACATGGCATAGATGAAGTACCCCCTTTTTTAGGAACATCCAAACTGGTAATGCAGAAGACTTCAGCAGTAGGTGCATCAATCTCCGAAGGACTGATGGGATCGGTCAAAGATTGCATCGATTCGATCACTTCACTCTCCGAAGGAAGAGTGGGGTCGACCAAAGATTGCATTGGTTCAACCACTTTATCAACCAAAGGTTGATCTGACTATAGGGAATCTATGGACAACTCAAGAACAAAGGTTCCTTCAGACATGGACCACACTCTTCGTGCCTCTAGAATGGCAGGGCATTGGTGAGTAAGGTGATCTCCCTTACAAAGTTTACAAGGGAACTTTGGTTTCCGTCCTATAGGTTGAGACTCCTTTACAATGTCAATACTCTCAGCATGACTAGCATTGGCTGACATCTTGCCCCCAGCATGACTTGCAGTGGCTGGTTGCTCAGAAGCAGAAGACTTTTGTACTAAGGACCACACTTTTTGCACTTCTGGAAGTACAGGGCACAAGTAAGTAAGGTGGTCTCCCTCGCAAAACTTACAAGGGAACTTAAGCTTCTGTTTGTTTGGTTTGTCTACAATGTCAAATCCCTCAACATGACTTGCAGTGGCTGATCTGGTGTCTCTAGTATGACTCACATGAACTGGTGACTTGTCATTAATATGGCTAGCAGTGATCAATGACGTGTCCTCACCATGACTGACAGTGGTTGAAGACAAACTTTCAGTGTTATTTTCAGTGACTAAAATTTTTCTCCCAGCATGACCTCCAGAGGATGGGTAGGTTCCCCCTGCATGATTTGTAGAGGCAGGGTGCTTGCCCCCAGCATGACTTACAGAGGCTGGGTTGCTGCCCCCTTGTTTTGGCATCTTCTTCCCATTCTTCCTCCGTCTATTCCTTTTAGACTGCTGGTTACTAGTATTGCTACTTTCACCACATGAGGTAGAAGGAGGAGGAGAAGATGTTACTAGCAAGGGAGGCACAGGATTCTGATGCTCTTGATTTGAGGTGCTCACAAAAGAAGTGTCAGGAGCATGCAAGGCATTCAGAGTGGAAAACAACCAAACCGGCAGCCCAATAGTGAATCCAGGAAGATTCAGAGTAGCCATTAAGGGAGTGCCAATGTTTCCAATGAATGGAACAACACAAGGATCCCCCGGAACAGGGGTACCTTGATTGGCACTCGCCGGAACGCTAGACATAGTTTCTTGCTCAAATGAGTAAGAATTTCTCTAAGGCAAACTAAGACCAATAGCACAAAGAGCACACCACTAAAAAGGTCCTAGGTAAATCAAACCAAGCAAACAGATGCCTTCCAGAGAAGAGTCTGGGATGATGAGGGCGCAGAATAGATCAACGAAGGATAAAGAATAGTTACCCGGGGTCCACAATACAATGACTAAGGGTGCAAGCACTGGAATCACCCAACCGCCCTCCCAAAGACCTGCAAGGGATTTCCTCCCACGTCTGTCCTAGGTACAGCAGATATACCCTCCACTATCACCTGTGTATGAACCTATGGTCAGATACTAAGGATACCACCACACCGAAAACTCCTGGGGGAACAATCTCTAGTCGAATCAGAAGGCGTGGGCAGGGTAACTGAGCCCGAAACTCAAAAGAGTCCCCAAATGCGACCCAATCCTGGTATATGCTTGAAACAGAAAGTAGGAGGTGTGTTTCCAACAATCTGATCTCACAAGACCTACTGCATAGATCCCAGGCAAGTTTTGAATGAAGTGGGTTTACCTACAATAGTCGAACTACGATTTTTGCATAATGTGTGATCTTGGGTGGTTTAAGGTGTTTTAAACCCAAGATCCTAACCAAGACTAGTTGGTGTAGTGTAACCTAGAAAAGAAAATGTTACTAGTACATTTTATTAGGGTTCATTTTAAAGGTTACTTGCTTACTCAAAAAGGTAGTGGGTGTGTGAGAGTGGTTATAATAGAGATAGAGTACTGAAAATGAAATATTCACCACTAAACAAATCTTTTCTTTTCAATGCAAGTCTTAAAATTCTGATCTAGAATGCATATGCAAATGCAATTTTTAATCTTTCGAATGCAAAATGGTAAAAATAAAGTCTAAATGTACAAAATTAAACTCAAAACCTAAGAATGCAGCTACTCAAGCAAATAGATATGCAAAAGAAAACTTGTTCTTTTTGATGCAAAGCACTCTAAAATCTTTTAAGCCACTTGCAAGGTACTCTATTCAGAAAATGAATCAAAATTCTTTATGCTTTCCAAAGGTAAGAAACAAAACTGAAACTAACCTACTATCAAAGCAAAGCAAAGAGACTTTCAGGTTTTATTTATTGAAACAGTAAAAGCTACCAAATATGACTTTCAAATTCTTATTGATATAAGCATGCCAAACATTGGGAAAAGAGTACAAAAACTACCTTTAGACCCAAACGAAGCAAATGACCTACGAATAAGTATGGTTTGGTAAAGTGAGTTCTGCACATCAACAATGCAAACAAGGTCTTGAACAACAGCCAAAACACTTGAGCTTTCACTACAAAAGAAAACTTAAAAGCATAAGGGAGGATAAAAAACCAATCTAAAAGAGAAATTTCACTCAAATAGATACAAACAGGGTCAAGAAGACTCAAGAGGTTTCAAATCCAGTGGAAATGGGGCAAGCAGGTTCAGTCAGACTCAAATTAGGGTACAAAACACCAAACGGATCCACAACCCCCCAACTTGGGTCAACAAGCCCCAAAACTTTCCAAACAAGCCCAAATTGATCAAAAGAGGTTCAAATCATGAATGTAGGATCCGTACAAGGATAGGAGACCACTTACAGTGGTTTAACACAGACCTAAGGTCATCGGGGACCCCAAAAAATGCAGCCACATCCCCTAGATTTGGGTCCACAACCCAAAAACTCAAAAAATTCAAACCCAGATTGTGGGCGCTACTATGTATGAGGCATACCAGCACCCATATCAGGATGGGCGCTACTGTGCAGAGGAAAAGTAGCGTATGGGCGCTACTGTGTTGTACAAACAGTAGCATACAGGTGGGAAAAGTTGGGAAAATGGGGTTAAAACCCCCCACACCTGGGTCCACAAGGGTTTGCAAGGGCTAGGAAGGGTTTGTAAAAGCCCAGCAGGGTCAAACAGAGCCTACTAACTGATTCTAATCAATAAATTGAACAAAGACCTTCAAAAAAAACTAAAGAAATGACCTTGGACACCCCTAAGCAGTTAGGCTTTCTCCAACGGAGTCGCCATTCTGTTGTGGGGAAAATGCACCTATAGTTCAGGGGAGAAGCTACCAACTTACGGTGATAAAAATAGACTTACAAGCATTCTTCAAGTACAACAAATAAGTGAAGAGATTAGGGTTTAGAGATGTAGGTACCTCATTCAAAAGGTTGATCCTAGCTTTGCCTCTCTTGCTCTTCAATGCTTATCCAGTGTCGCAATGCCCAGACCTGCAAAACAACTTGATACCTTTCTCAAATACATTTGACTACATATATAAGATTGATATTCATAACAGAAGAAGACATCAAACTATAAGCAAACTGTAATCAAATCTGAGACACACATGTATAGGTCATATTTGGAAAGAGAAGAATGTCTAATCTTTATTAATGAATGAAAGCAAGTACATAAAGTTATACCTTCTTTCAAGATTGGCACTTCACGAAACCTAGATTCAAGGTCTCCTGCTTCCGTTCTCCAAGGATTCCAGCCTCTAATCAACTGTGCTAGGGTTTATCAAAATTGAAGCACAAGAGAGGGGGATGAAGGTCTCCATTCCTCCAACATAACTTTATTATAGGCTTTGTCCCCTCACATGGCCCTTCTACCCTCCTTATATAGTCAGTGAGGAAGAGGAAAAGAAGTTATAACCGCTCAGGAGGTTTCCCAACCAACTTAACTTACAAAAATTTTGAGATTTTGACCAAAACAGGGGTGTACGCTACTATTTCACAGTGGAGTAGTGCTCAAGAGGGTTGAGCGCTACTATTGTACACTAGAGTAGGGTACACATGCTAGTTTGTTAAGGTAGAGTAGTACTCATGTGAAAAAATGGCCAAAAACAGGCTTTTCTGCTCATTTTCAGGAGATGGTTTGGTTTGGAAAAATGTTCCTAAGGGTTGTAATCATCAAATGGGTCAAGAATGAGGTAATTTCAACCATTTTAAGTGTCCCAAATGACTCCTCCATCCACAAGTGTCCTGTTGTGTGACTGAAACTTGATCTCAAGAAGTGTCGTCATGCGACCAAGGGAAGCAAGTGTCATCACGGACGGAGAGGTGTCATTTCAAGCTATAACAAACCATCTCAGATTCTCACTGCGTTTTCCCTCAATTAGTTTATCAATTCAGTATGACCCACGCCCGCTGTCCGAGGAGTGTTACCAGCCGTCGTGGGTCATACTGAATTGATAAACTAATTGAGGGAAAACGCAGTGAGAATCTGAGACGGTTGCATAGTGAAATGCATACAGAATGAATGAAGAGTGGGTTTCAAGATAAATGGTTGTGGGACATCGTATCAATGTGATTGTAAGGCACTCTTTGAAGGTGAAGTCCACAATTTTAAGTCTTTTTCCTCATTTTCATGCCTTTTTGTAAGACAATAAGGAGGGTAGTGGCATCAACATTGAAAATGGTTTCCATCCAAACCTATCAAGTATACTTTTAGGTCAGCAGTATTCTTGACTCTTAACTGTAGCTACAATGCGGAGAAAAGAATACTGCTGACCTAAAAGTACACTTGATAGATTTGGATGGAACAGATTACCTTGGACATCTATGCTGTCGTATTTTTGGTTTAATGTTGACGTCGAGATCTTCAACTATACCTCTCTTATTGTTATATGATCAATATGTTTATTTTATTACCTGTTACTGCTTGAGTTATTAAATACTTGTTGTACCTTCCCCACCTCGATTGAGTTATTATTGGACTTATGGTACCTTGTCTTTGACTTGTGGTTAATGCGAACATTTACCCTCCTTCATTTTTTTTATACCACCTTGTTGAATTTTTGGTCTTATAGAGTACTTGACTTTGATCACCTATGATCAGTTGTGGTGTGCTGATAATCACTTCTGTTATACTGAGACTTGGTTGAAGTTTATAATTTTTGTGACTTTATTTATGTTGAGTTATGTACTGTGCTTGACTGTCATTGACCTAATTAACTCTAGTCATTTTTCTCTCTCTGGTTTGTACACACCCTCTTGTAGGGTCAGCTGGTTCCTAGAGAAGACTGGCCTCTCCGAGGCACAAACAGTCTTTTCTGAAAGTAACACTTCTGAGTATATTTTCAAGAATAGTTTCACCCCAGATTGGTATCTTAAACTATATCTCTATTTTTGTTATATGATATATATGTTTATTTTATTACATGTTACTGAATATTAATAATTTATCGTTTTAGTTTGCTTTTCAGTGTAACTCATTATAACAGTTTTGAATATACCAAAGAGCCTGTGTTAACAACTTACGGGTTGTACATTTGGAGTTCTTGGTTTCAAGAGTTAAGTATTTAGACTGACTAATGTATATCGATGGAATACTTTTTCTGGAAATTTGTTTTTATTGTTTCTATTGGCATTTGTGCTATGGAACTAATGTGAATTGTGTTCACTATTATTAGCTGATACAGGGAGGGCACATACTACCTTAAAGGTGTTTGATTGTTATGGCATTCTTGTTTTTTATTAAATGTTTTTTTACACATTGACTTTTTGCTCACATCATTCAAGAAACTTTTATAACCCCACACTGTAATCACAGCATCTAACTACATGGAAGTTGGGACACTGTTACTTTATCACATGTGCATGCGCTCTCTTTTTTCTACCTTTGAATGCAAATGACACAAAATCCTATCTCGGTGGTTACAAGTATGCATTTGGATATTTGTATACTGGGGTAAATTGTGAGGTGCAACATGTAGTCATGTCCTTCAATGCACTGTTCATGCTATGTATTGATATTCAACATGGTGCTTAATAATTATGTATTTGCTTGTTTTAAACATATAAGCTCGCAACTAAATTAGTGAGGTTTATATCTATAATGATCTAAAAACATCTGAAGGCTCACTATTGTCCAGGGTCTCAAACACCACCTTTCACAAGAAATTATCATTTCTTTAGTTCATTGTGCTGTCAGTTGACCATAAAAATATTATATATATCCTGGAAGGGCAAGGCAGAATCAATTGATATTCCTCGCTTGGCACCCAATTGATTACCTGGTCTTTTCCATTGACAGGAAATTAGGATCATCTCCATTTAGGGAATCTTATAGCAGTGAGTCCCCTGAGGGGGGCTGCAAGTGATGTTCCCACTGGTAATGAACCAGATCTTTGCTTCCAATTGAGGGAAGATGGTCCCTTTGAAGATAGAAGGCTTCCTCTAATTGTATCATTCCTTGGCCTTGAGACAGGAAATTCAATGAAATTGGGAGTCCTTGATTGAGACTAAACCATTTTAGTGGAGAGATTTCATCCAGAACTAATCATAGAATGAGATATAGACACTATGGGAAAACACATGATGATGTTGATTTGTGTGTGATTGCATATGCAGCTAGAAAATATATAGAAGGTGGCATGAAATCAAATGAAATTCTGGGTAACAGCAAGTGCAGAGAAGTTTCATGTGTCACATAAGAAGACAACAATAGATTATGGAGAAAATCCCATCTCCATGAAGTGTTGTATGGAGTCAGAAATATTTGCATGGGAGATGTAAACATGGTTGTGATACATGTAAAATTGTGTAATTTTTCTTTGTTTGAAGTTGTTTGGTCTTAAGTGAATACATCTTCCCATTTGAGTGCATGGTAATTGCATTGTTTTCATGTGGTGCCTATATAGTTCTATGGTATTTTTGGCAAATCCTCTTACATAAAGTGCACTTGATAGTGAAAATTTATGCAGCTCATCAAAATTTGCAATTGGGATCTTTATTTGTTTTGGTTTTTATTGGGTTGGTGCATTCATTGGATCAGGTGGCCTCTAGCATGGAAGCTAATTTGGGCTCTTCTATTGTGCCCTACAAAGAGTTGCTTGTTCAAAAATGCAGTGAGTGTTGAGAATTGAAAACCGTAGCATTGCATACTTCAAATGATAGAATTTGTGGAACAATTGTTTCCTATAGGGTATTCATGACAAGTAGAATTGTGATCTTATTTCCTTGTAGGGGTTTAAAGTAAAACTTTATCATGTCATTGCTTTAATGTAAGATACTAATGAAAAATGTACACTAAGGTCACATTTCTATAAAGTCAAATCTCGTACATTTTTCACTTCATATAGAAACATCAAAAATACATTTTGTATGTTCATTCAGGCACTCGAGATTGATACCTTTCTTTTATTGAGTAAGGAAATATTGATACCTTTCTTTTATTGAGTACATTCTTGATCAGGATTCCCATGAGAATAGGGGCCTTTGCCTTTAAGGCCTCAATGATATATTACCATAGAGCTGGGAGAAGAGCCCGAGGGAGAAGCTGAAGGCATGACTGTTCAGACAGATGTGGGGTTCGGAATGTGACAAGGAGGAGATTCTGGTGGTTACCAAAAGTTGGAGTTTTGATGGTGATCGGATCACCATTCAACTGCTACCCACATGTGCTTAAGACCGGGGCTTACAATTCTTCATGCTTATACATTTAGTTCAAGTTCTTGAGGTATCTATCTAGGACTATGTTTGTTGTTTACAAGGAAGTTTGATGATAAATGACTCTGAGAAAGTTCTATTAAGAAGTGAATAGAGATAATAAGTGAATAGAGATAAGGTATAATTCTTTGTAAGACCGTGCTCATACATTGCAAAAAGTTGTTCAAGCCTTATGATTATTCAAAGGACACAAGGATGTGAAATCTGAGCTTGAAGAAGAACAATTTGCAAAGCATTGAAACATATTGATAGCATATTTGAAGGACTTGTGTTATAACTTGAAGACTGAGCGTATTCTTTGTGACCAAATTGAAGTTGAGTTTGAATAGTGTTATGGGAGAACATCAGTTATATCTTCATGAAGACCGAGCCTATTCTTTGTGACCAAATTGAGTTTGAGTTTGAATATTTGTGCCATTAAAAGACAAAACATGAAGTTGAAGAATTGATTGTTGAAAAGGGATAAGTATGAAAACTACTTGAACAAATTTTATTTCTGTTACTGCTTATCATAAAGACTTAATGGTAACTACTTTAAGGAATACAATGCAAGATTCTTTGTTTGATGAAGTTTGATAGAATTGGAAACCATCATTAAGCAGATTTGTTTACAGATCTGAAAGGAATCATTGAGATGTAAGAGATGGTTCATGAGAAGTGCTTTCAGTCTAATATCTGAAGCCAATCTATGACTGTATCGTCGCATTCAATTTTTATTTTTTTTAAACTCCCAGGTATCGTCTCTATATCGATGAACATCAATGCAGGCTATACAAAATGTTTCGATGCAGTTGCTGAACTTGCCACGAACGTTTGGGAATGCAACCGTGGATACTGCGACAATGATTCATGGAACTATAAAAGTATCTTCCACGCGGGTGTTGAATCTGCCACGAAATATTTTGAATGGATTCGTGTATATTGCGACGAATATTCGTGGAAGGTTCAGCACATTCGTGGAAATTTATAGGAGTTGTGCGTCAATATAGAGACAAAATTGCGTGGACGGATTCATTTTCCGTCGATATGAGAAGTGTTGTGTTGTTGACACGTTGCATCAACGAAATGTTTCTATTTCCACGAAGTGGAAGTTTCGTCTCTATATCCACAGATTTCTTTCCATGAAAAAAACAAACCCCAATCATTGAAACAAGGATGAAAATTCGTGGCTATTACAACGAACTTTCGTGGCAAATTAGACCATATGTAGTAGTGTGACCAGGGTCCACGGTTGGAGACATACTCACCGGGAGGGAGGTTTATGTAGAAGGACTTCTCATGCCCGGGGCTAGTGCCTTGAGGGTGATGTGGAGGATGTTTAGGCTAGCCCTCGCAGATGCCTGGGGTATAATGATCCTGATATCAGGATCGGGGTACCAGGAACCAAATGTCGGTTAGTAGTGATGAGACCCAGATTTCGGTTAGAATCTGATGAGGCCGTATTATTACCAGAAGTTGGGAAGGTGGCAATGCCACGGTAACTTCCCAGGGAACTTATGATGCCTACTGTGTGATCTGCGGACAGGTTACAGTAGAGGGCCTGTGCCATGGTGAGCGGGACCATTCGGAGTTGGAGGGGAGGTTTATGGAGGTTGATCAGATGATATGATTCTCAGGGAGAGGGTCAGCAACGAAAGAGGAAGTAAACGAATACATGGTTATTAATTATTAATTAATTATCCAATACTTTTGTATGTATGATGTGTAATTGTTGTTATGGTTGCATACTAGACTCATAGCGAATTACTTAAGAGCATGTTGTAACTTAGGGTGTTTGATTGTATTAGTGTGGTTTGGAGACTTTTATGTGGTGGCCACACATATAAATCTCTTAACTTCACAATAGTACTAGCTGCCTATATATTCTAGTATTTACTTGATTGATTGATTGAATAAGTATTGTATTTATTGCTTGAATATTATAACTTCGGGACGAAGTTTCTTGAAGGAGGGGAGTATGTAACAACCCTCATATACAAATATAGGGAATATTTAATATAATAATTATAATGTAAGATAATAAAAAGAAACATGAAAAAGAAGTAACATAAAACAAATTTTGCATACAGAAAGAAATTAAGAAATTGGGAGAAGGAGGAGATAAAAGGAGGAGAAGAAGTGAAGAGAAGGGTCTTTTTTTTTGTCCCTGACATTTGGAAGAGGAGCTCTGGAGGAGAGGAAAGCAAGATAGAACTTGCATAGGGTTAATTGTTTGGGGGTTCGGGGGCCTTATCCATTGGCTGGGGGTTGGTTGGGTGGAGAGTCGTCCCCCCATCTTCAGTTGCACTATTGAAGCTGTCCAGGTAATGGTAGCTGCTAGGTCATCTATCCAAGTATGGCTCCTTAATTTGCATGGCATATTTTTTTATATTATTGATTAGATCCACTTTCTTTTGTCAGATCTTCTATGCATGTTGTTCTTGTTTGTTTCTGGATTTTATATGATTGTACATGTTATCAGATTCTTGTGTTGGTTCAGAGATCTGCATGCATATTTAATATTTATTTGTTAGTTAGTGGGTTTTATGAGTTTTAGGGTTCTTACATTTGGTATCAGAGCTAAGCTCAAACACTCGTCCTTAAGGGCTCTTAAATTCTTTTCAAATTTATTAGATGTTTATATGAGTGCACATTATCATGGGTTCTACAATTTTGTAAAATGATAGATCTGTCAGATTTCAGGGAAGTCTGCTATTACAAGTTTTAATAAATCTGTCAATTTTAATGCTTGCCCATAAATGCTAAGAAAATGTATGATCGTTTCAATCGCTAAGAAAATAGCAGACATAAAATATTTCAATAGCTAAGAAAATAGAAGACAGAAATAGGGGAGTCTTTAGCTTTCTTAATGTCAGATCATATATAGTTTCTGCTTTCGATGAGTTGTTGTAGACTAGATCCAACAGAAAGACGAGTAAACCTTCAAGTTGGAGAAAGTCGCTGCAATGATCCTCTGAGTTTATTTGTAACCACCAATTCCAGATGGTGTAAATTGCAAACTATCTTACATATAACCTTGCATTTGAAGCGGCAATGTATATTAATGCTTTAACCCTACATTGTGCACTAGGTTGCCTTAGCATCAATGCAAACTATAATTTCTGAGCCTAGACACCATGTATACCATATATCTTTGCTTTATATACCATATATCTTTGTTGTTGTTTTTGAAAAATGAAAAACTTAAGCTGGTACCCTCTTTTGATGCCCTTTTGCAAATTTGGAGACATGTAAATCCTGTATGCAATAGTCCTTAACCACGTGCTGATACATAAGAAACGCCACTCAATAGCTGCATGCAATAACCAAGTCATCAAGAAGGAAGCTAATGCATGGCCACTAGGGAAATATTAAAGAGTTAGCCCTTTGATATATCATATCTCGGTCTAAAGAAGCCTTTTGCTCATGGTGTAATCATGTGCAGTGTGAAAAAGAAACTGTGCATGGTTCTCTCCAAATGTCACTCTATTGAGGATCCTAAATAATACGTTAAAGCATAGATGAAAAATCGGTCTTATATTATGTTCCAACAGTAAATAGCTAAGGCAATGGAAGCAGTGGTAGGACATGTCAGAAATAGTTACATACACGGGCTGCACTAATCACATGTCATCAAAATGCCATGACTGTCAGTCACATGCCATCAACATGCAAAGCCAGACTACTAGGCATCGGATATTATACAGCATTATGCATCTTACATTCCATATGCAAATTGAAGAGAGCCCAAGGTGCTATTACATTAATCTGTTACACATAATGTAATAATGCGTTACATTTATATCTCAACATATTATGCGTTACATAATTCTTTGGTGTCATGCTTTCCTCTATATTGTTATTCTCTTATTCTTAGGACTTCTAGCGGTATCTCCAATACTGAGCAACTAAGGGGCACTAATAAGGAGGGGTAAGACTATATTAGTCACTATCCAATGTAGGAAAACTGACTTCTCTTCTTATATTCCTAAATATAGTGTAAAATTGTCCAATCCCATTGCAGCACATTTGAGGTGGCCAATGCAGATTGGTCATGGTTAATACCGCTATAGAAAGAAAACTACATAGTAGAATTGTCCCTTATGCCAACTAATTCTTTAAATTAGATTTTGAACAAAATGCTACAGGTTGATTCTCTGTCGAGATTTGTTTTCTTGATTTCTTAGTTATATTTTAGGCCAAGCGATATGTGAGAATCAATGAATCCATGTTTCATCTTTATTTTGTATCAAAATCATTAGTGAGCCACATGGAAAGGTAGTAGGGTGAGGCCTAGGATATTCTATTTCACTTCAAATTGGGCATACCTCAGGTACTACACTATTAAGTGGGGGAAATCCGTGTACAAGATCAATTATATCTTCATCATGCTTTGGTTCCATAAACACATCCTGATATGAATTCACTGTTCCAGTAATATGTCAGGTTACTTCGTCTTATCTCTACCTCCAATGCAACCTATTACATACATACCCTCCCCTTTCACCATGGTTGAGTTTGCTCAAGTTTGAAATTTGAACTGTACAAACTACAAATTCGTTGGACATGTTAATCAAGTAATTCCCTAATTAATGGCTCGCTCCATGTCCCCAGCTTTGCATAGCCAATTTATGATCACATTGTATGTCACAACACTAGGTGCTATATTTCTCTTCGCCTATTCGTTGAGAAACCTGAAAGCCTCGACCATATTTGCTTCTTTACAATGCCCCTCAATCAGAGCTCAGCACGAGACTCCTAATGTAAGATCCATGCCCTGGGAAGTTAATATTATGTTTATACGTAGATGACTCCTCACCAACCTCATAAACTTCTAATGCATTGTTGTGAAGAGAGAGTGCTAGGGTACCCATAAGGCCTTTCTTGGGATGAACAGGATAAAAAGAGATAGAACGGATCGTATGTTTTGTTCGGAGAGTATGAAGAAACTGGAAAACATCAGAAGCGGAGTAGCTTCCAAAACCCTCTTCCAATTGCTCCAAAGGATCACCACTTTCATCAGTTGTCTCTTTTCCAAGTTTCTTCGAAGCCTTCTCATGCTTTCTATGGGTTTTCCTTTTCGCTTTCTCCAATGCCTCCTTTTCATCCAAGACACGATATATTTCTACCACATTCCCTGCTACCTGGAAAGTAAGCAGTGACCCAATAAAATTAAATCTAGTTGTCACAACCTTGTCTCTACAATTAAATCAGTTTCAATGTTCTCTACATTTGCATCCTTAGCGTCAAGGGCAGTACTTGGTTCTTCATGCATGTTTATATGTATATGATATACCCATAGTTCCTGGTCAGCCGATCCATCTCCATCCTACAAAGGTATGGGGATTTCTCTTAGTTATAATGCCAGAGAAATTGTTGGCTGCTTTCTTGGGCAGACCCGGGTTTTAATGAAGCGCAGCAACAAACCCCTAGGCGCACTGGCCCTCTCGGCAACGAGCTGCGCAACAGCTCGAGGTCTCACCCGAAGTGGCTATGGGGGGGTTAAGGAATCAGATTTCCTTAACCGTGGTGACGCGGAGATTGTTCTTCCCTTGTTCTGGTTCCTCAGATGTCGGTGGCCTGACTTTCCCGCAGGCCCCTCGGCTCAACTGCGCGGCTTCCTCCCTCAGCAGGCCCGGTGCGCAGTTTCTCCGCTCTGGCGCAGAAGCAGTTATTCCTTGCGTCAATGCGTTAAGTACCTCCTCGCCCTGCGCGCCCAGCGCAGTAACGCATTCCTCGATCGCTGCCGCGATAGCGCTCCACCACTTATTCAATACTTTAACACTTATAGCTATCAAGGGACCTTCCCAAACTCACTTAAACAGTCGCAAAGATAATGCAAGAGTCTTGTATACACAGGTAATGAACTTAAACAGTTAATCATTCACGCAAACATTATAACAAGAAGAAATATGTGAAGTTCACCTCCTCGAGGGAAACCACGTCCACGGGAGTGTTATGTTAACCAGAAAATGATAGAGTTATACAATATGCTGCGCACACAGCTGCAGCCTTAGATCTTTCCAGGAAACTCCACGCACACAGCTGGGAGCCCTTCTCTCAATCTAGTCTCTTCTCTACAGAGATTACAAAGGCACAGACGTCAACTCAGACTGTCTGGAAACTCAGGGATTAGCTCCTCGGCTATCCGATTCTACTCTAGTTCTACACACTTGGTAGAAAAACACAGCAAAGGATAATCAACACATGATCTATCCTCGAGACTGACTATCTAACAGTCTAACCATCTAACTATCCCAAAATATCTAACTCTTCTTCTTATCATGTATACATATATATAGGTGGCCATGACGGTCACACCTTTACAAAACTGTGGGCCTTTCCCAACAGTGATTCCCAAAAACCCTAACCACGCACATGGCTAGGTGTACTGTAGGCGCCGCTTGTGGTCATGTCGCCGCTTCCTGCAGGCTCCTTGACTTCCGGCGCAGATTGTGGGTATGGGCGCTTGTCCTTCGCCTTCAATGCTCTGGTCCGTTGCTCCTCCTTGATCCGAGCAACCATAACTTCTGTACTTAGCCCTTAAATGAGGGTAGCTGAGCCCTCTACTCCATCGCCTTATTTATTATGGTAGCTGAGCCACCTTCATTCTTCGATGACGTGCGCGCGAGCTCCGCGATTTCCGGTCCGTGATCCTCGCTGAGCTTGTCCATCTGGCACCGTACTGCGCACCGTCTCCTTTTTGCCCAAAACTTAGTGCTTGTCCCAAAATTAGCACTTTCCTTTCATACTTGTGCTTTTTCCCCAAAATTCGTAGCTTTACCGCAGCTACGGCCTCGGCTCCAACAGGCCCCTAACACTCACTTGTGGCTCGCCCTCGAGCCACTCGCACTAGCGTGTGGTCGCTTGATTTGCGCATCTGCTTTTGCTTGGGTCTCCGCGAATGTTTTCTTCCATTGCGCAATAGCGTGGTCCAATTCATCAACACATTCCACAGCAGTCTGCACCGTTTCTGCAGTGGCTTCTTCTTTAGTGATGGCATCAATCACCTCTTGAGATTCAGCAATCTCTTTGATTTTTGCCTCGACTTGACCAACGATTTCAGCATACTCATCCATGAATGGATGAATGTTGTTGGTGAGCTTCTCATCTTCATTTCTGAGCTTGTGCAGTTGCTGCTGCATTCTGCGTACTTCGCTCATTTTCTTCATTTTTGCAAAGCCTGCTAAGGCCTTAGCTTCCTCAGTCAGAACAGTGAGAGACTGTTCTGCGGCTTGCACCTGTTCTGACAGACCAACTTTAAAAGGGAGCTTCTCAAGCTCCACCCAAGCTTCCATAGCTTGGCTCATCAGGTTCTCGGCTTCCTGTATTCTGTCTTTCATCTGTGTGGAAGCTCTGCTCAGCGCTTCAAATTGTACCTGCGCATCATCCGTAAACTGCGCAGCAACGCGAGCTTCTAGCTCAGCGATCTGGGTTCTATGGCCTTCAGCCATAGCAACTATTTCGTGCTCCAGGGTTTTCACCCTTCCTCCAATAATTTGAACTTTTGCAACCAGAGGGAGGTCTGGTTGAATCTCGCAAGCCGGCAATTCCTGAGCAAGCTCATCTACCGCGTTTCTAATGCCGATGTCTTGCGCCTCATAAAGTGCAAGTTTCTCAGATATATTTTTATGGCTTGCCTTCAACTCTAACTCCTGCGATTGCAGTCGTTGGTTTGCCTGGAAAGTGGAGAGCTCTCTAGCTCTCAGCTCAACAGAAACTTTCTCATGCACTAGCTGTAGAGTCTCTATAGGAATTAGAGACAAATTGATTTCAACGGGTCCAACGGCGCTTACCTGTAGTGCAGCTAGCGGATCTGGAAGTGTCATGCTTATAGGCGGAATATGCACGATAGTATGCCTTTCTATGAGTTCTTCAACTCGCTCGGCACTTGGAATTTCTTGTGGCGCCTGCGAAGTAGATGCTGGCGCATGGGTCTGCGCAACTCTTCCTGCGAGACCTTTCAATTCTACGAACTGCAAATCTAAAGCACTTCTGATGTGAGCGTGCGCAGTGCGCAGCTCGCGAAATTGCTCGTGTAGGTACTAGTCGATCCCCGGGGGAATAGCCTCAGCGGGATGCGACACTTTTTGCTTCTTGGTGGCCGGTTCTGTGGAACCTTCATCACTTCTTTGCGCCGGGGCTTCCTTGCCCTTATCCTTCTCTTTCGCAGTGGCGGTTGGCAGCGCGGATGCGAGATCGGCGGCCTCCCTCCACTCATCCGACCAAGACTTGATGGTTTCTTCAACATCCTCGGTAGTCATTTTGTAAAGGCCTAGCGCCCATTCATCTGGAATGCCGCAAGGCCGGAGGTAAAGTTGATGTATGTCGGCAGTAAAAGCCAACTTTCCTTCATATAATGTGGCTGTCTCCTCGCTCAACCTTGGAATTTCTTGGATGGTATCTCTGAGGAGATAGTAGTATTCGCAAAATACAGCGCGATTCATCTTGCGCTTCGTGGGATTGGGAGAATCCCAGAGGTTGATGTAGCGCATGCCGGCAACCTCTCCTGCGCGGCGTGGAAGGAACTGAGTATTCGGGGGCTCCTTCCACCCAACGAGAGCGCATAAAATTAGAAGCCAAGAAAAATGGAATGATTGGGCTGCATTGTCCTACACATTCAGGCAATCAGCCAAGAAAAAATTCAGCAGGAAGAGAGACCAGTTGTACTGTTCTCCCTCCGCAGCTGCGATGGCGAGCTCCACGACAGCTCCAGTAACTTCCTTCGGTCGGCACTTTGTGAGAAGTCTTCCTGTGAGCAGACTTCCTGTAAATCGAAGTGCCTCATCTTCTACTGTAGTGAGGTCATAAGCCCGACCTCCTCTTGTCAAGTTATACTTCTGCACCAGCTGTGCAGCCAATTTTCTGTCCTTGTCCTTTCCCACAAAATGAATATTGGGATCCTTACCAGCCTTGGATAGACCGGTGATGCGGTGAATCAAATCAACATTTAGATCAATTGGCCTCCCGAGCCAAAGGTAACCTCCATGAACACATGAAAGCAGCGTCTTAACAACTGCATTGGTTTCGTTGCTACGCCCAAAGTGCGGTAGCTTCAACAAGTTCAGGAGTCCAGGGCGCTCAAGGTTTGCTGCAAATCCCTTCGGGATAAACTCGTCAACCTTTCTGGTGGGATTATGCACTACATTCAGATATCGATCTAGCTGGAACTGAGGATATGTCTTATAGTCTCTGAGGTTGAAATCAGAGAACTTGACCAGTGGAATGTGTCCCAACAGTTTCCCTTCTACCCGCACGCTAGCCGGTAGTGTCGGTAACGGAATGGGATACTTTGCATTCTTCGGGATCTGTACTTCTGGCGCATCATCTGGATGCGGCGGGATATAGTTCGCCATGGTCGCCAACGGCTCTGGAACAGGTTCTTCTGGCTGTTGCTGAGATGCTCTCGTGCCGGGCGACTGTCTAGGATCAGTCCATCCAGGGTGTACATAAGTCGAAGCCATGACTGGAGTAGTCATGCCGAAATCTAAGCCTCGGCGCAGGAATTGACGAACAACTTCTTCAGTTGACAGGTTCTCCGTCGTGAATCGATGTAGGGAACAAAAACTTTGGACAGCAAATGGCGGACCTGCGTAGGATATGGACGCTGAAAACAAGGGAAAATACTCTGCACAACTCGGCTCTGAAAACAATAACTTGAATTCTTAAACAAGATAGCAACGCGAGGAAAGTAACCCAAAAATTATACAAGTGCGAGGTATTTATAGCCAGAGGTGATAGTAAATGCGACCAAGTGGGGTTACGTAGCTATAGGCGGCTATACATGAGTTGACAACACGCTATCCTCCTCACCTCAGTGGTGCATTTATTGTGATTGACGGGCTCTGACAGCCTTCCGGGATAAGCTAATGCTTTCGGCGCCTGAGTTAAATGCAAATCTTTCGGAGATCAAGCCGAATCCGTCAGAGCGGCTAGACTTAAATAGAGGACTCATCCTTCATTTATTCAGACGCGGCGACATAACTGCGGTAATTCAATGTTTGGCGGTGGGTCATTTCAGCTTAGGTAACTGTGCATAAAGAGGTCCGTGCTGATAACTCCTCAAGCGGCAGCTTTGACATAGGGAACTCCGCAAGAGCGATGGTTCAACGGTCCAAAAAACAAAACTTCGCCAGAGCGAAAGATAAGCTCGTTTCAAAACAAATTTTATTCAGGATGCGCGGATATTTCAAGGAACTGCGCGGGAAGCGGGAAACTGAAGGTGTCCCGTAGCTTCCGTGTAGACTGTGAATGCGATGTCTCTTTCAACTACATCGGACATTTGCACCTTTTTAGCAATATGTTAGGTCGACAGAGCGGAGTGGCCGTCGCGATAAAGCTTGAGCCGACTCCCGTTGATCATTGTAGGTAGTAATTCTCCATCAAGCTTTGCAAGCTGAACTGCGCCTCCTCCTGTTATCTTTGTCACCCGAAAAGGGCCTAACCAATGTACCCGAAACTTGCCCGGAAACTTGATGAATTTACTATCATAAAGGAGTACCAAGTCTCCTTCTTCAAAGTGATTATGCTTAATGTGCCTGTCATGCCAAGCTTTCTGTTTTGCCTTTTGTACCTGTTGATGGAATCCGGCTAAAAGTCGGTCTTCTTCTAAGGCAAGCAGTTGCAAAAGTCTTTCATTCATAGTATCAAGATCTGCCATCTCTGTAATTTGCGCAATTCTAAGACTGGGAACAATGTATTCCATGGGCATAACTGCTTCTTGTCCAAACACCAAGCTGAAAGGTGTGTGACCTGTTAGTTTCTTGCAAGTGGTTCTGTAAGCCCATAATACAGCTGTGACTCTAAGGTCCCAATCATCTCTTTGTTGATTACAAATCTTCGTCAGGGCATTCTCAAGGATCTTATTGAATGCTTCCACCGTACCATTAGCTTGAGGATGGTAGGGTGTACTCTTATGGTGATTAATTTGAAATTCTTCAGTAAGGGCCTCTATAGTCTCATTGAGGAAATGTGTACCCTGATCACTCATGAGGATCACTGGGCATCCAAATCTAGTGATAAAATTTTCGAAAATGAACTGCGCGGCCGTAGCAGCGTCGCAGTTCTTAACTGGCTTCGCCTCAGCCCATCTGGTGAGGTATTCAGTAGCTGTAATGATGTATCTTGCGCCAGTTCTTTTTCCTGGTGGGTTAATAGGTCCTACAAAGTCAATGGCCCATTTATCAAAAGCACGCAGTGTAACCTGGGGTCTTAGCGGCATTTCGTCTCTCCTTGAGGGTTTTCCTGTTCGCTGGCACACATCGCAACATTTACAGAACGCCTTAGTATCCTTGTGCAATGTCGGCCACCAAAGACCTGCGGCTAATATCTTTTGCGCAGTCGGCTTTCCTGTGAAATGGCCTCCTGCGGTACCTGAATGCGCTTCTGCGATGATAGAGCTCTTTTCATGTGGTAAGATACATCTGCGCAAAACTTCGTCAGGGCCCAACTTATAAAGCTGGCCTGCTATCAAAGTGAAGTCTACGGCTCTGACAACAAGTTGCTTCTTCTGCTGGATTGTAAACTCAGCCGGCGCTTGCCCGGTAGTGAGAAACTCAAGAATATCAGAATAATATTCGTCTACTGCTTGAATAGAAAACAACTGTGCGTCAGGCAGATTGTCCTCCAGACTTGTAGGTTCCTCTCCTGACTCTATCCTGGATAGGTGGTCAGGCCCTACATTCAATCTTCCTGGCTTTACAATAACCTCGAAATCATATTCTTGAAAGAGCAGTATCCATCTGCAAATTCTTCCTCCTAACATTGGTTTATTGACCAAATATTTCAAAGCAGAATGGTCAGTATACATTTTAAAATGAGCGCCTAACAGGTAGTGTCTGAATTTCTGTAGGGCATACACCATAGCTAGTCCTTCCCTTTCTGTAGCGGTGTAGTTCTTCTCAGCTGTAGATAGCTTTCTGCTGGAGTAAGCAATCGGGTGGTCAATACTTCCTTCTCCAGACTGTGTAAGCACAACCCCCAATGCTATGGAAGAAGCATCAACGTGAACATGAAAAGGTTTTCTCCAGTCCGGGAAAACTAGAATAGGCGCTGTGATCATCTTTTCTTTAAGTGTGTCCAAGCTCTGTTGGCATTCTTCTGTCCATTGGAACTTCGAATCCTTTTTCAGCAATCTTTCCATAGGTGCTGTGATCCTTGCATATCCTTTGATGAATTTTCTGTAGTATCCTGTATGTCCCAATGTAGTGCGCAATTGCTTAACTGAGTTGGGCGCAGGTAAATTAGCAATGATGGCAACCTTCGCAGGATCCATCAGGAGTCCTTGTCTGCATACAATATGTCCCAACAAAATACCAAAGGGCGCACAAAATATACATTTTTTCAAGTTAAGGGAAATCTGATGCTGTCTACATTTTTCTAACATCATGCGCAGATTTGCAATATGGTTCTTTAATAGGCCAAATACAGTCCAGTCATCAAAATAGACTTCTAAAAACTTGTGAATGAATTCTTTAAAAACAGCAACAACAACTCTAGAGAAGATAGCAGGAGCGTTTTTAAGACCAAAGGGCATTACCGTGTACTGGAATGAGCCCCATTCAGTTGCAAAAGTAGTCTTATGACGGTCGTCTGGATGAATTCTGATCTGATGGTATCCCGAAAAACCATCAGTGAAAGAGTAAGCCTCTTGTCCTCCAACATTATCAAGCACTTCATCTGTAAAGGGCGTAGGAAATGGATCATGCGCTGATGCGTCATTGAGTTTGCGCAAGTCCACGCAAATTCTTATTTCACCTTTTGTCTTCTTCTCTTGTACAACCATAGGGCTAATCCAATCGCTTTCTTCGACTAGCTCAATAATACCTGCTGCGAGCATCTTGTCAATTGCTTCTTTGACTTTTTCTTTATAGCGCGGGTTCAACCTGTATGGGCGCTGCTTTACTGGCTTGGCGTCTGCTTTCAGAGGTATGCGCATCACTCCTAAGTCTCCTAGGATGCCTTTCATTTCTGTGAACTTGGTAGGAAAGATATCCTGGTAGTCACGTAATAAATCTGAAATATGCGCAACAGTTTCATCATCCCAATAATCTCCTATAGAAGCAAACTTGGGTTCGGCCTCTGTACCAATGTTAACCTTTTTGAGCTTGATCTGTTCTGTAATGGCAGGGATATTAAGCTGAGGACCTTCAACATTGCGCGTGCCTTCTGATTCTGGAATATTGATGTTGCGAGGATCGTCCTCCTCATCTTCAGCGGTGAAGTTATAACATTCCAGGGCATGTTCTATCTGGACAGCCCAATCTGGTTGGGAATATTCTGGTAATAGACATGGTTCAAATACCTTCTTTTTAATACACTTCAGAGCCTGATCGATGCTTGGATGTTCTGACTCAAAGCTGAAGGTAAGTTGAAAACTTTCTATCATAAGAGGCCAACTGATAGTGCCTTTGCGCAATTCTGTTTCAGTATACCAGTTCCTTGGAACTGTATCCAATGTGTGGATGAATAGGTGAACCCATTCATCTTCCGGAATATCTGACCATTGCTGAATACATGCTTCAATGTGTGACCTGGGGTCACTCTGTCCCTCATACTTGCGTAGGACTTCGGCTGTGGTGTCCTGAAATCTGCGTAGTATCAATCTGCGACAGTCTTGCCATGTATGAATATTCTCCTTATGCGCAGCCCACCATCTTGCGGGTGTGGCGCGCAATGCTACTTCCAATGCCTGTATGCGCTGCTGTTCTGGAAGCTTTTGTTCATAGTCATGTATGAATTTAGTTACTTCAGTTAGACCATCAAAAATTGGAGTGTTAGTTAATTCTGTGCCAATCCATCGAATGGATTTAGTCATCATAGCGCAACGCCTTGCAGATACCTCATGTAAACGATTCTGCCAGTTTTCCAATCCTGCATCTGAGTCTGATGTGCACGAGCTATCGCATCGCCAGCTGATATGGCCATCTACTGTGGGGTTGACATAGTCACTGTGGTTAGTAGTCATTTGGTACAAACTTTCCATGTGGCGCGCTTCCTCTTCTGCGCGAATGGGTTCTATATACCTAGGTCCTTGAATAGGATCAAGTGGTGCGATGACCCTAATCTGGTCATCTGTCTTTTCTTCAAATTAATGACAGCCAAATTATCAAATGCCCAGTCTATTCATAAAAGTGCTGGGTATGGTCTACTATCATCCAGGATTTTGATTACTTCAAAATCTGCAGAGCTTCTTACAACTTCAATATCAATAGGTACGTTGGGTAATCTGCCCAATGGAGAGACTCGTTGCTGATTCGCGAGTCTTAGCTAGATAGGGGATCTTGTAAGCTGAGGGCTTCCCATCTGTTCCCATGTCTGCATAGTGATAACATTGGCTTCGGAGCCCAGATCTAACATGACTTCGTCCATTTCAAATGCTCCAATCTGCGCTGTGAGCCTCATCTCTTTTCCAGTTCTAATGTGACTCCTAATCTGGTGAACGGCACACTGCGGTGTGTTCGTCGAAGCAGACTGTTGGCACTGATCCAACAGGTGTTGGAGTTCTAGAGTTGCCTTTTCATTGCGCAACAATTTTAAACATTGTCGCAGGAACGCATGAACACTGCCTAGTGCATGCTCCTCGTCAGGCCTTCCAGCTGTAGTGGCCTGTTCTTGCACCAGGTTGTCTTGTCTTAGCACTTGCGATCTAATATTGTTCTGCGGAATTGCGGCAGAACTTGAAGCTCTCGGATCTGAGAAATACTCTTGAGCTTGCTTGAATGCTTCTTTTTGCTTCTGCAGGTTAAGTGGGGCTGGTTTAATATTAGCGCGGCGCACCCATTGCGTCGCTTGCTTTCCCATTCCCATCTCTTGTGCACCAGTGGTTGCTCCACTGCGTGTCATTATATTAACTGTAGGGTCTGGTTCTCTTTTTTCTGCTCCAATCAACTGAATATTCTGATTGACCTGTGGGGTCTTTGCTTGCATCTTAGCCTGTAACTGAGGGCATTCTTCAATGATATGGTCAGAAGATTTACAATACCTGCAGAGGGTTGTAGGATTTTGGCAATCCCTGGCAAAATGACCTTGTGCTCCGCAATTATAACAAGTGATCTGTCCTCTTCCGCGACCAAAATTTATTGTGCGTCCGCGTCCCCTGTAATTTCCTGCTCGGGCGTCGCGAGTTTGGTCATACGGTGGACCTGCTGTGGGTCCTTGTGTCTCTGCTTGTACCCTAAAAACATCATGCTTTCTTTCTATCATAATATCATATGCTCTACAATTGTTCTCATCATGACCTACTGATTTACAGAAATTACAATATAGATTCTTTGGAGTTTGTACATATTTCTGAAGTAAGTGACATTCTTGTGGTCTATGACCTCTAGTTCTACAGATTTCACACCAAGGCCCCTGTGCCTGTGGTAAAGGGTTAGGTGCTCCAGTTCCAATATAGTCTATGAAAACGGGGCAATGGTCCTTTGAATGACCTTGGGCTTTACATTTTGTACACCAAATTTCTTCCTTAATCTCCTTGCCTTTCTTAATATCATGCACTTGCAAGGTTAAGTTTGCTAATTGGTTCTGCAACTGCGCAACATCGTTGCTTGTTCCCGCAATGGGCGAAGCTTCTAGTTTCATAGCCATCTCTAGAGCTTGTTCCTGAGTATTGAGATTCTGTTGCATAAGAGGAAGTCTAATGTGTGGGAGCAGTGCAGCAATGAACCATTCCTTATGCTGCTGTGGTGCAAACTCGAAGCTTACTTGAT
Organism: Larix kaempferi; assembly: GCA_027924585.1. Classification (NCBI taxonomy): domain Eukaryota; kingdom Viridiplantae; phylum Streptophyta; class Pinopsida; order Pinales; family Pinaceae; genus Larix; species Larix kaempferi. The sequence continues at coordinate 12,958,946 of BSBM01000092.1, forward strand.
CTATCAAGGCTTTGAACTTCTGGTCAAAGTCCCATACTGATTCTGTAGGTAGCTGTTTGATGTCTCTGAGCTCTGTTATACACTGTGATTCTGATTTAGGTTTCTTAAATTCCCGAATCATAGCATTTCTTACATCAACAAGCGTCCTATTCTGTGCTGCTGAGTATTTCATGAACCAAGTTAAGGCTCTTTCTCTTAGTGTGGTTGCTAACTGAACCAGTTTAACAGCATCATCATTAATTTGCTTAATTGTCCAAATGGCTTCACATAAGAACCAGTGCTGCTCAGGGTCTTCTATCCCTGTTCCTCTAAAAGTTGGTAGCTTCATGTCATCACCCATCCTTCTTGTGCTAGGTTGAGGTGAGGGTGTTGTAGCAGTGCTTCTGGGCTGGTTAAATAAAAGTGGTACAGAGGTACTAGAAGTACCGTGTGGGCTACTAGAAGGTGTTACTGCGGGGTTATACTGAGCTTCGTCTGGTTTTTGCGGTGTAAAGGGGTGATAAGGGATATGAGCACTCCCTTGTCTTTCTATATGGCTTGTTCTAGGGACTTGGCTATCGTCTGGGCTAGACTCAAAAGAATATTGGTCAAGGCCTACTTTATATCGTTTTCCACTACGAGTGCAACCAATAAGTTCAGGATCACTATCAGAATCTACGGACATTACTTGTCTATGCTATTCATCAGAAGCAATACATAGCTTTCCTTTTTCATACAGAAGTATTTTAATCCATAAGTTCAGAGAATTTAAGAACTTACCTCTGTGTACTTGGAAGAAATTCCTCTCAGCTGCACTGAAACTCTTTCTTGTGTCTACTGCAAACTCGGTGATGAAACCTTTCAGTAGACTATTCAACCAAAAGTCTACTGCGCGGGACACAGGATTGTCTATCCGCTTCACAATACTGACTAGCTCAGGCGTCCAAGCGACGGGTTGATCAATATGCACAGTAGGTCTAGAATCTGCTAACTTGGCTATCCAAGCGTGCAACTCCAGTGCGAATGTCACAAAGAAAATTTCGTGAAGGTCAGTATAAATATACTTCTGCAACCAGTCTTCTGTTTGGAGCGTAGAGCTTCTATTTTCTTGTTCAGCGAACTCTTTAGCCTTTAAATCAAACCAGTCTCCAATTTCTTTAGCTGTAGGATTCCAGTAACACATTTGTTAACTGAGCAAGTCTCAGTGTAACAGAACCTTGTGCTGGCTTCAGCAACAATCTCAGACGTCGCGGAAATAGTAAGTCTCACAGCAGCAAGTCGCAAGACAAGGGAACCATTTGTTCTCCTCGATCTCGCGCGTCGCCGAAATAACAAGTCTCACAACAACAAGTCGCAAGGCAACGGAACCATTTGTTCTCCTCGATCTCGCACATCGCCGAAATAACAAGTCTCACAACAACAAGTCGCAAGGCAACGGAACCATTTGTTGGCTGCTTTCTTGGGCAGACCCGGGTTTTAATGAAGCGCAGCAACAAACCCCTAGGCGCACTGGCCCTCTCGGCAACGAGCTGCGCAGCAGCTCGAGGTCTCACCCGAAGTGGCTATGGGGGGGTTAAGGAATCAAATTTCCTTAACCGTGGTGACGCGGAGATTGTTCTTCCCTTGTTCCGGTTCCTCAGATGTCGGTGGCCTGACTTTCCCGCAGGCCCCTCGGCTCAACTGCGCGGCTTCCTCCCTCAGCAGGCCCGCTGCGCAGTTTCTCCGCTCTGGCGCAGAAGCAGCTATTCCTTGCATCAACGCGTTAAGTACCTCCTCGCCCTGCGCGCCCAGCGCAGTAACGCATTCCTCGATCGCTGCCGCGATAGCGCTCCACCACTTCTTCAATACTTTAACACTTATAGCTATCAAGGGACCTTCCCAAACTCACTTAAACAGTCGCAAAGATAATGCAAGAGTCTTGTATACACAGGTAATGAACTTAAACAGTTAATCATTCACGCAAACATTATAACAAGAAGAAATATGTGAAGTTCACCTCCTCGAAGGAAACCACGTCCACGGGAGTGTTATGTTAACCAGAAAATGATAGAGTTATACAATATGTTGCGCACACAGCTGCAGCCTTAGATCTTTCCAGGAAACTCCACGCACACAGCTGGGAGCCCTTCTCTCAATCTAGTCTCTTCTCTACAGAGATTACAAAGGCACAGACGTCAACTCAGATTGTCTGGCAACTCAGGGATTAGCTCCTCGGCTATCCGATTCTACTCTAGTTCTACACACTTGGTAGAAAAACACAGCAAAGGATAATCAACACATGATCTATCCTCGAGACTGACTATCTAACAGTCTAACCATCTAACTATCCCAAAATATCTAACTCTTCTTCTTATCATGTATACATATATATAGGTGGCCATGACGGTCACACCTTTACAAAACTGTGGGCCTTTCCCAACAGTGATTCCCAAAAACCCTAACCACGCACATGGCTAGGTGTACTGTAGGCGCCGCTTGTGGTCATGTCGCCGCTTCCTGCAGGCTCCTTGACTTCCGGCGCAGATTGTGGGTATGGGCGCTTGTCCTTCGCCTTCAATGCTCTGGTCCGTTGCTCCTCCTTGATCCAAGCAACCATAACTTCTGTACTTATCCCTTAAATGAGGGTAGCTGAGCCCTCTACTCCATCGCCTTATTTATTATGGTAGCTGAGCCACCTTCATTCTTCGATGACGTGCGCGCGAGCTCCGCGATTTCCGGTCCGTGATCCTCGCTGAGCTTGTCCATCTGGCACCGTACTGCGCACCGTCTCCTTTTTGCCCAAAACTTAGTGCTTGTCCCAAAATTAGCACTTTCCTTTCATACTTGTGCTTTTTCCCCAAAATTCGCAGCTTTACCGCAGCTACGGCCTCGGCTCCAACAGAAATTTTAAAAGAAAGTTATAATGCCACTTAGGTTCTATAATATAGCTCACCACATCCAAGAAGAAAATTTAGTGATTCCCATGAAAAGTCCTTCTTATCAAGAATTAATTGTAAAATGCACTCGACTGGGAGACATACCCTAACTAAAGTGTCGCTAAAATGTATATGGGATGGGTATGTCGAATGATGTCTTTCGGTATCAGAAACCATCGCTTACTGCATAATAAGTTTAACATCAATTTTACTCCTTAACGAGGATGAAACTTAAGAAGGATAAAATGCAAGTATGAATTTCACCTTTGATTGTCATACTATTTATAACATTATATATAATAGATGAAGATCCAAAAGATGGTTACATATGGTTTGGGATGGCCATTTGGTGGGACAAACTTTATGAAATGATTTTTTGTGGAAGATTGTTGTTTTTTCTATCCTCATTAAACTCGGGTTATTAACCTCTATTAACACGTGGTGCAATTTCCTTTTCCTTCGAAAACAATTAACATCTTCACAATTTAGTGATAAGCAATCTAATGAATTATGGAGGATTAAGATTCTACTTCCCGCGATCTTGGTGCAAATTGGTGGTGTGGTTGCAAGTGGAGCAGTTAGAATCTAGTTATAAAAATTTACAACGATCTACGATCTCTGCAATTTGTTGTACAATCTCTGCGATTGGGTGACTGGCTGGCGCACGTTTTCCCATGGCAACGGTTGTACAAAAATACACTAGCACCTAATAGCCAAGTTAACTGTACCTACTCCACAAAATACTCATTTTCTTATAAGATGAGGAATTACAAACATAATACATGATTAGTAGATGGACAATATCACTTGATGAGAAACAAGAGGAAAATTGATTAAATGAATCTAATTTGAACTTAATCTATATACTAGTCGAGTGTGTGCATGCCTCTTGTATACCAGTATATGAGATATTTAGGTACTCATTACTATATATTCAATAAATATTAAGGTACATATATATGCCATCTAATGAGTTGGTTAATCGTGGTAGGCGTGTTCTCTATATTTATATTCCGTTCTATATGTGATATGCTTTAAGTTGATGATCATGAGATGAATGATCATAATAAAATACATCCTTGTGTTACTTAAGAAGACATGTGATTACTAGCATATGGATCCATTCCACGTAAGACATATGGTTATTAGGTTGTGCATGTGATACTTCTGGATGTTTCTTCATGACATTATGCTGCTTTATAAGACAGATGACGCGTGGAACACAAAATGATATTATAGCGTATCATTGCATCTAGAGATAAATGAGATTTGGCACATAAATGGTATGAAAGCATGTTGTGATTAATCTTTGTATTTTATAGCTATGTTATGTGTTAGTGAAGAATAAGAGAATATATCAGATATTTGGTATGACATGTTATCGTTTCATGCTAACCCTTATTGCTCCCGTAGAATGAATATTTGACATGATGATGGATTATGTTGGTTGTTACTCCATGTTGATAGTACTAATGTTCAAAAATTGCAGCTTATGATGACATGTTTATGAGATGCTTAGTGAAATTATGAAAGTACCATGACCAGTTATGTTATAATGGTAGCAAAAAGCACCTAAATGCATTAGATATTAAACTTGGCATGACTTATCATGACAATGGCTTATGATGTAATGCAATGCAATATGAACTGGTGGCTAGACATTCTTGTTAGCGCATGATTCAAGGTTGACCCATGATATTATTATATTGAGAAATGGTTACTAATTATTATTCATTATGGAAAGTGCCAGTTGTTCCAGGTGATCCACTCAAATAACCTGATGAGGCTAAGTATTCTATGATTTCGTGCGAGCCCATAACCACGAATGAGAATGGATACTATAAATATATTATTGGTTGGGGGACAAGCCCAACAATTAGCTCTATGCCAGTAGCGCTTGATTTTGGTACAAGAAGTTGGGAAGGTGGCAATGCCACGGATACTTCCCGGAGAACTTCTGATGTGACCAAGGTCCACGGTTGGAGACATACTCACCGGGAGGGAGGTTTATGTAGAAGGACTTATGATTCCTGGTGCTAGTGCCTTGAGGGTGCTTTGGAGGATGTTTAGGCTAGCATTCTGAGATGCCTAGGGTATAATGATCCTGATATTAGGATCATGGTACTGAGAGTATCAGGATCGGGGTACCAGGAACCAGATGCCAGTTAGTACCGATGAGGCCCAGATTCCAGTTAGAATCCGATGAGGCCGTATTATTACCAGAAGTTGGGAAGGTGGCAATGTTGCAGTAACTTCTCGGGGAACTTCTGATGCCTACTGTATGATTCGCGGACAGGTTACAGTAGAGGTCCCGTGCCATGGCGAGCGGGACCATCCAAAGTTGGAGTGAAGATTTATGGAGGTGGATCGGATGGTATGATTCTCAGGGAGAGGGTGATCAAGGAAAGAGGAAGTAAACGAATACACAATTATTAATTATTAATTAATTATCCAATGCTTTTGTATGTATGATGCATAATTGTTGTTATGGTTGCATACTAGACTCATAGGGAATTACTTAAGAGCACGGTGTAACTCAGGGTGTTTGATTGTATTAGTGTGGTTTGGAGACTTCTATGTGGTGGCCACACATATAAATCTCTTAACTTCACAATAGTACTAGCTACCTATATATTCTAGTATTTACTTGATTGATTGATTGAATAAGTATTGTATTTATTGCTTGAATATTATAACTTTGGGACGAAGTTTCTTAAAGTGGGGGAGTATGTAACAACCCTCATATACGAATATAGGGAATATTTAATATAATAATTATAATGTAATATAATATAATGTAAGATAATAAAAAGAAACATGAAAAAGAAGTAACATAAAACAAATTTTGCATAAAGAAAGAAATTAAATAAGAAATTGGGAGAAGGAGGAGATAAAAGGAGGAGAAGAAGTGAAGAGAAGGGTCTTTTTTTTGTCTTTGGAATTTGGAAGAGGAGCTCTGGAGGAGAGGAAAGCAAGATAATTGTTGGGGGATCGAGGGCCTCAGCCATTGGCAGGGGGTTGGTTGGGTGGAGATTCGTCCCCCCACCTTCAGTTGCACTTTTGGAGCTATCAAGGTATTGGTAGCTGCTAGGTCATCTATCCAGGTATGGCTCCTTAATTTCATAGCATATTTTATGTTATTATTGATTAGATCCACTTTCTTTTGTCAGATCTTCTATCCATGTTTTTCTTGTTTGTTTCTGGATTTTATATGATTTTACATGTTATCAGATTCTTGTGTTGGTTCAGAGATCTACATGCATATTTAATATTTATTTGTTAGTTAGTGGGTTTTATGAGTTTTAGGGTTCTTACACATAGTCAACAATACCCAACCAAACTCAACCATGGACAAAAATAATCGAACATGATCAGGCATAGTCGACGATGGTCAATAATATTAAACGATGATTAATTATGCTCAACCATGGTTACATGGTCAACGATATTACTATCGTCAAACATATTCAACCAAAGTTTCCCTTAGTCAAGCATCACAATTAATCCATGGTAAAACATGACAAACTTTAATAAACCTTCTTCAACCATGGTTATACATCGTCAACCAAAGTCAACAATAGAGAACCATGGTTAAACATGATTAACCATAGTAAAATATGGACAACCATGATCAAATCATGGTCAACCAAATTCAAACATAGTCAACTAAATGTCAACAGTATTTATCCATTATCCATTATACCCTTATTTTCCTACCTAGAGGATCCTTAGAGACCACCCATCACTCTGTTTCTGAAAACACTTACATACACCCTCCTCTTGGCCTACTTTTTACCATCATCGCTCCCTACATGCCTATAGGGGGGTGATGATGCACTTGGAATCCCTCCTTGCATGATTGAAGGGGGGTGACATTATCCCTCATTGCATGCGTTAGGGGGGGGGGAGGGGCAATGATGGATCCTCACATGGATTTTAGATGAGTTTTGAGCTGATCACATCTATGATTAGACTCCACCTCATTTTGGAATGAGAACTTGGACAACATCTCAAGTGTACCTTCCCTTATGAGTCTAGATTCATCATCCATTCATTCACCATACACCTATATAAAGAGTCCATTATATGATAATGGGGGGACTCCTGCTTAGTATTGTTATGTTGTTGGAATCCCTAGTACATCCTACAACCATTGTGATCATCTTGATTGAGTCAAGTAAGGTTTGGATCATGAATCTTGGAGGAGATATACATAATGGCTCAAGGTATGATGTGATGTATGTATCTTGTTTTCATTATATATATAGGCATATGCTCTTTTTCCCCATCGATAGCATTATGTTTATGGATGCTTATGCATGATTATGTTTCAGATATGTATGTCCTATGTGATGTATCTAGTGGATCTGATCTCCCTTGGGTAGATCAGATTAGATCTAGTTTAGATTTGCGTAGATATATATATTTATATTCATTTCCATGCATTCTTATGTATGTTATAAGTATTTTAGGAAGGTTTGTTTGTCTCTTTGTTTGAAAGGTACTAGCAAGTGGAGCTAGAGAAAAGTCTATTAGATCTGCAGTAGTTGGGATTAATCTTCACTAAAGGACCTCACATAATCTATGGTGTGTTGACCTTTCTTCCCTCTCTTCTCATAACTTGTATGTGAATGGATGCTTAGATTTAGTGCATGATTAATTGGATATAGTGGGAAAATTCATATTGGTCTAACCTACAGTCCGTCTTGGATCAGAGAAAGGATCCAAGAGAGTACTCACCTGTCCATAGGAGAGAAAAATCTACAACATAATTAGGGATTCCACAGGGGAAATATTTGGTTTATGATTTCCCTAGTGTTTTATATTTTTAATTATCTATTTCTTGACCTTCTTGATTGTTCCTATGGAAATTAGAGTCTTTATCTACATGTTTTGGACCTCCTTAGTCCCTCGAACCACTTAGATCTGAATTGGAATCCAAGTTTTTGAGCTATTCTGAGCATCTTTTCCCCCTCCCTTTGAGTATTATATAAAGGTATCCCTCTCTGCACCACTATCGGGGGGTGATACTCAAACTATCATCACCCCTTGTAGTCTTTAGGGGGGTCGATAGTGTCTCAAACTAGGCCATTTTTAATGATCTTTCATCCAATTTTACTCAGATATGATCTGATCTCTCATAGACTTGTCTGTGAATGTCTAGAAGTTGTGTCTAATACTTATAGATTTTTTGGTGTCTTTGTTTGAGTTATTTGATTTTTTTCATGTACCACCTTCCTTAAGTGTTTTGTGTATCACCTTGAATTAGTGATTCTATTTCTAATTCACTCCATTGGGCTTGGTGCTGATCTTGGAGTGTTGTTTTGATCTTTGTTGATGTTCATTTGTCTCTGGTTGATTCATTTGGTAGCAGGGGGGTCCTTAGTCTTTCATTATCACACAATTTATACCAAGAGTTCGGATCTTTGCAAGGAGTGCAAGGGGTTGCTACGTTGCTTAGTGACCACCACTTTATCTTGCTTGTTTGGTTATTGTTGTATGTTAATGTAGATAACATGCACATTCTTGTTGTTTGACTGTTTTGCATTTGAAAAACAAAATAAAAATAAAAGGAATTCCATTTTTGCAGGTCTATTTTGCTTATTTGGGGACTCTTGCTTAGTATTGTTATGTTGTTGGAATCCCTAGTACATCCTATAACCATTTGTGATCTTTTTGTTTGATTCAAGGAAATTTTGGAGAAGGAATCCTGGAGGAGATCTACATCATGACTTAAGGTATGATTTGATGTATCTCTTTTTATTCATATGATATATAGACATATGCTCTTTTTCCCCCTCCACATCATGATGTTTATGGATGTTTATGCATGATTATGTTTCAAGTCTATATGTTCTATGTGATGAATATAGTGGATCTAATCTCCCTCTAGTAGATCAGATTAGATCTAGTTTAGATTTGCTTAGATCTATATATTTAAATTCATTTCCATGCATTCTTATATATGTCAAGAGTATTTGAGGGAGATTTGTTTGTCTCTTTGTATGAAAGGTACTAGCGAGTGGAGATGGATAAAATTCCATAAGATCTTCGGCAACTGGAATTGATATTTGCTAAAGGAACTTACATAAGTTAAGGTGTGTTGACCCTTCTTCCCTCTCTTCTCATATCTTGTATGTGAATGTATTCTTAGATATAGTGCATGATTAATTATATATAGTGGGAAAATTCATATTGGTCTACCCTATAGTCTGTCTTGGATTAGGGAAAGGATCCAAGAGAGTACTCACATGTTTGTAAGATAGAAAACTCTACATCATAACTGGCAACTCCACTGGGGATTTCTTGCTTTCGTTTGGATAAAAAAAGTAAGTGGATATTGTATGGGATTTCATTTTCAAATTAGGATCTTTGGTTGATCTTTCATAATTTGGGATTATTAGTGGCTACAATTTTTCATTTGAAAAAGGAAAAAGAGCTCTCTTTCCTCCCATAACTAGTTGTTCATCGAATTGAAATATGCATATTTTTGGGTCAAGAGTCTCTCACATCACCAAGTTTCATTCCATTTGCATTGCTTGACTAATAAAGACCCCTAAAAGAAAATTCTTAATTAAAATAAATTAGAATATTTTATTTTGTCTAGCAAACCAACATTAGCTTAGGGTGTAGGGCCTTGGACTAGGATTGGATAGGAAACTCTCCAAGTCCATTAACAACAACTAGAGTCATCAAAGAGTGAAAATCCATTAGTAGAAACACACACTTGCCGAAAAATCTCTTCTAACACAAGATTCAAGCATGAGGTCACGCTAGGTGCATTTGAGAGATATCCCCTTTTGGTGTACTAAGTGAGTTCTTATGTGTATTAGGGCCTGGTGGTTGGAATTCCTTGGGATAACACCTCTTGACCAAGATTTGAGTCTTCAACATTTGTCACATGTTCCCTTCCCACATGTCTCAACTTGACTGAAAACTATTCCTCTTGATCATCGTTTCGCAATGTAGTAACCATAGTTGATATTCCTAGGTATCTACACGGGTGACTACAAGTGGGAAGTGTTTGTGGTACCTGATACATACGGTAGCCATATTCCTTCTCTACCTTGGGGGGTTCCCATAGGAAATTTGAAATTTGATTCAAGGGAGTAAGAGGGGTTACCATTTCTTGCCTCTTTGTTGGTGGCTTGAGACCCCACCTCCAGAATAGTCCTTTTACCTTACTGGTTTTCGTGTTGATTGCCTATATTTTTGCTAGGGGTATGTTTTTGGTTCAATATTATAGTTGGTCACAGGATTGTTATTTTTATTTTATTACTTCATCTTTCACTATAGCCAATCTACCGATTTTCCAATCTAGATGTATTCAAGGCTTCTCTCCTATCGAGGAGGAATCACCACCTATTAGAAGGCTAGTCACATCTCAAGTAGAGATAAGTGAAACCAGTATTTCAGAAAGTGATTTGGTCCATACCAATCAACTTGAAGTTGAGGTTGTGGACGAGGATGTCATTCCACACTTTAACCCTCCTTTGACCAATCCTTTGCAATTGTGATTTTTCCTTGGTGCTCCTTTTTCAATATTCAACCACATGATGCCTAGGACTAGTATTTCCTTGTATATGGATGAGCCCGCTCCGTATTCCATGGGTAACCAAGGGGTACTTCAATAAATAATCCCCAACCATCCACAAGTGACATAAATGCTCCATCTACCTCTCCCAATACATCTACATTCTCCTTCTAGGGAACACCTTCCATACCTACATTTACATCCATTTGTCATTCCAGTATTCCACAACTTGTTGCATCTACACAACAACCCACTTCTACCTTTTTTTTTAGTGTGGGGGGGATCTTGTTTTTAACACCAGTGGCACTTGTAAATCCACTACTGGAATTTCTACTAGTAGGCCAATCATTCATAATGTTGGATTTCCTTTCGAATATAACACATCTATAGGGACAAGATCGAACCCTCCTTCACAAGGGTGGAAAATATTTGGAAGCAATCAACCCATGGGAGGGTTTAATAACCCTAGTACATTTCCTTTTACTATGAACATAACCATGTCTGGTGGTTTACCTTTCCAGAATAACGAAAATTTTTCTAGTATTTTCCAATCTACTCGGGGTAGTAATGTGGGAATTAATGTCCCTGGAGGATTCCCATCACCTAGGGGAAACACTTATGTAGGAGGAGTTCCCTATCCTATCGGTAGTCATATTCGATGGGGTAGTTCTGCTTATGGTAAAAATACCTTCTTTGGGGGGAATTGACCTTATGGGGGACACCTGTTTATTGGGGGGAATCCTTCCTATAGGGGTAATCAATTTCCTAGGGGTAGCCATGCTTTCCCAACTTCATATGTTTTTGGAGGTTAGTATATGGGAGGAACTTATGGTCCAAGTGGTCTTAATGCCCAATTAACTTAGACACAAAATCCATTTTCCAACTCACAGTTACGATTCTTGGATACTCACTATTAACTAGATTTGTCAAGGTTAATGAATGATCCCATTAAGCATAACCCCTTATGGCCAACAATCCCACATAAAACCCCATTAGATATACACAATTTTGATGGTAAAATGGGGGATTATCCATCCACACATATCATGACTTATCATTTGTGGTGTGTCTAACTCTATGTTGGATGACAGTGTAAAATTGAGTATTTTTCCCCACACCCTAACCAAAAGTGCTTCCAAATCGTACATTGAGTTACCTAGTGCTTCTTACAAAAGCTTCAATGCATTAGAAATGGAATTTCTTATGCATTTCAACTACCTATCCATTGTGAGACATGAATTGATATTTTTACCTCATTGTGTCAAAATACAGCCATGCATATCTGTATTCACATTGATGAATATAGGTGAAGGAGGAGGCTTGTCAAAGCTACCATTCCTAACCAGTTATTAGCATATTAGTTTATGGAATACATTTTACCTCCCATTGCTTGTGATGTCACTATGTATGGGGATGTAATTGAGGAACAAGCTATAAGTCAAGCACAACATTTGGATTTGATCTATTCACAATTGTGTACCTTATACAACATAATTCCACATGCTCCTTGATTTTCATCTGATCCATCAAGACCCACTACAGGACCACATGTCGATGGTGTTGTTGTTTCTATCTACATAGCTTTAGTGAACTAGTTGAGTGGAAAATTCAATTAACTTACCATTGCCAATTCGCCCACCCAAATTGTTTCTACTACCAAACACGTTATTGATCCATCTCAAACATCTGAGGTGAACACAGAACAATATTCACAACCGCAAAAATATCAATAGTTTGGGGGTAAAAAGAAGAAAAATAAGGCTAAAAACCCTTCTAATGAGTTTGGAACCCAACAAGCCCCACCACCTAATGATGGAGGAAATAAGAATGAAAGGAAGCCTAAATTTCCTTGTAATATTTGTGGGGGAAATCATATGACCCATTTCTATCCATGCCTAAAAGAAATCAATGAGTGTATTACTCATAAAGACTCCACCCCACCACATGTTGTTTTGACACATCATTTTCCTCCCCAACAACAAAATCAACAAATGGCTGCTACAAATCCTCCTCCCCTACAAGTAGGAATTGGAGTTCATCCTCATTCGGGTGATGGAACGACAAATGCTAATGTCTTTTTATTTATGGAAATTGACACCTTTACCACTCGAAATCGTACCTATTAGAAATATGAGACTAGTTCTCCTGAATAGGAATCAACCTCGTCATCCAAACCTAATGTCCCTCTTAAAATAGATAATCATGTATTTGAAATAGTAATTCTCCCTCCAAAGGGGGTACTTTGATAAACAACATATAATCCCAATGTTCGCGTTGCACAAAGTTACAATATTGTGGAAGATCTAGCTCAGGCCCCTTGTGCCATGTCTTTTCTTGAAGTGTTGCAAATTTGTCCTACACAACATAAGTCACTGTTGTTGGATATTGGGTGGATTGATCCTAATGAGTGGATTTTTTTCATAGTTGACATGGAACATAGCCAATCGAGGCTCTCCCACTAGATTGCATCTCAAATTCAAGTAGTCTTACATGGGAAGACTATATTTCGCACTGTTATTGATGAAGGATCCTCTACTTGTGTTATGTCTATATCATGTTGGTGTACGATAGATAGTCTCTCCTAATATTTTCTAGTATTACATAATGTTGAAGGAATTTGATGGCCACATGTTCACTCCTCATGGAATCCTTGTTTCCTTTCCAATTGAACTAGGGGGAAAAACTGTCCCTATCGACATCGAAGTGGTCGATACTCCTTTAGAATATAATTTGTTTCTTGGCGTAATTGGTTTTGTACCATAAAGTTGGTATTCTCGTTGGTATTTTTACTTTTTGATTCCTCCATCAAGGGAATATCGTTACTATAGACCAAATTTCTTACTGCATGCTATATTTGTGCCTCAATCGAAGCAATAATATTATGTTTATTGGTGATTCCATGAAGGCATATGAGAGTGTGGGTTTTGGTCTATTTAATGATTCATCACTGATGGGTTCCTTCCCTTTTCCAGCACCTAACACCTCTAAAATGGAAGCTCCTATTTTCATGACCACTTTAGTGATGTATGGATCCCTTGGTTCTTCTTATCCTTGGGTAACACCTGAATTGAGTTAAGTTGATTTGTATGGACATACCATGCCACTTATTGCGATAGATATTTCCTCTCAAGAAATATAGTCTCCTATTGATCCTCACCAAATTGTTGATCTAAATGTTGATTCAAATCCTCACTTAATTGTTGATCTTGACCTCGATTGTGATCCCCACCAAGTTATCGAGCTTAATTATTATGTAGTACCCTCATGGGACACTTCCCCTTGTCCTTCACATGAATTTATGATGGATGTATTACCATTTGATGAAGCATTTATGGAAGTCATGTATTTTTGTGATAATAATTTAGAGGATATGCATCATTGTCCCTCTTTCCTTCTAGATTAAAAAAAGATGGCAAAATTTCTTCAAAATCTTGATCCCTTTCCCTCTTGGGATGATTCTTCAGTTTCACATGAATTTTCCAATGATATCTTACCTTTGAATGAGGTCGTTACATAATTCACGGCTCTTGATGATAATCCTTGGGAGGAGATGCATCAATGTGCATCTCTCCTCCTTGATATGGAAATGGTGGAGGAAATTTTATAAATCCAAGTTTCAACTTTGGATGACATTTTCCCCTCGCCTCCTTTCTTGACACATGATGTAATTTCAAAAGTGAGACCTTGGGAACCATCTTAAATACCATGAGGAGGCATAAGTGGAGAAAACCAAAAGGAGGGAGACACAAATTAGCCTATGTTGGTCATGATGATGGAAAGCCACTAGCTACTTCTAGTCGGGATGGGAGGAAAACACCAACCTTTACAAGTCACATTGGGAAGAAACAATTGACGGCCACTATCAATCATGCTTAAAATGAATTTTTTGTGGGAATCCTATGCAAGTGGGGAATTGGTTTGCTCAGAAATCATTTTACACGTAGGCCACAAATCCATGTGGTTCTTTCTATATAGTGTATCATATTTTGGTGTGGTGTCATTTTCCTTTTTCCCACGTGTGGTATGTCTCAATCCATTACAAAAGATTAAAATCCCAAAGACAATAAAAACTTTAAAAATCTAAAAACATTACATAGGTGTATTTTTTCTTTTCTTTTTTTATCTTTTTTAGATATTGACGTGTGTTTTCGAGATAGTTTTGTCTATTTTCTTAGGATTTGATGGATGAGACATAGGATTATTGGAAAAATACACTTATGGTACATAACTTCTACCCATGGCATATAGGGATAGTATTTTCCCCCTTACACATTACATTTTCTAAATCCTTCATTATTCTCATTCTTATTCCATAGGGCATCCCGCCAAGCGCTGACATTAGCCACTCCATTTGCATATGCATCATAACTTGTGAGGTAGTGCCTTCCCCACATGGGTAACCTAGACTAGAACCTAGACTATTATTTGGTGCCCATGCTGTTGTTATGGTAGAACCGATGGTCCTTTTTATTCCATGAATCCCACATCATTGAGTCTTATTTTACTCTGACATCATTATTAATTTGGCCATCCCTCGGGGTTCCCATGTTTGTATTTCCTATATGGTCTCGTACGCTTGGCCGCTTATGTATGTTTTCTTTCCACTTTCTTAGCTCATTATGTTTATGCTACCGCATTGCACTCGCTATCTTGATGCCTCACTTTGCTTCCTATTGCAATATCTTACCCATGAAGAGAACTGTTGCTATGAGTGGTACCCTTTTTTGCTCATGATTCCCCACTTGCACCATCTATCACCTAGTTGGTTATGCACGTAAAGGAACCAATTGACACCCCTTAGTACCACTTGTTATTTCCCACCAAGTATCATTTTATCCTTTTTTGGGCTCATTAAAATTGAATGAAAAAGGCACCTTATGGAGCACTTTTGTCTCTCTATTCTTTGAGCTCCATAAAAAATAAAGGTGGACCCGAGTTGAATTGTCCATGCTTGTTAAAATTCCATGGAAAAGGTACCCTTATGAGCATTATTCCATCTCTCCTTTGAGCTAATTAAAAATAGAAGGAGGCTCTAAGTTAAAATTTTCTGGGCATGTTAAACTTCTACAAAAAAGATACATATGGATTTTTCTTTAAGTTTTTCAAACTCCTTAAAATTAAAAACACCGACGAGCATTAACTAACTCAGGCTCAAGAAAAATCCATGGGAGGGTATCATATCAAGCATTCTTCTACCATTTCTTCGAGCTCTTTTAAAAATGAAGAAGAATTCGAGTTTACCTTTTTGGGCTCATTAAAAATTTACGAAAAATATCTTATCGAGCATACTTATATCTCTTTTTCAATCTTGTCAAAAACATGAAGAAGGTACTTAAAAAATAAAATAAAAGGTGGGTGGGGGGGATTACACTGTCTATCTTAAGAAGTGGCAGTAGTCTAGTATGTCACCCTTGAACATGGAACATATTCGTGTCTTTGTCGTATAGTTGGGTTATCTACATGCCTTAGATCCTTGCCATTTCCATGAGTCACACTAGTTATCCAATTGGTTACTTTTCCAACCACTATGGAGGGTGCCTCAATGCCTCATGCATCATTACACTATGGTCTATATGGTATTCTTGAGTCTATGTTTCCTAGTCACATATTTTTTGTGCTATATTTTCAAGGGAATGTCATCTTGAGTCGACCATTATGTAGTCTCATTGACCTTTTGTGATGGCCATCCCTTTTCCAGTATGTTGCACCCGATGATATTCTATATATTGAATAAATCTCTCGATGTTTGTTTCATGTCGATTAATGGGGGATACATTAAGGACCTCCTTCGATGAATTACTTGCTATCGAAGCCAACTCATTATCTAGGAAGTGAATCTAGAGACCATAGTATGTTGGAGCTTGCAGTAATAAATGGAAGATTTTTGTTGCATTCGAAAAGGGGTAAACATCATTGAATCCTAATCGAGAAATTATACAAGTGCTTGACTTCATCTCCTCTATTCATAGTCGTTATATTGTACTAGGTGTCCTGGGATCCATTATCATCATTGATGAAATCCCTCGTGTATGTTAATGGTAAAAATCATTGACCAATAATTAGATATATTCTCACATGTTCGACATCAACACATATATTTAGATGTCTTAGAATCACACCATTGGGGTTTGAGATGAAGACCTTGGGTTTAGGGGTTGCATCACTCAATCTTGTTCCCCCTTACAAGATGCATTGGAGTGTATATCACCAGTTATGACTATGTATGAGGACCATCTGAGCACTAATAGTGGTCCTATCTTTCCTCCTGATTGTATATTGCAAGATAGATCCACATTGTATTTGTTGGTGGCTATGATCATTTTTATGAAATTCATCCTCTTTGTATTTTTCATGGCCATGATCTTTCACTTTATTCACAGATCTACAATGTACTTTCTTAGCGTCCATGCTTTATACTTCTATTACCGAGCATGGGTATGCCTACCTTGGGGATGATATATGCATACTTGGTTGATTATTGATGACAATCCCTCTTCGGTTTCATGTTTGTATTTCCTTACCTTGACATATTATTATTTTAAATTTTTTCGGCCATTTGTTTCTCCTTTGATCTCATACTTTAGGGGGCATATGTTATACCCTTATTTTCCTACCTAGAGGATCTTTATAGACCACATATCATTATGTTCTTGTGAAAGAAGGAGGACCACGTTACATTGTGTACAATGAATAACCATATCATTATGTTGCTGAAAACACTTACATACACCCTTCTCTTGGCTTATTTTTTACCATCATGGCTCCTTGCATGCCTATAGGGGGAGATGATGTACTTTTCATCCCTCCTTCCATGCTAGCAAGGGGGTGACACTATACCTCATTACATGCCTTAGGGGGGAGATGATGGCTATTCACATGGATTTTGGATGAGTTTTGAGGGGATCACTTGTATGATTAGACTCCACCTCATTTTGCCATGAGAACTCACAAACTAGCTCGAGTCTACCTTCCCTTAGGAGTCTAGATTCATCCTGCCTTCTTTCACCAAAAACCTATATATTGAGTCCATTCTATGAGAATGAGGGGACTCTTGCTTAGTATTGTTATGTTTTCGGAATCCCTAGTACATCCTACAATCATTGTGATCATCTTGGTTGAGTCAAGGAAGATTTGGATTAGGAAGCTTGGAGGAGATCTAATCATGACTCAAGGTATGATGTGATGTATGTCTCTTGATTTCGTTATATATATATATGTATATACATATTCTCTTTTCCCCCCTCCACATCATGATGTTTATGGATGTTTATGCATGATTATGTTTCATATTTGTATATCGTATGTGATGTATCTAGTGGATTTGATCTCCCTTGAGTAGATCAGATTAGATCTAGTTTAGATTTGCTTAGATATATATGTTTATATTCATTTACATGAATTCTTATATATGTTAGAAGGATTTGAGGATTGTTTTCTTATCCCTTTGTGTGCAAGGTACTAGCAAGTGGAGCTAGACCAAATTCCATGAGATCTACAGTAGTTGGGATTGATATTCACCAAAGGGCCTCACATAAGTTAAGGCACGTTGACCCTTCTTCCCTCTCTTTTCATATCCTGTATGTGAATGTATGCTTAGATCTAGTCCATGAGTAATTGGATCTAGTGGGAAAATTCATATTGGTCTACCCTACAGAGAAACTGAAAGGAGAGAAAACTCTTCAACAACGTAGTAAACCGAAGTCAAATATAGATAACCATGGTTAAACATGATTAACCATAGTAAAATATGGAAAACCATTGTCAAACCATGATCAACCAAATTCAAACATAATGAGATAAATGTCAACTATATTTATCCATTATTAATCATCATAAACTATGATTAACTATAGTTGAGAACTTTTGACAATATTATATTATGATTCAACATGTTTGACCATGGTTGATCACATTTGACATGGTCAACATTAGTTAAACTTAGTTCACCATGTTTGACCAACATTAGTTAACGATGGTCAACTAAATGCTAACAAAAGTCAACCATGATAATATTCACCATAGCTTCAACATTCTTGATTTTGGTCAACTTTTGCTTGAATATGTTTGGCTTTAGTTGGCTATATTTGACTATGGTTTATCTGGTTGTCCATGGTTGACTATGGTTGATCATGGTTAATAAAGGTTAACTATAGTTGATATTTAGTTGGCCATGATTAATTATAGTTGAGAATGCTTGACAATGTTTGATTATGATTCAACATGTTTTACCATGGTTGATTGTTTTAGACATGATGGATATTAGCTAAAATTTGTTGACCATGGTTGACCAACATTAGTTAACCATAGTTAACCTAATGTTCAACTATAGTAACCATTATTAACTAGATCAACCATTGTCAAGCATGATTGGCTATAATTGAGAATGTTTAACAATGTTTGCTTATGATTCAACATGTTTGACCCTGGTTGATAGTGTTTGACATGATGGATATTAATTAAAATTGTTTAACCATGGTTGGTAAACATTAGTTAACCATGTTTGAGCATGGTTAAACTATATTTAACCATGGTCAACAACATCAACCATAGTCAAACACAACTAGCCAAAGTCAAACATATTGAAGCAAGGTTGAACAAAGTTTAACATCGTCAATAATGTTCAAACATAGTTAAACATAGTCAACCATGGTTTACTTCAGTTAATATTAGTCAACCATAGTAACAAATTATGCCCAACCAAACTCAACCATGGAAAAACATAATCAAACATGATTAGCCATAGTCAGCCATGGTTAATAATAATAAACCTTGGTTAACTATGATCAACCATGGGTCCACGCTCAATAATATTGCTAGAGTCAACGATATTCAACCAAAGTCACCCTTAGTTAAACATAGTAAGTAATCAATGGTGAAACATCACAAACTTTTTTCAAACATTACAAAACATAGTCAACCAAAGTCAACCATAAAGAACCATGGTGACACATTCCCAACCATAGTTAAACATGGATAACTAGGTCAAACATGGTCATATCATGGTCAACTAGAGTCAACTATAGAAATTATTGTTGACCATAGTCTAACATGGTTTTCCATAATCAAACATGATAAAACATATTTATGCATAGTCAAACACAAACAAACATGGTCAATAAAAAATAAGAATGGTCAACCATGTGTTGATTACAAACATGATATGCTTCATAACAAACAATTCAACCTCTTGATTGGCTAGATCAAAGGAATGGAGCTAAAACCTACTTTATATCCAAAAGAAGATAAACACGCCATCTTATTCCTTCATTCACAATCCGATAAAATTGAGTTATTTATCTTTAAAGAATAAAAGATGTTTTTTTTTTTTTTGTTCTTTTTAATATTTTTTTACAGACTCAAAGAGAGAAACAAAAAATTGATACAAACCACTTAACGGAAAGTATTATTAATTGACTATAGAACTAAAGAAATAAAGGTTAACAAGACAAAACAAGATTTAAAAATAAGATGTTTAAAAACTTATGAAAAGTAACAATGAAATATCCCACAAATATATTATAAATAAGATGTTTAAAAACTTATGGAAAGTAACAATGAAATATCCCACAAATATATTATAGTCATGAAACTAAACATGAGATAGTGCAAAATAAAGAAGAAACTGATTTGATTGATTTTTCTTCTTTTTCACATAATGAAAATCCTAAGAGATTCTCTACAAACTATTGGGAGAGTTCAGACCATAAATAATTGTCTCTTTCAAACTATCTAGCGTTTAATTAATGCTCGGTCAAGATGGAAGTACAAAACTAAAGCTTAAACTACTAAACTGATACATAATAAGAGATAATGTTAGGCTATGGTCATATCCATGAAAATCAAGACTTGAAAAAAAGGTTAATTAAATTACCAAAACCCTACATTAAAGTTTACTTGTCTTATTTAAAGATAATGAGTTCAAGGCCTTAGAATATTTACTCAAGAGACTCCTATTGTCATGAAAAGCATCAGACTAGAACCTACATGAAAAATAAGAATTCAAGTGAAAAATCACATGGATTGGAGGAGGAGGCGTGGGTGGAAAATCACATTCACCATTTTTAATAGGGATTCTTGATGCATTTCAATAATGCTCAAATGAGGGCACAATTCTAGCTATCCTTTGCTTGGGAAGAGGAAGCACTAAGAAAAATATGGCATGTTTCAACAAGATGGATTAATCCATTAGAATCGGTATTGAAATAGATAGAGAAGTAAATTTTCTTTCATTTTCCATATTTCCAAAAGTGATGAGTTATTCTTCCTAGTCCTCTATTTCTAGTAGGTGGGCATTGTAAACTCTTGCTAAAGAAACTCATCTAAACAAGCATATTGCAAAAAAAAGACCAATGTCTTCTAATATTTAAATCTATACATAAAAATGACAATTATTCAAGACAAACATATGTAGGTATCCCCCATTTAATATCCCCCATTTAACATGATGTAAATATGTATAATCCATTAATATCCATCACCATATAAACAAAATTTTCCAACATCAAGTGTCCAAACTAAACAACTCTCAAAATTTATAACAAACTACGCGTAAGTTGTTATAAGAAATATTTACGATTTTATCATAACAAAAGAGTAGGTGAATGATACCATGCAACCACTTGTTTCCCTTTAGTAACGCAACATGATCATCAAATGTACTCAATTAAATTGAACCATCAAATCTAGTGGATAAGAAAGGTGTGGAGGTTAAATGTCATAAAGTTGGATCTAGGAATAAAAGACATTGGTAAATGAAGGAAAGGAGGAACAAGCTGGTAACACACTACTCATATTTAAGAATTTATTATTTATAACAAAAACATGATGTCATCACAACCTAGTTTATCAAAAACCTCTTTGAAATTTCATATGGAAGGTATAGAGCTCGTGCCTGAACAATGTGTTTTCTATATATAAAAATGAGCTATAAAAATGAGCTAGAAACACATCACCAAGTTGCAATTCCTATTCAATATTCAAAGTAGAGAACCAACTATTATGATATCGTATCAAATGATCACAAAATGGATCATTTGAATTCCTATATGGTTGGATGAGTAGTGATGCTTTTGAAATTGTGAGATAAATAGGATCAACTAAACCATATTTTGGATTTTTTTTTATATATTTGACTCACCTACATGTATAGACTTTTTGTCAACTAGTGATTACAAGTTCAACTACTAGCTTTGGAACCCCTAATTAACCTTCTGGTAAATTGATCGATACAAGAAATTCCTCATTTTAGAATTCTTATCTACCCCATTAGACTTCTAAGAATATTGAAGTTGTTGAAGTTGATGCAAAATATATCAATGGTTCAATGAAAACTATAACTCAAAAGAAGTGTGGAAGTGTTGCTTTGATGGCACACGTGCTATAAGCATGTCGATACATATGCTTATTCAAACAGCCGAATTGAATAGGAGAATGATATGGATGAAGAATATTGTTCCTTGATGAAGAATAAAGCATGGGATTTAGTTCATCAACCACAAATAAATAAGATAGTGAAATGTTTATGGGTCTACAAGACCAAATTCATGTGTCATAGTGTTGTTGAAATAAATCAGACTCATTTGGTTGCAAAGTGTTTTTCTTAGAAAGAAGGCATCGGCTACAATGAAACATTTTCCCCTACTGTAAAGATGAACTTGGTTCGTCCAATTCTTTTACTTTCTTTTTGAATTAGATGTGAAGTACATCAATGTTATATTTTCATCATTTAATTCAATATGATCTAGGATCTTAACTGAGAGAACAACATGTACAACATATCAAACACAAGAGACAAGAGACACAAAGCATTTCACCAAGGAAAACCAAGAAGGTGAAAAACCCCGCAACTTCCCAGATATAGAATAATCACCAATATAAAGATCACAAAGATGAATTCCCAAAAGATAGATGTCTTCAGCAGCTACTCCTCCTCCACTTGTGCGCACTCCTCTCTCTCAACTATGCGAGTTGGATGAGTGGGTGAATTAGCAAATAGAGTGGTGCAACCACTGTATTTATACTTTAACTTGACCTGCCTTTTACCCTAACTGGGCCGACTCCTTAAGGGAGTCTAATAACCCTTCCACTTAACTCATACAGGGCCAACCCCTCCAAGGTGGTCTAATAACCCATCAAATATAAGTTATGACACTTATAATATAACTTGCGACACTTGCAAATACAAATGACGACACTTCCAATCGGAGGAATAAGACATCTCCGTCGGGGATACAATAAAGTACAAATGTAATACATACAATATACAAGTGAATATCTTCTGAAGTTACAAATACATCAACACTCCCTCTTAACTAGGAAGGTATTCTCTTGACACGGCTCATTAATACATATAGGCACAAGTCTTCAATACTGGCGCTGGATCATCGTCAATGGATCACTGGAGCATCATCGTCATTGCTGTTGTACTCGTCATCTCAATCACTGGTGCTATCTCTCAATTCTTCTCATCATAGGAAGTTTTACAGAGCCAACCTCTTTCATGCTGGATGTAGGCCTAGCCTTCATGTAGGTCTTCATCATATCTGCGAGCAACCCATCCGGTGGAATCTCAGGACTGATTATGTGCATCTGCAAAACTTGAAAAGAGCATCCCAGGACTAATTACGAGCTACTACTCAACCTGCAAGATCTCCCAGGACTAATTACATGCGATCAAGCAAAACCTCGAAAGAGCATCCCAGGACTGATTACGAGCTTACTGCTCAACCGATAGGATCTCCCAAGGAGCGATTATATGCAAACAAGCAAAACCTCGAAAGAGCATCCTAGGACTGATTATGAGCTTATTGCTCAACCTATAGGATCTCCCAGGGAGCAATTATATGCGAACAAGAAAAACCTCGAAAGAGCATCCCAGGACTGATTACGAGCTTACTGCTCCACCTATAGGATCTCCCAGGGAGCGATTATATGCAAACAAGCAAAACCTCGAAAGAGCATCCCAGGACTGATTACGAGCTTACTGCTCAGCCTATAGAATCTACCAGGGAGCGATTATATGCGAACAAGCAAAACCTCAAAAGAGCATCCCAGGACTGATTACGAGCTTACTGCTCAACCTATAGGATCTCCCAGGAAGCAATTATATGCTATTGCACAACCTACAACATATCCATGGCCACGGAGTATCATCCGGATACTCATGATCATACTGATCATCCTCGCATGGATCATCATGCGGATGCTCATGATCATACGGATCATCATTATATAGAACATCATACGGATGTTCATGGTGGAGCATCGTCCAGATGCTCATCACACAACACTTACATCCACAACCATGGTGAGGGCCCTCCTACCACCATGCTTGGAAGGGCTCCAGCATCTGTGTCCCATCACTTCCTCTTGGAAGTATCTTCGATCTAAAGAACACCAAGCCTTTCTCTGAAGTACTCGAATTTCACCCTAGATAGTGGCTTGGTCAACACATCTGCTATCTACTCATTCGTCGCAACATACAGGAGCTTCACTGCTCCTCTTTGCACCATATCCCTGATATAGTGATACTTGATCTCGATATGCTTTGACTTGTCATGGAACACCGAGTTCTCGGACAACTTCACACAACTCTGGTTGTCACAGAAGATACAAGTAGCATCCAACTGGAGATCAAACAAATCATACAGTAGCTTCCTTATCCATACTTCCTCACAACTAACCGAACAAGCTGCGGCATACTCTGCTTCGGCTGTACTCAGTGCCATGCAGGATTGCTTCCTGCTAAACCAAGAGATCACACCTGATCCCATACTAAAGCAGCACCCTGAAGTGCTCTTCCTATCAATGGCATTGCCTGCCCAATCCGAATCAACATAACCCTCCAGGTTAATCTTTTGATTCACATCATACTTGAGCTCATAATCAACTGAACCCTTTAGGTACCTCAGAATATGCTTTACAGCAATCAAGTAAACATGTCTAGGATCCGTCAAGAACTGGCTCAATGTGTTCACAACAAAGCAAACATATGGTCTCATGTTCGTCAAGTACATCAAGGACCCAAATCCCAATCATCTGACGATACATTGTGGCATCAACCGACTCTGATGAAGCATCACTCAATAGCTTCAGGTTCGATGCCATAGGTGTGGCCATGGCCTTGCAGTCCATCATCCTGAACTGCTTCAGGATCTCTACTGCATACTTCCCTTGTCCAAGGAAGATTCCATCTACACTCTGCCATACCTCCATATCTAGAAAGTAATGCATCATACCCAAGTCCTTCATCTCGAACTCGGCAGTAAGATTCCTCTTCGTATTAGCAATCAACCCAATCTCACCTGTCTCAAATATATCATCTACATACAGTAGGAGTATCACTGGATTGCCTTCCTCAACCTTGTAGTAAAGGTTGGAATCCACTTTACTCTTGGTAAAGCCAAAACTAGTCAGGAAGCTGTCAATCCTACCATACCATGTCCTGGGTGCTTGTTTCAAACCGTACAAGGCTTTCTTTAATTTTCACACATGTGACTCCCTGTCATGTGTCTCGTATTCGAGTGGCGGCTCCACATACACTTCCTCTTCAATTACACCATTCAAGAAAGTTGTCTTGACATCCATCTGGTGTATCTTCCACTTCATTACTGCAGCCAGACCAAGTATTGTTCTGATGGAAGTGTATCTGGCTACAGGTGCAAAATTTTCTTCATAATCTATCCCTTCTTTCTGGGAGAAGCCACGAGCCACAAACCTTGCATTGTATTTCTCTATGCTACCATCTGCAGCATGCTAGATCTTGCAGATACATTTGGAAGTCACAACAGAGTTCCCTACTAGTCTTCGGACCACATCCCATACATCATTCTTCATGATCGACTAGCACTCCTCAATCATGGCATCCTTCCAGTACTGCATTCCAGATCCTGGGAACTTCAGATTCTTCAATATCTTCAATAGGTAGTTTTCTTGAACTTCGTTGCTGGAACAAATGTCATTGTCCTTCTTTTGTAGGTGATTGTACATGATATTTCCTACAAGTCAAATTCAATTGCATGATTAGAAACATCTCATAGTTTTTAGAACAAAAGCTTACACATAAGGACATATGTCATACAGTCATGCAATTATCTTAGCCAATGCTTCAATACAACATTCATCCATATCCCGTATTCATACGGTAACTTTCTAGATGCCTTCCATCTCTACCAGAACAATGTTAAGAGCGTGCGCTACTCCAACATGTCAGCAAAGAGGTTTCATTCTAGAGAAGTAGAAATGTAATGTTGTACAGTACCATAGGCCACTTACCCATTACTTGCATATTAGTAGTATCTTGTTCATTAATGCAACTTTTCTAAAATGCATAATATACATCCTAAATCTAGGAACAAAAGTACGTACATGATTGAACAACATCATTTAAGTAATCATATATACAGGAAATAAAAATCCAAATACTTATCTTTGTTTGGTTGTTGGGTGGACTCCCTCTCAATATTTGCTTCCTTGCAGGAACTACTAGATTCTCTAATAGTGTGAACCTTAACCAATGCTGAAATTGGATGAGAGGTTCTTCCATAGATTATTTTTCTTCCAGAGTCCAACTCTGCAGTAGCTTCTTCTTCATTACAATACATATTCTTCATCACTTGAAGAATCTTCATTGTCTTCTCTGTTTCTCTTCCTTGGAGGTTCATCATCCTCTAGAGTGTGAGCATGATGTCTTTTCTTGTTGTTCTTCTTCTCGTGGGAGCTGCTTTTGATCCTGGGACAATCTCTAGAATGGTGTCCCTTCTCATCACAAGTATAACATCGAATGTGAGAAGGATCTTTCTTGGATCCTCCAAGGTTCTCCCTCTAATTCTGGTGGTGGTGTTTACCCTTCTTCTGATGAGGATGCTCCCTCTTGTTGTTATTCTTCTTGGTGTGTGTTGTGAGAGCCCGGCCCTCATTATCCATATTTTCTTCTCGAGCTAAAAGTCTAGCTTCTTCTTGTGAGCATTCCTCCCATAGTCTACTTGAAAGAAATCAATTTCGATCTTGCACAAATTCCTTGGATGAAGGAGTCCCATGACCTAGGTAGGCCATTCAAAGTGGTCATCACAATTTATACATTCTCCACCACTTCATTCACAGCTTCAAGTTGTTCTTTGATTTGAGAGACCCTAGTACAGTAGGATTGGATGGTCTCCCCATTCTGGATCTTCACACTCTTCAATTGGTTCGCAATGTCATCTTCTGATTTATATTCTTTCCTTCAAACAACTTGGTCAAGGAATCAAACATCTCCTAGAGAAGACACATGTGGTATGAGATGGTCTTTGATGGAATCTGCAATGATTCTCTTGGCCTTGACCAAGTTCTTCTTATGTAAGGCCTTAGCCTCTTCTCCCTTTGAAACTGGAACCTCTTCACTTATGTAGGTGTCCAATTCATTCTCTTCTAAGATTAACCCAATCCTATACTTCCATGCTCGAAAGTTATCATCCCCTTCAAGCTTATCCTAAATCTTGGTGTGGTGAGACATCTTAATGAGAAACTCAAATGGAAATAAAAGATTTAGGTCTTACCACTTGATTTGTTGAATCTGGATCTAGAGCTGGCTAGGGTTTGACATAAAAACCCTAATGAATCCAAACTTGGAATTTCAAACTTCTGTCTGGATAGGGAGATGCAATTGACTGAGGCGAGCAAGCCGGTGTGCTCAGATTTTGACAACTCCAAAAATTGACCCTCCAAAAATGACCTACGAATTTTGGATCTGCAACTTCTGTCAAATTCTGGTTTTCTGGTCCAAAACTTGAACTAGGGTTTGATAGATCCTGGGGTTCTACCCAACCAAAACTTCGATCTTGGTCTCTAAATTTCAATTTTGCTGAGGAGAGCAATCCTGTGCTGAGAGCAATCCAAAATTCCACTTCTGTCAAAATCCCTAATTTCCCTCAGTAGTGATAAGCCAAAAATGAAAATGCTGATAATCCAATTCTGTTTTGATAGAAATATATGCCATATTTTTTTGGCGCATCTCTAAAATTTTGGATCCTTAGGGTTTGAAACTTTGGCCTATGGTAGAATTACCTGTCATCTTTCCAAACCCACAGATCTGAGCTCCAATGGATTCTCCATGAGAGAGATATTCTAAGGGTCGCAACATGACATGTTTATGGGATGAAACAACATAACGAACTTGTACGGAGTGCCATGTGTCACTATTTCAACTTCGGCCTCTGAAAATTAGACCTGTGAAACTACAATCTGTGCCCTAACTACTAATTTTTACGGAATTCCATTTGGAGCTTTCTAGCCCAAGATATGACCTTTTTTCCTCGGTCACCTGTTTAGGGATGCATTCTGGAAGAGGCAGAAACCCTAACTTGTACGAATCATATCTCACAAAGTACAACGAATATGAGGATGAAATTTTTACAAAGGGTACATCCGTGTCTGATATTTGGCTTGTAAAAAATTCAGATCCTAAACCTTCGCCAAAACTGATTGATAGAGACAGTGCCACGATGACTAGTTTTTACTATACCAAGCCCTGGCTTCCAATTTGTCACAAGTGCAACAAGTGTCGTAAATGCAATACAATGCCTTCCTTCAGGATAGCTCTGATGCCATGTTAGTTTTTCATCATTTAATTCAATATGATCTAGGATCTTGATTGAGATAACAACATGTACATCATATCAAACGCAAGAGACAAGAGACACAAAGCATTTCACCGAGGAAAACCAAGAAGGTGAAAAACCCTGCAACTTCCTGAGAGATAGAATAATCACCAATACAAAGATCACAAAGATGAATACCCAAAAGATAGATGTCTTCAGTAGCTACTCCTCCTCCACTTGTGTGCACTCCTCTCTCTCAACTATGTGAGTTGGATGAGTGAGTGAATTAGCAAATAGAGTGGTGCAACCACTCTATTTATACTTTAACTTGACCAGCCTTTTACCCTAACTGGGCCAACTCCTTAAGGGAGTCTAATAACCCCACCACTTAACTCATACAAGTCCGACCCCTCCAAGGTGGTCTAATAACCTATCAAATATAAGTTACGACACTTACAATATAACTTGCGACACTTGCAAATACAAATGATGACACTTCTGATTGGAGGAATAAGACATCTCCGTCGGGGATACAATAAAGTACAAATGTAATACATACAATAATATACAAGTGAATATCTTCCGAAGTTACAAATACATCAACAATAAAATGGATTTCAAAACTCATTTTCTTCAGGGATATCTAAGTGAAGAAATTTATATGGAACAATCCTCTAGTTTTGAGAAGGATTTCAATGTCATTTTTCAACTATAGAAATCCTTGTATGGTTTGAAATAGGACCCTAGGGCTTAGTATGAGAAGATTAATAATTTCTTTATCAATGTTGGTTTCAAACATTTTGAATCGGATCACAACATCTATGTTTTACATGTAAATGGTGAAGCCATAATTGTGGCATTATATGTAGATGATTTATTCATTACTGGCAACAATATAAATCCGATATTGGGTTTGACGAAAGAATTGGATGATACCTTTTAAATGACTAATATTAGTGATTTTAATTTCATTTTTGGCATTTAAATCCTACAAATAAATGGTGGTATATTTATTTCTCAATGTAAGTATGTAATGGATCTTTTGCAAAGATTTGAGATGAACAATTGTAAATCATGTGCTACACATTTTCAGTCAAGAGTAAAATTGGCGAAGGACTATGACTCATTGTAAGTCGATGCAACTCTTTCTCAATAGTTGTTCAATACTCCAAATTATTTAACTCGCAGTTAACTTGATATTTCCTTTTTTGTTAGTGTGGTTTCTTACTTTATGCAACATCCTCGAAAAAGTCACCAAAAGGTCAAAAAGAGAATTGTTCATTATATCAAAGGAACTTATGAATGTGATAGAAAATATTGCATCAATACAACAAACCCATTGGTCGGTTACTCCAACTTGGGTTGAGTTGGGTCGTGGATGATAATGACAATAAGTTGACATCTTGATATGTGTTTCATCTTAGTTTGGGACCCTTAGTTCAATAGTGCAAGAAGTAGAAGGTGGTCTCTCTTTCGACCACAAAATTTGAATATCATGGTGTAGTTAATATTGGCATAGAGGTGGTATGGATTTGACAACTCTTGAGAGAGTTTGGTTTTTCAATAGACTCAGAAATTGTAGCTTTTGTGAAAATCAGAGTGTAATACATGTTGTTAACAATCATGTTGCACACAATAAGATTAAGCATGTGGAACTTCATGCTCATTACTTAAGACAATTGATACAAGATGTTATTGTCAAAGTTGTATATTGCAGAACTAATGATCGTAATGTTTATATCTTTGTGAATCATTTACCAAAAGCTAAGTCTTTCAAACTTCAAGCTATGCTTGGGCTTCAGGAAGCTGCAATTATGGGTAGAAGGACATAAATACTTTCACTTCCTCAATCTCTGAAGTGTTGTGTTGATGGGGAGTGACGAGAGGGGGGGGTGTTGGAACACTTGTCTCTATCATTTCATTACACCTCGAGATATTTTGGAGATTAGCTGACGATAGTTGATAATAAACTAGAACATTTGGCTAAGTGGTCAACTAATGGTCTATCTAGACCCTTGACTAGTCAAATCGATCAACCGATGTCGGAGTCGACTAACCAACTTAATTGTCAGTTAGTTGGAACACAATGATAAAAAAATGGACCAAATAAGGAAGAAATCAAGTAAACCATTATGTACTATGACCTAAGAATATGAACACACTCTTCCTCACTTCAATGGAATTTGTTATATCTTGGTGCTATAAAAAAATGACTCAATAGTGTGAAGGAAAATGACCAATTGTTGTTAATGGGAAATTCTTTTCAATGTATTGTCGATTGTGATATGATGTGCTTAAGTTTTGAAACAATGTCTATTGACACCAACTCTCTTTGCATTAACTAGATCTGTAATCTTTCTCCTAGTTTCTCCAACATCATGGAGACAATAAAATCTTCTTTGATGTAGGTTTCTGTAAATATTATAAGATATCATTCTTTGGTGGTGGAATCACTACAACATTATCCAACCTCAAAATGAGTGCCACCAAATCTAATTACTATTCCCTTAGTCTTGTTAGAAGGAATTTTAATAATAGCTCTTACAATTTAGACATATATACTATGACCAACTACAAATTTAAATGAAATTACAGTGAATGCATCCAATAATCTAGTTAAGTTAGCTTTAAAAATCAATTTACCTAATATAAATTTGGTAACAGTTTTATCTAAAAGCATATAAGGTTTATCATCCCTCATCACGTAAGGAGAAATTGGTTTATCATACATTGAAACCATAAAACTATAATACCCAAATCCTTAATTTGGAAACAATTTTATCTATATAAGGTTTTTCATCCCTCATCATGTAAGGTTTATCATCCCTAATCACTAAAGGAAAAAATAGTTTATCATAAATTGAGACTGTAGAACTATGATCCCGAAATCCCTAACAAAGTATTATGTCAATAATAAGCATATATATTTAACATTAAAAAAAAACTAAAAATTCATTTTGCAAGAACAATGAAAAAGGAAACTCATTTCCACAATTACGCAATGATTAGGATGCGTCATAAACTCCTTAAACAATGAGGTTGAAACTTGGAATCACTCCTATATTGCATTTATAGGAAGTTCAACCATTATAGGAAGTATAATTGAGGAGCACTCGATACTTGTTATTAGACGTAGTTGGATACTTTCACACATGTAAACCCACTCATGTTCTTGGGTGTCTTCAATTTTAAGAATTATAAGTTATTTAACTTTTATATATATATATATATATATTTCAAACAACCAACATAACATGTTATTATTTAGCTGTAAACACAGCAATATGCAAAACCTGCACGGCTCTCAGAGGGTGGCCTTGCTGAGCATCGTAAACGTGACAGAAGAGGAGGAGGACTGTTCAATGGCAAATGCATCGTAGCGCAGAAAGAAGTGCGCTAGAAAGAGCCGAGCCAGCGTGATTACCGCGTCCTTCCCGGCACACTGCTTGTTGTCGGCGGACGTTTCATCGGTTTCCCGGCCGTTGGACCACAGGAGGTGCTTCAGCAGCTTCTCCCCTTCCTCGCCCATAAACCGACGCGGGGCGAACTCCTCCGCCCTACTGAATAGTTTGGGATCCCGGGTGGCAAACGGCTGGTACCCGCACAGCAACTCTCCCTTCTTGACCGCATAAAGTCCGTCATGGGATTCGACGTAGAAATCCTTCTTGGCTCTCCCATACTGCCGAGGCACCGGCGGGTCGATCCTCAGCACTTCGTACGCAGTCGACCGCACCAGCTTCATGCTCTCCAGAGCCCTGCCGTTGAGGGCCCCGTGTGCTTCCACGGCTCCACGGACCTCTTCCGCCAGGTCTCTCTGTAGTTGGCCACCCGCAGTAGCTATGTATTTAGCCATATTGTTAAACATAATGCTCAGTCCTCCGAAGCCGTTCACACAGATATAAACCATCAGATTATTGCAGGCCTCCTCTCTGTTCAGTCCGAATTGCTTTTCGGCTTCATCCAGCGCGCTGGTCGCATTCGTCCAAAAAAAATTATAAAGCTTCTTGTAGGACCCGGAGACGAGGCAGAAGGGTAGAGGTACTAAGTGGATAGTGAGCTCGTCCAAAAACTTGGGAAGAACACCGGAGCTGGAAGTCGGAGCGATCATGGCACCCAGCCACTTCTTAATACAGGAAGGCCCATCAGTTCCGAGGCTGGCTGTGCCTGGAGCGATCGGGTCCGCACGAATTATGGACCGGCATAGAAAATTTAACACCAATTGATCAATCTGTTCACTGAAAGACGCCTTCCCGTTCATGGCAAATTCTTTTTCTATGGCCGCGCTGAACTCGTCGAACGCCCTCGCAAACTCCGGAAAATATCTCTGTCCACTGCTGCTGAGTAACTCTAAGCACCAGGTCTTAAGCGTATGATGTTTTTCCTCGGAGGGGTCCAAAAAGACGGTAACCCTGTATCCTCCGGTGTAATCCGTGCTGGGCATGTAATTGCCCCCCAGAGCTAGATTCTTCTTGTCCACCTTACTCAGATCGTAGAGCACGGGGAAGCTCTTGCCATCGAGGAGTATTATGACTCGATTAGACGAGAAGAAAGGCGGACCTGGCGGCAGATTCACTCTGAACACTGTGCTCTTATATTTCTCTACACGACATTTGAAGAAATCGTCGATCCCTCCGAAGTATTCGAATCGATCCAAGATGGCTCCAACAACGGGCAAGCCGTAACCTCCAGGTAACTCCTTCACAGGAGTCCCAGGTGAGGCCGACTCCATGACTGAACTTACCATAAACGTAGTCGCCGACTCCATTACTGAACTTACCAAAAACGCAGAAAATATAGCAATGGGAAAAGAACATAAAACGTCTTTGCGAACGGAACATATTGCACTACGCGGAGATGTAGTATCTCTTTATAGCACACTGGAAGAAACTAGTCTGCCATAGGAAAGCTTAAAACACATGCAATAATTTGGACACCCCATCCCATTTTACTGTTCAAGGAATTTTAGAACAATGAGTCTTGGAATTAACGGTGATCCTTATCTTGATTGCTGATTTTAACAAGGAAAGTAGGAAAGTTCACCTTTGACCTTGTTCCATGTTCTTGGATGGAGGAAATCAACAATCTAAATAAGTTCAAGGAGAATTAACAGCCATTCTTCTTTAAATTCTAATTTTTAAAATTGGATAGAGTGGACATCACATTTCTATTTTCTAGATTGAATAATGCTCATAAAATTAGAATAATTTTTAGAATTAGATGGAGTGGACATCACATTTCTATTTTCTATGAATAGGATTGATAAAATTAGAATATGTTTGTCATGTTTAAAAATAGAAAATAGAGGATTCAATTTTTTAAGGTATTACAGGTGAGAGTGCGACATTTTTCAAATTATTTGATACACATCTATTTTCTAATTCAGCGCATCTTTTTTCTAAGGATTGAATTCAGCGCATCTTTTTTCTAAGGATTGAACTCAGCGCATCTTTTATTTAATCATTTCCCTCAGTATTAAAATTGAATCGCTTGAGCGTTAAGCGATCCATATTACAGTTGTTATTAATTCAATCGTTTAAGCGATCCATAAAGTTGTTATTAATTCAATCGTTTCAAGGATTGAATTCAGCGCATATTTTATTTAATCAATTCCGTGAGGGTTAAATGAATCGCTTGAGTGTACTCAAGTGATCCATACAGTTGTTAATTCAATCGTTTCAGTGTCGAGCGATTGACGAGGCATGTAATAACGTTCGTTCACACTTCATCCTTCTAATTATTTATACAAAAGAAGGTGAAGCATCGTCAGTGCTGATGTTTGTTTCTGTGCCACGAGACTGTTAGAATTCATGGGTGATAAACATCTGTCCGCATAAACTTCATAACAAATCCCGATATGTGTTGCCACGTTGCGTCAACAAGGCCTCCCTTGGCTCGCTCTCATTCGTGGAATCACAGTACATCTAGAGGAAGCCCCAGTGTCAACAGCCTCTCCAGAAACAACCGTCAAAATAAATCAGTCCATCTTTAGATTGGTTACAGGATGCATTGACCGCGTCTGTGAAGAAGTTGTATAAGGGTTAATTAAAATATTTTTTATATTTTTTTTGTTAAAATCGTAATTTCTACAATCTAGATAGTTTTAAAATTGGGTAATTAGTTAATAACAGTCAATCCCAATTATATGGAAATTACAAAAATACAAAAATAACAATTTTAAATTTTTATATTTTTATTTTTAAAAGATTGATTTTCATTTTTACAATTTTATAAAAATGTTATATATTAAAAGAAAAAATATTTTCATTTTTATTTTTATATTTAAAAAAATATTTTTTACTTTTATAAAAATATAATTTTAATTTTTACCATTTTTAAATACCATATGCTATGAAAAAAAATTCTAGATTTTAATATAATTTTACAAATACATTTAAAGAAATAAAGTGTGAAATTTACAAGTAGATAAATTGCTATATGTAATTTACAAATCTTCGAATCCTTATTGTCCCGTTAAAATTTTAAAAAATATATCGGGTTAAGACTTTTATAACCAGTTAACATAAAGACATTTATAATCAAATTTTACAAATCTTCGAATCTTTATTATCCCGTTAAAATTTTAAAAAATATATCGGGTAATATTTTTATAACCAGTTAACATAGAGACTTTTATAATCAAATTTTATATAATAGAAAGCAATATTTCATTTTATAATCACTTAGGAATCAAGATTAACTTTATAATTAACACAAAGTCAAAATATAAATATATTTTAATATAAGCACTCAACTAGCGCTCTACAAGTTGTTTCTTCTGCTGTATTGTGAACTCAATTGGCGCTTGCTCTGTAGTGAGAAACTCAAGAATATCGGAATAATATTCATCTGCTGCTTGAATAGAGAATAGCTGCGCATCAGGCAGATTGTCCTCCAAATTCGTAGGTTCCTCCCCTGACTCTATCTTGGATAAATGGTCAGGTCCTGCATTCAATCTACCTGGCTTCACAATAATCTCAAAATCATACTCCTGGAAGAGGAGTATCCATCTGCAAATTCTTCCCCCTAACACTGGCTTATTGACCAAGTACTTCAAAGCAGAATGGTCAGTATACATTTTAAAATGAGCACCCAATAGATAGTGTCTGAACTTCTGTAAGGCATACACCATAGCTAGTCCTTCTCTTTCTGTAGTGGTGTAGTTCTTCTTGGCTGTAGACAGCTTTCTTCTAGAGTAAGCAATGGGATGGTCAATACCTCCTTCTCCCGGTTGTGTCAGTACAATACCCAATGCTATGGAAGAAGCATCTACATGAACATGAAAGAGTTTTATCCAGTCTGGGAAAACTAGAATAGGTGCTGTGATGATCTTTTCTTTAAGTGTGTCCAAGCTCTGTTGGCATTCTTCTATCCATTGGAATTTCGAATCCTTTTTCAGCAATCTTTCCATAGGCGCAGTGATCTTTGCATAACCTTTGATGAATTTCCTGTAGTATCCTGTGTGTCCCAAGGTATTGCGCAATTGCTTGACTGAATTGGGCGCAGGCAAGTTAGCAATGATGGTAACCTTCGCAGGATCCATCATGAGTCCTTGTCTGCACACAATGTGACCCAACAAAATACCAAAAGGAGCACAGAAGATACATTTTTTCAAGTTTAGGGAAATCTGATACTGTCTACATTTTTCTAACATCATCCTTAGATTCCCTATATGGTTCTTTAGTAAACCAAATATAGTCCAGTCATCAAAATAGACTTCTAGAAACTTATGAATGAATTCTTTAAAAACAGCAACAACAACTCGAGAGAAGATAGCAGGAGCGTTTTTAAGACCAAAGGGCATTACCGTATACGGGAATGAGCCCCATTCAGTCGCAAAAGTGGTCTTATGGAGGTCCTCTGGATGGATTTTGATCTGATGGTATCCTGAAAAGCCATCAGTGAAGGAGTAAGCCTCTTGTCCTCCAACATTATCAAGCACTTCATTTGTAAAGGGCGTAGGAAATGGATCATGCGCTGATGCATCGTTGAGCTTGCGCAGGTCCACGCAGATTCTTATTTCACGTTTTGTCTTTTTCTCTTGTACCACCATAGGACTGATCCAGTCACTTTCCTCTATTGGTTCAATGATACCAGCTGCGAGCATCTTATCAATTTCTTCTCTGACCTTTTCTTTATATCGCGGGTTCAACTTGTACGGGCGTTGTTTTACTGGCTTAGCATCCGCTTTCAAAGGTATGCGCATAACTCCTAAATCTCCTAGGATGCCTTTCATTTCTGTAAACTTGGTAGGAAAGATATCATGGTACTCATGTAGTAAATCTGCAATATGGTCAACAGTTTCATCATCCCAATAATATCCTATAGAGGCAACCTTGGGTTCAGCTTTTGTACCAATGTTAATCTTCTTGAGCTTGATGTGTTCTGTAATGGCAGGGATATCAAGCTGAGGGCCTTCGACTTTGCGCGTCCCTTCTGACTCTGGAATATTGATGTTGCGAGGATCATCATCCTCTTCTCCAGTGACGAAATTATAGCATTCCAGGGCATGTTCCATCTGGATAGCCCAATTTGGTTGAGTATACTCTGGTAACGGACATTGTGCAAATACCTTCTTTTCAATACACTTTAAAGCTTGATCGATACTTGGATGTTCTAACTCAAAGCTGAAAGTGAGTAGAAAACTTTCGATCATGAGAGGCCAAGTGATAGTGCCTCTGCGCAATTCTGCTTCAGTGTACCAGTTCCTTGGAACTATATCCAACATGTGGATGAATAGGTGAGCCCACTC
The DNA here is from genome assembly GCA_027924585.1 of Larix kaempferi. Taxonomy (NCBI): domain Eukaryota; kingdom Viridiplantae; phylum Streptophyta; class Pinopsida; order Pinales; family Pinaceae; genus Larix; species Larix kaempferi. The sequence goes on from BSBM01000092.1 coordinate 12,995,699, forward strand.
ATCCTCTGGAATATCTGACCATTGCTGAATACATGCTTCAACATGTGACCTGGGGTCACTCTGTCCATCATATTTTTGCAAAATTCCTGCTGTAGTTTCTTGAAATATGCACAGTATCAACCGGCGACAGTCTTGCCATGTGTCGATATTTTCTTTATGCGCACCCCACCATCTTGCGGGTGTAGCGTGCAGTGCTACATCCAATGGTTGTATTCACTACTCATCTGGGATTTCTTGTTCATATGCATGTATGAATTCACTTACTCCAGTTAAACCATCAAATATTGGGGTGTTACTCAATTCTATGCCAATCCATCGAATTGATTTAGTCATCATGGCGCAACGCCTTGCAGAAACTTCATGTAAGCGATTCTGCCAGTTTTCCAATCCTGCTTCTGAATCTGATGCGCACGAACTATCGCATCGCCAGCTGATATGGCCGTCCGCTGTGGGATTGACATAATCATTATGACTAGCAGTCATCTGGTACAAAATTTCCATGTGGCGCGCTTCTTCTTCTGCTCGAATGGGTTCAGTATACCATGGTCCTTGAAGGGGATCGAGCGGTGCAATGACCCTGATCTGCTAATCCTCAAAGGTCATCTGTCTTTTCTTCAAATTAATGACAGCCAAATTGTCAAATGCCCAATCTATGCCTAAAAGTGTTGGGTAAGGTCTACTGTAATCCAGAATTTTTATTACTTCGAAGTCCACAGAACTCTTACTCCCTCAATGTCAATGGGTACATTGGGTAATCTACCCAATGGAGAAACTCGTTGCTGATTTGCAAGTCTTAGCTGGATAGGAGATCTGGTAAGTTGAGGGCTACCCATCTGTTCCCATGTCTGCATAGTGAGAACATTAACTTCTGAGCCTAAATCCAAAATGACTTCGTCCATTTCAAATGCTCCAATATGCGCAATGAGTCTCATCTCTCTTCCAGTTCTACTATGACTCCCAATCTGATGAACAGCATGCTGCGGTGTATTCATCGAAGCAGATTGTTGACACTGATCCAACAGGTGTTGGAGCTCCATAGTTGCTTTTTCATTGCGCAACAACTTTAAGCAGTTCCTCAGGAAATCATGAACACTGCCTAGTGCATCCTCCTCATCAGGCCTTCCGGATGTAGTGGCCTACTCTCGCACCAGGTTCTCTTGAAGTGGCACATGCGGTCTAATATCATTATGTGGAATTGCAATAGAGCTTGAAGCTCGTGGATCTGAGAAATACTCTTGAGCTTGCTTGAATGCTTCTTTTTGCTTCTATAGGTCAAGTGGGGCTGGTTTAATATTAGCGCGGCACACCCATTACGTCACTGGCTTTCCAATTCCCGACTCTGGCGCACCAGTATTTGCTCCACTGTGCGTTACTATATTAACTGTGGGATCTGGTTCTCTTTTTTTCTGCTCCAATCAACTGGATATTCTGGTTAACTTGTGGCTTCTTTTCTTGCATCTTGGCCATCAAGTGAGGGCATTCTTCAATGAGATGATCATAAGATTTACAGTATCTGCAGAGGGTTGTAGGATTTTGGAAATCCCTTGCATAATGGCCTTTAGCTCCACAGTTATAACAAGTGATGTGTCCTCTTCCTCGACCAAAACCTGCTGCGCATCCACAACCCCTATAATTTCCTCCTCTGCCTTCCCGAGCTGGGTCATACTGCGGCTCTGCTGTGGGTCCTTGTGGTTCTGACTGTACTCTATAAACATCATGTTTTCTTTCTATCATAAGGTCATATGCTCTACAATTGTTCTCATCATGGCCTACTGATTTACAGAAATTGCAATATAGATTCTTTGGATTTTGTACATATTTATGTAACAAGTGACACTCTTGTGGTTTGTGGCCTCTAGTTCTACAGATTTCACACCAAGGCCCCTGTGCCTGTGGTAAAGGGTTAGGTGCTCCAGTTGCAATATAATCTATGAAAACAAGACAATGGTCCTTTGAATGTCCTTGTGCTCTACACTTTGTACACCAAATTTCTTCTTTGACATCCTTTCCTTTCTTTATGTCATGCACTTGCAAGGTTAGGTTTTCTATCTGGTTCTGCAACTGCGCAACATCGTTGCTTGTTCCAGCAATTGGTGAAGCTTCTAGTTTCATAGCCATCTCTAGAGCTTGTTCTTGTGTAGTGAGATTCTGTTGCATAAGAGGAAGTCTAATGTGAGGAAGCAGCACAGCAATGAACCATTCCTTGTGCTATTGCGTGCAAACTCAAATCTTACTTGATCTATCAAGGCTTTGAACTTCTGGTCAAAGTCCCATACTGACTCTGTAGGTAACTGTTTTATGTATTTGAGTTCTGTTATACACTGTGATTCTGATTTAGGTTTCTTGAATTCTTTAATCATAGCATTTCTTACATCAGCAAGCGTCCTATTGTGTGCTGCTGAGTATTTCATAAACCAGGTTAAAACTCTCTCTCTTAGTGTGGTTGCTAACTAAACCAGCTTAACAGCATCATCATTAATTTGCTTAATCGTCCAGATGGCTTCACATAGAAACCAGTGCTGCTCAGGGTCTTCTAGCCCTGTTCCTCTAAAAGTTGGTAGCTTCATGTCATCACCCATCCTTCTTACACTAGGTTGACATGGAGGTGTTGTGGCACTGCCTCCGAGATGGTTAAACAAAGGTGGGGCTGAGGTACTAGAAGTACCGTTCGGGATACTAGAGGGTGTTGCTGCGGGGTTATGCTGAGCCCCGTCTGGCTTTTGCGGTGTAAAAGGGTGATAAGGGATATGAACACTCCCTTGTCTCTCTATATGGTTCACTCTACGAGCTCGACTATCTTCTGGGCTAGACTCAAAAGAATGCTGGTCAAGGCCTACTTTATACCGTTTTCCACTAAGAGTACAACCAATAGCTTCAAAATCACTATCAGAATCTGCGGACATTACTTGTCTATGTTATTCATCAGAAGCTATGCATAGTTTTCCTTTTTCATATAAGAGCATTTTAATCGACAGGTTCAGAGAATTTAAGAACTTACCCCTGTATGCTTTGAAGAAGCTCCTCTCAGCCTCGCTGAAGCTCTTTCTCATATCTACTGCAAACTCGATGATGAAGTCTTCCAGCAGACTGTTCAACCAAAATTCTACTGCGTGGGACACAGGATTGTCTACCCGCTTCACAATGCTAACTAGCTCAGGCGTCCAAACGATAGGTCAATCAACATGCACAGTAGGTTGAGTATCTGCTAGCTTGGATACCCACCCATGCAACTCAAGTGAAAATGTTACAAAGAAGATTTCGTGAAGGTCTGTATAAATATGCTTCTGTAGCCAGTCTTCTGTCTGAAGCCTAGGGATTCTATTTTCACGTTCAGCGAACTCTCTCGCCTTTGAATCAAACCACTCTTGAATTTCTTTAGCTGTAGGATTACAGCACCACATTGCCTTCAAAATGGTAGGGTTAAAGCCGGTGGTGGAAGCATTTGTTGGCTTCACAAGTCTCAAGGAAATGGAGCCATTTGTTGGATTCACAAGTCTCAAGGAAACGGAACCATTTGTTTGCTTCACAAGTCTTAAGGAAACGGAACCATTTGTTGGCTGCTTTTGGACAGACTCAGGTTTTCAGGAGGCGCAACAACAAACAACCCTTAGCGCACTGGCCCTTCCGGCAACGGGCTGTGCAGCAACCCGAGGTCTCACTCGAAGTGGCTATGGGGGGGATAAGGAATCAGGTTTCCTTAACCGGGGTGGTGTGGAATCCACAGTCTTCTCTCTTCCCTTCTTACGCATTAACTTCTGAACAGAGCGTCTAATTCTTTCACAGGTCCTACAACGTAATAGCGTTGGAGCTTACTCGCTTTGGCCTAGCTGCGCGGTATCTCCGCACCTACGCACGAGGCGTTTACCCGCTACGTCTGATACACCATGTAATGTTGCTTTCCTTGCACCGCAGCATGATAACACACTCCTCAAGTGCGGCGGCGATAGTGTTCTACAGACTCCTTCAACACTTAACAAGTATAACTTCTAAGGAAGCTGCAAGGACTTACTTTACATACTCATTCATAAAGATAACGAAACATTCATTCAATCATAGATAACAACACACAGACATGCATTTACGTAAAATATTACCATAAAAACAAGACTTATGTGGTTCGCCTCCACGGGGAAATCACGTCCACGGAAATTGTATCTTATATTATCTTCAGATAGGAATTACACAGTTACACTGCGCACACAGCTGCAGCCTTAGATCTTTCTAGGTAACTCCACGCACACAGCTGGGAGCCCTTCTCTTAGATCTATTCTCTTCTTCTACATCGATTACAATGATTCAGACATCAACTTAGACTATCTGCAAACTCAGACATCAACTTACAATGACCTTCTAACCGGTCTATCCCTGACCCATCTAACATCTAACCCTTTTCCCTTTACAATTACACATATATATAGGTGGCCCTGAGGGTCGCACCTTTACAAAACTGTGGGCCTTTCCCAACAGTGATCCCCAAAAACCCTAACCACTGACGGCTAGGTGTACTTTAGACGCCTCTTGCAGTCGCGTGACAGCTTCCTGTAGGCTCTGTGATTTCCGGCGCAGATCGCGGGTATGGACGCCGCTTCATCGTTCTTTGCACTGTGTCCTTTGTCTTCAATGCTTCGTCCCGTTTCTCTTCCTTGGTCCGAGCAACCATAACTTCTGTACTTTTCCTTAAATGAGGGTAGCTGAGCCCTCTATCTCGTCGCTTCGTTCATTTACTGTGGTGGTTGAGCTTTCTACTCGGCCACCTTATTTACTCCTTTCTTTGACTTGTGCACGCGAGCTCCACGATTTCCGGTTCGCACTCTGCGGTGAGCTCGTCCATCTGGCACCGTACCGCGCACTGTTCTCTTCCGCCAAAAATGGTGCTTTTCCTCAAAATTAGCACTTTTCCTTCAAACTTAGTGCTTTTTCCACAAAATTGGCAGCTTTACCCTAGTTGCGGCCTATGCTCCAACAATGTGCTACACATTTTCAGTCAAGAGTAAAATTGGCGAAGGACTATGACTCATTGTAAGTCGATGCAACTCTTTCTCAATAGTTGTTCAATACTCCAAATTATTCAACTCGCAGTTCACTTGATATTTCCTTTTTTGTTAGTGTGGTTTCTTACTTTATGCAAATTCCTCGAAAAAGTCACCAAAAGGTCAAAAAGAGAATTGTTCATTATATCAAAGGAACTTATGAATGTGATACAAAATATTGCATCAATACAACAAACCCATTGGTTGGTTACTCCAACTTGGGTTGAGTTGGGTTGTGGACGATAATGAAAATAAGTTGACATCTTGATATGTGTTTCATCTTAGTTTGGGACCCTTAGTTCAATAGTGCAATAAGTAGAAGGTGGTATCTCTTTCGACCACAAAATTTGAATATCATGGTGTAGTTAATATTGGCATGGAGGTGGTATGGATTTGACAACTATTGAGAGAGTTTGGTTTTTCAATAGACTCCGAAATTGTAGCTTTTGTGAAAATCAGAGTGTAATACATGTTGTTAACAAGCATGTTGCACATAGTAAGATTAAGCATGTGGAAATTCATGCTCATTACTTAAGACAATTGATACAAGATGTTATTGTCAAAGTTGTAAACTGCAAAACTAATGATCGTAATGTTGATATCTTTGTGAATCATTTACCAAAAGCTAAGTCTTTCAAACTTCAAGCTATGCTTGGGCTTCAAGAAGCTACAATTATGGGTAGAAGGACATAAATACTTTCACTTCCTCAATCTCTGAAGTGATGTGTTGATGGGGAGTGATGAGAGGGGGGGGTGTTGGAACACTAGTCTCTATCGTTTCATTACACCTCGAGATATTCTGGAGATAAGCTGACAATAGTTGATAATAAACTAGAACATTTGACTAAGTGGTCAACTAGTTGGTCAACTAATGGTCTGACTAGACCCTTAACTAGTCAAATCGATCAACCGATGTCGGAGTCGACTAACCAACTTGATGGTTAGTTAGTTAGAACACAATGATAAAAAATGGACCAAATAAGGAAGAAATCAAGTAAACCATTATGTACTATGACCTAAGAATATGAACACACTCTTCCTCACTTCAATGGAATTTGTTATATCTTGATGCTATAAAAAAATGAGTCGATAGTGTGAAGGAAAATGACCAATTATTGTTAATGGGAAATTATTTTCAATGTATTGTCGATTGTGATATGATGTGCTCAAGTTTTGAAACAATGTCTATTGACACCAACTCTCTTTGCATTTACTAGATCTGTAATCTTTCTCCTAGTTTCTCCAACATCATGGAGACAATAAAATCTTCTTTGATGTAGGTTTCTATAAATATTATAAGATATCATTCTTTGGTGGTGGAATCACTACAACATTATCCAACCTCAAAATGAGTGCCACCAAATCTAATTACTATTCCCTTAGTCTTGATAGAAGGAATTTTGATAATAGCTCTTACAATTTAGACATGTATATTATGACCAACTACAAATTTAAATGAAATTACAGTGAATGCATCCAATAATCTAGTTAAGTTAGCTTTAAAAATCAATTTACCTAAAGCATATAAGGTTTATCATCCCTCATCACGTAAGGAGAAATTGGTTTATCATTTATTGAGACCATAAAACTATGATACCCAAATCCTTAATTTGGAAACAATTTTATCTAAAATTATATAAGATTTATCATCCCTCATCATGTAAGGTTTATCATCCCTAATCACTAAAGGAAAAATAGTTTATCATAAATTGAGACCATAGAACTATGATCCCCAAATCCCTAACAGAGTATTATGTCAATAATAACCATATATAGTTAACATAAAAAAAAAACTAAAAATTCATTTTGCAAGAACAATGAAAAAGGAAACTCATTTCCACCATTACGCAATGATTAGGATGCATCATAAACTCCTTAAACAATGAGGTTGAAACTTGGAATCACTCCTATATTGCATTTATAGGAAGTTCAACCATTATAGGAAGTATAATTGAGGAGCACTCGATACTTGTTATTAGTAATTGGATACTTTCACACATGTAAACCCACTCATGTTCTAGGGTGTCTTCAATTTTAAGAATTATAAGTTATTTATCTTTTTAATCTATGTAATTGAAACATTTTTTTAAAGAAAAAATATGCTAATACCTGCTATTCCCTAAAATAAGTAAATAAAAATTACAATTATAAAATAAAAATATGTATATCGTATTTTCTTGAATTTGTTTTTGCCTATTAAACCCACTCAGAATATAACTAAAACTTATATATATATATATATATTTCAAACCACCAACATAATCTATCCCTTCTTTCTGGGAGAAGCCACAAACCACAAACCTTGCCTTGTATTTCTCTATGCTACCATATGTAGCATGCTAGATCTTGCAGATACATTTGGAAGTCACAACAGACTTCCCTACGAGTCTTCGGACCACATCCCATACATCATTCTTCATGATCGACTGGTACTCCTCGATCATGGCATCCTTCCAGTACTGCATTCCAGATCCTGGGAACTTCACATTCTTCAATATCTTCAATAGGTAGTTTTCTTGAACTTCGTTGCTAGAACAAATGCCATTGTCCTTCTTTTGTAGGTGATTGTACACGATCTTTACTACAATTCAAATTCAATTGCATGATTAGAAACATCTCATAGTTTTTAGAACAAAATCTTACACATAAGGACATATGTCATGCAGTCATGCAATTATCTTAGCTAATGCTTCAATACAACATTCATCCATATCCCATATTCATACGGTAACTTTCTAGATGCCTTCCATCTCTACCAGAACATTGTTAAGAGCGTGCGCTACTCCAACATGTCAGCAAAGAGGTTTCATTCTAGATAAGTAGAAATGTAATGTTGTACAGTACCATAGGCCACTTACCCATTACTTGCATATTAGTAGTATCTTGTTCAATAATGCAACTTTTCTAAAATGCATAATATACATCCTAAATCTAGGAACATAAGTACATACATGATTGAACAACATCATTTAAGTAAACATATAGATAGGAAATAAAAATTCAAATACTTATCTTTGTTTGGTTGTTAGGTGGACTCCCTCTCAATATTTGCTTCCTTGCAGGAACTACTAGATTCTCTGATAGTGTGAACCTTAACCAATGCTGAAAATGGATGAGAGGTTCTCCCATAGATTATTTGTCTTCCAAATTCCAACTCTGCAGTAGCTTCTTCTTCATTACAATACATATTCTTCATCACTTGAAGAATATTCATTGTCTTCTCTGGTTCTCTTCCTTGGAGGTTCATCATCCTCTAGAGTGTGAGCATGATGTCTTTTCTTGTTGTTCTTCTTCTCGTGGGAGCTGCTTTTGATCCTAGGACAATCTCTAGAATGGTGTCCCTTCTCATCACAAGTATAATATCGAATGTGAGAAGGATCTTTCTTGGATCCTCCAAGGTTCTCCCTCTGATTCTGGTGGTGGTGTTTACCCTTCTTCTGATGAGGATGCTCCCTCATGTTGTTATTCTTCTTGGTGTGTGTTGTGAGAGCCCGACCCTCATTATCCATATTTTCTTCTCGAGCTAAAAGTCTAGCTTCTTCTTGTGAGCATTCCTCCCACAGTCTACTTGAAAGAAATCAATTTCGATCTTGCACAAATTCCTTGGATGAAGGAGTCCCACGACCTAGGTAGGCCATTCAAAGTGGTCATCACAATTTATCCATTCTCCACCACTTCATTCACAGCTTCAAGTTGTTCTTTGATTTGAGAGACCCTAGTAAAGTAGGATTGGATGGTCTCCCCATTCTGGATCTTCACACTCTTCAATTGTTTCGCAATGTCATCTTCTGATTTATATTCTTTCCTTCAAACATCTTGGTCAAGGAATCAAACATCTCCTAGAGAAGACACATGTGGTATGAGATGCTCTTTGATGGAATCTGCAATGATTCTTTTGGCCTTGACCATGTTCTTCTTATGTAAGGCCTTAGCCTCATCTCCCTTTGAAACTAGAACCTCTTCACTTATGTAGGTTTCCAATTCATTCTCTTCTAAGATTAACCCAATCCTATACTTCCATGCTCGGAAGTTATCATCCCCTTCAAGCTTATCCTAAAGCTTGGTGTGGTGAGACATCTTAATGAGAAACTCAAATGGAAATAAAAGATTTAGGTCTTACCACTTGATTTGTTGAATCCGGATCTAGAGCTGGATAGGGTTTGACATAGAAACCCTAATGAATCCAAACTTGGAATTTCAAACTTCTGTCTGGACAAGGAGATGCAATTGACTAAGGCAAGCAAGCTGGTGTGCTCAAATTTTGACAACTCCAAAAATTGACCCTCCAAAAATGACCTACGAATTTTGGATCTGAAACTTCTGTCAAATTCTGGTTTTCTGGTCCAAAACCTGAACTAGGGTTTGATAGATCCTGGGGTTCTACCCAACCAAAAAATTCGATCTTGGTCTCTAAATTTCAAATTTTCCAAGGAGAGCAATCCTGTGCTGAGAGCAATCCAAAATTCCACTTCTGTCAAAAGCCCTAATTTCCCTCAGTAGTGATAAGCCAAAAATGAAAATGCTCATAATCCAATTATGTTTTGATAGAAATATATGCCATATTTTTTTTGGCACATCTCTAAAATTTTGGATCCTCAGGGTCTGAAACTTTGGCCTATGGTAGAATGACCTGTCATCTTTCCAAACCCACAGATATGAGATCCAATGGATTCTCCATAAGAGAGATATTCTAAGGGTCACAACATGACCTGTTTATGGGATGAAACAACATAGCGAACTTGTACGGAGTGCCATGTGTCACTATTTCAACTTCGGCCTCTGAAAATCAGACCTGTGAAACTACAATCCATGCCCTAACTACTAATTTTTACGGAATTCCATTTGGAGATTTCTATCCCAAGATATGACCTTTTTTCCTAGGTCACCTGTTTAGGGATGCATTCTGGAAGAGGCAGAAACCCTAACTTGTACAAATCATATCTCACAAAGTACAACGAATATGAGGATGAAATTTTTACACAGGGTACATCCGTGTTTTATATTCGACTTATAAAAAATCCAGATCCTGAACCTTCGCCAAAACTGATTGATAGAGACAGTGCCACGATGACTAGTTTTTACTATACCAAGCCCTAGCTTCCAATTTGTCGCAAGTGCAACAAGTGTTGTAAATGCAATACAATGCCTTCCTTCAGGATAGCTCTGATGCCATGTTAGTTTTCATCATTTAATTCAATATGATCTAGGATCTTGACTGAGATAACAACATGTACATCATATCAAACATAAGAGACAAGAGACACAAAGCATTTCACTGGGGAAAACCAAGAAGGTGAAAAACCCTACAACTTCCTCAGAGATAGAATAATCACCAATACAAAGATCACAAAGATGAATACCCAAAATATAGATGTCTTCAGCAGCTACTCCTCCTCCACTTGTGCGCACTCCTCTCTCTCAACTATGTGAGTTGGATGAGTGAGTGAATTAGCAAATAGAGTGGTGCAACCACTCTATTTATACTTTAACTTGACCAACCTTTTACCCTAACTGGGCCAACTCCTTAAGGGAGTCTAATAACCCTACCACTTAAATCATACAGGTCCGACCCCTCCAAGGTGGTCTAATAACCTATCAAATATAAGTTATGACACTTACAATATAACTTGTGACACTTGCAAATACAAATGATGACACTTCTGATCGGAGGAATAAGACATCTCCGTCGGGGATACAATAAAGTACAAATGTAATACATACAATAATATCCAAGTGAATATCTTCCGAAGTTACAAATATATAAACAATAAAATGGATTTCAAAACTCATTTTCTTCAGGGATATCTAAGTGAAAAAATTTATATGGAACAATCCCCTAGTTTTGAGAAGGATTTCAATGTCGTTTTTCAACTATAGAAATCCTTGTATGGTTTGAAATAGGACCCTAGGGCTTGGTATGAGAATATTGATAATTTCTTTATCAATGTTGGTTTCAAACATTTTGAATCGGATCACAACATCTATGTTTTACATGTAAATGGTGAAGCCATAATTGTGGCATTATATGTAGATGATTTATTCATTACTAGCAACAATATAAATCCGATATTGGGTTTGACGAAAGAATTGGTTGATACCTTTTAAATGACTAATATTAGTGATTTTAATTTTATTTTTGGCATTTAAATCCTACAAATAAATGGTGGTATATTTATTTCTCAATGTAAGTATGTAATGGATCTTTTGCAAATATTCGAGATGCACAATTGTAAATCATGTGCTACACATTTTTAGTCAAGAGTAAAATTGGCGAAGGACTATTCCTCATTGTAAGTCGATGCAACTCTTTCTCAATAGTTGTTCAATACTCCAAATTATTTAACTCGTAGTTAACTTGATATTTCCTTTTTTGTTAGTGAGGTTTCTTACTTTATGCAACATCCTCGAAAAAGTCACCAAAAGGTCAAAAAGAGAATTGTTCATTATATCAAAGGAACTTATGAATGTGATACAAAATATTGCATCAATACAACAAACCCATTGGTTGGTTACTCCAACTTGGGTTGAGTTGGGTCGTGGACGATAATGACAATAAGTTGACATCTTGATATGTGTTTCATCTTAGTTTGGGACCCTTAGTTCAATAGTGCAAGAAGTAGAAGGTGGTCTCTCTTTCAACCACAAAATTTGAATATCATGGTGTAGTTAATATTGGCATAGAGGTGGTATGGATTTGACAACTCTTGAGAGAGTTTGGTTTTTCAATAGACTCCGAAATTGTAGCTTTTGTGAAAATCAGAGTGTAATACATGTTGTTAACAATCATGTTGTACACAGTAAGATTAAGCATGTGGAACTTCATGCTCATTACTTAAGACAATTGATACAAGATGTTATTGTCAAAGTTGTATATTGCAGAACTAATGATCGTAATGTTGATATCTTTGTGAATCATTTACCAAAATCTAAGTCTTTCAAACTTCAAGTTATGCTTGGGCTTCAGGAAGCTGCAATTATGGGTAGAAGGACATAAATACTTTCACTTCCTCAATCTCCGAAGTGTTGTGTTGATGGGGAGTGATGAGAGGGGGGGTGTTGGAACACTAGTCTCTATCATTTCATCACACCTCGAGATATTCTAGAGATAAGTTGACGATAGTTGATAATAAACTAGAACATTTGACTAAGTGGTCAACTAGTTGGTCAACTAATGGTCTGACTAGACCCTTGACTAGTCAAATCGATCAACCGATGTTGGAGTCGACTAACCAACTTGATGGTCAGTTAGTTAGAACACAATGATAAAAAATGGACCAAATAAGGAAGAAATCAAGTAAACCATTATGTACTATGACCTAAGAATATGAACACACTCTTCCTCACTTCAATGGAATTTGTTATATCTTGGTGCTATAAAAAAATGACTCGATAGTGTGAACGAAGATGACCAATTGTTGTTCATGGGAAATTCTTTTCAATGTATTGTCGATTGTGATATGATGTGCTTAAGTTTTGAAACAATGTCTATTAACACCAACTCTCTTTGCATTAACTAGATCTGTAATCTTTCTCCTAGTTTCTCCAACATCATGGAGACAATAAAATCTTCTTTGATGTAGGTTTCTGTAAATATTATAAGATATCATTCTTTGGTGGTGGAATCACTACAACATTATCCAACCTCAAAATGAGTGCCACCAAGTCTAATTACTATTCCCTTAGTCTTGCTAGAAGGAATTTTGATAATAGCTCTTACAATTTAGACATATATACTATAACCAACTACAAATTTAAATGAAATTACACTGAATGCATCCAATAATCTAATTAAGTTAGCTTTAAAAATCAATTTACCTAATATAAATTTGGTAACAGTTTTATCTAAAAGCATATAAGGTTTATCATCCCTCATCACGTAAGGAGAAATTGGTTTATCATACATTGAGACCATAAAACTATGATACCCAAATCCGTAATTTGGAAACAATTTTATCCAAAAATATATAAGGTTTATCATCCCTAATTACTAAAGGAAAAAATAGTTTATCCCCAAATCCCTAACAAAGTATTATGTCAATAATAAGCATATATAGTTAACATAAAAAAAAACTAAAAATTCATTTTGCAAGAACAATGAAAAAGGAAACTCATTTCCACCATTACGCAATGATTAGGATGCGTCATAAACTCCTTAAACAATGAGGTTGAAACTTAGAATCACTCCTATATTGCATTTATAGGAAGTTCAACCATTATAGGAAGTATAATTGAGGAGCACTCGATACTTGTTATTAGTAGTTGGATACTTTCACACATGTAAACCCACTCATGTTCTTGGGTGTCTTTAATTTTAAGAATTATAAGTTATTTAACTTTTTAATCTATGTAATTGAAACATTTTATTAAAGAAAAAATATGCTAACACTTGCTATTCTGTAAAATTAAAATATAACCAAAAAAATATAACTAAAACATTGTTAATACAAGTAAATAAAAATTACAATTATAAAATAAAAATACCTATATCGTATTTTTTTGAATTTGTTTTTCCTATTAAACCCACTCAAAATATACCTAAAACTTATATATATATATATATATTTCAAACAACCAACATAACATGTTATTATTTAGCTGTAAACACAGCAATACGCAAAACCTGGACGGCTCTCAGAGGGTAGCCTTGCTGAGCATCGTAAACGTGACAGAAGAGGAGGAGGACTGTTCAATGGCAAATGCATCGTATCGCAGAAAGAAGTGCGCCAGAAAGAGCCGAGCCAGCGTGATTACCGCGTCCTTCCCGGCACACTGCTTGTTGTCGGCGGACGTTTCATCGGTTTCCCGGCCGTTGGACCACAGGAGGTGCTTCAGCAGCTTCTCCCCTTCCTCGCCCATAAACCGACGCGGGGCGAACTCCTCCGCCCTACTGAATAGTTTGGGATCCCGGGTGGCAAACGGCTGGTACCCGCACAGCAACTCTCCCTTCTTGACCGCATAAAGCCCGTCATGGGATTCGACGAAGAAATCCTTCTTGGCTCTCCCATACTGCCGAGGCACCGGCGGGTCGATCCTCAGCACTTCGTACGCAGTCGACCGCACCAGCTTCATGCTCTCCAGAGCCCTGCCGTTGAGGGCCCCGTGTGCTTCCACGGCTCCACGGACCTCTTCCGCGAGGTCTCTCTGTAGTTGGCCACCCGCAGTAGCTATGTATTTAGCCATATTGTTAAACATAATGCTCAGTGCTCCGAAGCCGTTCACACAGATGTAAACCATCAGATTATTGCAGGCCTCCTCTCTGTTCAGTCCGAATTGCTTTTCGGCTTCATCCAGCGCGGTGGTCGCATTCGTCCAAAAAAAATTATAAAGCTTCTTGTAGGACCCGGAGACGAGGCAGAAGGGTAGAGGTACTAAGTGGATAGTGAGCTCGTCCAAGAACTTGGGAAGAACACCGGAGCTGGCAGTCGGAGCGATCATGGCACCCAGCCACTTCTTAATACAGGAAGGCCCATCAGTTCCGAGGCTGGCTGTGCCTGGAGCGATCGGGTCCGCACGAATTATGGACCGGCATAGAAAATTTAACACCAATTGATCAATCTGTTCACTGAAAGACGCCTTCCCGTTCATGGCAAATTCTTTTTCTATGGCCGCGCTGAACTCGTCGAACGCCCTCGCAAACTCCGGAAAATATCTCTGTCTACTGCTGCTGAGTAACTCTAAGCACCAGGTCTTAAGCGTATGATGTTTTTCCTCGGAGGGGTCCAAAAAGACGGTAACCCTGTATCCTCCGGTGTAATCCGTGCTGGGCATGTAATTGCCCCCCAGAGCTAGATTCTTCTTGTCCACCTTACTCAGATCGTAGAGCACGGGGAAGCTCTTGCCATCGAGGAGTATTATGACTCGATTAGACGAGAAGAAAGGCGGACCTGGCGGCAGATTCACTCTGAACACTGTGCTCTTATATTTCTCTACACGACGTTTGAAGAAATCGTCGATCCCTCTGAAGTATTCGAATCGATCCAAGATGGCTCCAACAACGGGCAAGCCGTAACCTCCAGGTAACTCCTTCACAGGAGTCCCAGGTGAGGCCGACTCCATGACTGAACTTACCATAAACGTACTCGCCGACTCCATTACTGAACTTACCAAAAACGCAGAAAATATAGCAATGGGAAAAGAACATAAAACGTCTTTGCGAACGGAACATATTGCACTACGCGGAGATGTAGTATCTCTTTATAGCACACTGGAAGAAACCAGTCTGCCATAGGAAAGCTTAAAACACATGCAATAATTTGGACACCCCATTCCATTTTACTATTCAAGGAATTTTAGAACAATGAGTTTTGGAATTAACGGTGATCCTTATCTTGATTGCTGATTTTAACAGGAAAGTAGGAAAGTCCACCTTTGACCTTGTTCCATGTTCTTTGGATGGAGGGAATCAACAATCTAGATAAATTTAAGGGGAATTAACAACCATTCTTCTTAATTCTAATTTTTAAAATTGGATAAGGTGTACATCACATTTCTATTTTCTATGAACATGATTGAATAATGCTCATAAAATTAGAATAATTTTTAGAATTAGATGGAGTGGACATCACATTTCTATTTTCTATGAATAGGATTGAATGAATAAAATTAGAATATGTTTGTCATGTTTAAAAATATAAAATAGAGGATTCAATTTTTTAAGGTATTACAGGTGAGAGTGCCACATTTTTCAAATTATTTGATACACATCTATTTTCTAATTCACCGCATCTTTTTTCTAAGGATTTAATTCAGCGCATCTTTTTTCTAAGGATTGAACTCAGCGTATCTTTTATTTAATCATTTCCCCAAGTATTAAAATTGAATCGCTTGAGCGTTAAGCGATCCATACAGTTGTTATTAATTCAATCGTTCTAAGGATTGAATTCAGCGCATCTTTTTTCTAAGGATTGAACTCAGCGTATCTTTTATTTAATCATTTCCCTAAGTATTAAAATTGAATCGCTTGAGCGTTAAGCGATCCATACAGTTGTTATTAATTCAATCGTTTAAGCGATCCATACAGCTGTTATTAATTCAATCGTTTCAAGGATTGAATTCAGCGCATATTTTATTTAATCAATTCCGTAAGGGTTAAATGAATCGCTTGAGTGTACTCAAGTGATCCATACAGTTGTTAATTCAATCGTTTCAGTGTCGAGCGATTGACGAGGCATGTAATAACGTTCGTTCACACTTCATCCTTCTAATTATTTATACAAAAGAAGGTGAAGCATCGTCAGTGCTGATGTTTGTTTCTGTGCCACGAGACTGTTAGAATTCATGGGTGATAAACATCTGGCCGCATAAACTTCATAACAAATCCCGATATGTGTTGCCACGTTGCGTCAACAAGGCCTCCCTTGGCTCGCTCTCATTCGTGGAATCACAGTACATCTAGAGGAAGCCCCAGTGTCAACAGCCTCTCCAGAAACAACCGTCAAAATGAATCAGTCCATCTTCCTGTCCAGAAACAACCGTCAAAATGAATCAGTCCATCTTTAGATTGGTTACAGGATGCATTGACCGCGTCTATGAAGAAGTTGTATAAGGGTTAATTAAAATATTTCTTATATTCTTTTATCAAAATCGCAATTTCTACAATTTAGATAGTTTTAAAATTGGGTAATTCGCCTATAACAATCAATCCCAATTACGGAAATTACAAAAATATAAAAATAAAAATTTTAAATTTTCATATTTTATAAATACATTTTAGAAAGATAAAAAAATAATATATAAAATTTATTTTTATTTTTAAAAAATTGATTTTCATTTTTACAATTTTATAAAAATGTTATATGTTAAGAGAAAAAATATTTTCACTTTTATTTTTATATTTAAAAAAATATTTTTTACTTTTATAAAAAATAATTTTAATTTTTACCATTTTTAAATACCATATGCTATGAAAAAAATTCTAGATTTTAATATAATTTTACAAATACATTTAAAGAAATAAAGTGTGAAATTTACAAGTAGATAAATTGCTATATGTAATTTACAAATCTTCGAATCTTTATTATCCCGTTAAAATTTTAAAAAATATATCGGGTTAAGACTTTTATAACCAGTTAACATAAAGACATTTATAATCAAATTTTACAAATCTTCGAATCTTTTTTATCCCGTTAAAATTTTAAAAAATATATCGGGTAATATTTTTATAACCAGTTAACATAGAGACATTTATAATCAAATTTTATATAATAGAAAGCAATATTTCATTTTATAATCACTTAAGAATCAAGATTAACTTTATAATTAACACAAAGTGAAAATATAAATATATTTTAATATAAGCACATTTTTATAAATTAAATTGACTAATTATAAGAAACCTAAAAGTTGATATTTTTTCTTCACATTATTAGGTTTAGGTTTAAAATAATAAGTAAAATTATTTAAATTATATATATATTCCTTGAAAAAAAAGCGTAATTTTATTTCATCTTTCGAGTATAAAATTACATTGGATCATCAACACTTTTGAAGAGTGTATATATACTACTGAGCAGTAACAATAATTGCAGGATCTACACCGATCTTTTCAGCTACAAAACAAAAATAAAAAAGCGGGAAAAATGGCACCTCAAAAACTACATCTAAAAACCCTGAACCGGGTAGCCCTCATTGGCTCAGATACAAAGTAATATCCAGCAGAAAATGCCATAGAAAAAAGGAAGAAAGAACCAGTAAAGAAAAACGATTTTGAAAACCTTGAATAGGACGCAGTGCCACTAGCACCTGCAAAGCAAAACCCCCAGCTTTCAAAGAAAAAAGCACTCCTCATCAGCCCACAGAAAACAGCGCCCAGGCAAGGAAGCGACCGCACCGTAGCCCAGGAAGTCGCCCACCATCATAGCCAAAGGAGAGCCGCCCACCGAGGAGAGCCGTCCACGCAGCCGCCCTCCAATGCTCAGCCCCAACATTGCCAAGACGTCGCCGAGTAGAGCCACCCACGCAGCCGCCCACCCTCGAACTGCACACTGCATTCGTGTTGTAGTCGTCATAGAAGAAAGGCTCGTCGTTGCGCAGGCAGCCTCCCACCAACATCTTTGATCCGAGGGCAAGAAAAACCCCAACGCGCAGCAACCTCCATGAATCCATCGTCTGTGAAGAAGGATTTGGAGCCCTGAGCTCGATAGATCTCTGCCACCGCCGTCGTCACCCGTCCAAGGATTCCCAGCCCCGTTACAGCTTCCTTTCTTACAAATACCACCGCTGCCGCCACTGGGAAGCCAAAGAAACCCACCACCCAATGGATCACCGCGCCAAGTTGCCGCCAACCATCCAAAGCAGAAAGAAAACCCCTTCAGTCGGACATAATAGGAAGCAAACTCAAGGGAGAAGGAGGAGAGCGGCCATGGAGGGATCCATGGCCACCAAAATCATCTTCGAATGTCGCCTATCAAAACCTTAGTTGCAAACCTCCTAAAAATGATTTTTACCTGAAAGTGTAATCAAAGCTATATATATATATATTAGGCTGGCCATGGATCCAATCCAATGGAGTTATTTTGATATTGAAATATCCAACCAACTGAGCTACCCATTCATTAGTAATTATTTTGAATTTATATAAACTATTTATTTCAATAAAATATATGTAATAAAATTTATTATTAATATTTATAGTATAAATCATGTGAAAAAATTTAAACCAATTTAATATATTATAAATTGTATTTGATTTTTTTCCTTAATATTACAGTTTATATATATATATTTTTATATATATATTGCTTTGCATGGAAATGATTTTAAGAGGAGAAAAACTTACATATTTGATTAAAAAGAGCGAATTTATTTTTTAATACTTATTAAAAAATAAATTCGCTCTACTTAAAATGCTCTCAACTATCTCACATTCTTTTGGTTATTTTTTAAGCATTTCAAACATGTTTAGAATATAAATTTTAATTAAATATGGTTTAAATCATAGCTAAATAATGGTCAACTAATGTTCATCGTGTTAAACATGACTAACCACAATCTTATTCAAACAAGTTGAATCATAATTAAATATTGTTAAACATTCTCAATTAGAATATATCATGTTTAATTAAATGTTAATTATAATTAACCATTATTAACTATGGTCAACAATATCAACCATAGAGAAAGTCAACGAAATTCAAACATATTCACTAAAATTGAACATGGTCAACTATGGTCAATATTATTCAAAGATAGTCAACCATGCTTACGTAAGTTAATTATAGTCAACCTCACCCAACCAAACTCAATCATGGACAAACATAATTAAACATGATCAACCATAGTCAACCACGGTCAATAATAGTAAACCATGGTTTCATGGCCAACAATATTACTAGAGTCAATCATATTCAACCAAAGTCACCCATTGTCAAACACCACAAGTCATCCATGTTCAAACATCACAAACTTTAGTCAACCATCTTCAGCCATGGTGAAACATTGACGCAAGTCACCTTACTGGAATACTTTCTTGCTTAACAATACACACGACACAAACCACAATGTTTACACAAACACAGTGTAAAATAGGATGCCAGAAGTGGCTTTATATTACTTCTCAGAATTCGGTTACAATGTGGAATAATTGTAAACAAATAACTAACTACAGTCGACCTCTGTCGTTACAACTTAGAAGTAACTGTGGTGTGTTCTCCGTGTGTGTCGACCTCACCCCCTCCTGGTTCACCTCCAAACTCTGAGCTATGGCTCGATCTCAACTCTCTGCTGCTCCGGCCGGTGTGACTCTTCACAACTCCTCTCAGATCTGCTCTCTCCTCTAATGCTGCTAATCAAAAGACCCTTGATGATGTTTCCTCGCCTTCATCCTTTACCCTGCTGATGCTGTTCAAGAGATTACTGCAATCCCCTAGACACGCATCCTCCCGTCCACTGATCCTTCCAAATCCTGAAGACCTGCAACTAGCATCTTTCAACCATGCTGCACAGCCTCTGTCCATGACGTCACCTATCATGTCTTTCACCTACTTGCAATAACTGTATTAACTTCCTCAGCAACCGTAAACGGCTACTAGGTACAGTCCCTTGACTTTCTGTCCTTCTAACCCTGCTACAGTAGTCGATCACATCTCGTCCGTCTTGTTGGCTTACTCCTCATCTTCTGCGGTTCACCGGTCCTCCCCTTCCTCCGCGCTTGTCTCCGCCAAACTTGTTGTATCGTAGTTCGACCACTTGTCGACTACCCGAAGTCTTACTCCACTTGTCGTCTACCGACCAATTCCTCTCGATTCTCGACCAATCACAACATCCACTGCGCTGCTCCAGTCGGTCGCACTCCGAATGCTTCTGCTTGACTTGTTGACTTTGACAAGTCAACCTTCTCTCTGCACCAGTGGTCATCGACACTCCCGCAGGTTGGCTCCCTCCCATCGATCAACCTCGAATGATCTGCCTAAGCCCCGATGCTCCTGCATCAAACTCCCCAGGTGAAAAAGAATTTGACTGCTCCGTCAGTCTCCTGAACTCTTCCTCGAAAATCCATGTCACCTCCTGCAGCTCATCATCTTTCCATCGCACTAAGTATTCCTTCTTCCGTGTGCTACGCGTTCGCCCAAACTCACACTGTTTGACTACTTCCGTGATCTCTTCTTTGTGTCGATCTGGAATTTGGTCTATCCAGTCGATGCTTATCACTCTCTTGCTTCCACTGCTTGACCCCTCTTCAAACTTATACAGATCTGAAACGTTGAACTTTGCTGAAATGTTCAAGTCTTCCAGCAATTCCAACACATAAGCGTTGTCTGAAATATTCTTCAGAATTCTGCATGGTCCTATCTTCTTCAGCTTCAACTTGTTGTATGTACGTATCAGAAATCTCTCCTTCCGTAGATATGCATAGACTAAGTCCCCTTCTTGGAACAATTGTAGCCTCTTTTTCCTGTTGGCCCTCAACTTATATGCCGCATTACTCTTTTCTATGCGCTTTCGCACATTTTCATGAACTTTATGCATATGCTCTGCGAATGATTCTGCATCCGCGCTCTTTCTGGTTTCTATCGGCAACTCGACCAAATCCACCACTCTATGTGGGATTCTCTCCTGAACAATCTGGAATGGGCTCAATCCCATCGACTGATTCACATAATTGTTATATGTAGACTCCGCCTATGCCAACACATTTTCCCACTGCTTGGGTCTGTTGGCTGCTAGACATCTCAAAAGGTTTCCCAAACTTCTGTTTACCACCTCAGTCTGTCCATCTGTCTGCTGATGGTACGCCGAGTTAAACTACAACTTCATGTCTAGTTTCTTCCATAGGGTTCTCCAGAAATGCCCCATAAACTTGGTATCCCGATCCAACGTGATACTCTTTGGCAACCCATGCACTCTAACTATCTCCTTGAAGAATAGTACAACAATCCCTGTGGCGTCCCTCGTCTTCTTACATGGTATGAAATGCGCCATCATCGAAAGTCTGTCGACTACAACAAATATTGAGTCGCTTCCCTACTGAGTCTTCGGTAATCCTAACACAAAATCCATGCTAAGATGCTCCCAAGGGTTATCTGGTACCGGAAATGGTGTATACAACCCTGCATTCTGACTCCTTGCCTTTTCCAACTGGCAAACTTGACATTGTCAAACCCAATTTCCGACATCTGTCAACATCCCTGGCCAAAAATACTTCTCGTCAACCAATGCTTTGGTCTTGTCGATGCCAAAATTTCCTGCTAACAGGACATTATGAAATTCTTAGATTAGGTTCTCTCTTACTGATCCTCTGGGAATGCACAATTGACTTGCCCTGAATAGATAGCCTTATTGGATGAAGTAACTCAAATATGGAGTCTTGTCGATACTCCAAGTTTCACGACAAGCCTTGAATACTTTCACAAAATCCTCGTCGGTCTCATACTCCATCTTTATCGACTCTATCCTTGTTGCCTAAACTGTCGTCATGTTCAATAGCGCAACTCTCCTGCTCAATGCGTTGGCAACTTTATTCGACTTGCCCGACCTATGTTGCAACACGAATGTATATCTCTGAAGTAGCTCCACCCACTTCAGGTGTCTCTGATCCAATTTTGACTGAGTGTTCAAATACCTCAGTGCTTGGTGATCTGTGTATAACAAAAATTCCTTGGGCAACAGATAATGCCTCCACTTCTTCAGTGCTTGAATGATAGCATAAAATTCCCGGTCATAGACCGAATACTTCTTCTTCGCTCCATTCAGCTTTTCACTAAAGAATGCAATTGGTCCGCCCTCCTGGCTCAACACTACTCCAATTTCCATTCCACTCACATCACAATCGACCTGGAAAACTTTGTCAAAGTATGGGAGCACCAAGACTGGGCTCTCAGTGACCTTTTCCTTCAACTCATTGAAAGCTCTTTGGGCTTCATCCGTCCACTTGAAATCACCCTTTCTCATGCATTCCGTCAATGGTGGAAAAATTTGACTGAATCCCTGAATGAACTTCCGGTAGAAACTAGCAAGTCCATGGAAACTTCTCACTCCAGTTGTACTTGTCGGTTCCGGCCAATATACTATTACCTTCACCTTCTCTAGGTCCATCACCAACCCTTTACTCGAGATTACAAACCCCAAGTACACCAATTCCTTCTTCATGAAGAAAGACTTTTGCAGGTTCAACATCAGCTTTTCTTCCTTCAATTTCTGCAACACCTGTCGAACATGCTCCAAGTGCTCTGCCTTGGTTCGACTGAAAATCAGAATGTCATCTAAATAAACTACGACAAACTTTCCTAAAAATGGCTTCAACACCTCATTCATAAATCTCATGAATGTGTTGGGTGCATTAGTCAACCCAAATGGCATGAATAACCACTCATATAACTCTTCCTTTGTCTTGAATGCTGTCTTCCATTCATTTCCTTCTCTGACCCTAATCTGGTGATAACCACTCTTCAGGTCTATCTTCGTGAAGTATGTCGCTCCACTCAGGAAATCCATCAAGTCATCCATTCTCGGTAATGGAAACCGATACTTGATCGTGATCCTATTGATGGCTCTGGAGTCGGTACACATCCTCCATTCTCCACCCTTCTTTGGTGTCAATACCATTGGTACTGCACACGAGCTCATACTTTCTTTGATTAACCCTCTGTCCAACAACTCTTGGACCTGTCGATTGAGTTCCTATCCCTCTGTCGGACTCATCCTATATGGTTCTTTGTTTGGAAAACTTGACCCTGGAATCAAGTCGATCTAATGGGATATGCTCATGGTCGACAGTAATCCCATTGATTTCTCATCAGCCATTATGTCACTAAATTTTTCGAGCAACTCCTCGATCTCAACCGGAATATTCTCCTCTCTAGTCTTTCTTTCGACATATGGTCCTTTTGGAATTATTGCAAAACATCCCGACTGTCTCTCCTCTTCTGCGAGGAATTCCTTCGCGGTGCTCATCAACACTCGCTTCTACCAAAGATTGTTGTCGCCGTGCTTACTGTCAGCTTGCTCTTCACGCCTCAGCTTAAGAGTCCTCTTGATGCCATTCTTCCACATTATGACGGTGTTGGCTCGACCATCATAGATCATTTTTCGATCATATTGCCATGGTCTTCCTAACAATAGATGGAATGCATCCATGGGAACTACATCGCACAGTACGCTGTTTTCTAATCCTTCAACTCTGAAGTTGATCAGGCACTGTCTGGTCACCCTGACATGGTGTCCTTTCTACAACCATGAGATCTTGTAGGGTGTGGGTGTTCTCGACACTTCAACCTGATCTTTTCGATGACTTCTCTCGACACAAGATTCTTCGTGCTTCCACTATCAACTATGGTTTTGCAATGCCATTCCCTGATCCGCACCTTCGTTCGAAAGATCGCCTTCCGTTGTGCTGGTTCCATCGGGTCGCGTTGATCTTCCTGGATCAAGGCTCTCTGAACCGTCAGATTCCAGTTCTTCTTCTTTACACCTCCACTGTTGTTTGATGTCGATTCTTCCCTCTCGTCGACTTGCTCATCCTTTCGACATCTGGGTTTCGACTCCTCTACAACATGTAGGTTCTTTGGGCACTCATATGCCTTGTGTCCCGTTCCTCGACACTTGTAACAGATTATGGCTGGTCTGTTAGCTCCTTTCTTGTCGGATGGACCACTTCAACTATACGCACCTCAACCGCGGTTCTCATGACCATCGCATCGGATTTCTTGCACCTTCTCCCGCGTCGATGTCCCTTCCACGTGTCGGCTATCTTCGACACTTTCATTCCTGTACCCGCTGCTTTGACCTTTCGCGGAGACAGTTCTCGCACTCCGTCCAGTCATCTTTCCCCTGGTTGCTGTGGATTTTCTTGACAGTTTCTCTTCTGCCTTCAGAGCTAACTGGTAGGCTTCACCGACTGCTCTGAATCTTGACATGCTGAGTTCATCCTAAATAGCATATTTTAAGCCGTTCACATGCCTGGCGACAACTTCTTCTCCTTCATCAATTTGTCCTGACCGAATCGACAATCGGTAGAACTCGTCCGTGTACTCCTTCATGGTCATTTATTTCTTTCGAATGTTCTGTAACTTCCTGAACAAGGAAATCACATAGTCATTTGGAAAGAACTTTCCCTTCAACTTGGCAACCATTCTATCCCAAGACTTAATTTTCTCCTTGCCTTTCTTGAGTTTGTCAGCCGGTAAATTGTCCCACCACAACGAGGCATGACCTTTCAACCTCAGACATGCAGTCTTAACCCGTTTAGGATCCTCAATCTGCTCTATGTCGAAGTATTTCTCCATCTCTTTGAACCAATCGACCAAATCTTATGGGTCCAGGCTTCCCGAGTACATACGCACATCTATTTTCGCCCGACCTCTAATATCCATCAGGAGTTTGATCAATTTTTCCTCTGGTTCCTCTGCGGCTTCTTCCCAATCTTCCACCTCTTTGACTTCCTCGTCGCTGTGGTCTAGTGCTTCAGGAATACAACCATGCCTCTAGCTTTCTTTGATCGCTGCGACTTCATTTTTCAAAGTTTGCATCGTTCTGACACATTCGTCGAACATCTCATGATCCACTATGACGGCTGTTCCGCCACGCCTTCTTCGTCATCGGACATTAACGCATCTATGAGCCATTTCCAACCTATGTTGAAACTATCACACATACAATCGCAACCGGAATTTAAAACAAGTCATGCACAACTCTACCCAACCGCAGCTGACGCTGTCCAGCTCACTTGCAGGCTCAATATCTCGAACTCGAAGGATTCTTCTGCTCTGATACCAACTGACGCAAGTCAGGTTGGTATAGTCTTCCCAGCCAGACTTTCTTCTGGGCTCTGATCTGCTACGATCTGCACTCTGATACGAACTGACACAAGTCACCTTACTGGAATACTTTCTTGCTTAACAATACACATGACACAAACCACAATGTTTACATGAACACGGTGTAAAACAGGATGCCAGAAGTGGCTTTATATTACTTCTCTGAATTCGGTTACAATGCGGAATAACTGTAAACAAATAACTAACTACAGTCGGCCTCTTCCATTACAACTTAGAAGTAACTGTGGTGTGTTCTCCCTATGTGTCGACCTCACCCCCTCCTAGTTCACCTCCGAACTCTGAGCTATGGCTCGATCTCAACTCTTTGCTACTTTGGCCGGTGTAACTCTTCACAACTCCTCTTGACTCTACCCTCTCCTCTGATGTTGCTTATCAAAATACCCTTGATGATGTTTCCTCGCCTTCGTCATCTACCCTGCTGCTGCTATTCCCGATATTACTACAATCCCCGAGACAAGCATCCTCTCCTCCGTCGATCCTTCGAAATCCTGCATACCTGCAACCGTCAGCTCTCAACCGTGCTGCATAGCCTCTGTCCATGATGTCACCTATCATGTCTTTCACCTACTTGCAATAACTGTATTAACTTCCTCAGCAACCCTGAACAGCTACTAGGTACAGTCCCTTGACTTTCTGTCCTTCCGACCCTGCTACAGTAGTCGATCACATCTCGTCCGCCTTGTCGTCTTACTCCTCATCTTCTGCGGTTCGCTAGTCCTCCCCTTCCTCCGTGCTTGGCTCCGCCAAACCTGTCGCATCGTAGTTCGACCACTTGTCAAATACCCGACGTCTTACTCCACTTGTCATCTACCAACCAATTCCTGTCAATTCTCGACCAATCACAACATCCGCTACGCTGCTCTAGTCGATCGCACTTTGACTGCTTCTACTCGACTTGTTTACTTTGACAAGTCAACCTGCTCTCTGCACCAGTGGTCATTGGCAATCTCGCTGGTCGGCTTCCTCCTGTCGATCAACCTCGACTGATCTTCCTAGGCCCTGATGCTCCTACATCATACTCCCTAGGTGAAAAAGAATTTGACTACTCCGTCAGTCTCCAGAACTCTTCCTCAGAAATCCATGTCACCTCCTACAACTCATCATCTTTCCATCGCACTAAGTATTCCTTCTTCCGTGCGCTACGCGTTCGCCCAACCTCACGCTCTTCGACTACTTCTGCGATCTCTTCTTTGTGTCGATCTGGAATTTGGTCTGTCCAGTCGATGCTTATCACTCCCTCGCTTTTGCTACTTGACCCCTCTTCAAACATATACAGATCTGAAATGTTGAACTTTGCTGAAATGTTTAAGTCTTTTGGCAATTCCAACACATAAGCGTTGTCCGAAATCTTCTTCAGAATTCTGCATGGTCCTATCTTCTTCAGCTTCAACTTGTTGTATGTACCTGTCAGAAATCTCTCCTTCCGTAGATATGCATAGACTAAGTCCCCTTCTTGGAACGATTGTAGCCTCTTTTTCCTGTCGGCCCTCAACTTATATGCTGCGTTACTCTTTTCTATGTGCTTTCGCACATTTTCATGAACTTTATGCATATGCTCTACGAATGATTCTGCATCCGCGCTCTTTCTGGTTTCTGTCGGCAACTCGACCAAATCCACCACTCAATGTGGGATTCTCCCTTGAACAATCTGGAATGGGCTCAATCCCGTCGACTGATTCACAAAATTGTTATATGTAGACTCTGCCTGTGCCAACACATTTTCCCACTGCTTGGGTCTGTCGGCTGCTAGACATCTTAGAAGGTTTCCCAAACTTCTGTTTACCACCTTGGTCTATCCATCTGTCTGCTGATGGTACGCAGAGCTAAATTGCAACTTCGTGTCCAGTTTCTCCCATAGGGTTCTCCAGAAATGCCCCATAAACTTCGTATCCCGATCCGATGTGATACTCTTTGGAAACCCACGCAATCTGACTATCTCCTTGAAGAATACTACAACAATCCCTATGGAATCACTCGTCTTCTTACATGGTATGAAATGCGCCATTATCGAAAATCTCTCGATTACACAAATATTGAGTCGCTTCCCTGCTGAGTCTTCGGTAATCCCAACAAAAAATCCATGCTAAGATGCTCCCAAGGGTTATCTGGTACCGGCAATGGTGTATACAACCCTGCATTCTGACTCCTTCACTTTTCCAACTGGAAAACTTGACATTGTCGAACCCACTTTCCGACATCTGTCGACATCCTAGGCCAAAAATACTTCTCGTCAACCAATTCTTTGGTCTTGTCGATGCCAAAATGTTCTACTAACCCGCCATTATGAAATTCTCGTATTATGTTCTCTCTTGATGATCCTCTGGGATTGCACAATTGACTTCCCCTGAACAGATAGCCTTCTTGGATGAAGTAACTCAAATATGGAGTCCTGTCGATGATCCTCTGGGATTGCACAATTGATCCTCTGGGATTGCACAATTGACTTCCCCTGAATAGATAGCCTTCTTGGATGAAGTAACTCAAATATGGAGTCCTGTCGATACTCCACGGTTCACGACAAGCCTTCCATGCTTTCGCAAAATCCTCGTCGGTCTCATCCTCCATCTTTATCGACTCTATCCCTGTTTCCTGAACTATCGCCATGTTCAATAGCGCAACTCTCCTGATCAATGCATTGGCAACTTTATTTGACTTTCCTGACCTATGTCGCAACACGAATGTATATCTCTGAAGTAGCTCCACCCACTTCAGGTGTCTGTGATCCAATTTCGACTGAGTGTTCAAATACCTCAATGCTTAGTAATTTGTGTATAACACAAATTCCCTGGGAAACAGATAATGCCTCCACTTCTTCAGTTCTTGAATGATAGGATAAAATTCCTGGTCGTAGACCGAATACTTCTGCTTCGCTCCATTTAGCTTTTCACTAAGGAATGAAATTGGTCGACCCTCCTGGCTCAACACTGCTCCAATTTTCGTTCCACTCACATCACAATCGACCTACAAAAATTTGTCAAAGTCTGGGAGCGCCAAGACTAGGCTCTGAGTGACCTTTTCCTTCAACTCATCGAAAGCTCTTTGGGCTTCGTCTGTCCACTTGAACTCACCTTTTCTCATGCATTCCGTCAATGGTGCACAAATTGGACTGAATCCTCGAATGAACTTCTGGTAGAAACTAGCAAGTCCATGAAAACTTCTCACTCCAGTCGTACTTGTCCGTTCCGGCCAATCTACTATTGCCTTCACCTTCTCTGGGTAGATCACCAACCTTTTACTTGAGATTACAAACCCCAAGTACACCAATTCCTTCTTCATAAAGAAACACTTTTGCAGGTTCACCATCAGCTTTTCTTCCTTCAATTTCTGCAACACGTGTCAAACGTGCTCCAAGTGCTCTACCTTGGTTCAACTGAAAATCAGAATGTTGTCTAAATAGACTATGACAAACTTTCCTAAAAATGGCTTCAACACCTCATTCATCAATCTCATGAATGTGCTGGGTGCATTAGTCAACCCAAATGGCATGACTAACCACTTGTATAACCCTTCCTTTGTCTTGAATACTATCTTCCATTCATCTCCTTCTCTGACCCTAATCTGGTGATAACCACTCTTCAGGTCTATCTTCGTGAAGTATGTCGCTCCACTCAGGAAATCCATCAAGTCATCCATTCTCGGCAATGGAAACCGATACTTGATCGTGATCCTGTTGATGGCTCTGGAGTCGGTACACATCCTCCATTCTCCACCCTTCTTTGGTGTCAATACCGTTGGTACTGCACACGGGCTCATACTTTCATTGATTAACCCTCTGTCCAACAACTCTTGGACCTGTCAATTGAGTTCCTATCCCTCTGTCGGACTCATCCTATATGGTGCTTTGTTTGGCAGACTTGACCCTGGAATCAAGTCGATATGATGGGACATGCTCCTAGTTGACGATAATCCCATCGATTTCTCATCAGCCATTATGTCACTAAATTCTTTGAGCAACTCCTCGATCTCGACCGGAATATTCTTCTCTCTGGTCGTTCTTTCGACATATGGTCCTTTTGGAATGATTGCAAAACATCCCGACTGTCTCTCCTCTTCTGTGAGGAATTCCTTCGCGGTGCTCATCAACACTCGCTTCTCCCAAAGATTGCTCTCGCCGTGCCTACTGTTGGCTTACTCTTCATGCCTCGGCTTAAGAGTCCTCTTCACGCCATTCTTCCACACTGTGATGGTGTTGGCTCGACCATCATAGATCCTTTTTTGATCATATTTCCATGGTCTTCCTAACAACAGATGGCATGCATCCATGGGAACTACATCGCATAGTACGCTGTCCTCTAATCCTTCAACTCTGAAGTTGATCAAGCACTGTCTGGTCACCCTGACATGGTGTCCTTTCTGCAACCATGATATCTTGTAGGAATGTGGGTGTTCTCGACACTTCAACCTGGTCTTGTCGATGACTTCTCTCGACACAAGATTTTTCGTGCTTCCACCATCAACTATGGTTTTGCAACGCCATTCCCCGATCCGCACCTTCGTTCGAAAGATCGCCTTCTGTTGTTCGGGTTCCATCGGGTAGCGTTGATCTTCCTAGATCAAGGCTCTCTGAACCGTCAGATTCCGGTTCTTCTTCTTTTCACCTCCATTGCTGTCGAATGCCGATTATTCCCTCTCATCAACTTGCTCATCCTTTCGATGTCTGGGTTTCGACTCCTCTGCAGCATGTAGGTTCTTTGGGCACTCATATCCCTTGTGTCCTGTTCCTGACACTTGTAACAAATTATGGCTAGTATGTTAGCTCCTTTCTTATCGGATGGACCACTTCGACTATATGCACCTCGACCACGGTTCTCACGACCATTGCATCAGAGTTTTCTTGCACTTTCTCCCGCGTCGATGTCCCTTCCGCATGTCGGCTATCTTCGACACTTTCCTTCCTATACCTGCTACTTTGACCTTTAGCGGAGACAGTTCTCGCACTTCAACCAGTCATCTTTCCCCTGGTCACTGCGGATTTTCTTGACAGTTTCTTTTCTTCCTTTAGAGCTAACTGGTAGGCTTCTCCAACTTCTATTAATATTGACATGCTGAGTTCATCATGAATAGCATATTTTAAGCCATTCACATACCTAGCGACAGCTTCTTCTCCTTCATCAGTTTGTCTTGACCGAATTGACAATCAGTAGAACTCATCCGTATACTCCTTCACGGTCATTTCTTTCTGTCAAAAGTTCTGTAACTTCCTGAACAAGGAAATCACATAGTCATTTGGCAAGAACTTTCCCTTCAACTTGGAAACCATTCATTCCCAAGACTTGATTTTCTCCTTGCCTTTCTTGAGTCTGTCAGCCTATACATCGTCCCACCACAACGAGGCATGACCTTCCAACCTCAGACATGTAGTCCTAACCCGTTTAGGATCCTCGATCTGCTCTATGTCGAAATATTTCTCCATCTCTCTGAACCAATCGATCAAATATTCTTGGTCCAGGTTTCCCGAGTACGTACGCACATCTATTTTTGCCGGACCTCTCATATCCGTCAAGAGTTTGATCAGTTTTTCCTCTGGTTCCTCTACAGCTTCTTCCCAAGCTTCCACCTCTTCAACTTCCTCGTCGCTGTGGTCTAGTGCTTCAGGAATACAACCACGCCTCTAGCTTTCTTTGATCACTGCGACTTCATTTGTCAAAGTTCGCATCGTTCTGACACATTTGTCAAACATCTCATGATCCACTGTGATGGCTGCTGCGCCACGCGTTCTTTGTCCTCGGACATTAACACCTCTATGAGCCATTTCCAACCTCTGCTGAAACGCTCACACGTCCAATCGCAACCAGACTTCAAAAAAATTCATGCACAACTCTACCCAACCACAGGTGGAGCTGTCCAACTCACTTGCAAGCTTAATATCCCAAACTCGAAGGATTCTTCTGCTGTTATACCATCTAACGCAAGTCAGGTTGGTATAGTCTTCCCAGCCGAACTTTCTTCTCGGCTCTGATCTGCTACGATCCGCGCTCTGATACCAACTAATGCAAGTCACGTTGGTATAGTCTTCCCAGTCGGACTTTCTTCCGGGCTCTGATCTGCTACGATCCACGCTTTGATACGAACTGACACAAGTCACCTTACTGGAATACTTTCTTGCTTAACAATACACACGACACAAACCACAATGTTTACACGAACACAGTGTAAAACAGGATGCCAGAAGTGGCTTTATATTACTTCTCTGAATTCGGTTACAATGCAGAATAATTGTGAACAAATAACTAACTACATCCGGCCTCTGCCATTACAACTTAGAAGTAACTGTGGTGTGTTCTCCCTGTGTTTCGACCTCAACCCCTCCTGGTTCACCTCCGAACTCTGAGCTATGGCTCAATCTCAACTCTCTGCTGCTTTGGCTGGTGTGACTCTTCACAAATCCTCTCGGCTCTACCCTCTCTTCTAATGTTGCTGATCAAAAGACCCTTGATGATGTTTCCTCGGCTTCGTCTTCTACCCTGCTGCTGCTGTTCCCGATATTACTGCAATCCCCGAGACATGCATCCTCCCATCCACCAATCCTTCCAAATCCTGCAGACCTACAACTGTCAGCTCTCAACCGTGTTACATAGCCTCTATCCATGACATCACCTATCATGTCTTTCACCTACTCACAATAACTGTATTAACTTCCTTAGCAACCCTGAACGGCTACTAGGTACAGTCCCTTGGCTTTCTGTCCTTCCGACCTTGCTATAGTAGTCAGTCACATCTCATCTGTCTTGTCAGCTTACTCCTCATCTTCTGCAGTTTTCCAGTCCTCCCCTTCCTCCGCGCTTGGATCCGCCAAACTTGTCGTGTCGTAGTTCGACCACTTGTTGAGTACCCGATGTCTTACTCCACTTTTCGTCTACCGACCAATTCATGTTGATTCTCGACCAATCACACCATCCGCTGCACTACTCGTGCACTACTCCAGTCGGTCGAACTCCGACTGCTTCTACTCGACTTGTTGACTTTGACAAGTCAACATGCTCTCCGCACCAGTGGTCATCGGAACTCCCGCTGGTCGGCTCCCTCCTATTGATCAACCTCGACTGATCTTCCTAGGCCCCGATGCTCCTGCATCAAACATAGTCAGCCAAAATCTACCATAGAGAACCATGGTCAAACATGCTCAAGCATAGTAAACTATATTCTAAGATAGTTATCCATAATCAAACATAGGCAAACATATTTATCCATAGTCAACTAGAACCAAATACGGTTTTGATCATAAACAAACATGGTCAACTGAGTTTAACTAATATCCACCATGTTAAACATGATCAACCATGGTTAAACATGTTGAATCATAATCAAACATTCTCAATAATAGTCAATGATAGTGAGCTAAATTTTAACTATAGTTAACTATTATTAACCATGGTCAATCATGGTTAACTACAATTAATCACGGTCAACAACATCAACCATATTCAATGAAAGTTGACCAAAATCTAACATGGTCAACCCTGGTCAATATTAGTCAAACATAGTCAACCATAATAAACCATGGTTGACCTAAGTGAATCATAGTCAACCATAGTAACACATGATCAACCATGGTAAACCTTATATAAGATTAACCTTATCTAACCAAAGCAAACCATACACAACGAATTTTATTATAATCAACCATGGTTAACCAAACCATAGTCAACCATGGTGTAATAAACTCAACCATGTACAAACAATAGTTAACCATGATTTACTAAAATCAAACTTAATCAACCATCATTTGACACGTTTCATCTACTATGGTTGACAATGGTTAAACATGATCAACCTCAGCTAATCAAAGTAAACCATCATCAACCATGGTTTACTCCATGGTTAACTAAATTCAATCATAGCCAACCATGGTAAAACAATCCTCACCCGTGGTTAACTATGGTAAGACATAATCTTGAACCATGTTCAAACATAGTCAAACATAAACAACTATAGACAACTATAGTTGATCGAAGTCAACTATATACAACTATGGTTCACTAAATTCAAACATGATAAATTAAAGTAAAATATAGTAAATTAAATTCAACCATAGTCGACCATGGTTCACTATAGTAAAGAATGGTCAATCAGTAATTCACCATGGTAAACAATGGTTAAACTTATTCAACCTTCATTTTGCACCCATCACCAACCATGGTCAATTATGGTCAAACAAAGTTAACATTAGCTATTCAAAGTAAACCGTAGACAACCAAGGTTAACTAAAGTCAATCATGGTTAGCTAAAATCAACTATAATAAACTTTTAAGGAATCATATTCCAACATAACCGATCAAGACTATAAGGACTATGTTGATTTTTTAAGTCAATCTTATCAAACCAAAATCAAACATGGTCAACCATGGTCAATACTAGTCAAACATAATCAACCATAGTAAACCATGGTTCACCTAAATTAATTATAGTCAACCATAGTAGCACATGATCAACCATGGTAAAATTTATTTAAGTCCAACCTTATCTAACCAAACTGAACCATACACAACCATGGTGCACTAAACTCAACCATGTAAAAATAATAGTCAACCATGGTTTATTGAGATCAAGCCTAATCAACCATCATTTGACACCTTTCATCCACTATGGTTAACAATTATTAAAGATGGTTAACCTTATCTAATCAAAGTAAAGCATCATCAACCATGGGTTACTAATGTTAGCCATGGTTAACTAAAGTCAATCTTAGTCAACCATGGTGAAATAATCCTCAACCATGGTTAGACATAATCAACCATGTTTAAACATACTCGTCCATGTTCAAACATAGTCAACCATGTTAAAAAATAGTCAACCATAAACAACTATAGGCAATT
Organism: Larix kaempferi; assembly: GCA_027924585.1. NCBI lineage: Eukaryota > Viridiplantae > Streptophyta > Pinopsida > Pinales > Pinaceae > Larix > Larix kaempferi. The sequence continues at coordinate 13,029,818 of BSBM01000092.1, forward strand.
ATAGCTAACCGAATTCAACTATAGACAACTATGGTTCATTAAAGTCAATCATGGTAAACTAAAATGAACCATAGTAAATTCAATTCAACCATGGTTGACCAATTTCAACCTTGGTTCACTATAGTCAAGCACGTCCAATCAATAATTCACCATTGTAAACAATGGTTAAACTTATTCAACCTTCATTTCTCACTCATCACCAACCATTGTCAATTATGGTAAAACAAAGTAAACCTTAGCTATCCAAAGTCAACCATACATAACTGATGTTCACAAAAGTCAATCATGGTTAACTAAAATCAACTATACTCAACATGAAGGGAATGTCATAGTCTAACATAACCCATGAGGACTATAAGAACTATGTTGATCTTTTAAAAACAACCCTATCTAACCAAAATCAAACATGGTCAACCATGGTCAATGCTAGTCGACCATAGTAAACCATGGTTGACTTAATTTAATCATAGTCAACCATAGTAAAAAATGATCAACCATGGTAAGGCTTATCTAAATTCAACCTTATGGCACTCAATTGAACTGGATACACAACAAAGGTTCACTTTAGTCAACCATGGTTAACTGAAGTCAACCATAATCAACCATGGTGCATTAAACTCAACCATGTACAAAGGATAGTCAACCATGGTTTACTAAGGTCAAACTTAATCCACCATCATTCTACACCCTTAATCTACTATAGTTAACAATGGTTAAAATGGTCAACCTTAGCTAATCAATGTAAACTATCATCGACAATAATCTACTAATGTCAACCATGGTCAAACAATCATCACTCATGATTAACTATGGTCGGAAATAATCAACCATGTCCAAACATAGTCAGACATAGTCATCCATGTTCAAACATAATTAAGTATAGACAACTATAGCTAACCAAAGTCAACTATAGACAACTTTGGGTCACCAATGTCAAACATGGTAAACTAATGTCAACCATAGTAAATTTGGGTCGACCATGGTCAATCAGTAATTCACCATGGTAAACAATGGTTAAAATTATTTAACCTTCAATTCTCCCCATCGCCAACCATGGTCAATTATGGACAAACAATGTTAACCTTAGCTATCCAAAGTCAACCATGCATAACCAAGGTTCACTAAATTCAATCATGGTTTACTAAAACAAACTATTTTCAACCTTTAAGGGATTCCATGTAGTCCAAAATAACTCATCGATATATAAGGACTATGTTGATTTTTTAAAGTCAACTTAATATACCAAAAATCAAGTATGGTCAACCATGATGGCCAATATTAGTCAACCATAATAAACCATGGTTGACCTAAGGTAATCATTGTCAACCATAGTGTGTTTGGATGGAGTTTTGGCATATTCTACACCACCAGTTGGATCCTTTTTACATGTTTTACCTTATCCTCACACTTATCCAAAACCCTTTTTACCATGATTCTTCATATTTTGACGCTCGATGCAAATACAGGCATAACATTATTAATTCCACCTACTTCTTGATGAATTAGATGAATAATGAAGTTTTTTGCTAATGATGGTGATGTGCATAGATTAGTTTAGTTCTGATACTTTAACATCGTTCCTGCACTCTAGTTCAAATCCGGTATTGGTCCTCCACGGTTATTATGGTTGCAGGTACCCAGTCATAATTACAACATTTGGGTTTTGAAACCAAGGACCCCAATTTGGATGCATGTTCTTGAGATAGGTTCAAAGGGCACCGATGATAGCATATTTTAGTGGGAAAATATCATTCTACCACAATGCCAACTTCATGCCAACAACAAAATCTTGGAATCACATGGGCGATAGAGGCCACTCCCATGCATTCCATGTCATGGGAATGGCGTGAAGATAAAATTGCATCACTATGGTTGAACCAAAAAATCCAAATCCACAAAGCTACAATTTTAAATTGTTATTTCTCATTTAATAGTTGGTTTGTGCAAAGGCAATTCGGTTATTCAAAAAACTATGTATAAATATGTGTGGGCCTAGGAGGAAAATGGTGATTTAGATTATGTATAATTATTGTACAATTGAAACTCTATAGTTGAAGATCCATACTCTATTACTTTGGTCAATAGAATGTTGGTGTGAGCTTGATGAATCCTATGTTGTGTGTGATCTTGTAATTGTTTCCATAGCGTACCATCTCACTCGGGAGGGCCCCTCGAGTAGATGCACGATGCTCTAATATTTGTAAGTAGTTGTGTTTCTACTATTTTTGTTTTAGATCATGAATGTGTGTATTGTTTATTGATAGCGTTAACGTTTGTGATATACCTTGTGAATATGATTCTAATTTTGCACTGTGCATAACATAATACAGAGATTGATGTGTTGTTCATTTATAATTTACTTGTGCATGTGGTATACTTTTTTTTGATATAGATTCAATTATGTCATGTCCCCTATAGTTTGAAAAGTTGGAAGAAAAGCATTGCTGATATATAATTTCTTCTTTTTAAGTGTTTCCCAAACTTATCATAGTTGAGATCTCAAAGCTTTAGACTTTTCCTCAAGTTGTGAGTGATTAGGAGACAAAGTACTGGATATATACTCATAATTATTTGTCATCTAAAGTATCCACAACTTCTATGACCTCAGAAACACCTTGAGATTAACATTACAAGATCAAAGAATGAGTTCCAGTACCTTAATCATTGTGGGGGATGATGCAATAACTATTAACAATTATGTACCTCTGAGTGAGAATATCATCGCTCTTCATCTCTATGAAGGCAATAAACCATACTCTATTTTCATGTTCTGAGATTAAGCTCCTTTTCAAAGTCATATAAATATCAACCTCCATTGAATCTAAATATTCAAAATTACCACTAAGGGATTAATTTTCGATTGAATGTAGTGAGCATCAGCTCAAGTTCAAGTTTATTAAGCATCCATAATAGTAATCAATATTTTCATTTAAGTTACAAGTTGAGTAGGAGTGATTTTGAGTTTTAATAATGCATAGTATTTATTTCCAATAGATCAAGAAAGATAGGAATTAGTTGGTCACTTTGCACATATTGTGTCAATAGCTCATAAGCTTACACCCCTCGATTGATAAATTAAATGTAGAGGGGTTTATTAAACGACGAATAAATTGATTGACATTTTTGGTGTCATTTCCAGAGAACACTTAAAGGATGATTTATTAATTCACAACTCTTGATTGCATATAAATGGCATATTTTTCTTGTCTTTTGTTCTTCCTTTTCAATGTAGGCATCTTTTGAGAGAAGAGTGTAGAAACCGTAAGATGAAAATACAAACTCACTTAAGGATTTCTATAAGTGTAATAGCCTACCTCCTTCACTACAATGAGTTTTTACAAATTTCTATCATGTTTTGTACTGAATGGATAGGATTAGGGACGATGACGTTGGTTTTATATCAAAAATTCCAAACCCCCCTACTAAATCACTGGATGGAAGAACATTACGATCAAAATATTTAGGTAGAATTCCCACTCCTTTGGTGAAAGGAGGAGGAGGACCAAACAAGGACCCAATCATTGAACCAATCATTACCCCTACATTCGAAGAAGAAGTTGAAACTCAAGAATAACATATTGAAGAAAATTCAATTATTGAACTAGAAGAATCTAGTTTGGAAATCTTCAAACTTTGTGGAATCATGACAGATGAAGAGGAAGGAGCATCGAATGCAACAACACACGAAGAGATAATTTTTGGGTTCCCAATCCTAGATTTATCACTGAATGTGTCCATGAAAAAAATTCCACCATCATTCTTGCCACATTTTCATGGTATGATTAGTGAGGACCCGTTGCAGTTCCAACCACCCTCCCTAGTATTTTCTTGAAAGGTTGGGGCCCTTCCTTTTTTGAACCCAATTTTTTCCTTGATCCAGTCTTTTAGTTTTTCTCTAAACTAAGTCTAGTTCTGCTTGAAGTTTATTGTTTCCTAGAAAAAAGGGGGTACTTAGGCAATTTTCCATTTTGACCTTCTCCTTTTTTGACGTTTCGACGACTTTTGCAAAACTCTCTAAAACATCGAAGGAGTTTTGAATTTATGCCAAAACACCAGTGGAGTTTTGAATTTTACACCGAAACACAGGAGAATTTTGTAAATCTCCCCAAAACAAGTTGGGAAATATTTGAGCTTTATTCCGAAAAGTCGGAGGTCTTCCCCAAATTACTCCGAAACATCGGGAGCTTTGTGGAATAACGCCGAAACACTGATAGAAATTGTTAATCTTCTCCGATGTGTCATCTCTTTTCCTAATTAATGCCAAACTACTGACTTAGAATTTTTTCAAGGACCAAGTCTTGTTGAGTTTTGGAAAGGTAATAGGGGAAAGGACCTAGTTCATCGGATTTATGGTTTTGTCTCCGAAGCGTATTGGCATCCTTTTCTTTTCTATCTCCAAAACTATCCGACGTAGAATATTTTTCTTCCTCGACCGTGTCACATCACTTTTAAATTATTTTATGAGACTTCATCACACCTGACTTTCAGAGCTTAACTCAATTCCTTGCCGACGTGTGTCGTCCATGTATTAGAATTGAGGCTGATATGTTTCAGTGAGCATATGACATGCTATCACATTAAATCATGATTGTCTTCTGACATGGCTTGGAGTGAGTTGTTTTGTAATTGTCGAAGTCATTTCTACAGATTTTAACGACCGATAAAACATTCTTTGAGATCATTTTTAACCATGTTCCTTAGGGTTTTTTTAGAACGCATTTTTATACCCCTACCCCGTTGATCAAGCACACACCATGTTCTCTTCAATGTCGTTGCTTTCTCTGTGCCACCTGTAAGAGGAATCTCGGCCAACTCAACTGCAAACTAATCAGTACATCTTTCATCTGTCCATGTAAGCATTTTTTTCTTCATCCTGGTTCATTCTTTCCACATGGTTGTAAAGGATTTGTGTCCTAGAAGTTGAACGCGTGATTGGCTACTAGGATATCCCGTTTTTTCTTTGGGTTCTCTCTTTCATTGCACAATTTAAATATGTTAAAATAGGAGGGCTTTAAGTCCACCATTTATGCATGCATTTCTTGAAAATCGTTAATACTTGTACTAAAGAACTATGAGGAAAGGAGTACTTAAACCCTAGTATTTAGTTTTGTTTCTCAGATGCGTTTTATTGAAAAGTCCCAAGAGCTACCTAAACCCTAATTTCAAAGCACATGCATTGTTTGCGTTTCTGGTAAAGGGATTTTGGTGTTGCGATCGTCTAGAGGAAGGATCTAACATTATTTATAATGACAGGAGATTACATATTCAAATCTTTAGTAGCTTTATTTATTGAATTCTTTTACAACTATTTCTTGTATGCTAAATTGTGTCTAGTTTATATTTTTAATGGAATCTATGAAACACAATGATACTTATCTTGTTTCACAGTATCTAGAGATGTGTAAGAGGGATCTAATGCAAACTGCTAAGGTAGTATTGGATTCAGATGATGAAGCTACCTAAGAAATGTCCTTAGAAATCCAATTTAATGTTACTCAATCAATCACAGGAGTGGCCCCTGAGTTCAAGTGGGGTGAACAATATCACTTGATCATATATCAAAATATACCAGAATCAACCATTGAAGAAGATTTGATCTACCAAAATATTAAGAAGTCAGGTATTCACAAAGTTGTTGGACGACCAGAATTGTTCCCATGTGCGGAAGTAATAGGGTGGGGATTCTCCCCTTTGCTGATATTAAAGCTCAAATCATTGCAAGCGCTGCAGGAAAAGGATTTGCTTCATTCCACCCATCCCATATAGGAAAGGCTTATAAACTCCCAGAACCAAAATTCATTTTGACAAAAGATTGGATTAAAAGCTTGAAGATAGATCATGCAGAGTGTGCAAAGAAGATGTTATTGGCTAGAAAACAGTTTCATCAAAGAACTAGTGAAGAGCATGAGACTCAGTTCCTAAAGACTTGTTTCAAGATTGTTGCAACTCTCCTATGTAGATTATATGGAATATCCAATGCATCCAAATACAAATTGAGCTAGCTACCTTTGTTATATCATATCACAATGCATGGTACAGTGTTCACCTGGGTCGATATTATCTCCTAAAACATGGTGCAGGCTATCGACGATGCACAAAAATGGATTAAAGCAAAGAAGGTCAAATTTCAAATGTCATCCTACCTTATAAATTGTACTACGACCCTGAATCATTTTCTTGGTCTTGGGTGCAGATGGAATCCTAGTGAAACTTCAGTGTACGTGGCATATCAGATTCTATATATTCATAAAAATGTAAGTTTTTACAAGCAAAATTGTGAAGACTTCTTGGTTCCATTATACAAGTTGATATTTGAAAAAGAACCAAATTATATGTCCGATGAATCCATTACTATAGCCACACAGTTAGGGGATTATTTATTTACTCCTGAAGGTACTTATTTATGTGTTTATGGAGGTTCAAAAGGTCCATTATTGATGCCTAAATATGTCATTGGTTACATCATTTTAAAGGAGTTAGTGAGATAGGTATTTATAAATGGTATTGGGCATTTCTTACATGAAAATAAGAAATCTTCTTGGCCCCCACTCCCACTCACAGTTGGAGCATATAAATTTAGTAAAGTCAAGGAGGCTAAATAACTTGTGAAAGAGTCCGATTCCTATAATTTCGGTGAAAATATTTTTGTAAGAAATAATAGCCATCAGAAAGTGGATTTACATTGCCAATCAATTAGAATTAATTATGAATATGCATATCATTTCTTACAATAGGAGTAAGTGTACATATGGGTAAAGAATATTACAGACTTAAATAAAAGGCTCGGAAAAAGGAAAAGGACAAGTTTCAGCAAGCCATCTAATACATCAGCACAAGTAGACCTAGAAGAAGCTGCAAGAAAAAAAGGCAATAGAAGAATCTATTTTGGATGAAAGTGATAAGAGAATACAAGAATAAGAACTGGCTAAAAAGGTAGAAGAAAAGGAAAGTGAGAAAGAAAGAGTTGACGAGCTACATAAAAAAGATGAACAAGAAAAAATCGACAAGTTGGTTGTCGAACAAGAAGAGAAAAGACTACAAGAAGAGGCATTGAAGAAGAAGGAAGAAGAAGAAGAATTGCTCAAGAAAGTTATGGAATACCAAGATCTACAAGAAGGTAATGGAAACCAAGATATGGACATTGATAATACAACATGTAGCAACACGGAAGTCCCTCTAATTTGAGGAAATCTTCCTCTAGTTGAACTGGGACTTTGTAACATCCCGAAAATTTACAAAAATTTAAAAAGTTTTAAAGTAGCAATAAATACTGAGATTGCTAATGCAGAAAATAAAATAGATACTAATATTTTAACTAATGACAAATTACGATAACGACAATTTATACATCATAACACAAAATACATCTTTAGTTATGTTTGTGTTTAATTGTAATCTACATGTTGTAATTAAGTTTATCTTGTGATATATTTTCTTGATAAAGTACTGACAGTTTGATTTTGTATGATGATGAAGGGGTCCTACGAGTTACCCTGAGGTTTACTTAGCTATGTTACCTAAAGAATTTGAACCTGTTTCTTTGCACAGATACGCAGGTAAGAGTATTACGACAAGTCAAGTGTTACAAGTAATTCTAATTATGTTGTTCAGTTAGCCGACAATAATTTGTGATAGCTCTGAATACTTCCTTGCATGATAATTATTAATGGTATGGATCTCTTGTCCTAATTCTGCAAGTATTACCTGGATCAAACTTACAAGTCGTACGTGCTAGATTACAATGCATGACTGCTAAAGTCATAATTTCTTCATTTCGCAAAGAGTAGTATTATCATGAACATTTATTACGTGAATAATTCAACTTGTATGCTACTCTACACTTATAGAAATCATGAACTAGAAGTTTTATTCCGAATACGTGGATAAATTGGAAATTATAAATACAACCTAAATAGTTTTATGCGTTTCTTATTTTATAAATGTATGAAAAATCATACTAATATAGAAATGTTTATTATAATCCTACCATCATATTTATGACGATTCTAATGTGGAAATTGCAAAACTATAGGGTTTAAAACATTTCTAATTTAATATTTATACGTTGAATAATTCTATGTACCCTTGTAAAATAGAGATGGCAATGTGAAAACATATTACAATGTGCATAAGAATGAAATCTAACTATACCCTACGTATCGAAGGCCTTCTATAATATACGACCCTTGTCATTTGAAAAACAATATACAATATAAATATAACCCATGCATGTGAATGACCAACACTTTAGAAATGATATGAACTATACGATGTAACCTTAATTCTTGGCGCTGATAGGTGATATGACAGGGTAATGAATGGAATGGTGTTATGAGTTGGCAGTCTGTCAAAACTGGTCTTGGCATTTAAGTCATCTACCTGCTATGTGTAGTGGAAGTCTTAGGTGGATTCCTTCGTGGTTGTAGGTCACATGAATGAGTTTACAGACTTGTATCAACATGCCAAGTTGTAGAATACTTTGTCCCTTGGTCTATCGAGCTAGCATCGTGGTGGATAGAAATAATGAATATGGTATTTGAGAGTGGATGTTGTCTGATTCTCAACGTGCCTGGTTGGCATCATCTCCATCGTTTATCTCAAATGATTTGGGACTTTGGACTGGAACCCTATTTTTTCGTTATCTCTATCATTGAAGTGCTCCTTCGACCTTCATTTCGCTTGGCAGTGGTAAGGAAGAGAGGCCGACCACCTACTACAATGTAGTGTTTGGTAGTTATGGTTCGAAGGATTCCTTCCTCGATTTCAATCCCTTGACCTGTTGGGAAATCTTTATGAGTTGCAGGTGTTTGTTTTCCTGAAGAGCCAAGTCACCATGCAACCTCGAAGATGTTTTTAGGAAGTAAAATTCAGGGTTTTCTGTTCGTTTTTTGAAAGTGAAGTTTGAACCAAAGATCGATTCTCTTGTAAGAAAAATAGCAAGTGATTCTCAGAGTCTGAATCATCTCTTTGATGTGTTTGCTAGTTGGCTTCATCGTTGTCTGTTACCGGCGTCTTAATCTTGGAGTGATGTTGCATATGTAATGTTTCAATAAAGTAGTGATAGTGTTATCTATTGTGTTTATTATTAATAAATATGCATTCATCGTTTAACCTCGCAGGGTTCTTGTGGTAGGTTTTTCACTTCATCGAAGGATTACAAGGTTTGAAAGCTTGTGGAAGAAAAACTGCTCGACCACCGGTAAGCTTCGGTGGTTCTTTACTTCGTAGGTTCTCCTGGCCCGGTGTGTTTGATGTTTGATGTTTGGAATTAGGTTGTAATGGTTCCTGGCCAGGCTTTGGCCAGTGATATGTTTTGGAAACCAAAACACAAAGCACCAGAGGATGAGATCCTCGGCTTTTCTTATTACTTTGCTTCGTAGCATTTTAATGTAAATTTTGTTGCAGCAGTATACTTATTTAGAATGTAAATGCTAAAGGGATGAACCCTCGTCATTTTTAATATATAAAAAAAAATACAGTGTAAGAAACTTCATAAAGTTTTTATGTGCGATGTATAAGTTTTGGTGAGAGTCGAGAGCCATGGGCTGACTCATTTCTGTGAAATAGAAGGTTTTTTGCTACAATACTTATACTTTTGTTTTGAATGGGAATATAGAATTGAGTTTGTAATGAAACTTAAAATAGTTTTCTGAGCGATTTCTATGTTTATAAGATTGATATAATGACTTAAAGAAATACAGTGTTAAACCAGGCCGAGAGTGGTGGCTAACTTGTTTTACAGAAGTGAAACCCTGTGATCGTATTGTTTGAGTTAAAGTTTAGAATGGAGTTAAGACTCGGTTTTGGTATTGAACCACCAAAAGACAATATTGTGGTTGATAAGAATAATAAAACTTTGTCTGCATTTGTCTTGTATAGATAACTAATTTATATGTGATAGTTGAACAATAGTAATCTTTTTGGTTTGGAAAATGATAATGTAACTCCATTTTGGTTTTGAACCATAGCTTGATTTATGAAATAATATTTCCGTCTGTATTTGCTTGATCTTAAAGTAATGTAATAGTTGGGTAGTAGGAATGCATTTCGGTTTCGGAAAAGGATTGGTATTTTAAGTTTCGAAGTATTTGGCCGTAAGCTAGCTATAACATAATTTCAAGGTTTTTAACTTGAAAATGATATTGTAAAAATAATCCTTTGTTGTCGTTAATGTAAACTGTTTAAGTATGTGTCTGTCGAACCAGTTATGAACCTGTATCGTTATTGTAAATGATTTGCTTCCTTGTTAATGATTTTCGATTATGTGTCTATCGTAAAGCAATGAAATACTAAAGTAAAATACAGGAAATATTAGAAGTCTTTGTAATGTTTAGAAAACATGGGAAACATAAATCTAGATTATTCCATTCCTATCAGAAAAAAGAAATATAATAAAATGTTATGAAATGCTGTTATGATTATTTTGCAGCTGTTAAAATTTTCATAAATGTTAATAGAAGAAATGAAATGGAAATATAGTACTATACTGTGGAAAAGAGGAAAATAAAAGAATGCATAACATTTGTATCTGAATAGAAGTAAACGACTCAAGATAACCAGAAAAACCCTAGGTTGTGTGCAGAGATGAAACGTTAACTTAATTTCTATATAACAGAATATGATTGATAAGACAAACTAGTGAAAGTCAACAGCAATTGTCTCTTCATTCATTTGGCAATCAACCTATCAAATCATCTATCTTAAAATTCTCCTTCTCTATACTAGAGTACTATGCAAAAGACAGCATGGGGAAAAATACAAAGAAGTTATTTAATCAATCATCTCATTTAATTAACCAACATTATACAAAATTATACATAGGTCAGAAAATGAAACAATTACTTATGTTTGCTATTAACTGTAAATACTAAATCTACAAATGCAGAAAATCCTATAACTAAAAATAAACAAGACATAACAATAGAATTGGTGAATGTAGGAGAAACAAACAACCCAAGGAGCCTATTCCACCCAACCTATTCCCGAAGACAGCCAAATTACTTTCCTTAGGACCCCCGAGCTTTTTCACTGAACCACTAGGAAGAAGAATCTGTAGAAGCTTTAGGTCATCAACTTGCAACAGCAATTTGGATCATTCAGTCCTATAGACATAGCAATCAAAGAGACCTGCACCATCACCTCTGGTTCCCTTCTCAAAATATTTTCAGCAGTATCACAATGCACTTCCACTTAGCCTCCCTATTTGAATCTCTCAGTGATCACCTGATACCCTTGAGGAATTATTTCTGCAGAAAATCATGTAGAGCTCCCTACCCACGAATTGACTTATCTAGGATTCCTAGGCCTTTTTAGTGGTTAACCTGGTCATTAATGAGCTAACAAATCTGCTCCACCCACCTGGGGCATAATGCCACAATTTTAGGGGTTGTTGTCCCATAACCAACAGCTAGTGGTGGAGTGCAAATGCTGTCATCTATCCCATGCCTTCTAATAGCTTCCATTCCTCCTAGTGGGTCAGTGAACACTCATTTAACAGTTCTCTTGGGTGTTTGTCTCCTGTTTTAATTTATTAAATAATAAAAATATGTTTATTACAATCATCCTTGACCAGATTTCGTCATAATTACAAAACATTGTAATTATAATTTAACATAATTTTTTTGAAATTTAAAATAAATAGTCTCAAAATTTGGGTAGGTGATAGACTTACACCATTTACACCATAAAATGAAGAATGTCCTAATAAGGTTGGTTGGTGATAAAAGGGTCTATCAATTAATTGATATTGTTCTGGTGGACATACTAGAAGCTTATGGTTTGTTTCTAAGTAGAGATTGATCGAGTAAATTGAACGGATATGTTGCTACTTACTGGTCTCACTTGTGGTCACCATACCAAAACAAGCAAAACCATATTAAGGTGAATAGGGAACCACATATGAAGTTCAATGTTACTGATTTGGAAGGAAGGAACGAACAGGTTAATTTTGCACATTCAGTATTGGGAAATTATTTTTTGGAAACCGAACCTAGATGTTATCAGACTGAAACTACTTGTCATGAGTCAAACACACACTCTGATCTCCTTCATTTTGTACGGGCTGATAATAATGAATGCAACATGGTAGAACTAGTTGCTAATCTAGTTGTAGGTACTAACTCTGATAGATTAGGATTTAATTTTTGGACTTTGTATTTTGATGGCTCCAACACATGGGAGGGAGCAGGGTCAAGTTGTGTCCTTGTTGATCCTCATGGAAAAGGAACCTTTCTCTTCTATAGATTAGAATTTGATTGCACCAATAACACTGTTGAGTATGAGGCTTTGATTCAAGGACTAAAAAAGGCTATTGAATTGAAGGTTATAAATTTAAAGGTTTTTGGTGACTTGGAAATAATTATTAGACACGTTAGAAATATTATTCATTGTTTGTCTCCACACTTAAAAGGATACCAGGAAGATGTATGGAATTTGATTTCAAATTTTGATGCATTTAATATTGATTCCATTCCTAGATCTAAGAATATTGTTGTTGATTTATTAGGTACTATTTCTTCTCATTTAGTTCATCTTAATGACAAATTCTTTATTGAATTGATTTTCAGACCATCTGTCCCATACAATGTGACCAACTAGAGAGTATTTGATGGTGATACACAGATTATTGACTTCTTAACTAATGAAGATACATTTAAAGGGTCAATTATTGATGAAGCATAACCTCAGTCAAATTTACAAAACATGGATGAAAATCAGTTTAAAGGAAATTTTATGTCGAAAGGCGTACGTACTCTTGAGAAAGTATTTGATCTGTAGCATAAGTTCAGAAAACCAGCAAATGTTAAAACCAATGGCTCTTCCATGCAATATAAGTTGGTGAATTTAGGCACTGAAAATGAACCAAAGTATGTCAATCTTGGGACATGTTGTTCACATGGTGAAAGGCACAAGTTTACCCAATTATTTCAACAATATAAGGATGTAATTGCTTGGACTTATTGTTAAACCAAAATATCGCCATCATGAGTTATGTGTCCTCTATATGCCTTGATTCCTAAAGTACCTCCGCTAAAACACCAAAAGAGAAGTTGTTGTTCATCCATTTAACCTTATGTTGTCACCCCGACGCGCTCTGATATCTGGAAAGGTGCATCAGACTTAAGGTTACACGCTTTTCACCTTAGCAGAGTGCGTTGGTGGCACATTGTGCTCTTGCAAAAGGTGCATTGATATCCCATTGGCGCATGTGGTCCTTGTGCAAGGTGCGTCCCTGTTGGTTAAAGTTGATAAATATAAGCTTTGAACGACTTGTCGAAGCTTTGGATGGCATGGAGACTTATCCATGCATATATGGGAAGGTGTCATTTGATCCCCTTACCTAGTGGGATGATCCCTTAAGCCTCTCCCCTAAATCCTCAACCTCTCCTATCCCTTTAGCCCTATATATATGAACCCCCTCTCCATTGTTAAGGGAGGAAGGATCAAATACCTACATGCAGGTGGAATTTTTCTAGGAGATCCTCTTCGTCCATTAGGAGGCTAACCATTTGATCTTGGAGGCTAGGATTGTTGGAAGGAGGTTATGTCGTCAAAGCATTGGTTGTAACACCTCTCTCTTTGTACTTGTTATTACATCTAATGCAAGTTATTTTCATAAACTTGCTGTATTGATAATGTTTAGGATTAACCTCTTTGATTGTTGATCTAGATTGATTCACAATCATATGCTTTTATCACTTGTATGTTTCCACATGTTATTGATTGGTTTTGCAGCTTGAGATCTGAAGATCAGGACTTGGATCAACAAAGAGAAAAGATCTGCATTTATAAGGTAATCCATCTCTTTCACTTATCTTGCATTTCAATCAATCTAGGAAAGTTGTTTGTATTATGTACTTGTTTTGTTCTAGATATGAACCATTCAGACAAGAGAGATCCATTTGAGTCCACTCTTGCAGATTGTCCATAAACAAAATTGGAAACCATACTAGGTAGAGTAGTTCATAGTTTTGATTTCATTACATTTTTTGTTTCTTTGATTTCTTTCCAAATTATCCTCTAGCCTCTAAGTTCGATCTGATCATCAGAGAGCTTCAGAGAGCTTCTTGGCCATCCAAACTCTATTTGGGATCTTTATTGATCCATTTACCTTTTTATCCTTTGAGAGTTTTTTATTTTTATTGCTTGGATCCCACCCAATGCACCTGGGAAGTTCATTTCTCGCGTCACTGTAATTCTGGCGTGACTCACCCTTTAGCAGTCTGTGTCGCTAACGCTTTATGACAGTTTGCATCCTACGTCATTGATGCACTTCCCGAGTGAGTAGAGTGCATCGTTGGGGCTCCCAACGCTTTGGTGTATCCTTGCAGGGCACGTCGCCCTTCACCACTTGGTGCATAAGTTGGAAAAACTCCCAGATTGATTTTTGGTTTGATTTCTTGAGTTCTATGCATTTCCTTTGACAGTTACAGAACCTCTTGGACACAATATGCTTTGTCCTTGGCTTGTTTTTGAAGTTTGAGTTTGATTTGAGTCCTATCTAGTCAACCAAATGTTTCTCCGGTCGTGGGAAATTTCAATCCCTTGCGAGTACGTTCAGTCTTGTGACTCCCTCTCAGTTTATATGATTTGTTCACTCTGACTTCTAAATCCTCCATATTTGGTTTGCCTCTTTTCTTGGGTATTCTTGAGATTTGGATCCATGTTTGGCCCTTTGATCCAAAACTAGTGTTTTGCTTGCATTTTTAAGCGAAATGGATTGCATTTTCTACTGTCTCTTTGACCCATATTAAGGTTTCAAGATAATTTTGGTTTGGTGTGGATTGGCTTGTTTTAACAACTTGAAAACTGTGGGATATCCATTTCTTTTTTAGCCTCTTTTGATTGAGTTTTGCACTTTGTTTCCTTTGCATCTTTAGCTATTTACTGGTTATTGGAGAGGATTGATTCTTTGTTTCCACTTTAGTTCAAAGGAAAGCTTAATTTTGTCTTTCTTTTGCTAGATTCACGAAATTGGAAAACATAAATTTTCTTCTTGCTTTAGTTTGATCATTTGACATTCTTGGTCTTACATTCATGAGAAGAAGAAAAAAACGTTTCATGTTCTTGTGCATTTGAGTTACAAAAATATATTGAATGTTTTTCTTTGCATTGCATTTGATTGGAAACATTTATGGAATCTTTCTTTCCTATAGCTTAGATGTGTCTTTTTTAAGTGTAAAAAGATCGGAAATGAATTAGAATTTTTGCATTTGGTGTTCAGAAAAAAGATCTCTTTTTGTCACTTTAGGATAGTTTGGGTATGGTTTTACTTGATTGATTACCATTCATTTGAAAAGAGAAAATTGCATTTGCATAGGGTCATACATTTGGGAACAAAAAAAAACTCTTCCTTCCTTAGCCAGAAGTTCATTGAAGAAAAAAGACTTGCATAATTCATCCAAATTTGCATGGTTCGAGTCAAGTCTACACACCACCAAGTTGCACTTCCACTCCCCTTGAGTAAAAAAACAAGCCTTTAAAATTAACACCCTAACTAAACACACATTAACCTCATTTGAGGACATAAAAGAAAAATGTAGTTAGGTAGGGCATCGAGGATAGGAATCCAAATAATTCGCCCTTGTCATCTTACATTTGAGACATAGTTGTTTTCTCTTAGGGTGCTAAAATCCTCTTGTATTTGTTGACATGATTATACACCAATTTGTTGGGGGGGCTCCTGTTCCACAGGGGTAAGCAGCGAGGACTAGTTCCAAACGGAATTTATAGAATACCGCACTCCACTTAGCACCTAAGGACATCAATCTATTGTCTTCCTTGTATTTTTCGGCCTCCATACTAGTTGTACAAGGGACAAAAGGCAGATGCTCCAGTAAACCTTCCCAAACGTGTCATGAATGAGGTATCATAGAGACCATCCTTCTAGGGCTCTTTTACCCAAGATCCCTTTCGGTAGAGGGATATCCCTTCATCTATATTGGTCTCTCATTTCATATTGTCCGACTTGGATTTCATCACCTTGCGGAGGATACAATCTGTTGAGGTCTTCAGATCTTAGATAGGAGGATTGCTTGCTCGTATACCTTGTAGAGAGTCTTTTCTATAGTCTCTTTGACCCATATTAAGGTTTCAAGATAATGTTTGGTTTGGTGTGGATTGGTTTGTTTTAACAACTTGAAAAGTGTGGGGTATCCTTGTCTTTCTGAGCCTCTATTGCTTGGGTTTTTCACTTTGTTTCCTTTTCATATTTAGCTATTTATTGGTTATTGGAGAATATTGATTCTTTCTTTCCACTTTAGTTCAAAGGAAAGCTTAATTTTGTCCCTCTTTTGCTAGATTCACGAAATTGGAAAACATAATTCTTGCTTTAGTTTTATCATTTGACATTCTTGGTCTTACATTCATGAGAAGAAGAAAAGATTGTTTCATGTTCTTGTGCATTTGAGTTACAAAAAAATATTGAATGTTTTTCTTTGCATTGCATTTGATTGGAAACATTTATGGAATCTTTCTTTCCCATAGCTAAGATCGTGTGTCTCTTTTAAGTGTAAAAAGATCGATAAAAAATGATTATTTTCCTATGTCAAGCTTGGTAAAAAAATGAAACAAAAGAAAATGAGCAGAGTTCCCTTTCTGTGTCAAGCTCGTTCAAAAATGAAACAGGTTCCCATGAGCATAGTTTCATTATGTTTCAAGCTCATTAAAAAATAAAATGGGTCCCTTCAAGCATAGTTATTTTCTATTTCAAGCTTGTGTAAAAATGAAATAGATCCTCATCCCATTGAGTCGAGTCTTCCACTAGACTTAGTACCTGAACCTTCTTTTCATCCACCTATGCCATTTGATCATTTCCTCTTCCGTCTCTATTGAAGATATTCCTATTAGTATCCAGGAGTTAAATCGAGTGAAGAGCTAAATTAGGCGAATGAAATGAAGCTTGGGGGGCATGTCTTCAACCTCTGAACATCATGTTGAAGTGAATTTCTTCAACCTCTGAACATCATGTTTAAGAGAATTCGATATCCTCTCCATGCAATGTTCGAGTCAAGTCACTTACTTCTAGCAATCATGTTGGGGCCATGTACCAACCTCTGGATATCATGTTGGGAAAACATTCGCCAATGGGAATTTTTTCAAGCATACTTTCTCTTGGGTTTTGAGCTCGCTAAATCATGAAAATAATCCCCGAGCATAGTTCATTTTCAGTCGCAAGCTCGTTAAAAAATGAATCAGATACCATCAGCATTCTTCCAACATATCTTTGAGATCGTTAAAAACAATAATATGGTTTTGAGTTTACTTTCTCCACTTTTTTGTGCTCTAGTCAAAAACATGAAAAGTAGTTTGAGCTTACTTTTTTCCTTTTTCGTGATCTAGATTCAAACATGAAAAATATTCTGAGTGCTTTTTACACCATAATCGTGCTCATTAAAAACCTACAAAAATCATGTCGATCTTACTTTTTGTTCTTTCTCGTGCTCGTAAAACTATGAGAATAAGTCATCGAGTTACATTTATCACTTTTTCGGGCTCGTAAAACTCCCATGAAAAGGGAACCCCTCGGAGTTCCTCTTTAATCACTTTTCAAACTCCCTAAAAGTGAAAAGATTTCCAAGTGAACTTGATTATTTCACGCTTGTAAAATTATTTGAAAGGTCGTCCTTCTGGTGATAGTTTACCCATTTTTCGGACTGGGAGGACTATTTACGAAAAATTAGTACTCCAGTTAATCATGACTGGAAGAGTTCTCTCTCATTTTGTTTTATCATTTTTCGGATGAGGAGACTAACATTTATGAAAAAGAACCATTCAGAGTCTTCTTTAGTTCTTTTCATACTCTCTAAATACGAAATGACATCGACTTTTCCTTCTCTAGACTCATTAAAATCTGACATTGAAGGGCCCTTTGTGGTACGAACCCCTCAAATATCAAGTTCATAAAACATATGAGATCAAACTCATCCGAAGGATGAGCTATACCGAGCATATGTTATCCTCCTCAAGCTCATTTAAAAACAAAAGAGGTACTCATCAATCATGTTTGGGATAAGGAAAGAGTTTGTGTTTCATTGTAATTATAGCAGTACTTAGTCACTCTTGAACATGGCACTTGTTTGCATATGCATTCAAACACTTGGATAATCTACTTGCCTTCGAGTCCAACCCATTCCATGAGTAATTTCACTCCTTTGAGTCATTCAAAGAATGCTTCCATCATCAGTTGCATTAGGGGTTGGTTTCATTCTCGTCATGTCAATGCTTCCAAGTCATGCCCTTCCCATGTTCAAGAGAGGTTTGTTCATCGAGTCAATCTTTGCAGTCACTCTACCTTCTATCATGTCAATCATGCCTGAGTCAGTCTCAAGTATCACTCTACAGTCTGATCTACTCCAAAAATATTTGATCTTGTTTCATGTCGATGATGGGGGAAACATCACGGCCCTCCTTCGACCAGTTTATCCTTGTCAAATTCAATACATCATTCGAGGATTAAACCTAGAAATCAATCAAGTACCTTGGGCCTACATGCCTCAATGGCAGGTTACCATGCTTTCAATAGTAAGTTCACATCATTGACTTCTGATTGAAAGATTCCACTGAGTGTTCGACCTCAGATCATTGATTCACATTTAGTGGTATGTACTATGATACCTTAGGGATCATTGACAAAAATGGTGATTTCCCTCGCACTTGTTAACGGTATACATCAATGATCGGTAATCAAGTGATTTCTACCATGTTTGACTTCAAGACATTGTAATCACATGGTTAGATTCGTATCATTGCGGGTTCGGCTTGAAGACCTTGGGTTAACTCATGTATTTTACCCAGGATGGGATGGAGATTTTTTGAGTCATATTACACGGATCCACTTTTGTATTGGTCGTGGTTGTGTTATCATCTCATCATGGATCTATGATTGTGTCTAGTATAGCCATGATTGTGTTCAATCGGTATTTACTATCATAAATATGCAATGTATTGGTCAACAACCATGTTTTGAGTCACTTGAGACATATATCTCAGAGTCAGTTGTACTGCAAGAGGCCTTTGTTCGTCAGTCCAATCGACAATCCTTACCTTGACTTTTTGCCTATTACAAACCATTTCACCTACCTTATTTTACCAGTTTCATGCTTTGGGAGGCATTCTGTTACACCAAAATCTCGTCATCATGAGTTATGTGTCCTCTATAAGCCCGATTCCTAAATTACCTGGGATAAAACACAAAAAGGAAGTTTGTGTTCATCCCTTTAACCTTATGTTGTCACCCAGAAGCGCACTGATCTCGTGAAAGGTGTGTCAGACTTAAGGTGACGCTCTTTGCACCTTAGCAGAGTGCATCAGTGGTGCATTGTTCTCTTGCACAAGGTGCGTTGATCTCCCATTAGCGCGTGTTGTCCTTGTGCAAGGTGTGTCACTGTTGGTTAAATTGGATAAAGAGATTCTTCGAGCGACTTCTCGAAGCTTGGATGGCATGGAGACTTATCCCTACATATCTGAGAAGGTGGCATTATATCCCCTTACCTAGTGGGATGATCCCTTAATCCTCTCCCATAAATCCTCAATGTTTCCTATCTATTTAGCCCTATATATATGAGCCCCCTCTCCATTGTTAAGGGAGTAAGGATAGAATACCTACATGCTGGTGGAATTTTTCTAGGAGATCCTCTTCGCCCATTAGGAGGATAACCATTTGATCTTGGAGGCTAGGATTATTGGAAGGAGGTTATGACGTCAAAGCATCAGTTGTAACACCACTCTCTTTGTACTTCATATTATTACATCTAATGCAAATTATTTCCATAAACTTGTTGTATTGATAATGGTTAGGATTAACCTCCTTGACTATTGATCTAGATCGATTCACAATCATGTGCTTTTATCACTTGTCTGTTTCCACATGTTATTGACTGGTTTTGTAGCTTGAGATATGAAGTTTGGGACTTGGATCAGCAAGGAGTAAAGATCTACATTTATAAGGTAATCCATCTCTTTCACTTATCTTGCATTTCAATCAATCTAGGAAAGTTGTTTGTATTATGTACTTGTTTTGTTCTAGATCTGAACCATTCAAACTAGGGAGATCCATTTGAGTTTTCTCTTACGGATTATCCGTAACACTTATGATGACTTAAAAACATACGATACTAGCATTATACAACATGTTATTCATATCAAATAGGGGGCTAGACCATTTCAATAGAAACTCTGGAAAGTGCATCCCACGTTGGAACCCCTCATTCAAAAGGAATGAAAGAAGTTGTTGGACGCTAAAATCATTTTCAGAGTCAAACATTCAGAATGCATAGCAAATCTAGTGATGTTACGTAAGAAATATGGAGAAATAAGGTTATGTGTGGATTTCCGGAACTTGAATAGAGCATCTAACAAAGACAATTATCATGTGCCACCCATGGAACAAATATTAGAGCTCGTCTTTGGTTTAGAAATGTTCTCCTTATTAGATCTCCTTAAGAACACATTTCGCACAAAATGGGGACATTTTCTTATAGAATAATTCCTTTTGGCCTTATGAATGTTGGAGCCACATTCCAAAGGGCCATGGACAATGCATTTCGAGGATTGATTAGCCACAATGTATTTGTTTACTTGGATGATGTCACAATTTTCTCCAAGAAGAGAGAAGATCATGTTTACCATTTAAAACAGATCTTTTATCGATGTCGAAAATACGGTATTTCCCTTAACCCCAAGAAAACTATATTTGTTTTTTTGGAAGGGAGGTTACCGGGACACATTTCAACAATAAGGGAATCTCAGTTTACTCTGAAAGGATACAAGTTATTTTGCAAATTCCCATGCCCCATAATAAGAAATCTATGCAATCATTCATGGGAAAAATAAACTTTGTTTGAAGGTTTGCATCATATTTCACACAAATTGTAAAACCTTTACAACAAATGGTTAAACAGGGCGTGCAATTTAAGTAGACTGAGGTAGAAAATAATTCCTTTAGAGATATTAAGACCTCAATTGCTCATGCACCATCCTTAAATAGTCTATATTTCAAAAAGGATTTTATTATTTATACATTTGCATCTGATCATTCCCTTACAACAGTGCTCACTCAAAAAGGGGAGCAAGGGGATGAGTATCCAATAGCATTTAAGAGCACTGGATCACAAGGGGATGAATTAAATTATCCGGATGTAGACAAGAAATTCTATGTTGTATTTAAACCTGTAAAACAATTCAGACTCTATATTTTGAAAACTAGTACTAAGGTCATAGTACCACACCCGGTCGTCAGTTCATTATTTGTAAAAAAATAATTAGGAGAAAGACGCGGAAATTGGGTCACCGCACTACAAGAATATGACTTGGAATTCAATACCGCTACCATTGTCAAGGGCCAACGATTATGCAAATTGATTACTAAAAATACAATAGAAGAAACTAACGGATGGGATAATGAAGCGGAAATGAATTTACTTGAAGTTTGTTCCATTTACACTGCCTCTGATTCTTGGTATCGTGACTTAGTGCATTATTTACAGCATGGATATGCTCTAGAGCATTGGAATTTAAAGCGAATAAGAGCTCTCCGATTGAACTCAACAGTTTATCAAATAATCAATGGAGTATTGTTCCGAAAAAATTATGATGGAGTATTTCTCATATTCTTATAAAAAGAAGATGCGGAGAAGGTGCTGAAAGAATTGCATGATGGGCCTATTGGAGGCCATTATTCTGGAGATACTATTTCTCATAATCTCCTTAGAGCAGGGTATTATTGTCCCACTGTTTTCAAAGATGCTCATGCATATGCCCAAAAGTGTGTTGTGTGCCAAAAGAGTGCCGGAATACTAGCGAAACCAACAGCACCATTGCATCCCGTGATGATTCCAGAACCATTCAAGCAATGGGGCTTGTATATTATTGGAGAAATTAATCCGAATTCCTCATTATAGCATCGATATATTCTCACAACTACATATTATTTCACATGTTGGACTAAAGTTGGTCATTTGAGCAAAGTCAATGAATATGTTGTCATAAAATTTCTACAAGAAAACATCATAACCAGGTTTGGGGTTCCAATTTCTCTAGTTTTTTATAATGCTTCATATATCTCTTCCTTAAAATGAAGTGAATTTGCTGCAGAAAAGGGAATTAAATTGCATTATTCTTCTAATTATTATCCATAGGGGAATGGGTTAGTAGAGTCTACAAACAAGAACCTAATCCGGATACTCAAGAAAATTGTAATTGAAAACCAAAGAAATTGGCATGTTGCTCTTCCAAATGCTTTATGGGCTGATAGAGTCGCTTCAAAGAATGATTTAGGAGTTTCTCCTTACACTCTAGTTTATGGGAAAGAAGCTATTTTTCTGCCTAACATTCTTTTTCCTTCACTCCAGCTAGCAAAAGCCTCTAGATGATCCAACAATCATATTATGCAAGCAAGAATTAATACCCTGCTTAAACTTGAAGAAGAAAAATAATTTAAGCTAGAAATAAGTTTTCCTCACATCAATGCAATTTCAAGAGATGGTTTGATAGAAAAAGGACAAGAAAGAAAGAGTTTGAGGTAGGTGACCTAGTCCTAAAGTGGGATCAACCCCACGAAGAAAAGGGAAAGCATATCAAATTTCAACATTTATGGCTTGGCCCTTACACTATTGCTAAAAAAAATGGCCGTGGAATTTATAGATTACAAAGTTTAGAAGAGGAAGTGGAAACTCTTCATGTAAAAAGCCAAGCTTTAAAGCAGTACTTTTCTAGTTTTAGGAAAACCACTTTTGTACATAAATAAAATTTTCCCTTATTGTTTTGTTACTTTGTTTTAGCCTAGTTGTTATTTGATTAAAACCAATTGTTGATTTCCTTGATTTTTGAACCTTTGAATAAAGTCAGTCCAATAATTAGAGTGTTGAATGGGAAACTGTAGTTTTATTATTCATGCAATATCTCTTTAGTTGATTGATCCCTTGGGGTTTCAGGTGGCGTGAGAAGTATTTCGAAGATTTAAATTTCCATATGATCGAAAAGAGTCAATGGTGCAATTTCAAGCACTATCATTCTAAGGATTTCAACATGTTTGTCTTATCTTATTATTTTGTTAGTTGGGAAACTTATCACATGATCTTATTCAAATTAAAACTAGCATAGATCCATCTTAAAAGGGGATCTACCAAGCGCATAGAGGGATCAAATCTCTTAAAGGTGCAAACCCCTTTTTAGGCTAAAAATGCCAAGGAAGTGTGTAATGCAATGTTTATAGTTTTAATTTATCTAATTTGTATAGTTTTATATATATGCAATTCTAAATATTTTAAATCTAATTTGAGCCGACATATTATTTTTATAATATTTTATTATTTTTAATAAAGGATACTTCTCAGTTATAGGATGAGAACAACTAGAGTTACAAATCTCGCCCCTACTGGGCTATAGAATGCGCCTCTTCTGCGCAATGAACTGAATCCTATATATTTTGTTGGGATAAAGACTTCTCAGTTACTATCTTGAGGCTCCGCTCACCTAAACATATAAATGATCTTGTTTTAAAGTTGTTTACTATGGCCAACCCATGGAAAGGAAGCAAAAAATTGCAGAGGTATGGAAAATCAAAATTATCCTATACCAAAATATTAATGCCTAAAGAGGCCCAAATAAAGTTAGTTGTTCCCCAATGCAAATATCCATAAAGATTAAAGTTGGATACTTGAAGAATTAGATAAATACATGAATATGCAAAATCAAATGTTCAAGGTGGACCAAGAGGATCCTTCCAATAATATTCAAAGGAGGCTCTTCTCCATCCATGGGTATGATAAGTCCAATAAAATACTCGCCACCCACACAAAAGGACACTATGGATGGAAGATCTTGGATTTTCGCCTCTAAAGATAAAATGGAACTATATATCTAGGCTGACGAAGCATCAAAGAAATGCATCTAGTATAGGAATGAGGAACAAACATTTACATTTGCTAGGTTTTGTCACTTATCATGTGGTGTCTTACTTGGTTGCAATGGAAAAAACAGGTTGGTAAATAAACCTCATAAATTGGGCTTGGGAGAGTGGCTATGAAGTCCCAACTAAGATACCCTATCCCTTAAATCACTAATAATAATGTTTGATCAATGTGATATTTATGCCGATTCAAAACCGGAATTGTCCTTAACACAAGACAGATCAATGATATCGTGACTCTTGCAATTAGAAGCTACATAAAAGTAGGGTAAGTTCTCACCCCATCTCAAATAATTATTCACTAAAGAGTACTTTTTGTTTTCGGAGATCAAAGTTTTCTCAGTTAGTCTCCAATTTTTGTAGTTGCAACCACCCTCCCCGGTATTTTCTTGAAAGGCTAGGGCCCCTCCTTTTTCGAACCCAACTTTTTCCTTGATCCGCTCTTTTAGATGTTCCATAAACTAAGTCTAGTTCTGCTTGAAATTTATTGTTTCCTGGAAAAAAGGGGGGTACTTAGGCAATTTTCCATTTTTGACCTCCTCCTTTTTTGACGTTTCGAGGATTTTTGAAAACTCTCCGAAACATTGGAGGAGTTTTGAATTTTACGTCGAAACACCGATGGAGTTTTTAATTTTACACCGAAACATTAGAGTCTTTCGTAAATATCCCTGAAACAAGTCGAAAAATCTTTGAGTTTTGTTCCGAAACATTGGAGAGCTTGTCCAAATTACTCCGAAACATCAGGAGTTTTGTGGAATAACGTTGAAACACTGATAGAAATTGTTAATATTCTCCAATGTGTCGTCTCTTTTCCTAATTATTGCCAAACTATTGACTTATAAATTTTGGCAAGGACCAAGTCTTGTTGAGTTTTGGAAAGGTAATAGGGGAAAGGACCTAGTTCATCGGATTTATGGTTGTATCCGAAGAGTATTGGCATCCTTTGATTTTCCATCTCTGAAACTGTCCAGCATAGAATATTTTTCTTCCCCAGCCGTGTCGTATCACTTTTGAATTCTTTGTCGAGACATCATCAAACCCGAATTTCGGAGATTAATTCAATTCCTTACCGACGTGTATCAAAGAGATATTAGAATTGACGCTGATACGTTTCGGTGAGCATATTATTTTGTCACCGACATGCTATCGCATAAAATCGTGATTGTCTTCCGACATGACTTGGAGTGAGTTGCTTTGTAACCTCCCAAGTGCTTTCTAAAGATTTTAGTGATCAATAAAACATTCTTTGAGCTCATTTTTAACTGTGTTCCTTAGGGTTTTTTCACAACACATTTTTTTACCCAAACCCCGTTGATCGAGCTCATGCCATGTTCTCTTCAACATCGTTGCTTTCTCCGCGCCACCTGTAAGAGGAATCTCAGCCAGCTCGAATGCAAACTAATCAGTACATATGGCATTTGTCCAAGTAAGCATTAGAGAATATTTGAGGTCTAAAATGGGCCTCCTAAGGAAAATAATAAAATAGTAGTTGAATTAATAAAATAATATTTATGAATTTTTTGAGGAAATGAGAAAAAAACTACATTTTTCTTCATATTTTCAACATATCTCCCTGATGTTTTACTCAAATTTTGAGAGGGAGCACTTGTTCGATACATAATTTAATTCCACATCCAACGAGTACCCACACTGCATACATTTGAGGTACCCCACCCCATGAAAACCGATTGATACATGGAACAAAAGTGTTACTTGAAAGTTTGCAAAATGTAGAAGCCAAGACTGAGAGGACTGAAAGAGGATGTAGAGGGCAGGCCTAAGAGCCTGAGGAGGAGCATAGGCCCAAAAATGAGTATTCTGATAGACATGCTATGGTAGGCAAGAGTTATGGAAGTAACATTGCTGCTCTGATACCAATTGACAGAAATAACTCCCGAATTTCATTTAATTATTTAGCCAAAGGCTTTATTTATACATTAGGTGGGGAGTCTCTTGGACTTCGGATTCCAAGAGATCCGTTGGAGTCTCCAAGAATCATCATCTTCCATAGCTAAAACTGAACTATTTACATTATTATTTACAAAAATCCCATAGGATTCCAATAGCTGAGGATAAATCTTTTTATTCCCGGGGTATGACTTTGTTTTCTCCTTTTTGTTTTGGCTTTGTTTGATGATTATTTAGATTAGGATTTTTTAATTTTTGATCTAGCGAATCCACTAACATTTTTTCTTTTTTTATAAATTTACAAATAAAAGCATAAAAATTAGAAATTTTGTGAGAGATTTTAAATGTATATATTTCTTCTCACACGGCGACTCCATTGAAGGGATAAAACCATATTTCTCATCGAATTGTTGAGACTTGTTGTGTGTAGATGAGCCCATCCAACACAGTAAATTTTTAAAGTTCACCTTTTGACAGCTCCACTGATCGAGTACCAGATGTTATCCATGATTACTTCAGAATGACATTACTTGATTCCTGATATGGATGATGAAAGAAAAGAGTATGGTGCCAAGATCGCCACTACATTTCATCCCATCGATTTTTCAGTTATTATCGGATTTCCTAATGAAGATTTTGACCTGAGTGAGGTGTTTGATTATAACCCATACTTTTATGGAAATGGTGATTCAGTTGTTTTCAAGATCACATATGTCCTCAAGGTTATGGTTAAGGCAAACATCATTCATGATGATCATAGGATGGAAATATTTGCTTGCACATTGTATAATGATGCTTGTGTTTGGTTCTTTGAGGAACTTCCTAATAAATGCATTACCTCCCTTGCAAATTTCTTTGATATTTTTCTTAAGTGGTGTCATGATGATAATGGTGATAATGAAAATATTATTGCCATTTTTTCAATAAAAGAAGCACGTGAGGAGCCCTTGATTGAAGATACTACCGAAGACCCTACTCATGTGGAAATGGTAAAAGACATTAAAGATGTGGGGTGTTCTCCATTTTATTCCAGTAATGATGATCACATGTGTATTCCAGAGTTTCCTTAAGAAGAATCCATTATAGAAGTTGATGAAGAAATTCTTAAGCAACCATTGATGGAAGAGATGTTATTGAAGATCCTCTTCATAGTGCTATGGTAAAAAGCATTGAAGATTTGGAGATATATCAGGATCACTTAAGTGAGGATGATAACACTTTACTTCAAATATACCTATGGAGCAAACCAGTACAGAAGCCTATAAAGAAATTTATGATTAAGACTATGGTATGTATGATGATACTCCTCCTTGTTCTCCACACGGTAATGAAGCTTTGGAAAGCTTGTTCCCTTGTAATACTTTTGAAGCCAAACCCTTTAGGGGGGATTTTTATGAGCATGAGGAGGATAAGTATATCCAGGGATACAATGCAATGCATGAATAGATGGGAAAAATGATGAGTAGATGGATTTAGAAAATCCCATCTCTGATGTATCCAGATAAGGGAGTGTGGATTTCCAAACATTTGGTCATCTTGGCATGGAAGAGGAGCATACATATTGTTCATATAATCAGTCATAACTATACATGAGTAATAGTAATGAACACCTAGAAGTGCAATGCATTGGAGAGTTAGATGGGATGCAATCAATTGAGTAGCAGTCACAATGTTCAATTTCACATTCAGAGTTGTCCTGTGATTTGGAGCAGCCTGGGATTTATGTTATGACATAATATCTTCATCTGAGAATCCCTTTGGACAAATTTAATGAAGTAGTTGATATGCTTCATGATTTAGATTCCTATACTAGTCCTATCCAATCTTGGATAGAAGCACCTTGCAAGAGGACCTTCCAGTTTGATGATGTTTTGCATGGTTATGATCTCCCATCCAACCCTCCAACCCAAACTCATCACATAGGTTTGCATTTCGTCAATAAGGGTTGGTAACCAAACACAAGGTGAAATTTTTTTATATTAATGAAATGTTAAGATGGTTGCTTTGGATTTATCATTTCACTTAGCATTTTGATTATGTTATGCTTAGAATAGGAAAATAAGCTCCTCAAAGTGAGCATTTACTTTCTGTAATTCTTTTTCAGTATTTTCCTTTTATGTACTTAAGAACTTTTTTGTTTCATTTTTTCAAATAAATGCAGCTTATGGTTCATTGGATTTTTATGAGAGGATGTTCTACTGAAGGGTTGTTTTTGCAAAGTTGACATTTTTTTACAGGAATATAGAGATTCTAGGATTCTTGCATCCTCTCCTTTCCTAAGGACCAGATCGAGAACACGTTCAACAGTTGGATCCAGATGTTACCAACTGAGTTGCACACAGTTCGAATTGCAAGTGTGCCGTCAAAGTTTGCACAAGTACTTGTGCATAATTCAGAGTTCGGAAGTTCAATCAGGTCTCCTAAGACCCCTTTTATTTTTTCTACATGTTTATACCCCTTGGGGATATTGTAATAAAATGTCTCTAACATGATGAATAATGTAACAGACTTGGCTTCCTAGGATTTAGTCATCAATCTAGGTATGCCAAGGTGGTTTTTCCATCTTAATTATACTTTGCTTTTCAGCGAGTTATAATTTTTGAGCTTTTCACCTGCTCCTCCATAGTTGGAATGCGAATCTTGGTGGTTAGGTCATGGGAGGTTATTAAATTCTATGTTTCAATGAATATTACCATGATAGGAAATGCTTTAGATTCTTATGAACATGTACTAGGTCTCCCTAGGCTTTTTTTTTCACAAAAAATAATTTTTCCCGTAAAAACAGAGAAATTTTAATGTTTTTATTAAAAATATTTATAAAAGTCATAAAAAAGTGGTTAGGGTGAATAATTTTCCATGGGGGTGATCATTTTCTAACTCAGAGCAACCGCTTAACCCCTAAACCCACTTTTGAAAGAAAATTTTCAATTATTTCTCATGAAAATTGAAATTCTCTTGAAAAAGCCAAAAAGACATATTTAATTGGCCAAAAAGACATAATATAGACAAAATCTACATTCCTAATTTCATGGTAACTTGTCAAGAGTTTGTCTCGAGTTATTGAGATTTCATTGGCAGTTTAATGTGAGTTAATTGAATGCTTTTTCCAATCAAATCTACAGAGGTTGCGTTCATCCCACTAAAGGAGGGGCACATCTCTCTTAGGTTGGATGAATTGGTGAGATGGCAGCCATAAAATGAGTGATGAAAATATCAAGGTAAGGATGTGCCTACCTTTTGAGAGGTGGTGCATCCCTTTGGAAGTTAAATTGCCTTCACTCCTCATCAACTCAACTCCATCCTCAGTAAGCAAACAATAAGCCCCAGTTAACTCTTCATTAGCTCATACGCCCCTCTCTTGGGAATTGCAACCCCCCTGTTGTATTTTTTTATATAAGAGAGCAGGTCATTTATCATTCATGATCTGAAGGTGGAACCTCTGCTCCTATTTTGTGTAATCTCTTTT
This sequence comes from Larix kaempferi, assembly GCA_027924585.1. Classification (NCBI taxonomy): domain Eukaryota; kingdom Viridiplantae; phylum Streptophyta; class Pinopsida; order Pinales; family Pinaceae; genus Larix; species Larix kaempferi. The sequence goes on from BSBM01000092.1 coordinate 13,059,100, forward strand.
GAGTCTGTGCTTGATATTCTGGATTTCACTGTGTTAGAGTTTAAACACAATCGACGCATTTCGAGTGGACACTCCACCCATCTTCAGGATCTAGTTGAAGCTGTGAGAAAATAGGTAAGAATGGTGAAAATAAATAGTGTTGGAGGGAAAAGTAGATGTTAGGAGAAAAATGGAAAAATTAGTAACAATTTTTTTATTTTAATGTGACAGAATAATATTAAATTAGATAAGGAACCTAATTTGGGGGTTTGAAATTTTTTTGTGGAATAAATAAAGCTATGTATTAATGTAGAAAAATAATAATGAGAAACAATGGTTTAAAGTTGGTTTAGTTAGTTTAAGAAATGGGAGGTAGTTTTGAAAAATAGGAAGTAATAATGGTTAAAATAGTAAATAAAATAAAGGTTGGTTTAATTAGTTTAAGAAAGGGGAGGTAGTTTTTAAAAAGAGAAATTAATAAAGGTTAAAATAGTAAATTAAATAAAATTAAATAACCCCGGATGAGGGAGGTTATGCAGATCTAGCCAAGCATGAGCAAGTCGACACGGAGACCGTAGCTTCCCTCTACATGGAAGCTCCTAGAACCTCTCGACATGCTCATTTATGAGCCCCTCCCTCCAACGCCTTGGTTCTTAATGTAGTCAGTCCTTTTTTATTTGCATCGAGTTGTTTGGTGTACCTGGTTAATGATGTTTTCCCTGTGCAGATTAATGGCCCCTCAGGAGGCTGACATTCCACCTTTCAGCAGATTTGAGTCCAGTTTTCAAGCATTTCGAATTGGAAAGCCAGGCATACTTCCCTCTCTGATATTTTTTGGTAGTTTTTATTGCGTCTAGTTCAATCTAGCTCTCGCTAGGATTTGGTTTCTTCTTTATGTTCTAGTTTCATGGGTTGCCCAGGCTATCTCCTGGTTTCAACTGGCTCAAGGGATTTCGTCCTGGTGCCAAATTGGTTTAATCTTGGTGTAATGGCTCACAAAATTCGTTCCATCCCCCACCGTGGTAATAGAGGAAGAGGGAAACATGGCATACGCGGTCGTGGTGCTTTAGCAAACAATGGTTATGACAATTATATCCCACACCATCTGAGAACAATTGAATATGATTGGGAAGAAGAAATGGTTTCACAACAATTTGTCTGTCAAAGGGCTCATATCAGGAGAGGACATTATTGGTTAGTCAAGAATTCATTGGCCCAAATTCTCTTACAGTCTTAGGACTTCTTGAAGGGGAATTTTCCAACCCCTTCCCCTTCCCCTGCTCAATCTCCAGCTCTGCATTCTTTAACCTCTCTTGCTACCTCACAAGTCTCCAAGCCATCGAAGCAGTGTGGACCTCAACGAGGTAAGGAAATTCAACATCCGGTGGACAAAACCAACATAGCTTTAACCAGTGGACACAAACATAAGCACGTGGACAACAGAGGCGTGGTGAACCTTTCCTCATTCCTAAAGATGATACCTCTTCCTATTAAGTTGGTTCCTGATAGTACCTCTATCTCTAGGGATTACCATTTCCCAATCATTGAGGAGCTTCCGGACAATGCAAATACCACCTCCAAGTCCATGTAACTTTGTTGTTTTTTTCTTTTTTCTCTCAGTTTTGGTCAGTTGCATGTTGCTAGACACTTGGCATCTGGTCATAGGACAGGTAGCATTTTGCGTTATGTTTGTAGTCTTTTGATGAGCTTCCACTTGTGGCTTTTTGTAATGACATCAGACTTGAATTGGTGTAGAAGGTCTCTATCTATAGTTTGTTTTGTAGCCTTAGGTTTAGGCATATATAGTTTGATTCTCCACTAGTTTTCTTTGTTTAGTGAGTAGCTCAAAGGACCTCTCAGACCTCTTGTGCATGTATTATTTTTTGTATTTTAATATAAATTTTCTATGGAGCTTACAAAAACTAAATTAAATAATAAAATTAAAAGGGGGATTTGGAAAATTAAAAGGGGGGTTTGAAAATTTTTAAAAATTTAAAATTAAAAGGGGTGTTTGAATGTAGAAAAATTTATAAATAAATAAATAAAATAAATTACCTAGAAGTAAAGTAATTCTAATGTAAAAATAAATGAAAGGGATTAAAATTTTGATTAGTGAATATTTTACCATTGTTTCTCATTATTGTTTTTCTACATTAATATATAACTTTATTTAATCCATAAAAAAAATTCAAACCCCAAAATTAAGCTCCTTATCTAATTTAATATTATTCTGTCTCCTTAAAATCTAAAATTTGTTCCTGATTTTTCCATTTTTACCTAAGGGCTACTTTTCCCCCAACACTATTTATTTTCACCATTCTTACATACCTACTTCCTCCCAACTTTGAAACCAGATCCTAAATATGGGTGGAGTTTCCACTGAAAACACGTCGGTCGTGTTTAAACTCTAACACAGTGAAATCTAGATGATCAAACACAATGATGATACACTGTGAAAATATGCATACTAAGACTCTTTTGAGTTTTCAACATTAACAAGAAAGGCTTTGGAGGCTACTTTGTATGTTCATGTGATGTGTGGATGTCTAAGGCATCATGATCTATTAAGGTAACCAATATTTTTTCATAGAGCTTGTTTATTGTTGGAATCGCACTAACCTTGGAAGGAAATCTATATTTCAGTAGGGTAAGAAGTAAAATTTGATGTTTATTTCTCATTGTTGATTATATGAAAATGCTTGGAATATTTTGCATCTTCTTGTTTGAATGCACATATTTTTAGTCTTTTGTATGGTTGACATCGTTGCCATTTAATTCTCTTCTACATGTTTTTTGTGAGGTTTTGGCAGGTTATTTAAGCTTGAGGATGTGGAAAGCATGTTAGTGTTGCCTCTTCTCAAGCCATCCAAAGGAATCTTAGTCCCTCTTGTTGCCACTTCTAAGGAGGCTCCATCCACTTGATTATTTCTCTCCCAAGCTCGGGTTCTTCACTTCTAGTTCACATCTTCTACTCTTCTTTTGATTACTAGTTTGATAGCATTCTAGGTCTATATTTGAAAGCCATGATAGAAGTAGATCTAGTTAATATTACTAATGTTAGCATGCTTTTAAAGTTTTATTTTATTTATAGCATTAGCAAGTACTTTCTCTTTCTTTTGTAATTTTAATTTGAAGATCTAACCAGCTTAAGTAAGAGAAATTCTTCATATTGTGATTCAAGGTCATATCTAGCACTTTAAGTGCACCTTTTTTTAAATTTGTTTTCCATCTCTAAGGAGGGAAATCAAATATCCTAGGAACACAAGTTTTCTAGCTTACCTTGCTAGTTAATTTTTTTCATTTTTAATTAGCTTTTCTAACTTAGATTTTTTTTACATTTTTTTGGTCCCAAGACACTCTTAAAGTGTTTTGGGGCATTTTTTATTGATGTTTTCTTGTTGGCTTACAGGTTTTAATGATTAATTAGAGAGGCACTCTAGCGAAATTTCGACTATTTAAGCTATTTAAAGTGTTCTGAAACCCTCTTCTATATCTAGATCATTCTAAGAAAACTTGTAAGCCTTTTTTATCCTAATCTATAAAGGATCAAAGGCATCCCTTGTAAATTGATTGCAACAATTTAAAAATAAAAAGAGCAAGCAAGCTTCCTAGTGTCTACATCTCATCCCCCCCTGGGGACATTTGTGTGGTCTCCTGTTGTCGCATGAATTTTGTTATTTTTAGTTTAGTTTTATTTATTAACAGTAGATTAAACAACTAAATCACACACGCACTTAAATTAGCTTTCTTAATTCATTTTGTAATTTGTTTTCTTTACAATTTCTAAAATAAACCCCCTATTCTTTCCCAAAGTACCACACCAGTCAAAAGGGCATGCACAAGGAGGTGGTGTGTGGAAAAGAGATTCACAGGTTTAGTTAGTTAATCAACTCATTCTAAAACTTATAAAATCAACCCAAGCTCCATTCCCCATATGCTCTGGACCTCTGTGGCTTCGTTCGACCAGTTGGTCAAACCAAAAAGGGATTAGAGTGACTAGACTAATAGGGCAACCCACTTAAGACTTTTCCTTGAGAATTTGCGAGGTTGTAGTAAGAGCTTGCCATAGAGTCAGGAGGCTTCCTAAAGCAGAATGATGTCTTGCCTTGATTGACACTTGGCATAGCTACTTCTACGCTCAATTCAAGGGGATATGTTCTTGTTGGGCCACACCAAGAATAAACCCACTAATCACCAAAACCATAATAATAAAATCTACCAAGAACAACTATAACACATTGTCTTTGTTTTATCATTTAATTTGGCATTGGTCTTATTTTGATTATCTATGATGTTGAATGTTAATGTGCAATTCCCCTAGAATGACCGTGGACCTTAAGGGCACTTGTCGAGTGACTCAGCTGAACAAACTTCGATAAAGTGGTCTCTTATGTCTTAAACGATTGAGGAAAACCTGAAGATGTGAATGACGACAATTGACAAATGAATTAATGAATTATATGACATGCGGATTTGGATAGTTGAATTAAATGAGTGATTCCATTTTTATTAATGATTGGCTATGATTGTGAAAAATGTGTTATGTATGGTGCTTAATGAATAGTTGTATGTTGAATTATGTGATGTAAACATGTTATTGCTTAACGATTAGCAGGTTATGAAATGAATTATGATAAATGAGGACAGGACTATTAATATGTGCTTTTGAGAATGTGTGTAGCAATAGGTGAAATGGTTCACCGACGAACACAAAAAGGAATTGAAGGGTCGTATAGTATGGATAAATCACACACGTGGAGAACGACGACGATGTCTACTTCCGACGGAATACCACGCACGATAGAGAAGCATCGATCCACTTACTTAGGGGAAGCGTGAGGTCATGCGATGTGGACCACAACGGAGTGGTCACGTACGAGTTGGGGAGCGCGCAATAAGAACAGACTTACTGCTCAGCGCCATTAGTCTCCAATAGGGTGTAGACGGAGGATTGAAGATAACGAATACCAAAACCCTACATAAAGTTCCTGCAAGTCAAATGAAATGATAATGACACAAGGACCCGACGATGTGGTATCTTGCCAAGAAACGGAAATGACGGATGCAAGGACCCGATAATGTGGTACCTTGCCGAGAAATGGAAACGACAGATGATTGGACCCGACAGAGTGGTACCATGTCGAAATATGAGCATAAAGGACAGATGAACCCAATGGTGTGGTACGTAGGTCCTGGAAGGGATTAATTGTTAATCATTATGCATAAAAACGCATAAAATTTCATCTAGAACATTTGCTCAGGAAAATGCATTTTAGTATTTAAAATAATAGAAATTATTGTTTTAGACATTTGCACATGAAAATACATTTTAGTATTTAAAATAATAGAAATCATTATTTTAGGAGCAAAAGGGAATCCTAAGCTTGAGCATTTAGTTAACACCACTTGCACCCACAAAAATAGAGATTAGAAGGAACACCATGGAGACAAACTTGAGTAAACTTAGGAAAGTTGGTGCACTCTCTAGAAAAATTGACACATGGATAGGTGAGTTAAATTCACTTTTTAATAAAAAGAAGTTAAACATTTTTGCATGAAGCGACATGTGTCGCAATGGATTTTCCTATTTAAGGAAGGCTTTGGGAATGGGTAAAGGACCCATTATTTGGATGGTTATCGTAATTTTTGTAAAGAGAGTGACTTGCTGCTATTGGAGTTTGGCAAGGGATTATGGTGGGGAGGAAACCCATTTCAGAGTCTCTATATTTTTGTGTGTGAGCTCTACAACCCCAAAGCTCGAGGGTGGCTATGCGACTAAGAGCATGAGCCTATGGTTGGGTGGCGAAGCTAACGGTTTCTTTTTCTATGGTTAAACGAGTTTCGGCTAGAGGGACAACCTGGAAGCAGACGACAAGGGAAAGCAGAATCAATCGACGAATGACAGGTATAAAGTTCCACTTTATTTACTTAAAAGTAAATTTATTTTATGTGTAATTTAGTTTTCTACTATTGATATGTTGGAATCAGTATTGTTTTATTTAGATGTGTTTCAATTTAGTTTTAGGGACGACCCCACAAACGGGGGTCCCTACATAATTCCTTGATGATGATGGTTTATGAATGCTATGAATATCGAAGTTGTATTGTTCTTATATTTTCCTAACTCCTAGATTTTAGCTTTTCTTTTTGTAGAGTAAAATTCTTAGATTCTTTTTATAGGGACCGCCCCCTTTGGATTCGCTAGGAGTAAGACTAGATAGAGTCGTCGATTTTTCAGGTGACAACACTTGACTCCGACTTGCCACCAAGGACACATCCAATGGCTTGAATATTTTTTCCGCATGACTCGAGGTGTGTATTGGGCAACAACACCTCTCTTTTCGCTTCCGAAGACAACGTTGCAGTAATCGTTTGTTGGTAACTGATAGTCCTACGCCGACAACATAGAATGATACTCATCCATTTAGTGAAAGTAAAAAAATGACTGGAGTGATCAAAACTATGGTTTTGAAGGAGAATTAAGGTTGTGTATCGTGCTCGGTTTACTAGTTATCAATTTGCGAGTCATTTTTTTTTGCGTAGATGTGGCCTCGTGGTGCTCTTCTGGTATTTCCATGGACATGAACTTATTGCATGAAGGAACGCAAGTAGTCGTAGGAGAAGAACATGACTTATGATTATAAATTAGAGTGGTTCCTTTGTTCACAATGCTTCTTTATTACGATCTTTGCAATGATTTCTAACCACAGTTGTCATTGTGAATGCAGGTCACAGGTTCCTTTGTTCACGATGCTTCTTTATTATTTAGTAATTAGTGTCCTATGGTGCATTCTCTAACTACCACAATCGTTAAATTGGTAACCATTAAATCTTTAACAATTAATCAACATTTTTAACAATAAATTTACATTAATCTAACTCCTTAACCAAGACAAAGCCAACGACCATAAATATTATGGTATTTTTAGGATTCATGAGATCAACCTTCACCCCCAAAGGGGGAGAGAATAAAACCGATAAAAGTTATTCGCACCTATTGATGTAATTAATAGAGAAGGTTATTGTCAATCGCTTGAAACCCATTATGCCTAGATTTATCTCCTTTGAGCAATCTAGCTACATGGAATGTAAATAAATTCTCAATGGAATAATCCTTTCCAATGAAGTCATTTATTCTCTCAAAACATACAAGTCATCCAACATGATTTTAAAACTAGACATATCAAAGGCCTTTGATAAATTACGCTGACAATAAATAGAAAAAATACTTCGTGCCTTTGGTTTTGGCCATCGATGGATTCAATGTATTCTACCCCTCACCTCATCTCCTTTTCTCTCCATCTTGATTAACGAGGTCTCTTCTCCTACCTTCAAACCCTCTCATGGTATCATTTAGGGGATCTTCTTTCCCCCTTCCTCTTCATTCTTATGGTTGAAGCTCGCATCTATCATATTCAAGCTGCTTCCCACTCTAGTAGGATTCATGGGCTTAGTTTCCACTCCTTGGATCACAAACATACCCACCAAAAAATTGTGGATGATACTCTTCGTTTGGGCCACTCTTTCGCCAATGAAGACAAATCCTTTAAGTGCATCTTGAAAGAGGATGTTCCCATGAAGACAGGTAGCACTTTTTGGCAAGATGAGTGCATGCATGAAATGCAAAATCGATTGAGGGTTAGTTAAGCCCTCAATCGAGCTTTCAAAAGTTCAATCAATGGCTTAAACAAGCCCTTGATCGAGCTTTTTCCAATATCTCGATCAAGGGTTATCGGGCTACTGGAAAAAGCTTGGGTTAGTTACAACCAAAGGGGACGCTTCTTAAGGCATTTTACATTAGTGGTCTTCAATCCTTAAAATATAATTCATCATATCAAATTCCATGGACAAATTTACAATGGATTACCAAAACCATGGGCCATAAATCATTAACAATAAACATGTTCAGCTAATTACTTAACTATATTTTTAAATCTTTTGTAACAAGGTTTGAAATTAATTATTATTACAATTAATTTCAAACCTTATTATAATCATATGAACTTATTATAATAAATATGAAAACCAATATACTTTTATTGTACCGAGAGGAGCGAGGTGCTCTACAGCCCAATATTGGGGAGATGTTGTCACGTAAAGTAGCGTTATGTCAAAAATAAAAATTAATTAAAAAAATCTATGTTGACTCATAAAACAAAACAAAAAATTAAAACCACCATGGATCCATCTTAAATCCATATCTATCCAACACCAAGAAGACTCAAATTTCTCAAAGTGTATGTTTTTTCGGAAGTGTAACTTTCAGTGCTTAATAGTTTTGATTTAAGATGGATCTATCTACATATGCAATTTGGAAGCATTATGAACTGTGATTACCAAAATTACATAGCTTATGATCGTCAATCCTTAGATTAAATTGATTCTCAGATGTGATCTGTTCGGATACAAGAATTTCTAAAATTGATTCTCATACGTCATATGTTTGGATACAAAAATTGTCGAAGTTATTGCTTTAACTATAAGCAAGGAGACGAAGTTTCTAACAAATAAGCCAAGTTGAAGGTTAATGAATTTTTTTATGTCATAAGCATCATACTAAGATTAAATAATAATTACTCTCTTATTGTTATGATGTTGATGTGTCTTTTTTATCATATCACAGGTATACATAGTTGAATATATACAATAACCAATGTATCTTTATTTGCTTTGACCTATATATTTGATAGGTTGATAATATTTTTTTTCAAAAAAATGCCTTAAAAACAAACCCTATAGCATATTAAAACACATTAATATTATTAATATTAGGCTGTGGAACACAAATTCATCATGTTCAAAGACGGAGATACTCATGGGGACCAAAAACGAGAAGCTTAACATGTAAGGAAAGAAGGATAAAGTAACTATCACGTCTTCTGAAATCTTGACCAGGATAAAGCTTTGGGGCCCAAACATTGAAAAAGAAAGATAGTTGGGCAGCCATGAAGGCACCAATAATGCCCTCCATGCAATGGAGCAACTGAGCACTCTTGATTTTTATGATTTTCTTTCATTAAAAATGGAGGAAAGAGCAGACATGTGTGCTTTCCACGATTTCTTAATCTGTGAAAACATCTGCCATTGTTGCACTCTGAGCGTGCTTTCTACGATTTCATCAATTGCCTGCCTCTCATTTTCATGGACCACCAAAACCAACGTACCAACAGTTCGAATAGTAATCAAACGAATCTCATTATCAGACTTCATCATATCGAGCCGGCCACGGCAGAGAAATCATCATAAGCCTTCAATTCTAAGCATGAGAAGGAGCTCAATTAAATAAAAATATTTTAGTTGAATAAATTTAGTTCTATATATTTTTAATTAAGTAATGAGATTTCAGTTAAACAAATTTGAATATGAAAATTTTAGCTTGTTTACAAACACACTGAAATTTTAATTAAACAAATTGTATTATAAAAATAAAAAATGAAACTCAATCATAAATTTACCTTCATAAAACTTTCATCACAAGTTGACCTTGACAACAACTTTTAGATGGAACCCACCTACAAACACCCTCTTTTTAATTAGGTTTAACTGGTGCACCAATATCCTCACAATTCAAGCTGAGCCTTTTCCACAAGACTGTCATTCAAAATTCAAGCTGAGCCTTTTTCCACAAGAATGTCATTCACAAGGAGAAAACAATATTTAAATCAAAACTCCAACCCGCAGCAAACCCTAATGGTCACTTCTTTACGATTTAAAACAATTTTATAGCAAAAAAAACATGAATTGCTTTTACAGCACACAAATGAGAAAAATCTCAGATCTTTTAGTCGGATCCAGCCATGGCATTTTTGGCGGGGTTTTCTAATTTAATAGATTGAAAACACATCCAAAACCTAATTGATATATATTAGCATAGATTCATTTAAACCCGTATCTATTAAGCACTGAGAGGGATCCAATTTCTTGATGTGTATTTCTTTTTTTTAAATTTAAACTCAAGAAATTTGATCTCTCTTGATTGATAGATCCGCATTTAAGTTTTAAGTTTTTATTTTATAAACAAACATCTATTTTTTAATTACTTTTCATAATATTTTATTTTATGAATCAACATGGATTTTTTTTAATCACTTTTCATTATTTTTTTTTGAGGGACATGAATTTTTTTAATTATTTTGTTAGTAGCAAACATTACAACATCTCTACCATACTTACTTTACTTCTTTTTACTTTACTTTACTTTACTTCTTTTTACCTGCAATCACTTTTTACGTTTTATTAGATGTAACGCTACATTTTTACGTTTTATTAGATGTAACGGGTGCAATTAGTTGTTTTCAGTGAAATAGGTTCAACTATCAGTTATCCATCCGTAGCTAGATATTTTTATATTTTTTTTTATAATTGTTTATTTCGAATTTCGAACCACTGCCATAAAACAATACACTTGTCTCATCTTCATCCAATTTTGGATAAGCATAGCATGTAGTCCACCCCAATAAACACCTATCAACATAAAAATAATGGAAAATTCACATTAATGAGAAATTCACATTATATTCATTTAACCATTAAACCATAACCCTACTGCCCATAACTAACTGTACAAAATAAGCATACCCGTAAATAAAGTCCCTATAGTTCAAAATTTGAAACTACAGCTGGTCTAGCATATCAAAATATAAAAAATGTCATGCTAATTACTGAGTAGAAGCCTTCTAGGGCTTATCATGGTATAGGTCTGCATAAGCAGCCTTGTTTACATAAACCACATCTCTATTTGACTCTGGCATCGTCCATTCAAAAATATAGTATAAAGGCTTTACAGTAGCCTTGCCTGGAAGAGCTGGTAAGGCTAAAATGACCTACTTTTCAGCCTACTAATCATTAAACATGCTATCAATACTCAGGTACCACACGCACATGAAAACTTGAAACCATGCATAGATAAATATTATGCAAGCATATAGGAAGCTTTTAGTGCTGAAGAAAACTTATATTTACAAAAAGTTGGTGAAAACAAACACACGTATGGTGTATTTTCCAAAATAAAATTAACGGTTATGATTATTCTTCCGCCATTGCGCTACATGTTAAACATCGCTGTCTATTGATTCTTCTTTCTACATATTTAATATTTTGTGATTGACACTTTGTTTTTGGTGATTCAAAACATCAAAATGGATGCTAGTTGTTTTTGGTCACATCCACGTTTCTGGTCACATCCGCGAAATTTTGTGGGCATAACTCCACATGAAATGGAATTTGTAATATGACTACATTAAAACAAATGTAACCGTGATTACATACACTGACTGACCTAATTCATTCCAAAAGAAGAATTACATAAAACATAAAATTGTAAATATAACATATACTGACTTACGTAATTAAGAATTAGGTAAATATAGAATTGAAATTGTAAATATAAAATTGACGGTCATTATTGTACGACGAGGCATAGACCATTTTATTTTACGGGGAAAATTAGTGTAAGATTAAAGTATAGACTTTTATGGGAAATTAGTATGCAAGATCATAGTATCCTTCTTGCGCCGTATCCTTATGACGTAGAAGGATACCGTCTAAATGAATGATAGGAAAGCACGAATAGGAGGGTCGGGGCCCTCTTGAATATAGAACTAGGCAGCAGGGGAGGTCATGTCAATAGACAAAATAACAAACAAAACAAATCTAAAAAGTTATACGACAAGAAAGGAAACAAAATAAAAATGACAGGGCACCTCATCTCACTTAATGACTCAATCGAACTTGGTGACGTGTAGGGATATAGCTTGAAGGATCCATATAACTTGGTGACGTGTAATACTCATTTAGATCTGCAAATTCAAAGGATTTGTCTTGGATAAACTGGGATAAATCTAATCTCGACGTGTCTTCGTCTCCAGGTACTGGGTACTGTTATTTCAGACTTTATAGGGCATTAATAATGTTGTACCATTTTTCAAATTCAATCCCGCAAACTGTTAAGTTTCGGCTACTTATATCGGGCTCTTCTTACCTTATTCATGTTGTGGGGTGATGAAATTGTAGCTGATTGACAGCAAAACATATTGTTGTGACGGGCATTGAGAAATTTGCATAACAAAATCTGAATAGAAGAGATGGTGTTGGTACTTGGTACTAGCTTTGGATGACCTGCATATTCTGCATAGGGCACCTGACTTGGCCATTGTTCATGATCTTGTCCATTTCACAGGTGTTCACTGCTTCGTATATTCTGCATTGGGCACCTGACTTCCCCGTTGTTCATGATCTTGTCCATTTCACAGGTGTTCTGCTTCGTATAGTTTTTTTTATTTGCTATTATGGTATATATGAAATTGTATTGCGTCTGCTAATTTTATGGACTTTGAAAGTGCATGCATACTGTGATGAAGGCACCATACACGAGTGGTATGGAAGAATTACAGAGTACACCGCGTAGTCGAAAACATATGAACTGCGCAGTAAGTATATATATATTTTTCTTAGCTTTGGACTTCGACAAACATACAATAGGAAACCCAACTTTTACTTTGCCAATGACTTCACTTGGCTGAGGCTGAGCATATACTTGGCAGAGTAAACTTCTAATCTTAGCGGAACACTTTTACTTTGGGTTAACTTGGGGGAGATTCAACTTTGACAAACCCACTATGAAGCAAACTTTATATTAAAATATTTCTTGCTGAGACACAAGAACCAAAACATTTAAATGACGCTTACATCGAAGTTATTTCTTGTTAAAACATAACTTTTACGGTTGTGAAATATTTGAGAAAATTTGATTTCATTTACAAATCATAAATGTAAACAATATTCACACAAGTAAATCTAGAGAAGATGTGCCACATGCAATATTCAACATTCTTTCTTGAGAATGAATACATAAACTATAGACTTATATATTACAGCAGTAAAACATGGCAACTCGGGCGCATTACACAAAGGTGGAATTTACTTCGCTCTTTCACCTTTTACAGAGCTTGGGCTCTTAATACATTTCGCAACTATGAGCTTGGGCTCTTAATACATTTCGCAACTATGAGCTTGGGCTCACAAACACATCGCGGACATCTTTTTCTTCTCCTTTCTCTCTTTCTCTCTCTTCCTTTGTATATGTTTTTCATTTCTTCTTCTTCTACATATACACAAACTTGATTTTGCTTCACCTAGAAGCTACCAGGTTACATTAAAGACTGATATTAATTTCTACCTAAAAATTTGACTTGCGGAATACAAATGTGGCTAAAAAAAATACAAGGAAATGTGCACGAAACCTACTGACAAACTGACTGACTATCTGACATCTTTGCAGCTCTGCGAACTGACAAACAGATTAAGTGAGTGACTGACAGAGCCAGCGTAGACTAGATACACAATCAGCTCGTAATTACGTTTTTCCAACACTCCCCCTTAATTATGAGCAAATGGGGATCATTAAACAAAAATAAAATAAAAAATTACAATAATGTTTCAGAGCTCAAACATGCTCTGTGCATGACGAAGTTCATTGTGCAGAACTTGTCACTCCTAAAAAACTTTGCATATATTGAAATGTGTCATTTTCCAATGGTTTTGTAAAGATGTATGCTACCTGATCTTCAGACCTGCAAAATTCTAAACAAGTTTCTTTGTTATTTATCAATTCTCTGATAAAATGATACCTTGTGTCGATGTGCTTTATTCTCTTGTGAAACACGTGATTCTTTGACAGTGTGATAGCTGAATTATTATCGCAGTAAATGGTTGTGGGTTCTTGTTGGTTCTGTGACAGATCACTTAACATCCTCCGCATCCAAACGGCTTGACACATGCAATGCTTGTAGCTGCAACATAATCTGTTTCTGCTAAATAAAGAGTTACTATGGGTTGTTTCTTTTAGGCTCATGATACAACACCTGTTTCTAAATGAAATGTATTCCCAGACGTGCTTTTCTTATCATCTATGTTGCCTCCATTTTCATTGTCAGTGTAACCAATGAGTTTGAAACTTTCTGAGGTTGAATACAAAATACCAAAGTCTTTTGTTTCACTTACATACCTCAGAATTCTTTTACCTACTTTCCAATGAGATTCTTTTGGTGACTCCATGAATCTTGAGATTAAAGTGACTCCATACATGACGTCTAGCCTTGCCGTTGTAAGATACATAACGCTGCCAACAAGCCTTTTGAACAGCGTAGGATCTACATTGGATCCATCATCATCCTTGCTCAATTTCAAATCTGTTATCACTGGTGTTGGAGATATATTGAAATTTAACATCTTAAATATGTTCAAGACATCACTTGCATACTTCGACTGAGATATAAATATACAGTTTTCAGTTTGTTGGACTTCAATGCCTAGAAAATACTTCATAAGCCCCAAACTAGTCATTTCAAATTCCATTTCCACGACTGATCTAAACTCCTCTATGCCAAAATCATCAGTAAATATTAAATCATCTACATATAGGCAAACAATTAGCTTATTACCTTGCTTGTTGATTTTTGTGTATAGTGTAGGTTCACATTCACTTCTATGAAATCCATTCTGAATGAGGTAAGTGTCAATGCGGCTGTACCAAGCTCTAGGAGCTTGCTTCAAATCATAGAGTGCATTTTTCAGCCTGTATACTTTGTGTCCTTACCCTAGAACTTCGTAGCCATGTGGCTACTCCACATATACTTCCTCCTCCAAATAAATATTTAAAAATGCAGACTTAACATCCATTTGATAAATAAGCCATTTCTTATGTGCTGCGATGGCCAAAACTGTTCTGGCAATGTCCATTCGTGCTACAGGTGCAAAAGTTTCATTGAAGTCTATGCTTGGCTGCTGTGTGAACCCTCTTGCTACCAATATTTCCTTGTGCTTCTGCACATTTCCATCCGCATCTTGCTTGGTATTATAAATTCATTTGACACTTATCACATCCTTGTCCATAGGAACATCGACTAATTCCCATGTTTGATTATTCTCAATGCATTCTATTTCTTCATCCATGGCCTGTACCCAAATTTTATCTTCGACGGCTTCTTCAAATGTTAGCGGATCATTAATTTGAGAAAATAATGCAAAAACTGAGAATGAATTGGGTGTACCAGTCTCATATATCTCACGTAGACTTCTTGTCTTTGTCGGAATTGTTGATGTCAAAAGTCGCGAACTACTTGACAGAGTTTGTTGCACTCTTGGTGTGCTTGTCGAAGTAGCTTGAACTGTGACTTGTGTCGATGTTCCTTGTGCTAAAACATGTCGCGTTGTCCTGGGGGTAGACGGAGCTGCAACATTCTGATTCACATGTGGAGTTCAACCACATCCTCTGCAATGTCATCATGTTTGACATGTGACACGATTTTAACATTCTTCTCTACAATTCCATCATATGCTTCATTTTCTACAAACTGAACATCTCGACTGATAATAAATTTTCTTACGATAGGGTCACAGTTTGTATGCTTTTGTGTCTTCAAAATACCCAATAAAAATACATTTTTGTCCTTTATTGTTTAATTTCCTTCTCAGCTCATCTAAAACATGTGCGTATGCAACACAACCAAAAACATTTAAATGTGAAACATTGTTTCATACCTGTCCAAGCTTCCTGCGGAATTTTGTTATTCACACTCTTTGTTGGACATCGATTCATGATGTATACAACAGTTGCCACTGCCTCAACCCAGTATTCATTTGACAGATGCATAGCTGCCAACATACTGCATGCCATCTCCATAATTGTTTTGTTTTCCTCTCTGCGATACCATTCTGCTACGGTGTATATCGTGCAGTGAATTTCCTGTGTATGCCATGATTTTTACAGAAGTTTAAAAAATCATTTGAAACATACTCACCACCTCTATCTGTCTTTAAGATCTTGATGTTGTAACCACTTTGCTTCTCCACAAGCACCTTGAACTGCTGAAAACATGCAAGCGCATCAGATTTATGTTTTATAAAATATATCCAGGTTTTTCTTGTGAAATCATCAATAAATGTGAGTAGGTAAGTGCATTCTCCCATGGACGGTGTTTGCATCGGCCCACAAATATCATATTGCACAATTTCAAGTGATGTGCGAGCTCTATATGACTTTCCGACTGGAAAATTCTCTCTGTGTTGTTTGCCAAACAATACAGCCTTCACAAATTCTCTTTGTTTTTCAATTAATGGCAATCCTTTCACCATATCCTTCATGTGCAGTAGCTTCAACCCACCAAAATTCAGATGTCCAAATCTGAAGTGCCACAACCAGGATTCATCCTGTATTTCTCATTGAAATGCTGCTTGCATTTCTTTATCGCTGTCTTTTTCTTTCTTGTCGCAGTGAACATCTGCTTCTTTACTTTCTGCTTTGAATGCAGCTCCAGAATTTCCATTTTGACTTCCATTGACAACTTGAGTTGTTTTTCCTTTTATGTTTGGTATTATCCTCAAAGGAAACAAGTGATTGCTTGTCATCTACACTTCGACTATTAAGCGATTGCTTGGATATATGTCCTTGATCAGACAATGTTTTCCTGTCATATGAACCCGGTAACCTTTTTCTATCAGTTGTCCAATGCTCATCAAATTATGCTTCAAACCTTCAACATAATAAACATCAGGCATAAATTTATGCTCCCCCTGTTTCATTGGAATATCAATAGTACCCTTACCCAAAACAGTGACTTGAATATTATTTCCAAGTGTGACATTAGTTTGAACTGATATATCTAGACTAGAGAATAGATTTAAATTACCAGTCATATGATTGCTACAACCTGAGTCTAAATACCATATGTCATTTGGACTCTCTTGAACAGCATTGCATTCAAGTGGAGATGCACATGCTAAGAAAAATGAGTTGGTCGGAGTGTTAGTGTTGCTTGAATTTGTTTGACCTTGATTTCCTTGGTCATGTTGTTACTTCCTGCATTCATATGTGAAGCATCCAAACCTCTTACAGTAATAACATTTAATTTTTTTATTTATCAAACCTCTGTCCACTTGGATGACTAGGCATCTGATTCTAACCTCTACCAACGACATGTGCAAGGCTGCTGTTGCGACCTCCTCTGAAAGAACTTCTTCCTTTGCCTCTAGAGTTTGATCTTCCCCTGCCTCTTCCACGACTTATGGATGACTGTGATGCAAATGCACCTTCTAATGATGTATCTGATCTGTTGATTCTATGTTCATTGTTGAGAAGTGAGGCTTGCAACTCATTAATAGTAAATTAAGACAGATCTTTGTTTTCCTCCAGGGTCACAACTAAAGATTCAAATTTCTTTTGAAGAACTCTAAGAATTTTTTCAACAACTCTTTGGTCACTTAGATTTTCTCCATGAGACTTTATTTGATTAATCGGACCAATAACTCGAGTATAGAATGATTATACTGACTCTGCATCTTTCATTGATAGATATTCAAAATATCTTCTAAGGAGTTGTAGTTTGGAAGTCCTTACCTTGTTCAAACCTTGATAGACAGTTTCCAGTGTATCCCATGCTTCCTTAGCTGTATGTGATGTTGGTACTCTTGGGAGTATGGATTCATGTGTTGCTTGATGTATGTAGAATAATGTCTTTCCATATTTCCTCATTTATTCCCTCAAGACATCCTTCTCAGCTTGTGTGAGATTGTTATATGGTGCCAAATCTGTTGGTTCTGCATAGCCATTTTAAACTATTTCCCATACATCTTGACCTCTAAAGAAATTTTTCATATTTAGAGACCAATATTCATTATTTTTTCTGAAAATGTTGGTGTTTGCAAATTACCAGAAATAGAAGTTGTTACCAACTTATTTGTACCATAGTTGGATTATCTGAAGAGCCACCATTTGACAAACATGATGAATGTTTTTGTTCCATTGTATCAGATGATCCATCCTTTGTGCCTAGCCATTTTTGGCTAGTTAGTTTCTGTTTTCAGTCAAAATGACTAGGGCCCCACGGGGTTTGTAATAAGTGTGCTAGTAGGATTTTTGAGTGGTTCAATCCCCCATGACTTGGTTAAGCAACTAAGGTATTCCAGGGTGTTTTCTCCCTTGTCAATTATACTTTGCCTATAGCCGAGCTATAATCGATGAGGTTTTCTCCCGCTTCCTCCAAAGTTGGAATGCCCGATTTTGAAATGTGAGCCATGGGGGGTTATTAGATCCCAACTGATGTGTATAAGCCTACTAGACACCATGTATGTCTTAGATGGTCATTTTATAGGGTCCCCGTCCAATAAAAACAATGTCTGGAAAAATTTTACCGGACGCGTTGGATTTGGGTTTTTTAATTATTTTTAATAATTAATTTTTCCATAGTTTAAATGGAAAAATTCAATTTGTAATATGTCAGTCGTCGAGGGATGTTTTTCAATGAATGGAGGCTTGACTCCTAAGCCAAAGTTCATACTTAGACCCTGGACACCTTTATCCTAAGTTTCAGATCGTTACTTACCCACTTAATTAATAATTCCTCAAAAAATCAATAAAGAGGATTATTAATTAATTAAATTGAAGAAATTAATAATTGGAGAAAACCCAATTATCTCCAAAATAATCCAAAATGGATTATTTCAGTGGCTAAATGACATGGCACAAGGCATCAAGGAAGATCCCAATCATCTCAGTCATCATCCAATCAAGTATACAATCATCATCAGTGATCAACTCCAAAAGAATTCACCCTCCTTCATGCAAACTTCGAATTAGTGACATGGTAAAGGTATTAATTGGTAAATAAGTTAAAGTTTGAGTTACATTGATAAGAGTGGGGGTGCCTTGCCTAGGTGGATGCCACCTCCCACTCTCAACTACCAAGATATCAAGTCAATTTCGAGTTAATTCCAAGCTTTTGCATGCATTCACATCAAAGATCGAAGATATATGCGAATTGGTTGTGTGGCACATGTTCAAAGGGTGGTTGGGATGTATTTATAACTATGGTAGGCGCCCTCCTCTTTTGGTGGCACCACTTGGGATTAGATCTCAATGCAACTCAACCAACATCCCTTTATTCACTCATGCATTAGCTAAGGAAGGGCTCACGTATATCCAAGCATGGGCTCGAATTTATCATGTGGCAAATCGTTTTATTTGGTTGTTGAGTTCACATTTAATGAAAGGTGGGCGCCCAAGCCACCTCATAGCTTGGCTTTTAACACAACT
This sequence comes from Larix kaempferi, assembly GCA_027924585.1. Classification (NCBI taxonomy): domain Eukaryota; kingdom Viridiplantae; phylum Streptophyta; class Pinopsida; order Pinales; family Pinaceae; genus Larix; species Larix kaempferi. The sequence continues at coordinate 13,078,169 of BSBM01000092.1, forward strand.
CAAAGTAAATCCCTATGATCATTCACATCAACTCAAGAGGAATCACATATATCTTGTTTAGCTCACGTGTTTGCTAAGTGGAGAGCTTCCATTCGCTTGGTGTACATTACAATGCTTGGGAGGAGATAACAAGGAGGAGTGGGGGGCGCCTTTCCTAAGTGGAGGCCACCCCCCCACTCTCCATTCAATGCAACTCGAGTTTATTGGAGTTCTCACCCTCCAAGTTTGGCTTGACATAGATTTTGATTGAAATTTGACATGCAATTCGAATTTTTGACTAGTGCCATGGGCTCTCCTTGTGCCAATTCGAATTAGGATGGATTGGCTTTTGTTTTGTTATAAAAGGATGGCATTGCCTCCTTGTTTATGATGGATATTTTGAGCATGAACACTCTGCCAAATTCTCAATGTAATAGTTGTTTGAATTTTTGAATAAAGAAGTGACTTTGGAGGTCCATGCAAGAGTATTTAGGGTTGTCTTTCACATTGTCTTGGTGATATCTCTCTCACCTCATCCTTTATTTCAAGCATTACATTATTCAATCTATGTTCTAACATATTAGAAGTATATTGTTCGGTTTTGCTTGTTTGATTGTGAGGGTTTTGCAGGATTCATTCAAGGTGGAGAATGGCTTGGAGATCAAGTTAATCTTTACTCATCAATGGCTTTTACTACCTAATCAATTTATCTTGTAGGTTCCCAAAGCTCTTCTCATCTCAAGAGAAGAAACAACATCAAAGAGAATTGCTCTTCCTCCATCAACAACAAAGTTACTTGAATCATTGGTTACTCAAACTTTTTAATCTTCTTTCTGCAATTCTATTTCCAAGTTTTGACTTGAGATAGCAACCTTGGGATTTCATCCCAAGGGCCACATACTTTTGTGGTGGCTTCTCTATCCCCATTAGCATCCCTGCGGACATCCAGCTAGCTGGAAGGTTTTCAGGACTAGTGGTTCTAGTGATCACCTTGTTCGGAGGTTGATCCCACCTTGTGTTTGATTGGTTTTCTTGATCCGCTTTGGCCCTATCATCATCTATTCGTTTTTGCCTCTCTCTTGCTCTTCATTGCTGCCCTAGTTTTTCCTTCTCTTGCCCTAGTTTCGTTCTCTCCTTAATTCTTTCTCTAGCTTTCGTTTTTGTTCTCCTTCACCCTTTCGTTTTCCACCTTAGGTTCTCCCTCTTCCCTTCCTTTCGTTTTATTCCTTTCCTCCTTCTCATTACCCTCTCGTTTTGCCTCTCTTCTTTCCTCTCGTCCCTTTCCTTCTTCTCCTCTTTGCTTTCGTTTTACTCCACCTTTCCCCTCTTTCTTCCTCCTTTCGTCCATCTCAAGTTGGGCTTTCTTCCTCCTTCTCGTTTTGCTTTTGACTTTATTTTTTCCTCCTCCTTTCTTCCCCCTTTGGGAGCCCTAAATTCACATAAAACAACAAAAACAAGTTAAATGTTTTAAAGGTTTGGTTAAGTGTTAGTAGTTTTATGCCGCTTTAAAGTATTAATGGTTAGGCATAATTAGATCTCATAAATTGCATTTCATATCTAGTTGCACTTTAATTTGAATCTTTTTGTTAGTTCATATGTTAGCTTCTTTAGTGTTGCATTGTTAAAACCAGTTTATGTTTACATGCTAGTAGTTGCATATCATTTTTTCACTTAGAGTCAACTTTGATCTAGTTTCACTTTTTGCAAGTGATAGATTAAGATAGTTTCAAGTTTTATTTCTTTGTCCTAACAAATAATGGGTGCCTTGAGTTTACTTGCTTTGTAGGTGCTTGAAAGAGAAAAGAAGTTTGAGAAGTTTTAAGACAAGGAGATCTAAACCAAGAAAAAAGTGAAGAGACCATAAGGATGATCCAAAACATGACATTATCATTTACTATCCTTTGTAATAGCTTATAAGAGCTATCTTTGTTTTTCAAGTTTTACTTTTTCTCAAAAGTCCTTAGAAGGGTTAGATTCCCAAGGCACTTGTAAATTCATTAATAAAAAAGGCTAGGTGAGATAAGGCCTCCCACATTTTGGTTTCTTGTTCCCCATTTGGGGAAGACTGTTTCGTGCATGCTTTAGTTAGACTTGTCAATTTTCTAGATTTATTTTTCAGATTTTGTACTTAGAATAATTCTCTTCCAAGTTTTGCCTTGAGAAAGTAGCTTGGGATTTTATCCCAAGTGCCACATAATTTTGTGGCTTCTTCTCTTTCCCCATTAGCATCCTTGCGGACATCCAACTAGCTGGAAGGTTTTCGGGACTAGTGGTTCTAGTGGTCACCTTGTTCCAAGGTTGATCCCACCTTGTTTGTTTATTTCTTGGTTTGTTGCTTAATTTGTCCTTGTCTTTTCTCTCCCATTTGTTTTTCCTTTAATTGCTTGTTTACTTTGGAAAACGTGCATTTTCTTTGCATACAATCTGTTTCTATCTTAACAAAGAACTAAGCCTCTTGAACTTGTAATAACCCAAGTCAAAGAGCACTCTCTGTCGGAGAGCATATTAATATTGCATTTTCCCTGCATTAGGAATATAGAATAGCTAAGTATCTTGAACCTTGTCATAAGACAAAGTCAAGATCCCTCTCTATCGGAGAGTTGAATATTGTGCTCTAATAATAATAAAACTTCCAACTCACATCCCCTTAATAATTTATCTTGGTTGCTATCCGACACCCGTATGCTCTGCCAACCTTAAAATGTTGGTCTAGTACTTTGAAAGGTGTTGGATTTGATAATTTTCGATAACATAATAAAATTTTCACCCCCACAACCAATGAACCAGCGTTGCTTTTTCGAGACATACTCAGGTAGTGGGAAAAGTTCCTAAACCTGGTGGGGCCGGAAATTACTGCTATCTTAGACATCGGAGTGGTTAATTCTTTAGACACCTACTCCTTGACATCTGGGCGGTCTGTCTTACCATCAGAGGGGAAGCCATTGAAGGTATACCTTTCCGGTCGATTGCTTACCTTGTTGTTCTTAGCTTAATAATCAAGAGCATTAAAACTTTTAATTTACTAAGATAATTTGCACAACGATCTCACGAACAGCTACTATTGAGACTTGCATTTCAGCATCACCAAGCACTACACTTGTTTGAATCTGTTTTGGCACTGGTCATTTTATATTTATGCTTTAATTAAGTTGGGCCATTTGTCCATTGGATTTTATATTTGGAACTTATCTATCTATGGATGCTTCTTATTTTCGCAAAGTCTTTCATATACTGTTTCGCAATGTGGATTGCATTTTACCTTGTGTTTCATTTAAAGTAAAATTGTGATCTTTCATCTTTAAAAACTCCTAAACAACACCCATCCGCATCACCATACACTAAAAACATTAAAACACATTGATCCATAGTAAACTCTTTGTAGGGACTACCCCCCTTGGCTTCGTTAGGAGTTAGACTAAACGGAGGAGCTGGGATTTAGGTGACAGTACCTAGCTCATTACTTGCCCACAAGGCCACACCTCTCCCCACTTCCAGTGAGGGAGACAGCTTTAGAAAGATTTATGTTGCTGGTGTGCATCTTGGCGGACAACAGAAGCCATTCTTAACTTTAATTTCTTTTCCTTTTTTTGTAAATAGAGTTTATATTCTCCATAAACCAAGCTCTCGTACCATATCAAGGGAAAAGAACACCGCGCAGTCGAAAACAAATGAACTACGTAGTAAGTATATATATATATTTTTCTTTGCGTTGGAATTTGACGAACATACAATAGGAAACCCAACTTTTACTTTGTCGAACACTTTACTTTGCGGACCTTTAACTTCGCATAAATAAACTTTGCAAAAATAAAGTTCGCAGAACTTAACTTCGCAGAAATTAACTTTGCAGAAATTGACTTCACACTTCATGGAAATTTTACTTGCAAACTTCTTTAAGTTTGCGGAGATTCAACTTCAACAAACCCACTCTTAAGAAAACTGTATATTAAAATATTTCTTGCTAAGACACAAGAACCAAAACATTTAAATGAAGCTTACGTCGAAGTTATTCCGTGTTAAAACATAACTTTTACCACCATGAAATATTTGGAAAAACTTAATTTCATTTACAAACCACAAATGTAAACAATATTCACACAAGTAAATCTGGAGAAGATGTGCGACATGCAATATTCAACATTCTTGAGAATGAATACATAAAACTATAGACTTATATATTGCCACAGTAAAACAGGGCAACTTGGCCGCATTACACAGAGGTGGAATTTACTTCTCTCTTTCACCTTTTACAAAGCTTGGGCTCTTAATACATTTCGCAACTATGAGCTTGGGCTCACAAACACATCGCAAACATTTTCTTCTTCTCCTTTCTCTCTTGCTCGAGTCTTCCTCTATATGTTTTTTTCATTTCTTCTTCTTCTACATATACACAGACTTGATTTTGCTTCACCTGGAAGCTACCGAGTTACACTAAAGACTGAAATTAATTTCTACCTAAGAATTTTGACTTGCGGATACAAACGCGGATGAATAAATACAAGGAAGTGTGCACAAAGCATACTGACAGACTGACTGACTGTCTGACATCTCTGCAACACTGCGAATAGACAAAGAGATTGACTGAGTGACTGACAGATTCGACGCAGACTAGATATGCAATCAGCTCGTAATTACGTTTTTCCAACATTCTTGTCTACGCAATCCAATATCAACACTAGCTAATAAATGGGGCAGGCTAAATAATGGTATTTGTTCCAACCAACGTCAATCTATTTTTGGTTTTCAAGGGTTCCCATTCTAATGAAGCTATGGGCACTGGATAAAGGTATCGTCCCTCACTATGAATGCTCAAGTACAGGAGAGTGAAGGGAATTATTTTTCCAGAAAAAAGCTAAGGAGGAGTCTGGCAGACCAAGGGTTAGAGAATTACCTATAAGCAGATCCTTGCTCAAGGACCCATGCAATGCATCTGAAGCCTTTTGTATAAAGAACTAATAGGGTAATCCTTAAGGAATCCTTTGGAGAAGATAAACCTCCAGGTATAATTGGAGGTTCTCCCTAAGATTTGGTAACTTAAATTTCATATTATTGGAAGTAAATCATAAAATGTTTGAGCTCTAACTGCTGCAAGACAAACTCTGGATGAAATTTTTAACTGTTTATACTAGATATTTTACATTCGGTCATGTCGTCCTCGAATTTAAATTCATATCCTGCAAATAGGTTGCAAAGAATTGGTCACAAATTTGCTTTTGTAGGTCACAAGAATGCTCCAACACTATTTGGACACTACTAATGAACGACTTCTTTTTGGGTGACCCTTTGAGTTTTCTGAAGCATTCCATAACTTTTTTACCGACTGTCTATTTAGTTTATTTGAGCAATACAAAGTGTCTATTTTACAGACTGTGTATTTAGTTTATTTGTAAGTTTGATTGTAAGTTTAAATGGTGCCATGTTGCCAATGCAATGCAACAATCCCCTGCTATGCAGAGAAATGATGGACAACAAGAGCAACCTTTTAGGATTTTGCAAAATCCGGGAGACGAAAAGAAACATGACATTTTAGAAACAACCTTCACAGAAACATTCACAGAGTTCATGTCATGCTATCAAACAATGAATAACAATCAACAAAAGAGGTAAAATTTGCAAAAATAATATGTTTTTTTTATACTATATTTATATAGTGAGATTTATGTACAACAACAATGCTAGAGTACCTGGATCTTTGTCGTTGCTTCTATGAGTAGACATTAGATTCTGCTCATTCATTTTGGCCATTGAAGTTTCCCTGCACAAATGAACATCATTGTAACTGCACACATGAACATCATCGCAACTTTATAACAGTGGTTAAGACACAAGTACTTGTTGTAGGCACTTGATTGATATCATCTTGACTTCCCATAATCAACATCTACCATTCAATATCATCTTGAATCTTGATTTTCCTTGATCAACATCCACAATTATCGCAACTACGTCATCTAATTGAGACTTTGCAAGAGAAACTAAGGAAGTGCAAGTGGTGGTATGGATGAGGCCCTGGAGGTAGTGGTTGATGAGGCGGTTCAGGTGGCCGTGGTGGAGACGATGGTGTAAAAAGATGCATATTCATTCAATGCTTAGCGTGGGCCATTCAAAATCATATATTTTGAAAGTTGGGTTAAAATGTAGAAAACAATGCAAAAGTAATAGGTAGTCAACCAAAGTAATAGGTTAGTCCACCAAAGTAATAGGTGGTCAACTAAATAATGAGAAGACGATGAAAATAAAAGTTTATTAGTCAAGCAAAGTAATAGGTGGACCAACTAAATAATGAGAAGACAATGAAAATAAAAGTTTATAAAAAATAATGGTAAAAATCTGATTAAAAAGTTTTAAATTATAAGAAACAATATTTCTATTATTTAAAGTTTTAAATTATAAGAGTTCAATCAAGCTATTTGCTAATCTATTATTTTATGTCACAACAAAGAATAATGGAATAAAGTTTGAAATTATAATAGAAACAGCTTGATCGATCTTTTTTCCTAACCTAAGAAATCTCTTGATTGAGAATTTAATTAACCCTTGATCGAAGTAGTTAAAAAATTGTCAAAACTCATAGCCCATTGCTCTTTTTTCTGCACATTTAATTTTACCTGTTTCTTTGAATAGCATAAAACCTATCATTAATTGCACCATATGTGGCACACTTGATGCCAATGGATTCATCAACGAATCATCTATCCACTAGTATATGATTTACAAGTTTTTGAGTTCGTATGATATTTTTTAATTTTATTTTAAAACTTACATTTGAGAATCCTATCCACAACATCAAATGAGGGTAAAGAAAAATCAATAACATGAAAAAGTACACAACCAAAAAATTTAAAATATATATAAGCCCCACATCTAAAAAATTATATTTTTGGTTTTTCAATTTATGTTAAGTCAAAAAAAATTAAATGCACACAAATTCAAATATTCAATGGTCAGTTTCAAAAAACAATAAAAATATATATAGTTTTCCAAAATAAATAAATAAAGTACGACCAATGCATTGTATATATATATATATATATATATAGCGAGAGAGAGAGAGAGAGAGAGAGAGAGAGAGATTATTTTACCTGCACACAAGCCACTTGTTAACTTTTCTTCAAATTTTCAATACAAATATTTCATTAAATGCAATTTTTCACACATCAAATGACGTTAGTATTTTTTTTAAATATCATTGGAAAGACAACATAATTCCCTACAAATTGTATTTTATTACATGTCAAAATTCACAAGATTATGAGTTTTGAGGGCTTCAATTTAATAAATGAGTAAAATATCAAATTTTCATTGTCATATTTGACTTCATGGATTCACCAAAGACTTTTCAAATGCTTCAAGCACTTCCATCAACAATGAAAAATCTTGCATTTACTTCTACAACACCTCCCCTTGTCCAACGAAGCATCCCTATAATTATGGTATTCCAAGGAATCTCCCTTTTGTCCAAATACCTTGGTGCCCCCCTCACAGCCTCTTACCATCAAGCATTCTTCCTCAAAAGCCATTTTGACAAAAAAGACCCATTTCATTAAATTTGGACTTATACAATATAATCTAGTATAAAAAAGTGCAAAATCAAGTTCAAAATGTGCGAAGTTATGTTCAAAAAGTGTAATTTCCATTTCCAAATGTATGATTTTTCAATAATTTTGAATCCCAAAGGTGCAATTTTTTATTCGAAAAGTGTAATTTTTTTATTTGAAAAGTGTGTTTTTACTCAAAATGTATGATTTTTTATACTAAATGTGTGGTTTTCAAGTCCAAAAAATGAAAACTACATTTCAATTTCACAAATGCGAACTTCAATTCCAAAATTCAATGTTACAATCCCAAAAGCATTATTATTCATAACCTATCTTTTTTTTTTAATTTTTATAAGCAATTTGATGTGTTCAAATTATATATATATATAATAAGTTTTCATTTAGGATGATGTTAATATCCCAAAATGTTATTATAAAAATTATTATTATTATTTAATTAAGCTTCTTTCAGTTAAGCAATTGTGATTAGATGATATTTATTATATATGGTGAGGCACATTTACAAGAGCAAACATAATTACTAACATGTTATTTAGTATGAATTAAACCTCAGTGAGATTATAATATAAGCTACTCATTTTGATTAATTTGACAAAACATTGTTGGTATGCATTGGAATAATTAAAAAATATTTCTAGATAGTGTATTTCCTTCCGAAGTTAATTCTTAATAATATGTACCCAATAATATTATTACTAACCATAATCTCATTAAAAAATAGTAACATTAAATTGAAGAATGATGTTATCATGTTAACTTAAAAAAAATATTTTACAAGGAAAAGCGCTTTTGATGTAAGTGATACTTTATAAATGACTTGCAATGTTATTAATGTGGGATTATTACTCGAATGCAAGGGCAAGTCCAAAGCCTCAACACGTGGTTAATAATGAGTATTGAACTTTGTATAAGTGGCATGCGGAAGACCACATCTATGTTTTCTTCTTTCTTCCTACCGTTCAATGCCATTAACGGATAGGACGTAGAATGTTAGTGGTTTACTGAGGGAAGAATGTTAGTGGCTCTCAAGGAGGGAGCTGAATTTTGGGTTAACTGGAAATCTCTTACCCCATCCGTTTCCTAGTTAAGCAAAGAAGCATTCATGGTGTGCGAGGTCACCGTAACTTCAAATTTATGCCTGTCACATTTGAGGGAGGATTTTAGACATCGCAAAAGAGATTATGCTCACGCCAGTTAAACGTCGAATTGAGCATGATGAGTTGTCAGCCCCACTTCCTCAACAACCTCCAATGGCTGCTAAGTACTTCATCTTAACTTCTGCACTTATCTAACTATGATACAGTTGTCGGCCCCATCTCTTGCTTCGACCATACTGTGCTTCGTCATCCCTCGACCTTACTTGTCGACTTTGCTTAGCTCCCATGACTTCCAGTCTGCCCCGTCCTCTATGTTTGGATTTCGCCGCAATCCATCGGTGTCGTTGTTCAACAACTCGTCGACACCTGACCTCTTTCGCATCTGCTCCTTGTCATCTGTCGACTCTCGACCTTCTCTTCCTATCGATCGCACTTTGACAGATTTTTTTCGACATCCAGTCTTTCTTCGCACCAGTGGTCGTCGACAATCCCCTTGGTTGACTTCTCCTGTCGATCAACTTCTACTCTTTCTCTTAGGCCCCGATGCTCCTGCATCATACTCCCCATGTGAAAAAGAACTTGATTGCTTCGTCAGTTTCCTATTTTCCTCTTCGTAAATCCATGTCGATTCCTGCAACTCATCATCCTTCCAACGAATCAAATATTCTTTCTTTCGCGAACTTCATGTCTATCTGACTTCGCATTCCTCTAACACTTCGACGATTTCCTCCTTGTCGTGTCGACCTATAATTTGCACTGTCTAATCAATGTTTGACACTTCCATGCTGCTGCTAATTGAACCTTCTTCAAACTTGTACAGATCTGAGACATTGAACATAGAATATATGTTCAAGTCTTTCGACAGCTCCAACACATAAGCATGGTCTGAAATCTTCATCAAAATATTACATGGCCTAATCTTCTTCAGCTTCAGCTTGTTATTTGTTCTTGTCGAAAATCTCTCCTTCCACAAGTGTGCATAGACTAAATGTCCTTCGTTGAACGATCGCAGCCTCTTCTTTCTGTCAGCTCTCAAGTTGTATGCTATGTTGCTCTTTTCAATGCGCTTTCGCACATCGTCATGCACTTCTTTCATATGCTCCACAAATGACTCTCCATCTGCGTTCTTTCTGATTTATGTCGGTATCTCGACCAAATCCACCACTCCATGTGGGATTTGTCCTTGAACAATCTAGAATGGGCTCATACCTGTCGACCGATTCACAGAGTTGTTATATGAAAATTCTACTTGCGCCAACACATTCTCCCATTGCATGGGTCTGTCGATCGTCAAACATATCAGAAGGTTTCCCAAAATTTTTGTTCACTACCTTGATATGTCCATCTGTTTGCAGATGATATGCCGAGCTAAACTGCAACTTTGTGTCCATTTTCTTCCATAGGGTTCTCCAAAAATGACCCATAAACTTGGTATCTCTGTACGACGTTATACTCTTCGGAAACCCATGCAATCTAACTATCTCCTTGAATAATAGTATAGCAATGCTTGTGGCGTCACTTGTCTTCCGACACGGAATAAAGTGTGCCATCTTCGAAAATCTATCGACTACAACTAAGATTGAGTCGTTCCCTTGTCATGTCTTCGACAATCCTAGCACAAAATCCATACACATGTGCTCCCATGGGGTATTCGGCACAATTAATGATGCATACAACCCCGTATTATGACTTCTTCCTTTCACCAACTGGCAAACTCGACATTGTCAAACCCAATTTTTGACATTCGTCGTCATTCCTAGCCAATAGTACTTTTCTTCGACCAACGCCTTGGTCTTGTCGATTCCAAAAAGACCTGCTAATCCGCCACTATGCAACTCTCGGATTAGGTTCTCTCTTATGGATCCTCTAGGAATACACAACTTTTGTCCCCTAAATAGGTATCCCTCTTGGATGAAATAATCCAAGTATGGAGTTCTGTCAACACTCCACGGTTCGCTACTCGCCTTCCATGCTTTTGCAAAATCCTCATCGGTCTCATACTCTAACTTCACCGACTCTATTCTTGTTGCCTAAAATATCGTCATGTTTTGAAATGCAACTCTTCAACTCAGTGCGTTGGTAACCTTGTTCGACATGCCCGACTTATGTCGCAACATGAAGGAATACCCCTGCAGGAATTCGAACCACTTCATGTGTTGCTAATTCAAATTCGACTGAGAATTTAAGTACCTCAATGCTTGGTGATCTGTGTACAACACAAATTCCTTGGGAAGCAAATAATTCCTCCACTTCTTCAATGCTTGGACAATAGCATAGAACTCCTGGTCGTAGACCGAATATTTCTGCTTCACTTCATCCAACTTCTCGCTAAAGAATGCAGTTGGCCGGCCCTCCTGGCTCAACACTACTCCAATTTCCATTCTACTCGCGTCGCAATCGACTTGGAAAACTTTGTAGAAATATGGGAGCGCTAACACAAGCTCTCAGTTACCTTTTCGTTCAACTTGTCGAAATCTCTCTAGGCAGCTTCCGTCCACCTGAAATCCCCTTTCTTCATGCACTCGATCAACGGTGCACATATCCGACTGAATCCCCTGATGAACTTCCGGTAGAAACTAGCAAGTTCATGGAAACTTCGCACTCTCGTCGTGCTTGTCGATTCTAGCCACTCTAGTATAGCCTAAGCCTTCTCCAGGTCCATCACTAACCCTTTACCCGAGATTACCAATCCCAATTACACCAGTTCTTCCTTCATGAAGAAACACTTTTGCAGGTTCACCATTAGCTTCTCTTCCTGCATCTTCCGCAATACTTGTCGAATGTGCTCCAAGTGTTCGACCTTGGTTTGACTAAATATTAGAATGTCATCTAGGTACACTACGAAAAACTTTCCCAAGAATGGTTTCAATAATTCATTCATCAATCGCATGAACGTACTGGGTGCATTAGTCAATCCGAATGGCATGACTTACCACTCATACAATCCTTGCTTCGTCTTGAAGGTTGTTTTCCATTCATCGCCCTCTCTGATCCTAATCTGGTGGTATCCACTCTTCAGGTCGATCTTGGTGAAGTATCTCGCTCCACTCAAGCAATCCATCAAGTCATCCATTCTCGGCAATGTAAATCCATACTTGATTGTAATCTTATTGATGGTTCTAGAGTCTATAAACATCCTCCATTCTCCACCGTTCTTCAGTGCTAGTACAGCTGGTACCGCACACGGGCTCAGACTCTCTCTGATCAATCCTTTGTTCAACAACTCCTAGACTTTTTGATTGAGTTCCTGACCCTCTACTGGAGTCATTCTATGTGGTCCCTTATTTGGAAAACTCAATCCTGGAATCAAGTCGATCTAACGAAATATGCTTTTCATCGGTGGCAATCCCGTCGGTGCCTCGTCGACTACTATGCTCTGAAACTCATCAAGCATCTCTTCAACTTCGACAAGAATCCTCTCCATTAGCTAAACATCCCAATTGTTTCTCCTCCTCTACGAGGAATTCCTTGGATGAGCACATCAGCACTTGCTTCTCCCAATAGTTGCTCTCGCCCTGCTTACAATCGGCTTGGTCCTCCTACTTCGGCTTCAGCATCCTCCGCGTGCCATTTTTCCACATTGTGACTGTGTTGGCTCGACCATCATATATCATCTTCCGATCATATTTCCATAGTCTCCCTAATAACAAATGACATGTGTCCATTGGGATTACGTCACACAGTACACTGTCTTCAAGCTTCCCCACCTTAAAGTTTATCAGGCACTGTCTGGTTACCTTGACGTGATATCATTTCTGCAACCATGATATCTTCTATGGATTTGGGTGTTCTCGACATCTCAACCCCAACTTGTTGATGCCCTCTATCGACACAAGATGATCTATACTTTCACCATCGACTATGGTCTTGCAATACATGTCGTCGATCTACACTCTAGTTCGAAAGATAGCCTTTCATTGTGTCGGCTCCGTCTCATCGCATCGGTCGTCCTGAACCAATGTTCTTCTAGCCGTCATAGTTCAACCTCTCCTTCAACCATCGTCACCACTGTCGGATGTTGAATCCATTCTCTCGTCGTCTTGGTCATCTCGTCGACTTATGGGTTTCGACTTGTCTGCCATGTGTAAATTCTCTGGGCATTCGTAAGATTTGTGTCCCACACCTCGACACTTGTAACAGACTACAACTGGTCTGTCAACTCCTTTCTTCTCTGTCGGACCAGTTCGAACATATGCACCCCAACCGTGGGTCCCTCGACTGTCTCGTTGGTTTCCCTGCGTTTTCTCTCTAGCCCCTGTCCCTTCCACATGTCGATTGTCTTCGACAGCTTCTCTCCTGGTTCTGTTTTTTTGGCCTTTAACGGAAATAGTCTCCGTACCTCAACTAGTCATCCTCCCTTTGGTCAATGTGTATTTCCTTGACTATTTCTATTCTTCCTTCAGAGCTAACTGGTAGGCTTCACCGACCGCTCTGAACCTTGACAGGCTCAACTCGTCTTGTATGGCATACTTCAAGCCATTTACTTATCTCGCGATAGCTTCTTCGTCTTCATCGGTTTGACCCGACTGAATGGACAGTCTATAGAACTCTTCCGTGTACTCCTTCATAGTCATATCTTTCTGTCGAAACTTTTGTAACTTCCGGAACAAGGAAATCACATAGTGACAAGGAAAGAACTTCCCTTTCAGCTTGGCTACCATACCATCCCAAGACTTTATTTTCTCCTTTCCCTTCTTGACTCTGTCAGCCTGTACATTGTCCCACCACAATGAGGCATAACCCTTCAACCTCAGACATGCATTCTTAACCCTTTTAGGATCCTCGATCTGCCTTATGTTGAAGTATTTCTCCATTTCTCTGAACCAGTCTATCAAGTTTTCCGGGTCCAGACTTCCTGAGTAGGTAGGTACATCAATCTTTTTTCTACCTCTCATCTCTAACAGTAGCTTGATCAGTTTATCTTCTGGTTCTTCCTCAACAGCTTCCTGTGCTTCAACTTCCTCGTCGTTGTGGTCTAGCGGATCAGGAATTCATCCACTTCTTTGGCTCTCTTTGATCGCTGCGACTTCACTTGTCAAGCTTTGCATTGTCCGCATGCACTTGTCGAACATTTCACAATCAACTGTGACTGCTGCGCTACGCACTCTTTGTCCTACACCTCGGACATTAACGCCTCTTTGAGCCATCCTTCAACTTCAGCTGAAATATCCACTCGTCCAATCACAACCGGACTTCACAACTGTGCACAACTCTACCCAACCACAACTGGAGTTGCTCACGCACACGCAGGTCCTTCCAGCTCTACGGATTCAACTTCTCAACACTGGATTCTCTCTAGCTCTGATACCAACTGGTGCAAGACCGGTCCCGACAAGGGGCCTCTTGCTTAACTATGACACACAACAACACATGGGTGCTCACACAGAATGGATGTGAATTGAATGCCAGAAGTTGGCCTATATTAAACTGAATCAAATTACAATGTGAAATACAAAGCAATCTATGAAACTAGTCGAACTTAGCCTATTACAATATACAGAATGAAAATCTATCTCTCTCTATGTGTTCTCGGTTGTGTGCGATCTTCCTTCCTCTCACGGCCTCTGCTCAATGAAAGCGCTCGATGAGCAATGGATGAACAATCTGTCTCTCTGTTCATTCACACTGCTCTTCTACTTTGTTGTTGCTCTTCTCGAGGTCTACTCTGTTCCTCGAGACACTCTTCCTTTGTCCCTCGAATCCTCCATATCTTGCAGACCTGCAGTTGTCAGCGCCCTCTAATCGTGCTGCACAACCTCTACATGTGGTGACATCTGTCATGATACCAACCACCTTCATAACTGCTCATAACTTCCTCAACAACCTCCAACGGATGATAAGTACTTCATCTTAACTTCTGCACTTATCTGACTCTGCTACAGTTATTGGCCCCATCTCCTGCTTTGACCATACTGCGTTTCGTCATCCCTCGACCTTACTTGTAGGATTTTCTTAGCTCCCACTGCTATTAGTATGCCCCGTACTCCACCATTGGATTTCGTCGCAATTCGTCGATGTTGTTGTTTGACAACTCATCGACACCTAACCTCTTTCGCATCTGCTCCCTGTTGTCTGTCGACTCGCGACCTTCTCTTCCTGTCGACCGCACTTCGATAGATTCTGCTCGACTTCCTGGCTTCGACTGCTAGTCTTTCTTCACACAAGTGGTCGTCGGCAATCCCCCTGGTCGACTTCTCCTATCAATCAACTTCGACTGTTTCACCTAGGCCTCGATGCTCTTGCATCAATGTATATGTAGCTATATTTTTTTTTTAACCTAAAATTGTACTATTGCTTAGTGAAATGTTGTCATTTTTTACTTTTTTGTTTTCTCTAAAATTATACTATTGCGCAATTAAATCTTGTTAAAAAAAACCCAACCACATTATTAAATCTAGCACAACCATTTTTCCAATGGATGTAGCTTGGATAGTTGGGAGGAATAATTGCTACCCTCCCCACTCAGGTTCAATTCTTGTAAGTGACATGATGCTCTTGTTGAGCCCCTATGTATTGACTATGTAATGATTGAGTGGATTATGTAATTCTAACTTAACAGTTGTTGGCATTTCTCCAAGTGAAGTAAATCTAGCACAACCGCAATAATTAATAAACCCAATTAATAAAAGACTCATCTATACTTATTTAAAAATAGATGCCAAACCATCAAAATTCATGGTTCCAAAACCATTTGTACCAGTTTTGATTTAAATGATAATAAGTTCAAAAAAATCTAAATAATTACACGTCTTCAAAATTTAAATGCTAAATTATATACTATAAACCAAACTATTTTGACTTAAATTTGGAGGGATTTCAAATTGAATGATTGTTAGTAATATATGACTTATTTCCCAAAATGTAAGCCTCTAAATTCAATCACCAAATTCAAGTTTGTTATTTAATTAATGTATTCTGTAAATCTTTTCTGCTTTGTCCTGTAAAACTTTTTTGCTTTGTCCTTCGTTTATGATGAAGCCAAGAATCTCATGGGCATTTTTAAGTATACACTAAATTTGATGAATTCAAGGATTTTATGTCTTTCGAATTGACAAAAAAAATACAAGAACCTCACAATCACATTCAAGTATTATAAAAAGGTTGTTCTTTCTCTTTGATGAAGTCAGGAATCTCTTGGGTGTTTTTGAAGCACAAAATGAATTTGATAAATTCAAGGATTTTATGCTAGAAAAAACTGTGTCAATTTTTGTTTGTTAGAAAAATTTACAAATTTAACATTTAAATACTATAAAATGTGATAAGATCTTCTTTGCACATGTTCAAATTCAAATTCAGATTTTGCAAACTATTTAACTGTATAAAATTTAAATTGCTTCTGAAGCTGCACACAAAGTCAAGATCAACATAAAATTTTCAAAACAAAACTTAAAGACTACAAATAGTAATGCAATAGGACACAATGTGAGGATATATTTGGCCTAAACATTGTTCATTTAAATGTTGTAAAGTGGTAGTTGACCTCTTCCATTTCCATGGAAGGAATATAGATAAATTTTGTACATTTGTTTGTTGTCAACGCCTTGGATCTCCCACGAATATTGGCATTTTTAGTAAATTTAATCAAATTAAAAAGATCTTTGACAAGGTAGCTTGGCCCAATGTTGCAAAGAAGATTTAAGGGTTCACTCAATAGATTTTATATATATATATACCTTGGTATTTTACAGGAAGGTTCCCAAAAGCATGACACAATGAAAGAATATAATTTTTATAATAGACTATCCATGTTCCCCGTGAACAAAACAAACTATGCAAAGTTGCATACCAATAATGCAATGAATTCTCATTAAAGTCTGCACAATAAAAATAGTGGGAAGAGAGATCTCTTTATTGGCATTGTTGCATCGTGTTGTGCGTCTCCCTCCATGAAATAATACTATTTGAATGAACACTTGCAGAGGGTTATTTGAATGAAGACAAGTTCAATCATCTAAATAATTTGAGAAATCATATATATTTAAATTATATTTTCAATGCAACGCTGCAGCTTCACTTAAAAAATAATCATTTTTAACATATAAAAAATTGAGATTGAGAGTTATTAAAGTGGTTAATAATACATATTCTTCAATTAATGATTAAAGTGGTTAACCAATTCACTAATCCGATAATAATTAAAATGGTTAACCATTTTCCACCCTTCGTAAAAGAAAATCATTTGTTTGGGACGAAGACCCGATAAGCTGGATGAGAATGGCTGGGTCCACTTTGCTTGAGGATTTTGAGACCTTGCAAAAGTGTGAGTGCTTCAACTTTGTTATTCGTAATCTCACCCATACCCATGAATAAGAATGAATTCCGTCATAGACCCTCGTGGTTGAGAATTATCCCTCCTCCTGCCACCCCTAAATTGAATAGTAGTTATAACTTTTTAAATGTTAAAATTAACTATAAAACACATTTCTTTTCATATTCTTCTATCTTCCTAATTTCACTATTACAATTTTTTACTTTTATTATAATTTCAAATAAAACTTTCTATTTATAAAATGCCAATTTTGATTGAAATTTACAAGTTTAAAAAATTAAAAAAGTTACACGTAAAAACTTTAAAACCATTCAAAAACTATCGAATCATTCCTACACTAAGGCAATTTAAAACCATTCAAAAGCTAAAGCTTTCCTACACTAACTTGATTTTTGTGTTACGCGTCATGTTATACCATTCCTTCACTTTAACTCACTCTTTGGCCACATTGGAAAACAAGAAGTCTTAAACCATTCATAGGATGGACACCTTGTCCAATCACAGTGGTTTAATTACTATTTATTGATAAATATTGAAATCCATTTTACCTTCAAATCAATTAAACTTACACAATATAAAATATTTTTTATTACATAAATAAAATTTAAAAAATTAATTAATAACTTTTTCATACTATTAAGTGAATATATCTTTATTATGGTCAGTTAAATTAAATTAATATAAAAACTTATGAATAAAAAAAAATTGGAAAAAAATTATGTATATATAATAATAATATTTAAATCAGCAAATTTATAATGATAAATAAATAAGTTGGGTTAGGCCAGCCGTTGTTGTTGGCCGAAGGTTTACCATCCTTACCATCCATGAAATGTGGAAAAGTATTGATGGGTTTCCCATGCGTCTTCGCTGGAAAAAAAATAAATAAGTTTTTATATTAATTTTTTTTAAATTTCAATTTAAGTTATCTAATTTGAATATATTAATATATTAAATTATTTTATTAAGAATACACACATTCACTCTTGAAAGTGAGAATACACATTTATGGACATTCACTCTTGAAAGTGAGAATACACGTTTATCGACATATGTGTCATGTTGTTAACTAAACAATTATGTATATATAATAATAATATTTAGATCAATAAATTTATAATAAAAATAAATAACTTTTTATATTTTTTTTTAAGATTTCAATTTAAGTTATCTAATTTGAATATATTAATATATTAAATTATTTCATTAAGAATACACACATTTACTTTTGGAAGTGAGAATACACATTTATCGACATATGTGTCATGTTGTTAACTAAACAATAAGAAGATTGAAATTAGAGCAGGAGTGGGTCTTCAATTATTTACTAAACTCAACCAAATCCAATTAAACTCAACCATAGTCAACCATGCCCAATCAAACATGGGATGACCATGGTCAAACAAAGTCAACCATAGTCAAGCATGGTTAACCATAGTGTACCATGCTTTTCCATCGTATACCATTGTTAAACACAATCAAACATGGTCAAATATGTTTAATCATTCAAACATTATCTAGCGTTCTTAACTATAGTTAATCATGACCAACTAAATGTCAATGATAGTTAACCATTATTAACAATGGTCAACTGTAGTCAACCATTGTTACCTTTTGGTTAACCATGGTCAATAACATCAACCATAGTCAACCATAGCTAACTAGAGTCAAACATATTGAACCAAAGGAGGCCAAAATTGAACATGGTCAACCATGGTCTATATTATTCAAACATAGTCAACCATAGTCACCGGAGTTTACCTAAGTTAATTATAGTCAAACATATTAATACATCATCAACCATGGTCAAGCATTCCCAATAAAACTTAACCATAGAGAAACATAATCAAACATGATCAACCTAGTCAAACATGGTCAAGAACAATAAACCATGATTAATTATGCTCAGCAATGGCTATGTGCTCAACAATATTGTTAAGAGTCAATCAAAGTTACCCATAGTTAAGCATCACAAGTAATCCATGGTCAAACATTACAAAACTTAGTCAACCATCATCAACCATAGCCAACGAAACTCAACAATGGACAAATATAATTAAACATAAATAGCGTTAGTCAACCATGATTAAGTGTGCTTAACCATGGTTCCATGTTCTCCAACAATATTACTATACTACACTATACTAAAGAAACAATATTAAAATAATTCTCCTCTTGACATAACATTCATTAGTATTATGATCCTTTGCTATAATATTGATTAAACAGTCATTATTATAGTATCATAATAATGATATTTATGGCAATCTCTTCCCTCAATTATAATCATAAGTATAATCAAACCAGCATACTCATTACTTTCAATACTATAGTATAACAAAATTAATAATAATAATATTAAGATAATAATCACCTATATAATAATCATTACTATTATTATTATAACTAGTATTATATTTTTTTAAAGGTTAAATTTAAATTTAAATTAAACAAAGACCTAAATTTGAAAACCTAAAACTTGAATGAAACCGACTCTCATCATTAGAAAGAATTATATATTATAGAAGTCATATAAATAGGTTCAAAGGCATCCTAATTTCCCTTGGGCTTCAATGGTCTCCTGATGATGATCCCAGAGTAGAGATCGAAACGTCGAGTTTCAAATTGACTAACACATCTCCTTCTCACTACTCAACTGATCCTGCTTATGGTTGTCTTCAAAAATACTACTATAGTCAACCATATTCAACCAAAGTCACTCATAGTCAAAGATCACAAGTAATCCATGGTCAAACATTGCAAAAATTAGTCAACCATCATTAACCGTAGCCAACCAAACTCAACCATGGACAAACATAATTAAACATAATTATCCATAATCAACCATGGTCAATAATATTAAACCATGGTTAATGGTGCTCAACCACCATGGTCAGCAATATTACTAGAGTCAACCTTATTCAACCAAAGTCACCCATAGTCAAACATCATAAGTAATCTAGAGTCTACATCGCAAACTTTAGTCAACCATCTTCAACCATGGTGAAACATAGTCAATCATAGTCAATCATAGAGAACCATCGTCAAACATGCTCAACCAAATTCAAACCATGGTGCATTAACGTAAATCATGGTTTACTAAAAGTAGACCAAGTGCAAACAATAGTCAACCATGGTTTACTATGGCCAAACTTAATCAACTATCATTTAACACCCTTCATTACCATGGTCATTATTGGTCAAACATGGTTCACTAATTATTCAAAAAATATTCACCCATTCTTAACTATGGTCAAACTTAGTCAACAATGTTCAAACATAGTTAACCATTGTACATTAAAGTCAACTATGGTTTACTAAAAGTCTACCATGTGCAAGTTGTTTATTAAGTTGTCATTGATGCCAACAGTTGAGTCTTGGTGCCCCTTGCAGAGCCCATGAGGGTTAGTATTTAGTTTTTGGTTGTCTATGTCATAGGAGACCTTTTGACTTTGTCCAAGCCCAAGCTTGAAGCCCTTGGAGGCGTTGGGACAATGCAAAAAGCCCTGGTTAACCCTTGACTTGGTTGAGTACCCCTAAGTTGTATCTTGGTCCTATTGAGTCCATTGTTGTATCCTTGCTCCTGGTTGTTTGTTGATTGAAGGTCTCTATGTTGCTTATACTTGTTGTGGTCTCTTAATTGATGATGATATCCTTGGGCCTTGAACCCACACTTGATGGTTCTTGTAATTTGATGTCATAACTTGATGTTGTAGTCAATCTTCTTGGATTGGGTACATGACAGGTACAAATGACCCATTCTGTGGTCATTTGTGACTTGGTGGGGTCTTGGGATCCACACATATTGTTGTATGATGAGGTCATGGAGCCCTTGGTTATGCACTTGTTTACATTGGATTTGAAGCACTTGTCCTTGGATCTTGGATGACCCACATAGCCTTCAAAGAAGCCATATTGCTTGAAGATGTAATGAAACTTGTTGTTGAAGCCAGCAAGTATGGACCTCTTCTTATGGGGCCTTTAGTACCTCTTTGGCCATGATTTGGCATGCATGATGAGAAAATGTTTGAAGCCATTACATTTTCTTATGGATGCCAGAAGAAGCCCATCTCTTGATGCTTGAATAGCCCTTGAAAGTGGCAAGATGAAAGCCCATTGATGAAGCTCCTTTGCAAAAGAACAAGCCCTAACTAATGCCCTAACACACATTGTAATCAAATAATTTAAAATAAATCATAAATCTTCCTCAAATATGTAAGTCTGCCAACCTAAAAAAGAGTTTTTTTATTATTTTTTATTACTATTTTATCCTATTGCTAGGTCGGCCCAACATTTTTTTTGGAGTGTAAAATGAGTATGAATACCCAAACGACCTCTCTCTAAAAAAAAAGGAATAAATGAATTATCTCTTCTCTGATTTCGGGCAGCCTCATTTCTAGAAACTCGGATTGTCTCCTCTCTGCAATTTCGGGGTGGTACAGATTTTTGATTTTCTCCTCTCCTTGTTGCTCGAACTGTCTCCTCTCTCTGCAAATTAGGGCAGTCTCCTTTCAAAATTCGGGCTGCTTCCATGTGAAATTCGGGCTTCCTCCTTATTGGTTACACAAAGATCTTCAAAATTTTCGGGTTGTCTCTTTTGGTTTTTGCAGAGATAATTTTCGAGCTAATCTCCTTCAAAGTTTCAGGATTCCTACTTTTGGTGATAGTCTTGAATCTTGACTGGTTGCTTGCTATGTTTGATTGAGCCCAAGTACAATTCATTCATTCATGCAAGATCTGAATTCATCATCAGAAGTAAGTTGTTTTGGTTAAAGTATAATATGATATAAAGATTGATATGCACCATGAAGAAGACAATATACTAGTCTAATGTAAACACATGGTACTCATTCAGAAACATATTAAAGTTGCAGAAGCTATAGTAGCAGGACCTCTTTAGATCTTCATTTGACTAAGTACTGATCTCTATACATAAGTAATAGCATATTGACAATGATAACCTGTGACTTGAAGTGGCATCTCTTGACTTGTGAGAATCTCTGTTAAAGTGACCAGTGACTTGGCAGTTGTATGTGACAGCCTGATGATAGCGGCTTGGCAAAGAAGTGACATAAAGACATATCTTGATTTAACATTCTAATATTAACCTTAATAGCCTTTGAGTTGACAGGGACACACTTTGACAAGTGACAGCCTAGATATGAAATGTATGCTCAGTGATGATAGTTCACAATGATTACACAGTGTTGTATGTATGCACAATAGATCCAACAGTGATATTCACACAGTGATGTGATGGTATGGTATGTGTGCTCAGTTAACACAGTAATATGCACGGTAACTTGTATGTTCAGTGATAGATGATGAGTATATAAAGATGTGCTCAGTTTTATATGCTCAGAGATGTTTACACAGTAAGTGCATGATGTAACCAGCATTACATAGTACTGTGACATGCTTAGTATCCTATGCTCTCAGTGCTGTTTGATGATGCCTACACATATGCTCAGTAATATGCTTAGTACACAGTGATATATGTATGATGAAACACAGTGATATATTCTCAGTAATGTATGACACTCAGTGATGTGATGATGTTCAGTAATGTATAATTATACACAATGTTATATGCTCAGTGATGTACACAGTAGAGAATCAACTACACTGATTCAATCAAGTAGGTTAAATGAGCAGACTCCTCAACTTAGATTCGCTGAGTTGTATGAGTAGTTGGTTTGACTCAGGTGGACTGAGTCTCATATTGGATGAGTCAGATGATGTGTGCAACCTGATTGGTAGAGATTGATTGATACAGCCAAATTGGACAGGTTGATTGTATATATTGACGAGCAGTGTGAAATAGTTGATGAGCAGTAGTCAGAGTGGCAGTTGATGAGCAGTAGTCAGAGTGGCAATTGATGAGCAGTGGTCAGTAGTGACAGTTGTTGTGCAGTGTGGCACAGGTGTTGGTCAGTAGGATCAGTGCGGTTGTGGTTCAGCAGTTCCTTCTTCATATCAGGGTGGCAGGATGAGGTAAGGAAATCTAGGGAGATAGGGCTTCCTTCAGGTTGTAGCCTGTAAACTAGGGGTTGTAGCCTCATTACAGCTGTAGCTAGAGATTTGAAGTCATTGTAACAAGGGGTTTGTTACCTCCTTCCAGTTGTTGCTGGAAAACTAATATTATAAAGGCTTATGTGGTTTTTCCCCCAGGACTTGGGTTTCCACGCGAAAATATTGTGTATTGTGTTTTGTTGTGCTTTCCACATGATGATATGTGATGGTGAGCTATAATTGTTGATATAATGATAATAACGTACTCTGCATAATATTGAATAAGTTGTTGATGATTGTTAAAGTTGAAAAAGTAATAAAAGTTATACACACTGTTCACCCCCCCTCTTAGTGTGCTCGGTGTGTACAACACAAACAATAGTCAACCATGGTTAATTCAAGTTGACCATAGTCAACCATAGTTCACTATATTCATCCATGGTAAAACAATAGTGATTGATGGCTAAATATGGTCAAACTATGTCAACCATCTTCAAGCATAATAAACCATGGTCTATTAAAGTCAACTAAAAAATCCATGGTTAACTATGGTCAAACAATTATGATCGGCAATTAACTATGGTCTAACATATTCAATTGTCATTTGTCACCCAAATCCAACCATGGTCAATAATGGTCTAATAGAGTTAGTGTTACCTAACCAAAGTCAACCATACACAACCAATGTTCACTAAAATTAACCAAAAACTATAAGAGGGAAGGGCCCTTAGCTCACTTGCCAAGCAATTCTTTTTAAAGACAAGTGAATCAAGCTACACTATGAAAAGCTAAAAAAATTATTAATTCCAAGTTTGAAATTCAGAATGATACAATTTTTAAAATTCATTCCTACTCAATGGCACTGCACCTTTGTATGTATGCATTCCATGCGTGACCACCCATTTTTGTTTTTGAAATAAGTACTCATCGACCTACCATAAAATGCAAGTGGTGTTAGAGGTATGTTGAATGCAATATTTTCTTGGTCCATACTACATCACCCTTTACGGGCTTGTGGATTTCATGGTTAGTTATCATACATATCGCATCTAGATTAGGCCCAACCTAGGTACTCATCGCAACATGCACCATCCCTACTTTAGCAAGCCTCTAAGCGAGCAATGTGCAACTATAAATTTTATGGATGGAATGAAATTCGAAACGAAAATGCTTTATTTTTAACTGAAAATTTGAAAGATCAATCTTAGTAAATGAACCTACCAATAGAATTTGCTTTTAACCAATTTGTCTTTGGATTTCTCAACACTTAAATTCTCCGAATGCGTCTCGACCTATTGCTTGGAAGGAAAAAGTTGTTTCTTATTTCAAGATACAACGCTGAAATTGATCATGTGTGGATTAACAAAACAAATGAATAAAGATGAATATAGATGCATCTATCGAAGTCGAACCTGAGCATATTGCTTGGAAGGAAAACGATCCATGAAATCTTTAAATCATTGTTGAGTCTAAATCATAAAATTAGAAACGAGATAACAAATTACTTAAAATTTACTTATAAATTTGCTTGGTGTTGCCGCCTAAAACACACTTAACCACATAAAAGTCTCTCAACCGCTAGGTGTGTTCTTGAGGGGCAACTATGAGTTAAGGACCCACTGTCACCTCGATTCCTAACTCCTTCATTTAGACCCAACTCCCAAAGGTTAAAGAGCGTAGTCCCTAAAGTTTCTTGTTATATATATTAATTAATAATAAATTAGAATTAAGTAGATTATTAAATATAATTTATTAAATAAGGCGACCTTGGGAAAAGTCACTTCCATTCCCGAATTATGATATATATTTCCGGGATTTTTCCAATGTAATTCATCTTCTACATTATTCAATATATTTTTTCTACATTTACGCCTTCTTCTCTATTTCATTGGTATCAGAGCCACCAGCCCTGCACCACTGCCACCTCCGCTGCACACACTCTCCCTTCCATCGTTTCCCCGCTCCATCGTTGTCCTCCTCTGTGCCTCTGCCATATACCGCGCCATCTTCCTTCCACTCATCCTCGCGCCTCCCTCCTTTTTCTCTCCCCATCGCTGCTCCACTCCATCGCACGCCCCTCCTCCCACGCTTCATGCCACTTCCACTTTCTGCTCATCAATCCACACCGCTGCCATACCATGCCGCCGCTCCACCCTTGTGCCCCTTCTCGCCTCCCCACCTTTCCGCTTCCCTCCAATACACCACCGCCACCACTTCCACCACCGTTTGTTAATTTTTTTAAATATTAATAATATTTATTAATATTATAATTTAATATTGTTATGAATTAAAAAAAACTATATTATAATAATTATTATTATTATTACTATTAGTTAATAAATAAATAAAACGTGGAGGGCTAGCTTCGTACAGCTAATAAAAATAAATCCACGTTTAGCGCCGAGAAGATTCCACCAATCACCATATCAATGAGTGAATTAAACGCTCGGTTCGATTCAATCAATGAGAAGATTAACAAGAACTATGAGGAACTCGAGGCAAAGATCAATCATACCAGTGACAATTTGGCAGCGACTTGGACACAAATCACGTTAGAGAATACCGTTCTCACTCTACAGGACAACCAAAAGAAAAATGAGGCAATTTTAAAGGCCATCTTGGAAAGATTACCAGTACCAAAAGATCCCAACTCTCCCAGAACACCAGAGCAGCCAGATCCTTTCAACATGTCGTCATCATTCTCATATACACAAGAACGCCAAATACGGGTGAAAGTTGAGCTATCCAAATATGACGGGGACGAACGACAGTGCATAGCGTGTATTAACAAAACCGAGGAATACTTAGACATCCACAATATCCATTACGAAGAGGAGAAAGTTAAATATGCTTCCATGCATCTAGAAGGAAACGCTTACAACTGGTACTTATGGTGGAAGAAAACTGCAAGAATCTGATCTCACAACTGGGTTAGTTTCAAGAACAACCTCATTAAAAGATTCCAAGGCATTGAAGAAAAATACTTCTTTGCCAAAATCACAATATTACGACATAAAAGCAATGTCGATGAGTACACCTATGAGTGGGAAGCGTTGTCGATTCGAGTTCCAGAGTTAACCGATGACCAACTCTTACAAACCTACATACACAGTCTTAAACAGCACATCTGTGATGAACTAGAGTTACATAACATCTCAACCATGGAGGAAGCCCGACGTAAAGCCAGGATCACTGAAAGCAAATTCAAGAAACCTGTTCATACAAATCTCGATAAGGACGACTACAAAAGGAATCCCTTCCAATCAACATACACAAGAAGTCCAAGATATACACCGCCACAACTCAGGGAAGCAACGAAGCCCAGTTTAGAGAATGAAAGAATAAGGGAAGGGAAATGCAAGTTCTGTGGAGACAAATGGGATCCTAAGCACAGATGCTTACAAAAGAAATTGTATGCATGTGAAGAAGAAGAAGCAGAGTTAGAAGTAGAGGAACCAATTGAGAATGATACGAATAGTCAAACAGACTACCAAACAGAAATCGAGGATGACACCCCAAAAATTTCGTTAGCTGCTATTACCGGAATCTCCCAACCACAAACATTGAAGATTAAAGGACATATCAAAAAGAATAATGTCACAGTTCTCATCGAAAGTGGCAGCACCCATAACTTCGTTAATGTCAACCTTGCTAAAGTATTTAATCTATTTATCTTTCCAGTACCTAACATGAAGGTTATGGTAGCAGATGGCAAAAAGATTGACAACGTGGGAAAATTTCACAAGGTCAAGTTACAATTGCAAGAGTACAACTTAGAATTAGATTTCTTTGCGGTACCGCTGGGAGGAGTTGATGTAGTATTAGGAATACAATGGTTACAAACCTTGGGTACATACTCTGCAAATCACCAAGAGCATTTTATTGAATTCCAGTCGCTCGGGAAGACATACAAGTTATACGGGTTCCAACCACCTCCAACACAGTTAGTTACATCACATCAGATGGAAAAGCTACTTCGGAAAGGCGCACCAGCGTACATACTTCAATGTCAAGAAATGGAGCTTCTAACATATGAAGGAGATATGGACAAATAACCAGAGATACAAGATCTAATTCAAAAACATCACAAGGTGTTCCAAGAGCTTCCGATGGAGCTCCCACCAAACAGGAATATTGAACACATAATTGAGATTGAACCAGGGTCAAAACCTGTCAATAGCAAACCATACAGATATCCACATCACCATAAAACAGATATCGAAAGGCTAACTCAAGATCTTCTAAAATGTGGTGTCATTTGAAAAAGCAGAAGCTCGTATGCAACCCCAGTAGTGTTAGTACGAAAGAAGGATGGTTCGTTCAAATTATGCATAGATTATAGAGGACTAAACAAAATAACTATCAAAAATAAATTTTCAATTCCATTCATTGATGAGATGCTGGATGAACTTCATGGGACCGAATGTTTCTCAAAATTAGATCTCCGATCTGGCTATTATCAAATCAAAGTTAGAGTGGAAGACATAGCAAAAACTGCTTTTGCACTCATGAAGGCCATTATGAGTTCAAAGTAATTCCCTTCGGTTTGACTAATGCTCCAACTACGTTTCAAGCCATAATGAACGAATTGTTCAAGCCATTTTTAAGAAAATTCGTACTAGTATTTTTTGATGACATCCTCATATATAGAAGAACATGGAAGGAGCATCTGGAACACTTAAGTCAAGTACTTACCATTTTGGAAAAAAACCAATTCTATGCAAAAAGGTCTAAGTGCACCTTTGGAAAAGAGGAAGTGGACTACCTGGGCCATAAGATATCGAAGGAAGGAGTTAAATTCGATCCAAGTAAAATCAAGGCAATCGTTGAATGGCCCAAACCCAATAACATATCAAAACTAAGGGGATTCCTAGGCCTAACAGGATACTATCGAAGATTTGTAAAAAATTACGCCCATAAAACCGCCCCTCTCACCAATTTTATTGAAGAAGAATTCCTTCCAATGGAATAGTGAAGCAGAAAAATGTTTTGAAACATTAAAATGCATGATGTCTTCAACACCTGTATTATCCACGCTTGACTTCACAAAACCTTTTGTAGTCGAATGCGATGCCTCAGGTTTTGGACTAGGAGCAGTTTTGATGCAAGGTCACCCAATAGCATTCGAAAGTAGAAAGCTCAATAAGAGAGAAAGTCTGAGGTCCACTTACGATAAAGAGATTCTGGCCATTATACATGCCTTAACAAAATGGAGACAGTACCTTCTAGGGAGAAAAATATTGATAAGAACAGACCATAACAGTCTTCAATATCTCCTTCAACAAAAGACATTGTCAACATAAGTGGATAGAAAAAATCGCTACCTTTGATCTGGAGATATTACATAAAAAAGGGAAAGACAATATAGTCGTTGATGCTCTATCTAGGAAGGATGAAGCCCAGACATATGCAATTTCAATCGTTATTCTGGAGTGGTTGTACGAAATACGAAGAGAATATGCTAAAGACCCAAACACTGGCACCTTATCGAAGATCCGAATAGAGGTCCAAAATTCAAGTGGCGAAACGACATCTTGTGGTACAAAGGAAGGATCTATTTAAACCCAACATCAAGGTTTAAAACTAAGGTGATGATAGAATCTCACGATTCACCCGCCACGGGACATGTAGGATTTTTCAAGACATATTACAATGCCATACAATCGTTCTATTGGAAAGGAATGCATAAAGACATTCAAAAATATGTAGCCGAATGCGACACATGTCAAAGGAATAAAAGCGAAAACGTCATGACTCCAGGTCTGCTCCACCCACTAAACATTCTGAAGCAAACGTGGGAGGAAATCTCTACGGATTTTATTGAAGGGTTACCCCTATCTGATAGTAAGGACAAAATCTTCGTGGTAGTGGACCAATTAACGAAATATGCACATTTTATGGGTATCAAGAAAACTGACTCCGCTAAACAGATCGCTGAAGTATTTTGTAAAAATATTTACAAATTACATGGATTCCCAAGAATTATCGTTAGCGACAGAGATGCCAAATTCACAAGCAATTTTTGGAAGGAATTCTGCAAACAAATTGGGATCACTCTTAACATGAGTTTAGCTTATCATCCACAGACAGATGGGCAAACAGAAGTTGTCAACAAATGTCTGGAAGCGTATCTTCGTAGTTTTGTCACTGACAAACAGAACAAATGGTTACAATGGTTACATCTCGCAGAATGGTGGTATAACACTACCTATCACATGTCAGCTAAGATGACACCCTTTCAAGCATTGTATAGTTATGAGCCGCCCAAATGGAAGGAATTCATTCAAGGTGATGCAAAAGTACCCACAGTGAAAAGTCAACTTGAAGAAAATCAGCGAGTCATGCAAGTACTAAAAAATAATTTAACTATGGCACAAAATTGTATGAAGCAACAAGCAGATCAACATAGAACAAAAAGAGAGTTTGAAATAGAAGATTGGGTATTTGTAAGGCTTCAACCATACAAACAATTGTCGCTAAAGCAACAAGGGAAAAAAAATTGGCACCCAATTTTTATGGACCCTATCAAATTGTCCGAAAGATTAACCCGGTAGCATATGAATTGAAGTTACCCAATTCAAGTTGAATTCACAACGTTTTCCATGTCTCAAATCTAAAAATATTATTGGGTCATCATCAATCAGTTCAAACAACACTTCCTGCTCTAGACGAAGAAGGGAAACTTATCTTAGAACTAGAAGCTATCATCAATATCG
Organism: Larix kaempferi; assembly: GCA_027924585.1. NCBI lineage: Eukaryota > Viridiplantae > Streptophyta > Pinopsida > Pinales > Pinaceae > Larix > Larix kaempferi. The sequence continues at coordinate 13,107,801 of BSBM01000092.1, forward strand.
GAGAATGGAGATTACGCACTAGAATGATCAATGAATACCTCATTAAATGGAAGAATTTCCCAGAAGAAGACGCGTCATGGGAATCCGAGAAGTTCATTCGGCAATATCCATCATTACCTTGCTTTGAGGACAAAGCATTTTAAAAGACGAAGGAAATGTTATATATATTAATTAATAATAAATTAGAATATTAGAATTAAGTAGATTATTAAATATAATTTATTAAACAAGGCGACCTTGGGAAAAGTCACCTCCGTTCCCGAATTATGATATATATTTCCAGGATTTTTCCAATGTAATTCATCTTCTACATTATTCAATATATTTTTCTACATTTACGCCTTCTTCTCTATTTCATTTCTAAGGTTTAATTTTAGGAGTTCAAATTTAATTAAGCTTATTAATGTTCAATTACAAGCAATCATACAATACGCAAAATATTCAATGACAGGAAAACCTTGCTTTGAAACTAAACCAAATAAAGTTACAAGAAAGAAATAATCAATTATTCACTAAACCAATGCCTATTCTATTTGGGCTATGGAGCCACAGATTTAAGAAATAGTGCTTGATAACCAAGGAAGTAGAATTACCAGATATAAAATCAAACAATTCACACTCTAAAGTAATCAATATTCACATTCAAATTATTGAATGGAACTTTTTGCGAGATAAGTAAACAATGAGTAGAAACTTGCTTGTAAAATAACTGGACTTGAAATGTAGAACTTGAAATAAAATGCTTTGTAAACTGTCAAGTGATCAAAATGTTTTGCAAGTGGACCTGTAAATTTTAAATGATTTTAGGTCTCACTTTAGCATAGGGAAATTAGTGTGTGTTGAAAGTGCAAATGAAAAATTGATTGTCTTAAACTAATGTGACTACCTCCAACACTTAACTTTCAATTTGAGAGAAATTGTTGGGTTCTCAACAAGCAAATACAAGGTTCCCTTCTAGCACCACAAATCAGTTCCAATGTTGTCGATTGCTCAACAGGAGGACACGAAATGCCACGAGGCTCCCAAGAGCCTCTACCCCTCTAGCTCCATGGGTCAACCCTTATTTTCTCAACTTCTAGATCAGTTGTTAAACTGCCTATTATTCTTGCCAACTCAAGCTTTTTTCCTTTCTTTTCACCTAGGATCGGACGAACCGGCAAGGGGAGAATCCCGGGAAAAAGTGGGGCGAGGTTTATCACTTAACAGAATTGAAGAATTTTATTACTTGGAACAACTAAACTAGCCGACACGATATTGCAGGAGGGAAAAGCCACTTCTCATGCAAGGTGCGAGAAAAACAAATGTACAAAATCTTTAAAGAGAGAAAATTAAATCCTAGCCCTTCCTCTCTTGCTTACAAGGGTGGGAAAAACCAACTTCCTTTCAAGCAATGCATAGAAACTAAAAAAAGTAAATAAATAGTTAATCTAGCCACACAATCATCTTCCTAAGGAAGAGATGGGGAAAACAATAGAAATAAAATGCTGAAAATAAAACTAAGTAACAAACTCTAGCCCCTTTTCACTTGCAATGCAAGGGTGGGAAAGCCCAACATCTTTTGTATGCAAGGGATGGCTGAAAAAAAAAATTCAAATATAACTTTGAAAGCAATAAAAGAACCAAGTCCAAGAGACTCTCTTGAACTTGTTACAACAAAAGAATTTTCAGCAAGAAATGTGAGAGTAAAGAGGTAGGAAAAGTGGGGTTTCACCCCTTCTTGGCAATGGCTTTGAAGTTCTTCCATTTCGGTAGTCGTTACATTCTTTTGTGACCAAAATTTGGTAGAGTTTCCCCTTGTTCTGTCATAAGCATGCAAAAAACCAACAAGCAAAACAATAATAAAAAATGCCCAAAATCACTTTGGGGCACTATGGGTGTTAGGGCACAAATATGTACAAAATTTACCAAGTAATTAGCTTCAAAGATTTTGTGACTATAAGTAGTTAAACCCGATTTCAAATGCCAATGAGATAAAATAAATATACATAAATTTTAATTAGAAATGGAGAAAGATGTCATTTGATCCTCAAAGTTTGAAAAAATGGGGTATCCAACCGAAGAATCCTACTCTCCAATTTAAGCAACCTGCAACTTGAGAGATCTTTGCTATACAACTAAAAAGGTGAGATTCATATGATGAGCCAATAAATCATAAACTTCAACCAAGAAAAATATGAAGTTCTGAACTACAAAAATGGCAATTCATGATATCTATGGCAAAAATACCATAAATCTTACAAAAGCAAAGAAGTTTGCTTCTTTGGCCTCCACAAACTTGAGCAGCTATGAAGCATAGAAGCAAATCACCATAGAGCACCAAATGACACCAGATTTCCTCCAAAGAATTTTATTAACAAAGCCAAATGGATAAAAATTAAAATGGCCCAAAAGCAAGAGCAAGAAGAGAGAGCAAGAGCATGAGATATTATAGAGATTGTAACCAAAATGAGGAAGATAGGCCTCCTTTTGAAGGAAAAGAGGGAAGAGAGAGCCCTTTTGCATGAGAGACACTTGTCACTTGGAGAGAAAGGGAGCCCATGAAAGGGGGTGCACTTCCTTAGGTTAAAAAAAACAAAGAATGGGGGGGGAATCCCCCACCCATGTTTTATATTTCATTTCTAGGCCAAGGGGAGGGAATCATAAAGGTGTGACCCCCCTTTTTGGCTAATTTCAATTTTTCTCATTTCCCATGGTGAGAGAGGGTTTCCCCCTTAGGGAGACAACTTCAAACTCTTTAAACTTTACATGGGAGGAGCCATTTTTGCCTTTGATTTCCCTCTTGATATATAATATGAATTTAGAAAACCTAATTTCCCCCCTCCAAGTGACTTTATAGGCACAATACCAAAAATTTTCATTCTAATTAATGGCCAGTTTTCCTAATTTTCTTGATTGACTTAGGAAAATATGTCCAAAACCTTGCAAAATTCAACGGCTTGACTCCAAACTTCGTCCAAGGGTGTAGGGGGTCTCATGCCACTGATTTTGAGCACCCATACCCCTATTTATGAGCATTAGGTGCCATTTAACCCTCTTTACATTACAATTTTTTTATGATGAAGATCAATTTTTAATTACAAAATATTAAAACATACTAAGTAAAACTTAATGAAATTACGCAAGACTCTAGATAATGTCTAGCATGGTAGCATACAACGCCTCTAGACCTTAATTACCCCATGAACTTGATCATTAGAACGTCTCTCACCACTTTGGAGGAATGTTTGAGTGAAAAACTCGGATAATTAAAATCACTAAAAAGGAATTTTAAGTATCCAAGGGAAAAAACACTCGATGAAAGGACTTCCCTAATGATAATGTCCTAAGGAACTAAGTTTTACAAAAATTGACCCTCGTGCTAACATATCATTACAAAATCTCCCGCAGGGGTGCAGGAATTTCATGGAGAAGAGTTAAGACGAGAAAGAAGAAAAAATGCCTTGCTTGAAAAACTTTGCCAAGTACATCTTTCTCGTCTTCAAGGTACATGGTACTGTTATCATATCCATAGTAGTCAGGCTACCATGATTGCAAAGCAGTTCAGTATATATTTTTGAGCTTTGCCTTTACACAGTTTTAGCGAGATTAGCTATGATGAGCAATATTACTTATGATCACTCACACATCAGAGCAGCCCCAGATCAAACATGCAATAGACGTTATACCACAACTGAGCCTCTTGACCTCAGATTTGATGATCGAGATGACCTTTTATCCCATATAGAGCAATGCATTTCCCTGAGTATCAACAACAGTGTTTCAATGGTTACAGGTGATCCAGACAGTAGATACAAGTATATGGCCCAGCAGGTATATGATGTGCATTGGTTTCATTATCTTGCTCTTTTGGTCATTTTGATAGCTTGACTTAGTATATAGTAATCATGATCTGGTAGTATATCTATAAAAAATGAATATGGTTGTTATTGATTATCTAAATGGTTGTATTACTTACATGTAGAAGTTCTTGTTTTATACTCATTGGTTTTACCCTCTTAGGAGTGTGGACATGATCATTCCCACCTTTTATGGCTTGCTAGCTCAGGCATCACTTTCACTTTCCCCATCCATCCATTGTCTTTCCCACTTTTGGTCTTTACCCTGACTTACACCTCGACCTATGATATGGAGGACTTCCCCACTTTTGCCTCTGTGTTGGAGCCCAAAGGTAGTCAAGAGCCCAATAGTATTTTTATTCCAAAATTTCAAGAGCCCAAAGGTACCTTTAAAATGAGGGGGGGTCTCTTCCTTGAAAGTTTATGGAATCCCAACCCAATTTCAAGCTTGAGAGCTTCTCTGCATGGCTTAATGCCCAAACCCCAGTATGCACATTTTTAACAAAAAATGACTAAACGGAAACACATGAGATTCTTTTTCAAATTGAAACAACTTAGAAAATTTTAACTTTCATCCAATAAACTCATACTCAAAAATTTATGACATCCCACACACATAAAAACTAACGCTGGTATTTTTTACCAAATAGGTCCAGGATAAAAACCCGGAACGGAAAACCTGACTAAGAGACAGAATTTTATTTCTTAAACAAATTACAAAAAACAGAACAATAGTACTTATCTCAGCTTTTCATTTCGAAAACTAAGTTGCACTGAAATGGATATGGAAACGGATACGGATATGAGGGGGACACGGATACGGAAAATTTTCAAAATATCTGGATACGATACGGCAGGGAAACAACGTATATATATATATATATATATATATATATATATATATAAAGTCTAACTAAAATTTGATTTTTAATTTGAATTTCAAATTAAATTTTAAATCGCTCATCAAGAATCTCATTTCTATTTGAGTCATGTTCTTTAGGTGAATGGACATCAACATCATCTTGGAAAATGTATGGCTGATTAGAATGTTGGTTGATACCAAATGCCCTAAAAATTGATGATTGTTTTTTTATAAATACCAATCAATTCAAACAATAGAAATAATTCATTATGGAAACATAAAAAATAATACACAAAATAAAATAAAATAAAAATCAATATATAAATATGAAAAATCATATTCAATCAATTTAAACAATAGAGATAATTAATTATGGAAACATAAAAATAATAAGCTAAGTAATAAAAAACTATAGATGATGTATTAGATATTTTTTTATTTTTTTATTTAATTATATTAAATCTTATTTTAAACTTTTATTTGAACTTTGAATATACAATTAAATATATTGATATCAAATTTAATTTATAAATGCGTTCAAATTATATATATATATATATATATATATATATATATATATATATATATATATAATTGTAATTTTAAATAAATAAAAATTAAAGAAATTAATTTGCTAATAGTTTTTTTTTTAAATTTACAAGATTACAATCATATTATCTCACATATATATATATATATATAAAATTGTAATTTTAAATAAATAAAAAATTAAGGAAATTAATTTGCTAATAGTTTTTTTTTAATTTACAAGATTAAGATCATATTATCTCCTAACCATCCTCTCATATTCACACAGAGATTAGACAAATCATTTCTTAATTAAAAAAGAGCATGCAAATCGTCTTTGATAAAAAATTAACATCTGAATATAAAATCGTATGGAGGTCATGTGCGTGGCAAGTCTGTGCATCCTTACGCTTGCCAGAAAAGGAATCACATGAGCTTCCGCTACAGATTTCCCTTTCCATTAAGCAGTTGATCGCTATCGGTTTCGTCGAGTCAAAGAATAATCGCTACAACTCATAGATACGCCCCACATTCTCTTACGCTTTCAGTTTACTTTCAATTTACCCTATCAATGCTCTCTGGTTCCCTACCCATTTGGTTATTACTTGCCCAATGCTCATAGAAATTGGTTTTCAAGCCACCGATGATTCTCATCCTACGAAGTGTGAGATGGGCCGATGAATATCGCCCGAGTTTATTCGCCGGAAGTCGAAACAGTATCGCAGGCCCACACTAGGTTACGCTTCACGATTTCTTTCATCACCCGCTGAAGCGTATCCCACTTTCATCTATCTGTTTCATATTTTTCCAATCCGTTTCAGAAAAAGGTCGATCCATTTTAGCATTTGCAGATCTTTTTAAGGAAAAAGGCGGATCCGTTTCCAAAACCCCCGATCCCTCCGATATGGATTTGCCACGTTTCAGGGCCGTTTCAAACCCGTTTCCATTTCAAAAACTTGGAACACCATTTCAGGGAGGGCACCTGGCCGTTTCGGGTAACTTAGCTCGAAAAGCGTGCCCAAGACACAACAGAAAAACTGAACCTTTCTAACAGTAGTACGGCCCACACGTGTGAGTATTTAATGCTATAGATTGCCTCGAAAATCATGCCCATAATTCTTCCTCGATTTCTGTGCTATATGGTCTGTCTTTTAATGTTGTACAGATTCCTTGGGAAACGTGCCAAACCTGTCATAAATATTTCCTCGAATTTTGTGTTGTACGATGAGTAATTAATGTTGTACAACCACCTCGATTTCTGTGCCAAAAACTGACCTATACGGACTGCAATAAATGAACAACAATTTTCCTCAAAATTTGTGCTTGTACGGCCTGCATTAATTGTTATACTTGCTGCTGTATGGATTCTTGGAAAATGTGCCAAGCCTATCCTCCTCGATTTTTTTGTTAGGGTTTGTCTTCTTTCTCCCAAAGTCAACTTCTATTCTCTCCTTCTCCTCCTCTCCAAAACTCCTCCCTTGAAAAGTGAATAATAATTTAGTTTGCCTTGCCCACGTCCTCTTTGTTCATGGTAACTTCCTCTTTCAATCTAATGGTCCAGATTAGATTAAATGAGGGGTTCTCATTAAATGCTCAATTAAATAATTAATAAATGACATTTAGTGCACTTCATGTCATTTAATAAAGTGAGCACCCATTTTAATTAATCAGTCACTTGACTTTTCACTAAATGTCAACTTAGGATAAACCATGACTTTACCTTTTAATAAAGTGACTTTAAAAATATAAAGTGCATCTCACTTTATTAATTAAAAATGGCTAAGGGTCACCATTTAAAGTGTTCTTGTCCGCCCCAAGGCAACACTAGGTGAACAACACGTCCTAGGTAACTTTTCAACACTCCCTCTTACCAAGGAAGGTGTTCTTCACCACTCCCTACTTGTCTCTGAAATAGACATGCTTCCCTCTACCCAAAGACTTCGTGAGAATGTCAGTGGCCACCTACTCATCAGTAGAAGCATACTGCAACTGTACAACTCCTCTCTGAACATAATCCCTAATAAAGTGATATCTGATCTCAATATGCTTTGACCTGTCATGAAATACCGGATTCTCAGAGAGCTTGATGCAACTTTGATTGTCACAATCTATAACCGTAGGTCTCAACTCCTTACCAAATAAGTCAACCATAAACTTGGAAAGCCACAAAGCTTCACAACTAGCTTGATTGGCTTCCATGTACTCAACCCTTTGCAGAATTTAATGCAATGGAATTTTGCTTCCGACTGAACCGTAACACAACTATCGAGCCAAAACTGAAGCAACAACCTGAAGTGCTCTTCCGATCCGAGACACTACCTTCCCAATCTGAATCCGTGAAGCCAACCAATCCCACTCCATCAGATCTCATGTATTCCAAACCATAATCTACTATACCTACAAGATATCTGAAGATGTGTTTTGGGGCTGTCCAATGTACTCTCCTGGGCTCCACCATGAACTGACTGAGAGTGTTAACCACAAAACTAAAGTCTGGTCTAGTGTTGACCAGATACATCAACGAACCAATCAACTGACGATACAAAGTATGATACACCAACTCTCCCTCAGAAGCATGAAGCTTCGTCAAGTTGGTGGTCATGGGTGTAGACTAAGGTCTGCAATCCTCCATCCGAAATCTCTTCAGAACATCTACAACATATTTTCCTTGCCCCATGAAAACATGTCCATCCTCCTGCCAAATATCCATACCCAAATAGTAATGCATCAGTCCAAGGTCAGTCATCTCAAACTCTGAAGCAAGATCTTTCTTGCATGCTTCAATCAGGTGCTCTCCTCCTGTAATGAACAAGTCATCAACATATAGCAGAAGAATGGGCGGAACTCCTCCAACCACAATGTAGTATAGGTTAGGATCCGCCTCACTCTTCTGAAACCCAATTGAAAGCAAATAAGAGTCAATCTTGGAATACCAAGCCTGAGGGGCTTTCTTCAAACCATACAAGGAATTTTTCAACCTGCAAACATGTGAATCTCTCCCATAAATCTCAAAGCCCTGAGGCTAATCTAGGTATACCTCCTCCTGTAGAAAACCGTTCAGAAAAGTGGTTTTCACATCTATCTGATGAATCCTCCAACCCATCTCTACCACAATGGAGATCACTTCTCTGATCGAAGAAAATCTAGCAACTGGTGCAAAGGTCTCATAGTAGTCAACTCCCTCTACTTGTGAGAATCCTCGTGCCACAAACCGAGCTTTGTACTTGTCGATGTTGTCATCCGCAACGTGCTTGATTTTATAGAGCCACTTGGAAGTCACCACTGACTTCCCTTCCGATCTCGGAACAATCTCCCACACTCCATTCTTCATGATGGAATTGTACTCTTCCATCATGGCATCTCTCCAAACCTGGTGTGGGGTAGCCTCCTCAAATGTGGTAGGCTCGGAATCACTCAAGCTAGTCACCATCGCCATAAAACTGGAAAATCTCTCTTGTGTTTTTCTCTCCCTGACTTCCCTCTTGAGCGGTCCCATGGACTCAGCTTCCTTCACAAGATCCTTAATCCAACTTGGCTTACATTTCTTGGAAGTAGCTTCCTGTTGTAGACACTCCTCCAGAACCTCCTCATTTGACAATTGTCTCCCTGAAGAAGTACCTGTGGCCTGAGATCCTATACCTGGTGATCCTGAACCTGTACCACCCGAATCACATGAAAGTGAAACCTATGAACCTGTGACTCGTGAACTTGTCCCTATACCAGAAGTCCTTATAGACTGAGTCCCTGAAATTGATGATCCTATAACCTGTGACCGAGTCACTCCTGAAACCTGTGACCCTGTACTCTGACTCTATGATCTTGTCACCTGTGGAGACACAACCTGCTGCTCCTCCACCTCTGAATCATAAGACTTCCTGAAGGCTTTCTCCTCCTCACCAAAACTTTCCTCTGTGTAGGAAGGTATATGCGAAAAGCCTTCGAAGTCTCGTCATATCCAACAAAGATGCCTTTCTCCATTGTAGGCTCCAACTTTGTCCTCTTCTCAGAAGGGACATGAGAGTATGTAAGGCATCCAAATTTACGGAAGTAACCTATCTCAGGTTTCTTCCTGGTGAACATCTCCTCAAGAGTTTTACACCCCAATGCTCGGTGTGGACTCCTTCTCTAAATGTAAACATCAATATTACATGCCTCAGCCCATAGAAAGAAAGGAAGACTATGATCATGCAGCATGGCTCTAGCTGCTCCCACTATGGATCTGTTCTTCCTTTCCGCAAATCCATTCTGATGTGGAGTGTATGGAACTGGCAACTGCCTCCAGATGCCCTGCTGTCTACAAAACTCATCAAACTCCTTGGAATTATACTCACCCCCATTGTCTAACCTGAGTGCCTGAATCCTCCTCCTTATTTGGTTCTCCATAAGAGCTTTGAACTCTTGGAACCTCTGCAAGACTTCCTGAGATTGTTTACTTCTCAGAAAGTAGATCCAGGTCTTCTTGGAGTGGTCATCAATGACTTCCTGGAGTGGTCATCAATGAAACTGATATAGTACTCAAAACCTGTCACTGAAGCTGAAGACATAGGCCCACATAAATCTAAATGAATCAAATCAAGTATCCCAGCTGATCTGATGTCACTGCTCAGAAAAGTAGTCTTGGTGTACTTTCCCAAAGCACACCCTCTACACACACCACCCTATTATGTGTTGAACTGAGGAAAACCTGTAGACATCTCCCTCAACAACCTCAAAGTTGAATGATGAAGGTGGCCCATCCTCCTGTGCCACAACTCACACGTCTCGATGTGATTGCTAGTACGGGCTAATGCATGGTGAGGCTGATAGAGAAGCTTGTACAGTTTCCCACATCTCACTCCAATGGCACATGAAGTAGATGGTCTTGCTGCTCTGGGAAAGAGATAAACTTTCCCACCTAGAACACATACTCCAAAGCATCTATCCTTAATCGTGGAAACTGAAACAAGATTCTTCTTTAGCCCAAGGACATAAAGAACATCCCTCAAAGTCATGGACAGCATAGACTCCCTCTGAAAGGTGACAGTGCCTCACCCAACTGCTCTCACAACTGTTTTATCACCCAATACTACCTCAAGACTCAATCCCGTCTCAATCATCTCGGTGAACACATCATGGATACCTGTCATATGGCTCAAAGCCCCACTATCAATGTACCAAGTGCAAGTAGTAGTGGTAGCACTAAAAGAATGGCCAACCAATAACGAACACTGAATCTGATCCTCCATGTCACTCTCCATATCACTACCGGTGAAAGATGTCCTCTCTGTACATCCAGCATAAAGAGAGAAATCTCCCTCAAACCGTGAGGAAAAGTGATCCATCTCTACTGTCGCTATTGTCTGTTGCCCTTTCTTCTTCTTGTTCAGACACTATCCAGCATAGTGTCCAAACTTTTGACATGTGAAACACTTGATTTTACTCAACTCTTTCTTATGCTCACATGTATGTTGCTTGGCCCCACCCTTGCAACCCTTCTTGAACTTCTTCTTTTTTCCATTTGCTGCCAATGCCACATTTTCCTCATCATCCCTATGATGTAATGAACTTCCCTCTAGGTATCCTCTACATGTCTCCTCCTGCATGAAATCATCCCAAAGAAGATCCCATGTAGGCATGTTCTCTCGACCAACAATAATCTGCACAAACACACTCCATGGTGGAGTCACGCCATTTAAGGTTGTGCGTACCAACTCACTGCCCGATATGACCTCTCCAACAGCTGCAAGCTCATCCCTCACCTGTGTAATCCTGGTAATATAGGAAGCCATGCATTCCCCTTTACTCATGTGCACATTCTTCAACTTCTCTCGCAACACCATCTTCCTATTCTCATTGGAGCTTTGGTGTAAGCTAGTAAAAGATGTCCACATCTGAAAAGCATGTGTCTTCACTTAAATATGTGGGATCACATGATCCTTCACGGCATCAAGGATGATCCTTATTTCCTTCACATCTCTCTTCATGAAATTTGTCTTATCAGTAGCATCAGTAGGAACTGTCACACGATTTGTTGTTGTACTATTGACTATATCCCATAGTTCATTCTCCTCAAGTATCAACATGATTCTAGCCTTCCATGGGATAAATTTTGTAACCCCATCTAATATGTCCTCAACCCTAAGTCCAGAAACCATAGCTACAACCTGTATTGCTCAAGCAACCTGTTCAAGAACTTTTTCACAATTCTGGAATTTTTCTCAAAACCCTAATTTTCTGCAAATCTGAAATTTTTCTCAAAACCCCTTTTTTCTTCAAATCTGAAAAGTTTATGAGTGTTTAAATTTATGATCTTTAACTCCGCTCTGATACCATGAAAGTTTTTGGAATCCCAACCCGGTTTCAAGCTTGATAGCTTCTCTGCATGGTTTAATGCCCAAACCCCAGTATGCGCATTTTTAACATAAAAATGACTAAACTGAAACACATGAGATTCTTTTTCAAATTCAAACAACTTAGAAAATTTTAACTTTCAGCCAATAAACTCATACTCATAAATTTATGACAGCCCACATACATAAAAACTAACGCTAGTATTTTTTACCAAATAGGTCAGGGATAAAACCGCGAAGGGAAAACCTGATTGAGAGAGAATTTTATTTCTTCAACAAATTACAAAAAACAGAACAACAGTACTTATCTCAGCTTTTCATCTCGAAAAGCGTGCCAAAGACACAGCAAAAAAACTGAACCTTTCTAACAACAGTACGACCCACGCGTGAGTATTCAATGTTGCAGATTGCCTCGAAAATCATGCCCAGAATTCTTCCTCCATTTCTGTGTTGTACGGTCTTCTTTTTAATGTTGTAAGGATGCCTTGGAAAATGTGCCAAACCTGTCAAAAATATTTCCTCGATTTCTATGTTGTACGGCCAGCAATTAATGTTGTACAGCCACCTCGATTTCTATTCCAGAAAATGACTTGTACAGACCGCAATAAATGAACAGCAGTCTTCCTCAAGATGAGTACTCATACACCCTATGGCAACCTGTATGATCATCTATAGTCTCAACCATACCCGGACAATATAAAAATAATGGTCTGAAAATAATAATAACCATAAAAAAATACATCAACCATCATATGAAACCTGTGTCCACTATATGGAATCATCAAAGGTGTATCAAAAGACCACAAATCATCATCCTCGAACATCGTTGGTCCAACTCATCTCAGATCCCCATGGTTGACTTGGTCGAACTAGGTTTGACCAAGTCAAGGATGATCAAAATATGACCCAAGCTAGAAATGCCTAATGCTGCAAGTGCAAATGGTTAAAGCATGCTCTTTTAATCATTCTAATAGCAAGACTTGAAGTAGTAAGCATCATTTCACTGGCGGTTAACTAATAATTATATCAAGTATAAGTTCAAATAATCATTTACTCAAAATAGAACCTCAAGAGTATACTAATTCTGTAGACGTGACCATTTTGCTAGCAAAGAGTGAGGGTGAAGAATGCAAGGCTAGGATAAGGGGATGACTTAACTGACTCAGCACTCTGATACTTTGGATAAGGGAAAGAGAATACACACTTAAGCATATGTCAGATAATAAACACACAGGGAATAGCAGGGTCTTACAAATGGAATAAGTTGTTCAAATAGGTGCTTATTCAACCTTGGCAAATGTCTACAGCTCACATCCAAGCGGAATCCCGCTCCATGAGGATCTTTGCCAGAACCGTCGTAACTATGTGCACAACTAACCGTAACTTGAGGTTCTAGAGGACACTTAGAATTAGTTGTCCCTTACTCCATCTCACATCCCAACCCGTAGGCTCCATGAGGTATTTAATCATTACATTTAATTTATGGTCAGTAGTCTTTGGATTTAGCATACATTTAACCATTGCTTTTTAGGGATTTAGGACCCTTTGGATTTTTCATGTGCTTAGAAGCACAACTAATAGCAGTTTGCGTCCAGGGTGCTTTAACATTTCAATTTCCATAGCCCTCTTTCATTGTGCTGAGAAGCACAATTTTAATTTGTTTCCATGGGCTTGCACAAAAGATAAGATAATAGTGTCCATATGCATGTAATGATGGTAGTACTATTTTCTTTAGGTTTTAGCCAACACAACTCAAGCAACTAGGGGGATTATCCACAATCAAGGCCAAACATCATGGCAACTGACTAGAGTGATCAAGGTATCAAATACAACTCACCTAAGCTCAAGAAACAACACCAGCGGGTTCTCCTGGCCCAAAAGGATCAAGGCTTCGATAAGTTTTGTTTCCAATTCAGAGCCGAGACACAAACTAACAGGGATGTTATCCAACATAAAGGAAAAAGTGGGGAGGTCCTCCATATCACAGGCTGAAGTGTAAGTCGAGGTGAAAACCAAAGATGGAAGAGAAAACAGATGGATGGTGAAAGTGAAGGTGATGCCTACGCTAGCAAGCCATAAATGGTGGGAATGATCACGACCATACTACTAGGAGGGTAAAACCATCGAGTATAAACAGGAACTTCTAGTTCTGAGTAATAAGACCATTTAGATAATCAATAACAACAATATCCATATCATATATATATATATATACGACTAGATCATGACCACTAGATACTAATTCAAGCTACTAATATCGACAAAAGAGAAATACAATCATAACCAATGCACACTATATATATGTTGGGCCATATACATGTACCTGCCATCCGGATCATCTATAACCATTAGATACACTATTGCTGTTGAAGCTCTGGGCACTGCACTTCTTTGTATGGGATAAAAGGTCATCTCGGTCATCAAATCTGAGGACAGGACTACAAAATATTTGATGCCCCAAGGCTATCTGATCAATGTACTCCTTTTCCCAAATTTGTGGACAGGACTGCAAAATATTTGATGCCCTAGTTTCTTCAATTTCTACAGCATATTTGTCCGGTCTTAATTATGATGCATCTCAGAAATTTCTACTCCTTAAGGTCTGAAACTTTGTTTTGAGATAGTATGATCTATCCTCTATCCAATTCCACAGGTTCGAGAAGTATTGGATTCACCAAGTAGGACTTATGCTAAGTTTCCCAAGGTGACCTGTTTATGGACTGTTTCCGTATAGCGAACTTGTAAAGATTGCCAGATGTCACTGTTTCAACTTCGGATTCTGAAACTAGCACCAGAGAAACTACAGTTTGTTCTCTTTCTGTAACATCTTACTAAATTCAATTTGGATCTTGCTCTCCCTAGATATTGCATTTCTCCCTAGGTCACTTGTTTAAAACTGAATTCTGGAAGAGGTTGGAACTGTAATCTGCATTGAGCATATCTCGTAAAGTATAATGAATCTAAGGCTGAAACTCGCACACAAGGTACATGAACATTTCATCTTCAGCCTGTCCAAGTTTTAGATCTTGAAACTTCACAAAAAGGTATTTATAGCGAAAATTCCAAGATGACTAGTTTCTGGAAATGGAAACCCTAGTTCTGCACTTGTAGCAACTGCACAATGTTCTCTTTTAGGCTAGCTTTAAAACCATGTTATATTTTAAGTGCAATAACAATAAGGATCACTGAAATATAAATAAGCACAACATAGACAATAGTACACAACAAATTTATCCTGGGAAAACCCTCTTGGGGTAGAAAACCCAACAAACTTCTTCTATATAGATTCGTCAGAATGTACAATAGTATCCCTCCTGCAAAGACCCAAAACAAGAAGATTCCAAAAGAAGCTACTCTGAATGACTCTCTCTCTCTACTCATGCAAATTGGATGAGTCAGTGGAGTGTATAAATTAGGAGGGAAAGCCTCCTATTTATCCTAAACAAAACACTTATCCTTTTTACTAATTAGTTAGGCTTGACTCACCTAACTAGGCCGACCTGTACACTTTACAATAAAATGTTATTTTCTAGATCTTCCCAGGCCGACCTAACAGTTAGGGTTTACATTGACTCTTTCAATGACTTTTACATAATCAATTACATCAATAATACTCCCCATAGGGTGTACAATACAAATGATACAAATAACACAAGTAATACAAATAAGAATATCTTTTGAAGTTACATTCTTCAACAATATAGCATGGGTGTCCACTTGGGTAAATTGTCACAGTTTCAGTGAGGGTAACAAGTTGATCAAGCTATGGATGTGAAAAAATCACAATGTTGGGCTTTACTAGTAGAGATCCTTTCTTGACAGTTGAGCATGTTTTCCATCCTAGAGTTAAATTCTTCATCATTTCATGCATGCTCTCCATCATCTCATTGGGATCTTTGCTAGGCTCTTTTACTTTTTTAAACTTGAGCTCAAATCTAGAAGAAGAGGCACTAATTAGGTCAAAGAAATTTTACTTCCCCATGGAAGCAGCATTTGCCTCAGCCTTTTTAGCATTGTCTTGTGCCACTTTTAGGTTGTTAGGGTCTTTATCTTTCAAGTGATAGCCAAGGAAACCCTCATATGTGTTGAGGTAATGAATTAAGACACCTTTCTCAGGTGGCCTAATGTTATTTGGAATGTTGGCCACTATCTTGTCAAAGCGAAGGTTGAATTCATGGACATACTCGTTCTCTTTCTTTTTGATTTCAAAGAGTTGGTTCAAAAGGAAACGCCCATCTAACTTGACTGACCACTCATGCTTAAGTTTTTCAATGAAGACATCATATCCTGTGATTGATGATGCAGGAAAATGGTCAAACCACTTGCGAGCATCACCCTCCAAGGATGCAAAAAGACCCCTCATGAACACATCTTCTTCCTTAGCCCCGTAAGCTTCCATGTGAGCCAAACATTTTCTATGTGGTCCTCAATGGAGGTCGCATAGTTCCCATTGAACTTTGGGATCTTTTCAAAGTACTTGTCGGGCATATCATGGGGGCACCAAGGACCTGGGAAAAGTCTAAAGGTGAAGCTCTAGCCTTATTTCCAAAAGCACGAGCAACGGGAGGGTTGTTTTGATTATTGTTTCCAGAATTAGATTGATTTCCAGCCATTGAATTTGGCGGACTTACGTTAAGATTAGGATTTGGAGATGAAGGAGGAACCGAATTGGTTGAAGGAGATCCCAAGAAACGGTTTGGAGAATCACAATTAACAATTTTCCAAAAGAAATTAGATGATTGAGATTTAGGATCTCTTCTATGATAAGTGAGTGGGGTTCCTTCCGATTGATTTAGATTAGATTTACTTCTACAGTCGTAGGGATGCTTATGAGGTCGTTCCTCAGCGGAGTCACGATTTGGAGTCGCCAGGTAGACTTTTAAACTCTTCTACCGAGATGAATGTCGTTAAAATGCAGGGAGAGAGTGAGACACAAATAGATGGATATGTTTTAATTAAGGATTGAAATGATAACCATCTAGATTAATCCGGATGTGATAAGATACGAGTTATGCATGGATAATCACAGACACCTAAGGTAAGCCTCTACCTCCCCGACAACGGCACCAAAAATGTTATCACACAACTTGTAGTTGTCCCTAAAGGTATCCCATCTGGGATGGTAGAGGAGATGGACAACTAAAGAGGTGACCCAAGAAGTACAACGGTTCCCAATGCAAGCTGGGTGTCACGATAACCGAGGCACTCTTCACTTTAGATCAAGAAGAATCAAGACCAAGGGGGAGACCTAGCCAATCAATGAAGATTAGCTAACACAAAGGTTCCTAGGGAAATGTGTAAGTAGGTTACAGAAACCAATGCGTGAGGATTAAGTGGACCAAAGAGTTTAAGATGTGGTTGAAGAGGCTTAAGAGGTGACAAGTCTTTCAACCAATGAATGACTAAGGCCACTTATGAAGACCAAATGGATAAATCTAGCACCATGAAAATACACAAGTGGGGCCCACTCCTTAAAAAGTGGAAAATGGTCCAAATAGGGCCCACTTGGTTGGATTAGGGGTGAGATGGAACTAAGTGGATGAGATGAGGTAGATCTATGGATCTAAGATGAGATAGACAACACCCACATATGAGATCTAGGAAAAAGGCCACTAACCCAAGGAGTGTGAATTGCCCAAGGGAGACTAGTGCCTTGAGATGAGGGGGGAAATGGAGTCCAAATTATGCCAAAATGTAGATTGGGGTAGTTTAGGCAATTATCAAGATGGGTTTAGGATCGCATGCCCCAATATGAGCTAGATCTCCATAGATCTAAGATGCAAAATGCATCACCAAGTGACCCAAGTGGGGCTCAATCCCTCAAATTGAGGAATGGGGCCCACAAGGTGAAAATCAACAAGGTGAAGCACTAGGGGTAGGTTATCAAGGTAGAACAATGCAAATCAAGTGGGATATCACCTACCCATGTAAAGGATCTAGCCCAACTAGCCTTCCCCAAGGAGTGCAAATTGCATCAAGGAGGGCTAGGTGCCTTGAAAAGTGTGTCAAATGAAGGCCAATTGCCACCAAACTATAGATATGAATTTACGTGGATGCTATAGAGGTGGGTTCTTTTTATTATCCCCTAAGCTAAGTTAGATCCAAATAAATCTAGAAAAAGGTGAAAAATGAGGGTTTTGATTTTAAGGGTTTGATTACCAATGAAGAAGAAGAGATGGATCTAAGTACATACCTTATAGAACATACCTCAAATGCTTGTGGCCACTTTGCAAATTGATAGCATTCCCCTGTGTATATTCAACAGTGAGATCTAGTGCTCCAAGCCAAAACGTCCTCCTCCAAAGATCCAAATCGTCCTCCTCCTACAAGACAAGATCAAGTGAAACAAGCCAAGTAAGAAAATTATTAAAATGATGAAGAGATGTAAGAGAAAGCATCAAATATGTCACAAAGATACAATAATGATACTCCCTGTCACAAACATCAACCCAAGAGAAGATATGTGAGTCCCCTCAACAATAGCCTCCTTCAAATCGTCCTCCTCTTCACCAATTCGGCCTCCCTGCATAAAAACAACGTGTAGCCCAAGATCCACAATGATACATAGAAGAGATATTGTATATTCAAAGTGCAGAAGAATCCATCAAGACAAGAGAAGTAGATCCACAAAGAAGTATTCTATTTCAATCTTCAAGAGCTCTAAAGGTGATTTACAATGAGGGAGGTCTCCTCCTTATATAGGATAGTAAAGACCAAAACCCTAGATCTCAAAACCACTTTTGAAATGAGTGGTTAAGATTAAAAGATCTCATAATCTAATCAATGGCCAAGATGAGCCAAACATAATATCACATGGATCACTCAAAAGTAGGGTGATGTCATCCCTAAAAAAGACTAAGGAGGGTGACATCATCCCTCAAAGGGGGCTAAATAAACATGGGCCCACCTAATATGACATGGACATGACTCAAGAAGCTCATGGTGGGGCTAGGAGGCATCAATCCTTACTAGCTCATCCCCATGGCACAATAATATAAAATAATAGGACCGTGAGATGTCAAATAATACAAATGATCAAATCGTGTCCTCAAAATCTATGAGAGACATGCAGTAAAAGGCCTCCTGTGGCCACTGTGGACCCCACTGACTGATGCCAACTGACTGGAAGATGGGGGGTTCACCTTGGAATACCTCTGTGAAGACCAAATGCCAAAACCTTTCCTCAATTTCCCAAATCGAATTCCTCAGTGACCCTTTTATTCCATTTTTAATCCTCTTGAAAAACCCTGAAACTGCTCAAACTACCACCCAGGGTGCCTGCGCTATCAAACTAAGGGAACCAAGGTGTCTAGAAGGGGGGTATAATGGTAAAATCAAGTGGTTGGACCACCCCTTCAAACACATCTCCCTAGGCAACGAATGGCCTCCAAGCCTCTGCTGGACAGGCTTGGTCAACATGCCCAAAACTGGTCAACAGGTGGAAACCTGCATCTATCACTGTCAGAAGTGCCCGAAACTGAAGGACAAGTGTCTCAATGGATCTAGATGACCCAAATCTACTACAAATGTGTACTCATACACCATGGGTTGACCTGGGTCAACAGTAGGGTCCACCATATCCAGACAGTGTAAAATCTAATGATCTGGAAATAATAATAAAACTGTTGAATTGCATCAACCACCATCTGAAGCATATGTCCACCATATGGAGTCATCATCAAGAGTATGTGGGACCATCAATCATCATCCATAAGCATACATGGTCCACATCATCACGAATCCCAAGAATGACCATGGTCAAACTATGTTTGACTAGGTCAAAATATAACCAAGGACAAGATTATGACAAAGACTAAGACATGTTCCTTTAGATCATATTCACAGCTTAACTTAAAGTATAAACATCATTCTGTGGCAGTTAATACATATATATATTTCAATGTTATTTATATTTTACTTGCACAAAAACTTTAATGACATACTCACCCATTGGACATGGTCTAACTGCTAGCTAAGGATGAAGGCTAAGAACAAGGCTAGGCAAAGGGGTGACTTGACCAAAATCAACTAGATGACACTTTAGACGGGGAAAGGGGGAGCTACACTTTGTGCTGGACAAAATGACAAAGCGAAGGGTTGTGCTTCACAAATGGATAAGTTGTTTAGAAAGTGCTTATTCAACTTAGGCACCATGTCTACATCAAGCTGATCCAAGTTCATTAGGATCATTCATTTCATTTCCATGGCCTTTTTGGCCTATATGACCCCTCTGGGATTTCACATGTGCTAAGAAGCACAACTAATCCCAGCTTACATCCGGGGCATATTCACATATACAAGGTCAGCAATAATAGATATAACTTTTAAGTAACATTTGCTTTTTGAACCTTTTCTATACCCTTCGCAGGGTATTTTAGCAATTCATCGCTATAACGTTTATTCACGTGTGTTAAGAAACACATTCTAGAATTTTAAGTTCACAGGCTTTCATCATACATTTCCAATATAAGTAGTACATGAGCTTTCAGTTTTAGCCAACAACATCTCAAGTGACTAGGGGGACTTCTGCACAGTGCCAAACATCAGGACAACCGACCAGAATGATTTAGGCATACAATCCAACTTACCAAAGGAAAGTTTTGTCACCAACTCAGAGCCGAGACACAAAACAAACATGGATGCGATCCAACACAAAGTTAGAAATGGGGAAGTCCTCAGTATCAAAAATTCAAGAAGGCAAGTCAAGGGTGAAAGCCAAATAAGGAAGGTCATGAATGGATGGAGTCAAGTGAAAATGGTGCCTAAGCTAGCAGACATGAATGTTAGGGAAGGCCATATCTATACTCATAGGAGGGTAATAAAACCAATGAGTTTTGTCAAAAAACCTAAGTGTGCAAGTAATACATCCATTTTATATTCATAACATCATCCAAGATAGTTCATTTTATTTCAAATAGTACTGCCACATCATGAATCATATACCAAGTCAATGCTATGAAGATGACTAAAACAACAAGATAGTAATCCAAAACCAATAATTAGAAGTCCATCAGTCACATCATATCATAATAATCATCAATAAACATTTGAAACACAGTTGCAATATAATCATTGGGAACTGAACTGAAACTGTATGGAACAAAGGGTCACATCGGTCATCAAATCTAAGCTCTCAAGGCTCAACCTTGGCACAAGGTCTAACAAAAGTCTAATACAATATACTGCTCTTATCCATGAGTAATCACAAATAAAAAGCTCATCATAGCTGATCTCTGTAAAAGCAAAGCTCTGAAATGTGCAGATATCTACTCAGCAAGTAGCCCAGCTACTATGGTGTTATAACAGTTACATCATGGGGTAGGGTATGTATAACTTTGTATACTTTAGCATGTGACCTTAAAGTATTATTATTATTATTATTATTATCGTGAACCGAAATGGAACTGTTTTTCGACAGTGAAGGGGGTTATCTTTATCAGTTTGTGAAACTAAGCCTCAAGATGTGGTGTGGCTCATGGGACCGTTGACCCTTTACACCAATTCCATGGAGTTGTTTCATAAGATGACCACCATTCTAACATTCAAGTGGACCGAATTTGGAAGTAAGTTCATCATGTTGGATACTCCCCTTTAATCATGTGTATAGAGAAATGGTTAAAGTTTGTGGGTTTGGTCTTCCTTTATTCATGGTTTCCGAGGAGCTAAGTGGGATTGCTTTGGATATGAAGATGGGTTGATTTTTATTTGTTTGTGCACCTTTGTGGAAGATCATGAGGTCTTAGGGTTAGTCAAACCCTCACTTTAAAAGTATTTCCCTCTTTATATTTTGTGGGTTTTCATTCTTATGGAATGATGCCTTGGACATTAAGGAGTTAGTTACGATGGGATTTTGTTCTTTATTGGAAATTCCCTCCTTATGGATCTCATGTATCTCATACACTGTACTCGTGGCCTTTGAACACTTTATTTTTTGTTTTTATGTTATGAGTTTGTTATCTTTTAGTGGGGTTTTTGTCGTTTGTTTACTCCACCCTAGGCTAGATCTAGGAAATAATTATTATTTTATTGTAAAGGAAGTTGAACTCTTGAACTACTGTTTTATGTAAAGGGAGATTCTTCCTCATCTGAACTCATGGTAGGATTTTGAGATCCCTATCTCTCCTTTGGATCCTAGTTGTCGTATCTTTATGGAGCATTTTTTAAGTGTAAATGGTTTCTTCTTTGGGTTTTCTTAATGGCTGAATATTGGAGTAACATGTATCTTTTGGCATTGTAAGGTCTATTAATCTAGTTCATAGAAGGGCAAGCTTCTCCATTGGTTTAAGTGTAAGTATATTCTATACTTATGTCATGCTTTAGTTTTGTAACTTTAATATGTATTTGGCATCTTAGGAGGGGTAATAAACAAGATTGTATAGGCTACAGTTTAAGCTAGGTTTCTAGATTGAAGGTGTATGCTAAGGAAACCCTTCCTAGGTGAATTTTGCAAGGAGCTCCAAAAGTTTGGGTTACCAATTTGTCATGCTTTGCATGGGTTCCAGCCAAACATTTTTAAATAATGCCCGAGTAGCATCCAAAGACTATATATGCCCTAGGGATTGGCACTAGTCTTCATAACACTCCCATCACCTATACTACAAAGAAGACCTCAAGTTTTGCTAAGGCTAACTATTCAAATCACCTTGTGCATCCATTTCCATAACCGAGCAATCCCGAGATAGGTGGTTATCCTAGGGAAGACTGCACTTGAGTTGGAGAAGAGCCAACATGAAGTGCAGATAGGTGGTTATCAAGGTGAAAGTGGGTAACACCTCTAGGTTATAGTTTATAGTTGGGATATCCTAATCTTTGGGGTTTTAATCACACATGCTAGCTCACGCTATAACATTTTGAGGAGAAGCAAGAGTTCTATTTTGCATTAAATCTTCAATTCAAAAAAATTCTACATCCTCATGCAAAGTGCTCCTCTCATTATCTACCACATCTCCTCGTGTTTCCAATGCTCCTCAACACTCATCTATCATGCCTTGTAGTATGTGACAACCTTTGGTGGGGTAAATTTTTTATGAAAATGGACTCCTAACACATTTTGCCCTATTGATCACATTTGCGTCTTCAACCCAAGCATCCTCAAGTCAAGTATCCAACCTCCAAGGTGTATGTCACATGGTCTCATGCTCTTAGGGGTAAGTGCCCTCCTCCAAGTTCCTAGAGCTCATCCTCCTAGGTAGGTACCTCTCCTAACCAAGCAGTCAACTACCCCATTGTGTGCACCCAATGGGATAGCCATCATGCCGCTTAGGATAACAACTTCTTAGGTAATTGCATTATGCTATCACAATCCACAATCAACCATCCACTCAAACTGAGCCATCCATATATCCAAGCATCACTAAGGGACTAGAATACATTTCCCTCTCCTAGCTAAGAGAAATACTTTTGGGGTAATCCTCAAAACTTAACATGTGGGATAACAATGCGGTTTTATTTGGCCCTTTGGTTCTTCCAAGGAGATTGCCTAAACAAGCTCTTGGCACAAATATAGTGTATATAACTGCCAATGAGCCACCCACACCCTATAACTTTTACTGATTATTAGTCTCATGCATGATACAACAATGCAACCAAACCCCTCTCAACTACCACCATCATCCTCCACCTCCCCACATCCATCATTGTTCTCCTCCACCACTAATTGCTACATTTCAACACCCAAGTCCCAACCTTATTCACTCCATTATGGCACCTCCAATCTCCTCTCCAACCTTTGTTCCTTGTCCCCCATTCCTTTCATACCCTTCTTCACCAATGATCACACTTATTATGATCCTCCTACGAGTGATATTGGCACCACCCTCCCAACCTTTGAGCATCTCTACCCAACTACCAAACTGTTCTCCATCCTCCCTGGTCACCCCCACACAAGCTGCTAAATATTTTATCTGAGCCATGCCAAACCCCTACACAACACAAGATGGTAATAGTAATAACAACAATAAACTAAAAGGCTATGTGAAAGATCTTGGAAGAACATGTATCAACTCTTGTAACAAGGATAGTGCTAGAGTTCCTTGGCTTGTGAGATGCAAGTAAAGAGTGTGTGAAGCTTGTAAATATGGAAGTGCTTGAGGTTAGACAGTTGAAGTGATGCTAGCTTGTCATTGAGCTCCTTGGAGAGGCTAGTATAGCTTCGTGGGATACCTTCCTTAGATGAAAATTTGGATCTAAATGGTGTAGTTATATTTTGGTTGTTAATTAATATCATTTCTAGATCTACATAATTGATTCCATCATGACCTAAGGTATTTGTATTTCCTAGTGTTCAAGTATTTTGCAGTGTTTATCTACTTGAACTTGCCTAGACTAGTGGGGTATGGATTTAAGATATTTGCAAGGGCATTTTCGAATCTCTCAATTCATCCCTAAGGTTGAAACTTCAATATGATAAAATGCATGACCTCATTGATTTGAGGTGAAATTTTTTAATTGGGTAAAGTGCAGATTTATTAGTTAAGATTGCCTTGTTCACGAAATTTCTACAAGATTGATATATGAGCATGCCATTTCACACAAAGCCTGCTTCCAATCAGGATATGAAACAAGAGAATCCATCCAAAGATACACTACATACCCAAATCCTTACCTTCGCCTCTCTAGATGGAAGGTGATGATAAATTAAAGCATGTCTGGAGGATGAGACTAGTAGAGAAAGAAAATTCATGATAATTGTCCAAATCATACCACCGCCTACTATAAAATATCATAGGTGTCACAATAGCCACTATGCTAGTAGAAAAGGAAAGATAAAGGAAGAAAACATTGGGGAAATGTGGCAATTGCAAGGAAGATGGTCCAAAAGGGCTACAAAAGACTTGATTAAGTCTAAAACTTGCATCTAAAACTGGTAAAGTGTCAAAAGTTAGACAAGGAGGAGCTCCAAAACATAAGATAAAAATAAGAAAAAAATACAGGAGAGTGGTTATCTTAAACCCATTAGGGATCAAGGGATACCAAAGAGATAAGGGAAAGGATATTAAGGGCCTCAAAGCACAACAATAAATTCTTGAGAGAGTTGTGTGATTTGGGTTGAGAGGGGAAATGGAAATTATGATGAAATATTGGGTAAAATTGATCACGCAAATGTGATCAATAGAGAAAAATGTGTTAGGAGCTCCATTTTCATAAAAAATAAAACCAACCAAAGGTTGTCACATACTACAAGGCATGATAGGCAATAACGAAAAATAAAAAGTCTTAGAAGTGAAATCAAACAAAAGCTATCTCATATGATCACGTGTCAAGAAAATGTAATATATGCGTTATCACTAAAAAGGACAACGACATGTTTTACGAGGAAAAGGAAGCCAAGATGAGTTTGTCAAGCAGAGCAAAATACGGGAAAATCAAGGTAAAAGGAGTAAATGTAAATTTATTTTACTGTTTATCGAGGAGCGCAATAGAGGGATTCAAGGACAACACCGAATCTCTAACCTAAATTACCAATGAAATTTAGTACATGAAGAGGGAATGGGTGAGGAAAATATGAAAATAGCATGTTACTACTTGAAGGATTCTGATAATCGAGTTGCAGATGGAATTTCAACAAGAACAACCACCAAGTATATAAACATGCTTCCAAAACTAGGCCATCATTCACCGTTTCCTCTTTTGGCATTGTAATATTTTATGAGAGATCTAGAATCTAAGCATGAAGTAATACATTAATCACTTGCAAACAAATAGTTGAAAGAAGAGTAAAATTGCTGCAAATAATAGTTCTCATTAATATCTAAAAGCTATTGCCCATTGAATAATGATCAATGAGTCAATACATATAGCTTTCTAGAGTGATATTTTAGGAAAGAAAGCCACGCAAGGCATGCACCCAAATCTCGCCATAAAGTAAGGAATAAAGCAGCTAGGTTAAGCTTAACTGCACGCAAGCACAAAAGCATTAAATCTATCATAAGTGAAGAAAGCAACTAGAAAGACTAGAAATTGCAAAAATTAGCAAGGGTGCTTATACAATGTGCATGTACACCAACACCCCCCCTTAAGCATAACTTAGGTGAGTATGATGCACCAAAATTGGGTCATGGAAATTATGTAGCCATTTTAGATACCCAAGTACAAAAAAATATCCTCATAAATTGAGACGAGGAAAAACCTCATGGAAAAAACCCCCTCTCAAAAGAGGATGGTGCTGAGGAACTAGAGAGCATGTTGTGTGTTACCGGACAAACTAGCAGAGCTAGTGTCTAACAAGCAAATATGAAGGAGAGTGTGACCCAATGTCACCTCAGTCACACTTCCACAAACTTCTAACGAGCATCGTGACCTCCTAAGGGAGAGACCTTTTACTATTCTGCAAGACACTTGGGCAACCAAATTATATCTTCTACACAATTGTATTAGTGAACAGGTCCTTATGGGGTCAACTAGAGAATGATGAAAACATACTATATCAACATGAAGGTCGTCGATGTAAAACAAGTGTATCAGTGTCAATAGCAAAGCATTATCCACACAACATTGATGTGATCATTCATCTAGTGAACAAACAAAGTATGTGTACTGCTATAACAATGGTAATTAAAGATATCCAACAATGTTCAACAGTAACAGTGGATTTATGACAATAATATTAAGCAATAGACAGTCAAGTAATTATTAAACAATTTTAATATCCAAATAGTGTTTGGTATCATGCAATACGTGCCACACCAAATTCAACTTGAAGAAATATCTTGTAGCAATTTGAGTGAATTATCAAGGTGTGATATATGTCTTTTTATAGCATGCAAACAGTGTCATTCCATCTAATTATTGGACATTACTTATAGGCTTTTGTTATGAGTGCAACCAATCAAATGAAGACAAGCATCCAAGCAATATGTTATATTTAATGGCAGCAAACTTTAACAGATCCAACCTCCTTGATCAGACCAATAAACAATCATGTAGCTTTCCTTTATATCAGTTACAAATTAAACATTCGTAACAACCTTCATTAAACAGTTGATTATATAATATTTTGCTAACCCTTTGATGTCTTTTTGATGTCTTGTTTTGACAAGTTTTGAGGGAAGCACAAAGTGTGATAGTCTGCTGCTACAATAGAATTCAGAAATGGGGCAGAAAAGGGGTAGCAATAGCAAGAGGGAAGGATAAAGATGGAGGGCGAGGGTTGGATAGGATGGAAGAAGGGGGATGGATAGGAAGGAAGAAGGAAGGCCGAATTAAAGGAAGGCCTGAAAAGGCAAGGCCAAGGGTAAAAAGGAAAGGGCCGAGGGTTGATGAGGGAAGAACAAGGGAGGTCGAGGAGGAAAAGAAGCCCTAAGGCTGTAAGGTGGAAAAAGGAGCAGGCCGTGGGTGTAAAGAAGGAGAATTAGGGTTCTTAGGGAGAAATAAGAATAGGATTACCTGGTTTTAGGAATTTTAATTGTTTTTAGGTTTTTAGGGCCTCCACAAATTTCGCCCGAGGGTTTTTTAGGAATAAATAGTAAGGCCAAATTTGTAGGAGAGAGACGAAATTTTAGGGAGACCAAAAATTTGAAAACAAAAAATATTGATTTTTTAGGGTTTAAGACATGAGATCGCAGACCTATTTCTAACCCTAATTCTACCATGAAAATGCAAAATTACACATGAATATGCAAGTAAAATTTGATAAATTTTGATCATTAGGGTTTTAATGGATGTAACCATAAACCCTAGACCTAGAGGAGAGGTGACCAACCTCCCTCTTGGATTAATCTTCTCTTTGAATCCTAAACTAGGGATTCCTATAACAACCTCTAGGGTTCGTGATAGGAGCCTAATCTAGGGAAAAATTAGAGATCCAAGGCCAAACTAGGGAAAACTTTCTCTAGGGAGCGTTTTCCACCAAGCAAAGAAGATAGAAGGCAGACAAGAAGGCATAAATCAGAAGAAAAAAAAATGGAGCTCTATGGCCACCATTCAATCATCAAAAAGCAAGAAATCACCTACCTTCACCAAGCAAGGCCTAAACAAGACTTACTTGAGCTTTGCGTTGTTCAAACAATTCCTAGCATCCACCATGCATGAGCAAAACCTTAGAAAAACATCCAAGTTTCATCCACAAGCGAAAGAAGAGAAAACTTTAAGAGGTGTGCGTCACATCCAAAGATCCTATCTTGGGTAAAAGAGCAACATAATGTAATTTATCCCATGAGTTATCATTTACAAATGAAGTGAGGAGTTTTATTTATAGTGTTCTCAACTCACTTTTACAAAATAACCAGGATGACAAGCCAAATATAATGTCAATGTAAAAATATAACATGAAATAATATAAAATAGTATAAAAGATGGCTAAAAGGTGGCTACCTGGGGTATTTTCCCCCTAGGTGACCAAAAACTACTAAAAATAGGTAAAACTGAACAAAAGGCTTCACTCTGAAAGGTGGAGTGAGCAAGGGGGATCATCGTGCCCCATCTAACCCTAATAATGTTGAAAAACCCTCAATGTCCCCCCTCTACAAGACTATGGGCCTGATGACCAAGGATGATGGCATCACTGAAAATGCACCAAGGAGAAAGGGTGAACTGCTGGAAAGGGGCCAGGATGGGTGCATAGGGTGATCGAAAGAGGAGGCAAGTGCCTCAGAGATGAAACATTGTAACCTATGTAGAAAACAAGTAGGGGATCATGTGACCCAATGACCTGTCCCTAGGAGCCCTTGACACCAACCTCAGGGCTACAAGCCCCAGAATGAGGCAATCACCAATGCCACTAAGCCATAGTACTCCAAGAGGAACAATCAAGGGGTTCGGCCATAACCAAGCCTCAAAACTTTAGATAATACCCCCATCCAAGCCCTAAAGAAGAAAAAAAAACGACCCCTCTCCTTAGGAAGATGTCTGAAAGTGAGGAGGTATAGGTACTGCGTAACACTGTGAAGAGGATCTCCTCCTTTCTTCATGTGAAGTAGTAGGTGAAAAAGTGGCTGCAATCTAGGTGTGTCTCATCTCCTTGCTTTTGTCTTCATCAAGTGGCTCTTCAAAATGATCAATTGGTTTGATGTCCCTGATATTATCAAATCTTTTGAGATTGTGTTTCTCAAGGATACTATGCATTGAGCAAGCTTCTTTTTCATGCATACATCATCTCCATGATTGGGTTTCTTCCAATAAGAACATACCACTTTAACTTTCTTGGGTTTCCCACCTGTTACGCCTCAGAGCTATTCTACTGTTCTAGCAGGGCCAAAGCCTAGAGCAAGGGGTCTAAAAAATTTATTGTAAAGGCCAAAGTGGTTTATATTGCATGGATATTTGGATTAGTGGTTGTTGTCCCCCTAGATTGGTCATTTTAATCTCCCTTGGTTTCACTCTTATAAGTACTTGGCTTTGTGGCACAGCTGAATGCCCCTTCAGTGTGTGGACGTCCCCACCATGCAGGGCTTTAAACCCATGTGTTGGTGTCCAGGGCTTCTAGGGGTGACCCACTAGGGCACATGACCACTTTGCTTTTGTTATGCAGAGGTGATTGCGTCTTGTAAAGGGTTGTTCTCCCCTATTTAGCTCACCTCCTTCACCCAATTGGACCTCATTCTTGCACAGAGAAAACCCTCCTCTAGCTCTTTGGCCTATGATGTCATCCTTCCACAGTTAAGCCTACAAGCTTGGAAAGGGGGGCATTGAGGGATAAACAACCCTTTGGGGTTAGTTTATCCCTCAACGCCCCCCCTTGGCTCGCTATTTCATCAAGTGAAGCCTCATTTTGGTCTACTTTCCTATTTTATATCTATTTTAGGTCTTAATCCCCAACTTGTGGGGGATTTACCCTAAAAGTAGTCTAATTTTATTTTAACTTTATTTTAAACTTGTAGGCTCAAAAATTAAAAAGGTTTAGGATGAAATCATATAAATAGATCACCTCACCTCATTGTAAAATCATAAGACAAGGGTTCAAATATGGTTTTTACTCTCTTTCTCCTACTCTATGAGTCATTAATGTGATACGCACTTCCCTTGGGATGAATTCTTGGGCTTGAAGGTGGATGAATGATGTTTTAGGACTTCTTTTTACACATGCAAATGGTTGATGCTAGACTAGTAGGAAGAACTCATGCACAAGTGTGATCTAAGTTCTCTTTTCTTGCTCATTCTTATTAAATGTTGGTAAGTTATGCTCCTAGCTTAGTTGAATGGTGCATTTTGTTGATTTGTTAGGGATTTTTGTCAACATTTTGTCAACTTCTGTATGAAAGGAACGTCCTCCATAGGATTTCTCTATTGTTATTTGGGGCCTTGGACTTCTTCATTCGCCCTAGTTAAGCTCTCCCACCGAACCCTAGAGGTTGCTAGGTGATGCCCTAGTTTGCAAATGTTAAAGGACATTTCAAGAGAGGGACGCTGATTTCTCAATGCCCTAGGGATTGAAATAAAAATCATAGCCCCTTTTCTTGTCACTAAATCACTCATCCTTCCAGCATTTTATTGTATTTTATTTTGGCTGCAATTTGTTGCATATAAACCCTAAAAATCTAAAAAATTACAAACCCTATAAAAATAGAAAATTCAAAAATAGAAAATAATTAGAAAATTACAAAACTGATCCACAAACCTAGTGCACCTTGGTGGATTTGACCACAAATCTAAAAAGGCGTCTTGATCTATCCACTCGGATACTCCAAGCTGCCAAAGCGAACCTTACTGTTGATTGTTAAAAAGGATAGGGCAGACCTCATTTCACAGGTTTGATTGGTTGCCTCAATTCGCCCTATCTTGGGGTGTCTACCTCACAAGGCCGAGACTTTTCTACAGTCTTCAGAGCATTTTTTAATGTTGATATTCATTGTACAAAACAACAGAACCTAGTCCACAGTAACAGCCTCATTTCAGTAACTTAATTTCAGTGGATAAGGAATTTGTAATGTACTTCAGATTGTGGTAAATTATTGATGACATGCTGATGACAATTAATAAAACTGATTTAACTCCTTCCATTTGTCCTTGTGTCTCTATTGCTGATTTTTTACTCCATACAAGGCACCAATCTCTGCTATAAAGGTTGTAGAAGGGTATTTGCTTGTTGGTGTTTGCAGGTACCCTCAAAAGGGCTCTCCCCTGGGTTTAAGAGTTACCCAAAGGAGTTGAGAGGCTGGGTTGAGGTGACATTTGGGCCTAGACCTCTCCCATGTGATTACCATTCACCACTACACCAACCATGTTGTGTTGTTAATTCAATACTGCTAGTTTGAACCAACGTTACTTGGAAGCGGGAGCAGGAGCCGGAAGCAGAAGCAGGAGCGGGAGCGAAAAGTAAAATTTTCAAAAGATTCTGGTTTGGGAGCATTTCGGGAGTGTTTTTTTATATAATATATATTATTTATATATTATGATGCGCATATATGTCAACAAATGCATGTAGAATGTTGAATTAGTTATGGAAAGCATAAAAACATGAACTAAACAATAATACCATATAACATCATTCTATGGATACAGGACCTATGGTTGACGAATTCAATTATCAATCATCTAGTAGTGAATTCGTCAACCATAGGTCTTCTTTCCATAACATCAACCTTAAAGCTTCAAATTTTCAATATATAACATTTTGTCATCACTAAAGTTGTACTTTTAACCAAACTATAGTCTATAACAAAGAACATCAACCAAACTATAGTCTATTACAGAGAACAGCAACCAAACTATAGTCTATATATTTGTCCAACCATCTAATACAATTGATACCTCATAATCATTCAAAGCATTTGTGAATTGCCCCAAAGCAGTTTGGATCTTGGCATTTTCCTTGTCAAAACCCGCAGTGCTAGCTTTGTCATACTCGGGTTTCTTGTATCCTGTTGGGGCAGTGCGGATGGCCTCTACCATTTCATGCCAATAGGGTGAGCGAAGAACATTGAATGGTATGCCACATGCATAGAGAAACCGGAACACTTTTGCATCCACGTCATTCCTACCACCTTGGTCAAGGAAATCTGATATTATCTTGTGTGACTGCATGGGAGAGAATCCACTACCTTGGGTGGATGGGCCTCTTAGTCTCAGTGAACTTGAGGGGTGCTATTCAACCCTTGATTCTTTTGATTTGTTTTGTGCTTCAAATGTTTCCTTCTTATAGATGGCTCTTTGTGTTGATTCCATATGTGGGAAAATACATACTCCTACAGTTGTTTTTCATCACATGGCATGTGCTTGTTATCACATCCATAGTAGCCAGGCTACCATGATTACAGAGCAGTTCAGTATATATTTTTGAGCTTTTCCTTTACACATTTTCAGTGACATCAGCTATGATGAGTGTCTTTACTTAGGATCACTCACACATCAGAGCAACCCCAGATCAAACATGCAGTAGACCTTATGCCACGATTGATCCTCTTGACCTCAGATTTGATGACCAAGATGACCTTTTATCCCATACAGTGCAATGCCCAGAGTATCAGCAGCAGTGTTCCAGTGGTTACAGGTGATCTAGATAGCAGATACAGGTATATGGCCCAGCGGGTATATGATGTGCATTGGTTTTATTATCTTGCTCTTTTGGTCATTTTGATAGCTTGACTTAGTATATAGTAATCATGATCTGGTAGTATATCTATATAAAATGAATATGATTGTTATTGATTATCTAAATGGTTGTATTACTTACATGTAGAAGCTCTTGTTTTATACTCATTAGTTCTACCCTCTTAGGAGTGTGGACATAATCATTCCCACCTTTTATGGCTTGCTAGCTTAGGCATCACTTTCACTTTCCCCATCCATTCGTTGTCTTTCCCACTTTTGGTCTTTACCCTGACTTACACCTCAACCTGTGATATGGAGGACTTCCCACTTTTGCCTCTATGTTGGATAGCATCCTTGTTAGTTTGTGTCTCGGCTCTGAGTTGGCAACAGAACTTTCCCTTTGGTGAGTTGGATTTGATACCTTGATCACTCTAGTCGGTTGCCCCGATGTTTGGTCTTGATTGTAGAGAGTCCCCCTAGTTGCTTGAGTTGTGTTGGCTAAAACCTGAAGCAAATTATACTACCATCATTTGTGGAAACTTAAATGAATAAACACCTTGGATGAGAGCTTGAGTAGTTGTGTTGCTAAACACATGCAAAATCCCCAAAAGGGTTGTGAAATGAAATGAATTGGAAACTAAAAGCACCCTAGATGAAAGCTTTAGTAGTTGTGCTTCTAAGCACATGCAAAATCCCAAAAAGGATTATGAAATGAAATGATTTGGAAATTAAAATCACCCTGGATGAAAGCTTTAGTAGTTGTGCTTATAAGCACATGCAAAATCCCCAAAAGGGTTATGAAATGAAATTATTTGGAAACTAAAAGAACCTTGGATGAAAGCTTTAGTAGCTGTGCTTCTAAACACATGCAAAATCCCCAAAAGGGTCATATAGGCCTAAATAAAGCAATGATTAAATATATGCTAAATCCAAAGACTGTTGGCCAAGGAAATGAAATATAATGATGTGATTTATAGACATTTGTAGACATAAGCACTCCTCTAAACAACTTATTCCATTTGTGAGACACTGCCATTCCCTGTGTGTTTATTATCCGACATAGGCTTAAGTGTGTATTCCCTTTCCCTAATCCAAAGAATCATAGTGTTGATTCAGTTGAGTCATCCCCTTGTCCTACCTTTGCATTCTTCACCCTCACCCTTTTTCTAGCAAATTGATCATGTCTACAGAATCAGTATATCCTTGAGGTTCTTTTGTAAAGTAAATAATTATTTGAACTTATGCTTTATGCTATTATTAATTAACTGACAGTGAAATGAGGCTTAATAATTTAAGTCTTGCTATGAGAATGATTAAAAGAGCATGTCTTAACCATTTGCACTTGCAGCAGCAGGATTTTCTAAGCCTGGATCATATTTTGATCAGTCTTGACCTAGTCAAACCTAGTTTGACCAAGTCAACCTTGGGATCTGTGATGAGTTGGATTAGTAGTGATGTATGATGATGATATATATTCCTTTGATACACCTTTGATGACTCCATACAGTGGACACAGTTTTCAGATGATGGTTGATGCACCTTTTTATTGGTTATTATTATTTCCATACCATTATATTATTATTGTCTGGGTATGGTTGAGGCTACTGATGATCTTACAGGTTACCACAAGGTGTATGGGTACTCATATCTAGTAGATTTGGACCTTATGAGTCTATTGACACACTCAATTATCAGTTTTAGGCACTCTCAGAGATGATATGGTTAGATTTCCACCTTTTTTCCAATTTTCCATGCAGAAATGGCCTATCCAGTAGCAGCATTGATGAGGCATGTTTTCCTAGGGTGCTACAGAGGAGAGGGGTGCTTCAGCCAATTGTTATTACCATATTACCCCCTCTCCAGACATGATGGTACAGTTATATTTTGTGCCCGGGCAGCCGGCAGTGGGTTACAAGAATTTTGATGGTTTTTTAGGTGGAATAAAAATGGAATAAAAAGGTCATTAAGCAAATCGATTTGGGATATTGAGGCAAGGTTTTGGCATGAGGTCTATTCATAGGTCATATGTGATGTATCTCACTCCTTCCAGATCAGCTTGCAACATTCAGTGGGGTCCACACACTCTCCGGGTTGTGTTTTGATGCATTCTTCTCTCAGTTGAGGGGGCCACGATTTGATCATTTAGTCACTTGGACATGTTATTGAGTCATAGTTTATATCATTGTGCCATGGGGTGATGCTAGTGAAGGATAACAAGACCTCCTAGCACCACCATGTTCTCCTAGTCACTTGTCCTAGTCATCTTATGTGGCATACACTTGTTTTAGTCATCTTTATGTAGTGCGCACCCCCTAGGGTTTCTTTTAGTGAGTGCACACCCCTTCATGTGAGTGGATCCATGTTATATTGTACCGTCTCATCTTATTTGTTGATTGTATTGCTTTTATCTTTTGATCTCAACCACTCGTTCATAAAGTGGTTAGGGTTTTGGTCTCTCTCCTCCTATTTAAGGAAGAGACCCCCCTATTGTAAAGGCACCTTTGCAGCTTTGGAAACACTGGAATAAAATACTACTTTTGTGGATCTACTTCTCATGCTTTGATTGGATTCTCTTGTACATGATTATGCATCTTTTGCTTTAGACATCTAGGTTGCTTGCAGGTGATTTTGAGAGTTAGAAAGGGAGGCCGAATTGAACTGTTGCAGGGGTGCAAATTGCTTGGAGGGGAGATTGTAGGGGTTTCTCACATCCCCCTCGGGCAAGACGTTTTCATCTTGAAGGGAGTCTTTCAATTGTGATGTCCATTGATTTACTTCTTTTGATATGCCATGCTTAGATCTTATTCATCTGTGGATCAAATCTCACATTTTATAGTTTGTTTTGCAGGTGAAGTAGGACGTTTTTCCTCATTGGACTTGGACGATTAGCTTGGAACCACTTGGATCTAGCTTGGAATTGTAACTAAATGCAAGGATCATCGATGTATAAGGCAGCTGCAAGCATTTGAGGTAAGATCTAAAATGTATGTATCCATTTTCATGTATTTTTCCCATTGGTCATCTCAAACCTTCATATTCCAAAACCCTCATTTTTTATTTTTTAGATCTTGTGAGATCTAGCGATCGCTTGGGCTTAATAATTGAAACCCACCTCTGTAATAATTAATTAACCTTGGATATAAAGTTTGGTGAGCATCCGACTCCATTTACCCCCTCATCGAAGGCATTGGGCCTCTCCAAGGGAGGTCGCACTTGTTGGGTAGGTGGGATTTTGCTAGATCCATCTCGTGGGTATTGCTTATTCCTTGTCAAATCCATAGATCTATTGAGTAGAAACCTTTCTAGTGCCATTTCACTTTGATATTCACCTTGTGGTCCCCATTTTGACCATTTTCCATATTTTAAGGGTGGGCCCCACTTGGGTATTTCTATTTGGCATTAGATCTATCTAGATCTACTAATCTAAACCTATAAGTGGCTTAATATTTCCTTGGTTGAACATTTCTTCATCTCATAAGCCTCTTCAACCAAGCCCTAACTCCTTGGGTCCACTTATCAATCCTAGATCTAGATCTATCCACTCTTGATTTCTTCCTATTTCATCTTCCACTTTTTCCTAGGAGGTCTTGAGTAGGTTCGCTAGCCTTCATAGGTTAGCTAGGGTCTCCCCCTTGGTCTTGCTTAGGCTAGATCTAAAGTGAAGAGTTCCTCGATTAGCGTGACAACCAATTGCATTGGGAACCATGGCATCTCTTGGGTCACCTCTTTAGTTGTCCAACGCCTCTACCATCCTTGATAGGATCATCTTTAGGGACAACTACAAGTTGTGTGATAACAATGCCCACATAGATGTTTTCTCACACGGGCATATGAACCTGTGTACATATTTTTACAATGGGGGAAACCAAATTTGGTGGCTCCACCCCCTCTGCCTCCTCCCTTCCTTGTGGCATATTTCCACAAGGGTGTTGGGTCCTCTTTGGTTTTCTTTCAGTTTCCCTCCTCCTCCTCCTCCTCTTCCTCCTCTCCATGGTATGTGCCACTACCCACTTCTTCATCCTCTCCCTCATTCCTCCTCCGGTTTCCAATCACCATCATCAAAATAACAAATGGAACCAACAAAATAAACCATATACCCATCATCATGTTTGTTGGAACTAGAGATTTAACCTGTTGCCTGCAATAGAATGAGGGAGGGAGCATGGGAAAGAGTAGAAGAGGAACATCTACATTCTAGAATATAGATTCCAATCATTCAACATATAGATCAAACTTCAAACACAAAGAAAATCAACAAGAATGAGTTTAGAGCCTACCTCTTTGGCTCTCCAATAGTGATTGAAAATTGAAACCTATGGTATCCTTCAATCTCCCCTCTAAGCTCTCACAAATGGCACCCTTCAATCCCCCTTCCAAGCTCTCCAAGATCCTTAAACCCTTGCAAAGATGAATGAAATGGCCACAATGAAGAAAAATGAAGTTGGGGAGTGCTTTATAGCCCAAGCAAAATTTCCCAAAAACATAAAAAATTTCCCTCCCCTCTTCAATCCACAGGCTACAGCGAGAGCGACCATGGGAGCGACGGGGAGCGATCGAGAAGCGATGTGAAAGTGATTTTTAAAGTGTCTAGGAGTGTTCAGGGAGTGATCGCTCTCGATTGCTCCCTCATCGCTCCCGGACAGAGGCGTGGCGCAATCATTCAAACACACGAAGCGCGCTTTACCAAAACGATCTGGATCGGGAGCGAAATGGAACCGTGCTTTTTGCTCACTTCCGCATCAAATTGGCCCGGATCGAGCTTCTTGATGGGGGCGAGGGTGGGGAGGGCGCTCCCCCACAACCTTGGTCTAGACCAATCTAGAAGAACTCTTTGGAAAGTAGGATGTTTTAAGAGGGAATCAATTGGAGAATGACATTATTAGATTGAGTCCAAGTGACTTTGATACAATCCAAGACGTCTTCACAACATTTAAATATATTTTCCAGTAGCTCAAAGCATGTGGGGTAGATAATAAAGAGGATTAGCTTGTACTTTCCATTTTGTCAAGACTAGGCCCCAACTATTTAGTATTTATTTCTACATTCTTTGCTACCTGATCAGCCATAGGATCCACTTGAAATATGCCTTCTTTAGATGAATTTGCAACTTCTCTCACTCATGAGCAAGATAAGCTTATTCGAATGTGTACTCTCAAGGCTTGAAATGCGCATGCACTTGGAGCAAAAGTGGGAAGAAAGACTAGCAACAATTCCAAGCATAAAGGAAAGAAGTACCAAGCTCGAGGGGAGGATTCACATCCACATAGGAGAGCTCAGATTCCGACAGTGGTGTTATCACTCAAACCAAGGTTTCAGGGGAACACCCTCCCCCCCCCCCACCCCCACTCCGAAAGCTCAATTTGGTCAAATTCGGTGTGGAAGCAACCAAAAAGCACGGTTCCATTTCGCTCCTAATCCGGATCGTTTTGGTAAAGTGTGCTTCGGGTGTTTGAATGATCACTCCCTGCCTCTATCTGGGAGCAATTGGGAGTGATCACTCCCTGATTGCTCGCATACGCTCTAAAAACAATTTCACATTGCTCCCCGTCGCCCCCGCTGTAGCCCACGGATTGAAGAGGGGAGGGCTAATTTCATGTTTTGTGGGGGAGTCTGCTTGGGCTATAAAGCACTCCCCCATTTCATTTGTCTTCATTGTTTCCATTTCATTCATCTTTGCAAGGGTTTAAGGAGCTTTGAGTGCATTTGGAGATTTGGTGAGGATATTGGAGAGCTTTGAAGAGAGACTGAAGGGTGCCAATTGTGAGAGCTTGAAGGGTGCCAAGGGTTCATATACCCGTGTGAGAAGACATCTATGTGGGCACATGCCATGTGATGAAAAAAAAACTACAGGAGTTTGTATTTTCCCACATGTGGCATCAACCCAAAGAGCCATCTATAAGAAGGAAGAATTTGAAGCACAAAACAAATCAAAAGGATCAAGGGTTGACTAGGACCCCTCAAGCTCATCGAGAACTCAAGGCCCAACCACCCAAGGTAGTGGATTTTTGCACATGCAGTCACGCAAGACAATATCAAATTTCCTTAACTAAGGTGGTAGGGATGATGCAGATGCAAAAGTGTTCCAGTTTCTATATGCATGTGGCATGCCATTCAATGTTCTTCACTCACCCTATTGGCATGAAATGGTAGAGGCCATCCGCACTACCCCAACAAGATACAAGAGCCACGGGTATGAGAAAGCTAGAACTATGGGACTTGACAAGGAAAAAGCCAAGATCCAAACTGCTTTGGGGCAATTCACAAATGCTTGGAATGATTATGGGGTATCAATTGTATCGGATGGTTAGACAAATGTAAAAGGAAAGCCATTGATCAATGTTCTTGGTGTGTCTGCTATTGGTGCAGACTTTCCTTTCATCCCATGACTACTCAAATAAATTCAAGACCGGCATGAACATTGCAGAAATCCTACTCAAAACCATTGAATCTATTGGTCTATGCAATGTCATACAAGTCATAACCAATAATGCTACTAATTGTAAGGCAGCGGGAGCAATCATTGAAGATAAATACCCCAACATATTTTGGTCCAAATGTTTGGTTCACACATTGAACCTTTTGATGCATGACATTATTAAGGTGAAGGTGAATGATTACAAATGGATTGGTGAACTGTACAAAAAGGGAAAGCACATGATAAGATTTATTACCAACCATAGCAATGCCCACAACATTTTCCGTATTCACTCAAAGTTGGAGCTATTGAGGATAGAAAATATTATAATTGCTAGTTATTACCTCACCTTCGGGTGCCTTTTGAAGGTAAGAGGGGCATTCACTAGCATGGTATCAAGGGAATCATGGCAGGTCTTGAAAGATAAAGCTATATCCACATCTAACAGGCATGATTTTCAGGAGGTGGAAGACACCATTCTTGACTGTCAATTTTGGGCAAGTATCAAGTATGTTTTGCAGTTCACAAAACCCATTTATTACATGATTTGGTTTGCAGATACAGATAAGTCGATGATTGGGGAGGTGTGTGAGCAGATGGATAGCATGCTGGGCCAAATTAAATATATTATTCAACCAAAAGATCCCATCTTGTATGACCATATTCATAGACATGTGGTCAAAAGGTGGGAACATCTCAACGTTCCACTGCATGCCTTATCATATAAAGTAACACCAAAATATTATTCTCCATCTTGGTTGGCCGAACCAACACCTCGAGGTGGGGTTAGGAGAAAGGCACACACAAATCCAGAGGTACGGATTGGGTACATGGTTTCTATAGACAAGTTGGTCCTTGATGAAGAGGAATGTGCCTTATTGCGTAGTGAATTAAGCAAATACCTCAATGAAATTGTTTTGTTTGGTACTTTGCATGCAATCAAAGATCGAGATAGGGCGCCTCCTATCGAATGGTGGAACATGTATGGATCAACATGCCCATGCTTGTATAAATTGGCAGTCAGAGTGCTTTCACAGGTGGTTAACAGATCCTCTGCAGAAAGGTGTCAGAGCACCTATAGCTTAATCCACTCAGTGAAAAGAAACCAATTAAATGAAAACTGGGCAAAAATCTTGGTTTATGTACATTACAACTTGAGGTTGTTGACTCATTACTGTGAACGGGCCAAGACTGATAGATCATGTCACTTGGGACAAAACTATGGAGAAGCATAACTTGGAGGATGCACCCGTAGCTTTAGAGCGCTTGGAGGAAGAGCTTCTGGGCGATGAGGATGACCACGCAGCAGCAATAGCAGCAATGCCACCGCCATCTTCTAGCTTGTTTCCAGATGATCCATCTTTGCCTAGAGGTTCACGACCTCCATCTGCATTACTAAGAGGAGGTTGTGCAGGTCTTGGACGTGGTTCACGAGCAGTGGTGGCTACTGGGGATGATAATCCCACTCCCAATGTTCATAGCTCTGTTGCAGGAAACGGCCCCCCTGCCTCTACCACCCACGTTTCATTGATGAAATGATGAAACGCATTTGATACGCGCCTGAAATGCGATTCAAACCGTACAGCCGTGTCCCACGTGTGGGAAACACGTGTTGTATGATCTAAAACGCGTTTCATGGCCATTTCAGAGTCCGTACAATGCGTTTTCGTAGGAAAAAAATGGCCCCCCCAAAAAAACAAAAAGCTTAATTAACTTACAAATTGCCTAAGTCGGGTTAGGAAAGGTTGATTAGGGTTAGAAAGATTTTAGAAGCATGTGGAAGTAATTTTTTTTTTAAATTGATGTTTTCCTTTCATTTTCTCACAACACCGTATAGGTTTCTCATGAGCAAGTGACGGCTGCTTCACGGGAAGGTGAGTAATAGTTCAAAGTTTGGTGTTGCACAACTGGGCGTGAACATTGTTTGAGGAATGATATGCTACAACCAATACTATTTTTGAATAAATTTTTAACTATTAAATTTTTGTGCTGCATTTGATTTTGCAGGTATAGGGAGGGTGAAACGATTTGCTGCTATAGCAACCAGCTCCATTTTTAGATAGCTACAGCAGCCAGCCATCTCATTTTTATTTTTAGTGGCATTTTAGGGCAGCACTAGTCACATCATTGTGTTCTGTGGTGAGCATCAATTAATTTTTTAGGGATTTGGTGAATTTTGCAATTGGTTTATGCATCCATGAATCGTTTATCATTTTTTTAATGCTAGTTTTTTTTTTTTTTGCAGAAGTAATGGCTGCCAATGAAGAAGCTACGTTTCCTCCACTGCCTAAGCCCAACAAGAGGGATGACTATTACCCTTTTTGGAGGCATGTTAGAAAAATTGCAATAATCCTAGGTGATGGTTCATGGGAATGGCACTGCACTCTCTGCAATGGCTTGTATAAGGGCTCTTACCCAAGAGTGAGGGCACATGTTTTGCATGAAACAGGAAAAGGGGTTGATAGTTGCACGAATACAAGTGACCTAGGGGAAAGGAGGAAGTTTGAGAATGAGCAGCAAGAGAATGATAGGGTTAAAAGAAGACATGATGAGCTTAATAATGCCACTCGTCAAGCTCCATCCATGGAGCCAAGGATTGTGCAGGAAGCAAGGAAGAGGAAGGCATCTAAAACACAAAGGCGGGCATCAAAACTCAATAGCAGTTCTTCTCCTTCAATTCAAGAGAGCAGAATAGCTAAAATGGTGAATGTTCAAGGGAGGGAAGAAGATGAAACAAGAGTGGCTAGAGCCATTTATGCTTGCGTTATCCCCTTCAATGTGGTTTGATCTCCTTATTGGAAAGGCATGGTCAAGGAAATTAACACTGCTCCAAAAGGGTTCAAGGGGCCCATCTATGAAAAAGTACGAACTGATCTCCTATAAAAGGAGAAGGAGCTTTTGGAGGATGTTTTACCACCTATTCGTGCTTCATGGCATAGTTCTGGTGTTACCATTGTCTCTGATGGATGGACAGATACTAGGCGAAGACCACTGATAAATATTATTGCCACTTCACCAAAAGGAGCAATGTTCCTAAAGGCTGAAGACTGTTCAGGGGACGTAAAGGATGCCCCTTTCATTGTTGGTGTTATAATGAAAGCTATTGAGCAAATAGGGCCTAGTGAGGTGGTGCAAGTTATCATGGATAATGTGCCAGTATGCAAAGCTGCGAGTCTAATTGTTGAGAGCAGGTATGGTCACATTTTTTGGACACCATGCATTGTCCATAATCTAAATCTGATCTTAGAAGAAATAGACAACAAAGTTCCATTGATAAAGGAACTAACTGGGAAAGCAAGGGAGATAATTAAATTCATCACCAACCACCACCAGTGTCAAGCAATATTTCGAGAATTCTCCAGATTGGAGTTGTTGAAGGTTGCTAAGACACGATTTGCCTCTAACTTCATCATGTTGCATCACCTCATTGAGGTTAAGCAACTGTTAGAACAGTAACCACACTTAGTACCATAATCCATAAATTTTAATTGCCCATGTGCTTAATTAAACCATGTTTTGGATTAAGTGACTATAGTTGGTCAAAAACCCACTTTGAGAGTGTTCACACCCACTTCTGAGCAAACCAGTTCACCCAGCCTCCAGTTTTGTCCACAAGTGCGCCCTCATTTATTGCTGGTGCGCCCTCTCTCCTTGTTTTGGGGAATTTAGTTGACCAAGGGCGCTAGGGTGGATTTTTGCCCACTTTTGGCTAGATTTGGAGCATTTAATGCTCCCTTGGGCCCCCAAACCTCCTCTACTTGCTCACCCACGCCTGCCTTGAGCTCATTTATGACTCAGCATGCTTCAGCCACCTCCACACCAGAATTCGTAGCTGTTTGGGATGATTGGGATTGAGTTGGACCCACCTAGGGGGGATTGAGGCCAATTTGGCATTGATGACTTGTACACTCAGCTTGAGCCACCTAATGCTCTCGATTTTCTCATGGATGTAATAAAAACCTGTTACTAACATTTTCACATGTTAGACAGTCAGTTAATCAAAGATCTGAGCATACATTGTGTGTAAATTTATCATCTTTTTCAAATTTTTCCACTGTAATTGCAAATTAATTCGATTTTGTGAGGTTCTCCATAGCTCCTCGATCTTCTGTGATCAAAATACTCACATGGTATCAGAGCCATCGTGGAGTTAGTGAGTTGTAGGCCAACATTGAGCGTTGAACTGCATTCTAGAGAGGATTTCCAGATAAAAATTGAGTGTTTTTTGCAGGTGTTTCAGTAGTTTTCTCACCATTAACGCAGCAGTCATGGAAGCAAACCAAATGTTGCTCACACCCTTCAATTTTTTCGATTGGAAGGCTGAGATGGTCATCAAGCTGAGATCTAAGGGTCTCTATAGAGTGACCATGGGCACAGAAGTGGAGCCAAATTCTGCTGTGGAGAAAGCAAAGTACTACAATCGACTTGATGAAGCTTATGGATTGCTATGCCTGAGCATTTCAAGGGAACTCTTGTTTCATACAGACAGTTTGACAACCCCCAATGAAGTATGGGTGA
Source organism: Larix kaempferi (assembly GCA_027924585.1). Lineage (NCBI taxonomy): Eukaryota > Viridiplantae > Streptophyta > Pinopsida > Pinales > Pinaceae > Larix > Larix kaempferi. Next base: position 13,150,755 of record BSBM01000092.1, read on the forward strand.
AGCTAGAATCACTCTTTGGGAAAACTGATGAACTGAGAGGCCACCAGCTTGAAAACGAGCTCATTAGCTTGAGCCCAGCGCATTTTGAAACCATCCAGGAGTTCTTCACGAAATTCAAGTCACTGGTGCTTCAACTGCAACAATGTGGAATTGTTAAGAAGGAGGAACAACTGATTCTGTCCATCCTTTCGAAGCTAGGTCCAGAGTTTTCAGTATTTGTTAGCACATTTCACTCAGCCAAAATGACCCTTCGAAATTGGCAAATGCCATCACTAGCTACCTTCATGGAGTGTCTCACTCAGGAGCAGGACAAACTAGTTCAGATGGGCACCATAAAATCAAAGGACCAGGCATTGGCAATGGGTGTTTCAAATGCAAGCAAAGGAAAGCAGAAAGCCAAGAATTCGAAGCAGCAAGAGAAGAGGAAGTTTGACAAGACCAAGTCTGCAGATGGGGGTTCGAATCTGTCAAAGGAGAAGGATAAGAAGGGAAAGGAAAAGACCAAATGCACCTATTGTCATAGGGGATGGCATCCAGAGAGCTCATGTATGAAGAAAACCATTGACTCAATGGCGCAGCTGCTGGAGAAGAACAACATCCCAGTCCCTGAGGGCGCAAGGAAGAAAGAGAGCACCTCAAACCCTGACAATAAGGAGAAGTGTCATGCTTTGGTAGCAGGTACTTCGAATCCCTCTTCCTTCGTCATTGATTCAGGAGCTTCCAGACATATGGTTTCATCCAGAGAGCTCTTCTCCTCTTTGCATTCGAATGGTGGCCCAACAGTTCGAATGGGAGATGATTCAGAACTCCAAACCAAGGGGATTGGAAGGATTGACATGGAGCATGGCTATTTCAGTGATGTGCTCTATGTACCTTCATTGGCTGCAAATTTGCTATCAGTCTATCAAATGACTCATACAGGAGAAGCCAAGAGAGTGACATTCACTCCAGATTTGGTAGAAATCTCAGAAATCTCCTCAAATCAAGTTGTGGCAGTAGGGTATGCAGATCATGATGAGAGAATGTACAAATTCTCAAACTTCATTCCAAATTCTAGTGACCATGCTCTTGTCTCTCATGCCAACGAGACCTCCAAGTTGTGGCATGAAAGATTTGGCCACATGAACTACAAATACCTCCAGCAATTGCACAGGGACGAGATGGTGGAAGGGCTTCCAGAAATCAGATCATCAAATGGTGCATGCATTGGGTGTGTAGTTGGAAAGCATCCTGAGCGCAGCTATGAGAAGGGAATGGCAAGGAGAGCCACTCAACCGCTTGGATTGGTACATTCAGACCTCATTGGTCCTCTTCCCACTCCATCATATGGTGGATCAAGGTATGTACTTACATTCATAGATGACTACTCTCGATTCTGCTGGGTTTACTTCCTTAAATTGAAGTCAGAAGTGTTTGAGAAACTGAAGATTTGGAAAGCCCTAGTGGAGAACCATAGTGGTCATAAGATAAAGATCCTTAGGACTGATAATGGAAAGGAATATGTGAATAATAACATTCAGCACCTTTGTGAGGAATGTGGCATCCAAATGCAACATTCAATCCCCTACACACTTCAGCAAAATGGTGTGGCAGAGAGGAAAAATAGATCTCTCAAGGAGATGGCTACTTGCATGATTGAAGCTAGGGATCTAAGCCCTAAGCTATGGGATGAAGCCATCAATTGTGCTGCTCATATTCAGAACAGAGCCTTTCACAAATCAGTCAAAGGAAAAACCCCCTATGAGGCATGGTTTGGCCAAAAACCAAATGTGTCAAATTTCAGGATTTTTGGGTCTAGAGCATGGGCTCGAATTCCATCAGAAAAGAGGAAGGCTTTGGAGCCACAGAGCAGGGAATGTATCATGGTTGGTTATGGTGAGGACACAAAGGGCTACAAGCTCTTTGACACATCCACACTTAAAACTTTCATTGAGAGAAGTGTGCAATTCGAAGAAGAACCAATTCCAGATTTTGAGCTTGCACCGGGGGAAAGCTCCTCTCCTCCACACCTCAATGAGATTAGTGATGATTCTTTCTCTGATTTTTCTGATATTTCTGAAGATGACATAGCTGAAGATGACATTGTTGTACATGAGTCACCATCAAGGCCCAAGTGGGCTGAAAAAATCATAGAAGCTGCAGGTGAATTGGCAGGCAATCCCCAAGAGCCTAGGAAGACTAGATCCCAAACAATCAATGCCTCCTTTGCAAATGAGAGTGAGCTTGCTGATCACTGTTATATGATGATTGGATCTGATCCAACATCATATCAGGAAGCTCATCATGATCCAAGGTGGAGGGCAGCAATGCAAGAAGAATTCCAATCTCTCCAAGAGAACAAAACATGGGATTTGGTGCCTCTTCCTCCCAAGAGGAAACTAGTGCAATGTAAGTGGATTTTTCGAACCAAACCTGTTGCTGATGGTTCTGATCTGAAATATAAGGCTAGGTTAGTGGCTAAGGGCTACTCACAAATCCATGGTGTGTATTATACAGAGACCTTTGCACCGGTTGCAAAGATGGACTCAATTAGACTAGCTCTAGCCATGGCAGCTAGTAAAGGTTGGGAAGTTCACCACATGGATGTCAAAAGTGCATTCTTGCATGGTGAGCTACAGGAAGAGATATATATGCAGCAGCCTGAAGGATTCCAAGAGGATCCCACACTTGTATGCAGGTTGAAGAAGTCACTCTATGGACTCAAGCAAGCCCCCAGGGCTTGGTATGCCAAAATGGATGCTTTTTTGCTCTCAATTGGTTTCTGTCGATGCAAGTCTGATCCAAATGTTTATTTGCAGCATTGTGATGGTAATTTGCAGGTCATTGTACTATATGTTAACAAATTGGCTCAATTAAAGCTTCTTTGCACAGTGAATTTGCCATGAGCGACCTAGGATTGCTAAGGCAATTTTTGGGTTTGGAAATTGAGCAATCTGAGAGAGGTATATTGCTGAGTCAATCTAAGTATGCTTCAGACCTGTTATTCAAGTTCAAAATGGCTGAATGTAAGGCAGCCAAGTGCCCATTCCTTTCAGGCATAAAACTAGGTGAATTTGAAGACTCTCCGGTGGTGGATTGCACACTCTATAGGCAGCTAGTTGGAAGTTTGTTGTACCTTACACATACAAGACCTGATTTGTCTTATGCTGTAAGTGCTGTAGCAAGGTATATGCAGCAGCCACATGAGATCCATTGGAAGGCAGCCAAAAGGATCCTTCATTATGTCCAAGGAACAAAGAACTTCGGGGTACACTATGCAGCTGGTTCTTCACTTCAACTAGCTGGATTTTCTGATTCCGATTGGGCGGGAGATCCCATCGATAGAAAGTCCACTTCAGGTTTTGTGTTTATGTTTGCTAAAGGTCCTATTTGCTGGTCAAGTAAGAAAAAGCATACAATTTCTCTTTCATCAGCAGAGGCCGAGTACAGGGCAGTAGTGAACGCAGCCACACAGTGTGTTTGGTTGCAAGGCATTCTTCGGGAGTTTGGTGTTGCTATTGATTCTCCAACCAATATTTGGGTGGATAATCAAAGTGCCATCAAGATAGCTACTGATCCAGTACAGAGGCAAAGAACAAAGCACATTGAGATCCACATGCATTACATTCGGGGCTTGGTGCATGACAGGGTGATTTCACTGCAGTATTGCCCATCCACCGAGCAAACTGCAGATATTTTCACCAAGTGCTTTACTGAGAAGACCTTCACTCACCTGAGAGCTTTGCTTGGAGTGAGTGATGGATGGTGATTGCTGCAATTTAATTGCAGGTTCAGCCCCATGTCCATTTTTGAGGGAAGTTTTTATCCCATGAGGTTTTACTTCTTTTCCTCGGTTCATATGGACAAATAAAATTTCTGTTGTATTGAGGTGACTTGAGCCTTTGTTGCCAAGGCCTCCCACTTATCTTTCATGAGATGTACAAAGTTATGGTTAAGGGGGGGTGTTAGAACAGTAACCACACTTAGTACCATAATCCATAAATTTTAATTGCCCATGTGCTTAATTAAACCATGTTTTGGATTAAGTGACTATAGTTGGTCAAAAACCCACTTTGAGAGTGTTCACACCCACTTCTGAGCAAACCAGTTCACCCAGCCTCCCGTTTTGTCCACAAGTGCGCCCTCATTTATTGCTGGTGCGCCCTCTCTCCTTGTTTTGGGGAATTTAGTTGACCAAGGGCGCTAGGGTGGATTTTTGCCCACTTTTGGCTAGATTTGGAGCATTTAATGCTCCCTTGGGCCCCCAAACCTCCTCTACTTGCTCACCCACGCCTGCCTTGAGCTCATTTATGACTCAGCATGCTTCAGCCACCTCCACACCAGAATTCGTAGCTGTTTGGGATGATTGGGATTGAGTTGGACCCACCTAGGGGGGATTGAGGCCAATTTGGCATTGATGACTTGTACACTCAGCTTGAGCCACCTAATGCTCTCGATTTTCTCATGGATGTAATAAAAACCTGTTACTAACATTTTCACATGTTAGACAGTCAGTTAATCAAAGATCTGAGCATACATTGTGTGTAAATTTATCATCTTTTTCAAATTTTTCCACTGTAATTGCAAATTAATTCGATTTTGTGAGGTTCTCCATAGCTGCTCGATCTTCTGTGATCAAAATACTCACAGCAACCATTAGTTTCTATGGTGGTGAGTCAACTTTGGGTTGAGCGGAGGCAGGCAGATTCAGAGCGGGGAACTATGGTGCGCAGATTGTGCCTTGATGAGGAGTGGTGGAGCAAGATAGATTTCTTGCTTAAGTTCACAGGCCCCGCATTTGAGCTTCTCCGCAGTGCTGACATAGGCCAACCTTTCTTGGGAGAGGTATATGATGGCATGGACACCATGGTTGAGAAAACTGTGGAAATCATTTCACAAGAGAGTCCTCAGCTATTATTTGTTGATGCTCAGTCTATTGATTTAGTGCAAAAAATCATGCTTGAGAGGTGGAACAACTTCAACACTCCACTTCACACTTTAGCACATGCCCTCAACCCACGATTCTATGATGAGGACCTCATTGTTGCCAGCAATGGGAAGAAGAAGGCACCACATAAGGATAGAGAGGTGGCCAATGGAGTGAAAAAATCTCTTATGAGAATGTTTCCAGCTGATCTACATAAGGAGGTGAAGGAAGAGTTTGCTAGTTTTGCTGCAGGATTAGATGATTATACAGACATATCAGCTTTGGATGAAAGAAGCACCATGAATCTAGTTAGGTGGTGGATTTGTCATGAATAAAATGGTGTACATTTGCAAACCCTTGCCATTCGTATTCTTTCACAAGTGGCAAGCTCTTCATCGGCAGAAAGGAATTGGAGCACCTATGGTTTTATTCATCATGTGAAACGCAATAGGTTGGGTTCACAAAAGGCTGAGGATCTTGTCTATGTGCACTCCAACCTTCGCCTTGCATCGCGTAGAGGTCCAGAATATAGCTCCGGTCCTTGTAAAGATTGGGATGTGGAACCAAAAACTGCTGACTTGGACATTTCTCTTGTTGCAAGTTGAATATTGTTGATGAACCTAGAAGTGGAGTTGGAGTATCTTCCTCCAATCCACCATGCACTACTGAGCGTGCATCTTGTTCCATTTTTTAGGAAGACTATGATGATCAAGATGATGACTATTAGTATTTGTCTTTCTTTCAGTCTTCAGTTTTTGCCAGCTTTTCTCATGTTTTAGTTATGTGTTGACTGTTCACATTTTGTTTTATGTAGCACTATAGCCTCATATATAAAGGTTGATTTTGGATATTACTATTTTCCATTTGGAAACTTGCTTTATTTAATATAGATGGGGTGATGGACTTATGTGTGAAATGTGATGAGTAAAACTGTGATTTAGCACTTCTAGTTGTCATTTATGTTTCAAAATTTAATTTTTTAATGTCCTTCCTATATATATATCGTGTTTCCCCGTTTCCTAAATTTTAGGGGGTCACATTTCCAATGCGTTTCTGTATCAGATACATGTTTTCGTTTCCCCGTATCATACAACTTAGGTTCATAGACCACAAGAAAAGAAATTAGAAATTTCCCATGGCAAGAGGAAACATCCATAAAATCTACTTTTCTTGTTTTTTCTTGTGTACAGTACTTTCACATTTCTGCACTATTGACTCTTTTATATTTATTATGGTATATTTTGTAAACATTACATGGTAATTCAAGTTTGAAGTTTTGAAGTTTGAAGTTGAAACTACCTTTGAAGTTCACTATTTGCAACTTTGCATTATTAAGTCATTGACTGTAGAAAAATTATTATAGCCCTTTGGTAATGAATATGATGCTTCATGAATTGTTTCAACTTTCATTTCATGGTTGATGTTCTCTATTATAGACTATAGTTTGGTTACACGTACAACTTTAGTGATGACGAAATGTTATATATTGAAAATTTGAAGCTTTAAGGTCGATGTTATGGATACTGGACCTATGGTTGACGAATTCACTACTAGATGATTGATGATTGATTAATGATGTTATATGGTATTATGGTTTATTTCGTGTTTTTATGCTTTCCATAACTAATCAACATTCTACATGCATTTGTTGACATATATGCATCAAAATATATAAAAATATATATAATATAAAAACCACTCCCGAAACGCTCCCAAACCATAATCTTCTAAAAATTTTGCTTTTGGCTCCCAAGTAACCTTGGTCCAGACTTCATTGAGAGATGATGAAGATTTAATATGGAATAAGACATCTAAAGAAATTGAGAGACATAACTAACCATATGCTTCATCTAACCTGTTAAACCACTTTGCATTTTCCACCACTTTGACTTTGGGTAGGTGAGAGAACCTTCAAAAATTCATCATCATCATTTTGCAGTAGTCACGGTAGAGAGACAGAGAGAGAGAGAGAGAGAGAGAGAGAGAGAGAGAGAGAGAGAGAGAATCAGCATATAAACCCAAACAAGTTTTACTTTTGGATCAAAGAAAGAGATCAAATGTGTGTCTTGTTCAAATGAGAGCACTCTCTATTTATATTTCACCTTTGAGGCTCACTTCCATATATTTAGGAATAAAAAAATAATAAAACTCACTTAGTTAGGGTTTTAATATTTTATTTGCACTTTTAACCCTTCATAAAAGAATTTGACTTTTATCTTGGACTTTTGGTCCTTTACTAGTGGGCTCTTGGTCCTTCATTGGGGTTCTTGGTCCTTCATTGGGGTTCCATGACAATAACTCCTTTAACCAAGTCATCTTAGACCCTTCTCTTGGTCTTTATGGCCCACACGTACCAACTCAAGGTTCATCATCATAAATAAGAAGGATTATTCTTTGATTGACTTAGAAGAAACATCGAAAGCTCCTGGATTATTCTTTGATTGAATTAGAAGCAACATCAAAAGCTCCTCTTCTAATTTCTCATGAAGGCTTAAACAAATTGACTTCTAGCCCCTTCTTGGTAAAATGTGCCTTAGAACCCTTAGGGTCTTGTTATCACACAAGGTGTAGTTGCCAACAAAGGGGATCATATCCAAGATGGTAGAGGGAAACTAACCAGTGACACCTAAGAGAGACTCAATTTCCAAGATGGATTGGTTGTCATGCCAATCGAGGCACTCTTCACTTCTTGCTATCTGAGCCTCAGATAGAAAAGGTGGAGAGCCTAATCTACTCCCAATGAGAGAGATCTAACCCAAACACCAAATTAAGAAAATCAAACAATGTATGTAGAGTGAAGGGTGAAGAACCCTAGATTTAAGGAATGGAGCTATTGTAGAGGCTTAGGGAAGATGAAATATGAAAGTTGATTAGTTCAATTATAGTAACTTCGAATTAAGGGTGAATCTAGGATATAGGTGCTAGGGTAAATGATCAAAATCAACTTCCTTGGGAAACGTGTACTTAAAATAAGGAAAATGGTGCCAAGGAGTAGATCTGACAAGTTTAAGGCTTCCTAACACAGCTTGACCATAGATCCAACAATATCAAAGGTCAACACAAGCTCAGAAAATAAGGTTTTGATCATTCAGAAGGAAAGCAAAAAAGGGGGCCGCAAGCATGGAGAGATCGGTGCTTAAGAGATTGGGCAGAAGGAGTCCACAGAGAAAGACGCCCTTGAGGACCCACTTGGGGCTAGGCCTAAGGATGAAAACCTAGAAATTGTTCACCGAAAAACCAAATAATAAAACCCATAGAATTTTCATAAATTTTTATGGTTAGGGTTTGAGTAGTAAATTTAAATGGCCAATGGTTTAGAACTCCAAACAAAGAGATCAAGTGTAGACCTTCCCCGGAAAATCTTGTAGATGCCTTGAAGGTGATGATTTACCTCTACCCAATCAATTTGAGATGCTTTAACAGTGTCTCCAAGTGAGATTGATTTTCCCAAGGAAGCCAATGCGCCCCTCTCTTCTGCATATGCAAACTACACATGTAAGATTTGATGTATAGAAGAAAAAGACTGTAACAACAAGAGAAAGATCAAGAAGCATAACAATGATCAAAGATGCAATTGAAAACCCCCTGATACAAATTTACTTCAAGTGGAACGAGTTGAGGAACCCCTGCAAAAACATCCTAGGTGAAGTCACCCTCCTACAGTAAACACTGTTTCCACGAGAATATTTGGGATCCACAGAAATATCTCAAATGCTAGGAGAAATAAACTTTACAATCACCATCCAAGAACAATCCACAAAGAAAATCCAAGTGTCTCTGCAAAATTTATCTTTATTATGAAAATTCCAAGAGCCAAAGTCCCTTTACAATGAGGGGGGTCTCTTCCTTAAATAGGAATGAGAGGGACCAAAACCCTAACCACTTTTGAAATGAGTGGTGGAAATCATAAGATACAAACATAATAATCAACGGCTAATATGAGTCGGAATAAGATATACATGGATCACTCAAAATAGAGGGGACGTCCTCCCTCAATGATGCCCTAGGGGGGGACATGAGACATAACAGATAACTAGGGACAAAACATAATGTCATAACATGGTGGGGGGGGGGGGCTAGGAGAATATATCTTCACTAGACTAATTCCCCACCTACATCAATAATAATACATCATGTGATAAAGTATCTAAGGACACTAGGACGTGTGCCCCAAAATACATAATAATTCCCTGAAATAATAAATGGGAGGACGTGTGGACCCCATTGATGCCGGAACAAATGCTGGAAGGTGTGGAAAACATCATCAAAATATCCCAAACCAACCTCATGCCATTTCCTTGCCCCACTAAGCCAAATCGAATTCCTTTGCTAGCCATTCCTTTGTTGGAAAACCACCTATGGGAACACAAAAATTCCCGTATCTCTCTACCAAGTGTCCCAGACACAAATCTAAGTATACCAAAATGTCTGGGGATGGGGTAATATGGTAATAACGACTGGCTAGACGCCCTATCCCCTCAGAAGCGCCCTAGGAGAGCGTACATGCTCAATGAAAGTGTTGGACATGCCATTTCTAAATGGCAAAATCCAATAAAGTGGTCATCTGACCATATCATCACTTATAACTGCCTATAACTGATAACCAAGTGCACCAACGGACTCAAAATGCTCAAATCCACTAGGATTGAGTACTCATACACCATGTGACCATCAAGTGATAGCTCTGTAAGCTCATCCATGCCCGGAGTAATAAAATAATGGCCTGTAAATAATAATAATAATAATAATAATAATCCATCAAACCATCATCCGAAATTATTGTTTGAAGCATAGAACCATCTAATGGACACATATGGGCCATGAATAATCCATCTCGAACACTATCTGCCCAAACTCATCTTGGACCCTACGGTTGACTTGGTCAAACTGGGTTGACCAGGTAAAAAATGACCAAAATAATGATCCAGACTATGAATAACTGTTTTTGCAAGTACAAATGGTTATGATATGCTCCTTCAATTATATTAGTAGCTAGACTAAAGCATAAAATGATGTTTAATCGACAAAAGCACATAAATAATATAACAAAAATAAGTCTAGATCAAAGTAGCTAACTACTATAAATAGGAATCTCAAGTGTATACTCGTTTACAGACTAGAACAATTTGCTAACCATGGGTGAGGGTGGAAAAACAAAGGCTAGGCTAGGGGAAATATTTAACAACCTCAACGCTGCAATCTCTCGAATGAAGGAACCAGGGGAGCCACCTACACATATGATGGATAGAAAATAACACAAGAAATGGCGGTGTCTCACAAATAGGTAGAGTGATGAGAATTCTTCCAATAGAATCTAGACAAGCAACCTTTTAGCAATTTATTTATTTGTCAGCTTTTCTCACTTGAGATTTATCATTAATTTCACTTTAAAGATTTTCACTAGCCATCCTCCAAAAGCAGGTGCCCTGAAATCCTTTTGGGCTTCACATATGACTCGATATGACCTCCATTGCCCACCACCGTTCATAGGTGCGATGGAGTGACCACCCTGTTGCCCTGTGGAGACAAACGACCTTACGTCAAACAAGGATGAGTGCTCGTCCTTTGGCCACTGACTAGTTAATATAGATATGCATGGTAGTGTTTAACAACACTATTTTTGTTGACTTAGCTTTCCTTTAGATATAGCATTTAAGATCCGATACTCTAGTGCTTAGCAACACTGTTTGTCGGAATACTTGGTTTCGAGGGCTAGAGGAGAACAATCACTGTGACCAAAATCACACACTCCAGAAACAAGAGATAATGTAAACAAGGAATCTATCCGACACAGAGGTCTAGGTGAGGTAAGTCCTCGAGACTACTAGTTAAGGTGTAAGTCGAGATGAAACCAAACTGGAAAGTAACGTATGGATGGAGAAATGACTGATGATGCCATGGATAGCAAAGGCCCAAAAATAAGGGAATGAACAAGTTTGTACTTTGTAAAGTAAGGGTATGACCAACGAGTATACACAACAACCTCCTACTCATAGTAACTGACTACTTCTACTCTAAACAACAAGTAAGCATCATATGAGAATAAGCCAACAAACAATCATCATATACCAAGTCATAAACTACCTAGATAAAGGAAAGAGCACATCAGTAACCCAAATGCACCAATCATATACCTGCTAGATCATATACCTGAGTCCCTGATCTGAACTACCTAAATCATACTGAAGCACTGCATCTGAATATACCATGGGCACTGACAATCAATTTGCTATGGATGATAGAAGAATGGCTAACTCAGTCACCAACCTGGGGTCATGGGGCTCAGTCCTGGCATGAGACTGTCGAATGTGCAAGCTCTGGATCCACTATATGTATAAGAGTGATCAAAAAAATACTGCTCATCATCAGCTGATCTCATCAAAATGTGTAAAGGACTGGCTCAAAAATATACTGGAAGTTGATCTACAATCATGGTAGCCCGGCTACTATGGATGTGATAACAGGTCTTTTAGAACCTTCTGGCTTGAGTCCTTGTGACTCAACCATTAAGTATTGGTCCTCTTTTCAATGCTCAACTTGTCTTCTAGAATCTTCTTCATAAGAAAGGTTTTCTGAGAGATCTCATGTCATCAACGTGTTGGTCCCTGACCAGGTTCTCAACCCCGGGCTGATGCCAATTCTCCCAAAGAATGGCTCTTGATGCTACCCAAAAATCATCACTCCCTCTCAATGAGAGGAGAATTCTTTGTCAAGCAAACTCCAAGGAAAAGCAAAGTAGCTCGAGTCACCACACACACATTGATGCATCTCACGTGTCATCAATGTCCTGGTAACTGACCAGGAACCTCAGCTCTAGGCTGCATCCATTCTCCCAGAGAATGGTACTAGATGATGTAATCATCTCTAGACAATGTGATCATCTCATTCTCCCCACTAACACCAAGGTCATATGCTAGTTACTCCAACAAGGGGTGGTCAATCCCTTGAGGAGGTCCCATAGCTCAACCATATCCAATGATGACCAAGGAGGAGTACATCACACATCATCTTCCTAGACCCAGTATAGGACTTCTCACATTGATCTGCATCAACATCCTGGTCCCTGACTAGGTTCTTCAGCCCCAGGATGAAGGTTGACCGAAGTCAACATCTTGGTAACTGACAAAGTGCCTCCATTGTCCAGGAGAATGGCTCTCAGCCCCAGGCTGAGCTTCAGTCCGAGACTAAATTATGTTGATCCTCAGTCCCATATTGAGTCAATATGATCAACTTCCTGATAACTGACCAGGTGCCTCCATTCTCCCAGAGAATGGCTCTCGTGTGGTGCTTATCGTTATTCTCATCAAGTGATCCATAGGAAATGATCCTACATCACATAATTATAGATTAACTCCCTCTTGTTTTCTTCCAAAGAGAAACAAGTCATTATTAAGATTAACAAACTATCTCAGCTGCATTACTTCTTTAATGAATTTACCAAGTATCTTCAAATACAATACTTTAGGAGTCTACCAGGTAAACATAAATCTATCTCTGAACTGGAGGAACCAACTGTCTCTGTTGCATAGATCACAACTCAAGTGATCCTCAACCATCAGTGATATATTATACAGATCAAACTGATATGAAGGACCTCGTGGTCTCCTTCTATTACTGAATGGATCTCCAGGCTGATTTCAATATTCTGCATACTCAATCAAACCACTAAGGAAGGTGGTTCACACATCCATTAGATGTAATCTCAAACTCATCATAGTAGATCTAAAGTGTATTGGAGACATATGACTCCCCATAGTCCACTCACTTTGTGAGAGAGTGCTTACTTGCTAATGCATGCTCAAGCTTACGAAGCTGTCAGGAAGTCTCATAGACTTCTCCTCATATCTCACACATCATACTAATCAAAACATCTGTCGAAACATACCAGCCCACTGAAAGGCTCAAAATCAGTGATGTGTCTCATACAACCTCAACAATCTCAAGGATCTCCGACTTTTGTTGAAAATCCATTAATAACAGCATGCTTCTCTGCCCTTGGCAGAGTTTCAAAGGTCTATGCACGCCTTACCCTGATCATAGCAGCATAAAAAATGTAATTAAATACCCAGAGAGCTCTACTAGCTCCCTCTGACTTTCGGAAAGGGTGAACCTCTTAAGCATAGTAAACTACACCCTTGGAGCATCTTGCTCCTCATAGATAATCTCATGTACCTCTGGAAGGTTATCACCATGTCAGGGTAACATCCTGACGATCTCAATCTCGCTCCGTCTCTGAGAGTATAATCTGCAAGTATCACTTAGGGGTAACCATCTCTCTGAACGATGAGGGAGATAAATAACTGACCACTCCCTCTTTCTCCCTGCACCTAGGCAGAGTCACACAATTCAGGAGATACTATCATCTGATCTGATCTGGGAAGCTTGATAGGTTCTCCCTCTGAGTCCCAGAAGAATCACTAACTGCTCTGTAGTACTCAAGAAGGAAGACTATCCTGGGTCCACATGCAACTGGAAGTACTGTCCAGAACAGATCTCATAATACTCTAACCAAGAGTATTATCTCAGGGGTCTCATCGTGCTTCCTCTAGGGCTTTGACCAAGCTGCCATCACCATATTATTGACAGTAAAATTCTCGAATACAAATGTCTGATTCAAGATCATACAAAGATGTGTCTATCTGTAAAGGCTATCAAACATCCTTTTGTTTCAAATACTAAATCTATGCACAACTCATACAGGGAATCTAAGGACTCCGATTGTAAGGAAAACCCTTACTTACTGATCTTGTGCAATGATGGAGTTCTGAAGGATGTTTGATTTTAGTTTGCATATAAAGGACTCAATACATCTCGGATCTAACCAATATGAGATGTGATGTCAATAGACTCACATCAAACTCACAGGTTGATGTGCCAACAACTCCATAAAGATTTAAAAAACTGGAATTCCTTAAAGACACCATAATTGAGAGAAGTGGATTTTTTATTTTTATTTTTTGACACACCAAGCTAGCCATCCTTCTAGGATTTCCATAGAACATTCCTCAAAATCACATTGAGCTTCTCGTTGTGGTTTCAAGGCATGCATAGTCAGGAATCTTCAAAGTTGATTCCAATTTAACATGTACGAACAACTGTTCAGCTTGAAGGGAATGTGATCATTATATTACATAGAAGTGATATGAGTAGCTTCACACTCTTTAGCTGATCTCTGTTCCATCTTTATTTAGCTAATGTTGCATAGTTACAATCAAATGTTGTCTTGCATCAACACCCACAAGCATGTGGGTTGAGACTTCTGTCATAAACTCATGGCTACTTGAAAAATTAATTTCCAACGGGTGCTTTATTTTTTAGTAGCAATCACACAGATATATCTACACTCTCTTTCACACATGAGTAACTTCAACATTATCAAGTGTCTTGTCTTATCTAAGCATCAGTTTCAAGAAATACTGGCCTTCAAGTATTTGGAAATGATACTATCCAAGACTAGCCCAAACATCTAGCAATTCAGTGATCAATCTGGCTGCTAATATGCATTGTGACCAAGGCCATGGGTGTTGGAAACAACAACACCCAACCTAGTAGTTCAATTGTTACTACCCTTGCAGATCGACACCCATGATTAGACTGTCATATACTTGAGCAGATCGATGGACTACTGCAGCAAATTCCCAGAAAACTTCATAATCTGATTCCCAATGAAGGATGTTGGTCATCCAATCATCCATCAACTTGCATAATGCTCCATATCCAGGATCTTCCCTGCACAGGTCAAGGAAAGACATCAGTACCAAGCTCTGATACCATGTTGAATTTTTAGATACTTTCATAGGCTGGTAATTATGAGTGCAATTTAAAAAAAAACTTTTGCATAATTACACATGAAAGTATCAACCACTTTAATTACTTTATGAGCAGTATGACATTAATCAATTGCAATAGTAAACTAAGTTAAGTAAAAGGTAAACACATCACATCACAATAGTCAAGCACAGTAGACACCAAGATATACCCTGGGAAAACCCTCTTTCCTTTAGAGAAAAAAACCCAACAACATTTCTTATGATAGATTCATCATAGATGAACAAGTATACATCAAATGAACATGAACATCAAAACCCTTTTATGCGTGAGGGTATACAAAGAGACCAAGTAATTATCTTTATCATGATTGTTGATGTAATGCCCAAGGAGTACCATCCCAAGACAATATATGCTCGAGCAATTGGCATTAGTCTTCATAACACTCCCAACACCTATACTACAAAGAAGACCTCAAGTTTTGCTAAGGCTAAGTCTTCAAATCACCTTGTGCCTCCATTGCGATAGCCAAGGAATTATATCCTAGGAAAGCCCCCACTTGAGTTGGAGAAGAGCCAATAAGAAGTGCAAAGAGGTGGTTATTACAGTGGCAATGGGTAACACCTATAGGTTATAGTTGGGCTAGCCTATTCTTTGGGGTTTTAATCACACACTTCAAGCTGTAACATTTTGAGGAGAAGCAAGATTTCTATTTTGCATTAAATCTCCAATTCGAAAAAAAATTGCATCCTCATGCAAGGTGCTCCCTATTCTTTGGGGTTTTAATTACATGTGCTACTTCAAGCTGTAACATTTTGAGAAGCAAGATTTCTACTTTGATTTAAATCTCCAATTCGAAAAATTTCTACATCCTCACGCAAGGTGTTCCCTATTCTTTGGGGTTTTAAATTTTTAATCACACATGCTACTTCAAGCTGTAACATTTTGAGGAGAAGCAAGATTTCTATTTTGCATTAAATCTCCAATTCGAAAAATTTCTACATCCTCATGCAAGGTGCTTCTATTCTTTGGGGTTGTAATCACACATGCTACTTCAAGATGTAACATTTTGAGGAGAAGCAAGATTTCTATTTTGCATTAAATCTCCAATTCGAAAAATTTATACATCCTCCTGCAAGGTGTTCCCTATTCTTTAGGGTTTTAATCACACATGCTACTTCAAGCTGTAACATTTTGAGGAGAAGCAAGATTTTTTTTTTGTATAAAATCTGTAATATCCTCAGGCTTGGTTGAGTACAACTTTATTACTCGTTGATATTGACTTAGGTTGAGAGTTGACCCAATAATTAGTGTATAATTTTCCCAAATTCCAAATATGGTAATTCATGCTAAAAGGTGGCGCTGTGACTTTGGATAAACACTTCATAAATTACTGAGTTGTGAGTTAATGTGCTTTTGTAGGTTGCATTCTCTTCAAAAATCTGATGTCTGTACATTTCTACTATTGCATTTGGTTGAAGTGTTTTAGCAAACACTTGGGATGATTTTAATTGTAGCTACCTGACAATGACCGAGCTCTTGGAAACATATCCAGTCTTATGTGGACTTGTTTAAGGTTCATTCCTCAAGTGTGAAATGTATTGCATTCAGCATATAAATACTGCCACTCAACAGTAAAATTTTAATACAAAAATCAGACTTAGATAGACATAACCAGATCTGCAAATTGTATTCAAATAGAATTGTTTACATGCCTGGAAATGATGGACAGCATGTTGGTGATGTGTAAGCCCCCAATCAACAAGAGGTAGGCTGCCACAGTGTTTCCTGCTCCACACAAGATGCTCACGAATTCTCCTAGGCTCAGTATGCAAATAATAATGGACTGCTGTAGATGACCCACTCTTTACTGTTGGTGTGCAGCTACAGGAAAACGCCCTTCACCCTTGATGTACTGCTATAAAAACTCTCCCTCAATAGTTCACAAACACACCAGCAGAACCAAGGATCACACCACTATAAATGAAGAACCAGTTCAGCATTCAAATCGACTTTTTCTTGGCAAACGGAAGTGTGATAATTCTTAGAGATTTGCAGCAGTATATCTCTCTCCACTCCTTGGGAAATGAGCACAGGATGCACCCCTCTTGCACTCAATCTTCTTGGTAAATAAGGTAGGCTCCCTATGGGAAGTGCGCCCTCCACTCAAGATGGGAAAAACTCTGCTACAGAAGCGCCCTCCACTTAGCAGTCTCACTTTCCTTCTTGGCAAAGAAGATAATCTTTCCACCAGCGCGCCCTCTCAACATAGGCCTTGAACCACTGAAATTCCAGTCCAAAACTTCTCAAGATCTGCAATAAAATATTTTTCTTTCCACGGAAATGAATAGCAAGTGAGAAATCTGAAGTGATCCCTCCACCATCAAGACCTATGGTAGATCGTTGCAGTACCGAAACTATTCACCTCCTCCTAGGGTTTTGTCCAAGAGAAGCTTAGAATCTCAAGAGTTTTTTTTTTTTACAAATGCAAATGACAATAATTGAGAGAATAAGCTCTCATGTCCTTTTTATAATTTCACTTTTCATAGGCCTTGAACCACTGAAATTCTAGTCCAAAACTTCTCAAGATCTACAATAAAATATTTTTCTTTCCACACCAATGAATAGCAAGTGAGAAATCTGAAGCGATCCCTCCACCATCAAGACCTATGGTAGATCGTTGCACTACCGAAACTCTTCACCTCCTCCTAGAGTTTCGTCCAAGAGAAACTTAGAAGCTCAAGAGCTTTTTGTTTTTACAAATGCAAATGACAAGAATGGAGAGAATGAACTCTCCTGTCCTTTTATAATTTCACTTTTCCCCTCTTGTGACTTTTCGACTTCCCTTGACACTTTCTCACTTTTTAATATTATAAATGACATTAGTGAGAATATGGCCCCTTTTAATCTTTTAATTTCATCTTGACCCCCATTTTTGGCCCTACTTTACCTTTTCTGCTCACTTTATTAATTAAGTGACTTTTATAAAGTCACTTTATTAAATTAATTATTAATGTCACTTTATAAATACTTTTGGCATAGTGACATTAAATAATTAATTAATTCCCTATCTGCACAACTCTAGCCTACGAGAACTGGATAGGATAGTAAGTCATCTCATGGTGGTCATCCAGAAAGGGACATGATTGTCCTCCATTCTCGAAATTGTTTGTCCTTAAGCAACTGTAAGTTGGGGTACTGTATGGTCTGCTCACTCTCCCAAATGGCATCCTCTACTGGCATATGCCTCCACCTAACTAGGTATTCACAGATCACCATGTTTCTCAGTCTTCTTTCTCGTACGTCCAAAATCTCCTCCGGATCTAAAATCAACTCCCCTCCTCATCCAATGGGGTTAACTCAAAACCGCCCCAATTTTGATCCCTGAAACATCACATTCCAACACGAAAGGCTGGCTGAAATCTAGTAGTGCTAATACTGGGCAGGTGCTCATCACCTCTTTGAGCCTGTCAAATGCCCGCTGGGAATCTTTCGTCCATCTAAATGCTCCCTTTTTTGTAAGATTTGTGTGGGGTATGTCCAACTATGAAAACCACTTCACAAATCATCTGCAATATTGGAACAGTCCAAAGAATCCTTGCAGCTCAGTGAGGGACCTCGGTGTAGGCCAATCCAAGATATCTTGGATCTTCTCCTAATGAACCTACACGGCCTGTGCATTGATCATCTGGCCCAAGTATAAGATCTCTATGAGTCCAAACTCATACTTGGAAGCCTTGGCATACAAGGATCGTTCCCCCATAATGTCCAGTATCTCATCTAGATGCCTCATGTTCTCCTCCCATGTCCGACTGTATAAGAGATCATCAAAGAACACCAGCTAAAATTTCCTCAACTGCTTCCGAAAAATATGGTTCATGCAATACTAGAAGGTGGTTGGTGTGTTGGTTAGCCCAAATGGCATAACCAAAAACTCATAATGGCCATAATAGCACCAGAATACAGTCTTCTGCATGTCATGCTCACAGACCCTAATCTGGTGGTAGCCTGACCTCAGATAAATCTTGGAAAAATAGACTATCTCGTGCAGCTCATACAGCAACTCATCTATCCTAGGAGTGGGATACCTGTTTTTGATAGTCTGCATTGTCCCGTCCTTTTTTACCAAAACAACCGAAGATGCGAATGGACTGGAGCTGGGTCTGATATGTCCCATAGCAAGCAATTCCTTGATCGCTTTCTCGATCTCATCTTTAAATTTATTCGGGTGTCGATAGGGGGTGGCAATCACTAGCTTCTCCCCCTCTTCCAGCTCTATGGTGTGTTCGAAGCCTTTGTCTGGTGGCCTACCTGGTGGAATCTCTCTGAACACCCTATCATGCCTCCCCAATAAATCTTGTATGTCCATATGGTACTGCTGGTTGTCATGAGATGTCTTCTGGGTGGTGATCAAACACTCTATTGCATAAGCTACATCCCCGTGTTTGAATAGAGCCTCCATCCACTTGGCTAAGACAACCCTTGGGGGCCCATTGGACATGCCCTGCAGAACTACCTGTGATATTTTATAGGATAGATCACACAGCTAGTGTAAACCTCACAAATCTCACTCAAGAATTGAAAAGAAGAAAAAAAAGAAGAATTGAATCAATATTCACTCATTAACTCAAGAAATGATAAAACTGTTGTAATATTATTCCTCGACTGTAAGCTGGCAAACATGTGAGAGTACAATAGAATGAATTCGAATTACTGCTTAGGTGATTCGAATTCTCCTCAATAGCATGACTTGACCGCATTGGAACCATCACCAAAACCAGTGGTAGTGACCACAATAGTCAAAGGTTAGTCAAAGGTGAGTCTAACTAAGTCTAACTGGTGCATGTGGCACTAATCTAAGGAAGGAGACTCCAATATGGGCACATGAGGAGCTGTCAGTAGCCAGTAGAGCTAAACTAGTCTCTGTAGTAGTCTATCTAAGTGCTTCAATCAGTTAACTAAGAAATCAATCCTCAAATCAAGGAATTGATCCACTAATCATGGAACTGACTGATGTAACACCTAAATAGGTGGAAGAGGGCAGAGTTGTACTCCAGTGAGGAAACAAGGGTGCATATGTGGATAGGAGGGCTAGAACAGAGCAGAAACAAGATCTTGGAGCTGAAAAACTAGGGACTAAGTGCTGGGAGACTACCATATTGATGACTGGATGCATGCAAATATATAAATGATGGTGAGAATATTCCAACACCTCCCCGCAAGCCGGATTATGAGGAAACACATAACTGAAAACTAGTAGGGCCCTGGTAACTAAGACCAAAGGTCACCCTGTACAACAATCTAAATAAATAAAGTGAGGAAAGAGGGAAAACCCAGTGGGAAGAAAGCCCCCCCTCAAGATAGACTGTGGTAGGATAATCAATCATGTACATCACTCAACCCAAAAGGTAAGTGGACTTCTCCACCGAAGAAAGATCTATCGGCAAGAAATGGATCAGTAATGTGAGAAGGAAGAAACCTTCCATTCTGAAAATCTGATCTAGTTCTCCTTTGATCAAGTGGATCACCAACAAGATCTCCGGCAGATATAAGAGTAGTGGCTTCCCATCTAGGAAGAGGAGGATCTGTAGGCTGTAGATCTGGATCTTGGTCTTCCATTTGCTCATCTTCACTAACTGGTGCTAGATCTCCAGGTTCTTGTAGATCTGGATCTAGAATTCTCTCTTCATCATCTCCACTTTCAGAATCTGAATCTGAATCTTCTTGAAATGAAGATTCGCTCTCTTGCTCATCATGCAGTGGTGGTGTTATAGGCAAGCTCTCTTGCTCAACAGGATGAGCATCATGAAGTGGCCATTCCTCAAACTGTACACTCCTATCAAGGAATGTTGTCATAGTAGAAGGATCAAGAAGCTTGTAGGATTTTGCACTCAATGCATAACCCACCATAATACACTCTTTGCTCTGTGGATCTAGGGCTCTCCTTTTCTCTGTTGGAATCCTTACCCATGCTCTGGATCCAAACACTCTGAGATGGGATACATCAGGTTTGTAACCCATCCATGCTTCAAAAGGAGTCATATCTTTGAGTCCTTTGTGAGGAACTCTATTCTGGAGGTAGGCAGCATAGTTGATGGCTTCTTCCCAAAGACTAGGGTGCAACCCTTTTGACTTTAGCATGCAGGTTGCCATCTCTTTTAATGTCCTCTTCTTTCTCTCTGCAACACCATTCTGTTGTGGTGTGTAGGGAATAGTATGTTGCATCTCTATGATGAAAGTTTTTCACATCCCAACCTTGTTTCAAGCTTTAGAAGCTTCTCTACATAGTTTAATGCCCAAACCCCTGTATGCACAATTTTTCATAAAAAATTGACTTCAACTTAAAACACATGAGACTCTTTTCACCATTAAAATTCAGAAAATTAATTTCCAGTCAATAACTTCAATCTCATGAATTTTATGACAATCATTCAACCATAAAAGACACAGGAATTTTTGGCCAATAGCCCAAGATAAATCCCCGAAGGGAAAACCTGTTTATGAGAGAGAGATCTTTATTTTTAAAGACAAAAATTAAATTACATAAACACAACAGTACTTGTCTCAGTACTTCCTTCTCGGAAAATGTGCCCAAACTTTGATTGAACAACCCAGCAATCAATTCTGAAATTTTTTGTACTTTCTAACAGCAGTACAATCACCCACGTGACCTTGGTAAATGTGCCATAATTAATAAAAACTCATATTTTGTCCTTGCCTCGATTTCTGTGCAAACCAGCAATAATAAATGCTTACAATCTTCCTTGAAAACAGCGCCCAGATTCAGCATTACGACCTAATACGGCCTCACACGTGTGCAACATTAAATACATAAATATATCCTCGATTTTTGTGCCCATATTTGATTTATGTGCTCTCTCTCGATTTTTGTGCTTCCTTCATGATTTATGTGCTATACCTTTACTTCTGCTTTGGAATTTGTACCATCTTCATTTCATTGATAATCGTGCCCTAGTTCAGCCTCCTCGAATTCTGTGCAAGGTTTATCCTCTCTTCTCAAGAGTTCGACCTCCTCTCTCTTTCTCTCCAACTCTTCTCTTGGAAATGTGAATAATGATTTTGAAATACCTTGCCCTAGCCTTTTTGTTCATCATAACTTCCTCTTTCAATCCAATGGTCAAGATCAAATTAGATGGATGGTTCTCATTAAATGCTCATTTAATTATTAATAAATGACATTTAGTGCACCTCATGTCATTTAATAAAGTAAAGACACCACATCTAATTAAATACTCACTTGACTTTAATTTAAAATATGAACTTAGGATATCATGACTTTTTAACTTTTAATTAAGTCACTTTAAAAATATAAAGTGCATCTCACTTCATTAATTAATTATGACTAGGGATCACAACTTAAAGTGTCATTGTCCACCCCAAGGCACTACTAGGTGAACAAACACTTCCTAGGTACTTTTTCAACACTCCCTCTTACCGAGGAAGGTGTTCTTCACCACTCCCAACTTGTCTCTAAAATAGACATGCTTCTCTCTACTCAAAGACTTCGTGAGAATGTCAGCCACCTGCTCATCAATAGAAATATACTACAACTATAATGCTCCTCTCTGAACATAATCTCTAATGAAGTGATACCTGATCTCGATGTGTTTAGACTTGTCATGAAATACCGGATTTTCAGAGAGCCTAATGCAACTCTGATTGTCACAAAGTATCACAGTGGGTCCCATCTCCTGACCAAATAAATCAACCATCAACTTCCGAAGCCACAAAGCTTCACAACTGGCCTGACTGGCAACCATATACTCAGCCTCTGCAGAACTCAATGCTATGGACTTTTGTTTCTGACTGGAACCAAGACACAAGTGCTCAACCCAAACTGAAAAACAACCAGAAGTGCTCTTCCGGTCCGAAACACTACCTACCCAATCTCAATCTGTAAAGACAACCAATCCCACTCCATCAGATCTCCTATAGTCCAAACCAAAATCTACTGTACCAGCAACACATGTTTTGCAGCTATCCAGTGCACTCTCCTGGGCTCCACCATGAACTGACTGAGAGTGTTAACTGCAAAACCCATATATGGCCTGGTGTTGGCCAAATACATCAACGAACCAATCAACTGACGAGATAATGTAGGATCCACCAACTCTCCCTCAGAATCATGAAGCTTTGTCCAGTTGGTGGTCATAGGTGTGGACATGGACCTGCAACCCTCCATCTAAAATCTCTTCAGAATATCTGCAGCATACATTCCCTGACTCATGAAAACATGTCCATCCTCCTGCCATATCTCCATCCCCAGATAGTAATGCATCAGTCCAAGGTCGGTCATCTCAAACTCTAAAGAAAGATCTTTCTTACATGCTTCAATCAGGTGCTCTCCTCCTGTAATGAACAAGTCATCAACATATAGCAGAAGAATGAGCAGAACACCACCAACCACAATGTAGTATAGGTTGGGATCCACCTCACTCTTCTGAAACCCAATCGATAGCAAATGAGAATCAATCCTGGAATACCAAGCCCGAGGGGATTGCTTCAGACCATACAAGGCCTTTTTCATCTTGCAAACATGTGAATCTCTCCCATGAATCTCAAATCCCTGAGGCTGCTCTAGATATACCTCCTCCTGTAGAAAACTGTTCAGAAAAGAAGTTTTCACATCCATCTGATGAATCCTCCAACCCATCTCTGCCACAACGGAGATCACTACTCTGATCGAAGAAAATCTAGCAACCAGTGCAAAGGTCTCATAGTAATCAACTCCGTCTTCCTGTGAGAACCCTCGTGCAACCAATCGAGCTTTGTACTTGTTAATGCTTCCATCCACAGCACTCTTGATTTTATAGAGCCACTTGGAAGTCACCATTGACTTCCCCTCTAGTCTCGGAACAATCTCCCACACCCCATTCTTCATGATGGATTTGTACTCTTCCATCATGGCATCTCTCGAAACCTGGTGTGGATTAGCCTCCTCAAATGTAGTAGGCTCAGAATCACTCAAGCTAGTCACCATCGCCATATAACTGGAAAACCTCTCTGGTGCTTTACTCTCCCTGACCTCCCTCTTGGACAGTCCCACAGACTGCTCAGCTTCCTTCACAAGATCCTTAAGCCAACTTAGCTTACATTTCTTGGAAGTAGCTTCCTCTTGTAGGTGCTCCTCCATAACCTCCTCATCAGACAACTATCTACCTAAAGAAGTACCTGTGGCCTGAGATCCTGTGCCTGATGATCTTGAACCTGTACAACCCGAATTACATGAAGGTGAAACCTGTGAACCTGTAACTCGTGAACCTGTCCCTGTGCCAGAAAAGTTTTCCTTCTTCAATACCCAATACTGACTTTGTTGGATTCAAAGAAATCCCATACTCTCTGCACCGTTCAAACACTTTCCTAAGATGACCAACATGGCTGGATCTTTCCTTAGAAAAAACAATCAAATCATCCTGATATATCTCAATAATTTTGCCTATCAATTCATTGAAAGCATAATCCATGGTCCTTTGAAAAGTGGCCCCAACATTTGTAAGACCAAAATGCATTCTCAAATACTCAAAAGTTCCCCAAGGGGTTGTGAAATTTGTTTTGTGTCTATCCTCATCTTTAATAACAACTTGGTTATATCCTGAAAATCCATCAAGCATGGACATCATTGTAGACCCAGTGACCCGTTGGAGGATGGTCTCCATGTTAGGGAGTGGATAATTATCTTTTTGACAGGCTATGTTAAGATTTCTGAAATCAGTGCATATCTTGATGCTCTCATTCTTCTTTCTAACCACAACTAAGTTGGAGCACCATGATGTCTGTCGAGTGGGTGCTATAATACCTGCTGCAAGCATTTTTTCTAATTCCTGCTTGACAATAGGGGCCAACTTAGGATTTGTTTGCCTAAGTTTTTATCGGAAAGGATTTGCATTTTGCATTTTTAGAGGGATGGTATGTTGGAAAACATCCTCCCTATAGGATTTTAACTCATCATATGTAAATGCAAATATATCTCTATATTCTTTGACTAGGCTTATTAAAGCATTTCTTTCCTTTTTAGAGGTCCCTTTTCCAATTTTTATAATTTTTGGATTTGTTTCCGACCCAATATTCACTTCAATGTAATCCCCAGGTTTCATCTGGTCGATGTTATTTCTCTTACCATCCTGTCTATCAAAGGTGTTTTCCAGTTTAGTAAAGCCACGCGATATTGGATTGATGGGTTGGTTGTCTTCTTGATACTGCTTGCCTTCCTCCTGCCTATTTATCTTGAATTCTAAGAATTCATCTAAGTTATTAATGAATTTCAGGATCTGTTCATCATATTTGAAAATCTGCCAATGGTTCATGTTGTCTGGGACTAATGGTCTATAGTTAATTTCAAGGGTACAGTCTCCATTCAACATTTCTTCTGAAGGTTGGAGGGTGGAGGCCGCAACTACCAATCT
The DNA here is from genome assembly GCA_027924585.1 of Larix kaempferi. NCBI lineage: Eukaryota > Viridiplantae > Streptophyta > Pinopsida > Pinales > Pinaceae > Larix > Larix kaempferi. The sequence continues at coordinate 13,175,853 of BSBM01000092.1, forward strand.
ATCTGTCGCACTGTCTTTTCTCTATGGATTGCTTTTATGTTTAGTGCATCAAAGTACTCCATGGTGTCCCATACTGCATTTCTATATCCCCTAAAGCCTTTTACAGTTGCATGTAAATTTACCTTTAACTTGTTGCACTACCAAATCTGAGTCTCCTTTTATACTAAGCATTTTTATTTTCATGTCTTTGGCAATCTCAATGCCTAGTAGAAGTGCCTCATATTCTGCTACGTTGTTTGTGGCCTCAAACTCTAATCTGAAAGCAAAGTTAACGATCTTCCCTTTGGGTGATGTTAAGACTATGCCGACCCCTTTACCAGCTCTAGAGAAAGCACCATCAAACTTCATTTTCCACAATCCATCAACTTTTTCATCTTTCATTTCTTCATGAACGTGATCTAAGAATGTGGAGTTGATTTGGTAGGTTCCTATTTCATCAGTATTGTAGATATATTCATTTGATGGTTTCTGAGGATTCTCAACATGGTACCTTCTTTCTTATTCAATGTGCAGTTTGACGAGAGAATCTTCGGATGCTGGGACAGCTGCATAAGACCAATCTAATTGTATTGACCCACCCAAAGTAGCACCCCATTTCCTAGAGAGTAGCATCTCCCACTTATCTGGCACATCAATAACAAGGATATCCATGGTAACATAGATGTCTGGATACTTAGCTAATTTTACCATTTGGTTTTCAATCATCCCTTCAACTTTTACAAGTCTAGAATCCATGGCGCATACATTCTGGTAAGGCCTAGTGGTTTTTAAGTTAAGTTGTTGCATAACCTTTTTAGTCATCAAATTTGCAGCAGATCCTGAATCCAACATACAGTTGTGTAGAAGAAGGTCCCCTATCATCAATGATACATAGAAAGGTGGGTGAGCTTCTTTTCTTGAGTCCCTAGTATGTAGGATTACAGGTGGATCCTCATGATTATTTTCATAACTTGTTGAAGGTTGCTCTATAGTATCTGAGAAAGATACCTTCTTAGGGGTAGAAGGTTTTGCAGGTGGAGGAGGCTTTGAGGTAGGAGGAGGAAAATCTTCAACCTAAGGTTCTAACATTTTCGAAAGCTTCTCTTTCTGACTAGGAATTTTACATAGCTCTAGTACAGGAACTGGAACTTTAGTGTTGGCCAACCAACTACCTAAATCAAAACTCAATGCAACAGATTCCTTTTCATTATTAATTTCTTGAGTAGTGTTAGGAATTGTTACCTTTGGAGCAGTTTGAGTAGAGGGTCCTTCCTTTGGTCTTCCTTGATATGACATGCCTTTGAAGTTCTGACTATTGTTGACATTGGATGGCATCTCACCATAAATTTTAGTTATGTTATCAACCCTTTGATGACCTTGGTTGGATTGAGTCCAACTATCCCTAGGATTTTCATAAGTGTCCCCTACATGGTTGATGAAATCAGGCTCGCTTGCAGATGTGCTAGGACCACAACCCTCAGGATAACCATGCTCTTGAACATAGCATGCATAGTAGCAACCAGATTCCTCATGGAAGTCTTTGCATGGCCTACAAAATGGTCTGTATGATTCAACCATGTTAGCAGCCTCTAACTGATTTGGAGGCCTCTGCTCATGATTGGGCATTTTTCTCTGCCATGTTGGTTTCGCAGGAAATATTCTAGGAGGTGGTTGGGGTTGAGTTCTTTCAACATTGATGACCCGATTCTACATCTCTTCCATTTGGGAAAGATATTTTTGTTCCATCTTTTCCATTTTCTCAACCATATCAACGAGTTTCTTTTCATAAGCAACTTTTTCATTTGAGGTTGTAGGCTCTTTCTCTTTGGGTTCGGGAGCTTTTGAAGGGATTGAAGACCTAGAGTAACCCTGGATGTTTGATTCTCCTGAAGATTGCATGTTCTTCTCAATTTTTATAGCCAAATTCTAAGCTTGAAGCAATGTGGTGGGTTCCTTGTCTCTTATTTGATACTGTATCTTGCCACTCAATGCTTCTATGTAAAAATCCAATAAAGAAGCTACAGGAGGTGCATAAGTAACAGGGATGGAATTAGACAATTCTATGAACTTAGCATTGAATTCATCCATGGTTTCAATATCTAACTTCTTCATGCTGGTCAAAGATGCCACTAGATGTCTAGGTTTCTTTTTGTTGCCAAATTTGTCGAGGAAAGCAGTCTTGAAGGCTGCTATGGTAGCGAAAGAGTTGTTTGGTAAGTTGTCATACCAGTTTCCAGCTTTACCATCCAAAGATAGAGCAAAAAAGAGTCATGTATACATCTTCATGTTTGTCAGTACCCCTGACATAGGAACCACAGTGTCTGGAAAAGTTTCTGATATGCTGCTCAGCAGATGTAGAGGCATCAGTGCCATTGAAATTCATAAGTTTATTGATATCCTTCTCAGGAACCTCATGGGGTTGACCTACTATCTGAGAGAAGTTGAGTTGAGTAAAAAACTCGCCCATTGTGGAAAGGAAACAATTATTATTTTCAAAGCTTCTAAGTTTTCTTGAAATAAAAGATGGATGTCTGAAACAAACTCAGATCCAAGTTCTTCAAGGATCCGACGAGAAGCAAGTTTATTCAATCTCTTGGTTCAGGGATGAAATCGAGTAAACCTTTAGAGTTTCTTTTAGTTGAGTACCTTGAGGTGTTAACTGACAGTGGAGTCGCCAGGTGGATTCAAGTCTAATTTCAGAGAGTGATTTGACTAAAAAATCTACCAAAAAGGAAAATAAAAGGCAATGGAGTCGCGAGACAGATATCAAATCTATCAAAACAAAGTAAAAAACTAGAAAAAACTATGGTTGTCCAGGAACAAAAATATTTGTCCCCGGCAATGGCGCCAAAGATGTTGTCCGCCAAAATGCACACTAGCAGCAGAAATCTTTCGAAAGTTGTCTCCTCATTGGAAGTGGGGAGAAGTGTGGCCTTGGGGACAAGCAATGAGCTAGGTACTATCACCTAAATCCTAGATCCTCCATTTAGGCTAAATCCTAACGAAGCCAAGGGGAGTAGTCCCTACAAAGAGTTTCCTATGGCTCTATGTTTTTAAAGTTTTTTTGTGTATGGTGATGCGGATGAGTGTTGTTTAGGAGTTTTTTAATGATGAGAGAACAAATAAACACGCAATCCACGTTGCAAAATTACAAGAAGAAATTTATCAAGATGAAACAAAATACTGACTTTGAAACTTAAATAAGCATCCACAAGATAATTTAATAAAATGCACAAGGACTAATGGTCTGGATCAAGGTGATACATAAGAGTTTTATAGACCAATGCCAAATGGAGTAAAAAAAATGCTTGTGATGCTGAAAATGTAAGTCTTAAAGTAACCGTTTGTGACATCGTTTTGAAATTGTTCTTGGTAACTTTTAGAGTGTTTTAGAAGTTCTTGATTAATAGGCCTAAAAATTCAAGGCAAGCATCCGACCGGAAGAAATACTTTCAGTAACTAACCCGGCAACCCTCTCGGACCGTCCAGTTATCAAGGCTAGGTGTCTTACGATTTAACCAACCTCGAACTCTAAGACAACGGCACTCCGGCTTCACCTCTAGGCATAGTACTTTGAGTATTTATCGAAAATCAATGCTAGTTCGTTGGTTATGGGGAAATATTTTATTAGATTATCGCTTGTAAGATTAACAAATCCAATCACCTTTCTGAGTACTAGTCCAACCTTTTAGGGTCGGCAGAGCATACTGAGTGATGGATAGCAACGAAGTAGATTTTAATGGGGGATGTGAGTTGGAATGTTTTAATTATTAAGAGCACACAGTTCAACTCTCCGATAGAGAGCGCTCTTGACTTTGTATTATGATAGAAGTTCAAGAGACTTTAACTATTCTATATGCTTGATGCAAGGAAATGCAGTGGGAATACTCTCCGATAGAGAATGCTCTTGACTTTTGTTATGGCAAGTTCAAGAGACTTTAGTTCTTTGTTAAAAGACAAGCAGCTTGAAATAAGAACATAAAGATGAAGCTCAAATAATAAAAGATGAAACAATGATATGGCAAAATAAATAAAACTGCTTGCAATATGAAATAAAGAGCAGCTAGTGTTCTACAACAAGAAACTAATCTAGCAAATGAAGTTAAAAATGACTTCTACACACTGTTCATGAAACTTCCAGCTAGTTGGTCGTACGCAGTACACGGTGGGGAAAGAAAAGTAGCACGCAAATTCAATGCGGCACTTGGGATCAAATCCCAAGACACTTCTTAGGTCAAAACTGAAAAGATAACTAAAATTCTAAGTACAAAATGAAACTATTCTAAGTTCTTGAAATAAATCTAAGCTAAGAACAAAGACACTCTTCCCCAAATGGGGAAGAAAAACCAAAATGTGGGAGGCCTTATCCCACTTAGCCTTTTTATTAATGAAGTACAAGTGCCTTTGGGAATGAAACCCTTGCAAGGACTTTTGAGAGAAAATGAAAATCATAAACTTGAAGCAAGCTCTTAAGGGCTTTTACAAAGGATAATGAATGATGTGTTCAAGGTTTGGATCATCCTTATGATTTCTTTGAGTTTTGCTTTGCTTGGAGCTTCTTACTTCAAAACTTCTCAAGCTCTTTTCTCTCAAACACCTACACAAACGATTCAACTCAAGAACCCTTTAGCATTAGCAAAACAAAATTTAAACTAAATGCTTCTAAGATCTAAGATGAGACAAATAGAAACTAAATGCAAGTAAAGTCTAGTTATTTGGAATGAAATGCAACTAGCAACCAAATAAGAACTAGAATGAAAAGAAAACTAAAAAATGAACTAAGTGTAAGATCTAAAACAAGGAAACAATGCAAGCCTTAAGATGAGATCTAGAAAAATGAACTAAGATCTAGCAAATGAAAGTGCAATGCATGAAGTAGAATATACTAACACTAACTTTTACAAGCTTATGCAACTAACAAAGCTAACACTTAACCAATTGTTTTATTGTTCGTTTATGAATTTGGGCTTCTTTTGAAGATGGGCGAAAGCAAAGAAGGGATGGAAGAGAAGAAAACGAAAGGAAATAGGAGATGGAGTTTGACCAAAACAAGAAGGGGAAAAGGGCTTGAAAAAAGGCTCCCCTTGGAGTGGGACGAGATCTAGACTAGGGGCAAAACCAAGGACAAACAATGAAAGGAAAAAGGTGCAAAAGGCTAGAAAAAAGAATAGAAAAGAGAGGTCGACGAAGCTAGGAAGGAAGGGAGAAGAAAGGAGGAAAATGAAAGGGGAAAGGGAGGCAAAAACGAGAGGATGAAAGAGATCTAGGGAGAGTAGGACGACAGCAAGAGGAGGGAGGAAATTCTAGGGTAAAGGAAAACTAGGAAAGAGTAGATCCAAAGGTTTGAAGGGTAGAAGGCTTGCCAAACTCAAAACAAGAAGCAAAAAGGTGGGATCAACCTCCAAACAAGGTGACCACTAGAACACTAGTCCCAGACAACCTTCCAACTAGCTGGATGTCCACAAGGTACTAGTGAGGATAGAGAAGTAGCCACAAAACAATGTGGCCCGATGAAATCCCAAGGTACTATCTCAAGTCAAAACTTTGGTATAGAGAACAGAAAGAAGGGAAAAAGTGATTAAGTAACCAATGTTTGAAGTAACTTTGTTGTTGATGGAGGAAAGGCTAGCCTCTTTGTTGTGTTTCTTTCTTCGAGAAGAGAAAGACTTGGGGAACCTGTAAGAAAAAGAATTAGAGAGGAAAACCCATTGTATGAGCAAAAACTAGCTTGATTTCCAAGCCACTCTCCACCTTGAATGATCCCTGCAAAACCCTTATATTCAAGCAAACAAATCCGAACAAGATATTTCTAACCTATATTAGAACATAAATTGAATAATGACTTGCTTAAGAGAAGATAAGGTGAGAGAGATATCACCAAGACAATGTGAACCAAATCCAAGAACTCATGCATAGACCTCCAAAGTCGTTTCTTATTCCAATAGCATAAACAAATATTACAACATAGATTTTGGCAGAGTGTTCTTGCCTAAAATCTCCATGAGAAGAGAGGAGGAATACCTCTCTTTATGTAACAAAATACAATGGCTAAAGTAACCTAATTCGAATTGGAATCCAAGAGAGAGCCAATGGCACTTGGAAAACTCAAATTCAATCAAAATCCATGATAACACATGCTTGGAGTGTTAAACTCCACATAACTCGAGTTGGTATTGAATGAGGAGTGGGGAGGTGGCCTCCACCTAGGCAAGGCGCCCCCCACTCCCTCTTGTTATCTCCACCCAAGCTTTGTAACATACACCAAGCGAATAACATCCCTCCACCTTGCAAACATGATCAAAAGGAAGATAGGCGTGATCTCTAGGGTTTAATGCATGAGCAAATGGTGGGGATGTGATTCGAATTACAATGGGAGCTAAGCCTTGTGATTGCACAAGTTAAGGAGAGGCGCCTACCATAGCAATAACTCCAACTTCAACCATCCATAAACCGACTGCCAAGTGGAGATATGTGATCCAAGGGAAAAATACGTGAGCTAAAACCCGCGATGAACATCGCGGATATTGGCCACACAGTCACGATGAACATCGCAACTATCTCCCATGAACTTGCGATGAACATCGCGGGTTCCAACCTCACAGTCGCGATGAACATCGCGGCTGTCAGCCTGAAACCCGCGCGGTTCATCGCGGGAATAGACCCAAAACCTGCGATATTCCACGTTGGAGGGTCAACATGGAATTTCGCGGCCTTCGGGGGCCCGCCGCCAAACAAAAAAGACATAATTGAAAAGGCTAAAGCAAGTAGAGTTACCTGAAACTCGCAGAATCGAAAACCAACGGTGAAATCTCCCGGAAATCAAGAAATAGCTCTGACTGCTTTGCCAAACTCGCACGTAACAATGACACGTCATTTGGGCCCCACACCCTATTTATAGAAATTCCACCATTTTTCAAACAACCATTGCGGTATCATACGAAGTCCATATTTCAAACCGTTGGTACCGTTGGAATCAGCACAGCAAGAACTTCATGCAGGTTCCTTCCTTTTCCTGTTTTTACGGGGTCCATTTTTTGACCATTTATTGGCCCCCCTCGTGGCCTCGATTTGCGTGCCACATCGGCCGTCGTCCATTTTTGACGTGTCTTATGTCGCCGGATTCAGTTTTCCACGCTCGTGATGATGCTTGAGATCATTTATCGCTCTCACCTTTAGATTTTTTGGGCATTTTTCCCATGCCCCCTCATCACCTCGGTTTGCGTGCCACATCGGTCGTTCTCCATTTTCGACGTGTCTTATATCGCCGGATTCAGTTTTCCGCGCTCGTGATGATGCTTGAGATCATTTCTCGCTCTCACCTTTAGATTTTTTGGGCATTTTTCCCATGCCCCCTCGTTACCTCGGTTTGCGTGCCACATCGACCGTTCTCCATTTTCAAAGTGTCTTATATCGTCGGATTCATTTTTCCACGCTTGTGATGATGCTTGAGATCATTTCTCGCTCTCACCTTTAGATTTTTCGGGCATTTTTCCCATGCCCTCTCATTGCCTCGATTTGCGCGCCACATTGGTCGTAGCCTCCTTTTGACAATCTGTATGTCACCGGATCCAGTATCCCGCACACATGATGACGCTTGAGACCTTTTCCTCGCTCCCATCAATCCCTCTTTGTTCGGTATAATTTTATCCCTTTTTCGGGCCGAGCAACCCCTTTTACGAAAAAGGCACTTAGGGAGTTTCTGTTAAGCTCTTTTCTGACTCCCAAAAACAATGAAAAGATTGTCGAGCAACCTTGCTTCCTTTCATGCTCGTTAAACGTATCTGAAAGGGCATCTACCTGGTATAAGTTTACCCCTTTTCTGGACCTTGTAGACTAATTATGAAAAAGGAATACTCTAGTCACATCGGCTAGAAGAGTTCTCCATCTGCATCATTTTATGCTTTTTCAGGCCTTGGAGACTAAACTACGAAAAAGAACACCAATAGAGTCCACTTACCGTTTTCAGACTCTCTAAACATGAAAGAAACCATGAGCATGAGCCGTCTTAGGCTCACAAAATCCACAGGACTGTACCATTTCAGAGCACACTTTTATCCCTTCTTGGAGCTCATTAAAACTATGAAGAAGGAATCAATGGTGCCTCTTGGCACCACGACAGATCACATCTACTCATATGACAGCTTCCCCATGATTGGTCGCCTTTGTTCAGAGTATTCTGCATTATGTCATCTTGAAAATCCCTCGACGGCACCTATCAGCTCGTCCTCCCCCCCCAGAGTCAATATATACCATTCAGTCAATCAAAGCAATGATCCCCACACCTACAAGTCAGTTCCCTACGTTGCCAGGTCAACCATGTCATCATGCTCTGAACAAAGGAAGTTTGAGTCTACCCACTTTTTCACCCAGTTATTTCCCATCCCCACAAGTATGTCAGTCCTACCATCAGTACTACAACACTTCAGTTCTACACCTCGTGCTCCTATCAAGGAAAAATCATTGCCTTGTTAGTTGTTGGTCTCCCTCTGTCAACGACAACCACATTTATTCCAGAGGATAGACCTAGAGGTCCCTGTGTCTTGGACTCATTACCATTTATGATGAGTGCCTATGAGTCATTTCGAGAGGAATCCTCAGTGCCTTTCCAAATGGTTGTTTCTCACATGCTCGACTTCAACACCTTGATCGCATCGTTGAGATTCACACAGGACATTGATCCTTTCAGTCATTAGTCGAAGACCCCAGATACCTCCTGACTCCTCCACATTTGAGAATCTTCCTATGGATACCAGTTACACTTTTTCTATAGATATCCGGGTTGCGCATGGCGACAGTATTCAGAAGTACCCCATTTTTATACTCCCTTGAGTATACAATTACATTAATTCTCAAAGATGACTCATAGTCTTTGAGTCCCTACAGATGTTGGACACCTTCAGTTTCAGTAGTTCATCAGTTATCCCAGTGTATCAATTATTGAGATCAGTTATGATCAGGAGTATATCCCAAAATAATGTCTCCCCTGGACCATTATGATGTACCAGTAGATTATTTATGTATTAGATCCCCCTTCTTGGGACTAATTGTTATGTATATGTCTTGATACGAGCATGGGAATGCCCGCCTCGTCCATTATCAGAATTATACCTCATTCATATTGAGGCCATGTAATATTTTTTGTTTTTGCAGCTTCCAAGGGCCATGGCTCCAGTCTCCAATCGGTCTCTTCTCTCCCTAAACCCCAGAAAAAAAAAAAAAACTATGATGTCTATCGGCCATACGATGAGCTCCTGCCCTCACACATCAGGGGGAAATCTGTTAACACCTAAAAAGTGCTCACTAGCTCATTCCCTTATTCACATGACCCATTTGTCCACTTTTCCACCATCTGAGCCTCTGAAACAACAAAAGGTCACCAAAAGACCTTAGTACACCCCTTTTTCCCACTCAAAAAGATTATTTTTCCTAAAAAAGCATAAAAAACCCTCAAAAAGGGTCCAAATTCCCAAAATATTAAAAAAGGGAATAAAAATATTAATTTTATTCAAAAAAGGAAAAAGGAGGGAAAAATACCTAAACCATGTTGGTCAATACCATTGGTTTCCACAAAACCACAAATGGTATTCCCCACCACCAAAACCTATAAAAAGGTGGTAGGGGCTCCTCATTTCACATCCATCCATTATCTCATCCTCATGCTGCCGAAATCTCCCTTGAGTATTTTGGCCAATTGTAAGCAACCTTGGAGAAGGAGACCTCTTGGAGCTTGGAGCTACTTATCTTGGGAGTTGCTCTACATCAACCTTCACCATTGGAGGTATTACTATTGCAAGCATTAGCTTGCCCCATTTTTAAATACAAAATTATTCTTTCATATTTTCTTGTTCTTGTTTTTAAAATATTTCCATTATTTGCTTATATTCTTGCATAGATCCATGATTAGTTTTGTTTAGATTAGTTAGTTGTTTATTTCTATTTGAAACTGCTGCTACTGGTTAGCAGGTGCCCATAGCACTAAGCTTGGTTGCAAAACCAAGCCAACACCTATTCCATTACTTATTGAGCAAAACCCGGAGCCCTTCAAAATTGCCAACTTTTGTCATATTACATAAACATATGAATCACAATTTTATAATCCACAACTTTCCAAATTGTCCCATGGACTATTATCATGATGCAACATTTCCATTTCTATGAATATTTTCATTACCATAAAATTTTCTCACCATCGACGACGTCTCAAGGGGACGACGGGGGTCAAGGGGGCTTCCAATTTGGTGCATAAGTTCCATGGAATTTTCCAATTTCGGGCACCTGAAAAACCCCCCAGGAAAACTACTCAAATTTCTTGTTTAGACGGACTTTTTAATTCTCCTCCGACCTGTTTTGGGGGACTTTTGAATTCTCCTTCGACCTGTTTCGACAGGATTTTGAATTCTCCTCTGACATGTCTTGGTGGGATTTTGAATTCTCATCCGACTTGTTTTGACGCACTGCCACTTTTTTTCCGATTGACGTGATTTCTATTTTTTGTCGATCCGCTTTGGCGACCTTTCTCTTTTTGGCCGATTGTTTCGGCGGACTTATGAATTTTGCACCAACCGTTTCGGTGCAACTTTTAGTTTGTCACCGATCGACGCGATTTTCGTTTCTCCCCAATTCGCTTCGGCGACCTTTCTCTTTTCCACCAACTATTTCGGCGGAATTATGACTTTTGCGCCGATCGTTTCAGTGCAACTTTCAGTTTTTCGCCAATTGACGCACTTGTAAATTTTTCGCCGAAATGCTTTATCGACGCAACTATGTGAAACTCCCCGAAATGTGTTGGCGCAACTTTTATTCTTGCGTCGACTGTTTCGGTGTCCCTTTAAATTTTACTCCGAGCAGCAGACTTATGAATTTTCCGCCGACCGTTTCAGCGAGTTATGACTTTTGCATCGATCGTTTCAGCGCAACTTTCTCTTTATCGCTGATCGGCGCAAGTTTCACTTTTGTGCTGAAAATCCTTTTCGGCAATCCTTCCAATTTTCTGTCGATTGGTTCAGCACAACTTCCACTTTGTCTCCGACTGTTTCGGTGCAATTTCAAATTTCTCATCGATTCAGCGGACTTTTATTTTTGCACCGAAACGCCATTTCGGAAACCTTTTACGATTTTCTCCGACAGTGTCGGTGGACTTCATTTAGGAATGAAGCTTGGGTATAAAACCGTTTTTGTTTTTCTATTTATTTTTGCCAAATAATTATTATAAAAATTATTTACATGCAAGTAATAATGTGCAACAGTTGCAACTTGAGACAATTTTATCCCTTGTAATTCTCTTTTTGAGGGGCCTTTGAAGCCCATGTGGCATCATCCTACCATTTTAACTTTTCTTGTTGGAGGCTTGGATGCTCAATAAAAATGAATAATGAGATAACTTTCTCTTATCCTTTCTTCTCCTTTTATAACTGAGCTTTGATCTACACATGAGATATTGCCATACATTACCATACACCAACAATATATAAACTGCATAAAAGCATGTTAAGAATAGATAATAAAAAAAGTGCCTAAGTTAGATAGCATGGACCCTCCCCCACACATACATAATGTTCTACAAGAAAAGTGGCTTGCTTAGCCAAAAATTCCATTGTCTACATTGCTAAAAATATTCTCAATAAATTTTTCGTATCTACATGCAAGGTCAACACACCAACTATGGAAGGAATAGAAATTAATCTAGCCTCAAAGAGAGTGCTCAAAGTGGTCACAAATTGAATATCAACCCTCCATACATTTATGTATAGTATTTAGATGCCAGGGATGAGCTACAATAAACTATAACAAGAACCACCATTCACTAATCAAAATAAGGCAAGGTGATCTAAGAATAAACCCTAGAAAAGAACCCTTCTTAGAACTTTAATCCTCATGAAAGTTCTAACTAAGTTAATTTACCAAAGTTTACAATAACTAACAAAAAATGCACTTAAAAATAATTTCACCAAAATCAAATCAAGAGTCATATGTATGGGATTTATTACCATGTTATATTACTATTAGGTGTTTCATTTACTATTAGACATTTTAAATAATGCCATTCCATACACTCATGTTGTTCCTCTTTAGGTAGTCAATTTGCTTTACCCTAAATGGATTCCTCTTTTTTTTAATTGTACATTCTCCTCACTAGTCAACCATTTGTTAGCTAGGTAGATTTTGATTATATGAATATATCTACTAAACTAAATCTAATTGCAAGTTTTAAGTTCTTGCTAATGTAATGCATCATGCATAGATGGTATATGTAGCAAACAAGTCAAAAATTTAACTTTTGGAGCTTGAAAACATACCTTCCAATTAATCCTATGACAAACGATCTCTTTGATATAATCAAAGATGGCATTCTTTTATGGTACAAATACTCAATTAACTAATACTTAGAACCTTGTTGCAATTATATGATAGTTTCATTTCTTGGATTTTCTTGTTTGTTCATGTCATATTTTTTAAAATGTAGACAATGATTACTTTTGTTTTTGTGGGCATTTTCCTAGAACCATTGATCAATGTGGTTGTTCTTGTCACCATTGATGATCGAGCAATAAATATGAAATCAAAGCTTCATCCATGAGAAATCCATGGCAATCATACACTTTGTCTCAATTCTGGGTCAGTGCAAGCTAATGAGGGTCACTTTTGGCGCGTTAGATGCAATAGAAAACTGAAAAATCAGGCATCCCTCAACTTACTTGGATTTTTTGAGATACTTACGCAAAATATCTTGCATTGAGTAAAAAAGATGAAATGTAGGAAATTGAATCACGTTTCCGAATATATAACTTTTATGTATTGAAAATTTGCATAGCTATGTCAAGTTTCATTTTTCCTAATAGACACTTTTTATTTTTCAGGCAAATGATAAGGTATATGTTTTTGTGGGTACAGCCTTTGAGGGCCTAAATGATGGAATCAAACTACAAAAATGGGCATGCATGTAGAGAACACATAGCACTTGTGCACCATTATTTTTCAAAAATTAAATTAGTAATTTATAATTTTTTATAATTGTCTAAGTGATCAAACCTCGAAAATAGTACCACTTTTGTGGGTGCAGCCTTTGAAGGTCTTAATGCAAAAATCTTGAAATGAGTTTTTCATAGAACATGGAGGTTAGTGTCCTCTTGTGCACCATACAATTTTTTGTTGTTGAAATGATCGAGAATTGAAAAAGTTATGGAAGAAACACTAACAATGTGTTTCACAAGTTAAGGAGGTAGGACACAAAAGAAATTGAAAGAAAATAGGAAAAACTGATATTTTAAAATAGAAGTTACATATTTGGAATCTACAGAAAAAATTCTATTTGTGTCTAAGATTTCGTAAAAAATGACTGTGTGTAGCATACTGTAACGAGTGGCTAAGTACAAGCTTCTCCAGAAACTGGAAGAAATACCCAATTAGCTTTGGTTTATCATTAACATAGCACATGTTTGGAATTACCGAAGCAAACTCCAAAGCATACACATAGGATTATTGTTGACATGCGAGCAAGTGAGTCGGCTTGGTTTAGGCTTTACAAAACACGAGCGCGTTCTGTTTAAATTCAAAAATATTGTCGTGCTTTTAGAATTCAAGAACGCGCACGCATTATATAACTACATAACGCACACGCGTTATATAACAGCATAACATGTACGTGTTATGTAGTGCCAAAACGTGCTCCCATTATGTAAATCATAAAATATATGTTTAATACTTGAGAGAGAGGGGGTGTGGAAGACTCAAGGGAATTTTTGGTTAATGTTTGAGAATAGGTGGGGAAGGGTAAGGGAATCTATGGTTAATATTTAATAGGGGTGGGAAAGGATCAAGGGCTTAGAAGGGCTTAGAAGGATGTTGGAAGCTTGAGTGGGGAGAGATGAAGGGAATGAGAACATGATGGGCTACAGGGGGTGAAGGGAAGTGGAGCTTGAGAGCACTATTAAAAGTAGAAGAGGTTCTGAAGAGGTATAGGGTTAGAAGTTGAAAGTGAGACTTGAGTGACAAGGGGGAATGGATGGAGGAAAGGGGGATGTGAGAGAGAAATAAAGAATACAGGGGGGGAGAGACATAGAGCAAGGGAGGGAGAGGGACAATGGGGAGGAATGGATTTAGAGGGAGTGAGAGATAGATGGGGATAGAATGAAATAAAGAGATATGAAGGGAAAGATAGAAAGTGTTGGTGGGAGACATGTAGGGAGTGGTGGCGAGAGAGAGAGAGAGAGAGAGAGAGAGAGAGAGAGAGGAGGGGGAAGGGACATAAAGTGTGTGTGTGAGAGAGAGGGATAGAAGGTGAGAGAGAGAGAGAGGAAATGAGAGAGGGAGGGAGAGAAGGTAGGGTGAGGGATGGAGGGAGAAAGGTGGAGATATATATGGATGGAGAGGGAATGGGTTTGAGAATGCAAAGGGACATAATGTGTGTGTGTGTGTGTGATAGGGAAGGAGGAATTAGTGGGGTGGCAGGGATGAACATGGTGTAAAGGAGAGAAAGTGATATAGAGGGAGGGAGGTAAAGGGGGTGAGGGACATAACCAGGGACATATCTAGAGAAAGATATAGGGGGGGAGGGATAAAATGTGAGATAGAGATGGCAGGGGGGAGGGATAAAGGCACATAGAGTTAGTGATTAAGGGTGAACGAAGGGAGAGAGTTCGATAGGTCTTGGATAATTGTGAATATATACATAAGGTGGATACCCTCCTCATCATCATCTTCATCACCATCACCATCATCATCATCACCATCATCATCACCATCAACATATTCATCATCATTGTCATCTCTAGGTTCCTCATCAACATCTCCATCATCATCATCTTCTTCATCCTCATCATCTTCATCATCATATTCATCACCATGACCATCATCATCAACATCTTCATCATCACCATCATCATCACCATAAACATCTTCATCATCATTGTCATCTCCCCCTTCCTTATCAACATCTCCATCATCATCATCTTCATCATCATCATCATCATCATCATCATCATCAACAACATCTTCATCATCATTAGCATCATCATCTTCCTCATGATATCAACATCTCCATCATGTCACCATCATCTTCTTCATCATCATCGTCATCATCTGAACATCACCATCGCCATCATCATCAACATCTTCATCATCATCGTCATCATCTAAACATCACCATCACCATCACCATCAACATCTTCATCATCATTACCATCACCATCATCATCAACATCTTCATCGTCATCATCATCATCATCATCATCATCAACATCTTCATCGTCATTGGCATCTCTAGGTTCCTCATCAACATATCCATCGTCATCATCTTCTTCATCATCATCATCTTCATCACCATCATCATCATCATCAACATCTTCATCATCATCACCATCATCATCATCTTCATCATCATCATATCAACATCTCCATCATCATCACCATCACCATCACCATCATCTTCAACATCTTCATTGTCATCACCATAACCATCATCATCAACATCTCCATCATCATTGTCATCTCCATCATCAACATCTTCATCATCATCACCATCATCATCATCTTCATCATCATCAGATCAACATCTCCATCTCCATCGTCATCATCAACATCATCATCATCTTCGTCATCATCATCATATCAAGATCTTCATCATCATCACCATCATCATCATCGTCAACATTTTCATCATCATCACCATCATCATCTTCCTCATCAGACCAACATCTCCATAATCATCATCTTCTTCTTCATTGTCATCATCATCATCTGAACATCACCATCACCATCACCATCACCATCACCATCACCATCACCATCACCATCAACATCTTCATCATCATTGTCATCTCTAGGTTCCTCATCAACATCTCCACCATCATCATCTTCATCATCATCATCATCATCAACATCTCCATCATCATCAACACCATCATCATCATCATCACCACCATCATCACCATCATCATCAAAATTATCCTCATCATCCTCATCATCATCATCTCATCATCATCATCATCATCGTCGTCGTCGTCATCATCATCTTCTTCACCATCATCATCATTATCATCTTCATCACCATCTCCATCACCACCACCATCATCACCAACATATTCATCATCATCACCATCATCATCAACAACAACATCTTCATCATCATTGTCATCTCCCCCTTCCTCATCAACATCTCCATCATCATCATCTCCATCAGCATCATCTCCATCAGCATCATCATCATCATTGTCATCTCCCCCTTCTTCATCAACATCTCCATCATCATCATCTTCTTCTTCATCATCATCATCATCTTCATCACCATCACCATCACCATCATCATCAACGTCTTCATCATCATCACCATCATCATCATCCTCTCCATCTTCATCATCATTGTCATCTCTAGGTTCCTCATCAACATCTACCTCATTAACATCTTCTTCATCATCATCATCTTCATCACCATCACAATCACCATCACCATCACCATCATCATAAACATCTTCATCATCACCATCATCACCACCATCAACATCTCCACCATCATTATCATCACCATCAACATCTCCACCACCACCACCACCATCATCATCATCATCATCATCTTATATCCTACTCCTCATCATCATTGACATCTACCCCTTCCCCATCAACATCTCCATCATTGTCATCTTCTTCATCACCATCATCATCATCCTCATCACCCTCATTACCCTCATCATCATATTCAACATCTTCATCGTCATCACCATCATCTTCATCAACATCATCATCTTTATCATCCTCATTTGCACCATGATCATCTTCATTGTCATTAGGGAGGGATAATGACGAATATAAAGAGAAGGTGGAGAGATGGACAGTGGGGTGGTAGGGACATGGCTGGAGTAAGGGAGAGAAAGAAACATGTAGGGAGGGATGTAGAGAGAATGAGGGACATATATTTAGAAAGAGATAGGGGGTATCTAGGGATTATTGAGAGAGATCTAGGGGGGTATTAAACCATACAAAACATTTGTCCCACACTAAAAACATTTGTTTTGTATGTAACCATACAAAACATCTGTTTTCTTTTGATTTTATTCATTGCCCTAGCCATGCACCTAACCTATTTATTGTGCTTCACCATATCACGTACGCATTTTTATTCTTCATATCGTGTGCGCGTTTTAGCTTTATATAATGCGTGCACGTTTTGTAACTCTATAAATAGTGGACTATCCCTATCCGAGAGCAACTTTACTCTATCCAAGCCAAAACAGCAAATCCCGCGATTTTTTCGAACAACATGAGCCCGTCATTGGAAATACTCACACTCTATACCATCTCCATCATTATTTTTGTTATGCAAGTGCAGCATTGAGGACATCTTTCATGGTTGCTCAATGTGTTGTTGGGTTATATGGCCATATTTGAAGAAGATAATCAGCAAGCTTGAAGAATCTCCAATTGAATAACACCAAAGATAAGGTCTTTGAAAGATTCATTTTTCCTATATTTGAGGAGCACAAAAGATAATATATCAAGCTTCAAGATCATTTCATGGTGATGGTGGATATACACAATTGTACAAGAGAATCAAAGAGCCCAATTTATGATTTAACTTTCATTTGCTTATTATTGAAGAGCACCAAAGTTAAATTTTCTCTTTCATAATTGTTTTGATGGGAAAGATGAACATTTGAGAAGGAATATTGAAGCACCTTGAAGGATCTATAGTTCTATAAAGAACTAAAGGTTTGAAAGCTTGTAATTGAGGAGCAACAAAAACAAACTATATTGAATTGATCATTGTGGTGATGGGGAATCCACGTAACCGAGGAAGAAAATCAGCAAGGAAGAAGAGACCTCAAGAAGTCATTCAAGAAGAGAGAAAAAAAAGAATACACATGATGAATCGAAGGCTTTCTTTGGAAGCTAATGCAAATCCAATTGCAGAGGATACCATGGTTCATCCTATTAATCCACGACAAGATGGACCTTCAATTTCGACAATAGTTGTTGAACAAGCACCCCATGGAAGTAATCAAGAAGCAAAACGTAGGTGCTCATTAGGGGATGTTTTAATTCCCACTACAAGTCAAAGTGATAAGTTACCATCTCAAGATGAAGCTCATGAAGAAACACAAAATTTGTTATCTGGATGTGGTTATACAAGTGATGAAGTCAGAGAGGCGTTGGACATGTTTCCTATTGTTGAAGAAGAAAATGTTATCCGGACCATCAATGAGGATGTTGGACTTCCACAAGAGGATGTTGGACTTCCACAGACCATCGATGAGGATCTTGGACTTCCACCATCCAACTACCAAGATGAGAATGAAGGACACCAAGCTACTGCTGAAACGCCAGAGCATCTTGGTGATTGTCACGTCCCCATCTAGACCCTATCACCTTAACATTTTAAATGATGTAATATTGTTATGAAATCGTGGTGAGGATCTCAAGGCCAAGGCCCCGCCATCGATTTATTGATGCATATGGTTCACGTGCTATCCAGGCACATTGGAACTTCATTATCATATAATATGCATTTTAATAAAAATACCCACAACTAGCTATGCAATGCAACAAAGAGATAGGGGCATGATTTCACAAGGAATTGGGAGGGAAAACATTCAAACCCTTGAGCCAATAGAGTCAAGCCAAGTGTCAATGAGGGAACCCATCAAACCCTCAACTACCCATGTTGACTTTTGTACCCAATCATTGATTTCTCCCAAGAAGTGGTTGAGGTAGTTAATGCCTTGGGAATGGAGAGGTATGGCTGTCCAAATTCGGGTATGGGCAAGCCACCCTTCATGGAAAATCGTGTTTTTCCCCTTGGGTAAGAAAAGAGCCACGAAATTGCTCTCAAGGGGATTATTCACCAAGGCCTTGCTCTCTCACGCAGCTCTAGCTGCCTGGGCGTTTTCCTCCCTCGGTTTTCTGTGTTTCCCTTCATCTTTTAGCTGGGAAGGGGCATTTTTGTGTTGGTTACCAGTGGGGAAAGAGAGCAGAATGTTTTTGGGTCTTTTTGGAGGTCGTTGTGGCCATTGGAAAGGATCCTAACCAGTGGAGAGAAATCGGTTTTTCTCTCTAGGGTTGAAATCGAAATTCCACCGTTTGCTTGGGTGAATCCACGAGTTGGGAGAGCCAAGGTGGACCCTGTTTTTTGAACACCGTTGTTGTAAATGTGTAACCCTGTCAATGATCGTTTTTGTTGAGAGAAGAAAGAGTATGTTTGGGTATGGGCAATGGGTAATCCATTGTTCTGGCTGGAGCTTAAGAATAAGCATCCATGGTCCAAGTGTAGCCTGATAAACCCATTTGGACTGGCTTGGCTGAGTTGAAATGGTAAATGGGTTGTGTGTGAGCTGGAATGTTCCCTTTCCTTGTGAGAATCATGCCCAGCTCGGGGGTGGCCTTCGGACGGACTCAGTATAAGCTGTCGAAGAGCCTATGGTTGGGTGGAACGTTGCCGCGACATAGCTAATTGCTTGGGAGTACTCTGTTAAAGATAAGTATTCTCTTGTGCTATCTTTCAATAATTTAATTGATGAATATCTTGAATGTATGGCGAATGTGTAAATGAAATTACTTCTGCTATGTATTGAAAATATTTATGCCTCTTCATATGTAATGAATGCTTACTTCATAAGTACATGGGGTTAGATGCCCGCTTTAACCTCACGATCCTCTCCATCTAGCTGGTATGATGGGAGGGGACGTGACAGAATGGTATCAGAGCTGCTGGTTGCAGCATTGGGCCTCTATGGGCCAAATCCAATTACAGTCATCTCTGAAAGAAAGAAAGTTTTCAAATTTTTTTCCTAAGTCTGTTTGAAAAAGTTGTTTTGAAAAATTTGTTTAAGTCTGTTTCGGAGAGAATTCGCGAATGACTTCCGCAACTGCGGAAGCATTCGGCGAATTGCTCCGAAACTGCGCAAGCATTCCGCGAGTTTTTCCGCAAGGCGGAGGAGTTTGGAAAGTCGCCCCGAAATTTGCGGAAGGATTCCGCGAGTTGTCCCGCAACGCGGAAAAATTCGGCGAAATGCTCCGAAAAAGCAGAAAATTTTCTAAGTGTTTGGCGTCGAAATTTCGGAAGGAATTCTCTTCCGAAATTGCGGAAGGATTCCGCGAATCGTTCCGCAACGCGGAAGAGTTCGGTGAGTAGTTCCGAAATTGCGGAAGACTTCGGCGAATCGTTCCGCAATTGCGGAAGACTTCGGCGAATCGTTCCGCAATTTCGGAAGCTTTTCACGAAACCGCCCGAAACCGGGGAAGCATTCCGCGCAACGATGGAAGCATTCCGCGAACGGCTCCGAAACGGCGGAAGCCTTCGCCGAATGGCTCTGCAATTGCGGGAGCATTCGCTGAATGGCTCCGTAGTTGCGGGAGCATTCACCGAATGGCTCCGCAACGGAAGCCTTCGCCGAATGGCTTCGCAGTTGCGGGAGCATTTGCCGAATGGCTCCGCAGTTGCGAGAGCATTCAGCGAATTGCCCCGCCATTGCGGAAGCGTTCGCCGAACTGCTCCACAATTGCGGAAGCGTTTGGCGAATTGCTCCGCAATTGCGGAAGCGTTCGGAGAACCGGCCCGCAACGGCGGCGCCCGAAAAAAAATAAAAAAATAAATAAAAAATAAAAAAAAATAAAAAAAAAATAAAAAAAAATTGATTTTTGGATAGCAGGAGCGTCCGGGCTCAGAATGGAATGATTCCTGTGGGGCTCGGAGGCCATTGACGAAGGCCATGAAAGGACTGGTGAAGACCCCGATCCCATTACTCTTCGAATTGACAGAAAATGGGGAATGGTGACTTTTGAAGGACGGAGTCCCAAGGCTTGACAGAAGGTCGGTTTGAGCTGAAATTGATATGAGGCAGTCAGGAAGCAGGCACGATGTTAAGTTCAGAATCTTGGAGCCAAAATCCAAAGGATGTACAGTCGGGGTGAGCAAGAAGGCCAAAAAGCACTGTTCCGGGCCACTTTTTCGGGAATTTTGAAAAGCTTGTGGGCAGTAAAAGTGACCCTAGATGTGGGAATCAAAATTTTTACTGAACTAGACATTTCATATTCTCATTAAGAAGGACAGTTTCCGTTAGACGAAGATTTTCCAGAAATACACCGATTGGGAGATAGCCATTTTTGGCCCTAAATTTGGAATTTGGGGAAAAATGTGAAAAGTGAGAAGTAGTAAAACCCATAAATTCATAGAAGATGAATGGTGCATCAGAATTGAGATCCGTGAATTGATTAGTGTTCCTTGTTATATGGACTAGCTTCGCCCGATATAAAAAAATTTGTGATACCTCATAGATTTTCTTCCACAGGTGGCTAAAGTTGGCATTCTGCACCAAAATGCAATTGTGTAAAATGTGCAGAATTGGAGTGAAAGTTGTCATTTTTGAAAAGATGCAGTTTCCACACCCGATGTCGGAATGGAGCATGAAGATAGGCATTGGAAAGCTTGTCCAGCGGGGAATAATGATGCATAACCAGAGTTTGAATGAGGTCTACTCATGTCATATATATTTAGTGCAGAAGAGTGCCAGCGGTTGTTTTGACAAACAAATTTTGTTGTCAATATGGGCAATTTCTACAATTGCATGATATGGAAGAGGAATTCCATGTTACGATGAGGGATCAAAAAGGGAAGAATTCCTTAAACCCCTGTTTGTTATCATACTTATGATTATGAAATTTTCATATGGCATAAAAATGTTAAAAATGTAAGGGATTACATAGATGCATATGCACTAGATGGCATCTTAACAAACATTGCATAGTACATATGGAAATGCTTGTGCATAAATGGGATATTGCATATTGGTAGAATAATGAAGTCTCCATATGCAATGAACCACTAATGGAGAATATTGTGGTTGATAATCACTATTGATGTTGGTATTGGTTGTAGGACCAAAGATAACAAAGAGCATGGCTAAATGTGCTGAGGATGTTGTTGCATGAAGCCAACAAATCTATGATCATAAAGTTGGCAAAAGGACTGAGCAGCCTTGGTAAGAGGCCAATTGATCAGGTAACATCAGGCGATGTTAATGGTAACCATGCAGGTAATGATTATTGGTGCCAAAGTGCATCAATGTTGAAAGAGGATTTGGTAAGATCTCTTCAACTATGTTCGAGCTATGTTTGGTCAGTTTGCATGTGATAATGAATACCGATTGGGACTGTTAACCTACCAAGCTTGGTGAGGTGTGGGTAAGTGAAGGAAATGATCCTTACACCCTATGACTGTTTAGAAATCTCAATGCATTCATATGAATTTATATCCTGCCATGTGTATGTTGGTTATGTGTTTAATAACCAAAGCAAGTGGGGACTGGTGGTCCTGATTATGGTAATGCAAGTTATATGAGATAGTCATGTTTCAATCATAATATGCTTGAAGGCATAGTACTCATGAAACAATGCAAGGCAGCATTGAGTAGATGTGCATTAAGAGATTTTATAAATCTTGTGATGCATTGTATGAATGCATAGGGATGATGCATACGTTATTGCAAAATAAATAATGAATGAAATGATGATTTGATGATAATTCTAGGACCATTTCATGGGTTGTTATGAATGCAGAATAGTAAGTGCATAAAGAAGCCCAATCAGGATCGATGCGCTGCTAGAATGCTCTATGGAAGGACAGAGTTGTATGAATGATATGACTGTGAGATAATGAGTATTTACGATTTATTTAAGTTCATGGATAGTGTGACTATGTAGAAATGTATATATATTTCATTGCATTTCAAATGTTAAACAGCTGAAGGTGTTTGAATTATTGAGTATTATAATTCTGAGATCACTTAAGTGACTGTTATGGCAAGGAATGATTATGTGCATAGACACTCACAACGTGTTTGGCTAATTGAAGTTTCAGTTTCATGTAGAAAATTCTTGCGTATGGCAATGAGGATAAGTCCATAGTAAAGACCGGGATCTACCATGTGCAGAAGCCAAAGGTTATGAGAAGGTTCTCATGGTTGAGAGCTCTAAGTTCTGTTAGTAAGAACAGTTGTAAATATCAGATTTGTAAATACTTCAGATTTGAGAATTTGCTACATTTGCTAATGATTGTTTGGCTTACATAGAATTGTGTCAGGAGGACATGTTGTAGGTGGATGTTTAGGTATGGTAGCAAGGGTGAAACCATAATGGGCAGAGTGATACCACTTACAAGAGCCAAACAATATGAGGAGGGCCTCATTGCTAAGCAAATCAATTTCTGTAGGAGACAGAATTGTAAATTCATATTGAATTTAATTATTAATGCTATTGATTGGTTATGGAAAAATCATATTTGAAACTTATTGCTAAATGTTGCTAACTGTTTGGATATTTGATGAAGTGTGCCAGGATGACACATTACAGGAAGACCAGGTGTGATGGCCTGCAGAAGCCAAACTAGATGGGAAGGATCCCATGCTTTGGAAATGGGTTTTGGGTAAAACGCCATTGATAATGTCTCAGCCAAACCGCATGTCGGTAAACCATGAAAGTGAAATGGTAAAGCTATGCCCAGAAGGCATGTGAGACACATATGCAAAATGAATGAGTATTCTATGACCCTAGACAAGAACATGCATGTCTAAATTATTAGGGTTAATATGCAGAGCATGCTCTATCTTATGTATATCATTGCAAACTGCTTGAGTATGATTAGGGCCTACATGGCGCCCATCAAAAAGGGGGTGCACACCTTTTCTGGTGTTGGGTCATGATAGGGTTTTCAATATTGACTACACCCTAAGGGAATGGACGCATTCCTGGTGTTTCAATACTTGATAGTGAATGTTATGAAATGTGGTCAAGAATTTGAACAACAATACTGATGAGCTTGCTTATCCTTCTTGTGTTGTCAGCCTACACAGATGCAGATTGATACTGCACATTAAAGGGCAAAGTGAAGAAGGGTACGCAAGGAAACTGTAGGGGAATTGGAAACCTTTCTATGCTCACGTGAAATATTACCAGAAGGGATGGAAAGGCCCGAAGAGCTGTGTAATAAGAGAAGGTATCATCCTTGTGTGAGTAGGGGTTATGTTAACCTGCAGTCAAGAAAGTCACCTATAAATTTCCTAGAAGGAACCACGGATTTGCACAAGAGAAGGAGTGGTGACATTGGTAAAGGCATGAAATCTCTATTGGGTCAGTAGTGGGAGGGCGGGCGCCGATGACTGACTGAAAACCCTGAGATTCCTATTGGGTCAGTAGTGGGAGGGCGGGCGCCGATGACTGACTGAAAACCCTGAAATCTCTATTGGGACAGCAGTGGGAGGGCGAGCGTCAATAACTGACTGGAAACCCTGAGATACCTATGGCTCCATAGTAGAGCCTTGACCTATGATGGTCGGTGGTGCAGTTTCCTTCCATTGGTCGATGACCCAGACGAATGTGCTGGCTCGGCACTGGAGAGGGCCAACCAGGTATGGGACTGGTTGGGCACAACCAAATGCTTGGTAAATCCAGCCGATGGGGAGGCATACTGGTTAAGCATTGACTATATCCAAGTCCATAGGCGATCCCAAGGCTTGCAAAGCAAAGCAGGATCCTGTGGACCAGAGAAGGAAACACACAATACAGATAAGTATTCGTTTTCATTTATGTCTTGTTTGGAATAATGAAGATTACATGTATAAATATTTTAACAGCTAAGCTGATACACTATTGTTTCTTTGTTGGAAACTTTGGTCGTTGCAGGAAGGAAAGACCCTGAAAGACTATAAATTGCTGGTAAATCCAAAGAGTAAATGAGTGGACGATATAAATTGCTGGTAAATCCAGAGAGTAAATGAGTGGGCGATATAAATTATTAAGAAATCCAGGGAGTAGCTGGTTGAATGCTATAAAGTTCTTGATAAGTCCAGAGAGTGACTAGTTGGGCATTAACCACTTGATGTTGTGGAGCAACCGACGTGTTGGACAAACATTCCCTTAAACAATTGATAAAACCAGTCAGCGTACTGGCCTGGCATTGCCTGATCGAATGGTTGTGCAGTAGCCTGCGTGCTGGCCCAACATTCCTTATTGTGTTCACGGGAAATCCAAGGCTCGTAAAGCAAAGAAGGATCCCGTGGAATAAAGTGAAGACATCCAATACAGATAAGTATTCAGTTACCTTGCAACTCTTGCTTATGAATATACATGTGTCTATTATTTAATTATGATTTCTTAAATTCTTGTTTGGAGATAAAACCTATGAAAATACACTAAACATGTGAATTGACTCAATGTTTGAGTGTAGGTATTGCTAGAAGCAAAGATTATGAAATCATTTGGAGGATGCATGTGGACATACGACTGTCCTAAAGAGCTCAGTAGGAGCAGTAATGAAAGATGGTGCTAGTGGAACTGTGTGGGTCCTAGCAGCCAAAGGTTCTGTAAGCGACAATGGGAAAGGGTTCCCTAGTTGAAATCCATATGCAGACCTTAGACACTAAGTGTCATAGCCAAGAAAGGGCAAGTCAAGCATTCACATTGAAGTGAAAGAGGCTAAGGAGCATAGAACCACAAGTGATGGTGTGGCTCCGGATTGGAACAAGACAAAAGGGGGAAACTCTTACTCTTCTCTTTCCTTTTGATTGATGCATCTCAGAAACAAAATACTATTGAGTGCATGTCATAAATGAGAACAATTTGTGTTTAGTTGCTTGAAATGAATTGTGAATGCTGAAATAGTTATTTTCTTGTGAAAGGATGAACATGAATGAGTTCATGTGTATGTGGGAAAGCATGAAATATGTGGAAGTCTCATGAGTAAGGCATGGACGTTCCAAGTCAATTAGGAAATAATTGACTAATTTTATTATTGTGTTATGCTTGTCCTAACAGGAATTGCCATGATAAGTCTCACAGGAGAGACATTGAGATCCATTGTTGCAGCTGTTACTAGCCAAATGATTGCTAGTGAGAAAAGCGAGAGCCAGTTGTGCACACTAATCATGGCAGCGGGCCAAAAGCTATTTGTTTTGGCTAGAAGTCTTCCTCAAATAGTTGCCAGGACAACAAGAAAGATGGCATCCCTGAAATTCTAGACTTGTGGATCAGCTAGAAGGTGAATAAAGGAAAGGGATTGCTGTGGAGCAATGCCCACTTGCAGAGATGGAAGATCAAAGCTAGCAGGAATAGATTGAGGAAGCCAAGGGACTTGATCCTGAAATTTCAAGTAAAGAGATGAAACGCAGGACAGACCTGCCACCAGTTGTGAATTTTGGACATGTTTAAAGTGGGTATATAATCTAAAGTATTGGAACACCGAGGACGGTGTTATTCCAAGGGGAGGGGAATGTCACGTCCCCATCTAGACCCTATCACCTTAACATTTTAAATGATGTAATATTGTTATGAAATCGTGGTGAGGAGCTCAAGGCCAAGGCCCCGCCATCGATTTATTGATGCATATGGTTCGCGTGCTAGCCAAGCACATTGGAACTTCATTATCATGTAATATGCATTTTAATAAAAATACCCACAACTAGCTATGCAATGCAACAAAGAGATAGGGGCATGATTTCACAAGGAATTGGGAGGGAAAACATTCAAACCCTTGAGCCAATAGATTCAAGCCAAGTATCAATGAGGGAACCCATCAAACCCTCAACTACCCATGTTGACTTTTGTACCCAATCATTGATTTCTCCCAAGAAGTGGTTGAGGTAGTTAATGCCTTGGGAATGGAGAGGTATGGCTGTCCAAATTCGGGTATGGGCAAGCCACCCTTCATGGAAAATCGTGTTTTTCCCCTTGGGCAAGAAAAGAGCCACGAAATTGCTCTCAAGGGGATTATTCACCAGGGCCTTGCTCTCTCACGCAGCTCTAGCTGCCTGGGCGTTTTCCTCCCTCGGTTTTCTGTGTTTCCCTTCATCTTTTAGCTGGGAAGGGGCGTTTTTGTGTTGGTTACCAGTGGGGAAAGAGAGAATAACATTTTTGGGTCTTCCTGGAGGTCGTTTTGGCCATTGGAAAGGATCCTAACCAATGGAGAGAAATCGATTTTGCTCTCTGGGGTTGAAATCGAAATTCCACCGTTTGCTTGGGTGAATCCACGAGTTGGGAGAGCCAAGGTGGACCCTGTTTTGTGAACACCGTTGTTGTAAATGTGTAACCCTTTCAATGATCGTTTTTGTTGAGAGAAGAAAGAGTATGTTGGGGTATGGGCAATGGGTAATCCATTGTTCTGGCTGGAGCTTGAGAATAAGCATCCATGGTCCAAGTGTAGCCTGATAAACCTAGTTGGACTGGCTTGGCTGAGTTGAAATGGTAAATGGGTTGTGTGTGAGCTGGAATGTTCCCTTTCCTTGTGAGAATCATGCCCAGCTCGGGGGTGGCCTTCGGACGGACTCAGTATAAGATGTCGAAGAGCCTATGGTTGGGTGGAACGTTGCCGCGACATAGCTAGTTGCTTGGGACTACTCTGTTAAAGATAAGTATTCTCTTGTGCTATCTTTCAATAATTTAATTGATGAATATCTTGAATGTATGGCGAATGTGTAAATGAAATTACTTCTGCTGTGTATTGAAAATATTTATGCCTCTTCATATGTAATGAATGCTTACTTCATAAGTACATGGGGTTAGATTCCCGCTTTAACCTCATGATCCTCTCCATCTAGCTGGTATGATGGGAGGGGACGTGACAGTGATGCGCTACATGGTAGAATTCCAACCCCCTTACCTCCATTAGCAAGCACACGTCGAAGAACTCCGAAGCGTATACAAGTTGATGAAAGTCTCATCAATTCCATTGAAGGTACGCTATCTAAACGTAGTATTGGTTATAAAACTCAACAGATAATTGATAAATATTTTGTTTCTAAATGTGATGGAGATAAATGTAGATTATTTTTATCATTGTTAAAATCTAGGAGCATGAATGTTGTTAGGAAAAAGTTAGGGATAAAGATGATAAAGAATTCTGAACCAAGTTCTCATATAGTTAAAATCTTAGTAGATACATTTGGTAAAATTGGTAAGAACACACATTCAAAGGACCGCAATGCGGCTCGCCGTGTATTGTCACAAGAAATTGAAAATAAGAACACCAGGGTCCTTCGTATTCTTAGGCCTACATCTGAACTAGTTAATTTGAATGTAAAAACCATCTGTAGGTATTCTATTAGAAGATAACTTCTTGACACAACCGATCAGACAGATTTTTGGGCCTTTATTGGTTGGTTGCCATGTCGTGACATGAAGCTAGTTGATGCAGTAAAGGGACTAGTGCAGAGTTTTTGGCATGATCACACAAGGCCTTCTTCAAACCGAAAGAATGTACTAAAACTGAGAAGGGGTTCAAAGGATCGTGAACCACATACTAAGCATCTTTTTGATATAACACAAACAGAACTATACGAGAAATTTAGGAATGAACATAGACAATTGAACTTGGGGCAAAGATCTTTTGAGAAATGTAAGCCATGGTATGTTAGAATAAATACTCTTCATAACACTTGTTGTTGTAGATACCATGTAGAAAATGAATATTACTATGAAACATTTTTGTACATTCATCGTGTGTTTCATACTAACCATGTGCAAGATTGCTCCCTGACAATACCACCGACTTCATCAAGAGAATTCATTCACAACATCATGTGCAATAGGCCTGAGGGGAAAACATACTATGCAAAATCTTGTTTGGATGGAACATGCCTCAACTGTGCTGGAATGACATTATTGAGCCAATGTATGCACGAGAGTGGAGACAGTGAATTTGGGAAAATGGTTGTAGACATGAAAAGTTTCAAATATATCAGCTATGAAATAGTCCTAGGGAAAGAAAGCAAAAAAATACAATTGGTGACATCTCAGGTATGCATTTATATCTATAAAATTATGTTTGAACAATTACATTTCAATCCTTGCTTACAAAAAAACTCACATTGAGATCATTTTGTGTCACCAGGTACCATTTAGTGACTTTGTCAAGGAATTTATGGAAAAGACACAAGATTATGTTCATCATGTCCACTTGGCACGATGGCAGGATGAACAGTTTAGAATATGCAGAGATACATTTCCCCATTGTACTATACTTTCAATTGTTGATTTTGCCGATAACTACACTCTGCAACCTCAAAATGAGATCCAAAGTCAGTATTATCACTCTCAGGAGGTTTCCTTGATGGTCCATATCACATATAGGCATGGCCCAAATAGCACTGAAGAGCAAAGAGAAATTCTGAAGGAATATCACTTCTACATAAGTGATGATAGGTGCCACGACTTCCACTATGTACGTCATTGCTTCATCATGTTCTATGATCACTTGAAGGGAAGGAACATACAGATGGATTGACACTAGATTTGGTCTGATGGATGTGCTGGTCAAATAACAAATGCACGCATATTTCAATGGTTATGTTCATTGCATAAAAACTACAAAGTGCCACATATGTGGAACTATTTTGAGACTGGGGATGGTAAAGGAGAGCATGATGGAGCCAGAGCATGTGTCAAAATAGCCCTACAAAGAGAGGAATTGAAAGTATCTACAGAATTTACTATTCAAAATGGTCAATCTATAGTCAGGTGGTGCACGTCAGTAATGGGAGTGGAATCAACTATGCGAGTAGAATCCACAAGAAAGAGATATGTGGAGAGATTTTTTTGGGAGGTGGTAGACATAGATCGTTCACATGCATGGGAATGCAATACTGTGCCTGGGACTCGTGGTTTTCATTCGGTTTGAAGCTCTGATAACCCAGTATTTGAAATTTGGACCAGAAAACTCGCTTGTTTTTTCCCACCTTGTTGTGATGGTGACTGGGATGGGTGTGAATCATCGGATTGGGTTGATGGATGGGATCGCATATCACTTCCACTTGATCAACGTGCAACTGTTGATTTAACTCCGTTGGAAGAAGACCAATCATCTATTTCTACATATTTTGATGATGTCTCAGACCTTGTACAACCTAGTATGATGCATTTCCTTAACATTTTTTTGTTTATTTACGTAGTCTTCAAATGCACATTAATGGCCTTATATCGCACGAAAAATATTTTGATCATATACCTACAATCATATTATGCAGGGCACATATACGCAATGGTTGCCTCAAAAGATAGTGAATGGGGTGGTGATTACTAGTTGGAACACTGTATAGATGGAAAGCAAACCCTCATTATGTTCATGACTGACGATGAAAACAACCACTACCCAACTGGGTCTATGGTTGTTAAAGGTGAATACTTGACAAAGGAAAACAATGCAAGAAAGAAGGGTGGATATGTTTACAGGGATTACAAACCAGGTGCAAGTGTGTATCACTTTACCAACATAATCATTGGTACAAACCTCTAAGTATGAACAATGCCCAGCTGAAATACATCGAAGGTACACTACTTCTTACCAGATACAGAGCACGAGAGACTAATGGAGACCATTAGTATAAGAGATGATCCAGAGGGCTTGGTTGTATGATAATAGGTGGGATCTAACATGATGAGGTATGTTACATACTTTTAATACTATACTATTTATACTATTTGTAATTAAATATTGATATATGCTCAATTTTCTCATGTATGTTGTTTATGAATATGTCAATTTTGTGTTCTTGATATGCCAAATTTACGTTTACGTTGTTTATAAATATGCCAAAAGTTCTCTTGTATGTCAATTTTATGAATATGCCATTTTTTACATGTGATCAATAAACCCTAATATTATATTATGTTGATTATGTTGGTTATTGGCTTCACCCAACAAAATTATATTTAACAATACACATATTCATAGATTTGGTTTCCCATGCTCAATGCTCACTATATTTAACAATACACTTATATCAAATTTAATTCATGTCTTGTTAAATATTTCATAATGAATTATCTATTTGAGAGCACCACCTTAGACCAAGCCATACCATTAATATAAAATGTACATTAGAGAAATGACCTAATTCAATTTCCTTCTATAACTCTAACCCTAACCCTCAACCAAACCCTACCACTAAACCCTATGTACTATTTAGATACTTCCTCCAATATCATTGTCATATCTAGGTTCATCATCAACATCTCCATCATCATCATCTTCTTCTCCTTCATCATCATCATCATCATCATCTTGACCACCATCACCATCATCATAAACATCTTCATCATCATCATCATCATCATCATCATCAACATCTTCATCATCATTGTCATCTCCCCTTCCTCATCAACATCTCCATCATCATCATCTTCTTCATCCTCATCATCTTCATCATCATCTTCATCACCATCACCATCATCATCAACATCTTCATCGTCTTCATCATCATCTTCATCACCATCACCATCACCATCAACATCTTCATCATCACCATCATCATCATCATCAAAATATTCATCATCATTGTCATCTCTAGGTTCCTCATTAACATCTCCTCATCAACACTAGTCGTAAGTGCCCGGTGGAGGATTTTGCAAAGTTGACCCCCATGTGCAAAAGTTGCACACTCCCTCACTAAGCAAAACCCTAGTTTCCAAGATGGAATTGCAAGGTGACACATGGGCCATGGGACCAGAGGAGAGGGGCACCCCTAGCACTATCCAGACATATTGAATCCAACGGAGTCGACGGTTCGTTGATCGGAGCCACGGTCGTCATTCTATGGCTCGATCTGTCTCGCATCCAAAAGGCCTTCAGGGACACCTACTGGATACCTGCCGGGGGCATAGAATTCCAACCATGCAGCAAAACTTGGTTTCGGGAAGTCCTGCAAGTGTGTCTACGGAGGTTCTGACTGGGAACGCTAGCCGTAAGTTCCCAGTGGAGGATTTTGCAAAGTTGACCCCTGTGTGCAAAAATTGCACACTCCCACACTCAACAAAACCCTAGTTTCGAAGATGGA
This sequence comes from Larix kaempferi, assembly GCA_027924585.1. Taxonomy (NCBI): domain Eukaryota; kingdom Viridiplantae; phylum Streptophyta; class Pinopsida; order Pinales; family Pinaceae; genus Larix; species Larix kaempferi. Next base: position 13,207,637 of record BSBM01000092.1, read on the forward strand.
CCTGCAAGGTGACACCTAGGCCACGGGACCAGAGGAGAGGGGCACCCCTAGCACTATCTGGACATCCAGAATCCAATGGAGTCGATGACTCGTCAATCGGAGCCATGGTCGTCATTCTATGGCTTATTTTGTCTTGCATCCAAAAGGCCTTTAGGGACACCTATTGGATACCTGCCGAGGGCATAGAATTCCGACTGTGCAGCAAAACCTAGTTCCGGGGACTCCTGTAAGTGTGTCTAGGGAGGTTTCGGCTGGGAACGTTGGCCGTAAGTTCCCGGTGGAAGATTTTGCAAAGTTGACCCCCGTGTGCAAAAATTGCACACTCCCTCACTAAGCAAAACCCTAGTTTCCAAGATGGACCTACAAGGTGACACCTGGGCCACAAGACCAGAGGAGAGGGGCACCTCTAGCACTATCTGTACGTCCTGAATCCAATGGATTCGACGGTTTGTTGATCGGAGCCACGGTCGTCATTCTATGGTTCGTTCCATCTTCCATCTAAAAGGCCTTCAGGGACATCTACTGGATACCTACCGAGGGCATAGAATTCCAACCGTGCAGTAAAACCTGGTTCCGGGGAGTCCTGCAAGTGTGTCTATGGAGGTTCCGCCTGGGAACGCTAGCTGTAAGTGCTAGGTGGAGGATTTTGCAAAGTTGACCCCTGTGTGCAAAAATTGCACACTCCCTTACTGAGTAAAACCCTAGTTTCCAAGATGGACCTGCAAGGTGACACCTGGGCCACAAGACCGGAGGCGAGGGGCACCCCTAGCACTATAGAAACATCCTGAATCCAACGGAGTCGACGGTTTTTCGATCGGAGCCACGTCTGTCATTCTATGGCTTGTTCCATCTCGCATCCAAAAGTCCTTCAGGGACACCTATTGGATACCTGCCGGGGGCATAGAATTCCAACCGTGCAGCAAAACCTGGTTCCGGAGAGTCCTGCAAGTGTGTCTTGGGAGGTTTCGGCTGGGAACGCTAGCCGTAAGTGCTCAGTGGAGGATTTTGCAAAGTTGATCCCCGTGTGCAAAAATTACACACTCCCTCACTAAGCAAAACCCTAGTTCCGTAGATTAACTGGCAACTATTGCATTAGATAGCTTCATTGACTCCATTAAAATTCAATTAGACATGACATGAATGATTTAAATTCAACACCTTAGCTAGCTTCATTTCATTCAATGATGGGACTAATTTGACGGGAGCATGGGAACCCAGAATCCATTAAAATTCAATTGGACCCATCAAAATTCAATTGGATGTGATATGAATGATTAAAATTCCAGTTGAGAATGCTAGTGTAGAGAAAAACCTTGTCACATTACAAAACCTTGCAACATCATATAAATTAATAGGGGAGGCTTCCAATATGATCTCAATTTACGAGAAGCTTCCATGTAGCAATAATTTGCATCGCTGGGCATTTTTCTCTGATATTAGTTATTATTTTTATCTGATATCAGAGAAAAATGCCCAGCTATGCAAATACGAACGAGTTCCCCCTCTTCACCTTTTTCTCTTGGAGTTTATGTTAGGTTCTCTTAGTTTGCACCTGCCACTGAGTCTGACATGAATTATGGTCACTGGATAATCTGCTACAGGTAAGAGTTATACCTAAACTGCTTACTTTGGTTTTAGAACCGGGGCATGGTTTTAGAACTTGATCAACCTTTTATGGCCTACCAACTTGAAATTTTTAACCGTCTAAACTAGCCCGATAGAGTCACGGGGGCATTATTTCTCAAATTCATTTAAGCGGGTTGAGTGGAGTATTTCGGTCTTTTGGGGACCTGGACCAACTAGTTGGTCGAGCCTGCTTGCACATCATCGATATCTCAGTCCAAAATTTATGTGATTTTAAACAGAGGAGCATGAGCGCCTTTGAACTAGGAAGAGGTAAAATGAGCTAGGTTGAGGACAATAAATGCTATATTTTTTCACACAATCTAATGGAAAATGGCCATGGAATTGGGCGGGATAACTCCCTCCAAACAAGGGCCAACATAGATCTAAAAAACAGGATTAAGGGAGGGAAACAAATTTTAAAACAAGTAATAATATTCACTTTATATAGGGTATAAATTATTGCTACGTGGAAGCTTCTCGCAAATTGAGATCATATTGGAAGCTTCAAAGAGAGAGGACAAGTTCATCAAAGCGACTTCATTCATCTATATTCTCGTAATGTACACATAGTCCATCCTTATCTTTATAAACAAGAGTTTTATGATAGCTTGAGTTCTTGGGCGTGGTTATTTCCCTGTATTCAGTTGTCTGATTGGTTGACAAGCTTGCTTGAAAATTTGTATGTTGAACTTCTTTGTTTTATTGCTGAAAATTGGAAGGGACTTTCAAGTCACCTGCAAAATGCTCCTTTGTTGAAATATGTAAGTTCTTCAAACAACATATATTTGGATAGTGTATCAAATGCTGCCATAACCCGAAGAGCTTATCAGTCTTTGCAAGAATATTCCCCTAGTAGATGAAGGTGGGAAAATCATTAGGGTACGAGGCTCTCTGAAGTTTCTCCAACCTGCATCCACGAGGAATCCCTGGACTACCATGGGCTTTTCAACCCTTTCTGAACATTACCTTACACTACCATCTTGTGCAGGAGCTTTGATGTCTTCAGTTAATGATTTAGTTTCATTCTTTCGAAGACACCTTGATGTAGTAGATATTCCAGATCTATTTCCTCTGAATGCCAATCTTTCTGCTGTTTCCCATGCTTTGACAAAGGAGAATGCATTTCTTCTGCTGCAGTGGATCCAATATTTGAAAAAAAAGCAAAAGATTGCGTGTCGTTGGCTCCTCCAAGTGTGTATGGGAAATGCCAACATGGGAACACTGCCAACACTGGCTCGGGGGAGGGTTTTGCAGAGTTGACCCACCAATGTGAGATTGCATGCAATGAAACTGAGCAAAACCCTAGTTTACAAAATGAATGCACAATGAAGCCACTGGGCCATGAGAAGATGAGGGAGAGGGCCCCCTAGAGGTAATCGCACACAAGGAGACCAACGGAGTCGACGGTTCGTCGGTCCGACCTCCGGTTTCCGAGTTATGTCGAGTTGCAAGTCGCATGAAAATGTCGTTTAGGGACACTTGGTGACTTTCGGTCTGGGAGCCAAAAAGCAAACGGAGCAGGAATATTGTGTGCCATTGGCTCTTGCAAGTGTGTGTGGGAAATGCCGAGGTGGGAACACTGCCAACATTGGCTCGAGGGAGGGTTTTGCAGATTTGACCCACCAATGCGAGATTGCATGTAATGAAACTGAGCAAAACCCTAGTTTACGAAATGAATGCACAATGAATCCACTGGGCCATGACAAGACAAGGGAGAGGGCTCCCTAGAGGTAATCGCATGCTAGGAGACCAACGGAGTTGACAGTTCGTCAGTTCGACCTCCGGTTTCTGAGTTACGTCAAGTTGCAAGTCGCATGAAAATGTTGTTCAGGGACACTTGGTGACTTTCGGTCCGGGAGCCAAAAAGAAAACGGAGCAGGAAGATTGCGTGCCGTTGGCTCCTCCAAGTGTGTATGGGAAATGTCGATGTGGGAACACTGCCAACACTGGCTCGGTGGAGGGTTTTGAAGAGTTGACCCACCAATGCGAGATTGCATGCAATGAAACTGAGCAAAACCCTAGTTTACGAAATGAATGCACAATGAAGCCACTGGGCCATGAGAAGACGAGGGAGAGGACCCCCTAAAGGTAATCGCACGCTAGGAGACCAACGGAGTCGACAGTTTGTCAGTTCGACCTCTGGTTTCCGAGTTATGTCGAGCTGTAAGTCGCATGAAAATGTTGTTCAGGGACACTTGGTGACTTTCGGTCCAGGAGCCAAAAAGAAAACGGAGCAGGAAGATTGCGTGTCGTTGGCTCCTGCAAGTGTGTGTGGGAAATGCCAATGTGGGAACACTACCAACACTGGCTCGGGGGAGGGTTTTGCAGATTTGACCCACCAATGCGAGATTGCATGCAATGAAACTGAGCAAAACCCTAGTTTATGAAATAAATGCACAATGAAGCCACTGGGACATGTGAAGACAAGGGAGAGGCCCCCCTATAGGTAATCGCACGCTAGGAGACCAACGGAGTCGACGGTTCGTCGATCCGACCTCCAGTTTCTGAGTTATGTCGAGCTGCAAGTTGCATGAAAATGTCGTTCAGGGAAACTTGGTGACTTTCGGTCTGGGAGCCAAAAAGCAAACGGAGCAGCAAGATTGCGTTTCGTTGGCTCTTGCAAGTGGGCGTGGGCAATGCTGATGTGGGAACACTGCCAACACTGGCTCGAGGGAGGGTTTTGCAGAGCTGACCCACCAATGCGAGATTACATGCAATGAAACTGAGCAAAACCCTAGTTTACGAAATGAATGCAAAATGAAGCCATTGGGCCATGAGAATATGAGGGAGAGGGATCCCTAGAGGTAATTGCATGCCAGGAGACCAACGGAGTCGACGGTTTGTCTATTCGACCTCTAGTTTCTGAGCTATGTCGAGTTGCAAGTCGCATGAAAATTTCGTTCAGAGAAACTTGGTGACTTTCGGTCTGGGAGCCAAAAAGCAAACGGAGTAGGAAGATTCCATGCCATTGGCTCCTGCAAGTGAGTATGGGCAATGCCGATGTGGGAAGACTTCCAACACTGGCTCGGGGGAGGGTTTTGCAGAGTTGACCCACCAATGCGAGATTGCATGCAATGAAACTGAGCAAAACCCTAGTTTACGAAATGAATGCACAATGAATCCACTGGGCCATGAGAAGATGAGGGAGAGGCCCCCCTAGAGGTAATCGCACACCAAGAGACCAACGGAGTCGACGGTTCGTCGGTCCGACCTCCAGTTTTCGAGTTATGTCGAGTTGCATGTCGCATGAAAATGTCATTCAAGGACACTTGGTGACTTTCGGTCCGGGAGCCAAAAATAAAATGGAGCAGCAAGATTGCGTGCCGTTGGCTCCTGCAAGTGTGTGTGGGAAATGCTGACGTGGGAACACTGCCAACACTGGCTCGGGGGAGGGTTTTGCAGATTTGACCCACCAATGCAAGATTGCATGCAATGAAACTGAGCAAAAGCCTAGTTTACGAAATGAATGCACAATGAAGCCACTGGGCCATGAGAAGATGAGGGAGAGGGCCCCCTAGAGGTAATCGCACGCCAGGAGACCAACGGAGTCGACGGTTCATCGATCTGACCTCCGGTTTCTGAGTTTTGTCGAGCTGCAAGTCGCATGAAAATGTCGTTCAGGGACACTTGGTGACTTTCGGTCCGGGAGCCAAAAAGAAAACGGAGCAACAAGATTGTGTGTTGTTGGCTCCTGCAAGTGTGTGTGGGAAATGCTAACGTGGGAACACTGCCAAGACTGGCTTGGGGAAGAGTTTTACAGAGTTGACCCACCAATGCGAGATTGCATGCAATGAAACTAAGTAAAACCCTATTTTATGAAATAAATGCACAATGAAGCCACTGGGCCATGAGAAGATGAGGGAGAGGGTCCCCAAGAGGTAATTGCATGCCAGGAGACTAACGGAGTCGATGGTTCGTCGGTTCGACCTCTGATTTCCAAGTTATGTTGAGTTGCAGGTCGCATGAAAATGTCATTCAGGGACACTTGGTGACTTTCGGTCCGAGAGCCAAAAAGCAAACGGAGCAGCAAGATTGCATGTCGTTGGCTCCCTTAAGTGTGTGTGGGAAATGCCGATGTGGGAACACTTCCAACACTAGCTCGGGGGAGGGTTTTACAGAGTTTGTTATAGGTCAAACCTGCACCTCTCTGTCCGTGATCACCTTGAGCTCTCGATCACACAAGAGGACAACTTGGATGGAGGAGCATGTTGACCTTAGATGAGACCTTGACTTACTCCACGTCCTTGCAAGCTTGAAAAATCCTAAAAAATATCATTTTGAGACATGGGCGCTACTCTACCTTAACACACTAGTGCCTGTACCCTACTCCAGTATACAATAGTAGCGCTCAACCCCTCATGGGCGCTACTCCTCTTCAATAGAGTAGCGTACAACATTTAAAAAGTGATGAGCGCTAGTTGTAAAACACTATAGTAGCGCCCTGGGCGCTACTCCACTGTGAAATAGTAGCGTACACCTCAAAAGATGATTAAAAAATAATTAATTTCACGAATGAGGATTAGTTGCAGTTGGTTTCCCAACTTCCCCAACTTCCTCTACAACCATCTCTCGACCTGAACTGCCTCCCTTGTCCTATAAATACAAGGAGGAATGAAGAGAGGGGTTAGACATGAGAGCTATAGAGAGACTCTTTCATAAGAGAAGCTTGTATTGGAGGAGGTTATGCTGGAAGATTTCCAAGCCAGAGAAGAGCAGGAGCCTAGGATCAAGTTGCATGAACACGCTGCAAAGTCAGGTATACTGTGTATCATTCACTCCTTTTTTATAATAAAGGTTGAAGCATCTTTCTCATCCCAAATCAAGTACTTATTGGATTATGTATGTATTTGGATTATGTTGGTTAATATTTGATGTTTGAATCATTGTTCTATTGCATCATTATTATATTGGCCAAGATACCTTGAGAAAGGTCTTTGTGTTGCAGGTTTACTGAACGAGAGATTGGATTGAGGATCGAGCGCAAGATCGGATAAAAGCTGGGATCAAACTTCGTTCAAAAGGTATGTCCTCAAGAACTATAATCTATTTCCATTCATAAACATCTCTGTAATGCAAGTAATGTGCTTACTTGTCAATCCCCTTAAGTTGATAGTATCTGTTTCCTTACTATAGGGTAGTATTTCCCGCCAACAGACTGGCGACTCCGCTGGGGAAGGTTGTTTTTATGCTATAGGTAACCTTTCTTGTTTGTCTTTCTAGAACCTATTAACTCCTTTAATATGCTGAGAAGCCCTGTAGGTATCCCCTGATTGCTTCTCTCTGCTTCACTCAATCCTTTTGCATCTTTTCAAAGTCAGTTTTCGACTCTTTAAGACCTGAGCGCTACTCTGTTACACATACAATAGCACCCATACGCTAGTCTTCCTTTATACAGTAGCACCCATCCCTCTAGGAGCGCTAGTTTCCCTATTGCACGGTAGGGTACATTCCTGTAGCCTTTTGTTGGTTGTTTGGTTGAGTTTTCTGCCTTTTTGGGTGGTCTTCTGACTTTGTTTTAGGTCTCCTTGACTGGTACTTGAGGTTTGTAACTCTTCTTTGAGTCTCAGAACCTTTCTTTGATTCTTTTTGCCATCTTTAGGTCACTTGTTTACTGGTGAAGTGTTTGGTCCATTTTTACCCTTTTTGGAGACTAAGCATTGTTTCTTAGTGAACACAATTGCTTATCTTTGCCCTGACAATGTGTTGCTGACCTAAAAATCTGTATGCTTTGCATTTGCTGTTTGTGGCAACATTTGTTTTCTCTTTAGGCATCTTATCCTTTGTTTTAGGGTTTGATCCGTTTTGGAGCCTTTAGGGTGTCTTCCAAACTTTTGAGTTCCAACATTTCTTGACTTCTTTATCTTTTTCCAGTATCAAGTGAGATTGGAGCACTTCAGTTTGCTTCATCTTTCAATCTTTGTGTTAGTAGGGTGGTTGTTAACTCGCTTGCCTACCGATTGCTTGGCTTAGTGGTCTTGTTAGGGTTTGGTGCTTTGGGACATTCCTCTTGAGTTTGATTTCCAGTTTGTAGCATCTTTCCTCTTTGTTTTCTATCCGCTTTGTTTCCAAGTGTGAGGGTTTTTTCTCTTGAAAAAACTTGTAGGACAAACCTTTGTTGAACCATTGTTTTGACAGTTGTGAGCTTAGGACCCTTTTTGCCATACTTACACATCTTGTATAAGTCTTATTTTCTTCATAATTTTAGAGTTCTTTTTGGTTCATAATAACAAAAAAAGAAAAAAATTGATAGCTTAAGAATAGTGAGGCTTATATCTTTTGCAAAATAGCATAGTTTGTTTTGTTCATAATTTTAAAAGAAAACAAAAAGAAAATTTGCTTAGATTTGTTTCAGTTTCAATTTGGAAAGAACATTAAATGAAAAAATAAAAAGTTTTGTTATCGAAAGTTATAATTTATGCACTTTGCTTTCCTATTGCAACCATGCCACACAAACGCACTACCTTTTGAGTAATAATAGCCCTAAATTTTTTTAATAAAATTAAATAGCAACAATTTTCTTTTTAGGGATACACTACGCCAACTAGTCTTGGTTAGGATATTGGGTTTAAATCACCTTAAACCACCCAAGGTCACACATTACGCAAAAATCGTAGTTCGACTATCACAGGTAAACTCACTTCATTCAAAGCTTTCCTGGGATATATGCAGTAGGTCTTGTGAGATCAGATTGTTGGGAATACTCCTCCTACTTTCTGTTTCGAGCATATACCAGGATTGGATCGCGTTTGGGGATTATTTTGAGTTTCGGGTTTAGTTACCCTGCCCACGCCTTCCGATTCGAATTGGGACTGTTCCCCAGGATTTTTCGGTGTTGTGGTATCCTTAGTATCTGACCATAGGTTCATACACAGGTGACAATGGAGGGTATATCTACTGTACCTAGGACAGACGTGGGAGGAAATCCCTTGAAGGTCTTTGGGAGGGCGGTTGGGTGATTCCAGCGCTTGCACCCTTAGTCATTGTATTGTGGACCCCGGGTAACTGTTCTTCATCCTTCGTTGATCTGTTCTGGGCCCTCATCATCCCAGACTCTTCTTCAGAAGGCATCTTGTTTGCTTGGTTTGCATACTTAGGACTTTTTAGTGGTGTGTTGTTTGCCCCCTAATCTTAGTGGCCACTAGGTTTTCTAGTTTTATTTTTATATATAATCGTGGAAAACCAAGAACTTCGTAGGTCGAGAAGGTTGCAAAACCTTCCTCCACTTAGAATAGAACCACTACCACCAGCTAGACGACAGAGGGTAGACCCCAGTGTTCCTTTGGAAACCATTGGTGAAATAGAACTTCTTAAGGAACTTTTTACAACAGAAAATCCTGAAATAGAAATTCCTGAGGAACTACAACCTGAAATAGAGTTTTCTGAAGAACTACAAACTGCAACATAAAGCCCTGAAATAGAGGTTTTTGAGGAACCACAATCGAGGACTCCAGATCAACGACATTTTAGTTCAGTTGAGATTGAAGATCTCACTTCTGCTAAGTTCAGTACTCCTTTTAATCCTCCTCTGACTAATATTAGAATTTCGCTACTGATACCCGTTGGTTTCCAACAACTAGATTATAGTGCATATCATTTCACACCTGAGCATTTTATGACTAATCTGAGAGGCGAACTGGGAGTTCCACAGACTTCCACAATAGGTATGAATACCAATACTGTAAATCCTCCTCTTACTGCTACACCAAGTTCGGCACAGACAACCTATGTGTCCACTCCGTCCTTCAGCTTTAATACTGGTACATTTGGCATGCCGAGTTCAACAACTATGGCATCTACCTCTACACCTACTTTTGGACCTAGAAGTACAGCTAATCTAGTTCCACCGCCTGTGACTCAACCGTTATACCACATACCCAGCATGTGGATTTCCACACCTACTATAGGGCCAAAGGCTTCTGCAACTGTTCCTGTCATGAGTACCATGACCGCACCATCTACATCAGCTACTACTGGTTTTAATACCTTTGCAGGTCCCAAATTAAATCAAGGTAATATACCTACAGGAAACGTCCCTTTTTCCTTATTTTCAGGAGGGGGTAACATTTTTAACCAGCAATATAGAAGCACTAACGCCCAGCCATAGTGGACGAACCCACAAAGCACTAACCCACTTTCGTATGGGTGGGGGAATTTCAATAATACTTTCGCGCAACAATAGATGGTAGGGGGAAACCCCTACTAGCAAGTGATTGGGGGCAATCCCTACTAGAAGATGGTCGGAGGAAACCCCTACCAGCAGATGGCTGGGGGAAACCCCTACTAGCAAATGACTGGGGGCAACCCCTACCAACAGACGGCTAGGGGTAATCCCTACCAGCAATTCACGGGTCAAACTATGGGTGGTTCCCCCTTTGTGACCCCAACTTATCAAGTACCGTCTTGCAGGCCTCATTTACCATTTCTGGAAACTTTAAATTTCCAGATCTTTCCAAGTTGACAAACAATCCGGTGTATCACAACACCACATGGCCTCCAGTTCCTACCAAGTTACCTTCGTACATTCCAAAATTTGAAGGAAAAACTGGCGAGGACCCTGGTGATCATGTTACTACTTTGCATTTATGGTGTTCCTCAAACTCATTAAATGAAGATTCCATTAGGTGGAGACTATTCCAAAGGACCTTAACCGGTGTTGTAGCCAAATGGTATATTGAGTTACCTACAGCTACATTCTTTAATTTTGGGGATCTCGTGACTGTCTTTTTGAATCACTTCCAGCTTCCTGTTCGGTATGATGCCGGAACAGACCTTTTGTCTACATTTAGACAAAATAAATCCACTCACTTATCTGATCACATTCAGGAGTGGCAAAGATGGAAGAGGCTCATTAAATCCAACATACCTCCAGAATTCCTTCTTGAGTGGTATTTGAAATCACTCCTTCCTTATATTTCTAAGGAAGTAGCTACTTCTGGAGTGTCTACAGAGGAAGAAGCCATCTTACGGACTCAACAGTTAGACCCTGTTTACGCACAATATGGGTTACTTTATGAAATCATACCTGATCCACCGTGATCAAATACTGATCTGAGTAAACCTAAACATGGACCACATGCTGACGGCATAGTAGGTTCAGTTGACTCTGCAGCTTTCGAAGCATTGACCAAACAGGTTCATGCCTTATCTGTCAAACAATCGACTGCAGAAGTTGCTTCCATCACAACCTCTCCTTCTACTTCTGAATCTATTAACCAGGTTCAGAATAATCAAAAGGGCCCTTGGCAGCCCAACAACAAAAAGAAGGGCAGGAAAGGAGAGGGGAACCATCAAAATCCCAAAAAAGAGAATGCCGAGGAGGGTAACAAAGAGAAGAAGAAGGTTAAGTTCCCTTGTAAACTTTGCAAGCAGGACCACCTCACTCACCAATTCCCTCTACTCGAAGAAGCCCATAAGCTACTTCAAGAAAAGAAACCTGTTGCACTTAAAGATCCATTCCCTAAGGGGCAGGGTTCAGCTTCTGGCACCTCCAATACTGGGGGCACAACACATGCTTTGGTTGATCAAACTTTTATTAACATGGTTAGCTCGGGCGCATTCTTACAAACGAGAGCAAGGAATTACACCCCGGATACATAGAAGAAGGATAAAGAGATTCCAAAATCTTCCACTCCACTCCACATACCTGTGGACTCACTGCCCAAGATCCCGAAAGGTGTCTTGAAGTGGGCATCGCACAATCCCAACACTCGGGCTGCTTCCAACTACAACATGGTTGAAGATCTAGCCCAGAACCCTTGTGCTATGTCTACCTTAGAAGTCTTGCAAAGTTGTCCTTTACAACGAAATGCACTTCTGGAAGCTATTGGAAGTATGGAATCCTATAACATGTCTGCGCTATTTGATATGGCTGATATCAAATACCAGTTTTCGTACCACGTTTCCCTTCAGATAGAAGTTGTTCATGGTCTAATGACCATTAGATGAGCTGTCGTAGATGAGGTCGCGTCGACGTGCGTAATGTCAATTTCCTGTTGGAAAGCTTTGGGTTCCCTCGAGTTAGCCCCTTCTAACACACTGCTTATTGCATTTGATGGCAGAACTTTCTGTCCACACGGAGTTTTGCCATCATTTGATGTCACTTTGGACGGTAAGATAGTTGCTGTAGAAGTAGAAGTTCTGGACGCTCCGCTTGATTACAATATGTTATTAGGCAGGAGTTGGATGTATGCCATGCGAGCTATTGCATCGGCAGTTTTTCGAGTTGTTATGTTCCCTTTTGAAGGTAAGGTCATTACTCGATCAACTTTCTTTCACTCAGAGAAACAACCAGAATTCTTCAGAGTCCACGATTCCCTTAGTTGATCAAACCACCCCAGTAAGCGAGACCTTAGGAGCAGGGCTTTACGGGTCGTTAATAGGAACTTTCGACCTTCCCTCCCCTATTCTTTTTATGCGTTCTGATGTGGGTACTTCTACTGAAACATTCATGGTTGGTTTAAGAACTGATCCGTGGATCCTTCCCACTACATCGGAACCTTCAGTGCCTTTATCCATTGTAGAAGTAGCCTACATGGAAGCACAACATGATGCAATGGAACATATCATGACTTTTCCAGTCTCTGTTGAGTTAGATATGGACTATGCTCTGGCATGGTCATTGAATTCCACCCACTCGTTCGATTGTTTAGACATGGTTTTTCCATCCGATGAAGCCATGATGGGCCTGGACCAACCATGGGAACATTTGCATCGCAGGTCCTACCTACTTCCAGATCTAGACAGGATAGAGAGAGGGTAATTCCTTATGAGACCCGGTGGATTTGTTGATTTGTCATCTTTTCCTTCTACTTCAAGAGTTGTTTATGCTGAAGGGAATATGGCCAATATATCGAGAACAATTCCGAATAACATTTCCACCAAACCTGGGGTCGTGGAAAACATCTACATTGGAGCAGACTATTCTCCTGAAGAGATAGCTCTATATACCAAGCTCTTTAAAGAATTCCGCGACATTTTTTCCTGGTCATATGAGGAGATTCCAGGCATCGACCCAACCATCGTGGAGCATGTCATCACGACTTACCCTAATGCAAAACCTATGAGACAAAAGCTCTGTCCTGTGAATCCACGAAAAGATGCCGCCATTAAGGCGGAGGTTGAAAAGTTTCTTAAAGCCGTATTCATCTATCCAATTGACATGATGGAATGGGTTTCAAATCCCGTTCCGGTTGATAAGAAGCAAGGTACCATTTGTGTTTGTATTGACTTCCAGGACTTGAACAAAGCTTGTCCGAAAGATAACTATCCTACACCATTTATTGACCAGATCATAGATGCATGTGCGGGACATGAGATGTTCTCTTTCATGGACGGATTTTCTGGATATAATCAAATACAAATCAAACCCGAGGATCAACACAAAACAGCTTTCATTTTCCCGTGGGGAACCTTTGCTTACCGGAAGATGCAATTTGGCTTAAAGAATGCTGGAGCTACTTTCCAGCGAGCGATGAATTTCGCTTTTCACGATATCAAACACATAGTTGAACAGTACTTGGATGACCTCCTGGCGTGATCTCGAAAGAGACGGGATCATCCAGCCCATCTGAGACTTGTGTTTGAGAGATGCAGACAATATAAGATTCGTTTGAATCCAAATAAGTGTGTATTCTGCGTTGAATCAGGACTTCTACTGGGCTTCATTATCTCCAATCGTGGCATAATGGTTGACCCGTTGAAAGTTGAGGCGATTGTAAATCTACCTCCTCCTCGCATCTTGCGACAGCTTCAAAGTCTGCAAGGCATGTCTAATTTCTTACGGTGCTTTATTATAAACTATGCTAAGATCACGAAAGGTTTTAGGAGACTACTCAAACAAGACTCCTACTTTGTGTGGGACAAAGCTGCTCAAGCACCCTTTGAGGCCTTGAAAAAGGAACTACTTTCAGCTCCCTTGTTGAGCCCGCCGGACTATGCAAAACATTTTCTTTTATATCTGGTAGTGTCTCTTAATACAATTGGCATAGTATTAATTCAGGAGGATGATATTCTCCAAGAGCATGTTGTCTACTATCTTTCTCGCACATTGATAGCTCCCGAGGTTAAATATTCGCACATTGAGAAGTTAGCACTTGCCGCGGTCTATGCGGTACAGAGGCTTCATCATTACATACTTTTACGAACAACTACTGTGATAGAAGAAGTCAATCCTTTTCAGTACGTTCTCACCCGACGAATCATCGGTGGGAAATATAATAAATGGATTGTAATCCTACAGGAGTTCGATTTGGTCTTTCAATCGACCAAGTTGAAAAAATCACTGGTGTTCGCTGAGTTAATCTCAGAGTTTCCCAGTGACTTAGAGCCTCAGAGTTTCCCAGTGACTTAGAGCATGTCGAAGAAGAATCATCATTCCCGAATGAACATATCTTCCTCATTGCTTCCTTTGACCCACTGTACAGGGATATCTTAGTATATCTCCAGACCTTGAGGTGTCCTACTACTTTTTCTCGAGAAGAACGATGCAAGCTGAAAAGCCATGCGAAAAACCATCTCATCATCTCTGATACTTTGTATCGACATGGGGTAGATTCCATCTTACGACGTTTATTAAATCTAGAAGAAGCCGAAGCAGTATTAAATGATGCCCACAGTGGAGCTTGTGGGGGACATATTTCTAGGTTGGAAACAACTCAAAAGATATTGCGTGTTGGATATTTTTGGCCCACAATCTTTAAATATTGTGTGGAAGCGGTGAAACGCTGCCGTCCGTGTCAGTTTTTCACCAAGAAAATGAGGGCACACCCAGCTCCTCTTCATCCTGTGATTACAGCAGGTCCCTTCACAAAATGGGGATTTGATTATATGACTTGAAATCCAGTCTCGGCTGGAGGGAATCATTACATCATCATTGCCATCGACTACTTTACCAAGTGGGCGGACGCAATGCCTACTGTCAAGGTAGATGGAGAAACTGCCGCTTATTTCGTGTTTAATCAGATTATTTCCAGGTTTGGCATACCTAAAGAGATTGTGATTGATCACGGTAGTCATTTCCAGAATAGCATGATGACCGAGTTATATACAATGCTTGGTTTTCGACAAGAATATTCATCTTCATACTATCCACAGGCGAATGGACAAGTCGAAGAAGTGAACAAAACTTTAAAGGTAATACTACAAAGAACTGTTAATGCCAGTCGAAACAACTGGCACATCATGCTATACCCTGATCTTTGGGATTACCGAGCAAACGTCAAGACTACTACCGGGTTCTCTCCCTTCCAACTTGTGCATGGGATAGAAGTAGTCATTCCGATTGAATGCGAGATTCCTTCGCTGAAACTAGCCGTTCAGTTACTACTGGATACTTTAGTACTAGAAGAACGTTTGTTACATTTAGAACATCTAGATGAGCAGCGCCGCGATGCACTCACAACAAACGAGGTCCACAAAAAATGATTCAAAGGACAATATGACAAGTCTGTTAGACCTAGGGTTTTCCTTGAAGGAGATTTGGTCCTACTTTGGGATCAAGACAAGGAACCTCTAGGACCTGGCAAGTTCAAATCCATGTGGATCGGGCCTTATATAATTTCCAAAGTACTGAAGAAGGGTGCCTACGAGCTGGTAGATTACGAAGGTAATAAGCTGACCGAGCCTAGAAATGGGCTCTACCTGAAGAAGTACTACGCTTAGGCTGTCGTGATTTTTCTTGTAACATAGTTGTATATTTTGTAGAGCTAGTTTTTGTTTATGCTTGTTAGTTAATCTTATGTGTGTTTTTGTTTCGTGTACTAGATGTTGACCGAACATTTCTTAGGATTTGCTGATGGCGCCAGTCGCCACACCCAACAGTTGGCTTCAGCAGCTTGGGTCATTTACTCGCCCGCTGGCCAACTAGTCTCTTCGGGGGGGTTTGTTTGGGTCCCACTACGAATAATGTGGCTGAATATAGTGCAGTTATAGAACTCCTCCGAGATGCTCTCAGCCATGGCATTTCACATTTGGAGGTAAGACTTGATTCACAACTAATTGTATTTCAGTTAACGGGTGTTTACCAGATTAGAGATCCGGTATTGCTACATCAGTTTCTGCAAGTTAAACTATTGGAAAGACAGTTTGATTCTATTATATATGAACACATTCCAAGAAATTTAAATGCACTAGCTGATTCATTTGCAAACTATGTTCTAGATTGGCATTTGTATCATACACTTTCATAAACAGCATTTCACACATAAAATTCAAACACATACACATGTACATAACCGATACTGTATCAAAAAATATATGAGTTTTGGATCACAAGTCTAATACAAGTCATATCATAATAAGTACAAAACTGGGCTTTGTAGCCTCAAAAATATACATATAATGTATCCATCTCCTATGGAGAAGGAGGGACCTCGTCATCATCTACTGCATTCCGATAACATATGACTAGCCTAGCTATCTTCCGCAGCACTCTAAGCCATGCTGGAGGCACCCCAACTACATCTTCCTACATATCAATAGGTATCTGATCCATACGGCATGCAAGAACATCATGAGTCAACTGACTCACTTTTCTCTCTATGGTCCCCAACATAGCATCTGTTGCAGCAATATCGACTGGCCTTACGAAGATAGTGGGATGTCCCTCGGGATGTACAGGCCCAATATATGCATATGATACTTGTTTAGTACTTCAAAATTTATTCATAAAAATCAAATACTTGAAAATTTTGAAAAAATTAAATAATTCTCAAATTTAAACATACCAATATCTCCCCAGGCTCCACCTGGAGGAATCACCAGCTCTGGATCATGGCGGAAGTCCAATCCAGCATATGGAAACTGCTCAAAGGCGGGCACTTGCCTCTCCCACCACCCCCATAAATCATTAGTATGATAACAATAGTGACTTTCCCCACCACCCTAGCGGAAGAATATGTCACCCCAACGGCCTAGTCTGGGCTCACGGGGGTTAACTTGAGGTAGAGGCATCCCCAATCTAATAGAAGGTACCCTCTCGAAGAAGAAGGTACATAAGATGTTTCCATACCCAAAGTTCTTCATAATCCTGGATTTACAACCTGTGAGTTGAGCTTTCATGGATGCCAGTAAACTAGTACACCAATCCTACACATGACCTTATAAGCATCATACACCAATATGCATAGAGTGCCTAGAAGCTAGGTGTTGTGAGGCACTGCCTGCCACCCAGTTAATCATACTCACAATCACCTTTAGAGGGAGGCCTTCAATGGTAGAAATCAAGATTTGGCTTCCTGATTTCTCAGCTCCAGCCACACAATATGTATTCAAGTACTCTTGCACCGATCCTATACCCACATTGCGAGAAGACCCCTTCAAATTTATTGCATCTCCCCTCAGAGAGTCCAGTAATGAACTAAATGTCATCAATTGTAAGCTCCAAAGTTTTCCCTCGGATGACAAATGTATTGGTATCCACATCCCAGTACTGAACAAGTCTTCAAAACAATCTATTTAGGGCCCTCATATTTACGATTTGGTAGAACTTCAACAAACCGCATCTTCGGAGAGCATGGAGAATGAATGGGTCTTGCATGGCCAGCCTATCCATGTCCTTGTGTTCCCTCTCCCTCCAAAGAAGAACCATCTTGCACAAAAAATGGCAAATTTTTAGTTCTCGGCACTTGTTTCTCCACTTTCAAGCATGAGTGCTACTGTATATACTAGACAGTAATGTATGGGCGCTACTCTATGTGAGCATAGTAGAGCCCATCTCCTTATATGCCCTACTATTCTTATTACACAGTAGTGCACGCACATAAAACGATATGAGCATTGCCTTGCAAGTGATTTTTGGCTCAAAAATTAAAAGATAAACCATTGAAATGCAAGATAGGAAGATTCTAACTTACTTGGTGGAAGAAGAATGATGTTTGGTTGCTCGAATCGATCACCACAGAAGATTGAAAATGCAAGGTTTGCTCCCAAATTCTTGCCCTACAAAACAAATTAAAATTTGAGTTTAAAATGAAATTACATATATTGAAATTGATTTTAATTTTTACCCACCATTGTTAAAATACCTATAGTTTCAAATTTTACTAAAATGTTCTAATTAATCAATTAATAGACACACATGGTGCAAAGGTAATTTCACTCATCCGGTTCTCATTTTTCACTGAAACTTTGTAGGATCAATCTTCTAAGACTAAATTTCTCGCTGTTAAACCTTTTTAACTAGCTCATAGTTCAAATTTATGTATCATCCGATATTTTTTGCCGCGATTATTAATATTGTTGTTGAAGACCTAGTTTTGGCAAATTATGAAGTCATGACCCTAGAAGCTGACCTTTAAGTCATTTTAAGCTCTTGTTTGGACTATTTAAACCTAAAAAAGATTGCTGAGTAGACTTGTCCCCTTAAAGCTCGTTAAAGTATTTGAAGGCTCATCCACTCAGGTATAGAATTACCCATTTTCCGGGCCTTGGTGGATTAACTACGAAAAATGTATACTCCTGTATGCGCTAGAAGAGTTCTTCTTCCTTTGTTTTATACTTTTTCGGGGGAGGAGACTAACTATACGAAAAAAAGAACTTTTGGAGCCTTTCTTTAGGGTTTTCAGGCTCTCTAAACATGAAAACACCAAGTGAGCATTCACCTACTCGGGTTCGATGTGAAATCCACGAGAGGGTAAGTAGAGGACTGTTTAAGTTTTTCAACTCTATAAACAAGAAAACACCGCCGAGCACAGACCAATCCGGGCTCAATATAAAATCCACGGATAGGTGTAAAGAGGATTGTTTAAGTTTTTCAAACTCTATAAATAGGAAAACACCGAGGAGCATTAATCTGCTTGGGCTCAATACTAAAATCCACGAGTAGATATATGGAGTTATTGTTTAAGTTTTTCAGACTCCTTAAAATTGAAAAAATCGGCAAGTAGGAACAGATCTCGGCTCGATATTAAAATCTAGAGATCAGTAACATATATTAATCTTCTATCTCTTCTTCGAACTCTGTAAACAATGAAGAAGGTACTGAGTCTTCCTCCCATGGGCTCATTAAACTTTTTACATGGTTGGATCTATTGAGTTTTCATTCTTTCTTAGACTCATTAAAACAACAAGAAATGTATTCTTTTCTCTACAAAGAATAATGGATGGGAAAGATGTGTCATATCTTCAATGTCAAAGGTAGTTCAGTCAGTTCTATCCTTGAACACAGCACCTACTTGAGTCTATCATGTCGGTTGGGTAGTTTTTGACCTCAGGGTGAACCTGATCTCCGAGTTGTTTACTCCCCCGGTTGGTTATTCTTCCAACCATATGGAGGGTCTGATAATGTCTCCTACATTTCAGGCTTATCATTTGCTCCATTATGTCGGAAACTGCCTGAGTCACTTTGTGTCGTGCTCACTATTCAAGGATATACCTTGTGTCGGGCATTCTACAGTTTACCTTGACCTCATGTGTCAGCCATCCTAGTGTCAGTCTTGTTACATATTACTCCATATCATCTCATACCAGTTGAGTGTTCCTCGAGTTGGATGATGGAGGATGCCTTAAGGCCTCCCTTCCAACAGACTTCTTCCCATCAACATCAACTCATTTTGCTCTGGGAATGAAGTTTAGAGTTTCGGTTAGTACCTTGGAGATTGCAGTCACCAGTGGCAATATTTCTCACTGTTGAATGTCAAGAATACATCAATGTCTCTTCTTCGACAGGATCCCCAAGTGTTTGACTCCAAGTCCACCTATTCACACTTGTCGGATTGTACTAGGTACCTTGGGACCCATCATCATTATTGGTGGAAGCCCTCGCGTTTGTTAACGATATACATCAATGACCGGTAATCAAACGATTCCCCCCATGTTCGACTATCAGCTCATCTATTCACATGGTTAGGGTTTGTACCTTGGATTGTTTTGGATGAAGACCTTGGGATTTTGGATGACATTACCTCATTATGCTATCACCAAAGCTGCACAAGACTGAGTCTCTCTTATATTTGTCTCTTCATGAGACATAGATCCAGTTTATTGTTATGGCTATGATCTCTCAGTTTGACATGGATCCATGCTTGTATTCTAAGTGGCCATGCTATATATACATCTCCTTGTTATGTATCGGAGATCATGTTGTATCACACTGCACATCTATACGATGTCAAGAATGTAATTGTTCACTGACCTTGATCTTTGTTTCAGGTGTTCTTTTGACTTGCTTCCGCGGTTCCTTGCTCCTCCTCTAGCTTTGGACTGTAATGTATTTCGGCCATAGTTTCCCTCTAACCTCACACATTAGGGGGCATCTGTTATAGGTCAAACCTGCACCTCTCTGTCCGTGATCACCTTGAGCTGTCGATCACACAAAAGGACAACTTGGATGTAGTAGCATGTTGACCTTAGATGAGACCTTGACTTACTCCACGTCCTTGCAAGCTAGCAAAATCCTAAAAAATATCATTTTGAGAAATGGGTGCTACTCTACCTTAACACACTAGTGCCTGTACCCTACTCTAGTGTACAATAGTAGCGCTCAACCCCTCATGGGTGCTACTCCTCTTCAATAGAGTAACGTACAACATTTAAAACGTGATGAGCGCTAGTTGTAAAACACTATAGTAGCGCCCTGGGTGCTACTCCACTGTGAAATAGTAGCGTACACCTCAAAATATGATTAAAAAATAATTAATTTCACGAATGAGGATTAGTTGCAGTTGGTTTCCCAACTTCCCCAACTTCCTCTACAACCATCTCTCGACTTGAACTGCCTCCCTTGTCCTATAAATACAAGGAGGAATGAAGAGAGGGGTTAGACATGAGAGCTATAGAGAGACTCTTTCATAAGAGAAGCTTGTATTGGAGGAGGTTATGCTGGAATATTTCCAATCCAGAGAAGAGCAGGAGCCCAGGATCAAGTTGCATGAACACGCTGCAAAGTCAGGTATACTGTGTATCATTCACTCCTTTTTTATAATAAAGGTTGAAGCATCTTTCTCATCCCAAATCAAGTACTTATTGGATTATGTATGTATTTGGATTATGTTGGTTAATATTTGATGTTTGAATCATTGTTCTATTGCATCATTATTATATTGGCCAAGATACCTTGAGAAAGGTCTTTGTGTTGCAGGTTTACTGAACGAGAGATCGGATTGAGGATCGAGCGCAAGATCGGATAAAAGCTGGGATCAAACTTCGTTCAAAAGGTATGTCCTCAAGAACTATAATCTATTTCCATTCATAAACATCTTTGTAATGCAAGTAATGTGCTTACCTGTCAACCCCCTTAAGTTGATAGTATATGTTTCCTTACTATAGGGTAGTATTTCTCGCCAACAGAGTTGACCCACCAATGCGAGATTGCATGCAATGAAACTGAGCAAAACCCTAGTTTACGAAATGAATGCACAATGAAGCCACTGGGCTATGAGAAGACGAGGGAGAGGCCCCCCTAGAGGTAATCGCACGCCAGGAGACCAACGGAGTCGACGGTTCGTCGATCCGACCTCCGGTTTTCGAGCTATGTCAAGCTGCAAGTCGCATGAAAATGTCGTTCAAGGACACTTGGTGACTTTCAGTCCTCCTAGGGTTTATGTTTTTTAAGGCTTGTATAATTTCCTTCTTGACATCTCACCTCTTATACCATATTAAATTTTTGATACTTGATCTAGATAAATGCTTTATACCAATTATAACCATTAGTTCAATGCATAAATTTAACCGTAAAACATTTACATAAAGAATTTAACTTGTAGTATCTAGTTAATAATAACAATGCACAAGAGATACAACATTTTATCTCGGGAAACCCTCATCGGGAAGAAAACCTAGAAACCTTTCTTAGAATAATTATATATTTAGAAATCAAGTACAATGAAACCATGAACAAACCCTAACCCTGAAGGGTTTTACCACATGGAAAAACCTCATTGACACATGACAACAAGAGTACTTATCTACATGAAGATGACCTCCAAGCCATAAGGATATCCAAGCATATCCTTCCCAACTGACAATAGAAGGCATTTTATTTCTCGAATCCTGAGGTAACGTTTGTTCCTTTCACCAATGTTGCTTTGAGCACTTGTATGTAGTTACTCATATGTAGTGTTGAATCTAATTGTACAATCAAATATTGGGCGTTGATGAAATGTGTAGCATGTATTTCACTTATTTTATTAAATTACACTTGAACATTGACTTAACTTGTAATTTAATCATCCAAACTCACAAATTTTAATTAGACCTATCCAATTAGTGTGCATGAATGAGTTCGTTGAAACCTTGAAAAATATTGTATTGCACTTAGTTTGATTAAATTACACGAGCAAGAACTTTGACTTAACTTGTAATGATCATCCAAAATCACAATTTTTAATTAGATACCAATTAGTGCACGCATGTAGTGAGTTCGTTGAAACATTTAAATATAACAGTTTAGTCTTTTGACATAGCACATTCATGAGTAATAGATAATCCACACAAATCAATACATTAGATTGACACAAGAACACATGGAAACCGAAGAACAAATACAAAGTGAAATGTATCATTCATTTATAAGTGAAATGTCAATGTACATGTCTCCAAAAGTACATGTATCCAAAAGTACATATATATCCAAAAGTACATGTATCCAATGAAGTCAATGTACATGTCTCCAAAAGTACATGCACAATGAAGTCAATGTACATGTCTCCAAAAGTGAATGTATCGAAAAGTACATATATATCCAAAAGTATCCAAAAGCACATGTGTCCAAAACTATCCAAGCCACATGTACATGTATCCAAATGTACATATATCCCATAAGACACATCAAAACTCAAGCTTCCTCTTGTTCTTTCCCGACGTTGATCCTCTAGGCACATCTCTAGGATCAGTGTGCATCTCTGGATCCTGTAAATTAAATATCAATTGTTAAATTCAACTAACTATGTACTAATACATTAGCTCAACAATTATCAACTTGTGCATGGAAAGTGCATGAAACACTTGGTCACTGAAGGACATCTCACCTCAACTGACAAAGGGGATTGCATTGCTTGTGTAGCAGATGGAGCCGTTGGTTGAACATCCAGGATGGTCGAACCAGGGGGGCTAGGAACTGCTCCTGCTGGTGGTGGCTACAATCACAAAATGTTGAAATAGTTAGACATGCATGAATATACAATAGACAACAATAATAAACTATGTAAAGATCAGTTGCATACCTGTGTGTGATCAGTTGCCATTATAGATGCAGCACTGACTGCTGCATCAACCATCGATGTGAGGTTTTGAGTAGACAACTCGAGTTCCTGATGCAGTAAACATGCAATTCAAACATTAACAAAAATTATTTATGTACTGGATTTCAAGTTAAACAACAAATATCATCGAAGGATATACATTACCATGGTATGAGTAAGCCCATGGTCGTGGGCAGCTAGAGTCTTGCTAGGAGTAGGCTGCCTCACATACACACGACCCTTGTTCACGAATGGCCTAGCGGGAGATACAAATCCAGGCAATGGTATAGATGTCTCGGATGGTGCCTATAGTCAGCAAGTGTTCATGTAGTTAGACATGCATGATTCAACAAACAAACATGTATTTAAAAAATACCATTTTTAATTGTTTACCTGGAGCCCAGATGTTTCCTCGGATGGTACAACCATGGGTGCTACCTCCACATTAGCTTGCCCCAATGAAGGATCTGCCATCTGCAGGTTTAATAATTTTAAATATTAGACCATAGATAGCATTAGTGAATTGAAATGTAAAGTATGTGGAAATTAACAAGTATTAAAATACTGAAATTTTAAAATATTTACCTCGGTGTGAGATACGGCAATGGGTGCTATATAAGATGGGCCTGCCAAATGGGTAGCATCATGACCCCCTGTAGAATCTGGAACATATGACTCTGGGTCGTCGCTGCCGGCATAAAGCATCAACTGTAAGTTCACAAAATTAATATATTAGTTCAATATATATATATATGTACAAAAACGAAAATAAATGAAGAATTTATTACAATTAACCATTTACATACCTCGGTCAAAAACCCACTAAAGGAAACATTTGAGGCAAGACCATAGCAGGGACGACCACACGATGTGCACTCGTGAGGCTCAATACTAGGCTGGGGATGTGCCGAAGGTCCTGCACTAGTGGATGGTCTTGCACTAGATGATGGTCCTGCATGGTGACGACCTGGTGTATGTACTACACCAGAGACAGATGTCCCTTCCTCACCCATATGCTGAACCATAGTGCCATGGCGAACAACCGCTCATGCCAAACTCAAAAATGCATCACGTGTCTGTGGAATAACACGATGTGCAGGTGGGACATCTGGCCCAGGAAACTGCTTGCGAGGTGCAGGGATAGGGCGATCCTGGTCTCGAAGCCTCGCATTGGGTCAGTTTTGGGGCATCCCCTCACCGATCCCCTGAAACTGCAAGATATCGAAATAGTTTACGTGTTTATGTAATAAGAACTCTGCGTACATCTTTTGAAGGAAATACAAGGGAATTTCCCTGTTGTTATGTGGTGGCATATAAAAAACCATGTACCATCTGTCCATCTAGTTATCAACAAATGGTTGAAGCGTGCACCACTCAATGGAGATATGAGGTCTGTTTGCATTTGGGATTTCCCCCGACTGAGGGTCCCTAAACAATGCAAACATGAGCTCTTTGGATATTTTCAACTTTTTTATTGCATTGTAGTCTAGCCAATCAGCATATTCTTGTCTTTTTCTTTCTCTATATGATGTAATATCATATAGTACATTGCTAGACTATGAAATGGTGTCAACAATTGCATCCAAGGTTGATGCAAGCGAGTGGCGAATCTTGTCACCACCACCAAAAGCTGCACTAATGCCCCTCAAGCGGGCAAGCTCAATCAGTATCTTAGAATTTGTGTCCATGGCCGCAACTGCAATAAAAACATCAATACGAAAATCATTAGAAACATATACATGGTATATAATGACGTCTCTTCAAAATTGAAAATGTATTAAATCAAACTCAAGTAAGCAATTTAATGGCATTCACTTACATACATTTAAAACTTAAAATTAAACATTTAACAATTAAAAAGTAATTTTTGTTCAACTTCTTTCTAGAAGTCAAGGCACTTCTTAACCCTCATTGGTGACTTTTCCATGCAAACTTGGGTTTAAACTTCTTAGAATTTAGGAGTGTTATTTTGTCATGTTTTGGCCTTTACGTCCCTTGCAGAAAACAATATTTCCATCAACTTCATAAGCTAATATTAAATTTATTGATTTCAACATATTACGCCTTATGGTTGGAGGGGAGGACAAAGTGGCATGGATATGTATGAGTTTGTCTTACCAATATGATTACATATGTACTTGAGATGACTATCAATGATTAAGATGTTGAATAATCAATTAGAGATTGTGATTAGAATGACAATAACAACAATGTCAATTTAATAAGATATCACAAGTGGAATATGACAGTGTTATCTCAAAATTATCACATGCATATTTATTAATTTGATCCAAGTATTATGATATGTGATTGATATGACAAGATGGTTGATTAGGAGGATGAAGATTAAGTTGAGATAGAACAACTAAATTTAAATGTCATAGTCCTAAGACTGTGACTACATTCAGTTAATGAATTTAAGTAAGAATAGGATATGACTTGTTAGGCTTAGAAAGATGGTTAAGGTAACATGCCCGGGGGCATGTCAGGTGGTAAAAATCAGATCCGTGTCTTAAACACGGTCTTTAAGAGGGATGGAAGTTTCGGATAGATGTAGGGTTAGGACAACATCCAAGGGAAGAAGGTCCGATATAGGTAAGAATGATAGAAGGGTTTTAGGATAGGTTTCTAGGAGTAGTTACAAGGTCAGGGCCGCAGGTCTTTCTGAGTGTAGATTAGGATTGTTGGATATGTAAACGACAGGGGCGAGGGACTATTAGGATATGTGAGGCAAGAAAATGGGTGAAAATTAACTCGAACATGGTTGGAAACACTTTCACGACTCACTCTAGGTAGTTCATGGGTGTTTACCATTTCTATTGTTCTAAAAACATGGAAACCAACCAAAAGTGACAATTCCTTGGAGAAAAACAAAGACAATTTCTCTCTACAAAATCGATCTCTACATTGTATGGCAAGTTCAGAAAATTAAATAAAAAACATAGTGATTTTCTATATGAAGTTTTTGAGTTGAATCGACGGTCCCTGAGTGTTGAGTAGATTGATCGAGGGTGTGGATAGGGCAGGCTTGAGAGGCACTTTGTTAATGTGTTTTGGCATTTATTTAACGGTGCTTAACTAAGAGGCAATGTATAGCTACATACATTTGTGATGAAATTTTGATTATGTTCATGGACAAATGATTGTGGTGAAATTTTGAAAAGCCAAGTTACTAATTTTTTATGCATTTTTTCTATTCACGCTTGTGCATGCATTTCATCTTGTTATGGCCATTTCTGAGGAAAATTATTTAATTGGTATCATGGGAAATGGCCTTTGAGGGTTGGAAATTTGGGTTTCATGTGGATAGATACATTGTAGAAAGGGAGGAGTTCTATTTTTTTTATTTTTTTTGTTGGATTAGGAATTTTTGAGTTTTTGAAAATGGATTCATTGTAGTTATTCACTCATCTTGGTTGAGGGAGATGTGAATTTAATTAGAGATTGGGTTATTTCCAATTTTATAAATATTACAAAACTAGGTTGTTTTAAACTATAAAAAATGGTACTTTAGGTTAAGAAATGACAAAAAAATGGTATGGGTGAATGAATTACCTGATTAGATGACAATCCACCGGTGAATTTTCCTCCCCTCCAACTAAATCGAGCTCCTTAGATACTCCAGGGCACCATCCTCGACCAAGCTCGATTTCGCGTTTCTGATGCGTGAAAAACGTCGCGGGTGGTCGGGGGTGGTCGGGGGTGGTCGGGACTGTGTTTTTAAATTGATTTTAGATTTACAAAACGCGTACGCATTTTGTAACTACATAACGTGTACGCGTTTTGTAGTTCTATAACGCGTACGCATTATGGTTACCTAACCTACATTTCTAATGACATGTCAGGCTCGGGTTTTACCATACCAAGTGCTAAGTATCAAAAAAGCATTATGTTTTTATGTATCAAAAACGAGTTTTGAAAAACTAGGATTGCATCTAAAGTGACCCTCATCTTCTCGCACACACCCTTCTTCAAATCCCATTGGATGCACACTAGTGAATATTGGATGTTAAAGTAACCACTAATTAAAGTTTACATTGTTGAAATATTTAGAGCCTTCCAAAGTGATTTTCCTTCCTTACCCTCTTTTCCACTTGGCATTCCTTTTGCCTCTCTGGGGCAATTTTTAGTATGTATATTCTTTGAATATTGAATTTATGTTAATTTAAGCCTCCTTTTTAATATTCCATTCTGATATTTGATCGATATGAGAGCCTTGGTTGAACCTAGATACCCTCCTTGAACTATTGTATCAGTTGGGTAATCGAAACTCACACAAATTGTCACATTTTTAGTGTATTGCAGCACCAGATTGCTTGAATCCGTGAGTTCCTGATGATTTACTCGGCTATCATTGGAAGACCAGGCCAAAGACATGTCTGTGTTTAGTAGAACTAGTTCCCCTCCTTCAGGTTCTAGCTTTAAACAGGGTTTTCCTGAAAATAGGTTTGTTTCTATCGGCTACCCATACTATGGTCTCATTAAACCGATTATAAGCTATGACCAGATACTGATTGTGGTTATCAAATGTGGAGAGTTTCAATGCAAAATTACCCCTCTGCAGAATGCTTTCTCATGCGTTCCCCAAGTAGCTCTTATAATCAGGATATAGATGCCTCAGTTGTCAGTTGTTGTAGTTGTACAGAGATCTTAGTGATCTTAGTTGTTGTACTTGTGCTGAGATCACTGGTTGTTATTTGTTAATGTATTACTCTAAATACATTATGATTTCCATGGACGTGCAGTGGTGATTCAATCAATGAATTTCTGTCTATTGCAACATAAATCAAATTACCCTGTTCTTCCAGTGTCAATCTTTGTGCAGTAATCTAATTTGCAGTCTGGAACCTGTGACTTTTGATTCAGTAATGAGGTAGAGATTCATAAGATCATATCTCACCATAAATTCTACTTCTTATCCGTTGAGCCCCAATTCAACCATATATTATGCTATGTTTAGATGCTACTCATAAGTCATTTGTCAATATCTGAATTTTGATGCCATTGTCTGCATAATTATTCCCACATCATATCTCTAGGAAAAGCTCTTTGGATAGTTAGGATTTTCCATCATTAAGCCAGGCTGCAGAAGATCAAGATAAAATAGTCACGTGACAAAGCCAAAGTGGGATAGTTTTTCTGCTTTGACGATGGACTAGTAGCATTGAGTGATGCTCAAAATACGGTTGAGTCCACTGGAAACAGATAATCCGATTTTTGTTGATATTCCTGATCGAATTGCTTGCCAAGCTCCTGCCAGGGTAAAATGCATCAACTACTTATAAAGGATTCTCCGCAGCCGATCCAACAACACATTCGTCCATCTTTGGTGAAAAGTTTACGTCTTTAAACTCTGGATCGCCCTTTTCTTTGATTCTCGTCCCCGTTCCTTAGGCTTAGTGTTGTCGTCACATACAGGGATACATCGTATACATATGCTTGTTACTTATAACATATCTTTTGAATGTGGTGAGTGAATGTACATTCACCACACCTTACACCATAAACTGTATAAATGTGAAATATCTTAACCATAGACTACATAAATGTGAAATATTTTAAAAGTAATCAAATGTTGAAAATGTAAAATTTGTCTTTTCATCAATTCTATGTTTATTTCCCATTTTCATTGCTTTAAATTTCCCATTTTCATTGCTTTAAATGAAAATATGATCTATGCAAAAAGACTTAATTGTTTGTATAGAATATGATAAAGAAAAAAACTTTAATTCTATTTTCTAAAAAACATAATATCAAATTAAAATTAAGCTATAAATATTTGATAATTAGATTGTACTTTTTAATAAATCTTATTAGATGCTAGCTTCTTTTTCTTGTTATTCTAGGATTTTTAAAAGAAAATATCAAAGGAAACACTTTGAATTATGTTTTTTTTTTAATCATTTTTATATTTAGAGTTTATAAAATAACAAAATGACAAAATAAAAAAAAAAATAATAAAATATGGAAATAAGACAAGTTTTGAAAGAAATAATCATTTTATATGACCAATTAAAATGACCTCAAAACAATTTAAATTCGAATTACAAAATCAATGTAATGAGAAGGAGCATTACTCAAAGTGTATTTTGGACCTAAATAATGACTCATGTAAGGGCAGAAGTAATATAACACAGCTTAAAAAACTGACTCTTGTTCAAATGACGAGAGTATTCACGACATGCCTTAACCAAATTAACCTGCGGAAGTGGATTTATTTGACGCTTAAATATAGTGCACTATTCCACACAACTTGAAGGTAATATCATATTACTTTTAACCTTTACTTTAAAACAAAATTCCATTTAACATATGTAAGAGTTTTTATTAGCATTATATTAATTAATTATCCAACAATAATATTGACCACAATTATTGAGCAAACTCTTAATTATCCAACAATATTGAACACAACTGTTGAAAAAATCCTTTAATCTTTCAAATTTAAAGGACACATATATGTAACCTTTTAACCCACTAGCATATCCAATGAATATGCAATTCTTCAACTTATCATCAAACTAATGGGTAAGTTTACAAAGTTGGTTCATCTTTTAGATGCAATCCAACTTCTAAAATACGAAGTCACATTATAAATTCTATAGAATTCATTTTGCAAAACTAGGCTCATGGAAGCCCAAATTTAGAAGAAAACAATAACAATGTCTTAGTTCACATGAATATTAAACAAAAAAAATTACTTTACTCTTTTTACAACACATTTACTTCACTATTATTTTACATAAGATGTAATAATGAAATTAATATTTTACTTCACACTTATTTCACTATTGCTTCACATTAGAAAAATACTTTTGCTAATACAAAGGTTATACGAAGGTGTTTCAATTTATTTTTTACTTCACATTAGAAAAACACTTTTTCTAGCCTATATTTGGATCTTTTTATCCTTGCCACATATTTGATCTTAGTAAATTATTTGTCTTTTTTGTTTTGCATTAAATGTGTCAAGTTAGCTAATTAGAGAATCCACTTTTGGGTGTACAAGAATTTTGTTGAATCATCTTATTTATTTATTTATGTGTTCAATTTGGTTAAGGCATGGATATACTTTTCCAGATACAAAGTCAAACTGCATTGACTTGTATTAGTTGGTATTTTGAAACAAAATTTTTTACAATGCTTTATAATGTTTTGAATAATTTTACTATTAAGCATAATTATTTGAAAAATAAAAATAAATTTAACAATTTTTGAAATACAATATTTTATTTATTTTTATTGGGCTAGTACCACTCCATAAATCGCTCTAGTCCTAGATTAGAATTAATCTCACTTTTCTGTCATTGGTTAATTAGCGGCCCCCATGTTACCATAAATTTCACTACGCTCTTTCCAACTTGGCTTGTTACATCAAAATAAAAGAAAAATAAAACTTAAAATCTGAAATCTTCATTATGACACATGTTTTCATTAACGCCTTTACCTTGATTGTGATATAGATTTGATTCATTATGATATATGTTTTCAGTGTTAATGCCATTACCTTGATTGTGATATAGATTTGATTATAGATTGTGTGAAGGGTTCACATAATATTTTGGATGTTTACTTGTTGTGGGTAGTCTTCACTTTTGTCAACATTGTAGAGCACAATAGCTTTGTGCTTATTTCCAACAACGTTGAGCCTATCCCTTTGTGCTTTGACACTATTTCCAACACCGCCGATCACTACCCTCCCACCGTGCGCACTTTAAACTTATTAACTACGCATTAAGTAAAAAATTCTCATTTTGGTGCCATGTGTCAACACCACAGAGCACTATGGATTTGCGCTCTAACACTTATTTCGAAGACCATCTCCTGCATTTCACTTTTTGTTGTAGATGTTTTCCCCATGGACTTGGATATCCCTATGGCAAGGAATTTGCTGCAATGCAACTGTTTCTTGTTAAATTAATTATTGCTATGTCATCTTATTATTTCTTTCTATCCCTCTTTGTCTTATATATATATATAAAGGAGACTCATTATATATATATATAAAGGAGACTCATTTGAAGGACATTTTATCTTTTCCATTTGATATACTTGAATAGAATGGTTACCCCTGGAATAAGCTTCTTATTAATTCACTCCACTTTATTTAGGTGTGGCGTTATTGAATTGGGTATTTTATGATTATTAGGTTATTTGGTCTATAACATGGGTAATGAGTTATCAAGGTTCCTATTTCCTTGCTTCACTCTTCATCCCTTGATTTTATGTTCAAAATATCCATTATTTTTCCTATTAATGACACCCTTCTATATTTTATAAACTCCCATGTCACTCAAGCTCATGGGTTCTCTTGTTTGCCACAATTAATATTGAGGCCATGGAAGGGAATATAGTATCATTCTTCTAACACGAGGAAGAATAATATAATAATGGGTAGATCGTGAAAGAAAGATGGATCCCAACAAAATTGAAAAAAGCACATTATGTATCCCCTGTTGCATGAGGCATACATGCCTCCCAAGGACCATGATGAATTATCATAAAGACACTTAAATTTAATGGTAAGTGAGAGATATTTCAAACAACATGGAAAAATTTAGTACTACTTCAAGGACATGGGACACCATTATTATAATGGATTTCCCTTCCCAAGACTGTCCCTATCCTCTTCACATCTAAGTTCAATGCGAGAATGTCATACAAGAAAGATTTAGAGGGTAAAAGAAATTTAAGATGTTATAAGGAAGTCATTAATCATAATATGGAAGATCAAAAGTACCTCTTTCTCTTAACAAGTTCAAAGAAGAATATTAATATAGCCAAGGTAAGAACAAACTCCCATGAGCTTCATAGAGAAACATGACACTAGACAATTCCTAAAACACCATGGGAGGAAAGGATTTGCCAGATCTATGAATCTATGAGCATTGAGGACAAATATCACTTTATTTTAGAGTGCCCCATGTACAACCACATTCGATTTCAGTTTCCTAATCTTTTCTACAACTCTTATCTCCATGATCTTCTAACTTGCCAAAACTATGGGAACCTAGGAACACTTCTCTCTCATCTTTTCAACCATAGGAATCAAATTTTACAGAAATCCGAGTAATTCTTAAGAAAGATAAAACTGTCAAGAAATTATCCAGATAGATATTCAATACTGTGTGTAAACCTGTATCTTGCAAACCGAAAATATCAATTTACTATGTTGCTAGCAATAAATAATGAAGCATACATGAACGCAATTTGTAGTTCAAATGACACATTATAAAGACAATTTCAAACAAACCATTCAAATTCTCAATAGATGCGAAATTTACTTATGTTTTCTCGGTCCTTTTCAATAGTAATATTACAAGTTACTCCAAAACCAAAAAATCCCTCTCTTACTATCAAGAGTTTCTATAAATACAATATGAAGCGATAGTTTGGTAACCGACAAAGCAACCGACTCAAACAGATATCCCATAATTCCTTTCTCTTTACTTAAGGTCTGATAGAACCAAGGGTCTCAGTGGATGTTAATTATATATATAGATAGATAGATAGATAGATATATATAAACAAATGACATATCTTAAAACATATAATGCATAAATATAAATAAGTGATATATAAACCTATATATATATATATATATATATATATATATATTTCCCAATTCAAAGTATCCAAATATTCCCTCAGCTTAACGTGTCCATTTTTTAACTATGCCAAATATGAATTCCAATTTTTTGCTCAATCTCCTTCCAGGTCTAAAGACTATCCAATCCTCCACCATTACTACAATACATTAATAGTAAGGGGATCCATTATTTGATTTAGAGTGAAGAAACTCTGTCTTGGAGGAAGTTTATCAATTCAGAATTTATGAAAATTGTTACATCACACCCCATAATTAAGTCAACCCCAACTCTTACCTTCTCCTCATTCTCAACTTTCCATGTTAGATGGTTGCCAATAATTGGAAATTCTAAAACTAATACCTTCCATTTGATAGACACCTTTTCTATGCTTTTTCTTCGACTTCTAAGGAAATCTATTAAGGGAATTGATACTATATATTTATTATTTATTATTCTTTACCATAAATACTTGTTTGAAATTAGATTCCAAAGGGTTTTTGCTACTAAATATTTACCGAATATATGTATTTTTTAAAGTTCCATTCACCAACCTCTATAGATTTAGCAAATAATTTCCTCGTGGCTATCTTCTAGTATTAATTTGAGAAGGGTTGATATGCATATTAGCTCACTTCATTAACATATGGGTCACTAACATATGATTATTAGGGTGGATTCATTTGGTGTGGCATGGTTTGTAAACATTGATGTAGGAAGAAACCTAATGTTATTATTCCTTCATGCGAGTGACATCTATAGGGATTTGGTTTAATTTTCTTGTAAACACCATTCTTATAAACAAAGTAAAATACAAGATTTATTATATAGATTTAAGAAAAATGAATTTAATTTAAATACTTAATACGATTTATTAATACTAACTTGTACTCTAATATAAATTTAATACCAAACTGTTAATACTAAACCATTAATAATTATAACTTTTTAAATTTTTTTATTTTTTAACTAGGGGAATTGGCAACTGGACACTGGGATGGTACTTGCGTGACACGGGGTCTAGGGATCCAATCCCGTTACCACTATACCCTCAGGTGCCCCACACACCCCGTAAGCATGGGACACGGATAAAACCAGATGTGATTTGAACTAATTTGAACTCGTGACCCCGTGCGAGCTATAACTTTTTAAACTTAAGACATGTTAAAATTAACATTTATTTTAACCCTAATATTAATAATTTAAGATTAAATTAATACTAATACTATTAATTTTAACAAAAAATAATTTTATTAATAAAATTTAAGCCTTTCTAAGGATTATTAGTTGCTTGTTTATATTTAACCATTAAGGCTTATTCATTTGAATTAAATTAATAGTTTAATGTTAATTTTTTAATATTTTTAATATCATTAACATCAACATTAATATTATTAATATTTAAATTAACAGTTTAATCATATTAATTGTTTAAAATTATTAATAATTGGGTATTAATATTTTAGTATTAATAGTTTAATTTAATTTAATGAATAGTTTATGTCAATTAACATTATATTTTTAAACTTCATCTTATAAACCCTAATTTCTTTTGCCTACTCTAACTTCGACTTAAAATGGATACTGTGGATTCTTCGAAACCTACATAAATCACCAACCACAGAAATCTTGGTACAAAAATCACATCCTTGCATGGAAGGGAGATTTTGCATCGAATCCGTCTTTTGGAGAAACTACGAATAAAGATTAGACGAAGAGCAGAAGATCTGAATTTCCTGAAAGAATGCAGAGATAAAAACCTTACTCCCTCCTTCGCTGTAATCAACCAAAGGATGCGCAGCAGCCGGAATAATAAGGCGTTCGAAAAACTGAGCTCGACCTTGGTAAGAACATAAATTAGAAAAACACGTTTCAACCTAGATCGCCTATCACATGAAGCGCTCAACCTCCACTTAGAACTCGCGGTTGTGGTTCGAATGGACCTCTAGAAGGTGGCTGATGCTAGTGCGGCTCTCAAAGCAAGCAGCCAGGGACGCAAAGCGTGGGAGAGGCAGCAGAAGAAGATCACCAAACTCCAAAAGCTCTAGAACTCAAACGTTGAACCTACACAGAAAACAACAGATTGAAAAAAGGTAGTTAATTTATCCAGCCACACACTTAATAAAACTGAAACCGATACTCTTAAGAAGGGTCTAAACTTTTCCTTAGCACCCAAAACCATCCCCACCGAAACCATTATTTGCAGCATAGAAGATAGTACACGGAGCTTAGCATGCATATTTAGAAGGAAGTTATTAGACATGATTGTGCTATAGTTTTAAGAAAATACAAACCTCCTAAAAGTAATATAAGTAAAGATGAACAATTGGCCTTGAGAAAGCTGACAAAGGGGAAGCCACGGTTGTCTTAGATAGGATAGATTATAAGGCAAATATGATTGATCATCTCACGAATAGTTGAATTTACAGGAAATTACATAGCAACCCTATTTGTAAAGTAAGTAGAGATGTCAAGAAAGCTATCAAAAAATCACACCTTGATGAAAGACGGAAGAAACGTTTGACTCCAACCCGAGAGATTACACCTAGTATCTACCGTCTTCCTAAAATACAAAAGGAAGGAGTCCCTCTCCCTCTTAGACCCATTGTCAACACTATAGCTTTCCCCACCTATGAACTTGCGAAATATGTAGCCAAAATTTTAGGCCCCTTACTCGGAAATACAGACTCATTCATAAAAGACTCAAGTGATTTTGTGAAGTTAATCAAAGAAGAAATGATAGAACCCAAAGACATAATCGCAAGCTTTGATGTGGTCTCCCTCTTCACTAAGATACCTTTGAATGAAGCTATCCAAGTCATCGGGGAGGTCACCGACCCCGATATAGCAAGGTTAACATAGATATGTCTTAAGTCCACCTTTTTTAGTTTTCAAGGAGAATTCTATGAGAAAACCATTGGGGTGGCTATAGGATCGCCCTCTCACCCATAGTGGCTAACCTTTTCATGGAAAAGTTCGAGAAAGAGGCTCTAAACTCCTACCCTCCAAGACCATCAATATGGAAAAGATACATTGATGCCACCAATGTGATCTGGCCACATGGTGAAACTGAACTTAAAATATATCTTAAACATCTCAACAATCGTTTTGCGGACATTAAGTTCACAATGGAACTAGAGGAGAATGGAAGCATAACTTTTTCTTGATGTCTTGATAACTAGAAAAGAAGATGGAACATTAGGACACAAATTTTCAGAAAGAAGACACACACAGAAAGCTACCTCCACGCAGACTCTCATCACCACCCCTTTCAAAAGATAGGAGTCCTTAACACCTTAGCAATTAGGGCCTTTAGAATCTCGGATGATGAACACCTCAAAGATGTCTTCATGAACATAGGTTACAAGTCTCGTGATATCAAAAAATCCCTAGATAAAACTAATAATAAGAAACTTGATAATACTATAACATCCAATGAAGGGACCAACAACCTTAGCACGCAAACACCCAGCCTAAGAACATACCAGCCTTACTTTCAAGGTGTCATAGACAAGATTTCTAGAATCCTTAAGAAGAAGGACATCACAACTTCGTTCAAACCTTTAGAGACCATTAGACAGAAAATGAGACCAGTTAAAGATCCCATAGACCCAAAACAACTTAGGGGCATCTACAAGGTCCCTTGTTCCTACAAGATATGTTACATAGGTGAGACTGGGTGTTCATTCCACAGTAGATTAAAAGAACATGGGGATGACATAAGGAATGAACGCATCCGAACCTCAGCTCTTGTGGAACATTGTACCAAAACAAAACACCAAATATGCCTTGAAGACACTGAAATCTTAGCAAGAGAAGACCATTATTTCAAAAGAAAACTTAGAGAAGCCATTGAAATAAGGAGACATCAAGACAACTTAAAGAGGGATGGAGGCCTTGAAGTAAGCACAAGTTGGCTCACCTCAATCCTAAACCATAAGTCAAGAAGTTAACCTAAAATTTTCCCTCCCCCTTATGATTGTCCTATATAAAAATTAACATTAAAATAAAATTGTATTCCTTAAAACCTTAAATCATTATATAATGAGTTAAACCATAAGTCAAGAAGTTAACCTAGAATTTTCCCTTCCCCTTTATGATTGTCCTATGTAGAAATTAACATTAAAATAGAATTGTATTCCTTAAATCTTTAAATCATTATATAACCATTAGACTATCTACTTCAAATAATATTAAGGCTCATTATAAGTGGCTATCATTAGCCTTAATATTAAGGAATTATAAGTAATAGTCTAAATTCTTATTTGAAAACTAGTATTAAACTTTTAATTTATTTTAATTTAATTTAAAATTAAATTTTTATAAATAATGTTAAGCTTTTAAAAAATACTTAACATCAACAATAAATTTAATACTAAACTTTTTATGGACAATTTAAATACTAAATACATATTTATTAATACTAAACTATATTTAAATACAAAATTTAATACTTAACTAAAATACTAAATAAATAAATTTAATTAATTTTTTTGTAAACACCATTCTTATAAACCAATTAAAATACGAGATTTATTATATAAATTTAAGAAAAATGAATTTAATTTAAATACTTAACACACATTTATTAATTCTAAAACTATTAATAATAAATTATACTCTAATATAAATTTAATACCAAACTATTAACACTAAACTATTAATACTAAATTGTACTCTAATATAAATTTAATACCAAACTATTAACACTAAACCATTAATAATTATAACTTTTTAAACTTAAGACCAATTAAAATTAACATTTATTTTAACCCTAATATTAATAATTTAAGATTAAATTAATATTAATACTATTAATTTTAACAAAAAAATAATTTTATTAATAAAATTTAAGGGTTTCTCAAGCTTAGTAGTTGTTTGTTTATATTTAACCATTGAGGCTTATTAATTTGAATTAATTTAATAGTTTAGTATTAATTTTTTAAGATTTTTAATATAATTAACATCAACATTAATATTATTAATATTTAAATTAATTGTTTAACCATATTAATAGTTTAAAGTTGATTAATAATAAAGTATTAATAGTTTAATTTAATTTCAATTAACATTATATTTTTAAACTTCGTCTTATAAGCCCTAATTTCTTTTGCCTACCCTAACTTTTCACAAATTGACTATTAGTCCTAATCTTGTTATGAATTCTAAAAGTGACTTAAAATGGATTCTGTGGATTCTCCTAAACCTACAGAAATCACCAACCACAGATATCTTGCTTGCTACAGATTCACAACTCTTTATCAATGCAATTCTACACTCAACAAATTAGGGTTTGCACATTATGAAATGGAGAGGTCGTTGCAGCTCTTCATCACTCGAACTCCACGCAGCAAATTGCACTCTTGGTCGCAACCATCAATGTAGAGGTTGAACTTCACGCAGAGATGGACAGCTCGAGGTACAATCTCAAAATCACAGAGATTCCACGTTGTCTCAGCATACAAAAACGTGGAGAGTGGACGCCACTGCTCACACGCGTCCCACACAACAACACAATGAGCAGCCCAGCTTCATAATATGGACACAACAACCAAAAAAAAACGTGGACTATATCCTCCACGCAACATGCATCTTTCAACTCCAATGTAGAGATAGTGGTCTAGCTCGCAGTAGCTAAATGGAGAGAATGTCCCACAACTCTCGACACGCAGCAATATGGCCTTCCCGCAATGGTCTCCACAATATGGTAGGTAGCACCAGAATTTAGGGCAGTCTCTACAAGCTCAAAGGAGACGCAGCCTTCACAAAAACGCAGCCCACGATAGCACATGAACCAATAGCAGTCATTCCACGATACAACAATCGAGCAGCAACTTCCACATCTCAAGAGAAGGGTCGAGCTCCAAAAGATCAATACGAACACCTTACTGATGTTAACCTATAGATTACACATCTCTTAAAACAAAAATAATGAAAGAGAAGGATCTTCAAAAGCAAACTCAAAAAATTAGGGTTTCGATTAAGTAGAGATACATTAACTTCCAGGGAGAGAGCATATGGGAGAACGTAGAACTGAGTGGGATCAGAGGGCAGGCATGAATGCCTGAGGAAGAACACAGATCCAAAAATAGGCAATATGACAGGCACAGCAATGGCAGAACATTCCAGGCAGGATTTATGGCAGCTCTGGTATATACCAGATGATAGAAATAACTCCCGGGACTTCATTCATAGGAAAAATCATTTCTTTATACACATTAGATGAGAATCTTGGACTTGGGATTCCAAGAGATTCGTTGGAGTCTCTAACTCCTCATATTCCCTAATTGAAACTGAAGCTATTTAAATAATTATTTACAAAGGATCCCATAGGATTCCAACAACTTTCAAGTAATTGTGTAGTTTTATATTTTCAAATAAGGTTGATAAATAATTATATTGAAAAACATATACTGAATATTTTCTAATGATGATGATAAATGCTTATACTCATAAAGATATACAAAGGATCCCATAGGATCCCAACAACTTTCAAGTAATTGTGTAGTTTTATATTTTCAAATAAGGTTGATAAATAATTATATTGACAAACATATACTAAATATTTTCTAATGATGATAAATGCTTATACTCATAAAGATATACAAGATTCGGTGATGAGATGCATGCTTAATTATTAAGACTCCATGACAAATAGACTTGAACTTACAGAGTTGATTTTATTACAGGATTTGTAATTATGGTGTACATCATCATTCTTTTTATTCCTCCACTTCATGAGCTTAAGTGGAGGGAGAGGCATCCAATATAGAATTTTTTATCGCAATCTTGATGGCATGATGATAGCTTTTACAATAAGATGAGAAAAGTTTCAGGCAGAAGTGAAAAACTAAGAATAAACACAATTAACAATTGTATATGGAATATGTGCATATGGAGTAACAATGATACTTTTTTAACATTTATTATGCACATAATGTAGATTTCAATGTTTTAGGAGAGTGTAAGTGGAGGAATAGGACCACAATATAGACATTTTTGGTGTTGTCTTGATGGACTCATGATAGCTTTTAGTATATGCTCAATAAAAGGTTAAGCAGAATTGCAAAATTAAGAAAACAAAAACACAATTAACATTTTTTGAATGGGATATGTCCATAGGAGTAATACTTTGTTTTTTGTTTTTAAGGTTTCCTTGTACCACCCATACGTTTGGTTGATAAGGAACCTGTCAAATATTCAACAATATTGACTACTCCATATTTAACTATCTCTTTGATATTACATTAAATATCAATGAGTGACATGATAACAAAATTTCAATGCAAATAAAATATTATTTCATTTTAATGGAAGTTGGTTCATTATTGAAATATGTGACAATTAAGGTGGGAAGGCACAAAAATAGTGCTCTCTTTTTCACTTCATCATATCTACTTTATTTTTATTTTTTTAAATAATTTTACTTTTGACCTTCCCACATTGCTAATTTTATAATAGTTTTGTGATAGTCTCAGTACAATATGACAAACCAAGAAAACAACAAGAACCACCAAGTGGCCATGTCCTATTTGTGGAAAGCCATAAAGTTGTAATTGCTTTTATGTTTAGTGTGATAGAAGCTTGTAACTTTAGTAGAATTTGGCTCAACCTTCATTGCTTAAGGGGATTTTGTCAAATCTATGTCTGTCTCGGCAAATGACATACAATTTCCTAATTTTCAAATGAACAAGTTATAGCTTACATTAGTACAGATAATAGTAATTTCAGAATTTTGAAACGATGGTCAACCTAAGTGCACAATATTGTCTTCAAGCGAGAGCAGGGTAAGTAGTCAAACCAGTTCGCAGATTGCAACCATTGATTGCACGTTGTTGTATGCATTTTGCTTTGACTAGACAGGTTTTTAAGAATATATACTTTAACACTACAAAGTTTAGGGGAAAACTTCATGAATCTATGTTTTTGTCTAAATAACGGTATATATTTATTATAAATGCAAACAACATAGAAACTAGAAACGAAACCCAAATAGCATGTTGTTACAACAACAAGCTCTCTAAATTAAGAAAAGAAAAATAACACCTTAGAAATATCAAAATGTATACTTATGGATCTCTTATTTGGATAAGACTTGTATCCAGCATAAAAATAAACGTGCCACTAAAGAAAGCAACCCATCCTACAAGAGCATATTATAACAACAGTAAATCAGATCCAACTGAAGGTCAAGAGAAATCATTAAATAATTTCCAATATCATATCCATAAAATCGAGCACCTCAGATCTATTTGCCAAAAAATATTTTGGCTGCTGCAATATGCAAATCCATAAATCCAAAAGTTATAAATCTCCTTTGAAGTTCAACACTTTAAACCAATATGCTTTGATGTTCCTTGTAGCAAATTCCCATATAAGACAAACTAAATGCATTAAGTCTCAAAACCTTGATATACACATTGCTGCTGCTTTGGTCTAGATGGAAAGATCCAAAAGAAGTGGCCTTAAAGACACTAGAAGAAGTCCATGACTAGCGAAGCCAAAGAAATCAAAAGGGAAAGAACAAGATTATCCAATGTAGCAACGAAACTGTCCATGCTACATAGTCTACCATGATTCAAA
Organism: Larix kaempferi; assembly: GCA_027924585.1. Classification (NCBI taxonomy): domain Eukaryota; kingdom Viridiplantae; phylum Streptophyta; class Pinopsida; order Pinales; family Pinaceae; genus Larix; species Larix kaempferi. The sequence continues at coordinate 13,248,609 of BSBM01000092.1, forward strand.
TCGCTCTTTTCTATTTTTTGACCTCTTATACAAATAAGCATATAAGAAAAATTCAGTATCAACTAACAAAAATGCATAACATTCAACAAGGGCCCAACGGTACATCTGACTAGCAAAGAAGCTATATGTTAGATAATTTCTCCCATCCTTTTCAAATATTAGATATTCATCTCACACCTATAAGCATCTACTAGATGCTCTAATATTGCATACTCATTATTAGACATACATCAACATTACATATTTCCATGCATACAACACTAAAAGAATGTGAAGTATATATTGTTTGCAAAGGAAGTGGCTATGAATGGCTATTGCTTGAACCAAAGCAGAGAACTCTAGCATCAATGACTCAACAGTTTTAAAATGTCTTACAGGAAACTAATGTCTTACAGGAAACTATCTATTCTCAGTGGATGCCACTCTTCTTAATAACGAACATCCAACAAACTACTCAACTGAAATCGATCATATGGACAACTATATCTCCTTTGACGTTAAAACCATCACTCCATTCAGATAAGCCCTGCTATACTTCAGGCATAGTCTTTTACATGAATCTTCCAAGAGTGCCAAAAACACACTTAGCATATGGGAGAAGAACTTCAACAAAATTATTTTCTGAGCTATTTTTTGGTACTGTTAATTGATTTGATTCACTGGCACTAATGTTGAGCTCTGATTTGGATTTATATCACCAGTTTGTATTTTTATGTGATTTTCATTTCTAAAACAAAAAATCATGCACAGATCTCTGCCTATTCTATACATTCAAATATCCATTACTTCATGCCCCATTTATATTATTTGTCTAATCCATGGAGCAGATAATGATAAGAAGATGTGGAAAAAACAAATAGAGCAGTTTCACACAAAATGTTTTCAAAGCTAAAATAAAGTAGATTGATAATTGGTACTACATAGAGCAACCATGGATGCCATCATGAAGAAACACAATTGAATTCAGACAAAGAAATGATTGTACCATGAAAATATAGACCACCAAAATCCACCCCACATTTTGTTGATGGAAGGATAAATTGATATACGAAGCCAATAATAGAGAGCTAAAGGAACCTGCTTTTATGGAGATGAGAGGAATACAACAATGGTCTAATGAAGACCGGGCAGCAGTAGTGTATTGCTACAACTATATGAATAATAACATCGATAATAACATAAACCCATTTTTTGCTCTTCTTTTGTAGATTCATGACAGTGCTTTCTTGCATAAGTTTAAAATTGAGCTCGTGCTTGTGTTACCATTGACTAAATTTACTTTAAGCCGGATAAAGATGCATTTTTTATTGTTTTGTTCGCCCAAGTTATATTTTATTTGACAGAGTAGGGGTAATAGAAAATGCGTACATTGCTATCTTTCTTTGATTTAGTTAAAAGAATAGTTCTCTGCCATAGGCAAGCAAGAAACAGATGCCTTATTTTGATTTTGTCAACAAAGTTCTTTGGTAACATACCCCATCTCATTTTAATATTCATGGAATCTGACAACTCCTCGGCATATATGTTAATTCGTTGTATAATTTAAAGTTTTTACATGTATCTTTATGTTGACTAGCTCTTCCTGTAAACAAGGACACCTTGTCTCTTCACAGTGTTCTTTCGAATAGAAGGTCTTAAATTTTATCAAGGATATATATATATATATATATATATATTTCCGCTTTTACTTCTCATTTTATTTCTGCACATTGTCGCCTGACGTTGACATTCAAATGAGAAAACAATAATAAAGCTCGTTAAACATAGCACCCTTTATTCAGCCGTTCAGACTACGCTGAAATACGATACGTGATTCACTGCAAGAAAGTCGTTGGGTTGGCCATTCAGTGCGTCTCTTTAGCAAATGTTTCTAATAGTTTGTCAGCATGTTCAGCACCAAATAGTCCTAGCTTCATTTATCCTCTTTTCTAAACTATATTAATGAAAAAATAATTCCCTATTAATGTTAAAACATGGCCGTTTGTTTTTCTTCTCAAAAAAATTCTTTGTTACATTCTAGATAGAACCGCAGGTACATAATGGAAAATGCATGTATAGAGATAGCTTATGGGACGAATGAAGAAATACAAAGAAAACAAATATACCCTGCAAAGCAATTAATTCACCATTAAAAACATTGGTATTTTAGAGACGGACGCGAATTGCCAAAAGCAAATCGAAAAAAGTAAGTAAATGGAAATAAATAGGAAACACATTTTTTAACATCAATTTGGTATATTTTGAAACATAAAGAATTCATTTTAATCCAAGTCAAAAGAGGTTATGTTATTGATGGTGAAATGTTTAAAAGAAAAATAACGTAAAATTGAAAATAAAAATAACAAAATGAAAAATAATTATGTTTGTAATTATATATTTTTACAATTTCGTTAAGCAAACACCTTTATATAAGATGAACTTAAATTCAGCATATATCAATAATCAAATATTCAATGTTTCTTAGGCACATCATCGATTTACATTCAAAGAATACAATTTTAAGAGTTAAAATAAATTAAGTCGCACTTTCTCGAATTATGGGTGAAATAAATAAATAAATATATATATATATATATAATTTTACATATTAATAAATTGTAACATCCATTTGTATATGTTGATTTAATATAATATTATAAAATTAAAAATAGTAAATGAATTTTTAACTTAAATGTATTTATAGCTATGTGGTATGAATATTAATAAATTAAATAGAAAAAAAATGTCCTTTTGAAAAGAAACTCATTATAATAAAATATACCAATATAAATCTATCTTAACTTTGGATTTATAAATATTTAGAAGAATCAATTCCTTTGAAGTGTAAATATAAAACCTAATGAAATATTGTCACCTCAAAAAAATTGATAATTTTTATTGACTTAATGTCATGACAACTAGAATGAAATGAGAATGATTAATCTTAATGAAAAAAGATAAAATAATGATTATGATAAAAGTATAGCAATTTATTAATAATGAGATGAATATGCTTATGAACAATAAAAATTTAAGGTAGTTATTTAAAAAAAATACTACCAAAGATTATATATGATATACCAATTTATCGAAAAATTCAAAATTGTTATAGAATGACAAGGCCTAAGTACCTTAGAATGCGGCACCTCAAAAGGTGACAACCTCGTCAAGTGTGGACCTTGATGCACCATGAGGTGTTGTCTGTAAGTCGAGTTGTTTGGGAATGTAGTCTTAATTGGGTGGTGAATTTCATCCAAGGCTAAATACATGTGAGATACTGATAGAAAAAAAGTACCATGAGGGTACGACCCCAACTCAGGTGAGAACACCTGTTGGGTTAAGCATATAATTAAGGAGAGGAAAATATACCTACAAGGATTCCCCTAGTAACAACGAGAGAACCGGGAAGAACCCAACAAAAAAATTGGGTGGCAACATTGCTTGAATTTTAGTTTGTAGAAGCATCCTTAGTGGTGGATTGGGCCCAAGTCCCCTGGAAGGGGGTGCTTGAGAGGGTGACAACCCCTTCGTCCATGCCCCACCACAAGGAACTATCGACAAGTTGGGTTGTCTGGGAATGCAACCATACTTGGGTGGTAAATTTTATCCAAGGATAAATACCTGCGAGAGAGCGATAATGAACAAGTATCGTGAGGGTGCGACCCCAGCTCAAGTGAGAACACCTGCTGAGTTTAAGCATATAGTTAAGTGGAGGAAAAGAAACTTCAAAGGATTCCCCTAGTAACAGTGAGAAAACCAAGAAAATTCCAACATGAAAATCATGGGGCAGTGTCGCCTGCATTATAGTCTTTAGAAGCGTCCTTAGCAGCTGACTAGCCCCAAGTTTACTGTAACAAGGTGCCTGAGAAGGTGATAGCCCCATCCTCCATGGACCCTATCGCACCATGAGGCAGTCGAGTTGTTTGGGAATGTAGCCCTAATTGAGTGGTAAATTCTGTCCAAGGATAAATACAAACAGGAAACTGATATCAAACAAACGTCGCGAGGATGCAACATGTTTAAGCATATAATTAAACATAGGAAAAAAAACTTTAAAAAATGACATTTTTCCATTTCAAGTCTTTCTAAACTAGTAACATAATTTTGTTTTAATTTGTATAACACACTTAACATGAAGAATCCGTGATTATTTTTATTTTTCGGTTTTTTGTAGCATAGATATTTTTAACATTGTTATTCAAAAGACAAAAAGATATTTCTTTTTAATATATGTTTGAAAAACACTGTGACTCTTTGAAGAACGTTGTAACAATGTTTGCAATGAACTTAAAACACTGGAAAAGCAAAAGCATAAAAATGTAATTGAACCATCTGGGAAAAATATAAATAAAATGTTATTTCAGACCGAAAATATGGAATTTAAAGAAAGTAAAGGATATAATGAAATAAATATGGAATTTAAAGAAAGTAAAGGATACGATGAAATGAAACCATTGTAAAAGAAATTAAAACGTATATATATATAGCAAATATCACAAATAAATGTATTTTTCATTTTGTTAAACTTTTCTGAGAACTTAGAGGGTATCTATTCAAGTTGATACTAGCGACATAAAAACAACAACAACAAAGTACAATTTTCTATCATTAAATTCAAATGCAAAAGATTACTGGTATTCGGTTTATAATGATTGTTTCAGATTAAGGGAAACTTCTTGTTGCAGAATCTCAAAATTATTATATATATAAAAGCACGGAATTTAACTCAACATTTTTAACTGGACGTGAAACCGCTGTGAATGATCCCTGTAACAGGGTGTATAGAATCTATTTAGATGGAAGGCAAGAGTGGTATATATATATATATATATAAGGCCATGCCACATGAAGATAGATGTATGGTCACTGAAAGCAATAGATTGACAAATCTAAGGGCACTTGGGACAACCAACCAAAATTGCTCAATCCTGATTGAGGTCTTGCAATATAAGGGAATTGAGACCATATTAAAAATTCCCTTGTAATAGGTTGATTGCCAGTTTTAATCTGGATATAATTGTACTTGAGAAAACAATGATGGGAGAAGTGATAAATCTGAAAATTAGAAAGGGAATTGCTGATTGGGAATTATATGTGCTGGGTGAGTTCTCATGCGAGTGGATTAATGATTTCAAGGGCACAAAGAAATTGTATTTTAAGGTTTTTCCATTAAGAATGACCATGGAAAAATTCAAATCTCGACTATGAAATGGGGTGAATTGTCCCATCATGTTATAATTTTAGAATTTAAAAAAGTAATGGGACAAAACCTTTAGTTTCTTTCAAATACAATGGTTCAAAAGTTTGTAAAAAATCATTACCCAAATATATTTTGGGCAATAGGCATGATGTTATGAAACAATTCATTGATAATTTGATTAAAATTTCAAAACTAATTAGAATTTGGGTTGGTGAGACAAAAAAATCTTAATATTAAATAGATCAGATTGACACTTTTTTAGTTGACTAAGTTAGTTATTTAGAACTAATGTTAATAAGTAAATTAGGCAAACATTATGTATAAATTAGACAAATCATAATAGCATAATTTGAGTAGGAAGACAAATACAAATACGATTCCGAAAAAATATTTAACTAACAAATTTTAGTATAGATAAAATACGGAAGTACACTACTTATGGATTAAAAAATATTAACATATATTTTTACCATGATTTTTAAAAAAAAAATCACACAAATAATCCACCTACCAAATTCCATTTTTTTCATATATATTTAGAAAAATGGACTTCAAAAATATTTGAACAAATTTTAAACCAATGTTACAATGTTACACTAAGATGTGCCATGATTTTTTAAGAACAAATCGCACAAATAATTCACATACGCAATTCTAATTGTTTTCTCTATATTTAGGAAAATGGTCATATTGAATATATATATGAGAAAATGATATTTGTATTCACGGCCAGCTCAAAATGAATATTAGATTTCCAATAAATAGGCATGAAGTTCACAATCCAGCCCTAAGAGAAGGGCTCCAGACCCATTGTGAAAGCCCAACCCGCGTGTGAGAGAAGGGCATTGAGCCCAACCAGGAATGGAATTTTACAGGTATATGAGGCAATTTACTCATCAAAATACGATTAAATATTTTAACAAACTGTATCAAAGAACAGGCAAACAATTTGCTATTTTTTACTGTTAATTATTTTTCCAAACGTCATTATTTTTTATTAATAAGCTTGTGAAGATATTTTTATACCTAGATAAGTGGCATGCAGTAGGTGACATGTTATTATATATCTAATAATGGAGATTGAAACTTTCCCATTTGATTAAAGAGTAGGTGCGTGAGTTGCCTTTAATGGGGATGGATTTCCCTTCATTCCATTTGTTCTGTCTTTCTTATATTGTCCTAGCCATTCTCCCAATATGGGGTCGTGCCCTTCCTTTTGGTGCTTCTCCCTAGCCTATGTGCCCTTCCTTGAATTTTCAAATTCGAAAGTGCAACTCCAAGAGAGAGGTGGGTACCATTTTAGAAGAAGAAGACAGTTTTAAACTATGTTAGTGAAGGAATTAACCTAGCCACTCGCCAAGCATCAACGATTTATTAGCTATCGAAATTACCAAGCATCAACAATTTATCATAGTACCGAATCTACCAAGCATCACCTATGGAATTTTAGACACGCTTGTTTTTTTGTTATGGGCCTCAAAGGCTAGAAGCACCTGCTGAATTTAGATACCCATTTCTTTAGAAAGTTTGAAAGTGCTCTCCTCTAGCTTCCATTGTTATACCATTATTTACCACCCCCTTGGGATCACTAGGAATCTTTACCAACTTTAAGTTGTTGAAAAACTTTTATTTTCTCATAACTTATTATTATTCAATAATAATAATAATTTATTAAGTTATTGAGAAAGTTCATTATTTTCTCCATTGGAAAAATACACTTTCTAGAATCATTGGTGAGTTGTGAGGAGATTAGCTTCATGAGTTGGATCCTACATGTTATGAGCTAACATTTATAAGATATAGGTTTCCACATTCATCCCCTCTACCTTCACCATCCACCTATATAATTAAGTTCTTCCAAGGGAAAAAGGAGGAAGAAAAGATAACAAACAAATGCTGCCCAATTTCAGTGAGACCCTCTTCCTTCCTTTATCCATCATCATTTTGAAGATTGGATCAAGGAACCAAGGAAAAGTCCTCTATCATGGGTCAAGATGAAATTGTAAATTGATCTATGATTAATATACATGTTGATGGTTTTTCCCCTATTCATATTGTCTTATGTTTCATGTTCTAAAATCTAGTTATTATATTATATGATTGGATCTAACCTATGCATTGATGAAACATTGGAAGAAGTGTATTTCCTTTGCTCCTTTATGTGAAGGATAGCAGGTGTTTAGAGGTCGGAGCATAATATCTATAGGTACTACACCACCTCGGATCTGCGAAGGACAACCATCCGGTAGCAAGGTATGCTTCATCCTTATTCATCTTTTGCATAATTGAAAGGGAAAATTGTTGGCATAACATCCTACTGTCTGTCTTGGGTGTTGGGAGCACTCAAGGGAGGTCTTACCTATACATAGGGAATATTTCACCATAACATCCATAGACTTGGAGATGCTAATTTTGGTAAGATGTGATTTTTCAGTTTTTTTATAAATTTGATAATAATCTAAAAACAAATTTTGATGAAACTATTTTGTGTTTTTTCTTAAACATGAAATTGTTTTTCTTATTTTGATATTGAGTTGGGTTAACACTTGTGACTGGACAAAGGCATGGAAACGGGGTTTTGTTGTGGAAGGCTCCCAATCCCACTTTGTACACTTCCAATACTTCCAAGTTACAATTTACAGGTCTTGTTGCTAAAAGATTTTCACGTATCTATTCACATTTTTTTAAAACTATTTATTTGATATATGTTAAAACTTAATAACATTTTATTATTCTTGTAGTCTTAGTAATTGGTTGAAACAATTACTTTTACTCATGGTTAAAAAATATTCTAAACAAGTTTGAAGTTGAAAGTGGTTTCTTCTTATCCATTTATAGCCAAGGCAAAGTGAATGGCCCAAAGAAAGCAGGAACCATGAACTGGTTGGTACAAATTTTGACCCTCCCTCACAAAAACACATTGATAATTAAATTGAATCCCATGGTTGTTAATTTGAATGGAAAAAATGAATCACATCATTGGCTCTATATTAGCAAAACTTGTGCCCAAAACATAGTTTTTACCATAAGATTTGCATCATGGATAATACATAGACAAATCCACTTATGTGAAAGATTTATTGTTGCCTAGTATGTGCAAGTTCACGTGCAATAATAGTTGACGAATCTAAAATAGTCCATACCTTGGGAAAAAAAACTTATTAAACTTCTTTTGACAAAGGAAGGGGAGAACATCATAATACAGTCTCAATTTCAATGTGTTTTTTAGAAAGAACATTGAAATGGATATGATATTTACATGCTATCTCAGAAAGGAAGAATGGTCGATCCACAACTTTAGAAAGGAAACAGGGTTTTCACGCAGATTTGCAGACTGATAATTTCTCGGGATGACTAGTGGGGGGGGGGGGGCAGCCCCTCCTCCATTACCAAAAAAAAAGCAACACCAAGAGGGTTCTAAATTAACCGCGAATGAAGATGGAATCTGAGGAGAGAGATTAGGAGGTCCTGTTACAAAACAAAAATCCTCTCAAGGGATTCCCAGTCAAGGATCATGCATCCCAAAATCGGCCAATATCCCTGCCATTACAGTGAATCCTACGAGAATCAGAGAGAAAATACAACACATGGCGGATCACGCCCTTATTGGAAAGTTTATAGGCATTTGGTCGTCTGAAAAAAGACCTGATATGGTGGATTAACTCAACCTGGAAACCTAAGGGCCACTTCGATCTTTTGTTAGGCTCAAAGGGTTTCTTCACAGTGGTGTTCTTCAATGTTGAATATCGGGAGAGGATTCTCGAAGGAGGACCTTATTTCTACTATTCGACTGGCCTCTACCTCATAACTTGGAGTGATCATTTTAATCCGAACAAGGAAGACTTATCCATCGCCCCAGTATGGATCCGGTTATGCTCACTTCCCACTGAATACTTGGACCCATAAATCCTGGAGGTGATAGGAAGTCTCTCGGACAATTTGTAAAGACCTCAGAAATCACCAAAAAAGGAAGGTATGTTTCTTATTCCAGAATCTGTGCCTATATAAATATTTCAAAGGATATCCCTAAGGGGATTAACCTCATGTGGGAAGACTTTGAGTGGTTTCAAACCCTAGATTATGATCATATCCCGTTTCGATGTCATCATTGCCATATGCATGGACATCTGGTCTGGGATTTCCATATCAAATAAAAAGCGGAGCCAAGCTCTAACAAAACCAAGGAGGAAACAGATACAAAAGTTTTTGTTAAAGTTACCAACAGGAAAAGAACTGGAAGGAATCACAATGGTACATACCTAAGTAAGAAAGCGAACACGTCAAACAGTTTTGTTGTTTTGGAGCAAACTACAAGAGACTTGTCGACTCCCCCTGAGGAACAACAGACTCAACCTAATTTTTTGGAGCTTTCAGCCCCCAAAACAGGGGAACCCAACAAGATCTACACTCGACCTTAAAATCCACCAGAAGGGGAAAAAATGGAAGAGGATGGAGATGAAATGGAAATGGGGATTTGGATCTGGATGACATCGAATAGGCATGCCGAAAAAAGGATGTTCATTATATCCCATCCAAACAACTCCAACTCCTAAAAGAGGCTATTCTTAAAACCAAACCTACTCAAGGTCTTGGTATTGGACCCTTAAAGGTCAAAGAGACTAAACGCAAAAATAAATATGGAGGAACGAAGAGGGGAAGAAAGACTAATAGAGAACATATTGGAGAAGTTGGGGCTCATCTGGTGGATTCAGGACAGTATCCCACGATTCAGGAGGCCTTACTCACTGTAAGATATATTTCTTGATGAATATTCTATCCTGGAATATACGGGGATCCAATGGCCTTCAAAAAAACAAATCACTGAAAAGGAAGATCATAATGGAGAAACCTTCTATAGTTTTTTTACAAGAAACAAAATGGTCGGAGGGACAACTGATCGTTAAGGCTAGTAATCTTTGGATAAATTGTCATACTATGGCTATATATGCAGTAGGGAAAGCAGGTGTACTGGCGATCCTTTGGGATCCCAGTCAGGTTCATATTGATAATTTTGTTTGAACGACCTTTAGTCTATCGGCAGAATTCCATATCCTGGGAACAACCACTCGGGGAATCATTACAAATGTGTATGGTCCAAGCAGTTACCCTCATAAAAGAAACTTTCTAAATAGTCTGAACATAATGAGGGAGGATTTCGAAGGGAATCACTGGATTATTGGAGGCGATTTCAATTTAATCCGCTCTCTTACTGAAAAAGAAAAGGAGGCAGAAGACTTCTAACTCAAGAGGGTATTTTATTCAATGAATTCATTAATTCTAGTCACCTGGTGAACATAGGCATGTGGAGTGGTGAATTTACCTAGAATAATAGAAGGGGAGGGGAACACCATGTAGCAGCCCGGCTGGGTAGATTTCTTATTTCAGAGAGCATTATGTTATTTGGCAGGGCCCTGGTTTCTCGACCCCTTGCAGTGGTAGGCTCATACCACTGGCTGATTAATTTAGTCTGGAGTAACATAGGGATCAGAGTGAAGAGGTCGTTTCGTTTTGAGCAGTTTTGGCTAACACATCCTTATTTCCACGCCCAAATGGAGAAATGGCGGCAGACTCTTTCCCCTCCCAAAGGCACAAAGATGTACCAATTTCAACAGAAATTGAAACTTCTTAAACTTAAACTGAAGACTTGGAACAGAGAGGTTTTCGGAAATAATTTTCAGGAAGAATCCAAGTTAGAACAACATCTCAGAGCAACTCAATGAATGGAAAAAACAAGAAGAAATACTTTGGAAACAAAAATATTGGAATCAATGGTTGAAGGATGGGGACAAAAATACTAAATTATTTCATCGAGCAACCATTCAACATAGACACCATAACCACATTACCAATCTGAAAACTCAAAATGGTCAGATACTAGATACTCATGAAGACATTGAAAAAGAAATGATCTCCCATTTCAAATCTCTGCTTACAGAACCAATTATTGACAGGGTCGAGGCCATCAGGGAAATAAAAAGGGTCATCCCCAGTTTGGTTACTGCTGAGAAAAAAATGATGCTGATAAGACCAATAACCATGCAGGAAGTGGAGGAAGCAATTAACCAAATTGCAGATGGAAAATCCCCAGGTCCTGATGGTTTCACCACTATTTTTTTTCACCACTTTTGGAATCTGATTAAGCTTGAGGTTTTGGAAGTAGTGGAGGAATCCAGGAAAATGCGGGGAGTTCTACCAGCTCTTAAATCTACCTTCCTAACTATGATACCTAAAAATGCAATGGCTAATAGCCCAGGTATGTTTATACCTATAGCTTTGTGCAATATTATTTACAAAATCATCACTAAAGTTTTGTCTAATCATCTCAAACCGCTCCTTCATACACTGATCTCTCCAGAACAATCGGGGTTTGTGGAAGGGAGGCAAATTTTAGATGGAATAATTTTAGCTCATGAAGTTTTACACTCCCTCAAAGTGACCAAAAAGGCAGGAATGATGCTAAAACTGGATCTGTCAAAAGCCTATGATAAACTCGATTGGAAAATCATGAGGGAGATAACGATCTCCTTTGGATTTGGAGACGATTGGATTCGATGGATAGAAAATCTAGCATCGTCAACTTTCTTCTCAATTCTTATTAATGGAACCCCTACAGATGTTTTTAAATCATTGCAGGGTATCAGACAGGGAGACCCCCTATCCCCTTTCATATTTGTTTTAATGAATGAGGTTCTGGGCCATCTTATCTCACACATGGTGCACCAACAAACCCTTAAAGGCCTCTGTTTTACACTTAAAGGCCTCTGTTTTACACCTTATGAAAATACCTTGACACATCAACAATTTGTGGATGATACGCTCCTCGTGGGGCACTCATCGGTACAGGGAGCTTGACAGCTGAAGAAAGGTTTAAACATCTTCCTCAAAGCTTCTGGGTTAACCATCAATGAGGACAAATCTCAAGTTTTTTTCTTCAACACCCCTCCTGATACCCAAATAAATATACTTCGTATTTTGGGCTTCCAATGAAGCTCCCTTCCTTCCAAACTTCTTGGTGCACCCTTATCAGTCTTTGTTTTGAAAAAGGTATCATGGGAAGAGCTCCTAAACAAAATGAAGGAGAAATTGTCGGTTTGGTCGTTGCGTGCTCTAAATTTCCCTGGAAGATTGATTTTAGTTAAATCAGTATTACAGGCTATGCCACTATATTTATTCTCAGTCTTGGCAACTCCAAAATCTGTGATGAAATAAATTCGCAGTATCCAAAGATCCTTTTTATGGGGAAGCACATCAAATCACAGTAAATGGCCACGCATGGACTGGGACACTCTCTGTCAACCTAGAAAGGATGGAGGTCTGGGCTTGCGTGACCCTGAAAGACTCAACACAGTTTGTGGGGAGAAAGTGTGGTGGAGATGGATCACTCATACTAACGAACCATGGGAAACCTTTTGGTGCAATAAGTCATTCCAAAAATTCCTCAACAAAACTTGATCAGAATTGATGGACTGAAGATGGGATATCATATATGGAAAATGGCGCGGGATGGAAAAATTCTAGTCCAACAACACAGTTTCTGGGAAATCGGAGAAGGCTCGTAGGAAAATTTATGGATAGACTCCTGGAAACAAAATCCAACTCTCCATAATATAATGACAAATCCCCAAGCCCCTCTTTTAATTCAGGACCACAGTTGGAGGACTGTTAATTACTATTAGTAGGGGGAGTCTGAAGACAAAGGATTCCAAAAATGGAAACCGATTGAATGGTGGAGAGATAATTATGGTATTGAGGAAGGGGGCACGATCTATGAACATCTCTGTCAAAGGCTAATAAAATTCCAGGAGGGTCTCGACATCATTTGATGGGGATATTCTACCAAGGCTATGTTCAACATCAAGGAAGCTTACTCTCTGCAAAATGTGAGAGAGAATCAACCTATGGGTAGTGAATAGACGAAACTGTGGTCAAGCCATTTATGGCCCAAAATAACTCTGTTCCTATGGTTGATCCTCAAAGGCCGCATTCTGACTTGGGAAAACCTAATGAAAAGGGGAATTGTAGGACCATCAATCTGCACCATGTGTGGTGAAAACAATGAAACCATTGCACACCTTCTCGATACATGCAGCTTCATCTATGATCCATGGGATCGAGGAGCAGAGAGATTTCACTTAACCGATAGAGTCCGTTCAAACCCTGCGGCTTCAATCAAAGAATGGAGGGAAAACCCTTTCATTGGCCGAATACCTAATCGTATCTAGCAGCTTTTCCCAGGATTCCTCTTCTGGGAAATCTGGAATGGATGTAACAAGAGAATTTTCACAGGAAAACGACAAACAATACAGATTGTGTGGAATTAAATAATAATATGGATTCATGAGACCCTATCACTATCACCTTGGGACGAGAAAGATATGCAAATTCCGGAAAATGAGAGAGTTCTTATGTGTACCTGGGGAGTGCAGAACCTCCCAGTCTACATTAGTCGCACTCTACACAGCCAACGCACCCCTGATAGTCCGACAACCTAGACTCCGCCACTTCCTGGATGGATAAATTTGAACTTCGATGGTGCTTCTAAAGGCAACCCGGGCAAGGCAGAATATGGAGGAGTTTTCCGCAATGAGAAGGGGAAGGTGGTGGGAGTTCTCTATGGCTACTTGGGTCTAGAAACGAACAATGTGGCCAAAATCGAAGCTCTCCTGTAGGGTCTATGCATGGCTAGAAGAAGTGGATACACAAGACTACAAATTGAAGGGGACTCATAGGTGGTGCTCCAAATTGCGGCCAAATTATACCACAGTTCCCAAGCTGCCAAGGTGGCGCCATCCTGGTGTCTAGCCTACCGCACACTCTGCCTTAGAGATATCCTGTCAACAACAAATGTCGTAACATTTCACCACGTTCTCCGCCAAGCAAACAGCCTGTAAGATCGTCTCGCTAACCAAGGATCTGAATGAAATAAGGACGGATGGGAAGGTGCATTAGAGGACATGCAGGAGGACACGTGCCGGGTCTACTGCATGCAGATAGATAGAAACAAAATGAAGGCTAAGGATCCACTTTCTGGCCTTGGGGTCCTAATTCCTAAATCCAATCTATGCGATGTCACGCCCTGAAGCATCCACCTCATTACAAGTACGGGGGGATCCTCAAACTGAAGGTAATATAAATGAGCATGAACGCTCCATCATTTCACCTAGTTGTTGATAAGTTTCACGGGATGCGGGGGTGTCCAAAGAGAATGATAAAACCATCTCCCACAAATATGCTACGTGAGACCATCCGAGAAATTAAGTATGACAAGGCCACCAAGGACGAAGGGTGTACTATCAGAGCCATAAATGGAATGGTTGTCATTATGGTAGTGAGTGGTGCTTTTCGTTTTAAACTCCATCCGATGTGCGTATTCACGCACTCGCTCCATAGCTCTACAACATCAGTTTCCTTCCTTTTGCTTTCATTTTTTGCTATCTGTCCAGGCATCAGGAGGAAGGGAAAGAATATCATGTCTCATAGACGATGTCCGGAAAGGGTAAGTCTTCAAGACTAGGGAGACCCTACTTGGTAACAATGGAGAGCAGAAGCTATGGCCACTTTCTTTCGTCGTATTGTTCATCCAGAAACACATAGGGCAATTAAGGAGAAGGAGGAAAATATTTGGCTGAGAGTGGGGGAGGAAGAACCCCTACCAGAGGTGGTGGCTATGTATGACTGGATCCAGGATCCTCTTAATACTAGAGGTAGAATGGCGTTATATAACCGCGCTCTGGTGATGTTCTGGGTCACGAAGACCATGATAGCACAATCTATGGAGGGCACAACTGATTTTTTATCCTGTTCACAGACGTTCAAAGATCACGATGAAGACTCTCGTTTCATGCACATGAAATTGGATGCAATTGCTGAACATCTCGGTCTCTCGTTCCTATCAAATCTGCAAGCAAAGGCCCCAACCGGAGGGGCAAACAAGAGCATCCCGCTGAAGGAGACCTCGGAGTGAAAGGTTCCTACACATTCTGATGAAAATCATCTGTCTAGTTAACACTGTGATTTTCGATAATTTTTTTAGGGGATCATAGGACCATACTTATGTTAGTAGATTCTGTTAGTTTTTAACCAAAATAGTCTTAAGTATCGAGTCGACTGGTTATGTTATCCATGATGGGTTATAGTATTTTTTTTTTTTTGGGTGGCCCGTCGAGATGTATGGGAACAACATTTACCAAGACTGGGTCATAACTGTGTTTGTCATTCTGATGTCAAACAGTAATTCTCTTTGTTGGTCTCTAAGGTTGATATCTATTATGGGGAAGTTTCTATGGAATTATTTGGCTCAGAAATGTAATGCAAGAAGATGTCTGATGTAACCGTTTTGCTAGTTTTGTAATATATAAAGTTTTAATCTTTTGCTTAAAAAAAAAAACACATTGAAATTGAGATTGTACTAACTCAAGTCCTTTGGAATAAAATGTCACAATTTCAATTACACCATTGATGCAACATGTTAACCTTGAAAATTTTGGTATGTTGCATTACATGTGTCCTAACATTATCCTCTAGAAAGAATTCTAGGTTCCACCTTTTGCTTGTTTCCTAACTTTAACACTTGATGTACTTCAGATACTGACACATGTTACTTTTGAATTGTCTGTCACTTGTTTCTTTTGAGTTGTCTGTCACTGTTAGTAGGTTTTTTTGTTCCACCCTTCCACCATTTATTTTCAGAGTACATGATCAATGAAAAACATGGGTAAAATGGTTCATTACATGTGGTCTGACATTAACTTCGAAAAGGATTCTAGGTTCCACGCTTTGTTTGTTTCTTAAGTTTATCACTTAGTGTACTTCAGATGCATAATGCTAGAACATGCTACTTTTGAGTTGTCTATGTCACTCTTAGTAGGTTGTTTTTTTCCACCCTTGATTTTCAAAGCACATGATCAACGAAAACATGGGTAAATGAGTCTATTGTTATCTTTTAATTGGAAATTAAAGCATATATTTTAATTGAAAATTAAATTCTTTAATAAAAACATTATTATTAAAGGGTATTTTTAAAAATAAAACTTCATTGTTGAAGGGTTATTTTTTCACTAAAAAGTTGTGTGACGGGTAAGATAAAAGTTCAAAACATAAAAAAAAATTAGTTATAAGAGTAGAGTTGAAATGAAATTCCAACCCTGATCCCAACCCATGTCTGAGAGAGGAGAAAGTTAGTGTCCTGCGTCAGCATGAGAGATAAGGGCCTCCAGGTGATTGTTTCTGTAGGGGATCAAATTGTGAAGCTCTGTGGTTATGGTTGGTTATTTTAGAGCCAATATTCAATTATATATTTTGTATTACATCGAATATACCACAAATTTGAATTGCCTCCGAATTTTAGTACGGGAAAGACCAATATGATCAAATTATGTTATTATGATACAAATAGTATGTAAATTAGAGAAAAATAGAATGTAAATTAGAAAAAAACATTATAAAACAAAAATTAAATATTTTTTTTTTATCTTTTCCAAAGAATACTAGGAAGAATACTATTATGAAAAGAGCCTAATAGGTTGAATTTCAAATTATTTTTAATGAAACATTGATAGAATGCATTTGTTTTACTAATACCATTTTGATATGTTCAAAAGATGTTTTTATCAATTTTAGGAAAACATGTTGCAATTCTAGCCAATCATTGATATAAGGAAATGTGTTGGAAAAAATGGTTTGCATTCACTGCAAAAAAGTTCAAAAGTAGCAGAAAGATTTTATTTTCAACTAAAAATTGTGTACTATGCAGAGTCCCAAGTTCTTTTTAGACCATTGTCAACTATCCTCTTGAATAGATACAATGAGTAAATTCAGTGTCAACTATCCAATTGTATAGATACATAGATACAATGCACCTGTAGTTTTAAAACTATTACGGTTCCTTTCTTTCTTTGTGCTCTGTCTCTCCTCTAGATTACTTAAATAATCAAAGGAATTATTGATAAGGGTCATTGCGAATTCATTTTGGGGGATCATTTTCTTGTTTTTTCCTTTGGTTTGGATCTAGGTAAAGCTTTCCTTATCTATGGTGGCCTCTTGCTTCTTTGTTCCATAAGCTAAATTTGCTAGGAAATCTATGAACAAGTGACCTATTAATGAGGTTTACATATAAATGGAATGTGTTTATAGTCCATAGTTGGGGTCCACTCATTATCTTGGAAAATGATATATATAGATTTTGGTAAGGCACTTGAGACTTTCATGTAGACAAAAATACATGTATATGGAATATAGTTTTCAGTTTTTTTTAATTTATGAGGTTTTGAAAAAATGACCAAGCATATTCCTAATCCCACCTAGCGTTTCTTCCTCCCATAATTCATGTGTAAGTGATGTGTATCTATAAGATGCTAAACTATTGCATGTTGGAATATTTAGTAATATATTTATATTTTTAATAATGGATTGATGATTAATACAATAATAAGGGCCAGTATATATATGCCCAAGAACAAATGGACATGTCTTTTAAGTAAGAGACATCTCATATACCATTTGACTAATTAATGACTTAACGCAATAAATACTAAGTAAATTAATATTAGTAATATACTTTTAGGTATATTACAAGTCATCCTACCTTGAAAATATTCATCCACGAATCTTGGATTTATCTTAATTAATTGCAACATCATAGAAGCTTCCAAGCTTGATGACAGACAACCCTTCTTTAGTGATTTGATTTGGATAACAATACCACGATTAGTATTTCTTGAAACATTCGGTCACATTTTCATTCAAATATCTTCATGCATATGATTATGTAGATAACAACATAATGATTATAGGGGGTGTTCTTTTGAGCTGCCAATTTGATGTTTTCATGAAGGAATTGCATCGACATGCTGATCTCCGATATTTTTGCATGATTTGGTATGGCACTGATTGTTATCTGACATCTAGATTCTTTAGTGTTGAGAAGTGGATCTTTAGTTATATTTGTTATGGTCTTGTTATCTCCAGTGGAAACTACTAATAACTTACTTAATTCAATCTAATTGGTTAAGGTGTCTTCATTTGCAATTTTGTCATGTACTTTTAAATTTGAAACATCCTTTAATGTTTTTGGTTCATTAATGTGGATTTGATTGAGATTTTTCAAATGATTTATTTTCTTGTCTTTATCTGGAGACAAGTTGAACTTGTCTCCAGTTGTTCCTTGGGAATATTTTTCTCTTGAGATTCTCGAACATCTTGAGTTGCAACAACTTCTACAACGTTTATCTCTTCATGTGTCAAAGGGTCTTCTGGGTTTTATATTCTACATTATCATGATTAGGATCATATTCAATGCTTTTATTTTCATCATCATATCCTTCTACAACTTCAATTCTTTCATAATTGTCATTAACACTGACTTCGTATTCATCAGTATTTGGTGCCTTATTATTACAATCTATGAGATCGCCATTTTCATTACAATTGATAATGACATCATGATTTTCAATATCTAATGTAGCTATCTCTTTGTCATTGTTATTATCAACTGATTTTTCTTCAGGTTCATGTTGATCTTCCATACTTTGGACTTTATCTTCGTCCCCTAGATATTTTGTTTCATCGCCCGTGTTATCATCTTCTTTTTCATGTCCTTGTCTTCGGTTTGGGTTTCGAGCAGGGTTTCCAATTTGACTTTGTTCTGGAGCTTCATGATCCATTTTCACTAATTTTATAGTTGTGTAGGATGGACGATTTATGCGACTCATTTCGGTTCCTTGAATAAAGTTGCAACGAAATTCTAAAACTTGTGCATATTTATGCTATGTCCATGCATTTTGAGTCTTGTACTTCAAACGATGGTTTATTTCCGGCAGGGATAATTTTAAGAACCCCCTCCAAATTTATATGTATAATAAATGGGTGAATATCCTTGATATATAGGTAATTTTGAAGGCTATTTTATTAATAATATAATATGTATATATAATTTTTTGGCTAAACTGTCATTCTATTATAGAATCTTGGAAAATCTTGGCGAATTTTTCACTAAATTATAATATATTGTAAAATATTGGTGAATATTTCACAAATTATAAAATATTGTAAAAACGTCATGAATCTTTTATCGAATTATAAACCCATGTAACATCATGGTGAATCTTTTTCCAGGAGGACTCAATTGGAAGTGTTGGTGAAACACAACTATACTAACTAGATTCAAGACAAGTGGGGACTCCACTTGTTATTGCATCCCTTAATGGTTGAATAAACATGTGGGGACCCAAATCATGGCAGATCAACAAACTGATAGAATCGGAACTTTACAATATGGAGTGATTATGGCACCCACAAACCATTACTACAACATGGAGTCTTATCAAGACCCACAACCTTAATATAGTGTATAAATTCCCAATTAGCTTGTTTTCAAAATCTCTCATTTTTAAGCTACCCTCTAAGAAAATAATAATGTGCTTATATGTTTATAGATATGAATACCACTATTTCCTTTCTTTTGTTGATAATCAAAATCTGAATTATGTCATTTGATTTATAATTTTTAGAGTTAGTTAGAAACTTGCAATGGTTATTAGAAATAAGAACATAGACTAGTAGAAATAGAAAGCACATTAATACATCATCACACATATAACTAGAACTACTCTATTAAAGACCACTTTTTCTCAAATAAACTGAGGTGGTGTTTGTATCCATGTCCTTGAAATTTTTGAAAGCATGCAAGATGTGATAAAACTATTTTAACACCCTCATTGAATGCAATGTACAAGATATTAAATAGCAGTGTCTACATCTCAGGTCAAACATGTCATGCAGATGTTATCATATAATCATGACGGAAATGAAGTGTCATGTTCCAACTAAATCATATATTCATCATACATAACTAGATCCATTTCTAGATAATGATAACAATTATACATCAAAACAAATTGTTGGAGTCTAATCCTCAGGGAGACCAAGAGTCACCCAGGAGTCCAAGAGTCCACTTGGGAATATGAAACCCAAAGGACATTTCTCATTGTATTTATATGTACAGTTAGTTAATGAGAAATATAGAGTGTGCTTTCATGTTTATTCTGTTTGTGCATCTTCTTGTATTTGGCTTTGTTCCAGCCAATTTTCCTATTTTCCCAAAGGGGCAACCTAACAGTGGTATCAAAGCACTTATGAGCCTGCTTCTTGTGCTTAGTCCCTGCCAAATATGCCTTCTGATCCCTCTCATTCCTACATTGTATGCCCTCATCTATGCCAGACTCCCCTATGTGGATTATGTTGCTTCGAGCCGAGTGAGGATCATCTACCTGCTGATTACAGAACTATTTCTATCACGTTTTTTGCCTTCTGCATATTTTTCCAGAGCTGCATTCTCATTTCTGATTACAGAACTATTGCTATCACGTTTTTTTCCTTCTGCGTATTTTTCCAGAGCTGCATTTTCATTTTGACAGGTTGCACTGTGTTCTGTGGTCGATAGTTGATGAGAGACATATTTTGGGAGCAGTGAATCACCATTAACTCTGTAAAAACCATTGGAGCTGCGTCCTTTCTCATCCAAGATTCTGCTCATTCACATTGGGACTCTAGGTCGAAGAGGCTGATGCATCCAATCAATTGATGTTGCAAACGAATAGAGGACTCATGCTGCGACCTGAGTGTGCACATCAATGTGGAGTAGCAGCACATGGTGCTTGGATTGGTGTGATGAACACTCCATTGAGCATGGCATAATATTGGAGATGTAGCATATTGTTACCGGAGGCATCTCGACCTACTGTGTATTATTCATTGGAACCCTAGCTCATTGGTGAAGTGCGGTGATGAAGACTGACGTAAAGAATGAAGTGAAGCTGTGTATTGAACTGGAGCTTTTCCCTCATTTACAATGAGTTCATGCGTAACTGAATCCTGTTGGTGTGTGGAGCTATCTATCATTGGTGAAGTATGTTGCTTCGTTTGATGTTTGTTGCGTTGATGCAGAAACCAACTTGAGAAGTGTTTGGAACGTAGATGTTATTGCGTTTGAAGCCGTGGAGCTACCCATCATCGTCACTTTTGGAGAACTGCGAACTACCTCTTTGGAAAGCTGCGATTTCTCCATTGTGAAGAATGAATGGTGTGAGGTGATTAGTTTCTCTGCGCTTTTGAGACTGTGGGTTTATAGCATGATCCTGTTTGTTTAGAGAGTGAGAAAATTGGTGGAGAAATCCCGTGAAGACTACCCTCTCTATACATGCGTGAAGACGTAGACCACTACTGCCTCTACGAGATGTGCATAGAACAATGTGGAAAAGCTGTGATATTTCCCTTATGACTGAGGCGTGAGCCTCTCCATATGCACACAAATATAGTTTGATTTATACTCTCTCCCTCTGTGCGCACTTTTTGGTATGTTGATTCTTGTTGCGACTTGGTACAATGAACCTGTGATAGCCCATTGGATATTTGTGACTTCGTGGAGTAGGTGCTGCTCTCATGCTCTATTCTCCAGATCGCAGTTTTCCTGGAACTATCAATAATCAGATATTATCGTAAAGCTTTGAAGATTCTTCACTAGTGTGCATGAGTTGCGCATTACATTCTTTCTCTGCATGTACGTTGAGGGGACTCTCTCGAATATGAATATTTCTGCATTGTGAACATCATCTTGAAGGGCTGTGAATTATCGATTGGAGTTAATACTGTTTATTGGTGTATCAATCTCTTCAATATCATCACTGTGCATTTTTATTTGAAGCTGTGTGCTTGTGGAAACAAGCCTACAGAGACAAACTCTGTCAAAATCATAGAGTTGTGACCAGATCTGCATTGAGTTTTGCGAGAAGACTTCTCTTTGTATTGGAAGCCACGAGTATGTTACGATGCCAAAATTCGTGAAGCTTTTCTGAGTGGATTTTGTGTTGATATTGATATATTGCTACATATCTCTGCGTGAGATACTCCAGCGAGCATGGAACGCTAGGTCATCTTCAAATTTGTGAAAACTGGGTGAGTATATCTCTACCTGGAGTTTACATCTACGTGAAGTTTTTCATTTGTGTGGGACTACTTGAAGCCATTTTTGGTAGATGGTAATTCCTTTGTGGTGCAATTCCTTTACTAGTGGATAGATGTAGAATATCTCTAAGCTTGGATGAGAGGCGTGTGAAAGAATACATAATAATAAACCATCCATATCTCAGCATAGTCGTCAAAAAGAACTTGGCGATTGAACTATCATAAACACTATTAGCATCTAGTGGAAAGCAGATTGCAATTTTTGATAGTTCGCCTGTAGTTGTGCTTGCTCCAAAAGAAGAGGAAAAGAAACCAGAGGATTTCAATATTTTTGTCTAGAGTGCACAACACAAAACATTTGGTATTCTTCAATTTTGTTGCAGCAACAATATAATTTTTAGTAGATGCAACGGAAGAATTTGTTATATTGAGTTACATATTACGAGTTTTCATCTCCATCTACATGCCATAGAACTTGTTTCAATGTTGTAGAAAGTGTAGATTGACAATGGTGACATTTCCACCTTAGCAGAGGTACATTAAAGAACTCAGCTTGCAACATGTTGCATCAACTGTCCCAGAAGAAGAAACCAGAAAAGCAGATCATCAAAAACTCAGGTAAATAATTCTTTTGAAGACCAAGTCAACATTCAGATTCAACATTCTTTATTGTGTTTTTGTAATTTCACCTCCAAATTCTTGAGTTGCATTGTACTTGGGTGCACTTTCGATTGAACCCAACACCCCTCGAGTTGTTCAGTTTATTTGTTGAGTTTGAGTCTTGTTGTAAAAAGGGTGGAGTTGCAAGAAGCCCTTGTTTATTTGAGTGAGTCCTTAATGGCAAGATTAAATGACCTTGTAGAGTTACTAAACACTCTACTATTTTCCTATGTCGACAACATTGTCATGATCGACAAGAGCACTCTCACTCACATCAGAGATTGTGTACAAGTTTCGCAAGACACTCTTGATTTCCTACAACTTGAGTTGTGGCTTCAATAAGAATAAATACATTATGAACATGTTCATGTTCAGAAGAATCCCCTTCATGATTCTATTCAGCATCCTACATAGATTGGTGCCACTTCAGAAGCACATGAGAAAATTAGTGGCACGCCATCAGAAGTGAAAGAAAATGAAGGTGAAGACATGCATGCATAGGTTCTACTTGCTCCTTCCATGCCCATCATCAAACCTTGGGAAGAGATTAGCCATAACAAGCATAGAACTGGTCTTGGATACGACAAGGAAGTGACAGTTCACATTGCCGATTTCTCCAAGCCTATCCAGTTTCAGAGTATTGGATTCATCAATAACAGTCCATATTCATCCACATCAATTTAGAGTTCGACATACCAACACTGTGATCGCGTTGGCCACATGAAAGATCATTGTTTTAATCTTCACCTTTGTAAGCAATGTGTAAAACATACACACTCATCAGATAGATGTTTCAGTTTGAATAAATCGGCAAGAGAGAAGATTCACTATGGGTGGACCGCTTCTTGGCAATGGTCGTCAACAACTAAGAATATTTCTAAGTCATACTGGAGATTTCATTCACTAGTATTGACACATTTGTAGTTGAGACATCTTCTTCTCCTCACTTTGTACCTGACAGGGGGGAACATGATGTCAGACGCAAGTTTTGAATCCTCCATCTAACAACAAGCAACCATGGCCCTCTACAAGTAAGTGAGATCAAACAAGCATGATCCACATCTAGTTTCAGAGGACAGATTCAATGATGTAGACACTCAGACATAAGAGAACCATGACATAGAGTACTCATGTGTTTTTTGTCTAAGTGTGACACCATGAGACTATCCTCTCCTCACATTGTTCCTGACAGGGGGGGATGAAGATCGTCAGTAACAAGCAAGCAAGTACAAGTGATCTGGAACAATCGAGCCTGTGAAGAGATAAGTTCGATTGAGCTTTAGAGTTGGTGGTCATCCTAAAACCACTGGTATCAAGAGAACATTCATTTAGCAGAAGCATGTGCAAGCTTCTAGCTAACTTGGAAAACAATTGTCAAGATGGAAATGTTCAGCAAGTTGCAGTTTTTCACTTCCTATTTTCATCTCTCAAGTTGGTTTGGTGTCAGCCCATTCCAACCATTCCAGACAGAACCTATGGGCCTTCGAGCCAAGTTCCAGAGAACCTCTGAGCGATTGTTATCTCCAAGTTTGAGAGTTTGTGGTCAGCATTGAAACACACACATACTAGAAGATTTCAGCCTTCTTCTAGCCCATTTCAGTTGATGGTCAGCTTAAAAACCATCCCTTTAGAGAGCCATTGTATTTAGCAGAAGCATGTGCAATCTTCTAGCTAACCTTCTTAGTAAAGGATGTTCGAGATGAAAATGTTCAGCTAGTGGTAGTTGTCCACTTCCACTTATTCATCTCTCGTCTTTTCTTGGACTCATATACACCCTTCGGATTAAGGGGGGTTTTGTTGGAGTCTAATCCTCAAGGAGACCAAGAGTCACCCGAGAGTCCAAGAGTCCACTTGGGAATATGAAACCCAAGGGACATTTCTCATTGTATTTATATGTACAATTGGTTAATGAGAAATATAGAGTGTACTTTCACGCTTATTTTGTTCGTGCATCTTCTTGTATTTGGCTTTGTTCCAACCAATTTTCCTATTTTCCCAAAGGGGCAACCTAACACAAATAGCCAAAAAACATTTACTTCCAAATGAACCTTACAAAAAACAAAAATACGGAATCCAACAAATTTTGGTTACAGATAAAATTGACCAACTTGACAATACGAATAAAAAAATATATCAGTCACAAACTTCTCAATACAAATAAAAGAATATACCAAAACACTTTGGACAAATCTACAACAAGACAATGCCAAAATAATGACCATTCTATTGTATCCCCAACATTATAATCAGTTTGCATTCATGTATATTACAAACGCCCCAAACATCAACAATAACAAACAAAAAATTTGAACATACACACTCCAGTGAATGCCTCATATCCAATAATAATTGCATAGCAAGATTATAATAAAGGCACATTTTAAACAACTAGACCAAGTTTAGTTTGAATATATAAAAACCATGTGGCGTCTCTCCGTTAAGAGTAGCAGCCACTAACAACGTATAAATGTCAATCGATAGTTAAACACAACAAGGCATAAAATAAATCATCGTCTGAGTTCTATAACGATTTCACAAAACCAATACTCCTAGGATAAATGAAAACCCTAACAATAGTGAATGAGCCCTAAGAATCAAGAATTCCCTGGAATTCAATAGGCCTTAAAAAGCATCCTTGATAAAAAGCATGATAAAAGACAAATTTATAGTATAATAATCTATTGTGGGTATGGATACAAAGCATAATAAAAAACATACCGCATTAATTATTGGATAAAAGTATGATACAAGTATGTATTATATGATAAATTACATGTGCGACATGCCCCTTCAAGACCCTAGCTTTCAATAATGGAGATGTTGCACGGAGATTAAAATGTCGAGAAAACTAAGAATGAAAAATGAAATCACATAAACTAGAACCTTCTGCTATTTTTCAGCATTTAATTCAATCTGATCTAGGATCTTAACTGAGAGAACAACATGTACAGCATATCAAACATAAGAGACAAGAGACACAAAGCATTTCACCGGGGAAAACCAAGAAGGTGAAAAACCTCGCAACTTCCTCAGAGATAGAATAAGCACCAATATAAATATCACCAAGATGAATCCCCAAAAGATAAATGTCTGCATCAGTTACTCCTCCTCCACTTGTTCACACTCCTCATTTCTCTCACTAATGCGAAGTGAGTGAATGAGTGAATGTGTGAAATGAGAGAGTCACACTCTCTATTTATACTTTTACTTTCACTTAACCTTTACTCAACTGGGTCGGCCCCAAATTAACCACTTAACATACTGCTGACTGGGCCGACCCCACTAGGGTGGTCTAATAACCCTTTGACCCACACAACTCATACAGTTCCGAACCCACTAAGGTGGTCTAATAACCCATCAAATATAAGTTGTGACACTTACAATAATACTTGTGACACTTGCAAATACAAATGGTGACACTTCCAATCGGAGGAATAATACATCTCCGTTGGGCATACAAATAAAGTACAAATGTAATACATACAATATACAAGTGAATATCTTCTGAAGTTACAAATACATCAACACTCCCTCTTAACTAGGAAGGTATTCTCTTGACACAGGTCATCAATACATATATGCACAAGTCTTCAATTCTTGAGTTGGATCATCGTCACTGGATCATGGAGCATCATCACCACTGCTGCTGTATTTGTCATCTCGATCACTGGTTCTATCTCTCAATTCTTCTCGTCATAGGAAGTTATACAGAGCCAGCCCTTTTTCATGTTGGTTGTAGTCCAAGCCTCCTGTAGGTATTCAACATCTCTGGCCATCCTGTGGAATCCTCAGGACTGATTACGTGCGTCAACAAAACCTTGAAAGAGCATCCGAGCACAGACTATCAGATCTCCAAGGATCTTTTACGTGTGACCGTCACAAAACCTCGAAAGAGCATCCTAGCACAGACTATAGGATCTCCCAGGATCTTTTCTATGTGACCACCACCACAAAACCTCGAAAGAGATCCTAGCACAGACTGTAGGATCTCCCAAGATCTTTTCTATGTGGTTAGGAAAAACCTTAAAAGAGTGTCTTGCAACCTGCAAGAACTCTAAAGAGCATCCCAGGACTTTTACGAGCACATAGCTTAACCTATCAGATCTCCGAGATTGATTACATGCCTCTAGTAGAAAAACCTCGAAAGAGCATCCGAGCACAGACTATTAGATCTCCCAGGATCTTTTCTATGCTACCTGTAGCAAAACCTCGAAAGAGCATCCAAGCAAAGACTATCGGATCTCTCTGGATCTTTTACATGCTACCTATACAATCTTTTCGCGAAGTATCATCCTGATACTCATGATAATACTGATCATCATCATATATTACATCATCATGTTGCACATCATTATCACATGATCACCCTGATCATATACACAACATCATCCTTATGCATACCATCATCACATGATCATCCTGATCATCATCATAGCAGAAACTGGAGCATCATCCTGATCACACAGTGCTTACATCCACGGCCATGGGAACGATCCTCCTACCACCATGCTTGGAATGGCTCCTACAAATGTGTCCATCACTTCTTCCTCAAAGTATCTTCTATTTGAAGAATGCCAAGCCTCTCTCTGAAGTACTCAAACTTGACTTTGGCTAGTGGTTTGGTCAACACATCTGCAATATGCTCATCCCTCGCAACATACAGGAGCTTCACTACTCTTCTCTACACCATATCCTTGATATAGTGATATTTTATCTAGATGTACTTTGACCTGTCATGGAACACCAGGTTCTCAGACAACTTCACACAACTCTGGTTGTCACAGAAGATACAGGTAGCATCCAACGGGAGATCAAATAACTCAGACAGTAGCTTCCTAATCCATACTTCCTCACAACTGGCTAAACAAGCTGCAACATACTCTGCTTCGGCTGTACTCAGTGCTGCGCAGGATTGCTTCCTGCTAAACCAAGAGATCACACCTGATCCCATACTGAAGCAACACCCTGAAGTGCTCTTCCTATCTGCAGCACTGCCTTCCCAATCTGAATCAACATAACCTTCCAGGTTAAACTTTTGATTCGCATCATACTTGAGCCCATAATCAATTGTACCCTTCAGGTACCTCAGAATATGCTTTACAGCAATTAGGTGAACACGTCTAGAATCTGTCAGAAACTGGGTCAAGGTATTCACCACAAAGCAAATATCTGGTCTCTTGTTCGTCAGGTACATCAAGGACCCAATCATCTGATGATACATCATGGCATCAACCAACTCTGATGAAGCATCATTCAATAGCTTCAAGTTCAATGCCATAGGTGTGTCCATGTCCTTGCATTCTATCATCCCGAACTGCTTCAGGATCTCTACTGCATACTTCCCCTTTCCAAGGAAGATTCCATCTGCACTCTGCCACACCTCCATACCTAGGAAGTAATACATCATGCCCGAGTCCTTTCATCTCAAACTCGACAGCAAGTTTCCTATTCATATCAGTAATCAACCCAATCTCACCTGTCACAAGCAGGTCATCTACATACAGTAGGAGTATCACTGGATTTCCTTCCTCAACCTTGTAGTAAGGTTGGAATCTGCTTTACTCTTAGTAAATCCAAAACTAGTCAGGAAGCTGTCTATCCTACCGTACCATGTTTTGGGTGCTTGTTTCAAATCGTATATAGCTTTCTTCAATTTGCACACATGTGACTCCCTGTCATGTGTCTCAAATCCGAGTGGCTGCTCCACTTCCTCTTTGACTACACTATTTAAGAAAGTTGTCTTGACATCCATCTGGTGTATCTTCCACTTCATCACTGCAGCCAGAGCAAGTGTATCTGGCTACAGGTGCAAAATTTTCTTTGTAATCTATCCCTTCTTTCTAGGAGAAGCCACGAGCCACAAACCTTTCCTTGTATTTCTTTATGCTACCATCTGCAACATGCTTGATCTTGTAGATCCACTTAGAAGTCACAACAGACTTCCCTTTTGGTCTTGGGACCACATCCCAAACATCATTCTTCATGATCGACTGGTGCTGCTTGATCATGGCATCCTTCCATTACTGCATCCCGGATCCTGGGAACTTCAGATTCTTCAATATCTTCAACAGATAGTTTTCTTGAACTTCGTTGTTGGAACAAATTTCATTGTCCTTCTTTTGTAGGTGAGTGTACATGATCTTTCTTACAAGTCAAATTTAATTGCATGATTAGAAACTTCTCATAGTTTTCAGAACAAAATCTTACACATAAAGACATATGTCATACAGTCATGCAATTATCTTAGCCAATGCTTCAATACAACATTTATCCATATCCTGTAACTTTCTAGATGCCTTCCATCTCTACCAGAACATTCTTAAGAGTGTGCACAACTCCCAACATGTCAGCAAAGAGGTTTCATTCTAGATAAGTAGCAATGGAATGTTGTACAATACCATAGGCCACTTACCCATTACTTGTCTATTAGTAGTATCTTGTTCATTAATGCAACTTTTCTAATATCATAATATACATCCTAAATCTAGGAACATAAGTATGTGCATGACTGAACAACATCATTTCAGTAATCATATGACAATTCAAATACTTATCTTTGTTTAGTTGTGGGTGGACTCCTTCTCAATCTTTGCTTCCTTACAGGAACTACTAGAGTGTTCTCCCTCTTTATCTTTGCTTCTTGGATTATCTGTCCTTGAACTTATATCCATCCTGGACCACTATGCATGCTTAAGTGTGTACTAGTGTCATCATTGTGTCATCCTCAAGATCTCATGCATAGTCATACATCCATCAGTATAATCTCAATACTATCAAAACATTATGATTCTAAATAATATTAAACATGTATGGTCATGATCATTTCATACACAGGTAATTTATCACAAGCATTAGTATTCAAGGTTTCAAGGAGTACTTCTTTTACTCATGCATATTCTTATTTGACCATAGGACTCTTCTGGTTTCCATATCATCAATCAAATTAAGAAGTATAATATGCATAAACCCATGATTACTCAAACTTATAACTTCATGAGTAATCATTATCAATCATACAAAAGTATACTTATCTAAGATCCTAACACAAAGTAGGATTCTGACTCGATATAGGAAAACATACCTGGATTATGATGTTTGTCTAATATACCCAAACAATGTCTTCTTTTTTCTCTTAGAGACCTTGTGCTAGCAACCTGCATATCTCATAAGTTAATAATGGTAGAACCAAGTTATACATACCTCGTAAGTAGAGCTTCTATGTGATCCATGACTATGGATGAGTCTTTGTCTTCATGTCACCATGGTCATATGTTCTTGATCGAGAACTTGATTTGTCTTTCTTGATGTACCCTTCATGTTAGTGGACAACATCATTCTCATACAACAACACAGTGTATTAGTACAATCATAAGTGTTATACCCCTAATCAATGAATGTATTCACATGCATTCATACTTTTACTAGGGTGATAAAACAAGTCTAAAAATTAATCAAGATTGTACTAACCTCAAATGAAGACAAACATATCATAAACTTAACCATGAACAGATTTCAAAACATACCTGTATCTCTTCAAGTCATACCTGTCGGGATTACTTGTAATCTTCTTATGTAAGGCCTTAGCCTCATCTCCCTCTGAAACTGGAACTTCTTCACTTATGTAGGTGTCCAATTCATTCTCTTCTAGGATTAACCCAAACCACTTTGATTTGTTGAACCTGGATCTGGAGCTGGATTAGGGTTTGTCAGAGAAACCATAAAAATTCAAACTTTGAATTTCAAACTTCTAATTGGATGAAAAGATGCGCCTTGCTGAGCTGATCAAGCTGGTATACTTCAATTTTTAAATCTCCAAAATTTGACCCCTCAAAATTGCCTTTGAAACTTTCAGATCTTCTCGTCAAAATCCCGAACTAGGGTTTGATAATACTTAGGGTTATGCCTAGCCAAAAGGTTCGATCTTGTGCTCTAAACTTTGATTTTTCTGAAGAGCATCCAGTCGTGGTCACAGATTCCAAAAATTTCAACTTTTGCAGAAACCCTAATTTTCCACCTTTCCGATCAAGATCCCAAACTAGGGTTTGATAATGCCCGGGGTTCTACCCAACCAAAAACTTTGAACTTGGTCTCTAAATTTCGATTTTGCTGAGGAGATTAATCCTATGCTAATATCACTCCAAAATTCCACTTCTGTCAAAAGCCCTAATTTCCTGCAGCAGTGACAAGCCAAAAATGAGAATGCTCAGAATCCAATTCTATTTCCCAGAAATATGTGCCTTATTGTTTCTGGTGCATCTCAGAAATTTCGGATCCACATGTCTGAAACTTTGGCCTGTGGTAGCCTTACCTGTCATCTTTCCAACCCCATAGGTATTACCTCAAATGGATTCTCTGAGAGAGAGATATGCCAAATGTCGCAAAATGACCTGTTTATGGGATTAAACAGTATAGCAAACTTGTACGGAGTTCCACGTGTCACTGTTTCAACTTCGGCCTCTGAAACATGGACTTGTAAAACTATAGTCCGTGGTCTTCCTGTCACTTTTTACGGAATTCCATTTGGAGCTTCCTAGCCCGAGATATGACCTTTTTTCCTAGGTCACCTATTTAGGACTGCATTTTGGAAGAGGCAAAAACCCTAACTTGTACAGATCATATCTCATACAGTACAACGAATATGAGGCTTTCCTTCGGATACAAGGTACATGGACATTTCATCTTCGACCTCTAGAAGTTTCAGATCCTGAACCTTCTCCAAAACTGAGTTATAGCAAAAGTGCCACAATGACTGGTTTTTACTATACCAAGCCCTAGCCTCCAAATTGTCGCAAGTGCAACAAGTGTCATAAATGCCATACCATGCCTTCCTTCAGGCTAGCTCTGATACCATGTTAGTTTTTCATCATTTAATTCAATCTGATCTAGGATCTTAACTGAGAGAACAACATGTACAGCATATCAAACATAAGAGACAAGAGACACAAAGCATTTCACTGGGGAAAACCAAGAAGGTGAAAAACCCCGCAACTTCCTCAAAGATAGAATAAGCACCAATACAAAGATCACCAAGATGAATCCCCAAAAGATAAATGTCTGCAGCAGCTACTCCTCCTCCACTTGTGCGCACTCCTCCTTTCTCTCACTAATGCGAAGTGAGTGAATGTGTGAAATGAGAGAGTCACACTCTCTATTTATATGTTTACTTTCACTTGACCTTTACTCAACCAGGTCGGCCCGAACTTAACCACTTAACATAATGTTGACTGGGCCGACCCCACTAGGGTGGTCTAATAACCTTTTGCCACACAACTCATACAAGGCCGACCCCACCAAGGTGTTCTAATAACCCATCAAATATAAGTTGCGGCATTTGCAAATACAAATGACGACACTTCCAATCTGAGGAATAATACATCTTCATTAGGGATACAAATAAAGTACAAATGTAATACATACAATATACAAGTGAATATCTTCCGAAGTTACAAATACATCAACACCTTCACCTCGCAAATGCAATCCAATATGGGTGAACCATGAAACATTGCAACCTTTATAGGGGACAAAATTGCCCTGGATTTTACCTCGACTACTGGAAGTCGAGGGCTCAAAGAAGGTATCAACATAAAATTGACTAAAACACTAGGTGAATTCAATCATATGCCTTAGAAAGTACAAGGAAAATGGAGGGAGAAATAACCCATGGGAGCCTCCATTACTTAAAATCGGGGGCAAATGAATGATTTCACTGAAATTTCTCTAGAAATCAGGGGCGAAAGATAGATTGGAGGGAGATTTTGCTAGGGAGAAAATATATTTTTTCATTTTCTTCATTAATATATAGGAGGCTATTCATTTTGGATTTATTTTTTTTCTAATAAATATTGGGCGAATATATTTTTGCTGAAAAATATACTTTCCATATAAGAAAATACCCCATTGAATTTTTGTAACCCATTTAATTTAGCCCATTGGCTAAATTTAGCCCCTAAAATTATCCATGATTTTTGGCATATGTATATGTTTATGGCTAGGCATTTCTTTTTGTCTTTTGTATTTCGAACAATGGTTCTTATCCTCTCTTGCATCTAATGCCCCAGACCTTCTATGAGGGGGGATGCAAGGTGTCAATGTATGTGATTTTCGTATTTCTTCTCTCGTGGGTGCAGAAGCAGTTTCTAGATTTCTCTCGCTTGAGAAGTGAGATGTCGTAACCACTTCTTTTGTTGTAGGTGTCGTAGCAATTTCTTTCTTTCCCTTACTTGAGAAGTGAGATGTCGTAACCGTTTCTTTTGTCGTAGGCGTCATAGCAGTTTTTTTATTTTTTTAACTTCAAAATTCGGGGATTGTAACCACTTCTTCTTCTTCCTCTTATATATTTCTTCTTTTATTTGTAATAGTACTTTTTCATTTCTGCATACATTTCCTTTTCTTCAAGCTAGCTTATTTTTATGTCTTCGACTTCAAATTTTTCATCTCTTTTATGTTTTTGGAATGAGCTAAGAATGATCTTATTAAAAGAGGGAAACATGGTGATTCCAGCATGTTATTATCAAAACATCTAAGAAAATTTGAATTTTTTTAATAAATTTATAATAACAATAATTATTATTATTAATTAATAATAATATTATTATTAATTAATAATAATAATAATATAGTGCAATAAATTTGAGTTTGAATTGCCTGGAAGACGAGTGCAATAAATTTTCAAAATGACTCATTAGCATTTGCAGAGAACAAAATAATGGAGACGCCTAATGCAAAATGGAAGTACTCGTACGAGAAATCACATGGAGATTTATTGTACAAATGCTCTGGTACGGGAGATTACACGGAGATTTTTCTGTACAAATGTAAGAAACAATTTCACACTGGGAATAAACGTCTTTTCCCTTTAAATCAGAAGTCTCAACAAATATTCGGGGGAGCTTAGTTTAAAGGTTTTATTAATGGGGGGTTTACTATATACTCTTTCTTTCATTATTGAAAAACTTCTTATTCTTAAGAAATGAATCCATCCTTTTCAAAAAAAACTAAAATTCATTTATTAAAAATAAAAAAACAAGCCAACAATGAGGATTCTCATTTTGAATTCGTATGTACTTTTACCTTTTTGCATGGTTGGATGATATTAGAGAGGTTACTTTCTCGATTCTTAAAGGCTGCATGATATGTTAATAATGCTGGGATGGTATCGTTGTAAATAATGATTGTTAATAATGGGGATGGTCTATGTGTGAAAAAACGTCAATATATCAACTTATACATATGTGATTTTTTAATGGTTAAAAAAAAATTAGATAGAAAGACAAAAATTTAATTATTAATATAATCTTTATATTAAAAAATAAAAATATCTACAATTTTTTTAATAATTATAAATATATTTATGTGTATGAATTTTAAAATAATCTTAACTTTAAAATTTTATCAAATAGATTTTTGGTCATGTTTTCGAAGATCTGGAAATGTCATCCTTTGCTCAAGCATTATGTATTTAATAATGTTGAGATATATATTTACTTTTTCAATTTTGCAAGCGTTATGTATTTTTGAATTTGGTAGCATTTCATAAAATGTTTAATAATGTTGTGATTGCAAGTTTTTTAAATCTTTTTAATTAAAGAGTTGTAAAATGTACACTTAATTTCTCATTCTTAAAAAATGATTTTTTTAATGAAAAGTGTCTATTTCATTAAATTTATATAAAATTTACATTTTAGATTTTCACTATTAATTTAATTTAAATATGTTAAATATGAGATTTCATTAATTTAAATTTTTAATTTCAAATATATTGAAAATCATAATTTATATTTAATTTCAAATATATTGAAAATCATAATTTATATTTGAATTGTGTTTCAAATAATGTTAAAATAATTTAGATGTCTTAAATATAAAATTTCGCTAATTTAAATATTAAATTTAAATATATTAAATATTCTAATTTAATTAAAAAAACTTATTTGATAAGATTATTTTAGAATTCATACACATAAATATATTTATAATTATTAAATAGAGAAATGCCAACCTTAATCTGATAAGCATTGTATTAGTAGCTAAGGTATGGATAACAAGATTTTCGTGACATTTAACTTGTGACTTATTATATTCACAAACCACAAGTTAAGTGACTATGGTTATAGTAGTTAATATTAACTTAGTGTTTTGGCTATGGCTATACTAACATTCACTTAGTGTTCACACACCACAAGTTAAGTGACTGTGACTCCTATTGAATATTGCCCTTGTTCTCATTTTCCTGCACTGTTGTCTGAGAGGGAATGTCAATAGCTCTCCTTACTTTTCATGCAAAGTCACTATTTGTACATGGTTCATTCAACTTTCGGTTGAAGGAATGTGTGCCACTTTCATATTTTATGGATACGTGGGCAATTTGGCTGCTGTAAACCATTTATTCGTGAACCCCATTATCGCGTTTGGTTGATAGAGAGATCACGGAAGTCAATTTTGACATGTAATAAATCTCGTGGAACCAATTGATTGTTTAGAAGTCTATAATTTCCATGTTTGTACGTCTTAGTCAGATAACTTGATAACCATTTTCAATGCCCTTATTAATGGAATTATGTATATTTCTTATAAACCTCAATTTAAGATAACTTGATTACCATTTTCAGTGATCTTATTAATGGCAAAATCCTCCTTAAAAATAACCCATGAATCAAGGCGATTTGGTTGGAGATGAACCTAAGTTTTGCCACAATTGTCGCAAATCAGCTTGACCTTCCCAACATTCCAGGCAGTTCCAAACATTTGAAATCAATATAAACTCCTATTTTTTCTCAAAGAAATGCCTTAAAAACAAACCCTATAGCATATTAAAACACATTAATATTAGCTTCACCATTTTCGCTGTGGAACACAAATTCATCATGTGCAAAGACGGAGATACTCATGGGGACCAAAAACGAGAAGCTTAACAGGAAGAGTCTAACCCTTCGACGTTTTACCCAAACGTCCGTCTCCTCCGTCCCCTCCCGTCAACGGCGCCCCGACGTCTGCCTTCTCCGGCGCCCTTCTCCGGTGGTCTCACTCCTCCCCACGATGGGACGGGGTCCCACACGATATCCCGGGCTGCCAATCCTCGTCCCCGTCCGGATTCGCTCCTAAACACGCCGACGTCCCGTCCATGCATTAATGCATGCTACCAACCCAGCTCGTCCGCCCCCTCCCGCCGCTTGTGCTCTGTTCCCATCTCCCCTATCCCTGCATCCCCTCCGCTGCGAGCTTCCTATCCTGTTCATTGCAAAGCTGCTGGCATTCTGCCACGGGGGGTTCACTCAGTGAACTTGTTACATAGCATGATCATTCACATGATATTAAATAATACCCATAATTTCACTAAATATTGGAAAATGCATCCTAAAATTGTATTGTTGAACCCCCCTCCCAATATTCCTTTCCAATTAAGAAAACCCCTAGTTTCACTAGATATAGTAGGTATCCATTTTTATCAAGCCATTTTTAACACCCCCTTTATATCATATTATCAAGTTGCAACAAAAAGGAGCCCTAACACATCTTAGTATAAGCAAACAAGATGCTAAATACAATAATAGTATAATGCTAATAATGATCCCACTAGGATTGCGGGGTTGACTGATCAATTTGTAGCATTGGATAGTGGAACACCCAAAGAAATAGTACTAGGGAAGCCAAAATGCGTAAAATGCAACCTAGTCAAGAGATCAACATAACAAAGAATGTAAAATATGTATAGTCCAATTGTTAGTGCAATGCTTAGAAAATATGAGAATTGTAGATGTTTCACACCACAACCTACAAATACACCAATTTTATATCATGTAAATATGAATATAGCCATATAGAACTCACGTTTTCTATAAGCTTAATAAATTAAACTCCATAAAAATTCAAAATTGAAACCCTTTTGTGATGGACGCCCCTACCTTCCTATAAAAACAAACATCATTGATGTTTGAACCCAAATGAACATAGAAAAATTCCTTTTACTTTTCAATAACACCATATGATCATGTGCAAAGCTTGGATTTGGATCTCACAAGATCCAATGAATTTCCTCCACTTACTCTACATTTATTCTTGCAATCAAGCGAATTAACAAAATTAGTTACCTTTTCTTGGGTTGTACCTAGTTTTTTTAATATTTAAAGGATAGGGAAATATGTCCATTGTTAGGTTTCAACCATGCAATAGTTATAAAGATACATAGATGGTGAAACTTATATGATAACATTTCATGGTAATGATAACACATAGGGTATGTAAATAAGGATTTAGATTTTCACTTATGTGAATCATGTTAACTCCAATACAATATTAAGATAGATGCCTTGCATATAAGAATTGAAATTACAATTATGACTTTGCCAAATATAACTCAATCTAACAAGTATTCCTAACTAGCAATGTGAAAATATTAAAAAAGAATACAAAAAGTTGAAAGAAATAATTAGTCAAGAAACATTGATCTAACTTTTCTTGGTTCTAGTGAGCCAAGAATGATTGATCTCACTTTTCTTGGTTGTCGTGGAGCAAGGTTTAATTGAATATCAGTGCCCACCTAAACCCTAACCTAAAAAATGAAGAGTTAAATATTTTACTTGAATGCCTACAAAAATACAATACAATTGTTCAAGTTTGGAACTCTCGATTAACTACATCTCTTAACTTAAAGATGAAAAACAATATAACATCAATTCAAACCAAGCCTAAATAATCTATTAAATGAGGATTGCTCAAGGCCAATAATCCAAAGAGACTTCTATTGATATTATCATTGGTACACTATTACCATATTTATGCAAAACTTAGGATCATAAGCAATATCAAATAAAAATGGAAGGTACTTAAGGTTTAGGTGGGTATGAATTGAACCAGTGATTTGGAGGTATGAATTCATCCCATGATTTGGAGGTTATTCCTTAGCACACCCAAATAAAATAACCCCCAATATTTATATTACTATGTGAAATTAAAAACCCCCCTTGACCCCTTAATACAGGGAAATATATTTTCTAGGTTTTTAAGAGTATTCAACCCCCCAATATGAATGGACGTGATATGATATTGCATCACTAGTGAATCCCCCGTGCATTCTGCATGCTCCTTGAATTGTTCAGCAGGCCCACGGTGCTGTTCGAAAGTGCGAGGTCCATAGAGACTGACGGCGCCCTCGATATCATCACAGGTCAGCTGATCCTTACCCTTCTCCTTTCAATACTGCCTCATTATTCCAAACTCATCTCTGTGAACAAACTACGAGCTACTGATTCAAGAGGAGTTTGCTGAAGAAATGGAGAAGGTAATTTAGATTGTCTTCTCTCCCGAGTTGAAGATGATGAGTTCGGGTTTTGGTTGTGAAAGAATGGGGATCGAGGGTCATGATTAACAGGGATGAGGCCGAGTGCAAGTTTCCCCGTCGGACTTGGTACCTTTGCGAAAGGAAGTCCAATATATGTGCAGTCCCTTGGGGCGTGTTTATTGAGAAACTTTCAAATGAATAAATTAACTAAGATGTTGAAACCAACAATTCCAGTGCTATATATCCCTACTGGGAATGAAATAGTGTAAATACCTGCCCTTTGAAAATAGGATAGTCTGCTAAGTGGGTCACACTGGATCTTTGGCCTAGAATGTGATAATCCAGTTAAGTTCATTATTCGTTGGTTTTTTAGAGCAAACGTACGCAAGAGAGTAAGCTATATTTCACACTAAATTCTGATCTTATCGTATGGAATACAATAATGGAATCTTTCCAGCTTCGAAATAAACTCGAGCTGAAAAACACCTCAATTTTATAAACTAGATTTCCTTTTTCCATAGCTTCTGTCATCCCAAGATATTCTGCAGCACAGCGTACTACCACAACATTGTAGGCATTGAGTGTAACAACAATTCCATAGCAGAATTTGGCACATACACCCTTATACGCTGTTGTTGTTAGAGAAATTTTGTCTTTAATTAATATTTACACAAACCGAATGTGCTTCAATCTATCACCATAATACAACTATTATTATCTATATTTTGTGCTGTGTACTACAAACTATAATTTAGTTATACAACATTTGTAAATTTTGCCTTCAGCGGCCACTATAATTTAGTTATACAACATTTGTAAATTTTGCCGACAGCGGCCAACTTGTGGGATTTATAGAAGTCCTAATAGAAGTGAGATTCTTAAGATCAATTTTCAAACAGGAGAGAACTAATGTGTTCCATTCCAAACTCTATACAAGCCCTAATACAAGTAACTTTCTTTCTTAATACCAATTTTCAGGGCAGAGAGGAAGATTGTGTTCCATTCCAGACCCTGCAAGATCTGTCTACTGAGAATACTTATGCAAACTCGGCTCCAGTCAAGGTAATCACTTGCATGTAACCAATCTCTCTCCTTCTTCCAGAAGATCAAGAAAACTTATTGGGTGGAAGAAATTTAAATTTCCAATCTGTTTTGCAAACATTTTTTTGGGATAATATTCATATATTCCCATTGAATCAAAAATATTTTAACAGAGAAATTATCTGTCCGGTGAGAATCAAATATTCAATATTTTGACTGATGTGCATGGATTTTGTGAATATATACAATCTGGGCAATCTGTTTCTGAATGAAAGTCTTCTTGAAATTTTGATTTACAGCCAATTGATCTCTCTTAAAAAATTTGAATTGATTTTGTTTGGTTTTTAATTCACACATTGGCACTGATCTACGACTAGCTGGTTGAGCACATATGTTTGCAGTTGAAGGAGCTATCAACATGGTCAATCCACACACTCTGATGTTCACAGTTAGAGATAGATTTAAGATAGATATTTAGTATTAACAAAGGCCTATTAATAGGAAATTGGGTTTATGGTCAATTGATCGTCACATTTCATTTTCCTGACAGCTCCCCAAGAGAATTTTCCATTCTACCCTGAGCCTCGTCTGTTTTCTTTCAAACAGTTTGCTATTCTTTGATTTTGAAATGGGGAAGCTCAGCGTTCATACTCTGTGTTGGTTCCCCAAGAGACTTTGCCATTCTACCCTGAGCCTTGTCTGTTTTCCTTCAAACAGTTTGGTATTCTTTGATTTTGAAATGGGGAAGCATTATCAATCATACAAAAGTATACTTATCTAAGATCCTAACACAAAGTAGAATTCTAACTCGATATAGGAAAACATACCTGGATTATGATGTTTGTCTAACATACCCAAACAATGTCTTCTTTTTTCTCTTAGAGACCTTGTGCTAGCAACCTGCATATCTCATAAGTTAATAATGGTAGAACCAAGTTATACATACCTCGTAAGTAGAGCTTCTATGTAATCCATGACTATGGATGAGTCTTTGTCTTCATGTCACCATGGTCATATGTTCTTGATCTAGAACTTGATTTGTCTTTCTTGATGTACCCTTCATGTTAGTGGACAACATCATCCTCATACAACAACACAGTGTATTAGTACAATCATAAGTGTCATACCCCTAATCAATGAATGTATTCACATGCATTCATACTTTTACTACGGTAATAAGGCAAGTCTAAAAATTAATCAAGATTATACTAACCTCAAATGAAGACAAACATATCATAAACTTAACCATGAACAGATTTCAAAACATACATGTATCTCTTCAAGTCATACCTGTCGGGATTACTTGTAATCTTCTTATGTAAGGCCTTAGCCTCATCTCCCTCTGAAACTGGAACTTCTTCACTTATGTAGGTGTCCAATTCATTCTCTTCTAGGATTAACCCAAACCACTTTGATTTGTTGAACCTGGATCTAGAGCTGGATTAGGGTTTGTCAGAGAAACCATAAAAATTCAAACTTTGAACTTCAAACTTCTAATTGGATGAAAATATGCGCCTTACTGAGCTGATCAAGCTGGTATACTTCAATTTTTAAATCTACAAAATTTGACCCCTCAAAATTGCCTTTGAAACTTTCAGATCTTCTCGTCAAAATCCCGAACTAGGGTTTGATAATACCTAGGGTTATGCCTAGCCAAAAGGTTCTATCTTGTTCTCTAAACTTTGATTTTTCTGAGGAGCATCCAGCCTTGGTCACAGATTCCAAAAATTTCAACTTTTGCAGAAACCCTAATTTTCCACCTTTTTGATCAAGATCCCAAACTAGGGTTTGATAATGCTCGGGCTTCTACCCAACCAAAAACTTGGAACTTGGTCTCTAAATTTCGATTTTGTTGAGGAGATTAATCCTATGCTAATATCACTCCAAAATTCCACTTCTGTCAAAAGCCCTAATTTCCCGCAGCAGTGACAAGCCAAAAATGAGAATGCTCAAAATCCAATTCTATTTCACAGAAATATGTGCCTTATTGTTTCTGGTGCATCTCAGAAATTTCGGATCCACATGTCTGAAACTTTGGCCTATGGTAGCCTTACCTGTCATCTTTCCAACCCCATAGGTATTACCTCAAATGGATTCTCTGAGAGAGAGAGATATGCCAAATGTCGCAACATGACCTGTTTATGGGATTAAACAGTATAGCGAACTTGTACGGAGTTCCATGTGTCACTGTTTCAACTTCGGCCTCTGAAACCTGGACTTGTGAAACTATAGTTCGTGGTCTTCCTGTCACTTTTTACAGAATTCCATTTGGAGCTTCCTAGCCCAAGATATGACCTTTTTTCCTAGGTCACCTATTTAGGACTGCATTTTGGAAGAGGCAGAAACCCTAACTTGTACAGATCACATCTCATACAGTGCAACGAATATGAGGCTTTCCTTCAGATACAAGGTACATGGACATTTCATCTTCGACCTGTAGAAGTTTCAGATCCTGAACCTTCTCCAAAACTGAGTTATAGCGAAAGTGCCACGATGACTAGTTTTTACTATACCAAGCCCTAGCCTCCAAATTGTCACAAGTGTAACAAGTGTCATAAATGCCATACCATGCCTTCCTTCAGGCTAGCTTTGATACCATGTTAGTTTTTCAGCATTTAATTCAATCTGATCTAGGATCTTAACTGAAAGAACAACATGTACAACATATCAAACATAAGAGACAAGAGACACAAAGCATTTCACCGAGGAAAACCAAGAAGGTGAAAAACCCCGCAACTTCCTCAAAGATAGAATAAGCACCAATACAAAGATCACCAAGATGAATCCCCAAAAGATAAATGTCTGCAGCAGCTACTCCTCCTCTACTTGTGCGCACTCCTCCTTTCTCTCACTAATGTGAAGTGAGTGAATGTGTGAAATGAGAGAGTCACACTCTCTATTTATACGTTTACTTTCACTTGACCTTTACTCAACTAGGTCGGCCCAAACTTAACCACTTAACATAATGTTGACTGGGCCAACCCCATTAGGGTGGTCTAATAACCTTTTAACCCACACAACTCATACAAGGCCAACCCCACCAAGGTGTTCTAATAACCCATCAAATATAAGTTGCGACACTTACAATAATACTTGCGACACTTGCAAATACAAATGACGACACTTCCAATCTGAGGAATAATACATCTTCGTTAGGGATACAAATAAAGTACAAGTGTAATACATACAATATATAAGTGAATATCTTCCGAAGTTACAAATACATCAACACCTTCACCTCGCAAATGCAATCCGATGTGGGTGAACCATGAAACATTGCAACCTTTATAGGGGACAAAATTGCCCTAGATTTTAC
The DNA here is from genome assembly GCA_027924585.1 of Larix kaempferi. Taxonomy (NCBI): domain Eukaryota; kingdom Viridiplantae; phylum Streptophyta; class Pinopsida; order Pinales; family Pinaceae; genus Larix; species Larix kaempferi. The sequence goes on from BSBM01000092.1 coordinate 13,291,044, forward strand.
CTCGACTACTGGAAGTCGAGGGCTCAAAGAAGGTATCAACATAAAATTGACTAAAACACTAGGTGAATTCAATCATATGCCTTAGAAAGTACAAGGAAAATGGAGGGAGAAATAACCCATGGGAGCCTCCATTACTGAAAATCGGGGGCAAATGAATGATTTCATTGGAATTTCTCTAGAAATCAGGGGCGAAAGATAGATTGGAGGGAGATTTTGCTAGGGAGAAAATATATTTTTTCATTTTCTTCATTAATATATAGGAGGCTATTCATTTTGGATTTTTTTTTTCTAATAAATATTGGGGGAATATATTTTGGCTGAAAAATATACTTTCCATATAAGAAAATACCCCATTGAATTTTTGTAACGCATTTAATTTAGCCCATGGGCTAAATTTAGCCCCTAAAATTATAAAAGATTTTTGGCATATGTATATGTTTATGGCTAGGCATTTCTTTTTGTTTTTTGTATTTCGAACAATGGTTCTTATCCTCTCTTGCATCTGATGCCCCAGACCTTCTATGAGGGGGAATGCAAGGTGTCAATGTATGTGATTTTTGTATTTCTTCTGTCGTGGGTGCAGGAGCAGTTTCTAGATTTCTCTCGCTTGAGAAGTGAGATTTCGTAACCACTTCTTTTGTCGTAGGTGTCGTAGCAATTTCTTTCTTTCCCTTACTTGAGAAGTGAGATGTCGTAACCGTTTCTTTTGTCGTAGGTGTCATAGCAGTTTTTTTTTTTTAACTTCAAAATTCGGGGATTGTAACCACTTCTTCTTCTTCCTCTTAGATATTTCTTCTTTTATTTGTAATAGTACTTTTTGATTTCTGCATACATTTCCTTTTCTTCAAGCTAGCTTATTTTTATGTCTTCGACTTCAATTTTTTCATCTCTTTTCTGTTTTTGGAACAAGCTAAGAATGATCTTATTAAAAGAGGGAAACATGGTGATTTCAACATGTTATTATCAAAACATCTAAGAAAATTTGAATTCTTTTAATAAATTTATAATAACAATAATTATTATTATTAATTAATAATAATATTATTATTAATTATTATTAATAATAATAATAATATAGTTTTTTTATATGGCTTTTTTCAAAATTAGATATAATAGTTATTATTATTTTGCAATAATAATGTTATTATAATTTTTTTTTAAATTTTATAATAATAATATTATTATTATAAAATTTGTTGAAATGGGTGTAAACTAGGGTTTTAAACCCTAGGAGAAAGGGTGGGAGCAAGAGTTGGAACTGAATGGAGGATGGGCAAGGTGCTTGAGGTGGCTCGGTATGGGCTGAGAGGGAGTCGAGGAGATGGCTGGGGGATGGAATGGCAGCGTTTAGCTATGCGTAAATATGAAGGGAGATTGCAGGCGGAGGGTGGAGGTGGGAAGGAGTACGCAAGAGTGGTGGTTGCTGAGTGGCGGTAGGTTGTAGGCTGAGGGTGGAAGTGGGAAGGAGGGAGGAGGGAGACGGAGTGGCAGATGCAGATGGCGGAGGGCACGGTCACGATGGGAGTGAGGATCCGAGCGTAGAGTGGAGGGTGCGTAGAGAGGTGCGAGGAAAGGAGCAGTGGGAGCGGCGCGCAGGTGGGAGCAAGTGATCGTGTGAGGAAGCAGGAGCGAAGGTGAGGGCGTTGGGACGTGAGGGCATTGGGAGGTGGAGGGAGTGACAATGGAAAGGGAGGATGGGAGCTATAGAGGGCGCAGAATGGAGGAGTGTTTTGGTGGTTGCGGTGGAGAGGGGGCAAAGTCAAAGATGGAGAAGTGCAGCGGGTGGAGAGTGAGCGTAGCGAGGGAATGGAGAAGCATTGTAGAGAATATATATATATATATATATATATATATATGCTTAAGAACAAATGGACATGTCTTTTAAGTAAGAGACGTCATATACCATTTAACTAATTAAGTCAATAATAAATACTAAATCAAGTTATATTAGTAATATACTTCTAGGTATATTATAGGATCCATATTAGGTTTACTCTGAAATCGTCCTTTTTTTTTGGAGTAAAATGCTTTGTCCAAAATCGTAGATGAAGTAGTGCAGATTTGAAGAAATAAGGACAATTCTCAAAAACTGTCTCTATCCTCTTTATTAGTGAATATTGTTGTGAATAATCCTTTGTAACTAAGCTTAAGGTTGACTTGTCTTTTTGGGTTAATCCACTTTGAGTTAATCCACTAGGGTAAATGCTTTCGTTAATGACTAGATACACATGAATTTCCCTATGATGAGATGGTCCTTCATAAATTGAATGCAATCTCACTCTAGAGGGGGCAACCTCATATTTAGTGTTAATCATTGCTTTGTTTTAAGTTTGTCTCGTATTTTTCATTAGGGGATTGCATCTCTTTAATATGTTTTCTTGTCTCACTTTCCATGGACATGGCATATTCTAAATCCTCTAGCACCTGTTCTATGAGGCACAGCCCTTTGCTTCTCCTAGAAACTTCCAATTTCTATTACATCTGCAGATGTTTTGGACACTACTTCTCTGAAGTTTTGTGACGGACCATGACAGTACATACCTATAATTGGATCACCCTTAACCAGAGATCAAATTTGAAGGATGGGATCATATTTCAATTAGAAGGGCTATTACTGGTTTAACCTTTCTATATTGACAAGCTAAAATAAATAATGTTGTTCATTTGATAAGGAAAGAAAAATCCATTTTATCAAAACCAAAATAATGCATATCATAGTATAATGGTTATCCTTATATTGAAAAAAGAATAATGTTAAACTATGTTATCATTTTTTAAGACTTTACCCACATATATCTAAAACTTGATGAAGCAATCATTAAAAGTTTAAATATATGCACATTTTCTATTTTTGAAATATAATTTTTAAAGAGGTTAAATGTATTTATAGTGGTTTGAGCAAAACCAAGTTTTTTTTTCTCTTTTAGGGATCAATACAAGAGAACGACATTCTTTAATCAAAACAACTACCACATAAATATCAAAACACCATGGTATTTGCTTCTTGAATCTTTCAAATACATATCTAATGCTTTAAATATATAATTTATGTTTGAATCAAACAATGATGCGTCTAATCTAAACAATAAAAAGCAAAAACATTAGTAAAATTCTATAGAACAATTTTCACTCGAAAACTTCTAGAGGTTTACATGAACAACTTTAGGAAGTCTTTGTAGTCTAAGTATCTAGTAACAACAACCACAATATGGTTCGATAAATATACCCTAAAATATTTCACAATTGGAAGCTAAACTAGATATTCATCTCATTTTATGGGATGTAGTGAAGATACTCTAGTTTGTGCTCAAGTTATTCATCAAAAGTTATAGTTGTTGAAAACTATGAAACCATATTGTGGAAAATATCATTTCTTATTGTAACTACATGATTAATTGCCACAATCTAGATTAGATTCATAATTTTCATGGAAACTAGGGTGGAATGGCACAAATGCAAAATCAACTTCCTACTTTATCAAACACAATATCCCTAAAATATTATTTCAATAACTACTTGCAACAAGTTACTAATATAATACACCAAGAGAAATTCTTGCAAAAACAATCATCCAAAAAACATTGAATTGAAGAAAACATTTTTCTTCAACAACAACTTCTAAGGAAATCATCTTTAGCGTGTTTTACTATTAATGTAATGTTCATTGCTTTGAATATGATATTCAAAATAAAGATTAGTAGTCACAAGTGTAACAATCTATAATATATGTAACAATCTATAATATCTATAGAAAGCTAAGATAAAATGGTTGTGAAAAAAACCAATAGCATTAACAATAATTTTTAATCATGTTTAATAATAGTTTTTAATCATTTGCATAGGAAAAAATTTAATACCCTTATATAAAAGGCTAAAAAGGTTTTAAAGGGCAATGAAGGCATCAAATTTCATCCCTACAGTCAACCTCCCCCTCCATTGCAAAAGGGGAGAAGCTTTAGACGTGGAGATCGTTCAACCATTGGAATTAATACAGCTAACCCTTGGTCAGGATTTTCAATCCAATTGTTTGAATTGCATATCGTGGCGAGTTTGAATTGCCTGGAAGACAAGTGCAATAAATTTTCAAAATGACTCATTAGCATTTGCAGAGAACAAAATAATGGAGACGCCTAATGCAAAATGGAAGTACTCGTACGAGAAATCACATGGAGATTTATTGTACAAATGCTCTGGTACGGGAGATTACACGGAGATTTTTCTGTATAAATGTAAGAAACAATTTCACACTGGCAATAAACGTCTTTTCCCTTTAAATCAAAAGTCTCAACAAATATTCAGGGGAGCTTAGTTTAAAGGTTTTATTAATGGGGGTTTTACTATATACTCTTTCTTTCATTATTGAAAAACTTCTTATTCTTAAGAAATGAATCCATCCTTCTCAAAAAAAAACTAAAATTCATTTATTAAAAATAAAAAGACAAGCCAATAATGAGGATTCTCATTTTGAATTCGTATGTACTTTTACCTTTTTGCATGGTTGGATGATATTAGAGAGGTTACTTTCTCGATTCTTAAAGGCTGCATGATATTAGAGAGGTTACTTTCTCGATTCTTAAAGGCTGCATGATATGTTAATAATGCTGGGATGGTATAGTTGTAAATAATGATTGTTAATAATGGGAATGGTCTATGTGTGAAAAAAGGTCTATATATAAATTTATACATATGTGATTTTTTAATGGTTAAAAAAAAATTAGATAGAAAGACAAAAAATTAATTATTAATATAATCTTTATATTAAAAAATAAAAATATCTACAATTTTTTTAATAATTATAAATATATTTATGTGTATGAATTTTAAAATAATCTTAAATTTAAAATTTTATCAAATAGATTTTTGATGATGTTTTCGAAGATATGGAAATGTATGTCATCCTTTGCACAAGCATTATGTATTTAATAATGTTGAGAGATATATTTACTTTTTCAATTTTGCAAGCCTTATATATTTTTGAATTTCGTAGCATTTCATAAAATGTTTAATAATGTTGTGATTGCAAGTTTTTTAAATCTTTTTAATTAAAGAGTTGTAAAATGTACATTTAATTTATCATTCTTAAAAAATGATTTTTTTAATAAAAAGTGTCTATTTCATTAAATTTATATAAAATTTACATTTTAGATTTTCACTATTAATTTAATTTAAATATGTTAAATGTGAGATTTCATTAATTTAAATTTTTAATTTCAAATATATTGAAAATCATAATTTATATTTAATTTCAAATATATTGAAAATCATAATTTATATTTGAATTGTGTTTCAAATCATGTTAAAATAATTTAGATATCTTAAATATAAAATTTCACTAATTTAAATATTAAATTTCAATATATTAAATATTCTAATTTAATTAAAAAAACTTATTTGATAAAAATTTTAATTTAAGATTATTTTAGAATTCATACACATAAATATATTTATAATTATTAAATAGAGAACTGCCAACCTTACTTTGATAAACATTGTATTAGTAGCTAAGGCATGGATAACAAGATTTTCGTGACATTTAACTTGTGACTTATTATATTCACAAACCACAAGTTAAGTGACTGTGACTCCTACTGAATATTGCCCTTGTTCTCATTTTCCCGCACTGTTGCCTGAGAGGGAATGTCAATAGCTCTCCTTACTTTTCATGCAAAGTCACTATTTGTACATGGTTCATTCAACTTTCGGTTGAAGGGATGTGTGCCACTTTCATATTTTATGGATACGTGGGCAATTTGGATGTTGTAAACCATTTATTCATGAACCCCATTATCGCGTTTGGTTGATAGAGAGATCACGGAAGTCAATTTTGACATGTAATAAATCTCGTGGAACCAATTGATTGTTTAGAAGTCTATAATTTCCATGTTTGTACATCTTAGTCAGATAACTTGATAACCATTTTCAATGCCCTTATTAATGGAATTATGTATATTTCTTATAAACCTCAATTTAAGATAACTTGATTACCATTTTCAGTGATCTTATTAATGGCAAAATCCTCCCTAAAAATAACCCATGAATCAGGGCGATTTGGTTGAAGATGAACCTAAGTTTTGCCACAATTGTCGCAAATCAGCTTGACCTTCCCAACATTCCAGGCAGTTCCAAACATTTGAAATCAATATAAACTCCTACGTTTCTCCTACATTTCATAACAATGAAAGCCTAATTTTCTCATACATGTCGAATTTACTTTCATTCGTAAGGATGAAAGCCTTTGCTTCTACCACAAAATAATACGGGATTCTGATAGGTTACGAATCATATATTTACTTCGGAGATTAAAGAGATTAAAGAAGATCATTGCATTTTACACCTACCAACATTTCACATCCATTGTAAACATTTCGTGTCCAACGGGAGCTTCATAGTTTTTTTTGCTACATAGGATGGGCCATCTACTAAGAATTGCTATGGTGCAAAAGTTGCACCATGTTAGAAGACGAAATTGAGGAATCACTTTCTTCTGAGTTTGAACATTGTTAATAGAGATTGGATCGTGATCTCCATGCAGTCGCTCATCATAATTGAATATTTGATTTTGCGAGCACCCATACCAATAGTCTGTTTCTGCAGGTTTCCAACTTTCCCCTAATCTCCAACCATAGCTAATCATGTTAAGACAATATTGCAGTGAATAAAAAAAATAAAGCAAAGATTAATACCCCGTGTATGCCAAAGTCCAAACTACACCCTAAATTTGTTGTTACTAACTTATAATAGTTTATACTTAAATATATATTAAATGTATATCTTTAAATTTAATAACATTGAATATATTAAATTTTAAATATTAATTTTAAATTTAATATAAAGAATGTGACATCTCCTTAATAGAATGTGACAGAAAGAATGTGACTTATTATTCATATGACATCTCCTTTCATATGACTTATTATTATTCAATAGGGATCTATTCATAAACACTGTTATGAACATTACTTGGAAATAAAATCTCTTGTTCAAAAACTTAATCTTTCCAAGAATAGTATCCCAATATACTGAATAGTAATTTGCATTTTTCTATTTTATGTTGATGGGACTGGGGCTGAGAAATTGTGTTTAATACGTTTTTTTGAATGAAAATAAAGATTGTGTTTCATATGTTTTTTTGAAGGTAACATATTTTCAATGCCCAAGCAACAATGGCTTGGCACACACATTGTTGAATGTAGTTGCATATTATATATTCGACATTGCACTGTCCAAACTGGGAATCCGATTTTTAAATTTTTCAGTCTTGTTTGTACCTATATTCTTTAAAGAGCTTTCAGTTTTTTGAAAATCACTCCAACTTTGCAATCCACTTACTACATATAGTCATTGTATGGTCACTTACTGCACTAAAGACATTGGCAAGGCTGACTTGCAGATTGTGACTTGCATAATACTTTGTATCTTCATAAAGTATTATATCTTCATAATACTTTGTAGATTAAGCATAAGGCCAACCTCTATGTGCTCATAAAACCAAGCACAAGTATGTACTCAAAATGGAATAAGTGTTGTAAAACTAACCTCTAATATCTCATGTTGCACCTATCATAAGATTCACACAATCTACCTATAGGTATTTAGTGGAGTTCATTCAAGCTGGTTTTCCGGTTTCCTAGAGTATTACTCTTATGAGTGAACACTTTGTAAGTAGTGTTGACCTGTGGCATGTGACATTTATAATCAGACTAAAGGATTACAAATGATGTCGCAATAGCATCACTCATAACATTTGTTCATCTTAAAATTAATTTATAATCAAATTCAAATTGTATGAAACATAAAGTTGAATGGTGTATAATTGTAAGCACATTACTATTAAACCAATATATATGTTAGAAATCTCTAATAAATTCAACACATAATAAAATAAAACAACAAATTGATTATACAAATGAACACAATACATACACTTGTAGTGAAAACCCTTAACAAGGAAAACCACTATTGGTTGTTTTGTTTTTTAGTTATTTATTGGGGTTATGCAAAGGGAATTCAAACAATTGATCAATGCATTCATGTAGCAAATCAATATCTTGAGCTTTTTGAAAAAAATGCCATTATTCAAACAAGAGTTTGGAGTTTATTTTGTGTTTGGCTTGAGTATGGTTGAAAAATTGCTTTATGTTTTCTTTTTATTTATGGATTATTTAAATGTTTGCATATATGTAAACACATGGACACAGTGTCAATTATTTCATGTTTATATTATGCAGTAATTATATTTAGGGTCTATAGTCCTTCAAGGTTTTGCATATTGAAGAGGCATATTGCCTTCCAAATTAATATGTGAGAAACCTTTGTTCCATAGAGCATTTTAACCCCTGTTTTGTCTTCATTTGAAATATACCATAATCCCATTATATGTTTCTTCTTTTAATCTTTATCATTTTCCTCTTGTACCCTTGTCATGTTCTTAGATAATTACCTTTCACCGAAAATTCCTTTGGTTGCGAGTTCATACTAGCAATTTTCAAATCACCATCTTCACTTGAATTATTGCTAGAATCTCAAAGCAATGCTAGACTAACAATGTTGTATGCATGTATTTAATATGGCACTACCACTCCAGCCATAAAAGTAATTAGAAATAACAATGAGAAAATTGTATAGTAGGAATGCTCAAAATAACATAAATAAATGACAAAGCAAAAAAAATAGGGGTGCACACCCACGTAGGTTGCACCTACATTTTTTAATAGGATTGAGGAAAATGTCTCCAATGAAGCTATTATAATCATTGTTTTCATTGATATCATTGCAGAATTATTTTTTCAAATTGCTTATATATTCCAGATATAGTAGTCATCTATAGTGTTGAGATTACTACTACAGAGATTGTAAGAAAAATAATTGTAGTTGGCTCACTGTGTTCATGAACTTAACACACTGTGTTGAGTGCCTATGTCTTTGTAATCTGAAATTGTTAAAAACTTTGCTCTTTTCCTACCAGTATCCTTCGATGCCTGTGCCTATGTTTTTGTTCCTTCTAACTTTCCTCTTTACCTACCGACGTTCATTTTTGCCCCTAAGGGACAAATGCTAGTTTATCCTTTCCTTTTCACATGGGGCTCATATGCCCTCTAGGCACGGGTATTTTGTCAATTAAGGGACTCGGGTTATTAACTTCTGTTATTTGTCTATCAATTCATTGTTATTTTTTGTTTTTTATTTTCTTTATTGACTATTCTTGTGGGCAATTGGGATTGGGATATCTTGGCAGTATGGTTCATAGTAACATAATGAGTACGAATACGGATACATTAGCTATGGAAAACATCCAATACTGATAAAATATGGAAGTAGTCTTCTTATATGAATAATATTTTTATTGAAATATGCATAGATATATCATAAATGTACATTTAAAATCATTGATTTATTTCTGGACATGTTATTTACAATCAAAATTACTATTTAAAAACAAAAATATAAAATCTCAATGTAGTGGGAATAGAAAGTGTGACAAATAACAACTAGTTAGTAATAATTAATTTTATAAGACAGTATGAAATTGAATGTTATTTACATTCTACTATGCTCTTGTTTAGTTAAGTAGTTTCTATTTTATGAAATTTATTTAATTTAGTTTGGACCATATATGTGCTTAGAGCGACTGCAATTACATATACTGTTTTATATTATATTTTTTTAATAATTACATATACTGTTTTATATTATATTTTTTTAATAAATAGTATAGAAATTGGAAAATGCAAATTAAACCTTATTTAAGGTGAAAGAAACGAAACTAGTGACAAAGGCATTGATAATTAACCATTAATCATTTTAAATTTAAATGACGGAAAATGATTGGCAGTCACGGTAGACCTGGTAGAACTTACAACATTCACTAAATAGATTTTAATTGATTACACGACTTACAAACTACACAAAAGACAAATTACACGACTTTACGAAAACCGGCGTGTCTACGCCTCGCATCGTGCAGTGAAACCCGTTCGGCGTGTCTCATTCTCGCATCGTGCATCGTGCAGTGAAACCCGTTCGGCGTGTCTCATTCTCGCATCGTGCAGTGAAACCCGTTGGATGAAGGGATTCAGCAATCGAGTTAAGCTAAACGGCGCGTTTCTTGACTGTATGATGCTTCTCCGAATCGATCTGTGACCACCCTGCTGCTACTGATCATCGTTATCCTGCTTCGGCTTAATTACAAGAATCTTTGAAACTACAGATAACGGAGACGAGACTGAAATACGGTTATCTGCGTTTTATGATTTTAGTGAAAACAGAATTATGTGAAACTCCTGCATCTCTCACAGAAATTTGCATTGACATTGCTGAACATGAATTGGAAATTTATACAGACAGAAGTGGAAAAACCATAAATTGAAACCTACTTACATAAACTTCTTAAAAGAAAGAGCCCTTCGTGAGCATCGTAAATGTGACAGAAGTGGAGGTCTGCTCTGTGGCAAATGAATCGTATCGCAGGAAGAAGTGCGCCAGAAAAAGGCGACTAAAAGTGCCAACGACGTCCTTCCCTGGACACTGCTTGTTGTCTGCGGACGGTTCTTCCGTTTCACGGCCGTTGGACCACAGGAGGTGCTTCAGCATCTTCTCCCCTTCCTCGCCCGTGAACCGCCGCGGAACGAACTCCTCTGCCCTATCGAACAGTCTGGGATCCCGAGTTGCAAACGGCTGGTAACCGCACAGCATCTCGCCCTTTTTCACCGCATAACACCCGTCATGCGATTCGACGATGAAATCTTCCTTAGCTTTCCCATACTGCAGTGGCACAGGTGGCTCTATCCTCAGCACTTCGTACGCAGTCGACCGGACCAGAGCCATGCTCTCCAAAGCCCTGCCGTTGAGTCCCCCGTGTGCTTCAACGGCTCCGCGGACCTCTTCGGCCAGATCTCTGTGCAGTTCGCCTCCTGCGGCTGCAATATATTTGACCATATTGGTTAAAAAAACGCGCAGTCCACCGAAGGCATTGAAGGCAATGTAAAACAGAAGATTATTGCAGGCCTCTTCTCTGTTCAGTCCGAATTGATTTTCGGCCACATCCAGCGCAGAAGCCGCATTCGTCCACATAAAACTGTATAGTTTGTGGTAGTACTTGGAGACAAGGAAGAATGGGACTGGAACTAAATGGATGGTAAGCTCATCCAAGAATTTCGGAAGAAGTCCCGAGCTTATGGTAGGAGAGACCACGGCAGCCAGCCACTTGATGATACAGGAAGGACCATCGGTTCCGAGGCTGGCTGGGCCAGGAACTACCGGGTCAGCGCCGGCAATAGTCCGGCAAAGAAAATTACACATCAATTGATCCATCGGATCAGTGAAAGATGCCCTCCCGCTTGTCGCCATTTCATTCTCGACGACCACACTGAGATCGTCGAACGCCTTGGCAAACTCTGGAAAATAGCTCTCTCGGTTTCTCCTAAGTAACTCAAAGCACCAGCTCTTTAGCGTGTGATGTTCTTCGAAAGACGGGTCCTTAAAAATGGTAGCCCTATACCCTCCGGTGAATTTCAGGCTGGGCATGTAAGTGCCCGACACATAATTCTTATCCACCTTACTCAAATCGTAGAGCACGGGGAAGCTCTTCCCATCGAGGAGTATTATGACTCGATTGTAGGAGAAGAAAGGCGGACCAGGCGGCATATTCACTCTGAAGATTGTGCTCTTATATTTCTCCACACGACGCTTGAAGAATTTATCGATCCCTCTGAAGTATTCGAATCGATCCAAAATGGGTCCAACAAAGGGAAGGCCGTAAGTTCCAGGGATCTCCATTACTGGTGCGGCCGCACTTGCTGCTTTCATCGTCTTGCCTATATATAAACCTACCGAAATATGGGAAATCAAACAACAGGAAAACAAAAGACCCTTCGCCAACCTAATGTATTGCGCTCCGCTGTGAGGTAGCGACAATTTAACATGGAGAGTACTTGGAAACTTGAAAAACGTGCATTATTAAATAGTTTCAGCCAGCTGTTTTCCAATGGGCTCTGCCCCTATTTTCGGAGGCGACAAATTTTCAAATCTAGGTTTCAATCTGAAAACTATTTCTACGACTGGTTCACACGTTTTTTAAATTTCCAAGATGGTTAAATATATTTTACTCGATTTTATATAAATTGAAAAATACTTTTACCACTCGTATTTTTATTTTTCAACTACCAACTTCTCGCTTATGATTTGTATATATGAATAAAACTATTCACTAGATTTTATATAAATTGAAAAGTATTTTTTGGACACGTTTTTTTAATTTTTCAACATGATCAGCTTCTCTTTTATGTTTATGTATATAAATAAAACTATTCACTCGATTTTATTCAAATTGGATAGCATTTTTATGACACGTTTTTTAAATTTCCAAGATGGTTAAATATATAGATAACCATTTACTCGATTTTATATAAATTGAAAAGTATTTTTAAGGTTCGTTTTTCAATTTTTACATGTGGTCTCTCTTATTATATTATATTTAGTAGATTTTATATAAATTGAAATAAAATTAAAACGTTTATAGAAATAAAATTAATTTAAGGATTTTATAATTATGTCATAGACTTTTATGTATTAAAATTTGGGATGGATTACTATCTAAAATTCGTAACCAATTTAACTAAGAGAAAGAGACTCATGATAATAGATAAAAAAACAACACTTAAACTCTAGGTTACGTTTTGGGTCTATTTAAATATTTTTTTTCACACATAAAAATAGCTTACTATTAATACCGCGAAATAGTAAATAGGAACAATACATCGGGTCAATCATACCATCAAGGTATAAGAAATAAAACATACGGGCGTTGACACACCGATGTTTTGACGTGGTTTAAACCCTCTTGAGGGAAACACTCCACGGCCCCGGCCAAATAGCTTCTACGGGACAATTTATTATGCAAAGAAAGAAAGTTACAAATGAGCTTCTCATAATCGATCAACTAAACAATGACCCTCCATGCTCTTTAAATAGAGATCATGGACCAATCGGGTGTTAAGCCACGGATCAAGGTTAGGTTTGATCTAAGAGAAGTTGAGCCGTCGGATCACTCTATGTCGGAAACATATCGTGACCGTCGGATTAAGTATTTACCAATGCATACTAATGCATACTAAAGAAACACACTATCTCTAATGGATATATTACACAAGTTGATCTTAACTAACTCCTAAGTGTCTAAATATCCTAACATCCCCCCTTAAGAACAACTTGGGATAGGATTGAAGGATTTACAAAAGTGACAGTATTAGGAGAAGGAAGGAGGTATTAGAGCCTATCCCCCCTTAATGACAACTTCCTGAACTCCTAACATAGATCGAAGTTTAGAAAACTTTGCTTCTGTAAGAGACTTGGTGAAGATGTCTGCAACTTGATCATCTGTAGGGCAAAAGAGCACTTCAAGAACCCGATCATGAACAAGATTTCTGATGAAGTGCATATGTAGCTCAATGTGTTTGTTGCGTTGATATAGAACTGGATCTTTAGCAAGCTTGATGGCACTTTGATTGTCGCACCAAAGTGGAGTAGGCTGCTGCTGCTCGAATCCAAACTCTGAAAGGATCTGTCGAAGCCATAAAGCTTCCTGACTGGCATTAACTGCTGCTCGATATTCTGTCTCTGCTGAAGAAAGAGCAAGAGCTTGTTGTTTCTTACAAGACCAAGTAATGGGTCCAGATCCCAGACTGAAAACATAACCTGCAGTAGACTTTCGATCATCAGGATCGCCGACCCAATCTGAATCAGTGAAACCAACCAACAAAGGTTTCCCCCCTGTACTGTAATGAATCCCAAACTGAACTGTACCTCGAATATATCGAAGTATTCTTTTAGCTGCTTTCCAGTGACTTTCATGAGGTGTCTGCATATAACGGGCAACTCGACCAACGGCAAAGGAAAGGTCAGGATGGGAATGAGTCAAGTATAAGAGACTACCAACAAGCTGACGATACAAGGTGGCATCGACTTCAGGTGAAGTACAAGTGGCAGAAAGTTTGACTCCAGACTGGAAGGGAGAAGGGGCTGGTGTACAATCTTCCATGTGAAAGCGACGAAGAAGGTCACAAGCATACTTAGACTAAGAAAGAAAGATTCCTTCTTTGGTTTGCAGGACTTAGAGACCAAGAAAATAATGCAAATGTCCTAAGTCTGACATTTCAAAATTTTGTTTAAGACTGGATTTCACATAGGTTATAAGCTTAGGGTCACTACCAGTAAGAATAAGGTCATCAACATATAGAACAAGTATGATGAGATGGTTTCCTACTTTCTTGGTATAGACATTGGGGTTAGAATGGCATCTAGAAAAACCAGTGTCAAGGAGAAAGTTATCCATTTTGGCATACCAAGCTCTAGGAGCTTGCTTAATGCCATATAAGGATTTCTTAAGGTGGCAGACAAGGCTAGAGTTATTCTGAACATAGCCAGGAGGTTGTTCCATGTAAATTTCCTCCTGTAAATCACCATGTAAGAAGGCAGACTTGACATCCATTTGATGGACTTCCCAGTTGTGTAAGGCTGCAAGGGAAAGAACAAGGCGGATGGAGTTCATTTTTGCGACGGGAGCAAAGGTTTCATTGTACTCAATCCCTTCAACTTGGGAAAAACCTTTGGCAACTAACCTTGCCGTAAGTCTTTCAACACTTCCATCTGATGCATACTTAGTTCTGTAAACCCATTTACATCTGACAAGTTTTCTTCCTTTTGGAAGAGGTACAAGATCCCAAGTATCGTTCGCCATTAAGGAACGATATTCTTCATCCATGTCTGCATCCCAATCTGGATTCCCTGAAGCTTTTGCAAAAGTTTCTGGATCATGATTCTCGAAAACTTGAGCCAAAAGAGAAGAGGCTCGCTGAAACTAAGAAAGTGTTCGACGTTGATCTCTAGGATCACCGATAAGATCACCAACTGCTTCACATGTTGAACAGACCCATCGAGGAAGCACTTGTGCTGGTGCAACTGGAGGAACATGAGCAGGCGGAGGTGGATTTTCATCCTCACTGTCATCATCAGAAACTGGAGTTGGAAACCTGTCAAGGAAGTTGGAAGAAGAAGAAGGAGGCACAAACGCCGAATCAGGCTCGCAGGCCAAAGATGGCACAATCGCCGAGTTAGGCTCGCAGGCCAAGAGATTTTCATCAAATTTAACATCTCTTCTAATGATTATAGCATGAGAATGTGGTTGAAGAAGTCTATAACCTTTTACATCTTCAGAATATCCAACAAATATGCACTTTTCACTTTTAGGCTGCAATGCTTTCCATTTTTCCTCCGGAATGTGAGCCCATGCTTCACTACCAAACACACGAAAGTGGCTTACATCAGGTTTAATTTTACTCCATGCTTCTTCCGGTGTTATACCTTGTAATGCTTTTGTGGGGGTGGGATTAACTATGTAATTTGCACAATTTATGGCTTCAACCCAAAATTGAAGACTTAGTCCCTTAGATTGGATCATACAATTAGCCATTTCTTTTAAAGTGCGGTTCTTCCACTTAGCTACACCATTTTGTTGTGGTGTATATGGAACAGTGTGCTGTTGTTGGATGCCTTGTTCAGTGCAGAAAGTAGTGAACTGTTTGTTAACATATTCTCCTCCATTGTCAGATCTTAACTTAATAATTTGATGACCAGATTGTTTTTCAACAAGGGCCTTGTAGGCCAAGAACATGTTAAATACTTCGCTCTTAAGTTTTAGGAAATAAACCCAAGTGCGTCTGGTGTAATCATTAATGAAAGTTAAGAAATATTTGAAACCAAAAAAGGAAGCAGATGGAAGAGGACCACACAAGTCACTATGCACAAGCTCCAAGGGAACCGAGGCGTGCCAAGAGGCACATTTGTCAAAACTGTCTCGATGATGTTTTCCGAGTACACAACCGGAACAAACACCATCTCTGCAAGATACCATCGAAAGACCTGTCACCATATTTTCTTTACATAGTTGTTGCAATGAGCGATAATTTAAGTGACCAAATCGCTCATGCCAAAGTTTGCTCAAGTTATCACTATGAGCAACAAAAACTGAAGGGAAAGGTGATGACCCAAAGTTGTTAAACTTGTACAACCTGGTAATATCATCAACAATTTCGGTAGCTAAGACCTGTTGAGGATCTTTAAAATCCTTGATTACAACTTGGTGAGGTGTAAAGGTCACAGTTTTACCTTCACCAGAATGAGTGATTTGATAGACTGATAACAAATTGCAGGAAATTCTTGGAACACATAGTACATCACTAAAATGACCATTATCTACTGGAACTGTTCCAGCTCCTACAACACTTAGAGATCTATCATCACCAAAAAATATTTGTTTGGTGTTACATTCATGCATAGTAGAAAAGATGGCTTGATCCTTAGCCATATGATAAGATTCTCCAGAATCAATGAGCCATTCATTTGAAGTAGAAGAAGAAGATGCATTATAAGAATAACCAGAAGCACAAAGTGCATGTCCATGAGAGGCAGATTCTGAATGCGAATCTAGGCTGATGTGGTGCTTCTTCATTGCTGCTTCCAAGGCTGCCATCTTCTTGAAACACTTAGATTCATCATGATTATCTTTCCCGCAATAGTTGCAATGACGCTTAGTCTTCTTGCCTTTTGGCTTGGATCCTTTGTCATTTTTTAAAGAAGGAGCTGACTGAGAGGGTTTTGGACCCTTGTTTGACTTATTATTGCGAAAATTTTGTTTCTTGGGAGGCTTGGACTTTTCTTTCTGTTGGGACAATAAGGCTTTCCCAGGTGTATCTGCATTGTTGATTATTCCAAGATGAATGAGTTTATCTTGTTCTCTAATCAAGGAATCACAAAAGGATTCAAGACTAAGCTCTTGATAGCTAGCTGCATTCAAGGATGCTTTCATGGAGTAAAATGTAGATACAAAAACAGAATATGCAGGTCCAAGTTTGGAAAGAATATGATAAATGCATTGTTTGTCTTCCCTTTCAATCATACATTCTGCACATAATAGTTTAAGAGTTTTGTACTTAGATAAATAATCTTGAATGCATGAAAAGTCACTTGGATTTAAAGAAATCAACTCATTTTCGAGTTGGTGACCTCGAATTTCATTGTGTTTACCAAACACAGATTCCAACTTGTCCCAAGCAGCATTATGTTCATCAATTCCAGATATGTGGAATCGCAAATCAGTAGAGATTGACATCCCAATCAATCCACGAGCTTCATCACATCTATTTTCCCATTTTATTTTCTTATCATCATCAGTGGGTTCTTTTTCTTTCCCTGTTGTAATTCTGAAAAGTCCCCTACTTCGTAGAACATCCTCCATACGAGATTTCCATGAGAAATAGTTGGAACTGTTAAGTAGAATATCACAAAGAGCGGCCATATTTGTAAATTAATGGCTGTAAAAGTTGAAACCAATAGTATGGATGTGAAGATCTCGAAAAAATAGGTGGTTTCAAAAAAAACGGCACTGAAAACGGACTCTGTATGATGAAGTTATGCTTGAACAAAGAAACTGTTGAAGATGTCCCCAATAGTGACGTGGCAGCTAGAGAATGTCCAGCAAAAAAGAATCCCCCTCTTCCCAAGATAAACTTTTTGACAATCACTTTTCAAGAAAGTTGCTTTAAGTGAATCACTTTTGTAAAATAAGTGATTTCACTTTTACAATGATATTACTTTTAAATAGTGCAACAATAAAAAAACTTAAGTGACTTATTTGTATTTTTATTGTTTTTATTATTTAAGTGAGATGCACTTTTACAATAAAGTAACTTGAAATTAGAAATTGCATGCACTTTTTCTTTTAAAAGTAACTTCCTAAGACTTGAACTCAAGACCTATTAAGGAATAAAACAACTTTGAACCAAGTGAGCTAGATTAAAAGGTATGTAAAATATGGGAATAAGGAAGGGGGCTTTTTTTTTTTTTACTCTTCTTGCTCGGTTTGCGTGCTTGCCC
Organism: Larix kaempferi; assembly: GCA_027924585.1. Classification (NCBI taxonomy): domain Eukaryota; kingdom Viridiplantae; phylum Streptophyta; class Pinopsida; order Pinales; family Pinaceae; genus Larix; species Larix kaempferi. The sequence continues at coordinate 13,308,972 of BSBM01000092.1, forward strand.
TTTTTCCTGCAAAACAAACCACAAATCGAAACAAAAAAACTTTTTCACACTTGTGGAGTTAAATCTTGTTAGCTTGCCCAAAAATTCTACATTTTCTCTCTGTTTTTGATTTGCCGAGATCGCGCAAGGTGCACGGCAAAGAGCATACGCAGCCGAGAAAAACCCTTTCCCTTTCTGTTTCTGATTTGCCAAGATCGCTCAAGGTGCACGGCAAAGAGCATACGCAGATGGGAAAGCAACAATCCGAACCAAAAAAATCAAACAGTAAAAAAAAAATGAAATATGAGATTTTTTTATTTTCAAAAAACGAAATAAAAAAATGCGTCACTGTAACATTATACCTTCAGATCTGATGAAATACGCGTTCATGGAGCAACCGAGAACCGTTTTCGATCAAACGAAAACTATTTCCCAATGGAAATGATGCTCCGGACGCAATGGAACACCTCCCACAGCCCAGAAATGCACAGAAATACCAGAACTAGAAACCCTTTTGAGTTTCGGCAACAGCAGTTCAAGATCTAGATCATAACCGGAAGCGGCACTTCATAAAAGCTCTGATACCATGTTCGGGTACACAGGGTACTACCAAAGGACCGAACACCAAGAGAAACCACTTCACACAAACAGATCACAGATCAACACACCGATGTTTTGACGTGGTTTAAACCCTCTTGAGGGAAACACTCCACGGCCCCGGCCAAATAGCTTCTACGGGACAATTTATTATGTAAAGAAAGAAAGTTACAAATGAGCTTCTCATAATCGATCAACTAAAAAATGACCCTCCATGCTCTTTAAATAGAGATCATGGACCAATCGGATGTTAAGCCACGGATCAAGGTTAGGTTTGATCTAAGAGAAGTTGAGCCGTCGGATCACTCTATGTCGGAAACATATCGTGACCGTCGGATTAAGTATTTACAAATGCATACTAATGCATACTAAATAAACACACTATCCCTAACGGATATATTACACAAGTTGATCTTAACTAACTCCTAAGTGTCTAAATATCCTAACAGGCGCATGAGCCCCAAATATCATCACATCCTACAGGATCCATACCAATATCCAACCAAATGTCTGATAGTATGCCACCATATAACAAACATATAACCGACATCGTCATAACCAAATGCTAACAGACCTCTAAGAGGAAAAGTATCCCACTGCCATGACATAAATACATAAATAAGTCCAAAAAAGTCCAAAACAGCCATAGGCCTGGACGCTAGTATCAAAACATAAATATAGCCGCATAAATCAACCGGATACAAAAATCCAACAAGAAATTGGAGAAAGAAACTATGTACCTGCACAAATATATAGCCTTAAAAACAACATGTAAGAAAATATATATATCAAAAGAGTCCAATATGACCAAACCAAAAGAGTCAGCTCCAAAGCAGGTCAATCAAGCCCCGAGAGGAAAGAAGGTCCCCATGCCACTCCTCCCATAGAATAATGCCAGCCGGTGATTTCAGTGCCCTCTTGGAGAGGATATCAGCCTCCATATTCATCTCACGGAAGACATGGACAAAGTGGATATACTGGAACTCCCCGATGAGTATCCGAACAACAGTCAACCACTTTGAGAGGTTCAACACATTGAGAGGGGAAGACCCCAATTCCCACGAGATAATGGATGAGGAGTCACCCATAACAACAAGTGTGGAAACCTGAATGTGACGAGCGAAATATAAAAGGAGCCAAAGTGCACATAATTCGCTGCGTGTATTCGTTCCAGAACCCAGATTTAAATGGATCCGATAGGTAACGAAGCAGTTTGTATGGAGTACCACATCCGCCCCACAAACACCATGCCTCCCAGCCGCGACCCCATCAAAATACCCGCAAGGATACCATAAAACCGGGGGGGCATTACGGTACCCAATATGCTTAACAGAAGAGACAATCCTACCTCCCTGTAAGTCTGGACCAGTGTTATTCTCCATAAAACTAGCAATGATACGACCACTTAAACAGTGCATGCTTATGGCAGTTCCTTCGAATAGAAGGCAGTTCCGAGCCCTCCATAGCTCCCATAACATATAGCAGGGGAGTTCAAGCCATGGTGTAGCTCGTGAGTCGCTGAGCCACAAACCCATACAGTCTAGCAATGTGGATGAGTGCCAAATAGCATTTATGCCCATAGAGATGGCAATATGCACCCAAAGCTCCCTCACAAATGAGCAAGAAGAGAAGAGATGGTCCACCGTCTCCAGGTATGAACAGCAAAAAGGACACCGGCCAGAACCATGGAAGCCCCATTGACAGAGGTTATCCCAGGTAAGAATCCTACTTCCCATAGCCAACCATATAAAACATCTAATCCTCGGAGGAAGGGCGAGCTTCCAAATCACAGAATGCCACCAAACCCCCTTCAATTGACAATCTGCAAATAATGAATCATAAGCCAGTTTTGAAGTAACCATACCACGAGCAACATCCCAAGACCATACCAGCCTGTCCGGGGAGTCACGCAGATGAATATTTGTTTGATAGAGATTCTTTGTGAATTCAGACCATTCCGTACCCATCTCCCCATGTAAGCCCAGTTGACGAGCAGAGATCCATCTCCCACGATTGTAAGCCGCAGCATGTGACAGGTTAAAGAACCCCCGAGCGTGAAGATGAGTAAGGAGTGCAGGTCAGAAAGAATACGAGTGTGAGGCCCCCACAACAGGGTCTAAACCAAGCCTGATCTCCCGGCCATTGCCAAGAATCCACGCGAGCCACTTTGCTACCACAGAATATGATCTAAAACCAAGAGGCCACGAGACCAAAGACGAAGCGAATTGAGAGGTGATCTTGCTTCCTCTTCGTAGGGTTTTCATTCCACGTAGAGTGTGTGTGCACTGCGAGTGCGTTTTTAGGGTTTAGGCCTATAGGACTTGACAATTTCAACAAATATTTTATGCCTGGCATCGGTGAGAGTTAGAGGTATGCCTGGCATCGGTTTCAACAAAAAATTAATAGTTTTATTATTTTTCAAGATGTATGTAAATGTTGTGATGTATGTCTTCTTGTTGTAGTTTGAGTCCATTTAATCTCTGGTATTGGTATATAGGTATTTAATTTGAAAATTGATATACACTCATCATTTTGGTTCCCAATTCATTTTATTTGAAGAAAGTTTAGATTATTAACTTTTCTTCGATTATTAACTTTACTTTTCTTGCTGTAGTTTGAGTCCATTTAATCTCTGGTATTGGTATATAGGTATTTAATTTGAAAATTGATATACATTCATAATTTTGGTTACCAATTCATTTTATTTGAAGAAAGTTGAGATTATTAACTTTTGGTTTTGATGACATTTTATATTTCAAATTTATGATAGTTTTCTTTGCTTCTTTCGGTTGCACGGTGAAAGAGAAGATAATCACATATATTTTCTGGGTGGAGTTGTGGGTATTTTTTCCATGGTTGGTTACTTTTTCTATTATCCCTATGCTAAACGGGAGGGATATTATTGCAATGACTTTTTAGATTTAAAATTTATGATATCCTTCTTTATTTATTTTGGTTGCAAGTAGAAGAGAAAATAATCATATATATTTTCAAAGTTATGTCAAATATATGCCTATTTGGGCACATTTGTTATACTAAAAATAAATCACTAACACTAAATTAAGAGGGATATTATTGCCCAAAAGAAGCCAATAACATTGAGTCATTGTTATATTTGCATTTTAATAATTTTAATAAATTTAAAAATAGTGGCAAAGAATCATTTTAAATTTTCATTTATTCATAATTTCGAGTTTTGTACTATTCAATAAATTTGATTTTTTTTGCTATTTGACAGATTTTAGTTTAAGGTGAATTTATAAGGGACTAATTATTCTAGATAGAACTAAAGTTTATGTTGTATACCAATTTTTTGTATATTCTACATTGATGATTCAAATATGTTGTATACCATTTTTTTGTAATTCAATACTGTATTTAATTTCTTACTAATGAGTGTAATTATATAATTTGATTGTTTAAAGTGATAGTATTTTAATTAGCAACTGAATTCTTTTCTCTATATAGGTGATGAAAAGAGATGTCATGGAAATACCTGCAAATGGGATGATGCATGTAAACATGAGCTCCTTTAAAGACACTTTAGTTGCCACATAAATATGATAAAACATAGAACCTATGACTTCAAGAGGCAATTAGAGGTACTGACATAAAATGTGCGCTTGTATGCAAAGGAAACACACGCACGTGGACTGATAGAAGAAGAAAAAGCTTTGCAAACTCAACATTGAACTGGATCAAAAAAAAGGAAATCAACAAAGAAACCTTTGAAAACCTCACAGAAAACCAGAAAGCTGTAAAAATTGAAGAAAAACTAAAAAGATCCCCAGAGCAGAAACGAACAGGTGGTCCCCAGAAGAGTTGTCAGTTCTGTTGTTAGGGAAAATACCTTATAGAAGGGAATAGATGCTACCAATGTACATGGGGCTAACAGATAGATACATAAGGTTTCACATTCATTAATGTGAGATTAGGGTTTAGGAAAGAGTACCTTATTTATGGCGGTTGATCCTAGCTTTCCTCCCAATCTCCATAGCAATATACCTGCAAAACGTACAGACCTTCCTCAAAACGATTTGACTATAAACATATAATGATATTGACAAACAATACAACATTAATTATGATCAAAATTCAATAGAATTAACACTCTAGTGGGACGGGAAGAGTATCTTGATCTTTATTGTCAAAGAAATGTAGCAAAATACAACTGATATACCTGATCTTGCTCCAAGCACTTCTGCAACCATGTTCTGGGCTCCTACTCCTCTCTTGACTTGAAATTCCTTCAGCATAACTGTAGCTTTCTCTCCATTCCCATCTTCCTCATGAATTCCCCTTGTATTTATGGCCAAGGCAGGAAGTTAGATTCGTGAGGCAGTTGAATTGGGAAGTTGGGGGAGTTACAATACCAAACTCAACTTATCCCAATTTGTATTCTTAATCTATTTTTCAATTTCATCTTAATATACCCGCGAGTATGACACTAGGAAACAAGCGCATGGTGCGCGGCTAGTTCTCTTAGCAACTCACGCATACAACTTTTAAGTGATGTGCGCGGGTTGTCAATATTGGAACCTGTGCATGACCCGCTAGATGTCAGCTATTAGAGTCATGTCTTTCTAATGAAATATGCATAAAAAATAAGGTTTTCAACTGAAGATGTGGAATCTCAACACTAAGTCATCTAAGGTTAATCTAGCTCTTCCATCCATAGTGTCATTTTGTGTGATCGGCAGGGCAATGTGATCACGAACGGAGAAGTGCTAATTTGACCTATAACAAATATGTATTTAGAAAGTGACTTTATAAAGTTAAGTTGACTTGTACTTTATAGAGTCTAATTGTAATTTTGATTGTTTTGGGGTTAAGTGACTTTTCGAGATAAAAGTTATTTTTATATAGTTCCATGACTTAAGTGACTTAAGTAATGTGAATTTGAGACTAAATCATAGCCATGAATATTGTGGGCCAATATTTGATCTTGATCGTAGAAGACAAAAAGTTAGGGAAAAGTGAAAAATAAAAAGAGTTTGAGTGAGACTCATTGGCACACATTCCAAGAGAGAGTTTTGGAGAGAAGTGTGAGAGGCACATGAGTATGTGAATGTGTTAGATGCACATTGAATGAGGAAAGAGGAAGAGATATGAGCAGGATATTTGGAGTAGCAGGAGAGAAACATTTTCCTGGGATGGCACAAATCCCGAGAGAGAAAGGAGGCACAAAAATCAAGAATAAATTTGCTGCATAGAAAATGAAGAAGTTGTACCATACATGAGGATGTATTGTATGGAATTTAGCATATAAATCAAGGGCTTTTGTTTGGAACAAAAATTGAGGCTTCTGTTGGAGAGACTATACTGTTGGAAAGAGGCATATAAATAGAGGTAGATTGTTAAGTTTAGCCTAATTTTACAAGCAAGATCACTGAAAGAAACACAATCACAAGATAGACAAAGATTTGCCTTGGGAAACCCTCATGGGGTAGAAAGCCTAGCAAAGCTGATAATCAACCAATACAAGATGTAGTCCCCAAACAAGAGCTCCTTCTCCTCCTATGCAGATCTCTCTCTCTCTCCTATGCGCCAATCACAAGTGAGTGAATGAATGAGATAAATGAGGAACACACCTCCTCTATTTATACTCAACTCCTAACTGACTTTTCACCCTAACAGGGTCGACTTCTCCTAGGAGAGTCTAATAACCCCTAAACAACTAACTCAGGGCTGACCCCACAAGGGAGATCTAATAACCCTAGTTACCACAGTCTCTCGGAGGAATAACATCTCTAGATATACAATAGGGTCTCTACGGAGGAATGAAACATCTCTGGAATAATAAAGTACAAATATAATATTCTTAGAAGTTACAATATTTCAACAGTCCCCCTTAATGAGAAGGATATTATAACAACATCTACAGGAGCAAGGAGTCATCAAATACATGATACATCTATAAATCATTGGAATATTTCTTCATACATCATCAGTAACTCAACCAGTTACTGGAATACCTTAAAGATCTTCAATATTGGAACATCAACATCTTCAGTACTGAGTCTTCATCTTCTGCAACATCCGAACAGCTACAACACTATCATCATTTGGATCTTCTCGATCGACAGCATCATCTGGATCATCTTGATCAACAATATCATCATCTAGATCATCTCGATCGACGACATCATCTGGATCATCTCGATCAACAGTATCGTCATCTGGATCATCTCGATCGACAGCATCATCTGGATCATCTCGATCGACAGCATCATCTGGATCATCTCGATCAACAGTATCGTCATCTGGATCATCTTGATCAGTAGTAGCAGCATACTCTGCAAAACACACAATTCAATTACAGGATAATTAATCCCTCTCAATTTTAGACACCTCTCATGTCTATGGATGATGCAATCCAGATCTACTTTACAGGATGATCAATCCTGATCCTTTTAAGACAAGTCTCATGTCTAAGGACGATGCAATCCTTGATCCATTTAAGACAAGTCTCATGTCTAGGGACGATGCAGTCCGTGATCTGTTTAAGACAAGTCTCACGTCTAGGGACGATGCAGTCCGTGATCCGTTTAAGACAAGTCTCATGTCTAGGGACGATGCAGTCCGTGATCCGTTTAAGACAAGTCTCATGTCTAGGGACGATGCAGTTCGTGATCCGTTTAAGACAAGTCTCATGTCTAGGGACGATGCAGTCCGTGATCCGTTTAAGTCAAGTCTCATGTCTAGGTACGATGCAGTCCGTGATCCGTTTAAGACAAGTCTCATGTCTAGGGACGATGCAGTCCGTGATCCGTTTAAGACAAGTCTCATGTCTAGGGACGATGCAGTCCTATCACGTACATTTTGAACCAAATGTTCAGGGACGATGCAGTCCTATCACGTACATTTTGAACCAAATGTTTAGGGACGATGTAGTCCTATCATGTACATTTTGAACCAAATGCTTAGGGACAATGCAGTCCTATCACATACATTTTGAACCAAATGTTCAGGGACGATGCAACCTTATCACGTCCACTAGGGACCACTTTCTCGGAGACATATGTCTACGTATCTCTTTTAGGACATGTGTCCAAGGATGATACAATCCACTCATCAACTTAAACCAAGTATAAGGACCACTCATCGACCTCATCGTCGGTATCATCAATACAGGTATCCACATCATCGACCTTACCATCGATGCAGGCAATCTCATCATCAGCGACCACATCACTCCCCCTTTCGAGGAGGGTCCTTCTGAACTACACCAAGCTTGTCTCGAAAATACTCAAAATTTACTCGAGACAGAGGTTTGGTCAATATATCAACAACTTGTTCGTCAGGGCTTACATACTCGAGCTTGATAACTCCTTTCTGCACCATATCCCGTATATAGAAATATCGGATCTCTATGTGCTTTGACTTATCATGGAACACTGGATTCTCTGTCATCTTGATACAACTCTGGTTGTCACACAGGATCATAGTGGGGTCCATCTCTAATCAAACAATCTTGATAACAACTTCTGAAGCCATATCGCTTCACAACTAGCAGAGCAAGCAGCTATATATTCTGCTTCATCTGTGCTGAGAGCCACACTAGATTGCTTCCTGCTAAACCATGAGATCATGGCAGATCCCAGACAATAACATCCACCCGATGTTCTCTTCCTGTCTAATACACTTCCTTCCCAATCAACATCTGTGTAGCCATACAATCTGATGTAATGATTTCCCAGATAACATAGACCAAAATCTATCGTACCCTTTAGGTACCTCATCACATGCTTTGCAGCTATCAGATGAACTCATCTAGGTTCCACTAGATACTGACTCAAGGTGTTCACCGCAAAGCATATATCTGGCCTAGTATTTGTCAGATACATTAATGACCCAATAATTTGTCTGTACAGAGTCACATCCACTAACTCTGAAGAGTCATCGGCCAACAGCTTCAAGTTGGAATCCATGGGAGTGGTCATGGATTTACATTCCAACATATCAAATCTTTTCAAGATTTCCACAACACACTTTCCCTGGTTGAGAAAGATTCCTTCTGGGCCTTGCCATACTTCCAGACCTAGGAAGTAATGCATCAATCCGAGATATTTCATCTCAAACTCTGAAGAGAGCTTCTTCTTGCACTCGACAATCTGTTTCTGATTTCCAGTTAGAAATAGATCATCCACATATAGCAACAATATGACAGGTTCATCATCCATAACTTTGAGATAAAGATTAGGATCATCTTTACTCTTGGTAAAGCCCAAGCTTATCAAGAAACTGTCAATTCTTCCATACCAACCTCTGGGAGCTTGTTTCAATCCATATAAAGCCTTTTTCAGTTTGCATACGTGGGTTCTTCTATTTTCAACCTCAAATCCGTGTGGTTGTTCTATGTATACTTCCTCCTCAATCACACCATTCAGGAAGGCTGTCTTCACATCCATCTAGTGTAATTCCCACTTCATCATGGATGCAAGTGCCATGATGGTTCTAATGGAATTGTACCTTGCAACTTGTGCAAATGTCTCTTCATAGTCAATTCCCTCTTTCTGAGAGAATCCTCTGGCCACAAACCTTGCGTTATAATTTTCAATGTTGCCATCCACAACATGCTTTATCTTGTATATCCATTTTGAGGATACCACACTCTTGTCCTTTGGTTTGGGAACTATATCCCAAACATCTTCTTCATTATTGACTAGTATTCCTCAGTCATTGCCTCTACCCACTCTTTCTTATGAGATGATTCTTCATAACTAGTGGGTTCTTGATCTACAAGATCACACATCAAAGCCATATAGCTGGAGAATGACTTTGGTTTCTTGCTCACTCTGGTGGAGCCTTCAGGAGCTCCATACTTTTCTGCTCCTAGTATAATGTCTCTTGCCCATGATGGCTTTCTCTTTCTTGATATGTTTAAGGTAGGGGGTTCCTGTGGTTCTATTATGTCATGGTCTTCATGTGTTACATCTTCAGAAGTGGGTACAACCTCTGTAATTCTGGAAGGTGCATCTTCCTCATATACGTCTTCATACTGGCACTTTCTAGATCTCTTGAGAGCTGCCTCTTCATCAAATGTCAACCAATACAAGATGTAGTCCCCAAACAAGAGCTCCTTCTCCTCCTATGCAGATCTCTCTCTCTCCTATGTCCCAATCACAAGTGAGTGAATGAATGAGATAAATGAGGAACACACCTCCTCTATTTATACTCAACTCCTAACTGACTTTTCACCCTAACAGGGCCGACTTCTCCTAGGAGAGTCTAATACCCCCTAAACAACTAACTCAGGGCCGAACCCACAAGGGAGATCTAATAACCCTAGTTACCATAGTTTCTCAGAGGAATAAACATCTCCGGATATACAATAGGGTCTCTACGGAGGAATGAAACATCTCCGAAATAATAAAGTACAAATATAATATTCTTAGAAGTTACAATATTTCAACATAGATTTTTGTAAGTGTTTTCTTGTTATTTGGTGACCGTATAACAGGCCGTAGAGTGACTGTACGGATTATACTTGGTGCTATGATTTTTTTGAGTGTAGTGGCACTATTTTCAAGGAATATTTTGTGCATTTAATGCTAAGAATATCTACTATAACTTTTCATAATTTTATATGTTCATTAATGAAATATTTCCTCATTCTAAATGGTTTTCCCCTTTGGGGTTTCTCTAGGGTCATTTGACCAAATTTCTAAGCATTAAAATGTGTGAAATGTGTCTGATGTCCACTGTTTATTTCTGCTACAATTTCCATATTTTATTAGTTGATGTATTGCTACTCATTAATTACAGTAGAATGTGTTTAATTTTAATGCATGACTATTGAAGTTATAGTGGAGGTTGAAATCAGAGTTAGCTAAGTGTTTGACATAAGTACTAGCTGAGTTTGTTAGTTGTCTGTTTCTGTTAGTACATCACATAGATTTTTTGACAAGAAATCTTTTCACTTTCATGTGCACGTGATGTGCACAGGATAAGTAAAATAACTTAGTTGGCAATCAGATCACACCGCATCAATGTGATGGGATGGCTACGTAGTACTATTCAATGCCATAATGTTTTTAATTATTCAAATTCAAAATTATTTGCCTCAGACCCTATTTCAAAAATTTTGATATGTGAAGGATTCATTCGTGGGCAAGGGGATAAACGAGTTCTCCAATGGGAGAAACTAGGTGTCACAAAACCAAATATGTCGAGTAAGTATTTTAGTGTCTTTTCAAAAAAAATTCACAATGACTACTTAATTTACAAGCTATATTCATAAGCAATTCATGGATAGTTTATTTCATCATCCACTTAATTATTCATAGGTCCATACCTCCTTCTGGTTTTATCCTAACATTAATATAGGTAAGCAGAATACACACCAAATATACTTATTGTATACAAGTCCATGCATTAACACAAGGCAGGTTCTCGCAGGGAAACTCCATGACATAACATGAAAACTTATAATGGGATTCATTTATATTAACGACCAAAGGTACACCATCCTTGCATCAACCCATGACGATTAGTTATTCATAAACAGGATATTCATAACACTTATTTTAATAATTCCGACAAACCTTACTTACTTATGCAAAAGGTATTTGGTCAACAAATTTCCATGAATTCACTTACCACTTTTAAATAACATCTATGATTCTTCATGAAATACTTACTCTATTGATATAGAAATAACTTTGCATATCAAAAGGAACTTAAAGGTAGATGCATCTAATTTACAACAACAAAACACATAAGAAGAGAACAATATACGTGGTTCACCCAAATCTATGGGCTACGTCCAAAAAGAATGTCGCAACATATATTATTTATCAAAATAGAGGTTACATCTTGCAAACTCCGTTGCAATTTTCCACTTTATCAATGCCACTCCCATAGAGAGTATTTTCAGGATCTTCAATGCTACTTCAAAACTATTACAGAGAATTTATTCTCTAGTAACTTAACAGAAATAAAATCTATATAAACAATTGAGTCAAGGATTTTATATCACAAAAATACCTAGCATAACACGGAAATTGGATGAGAGATAAATTTTAGCATTACTACAAGTTTTATAATAAATAAAGCTAACTAATAATACTCGCTCTCCTGAAATGAAATTTCGATACTTGTCACGCCAAAGGGGCAGATTTTCGATACCTTACAAAAAGAAACAATAAAATAAGCACACGGAGATTTCCTAGAACTCTATCCAACTTACGGGCAGAGTATAATATATATAACATACATTCAACTGGGAACTATACTAGCAATGGTGGAGAAAAGAAAATTCGTTGTATATAAAAAAAATAGGGATCTATCGTTTCAATGGAAGCAACTCTATGACCGAGTTCTATAGGGTTCGCGATCTTCATTACAGTGTAAAGGTATTAATAAGGTCAATCTTACGTGCTAATCCTTTCCCTGAGATCTACATTAAGATTCCAACATTAATACAACAAAATTCTCCACAGGGCAGTCTTCTACACTTTCGTTCTCCTGATATCTACAATTACGGTGCAACATATATATATAGCACAACTCTCTACAAGGCGAGTTTTCATGCTTTAACTAAGATCTACCTTAAATACGTAAGGCATTCATGATGCAAAGAAAAACACAGATCCTCCAGAGGTCAAAACGCATTCTCGAGGTAGAGAAATAAACAGAGTTAAGAATTATAAGAATTCAGGCATCTCTAGAAATAAAAATACCTTCTTTAAGAAGAGAAATAATAGAGGTAAGAGTTATAAGAATTCGGGCATCTCCAGAAATCAAAATACCTTCTTTAAGCAGAGAAATAACAGAGGTAAGAGTTATAAGAACTTGGGCATCTCCAGAAATCAAAACACATAACCAGCATATAAATCATTACCTATGTATAAACCACCAATAACAATTGTGACCTCCCACGGGAGTATGATTTCTAGAATATAATATATCAATGCAATTAAGATTCCAGCCAGGCAATTAACATATCAAATTGAAATACGATTCCAACCAGGCAATATTAATTTGTAATACGTTTTCAACCAAGAAATTAACATACCGAATTGAAATACGATTCCAACTAGGCAATATTAATCTGTAATACGATTTCAACAATAACAAATGTAAAATATAAGGAAAAGATACCCCTGATCTCTATCCCCATAGAGACCCATTGATACTAGGCATAAAAATGATTATGCAGGGATCGTTGTTTTAACACATGCAGAAAATAAAATACAAACTATATATATCAAAGATTTGGAATCGAGCCTCTCGGTCGTCCTCTCCCATACTCTCCGTGGAAACACAATACAATAAATATATGTCAAAGGTCTGAGATCACACAACAACAATGCATCATATAAACAAAATGGTATACACTCTCGGGATCGGGATTTGTAGTTCGTCCCATCCCATTTGGCATCACAACAAATAACGTAACATATAAAACCAATAAGAGAGGAGTTTTACAGGGATCGGCTCTACAGAGTCGTCCCTCTTCACAATGAATATTTCCCTTGCGCAGAGAGGAAAGGTACTGGCTTAAGAGTCACAGCCAAACCAATTTCGATTCCCCTTCTCTCGTAGAGGTGCTCCATATCTTCATGCGTGGCTTACCTAAATACCACTCCTTTCCCTTGGAGAGTCCGCCAAAATTTATGAGGGGGATCCCTCTTTGCGTTCCATATCCTGTGCCGAGCTTCCATCCGATCGTGGGGCAAATGGCAGATCATGGATTAAACCTTGTAGCTGGCAGTAAAGAGGATCTCTCATGTTTTATGATTAAAACAAATGGTAGTGGTGAGTTACTTCCCAAATGACAGTGGAGACAACTTCCTTAAGTTTCTCGGCCTCCCCCTACTAAGGAGACAACCTCTTTAAGTTTCTCAACCAGGATTTCTAGTTCCTAAGTTACATATATAAATATATATGCATTATTCTTAGTAGTTTTATGTTTTAGTTTATTATATATATATATATATATATATATATATATGCATTATTCTTAGTAGTTTTATGTTTTAGTTTATCTTTTATATATATATATATATATCATATATATTAATATAGATACATCACATGTTTTCTCTAGTTAACTCTTTGTTTCTAGTTAACTCTATGTTTAACTTTCATATATATATATAGATAGATAGATAGATAGATAGATAGATAGATAGATATAGATATAGATATCTCCATATATAGATATATCATTGTTTATAGGAATAAATTTCTTTCCTAGGAAAAATAGTAATTGCTATATTGTCGGACTCTCAAATTCGGACTCACGTGAATTTAAAACGACACTTAAGGATTTAATCTAAGGAAAGTAAATAGCTACTTCCCTTCAAGTGCCTATGGTCCCAGGGTGACATTCCACATCCATACTCAAAAACCTTATGGCTAGCCAGTCGACCTCTTTCTCCCTTACTGGATTCAGTTTCCATTATTTTAGTTGCGTCACTGTCCTTAGTCTCCAAAGTTTACAATTTACAACTTAGGAAATTTAAACCATAAAACTTACAAGGTTTTACTGGTGGGGCCTTGGCCTTGATCTCCTCACCAGAAACTAGTACAATAATCAACTACATTTACAAAATAATAGGGCAGAAAGGAGGGATATTACATCCTCTTCTCCTTAAGAATAACACCATCCTCGGTGTTCATGCCTTTTCAACCGTTTGTCTCCTACTCTTGAGTCATCTTTTTCTTGCTTCGTCATCTTTGTTTTGGTCATCTCCAAACTTTCATGATTCTCGCAAGCTGTTATCGCTCATGACCTGTATTTTATGCAACAAAACTGAGTCTCCCAAAAAATTTGTTCAGTAAAACATATTATAAATTTCATATTCCAACTCAAAATATAAACAATGAGTCCTTTCTGTAACACAACATTTGCAACTCATGGAACATCTTCTAGCCTTCATTTGTGTTTTTATCATCATAAGAATACATAATACAAGATTACCTTTCAATATAACTCAAAAGGATTCATAAGTAATTCAGGTTTACTTATCTTATTGGAGGACGTCTTTTACCTCCAATACTTGGACGCTTTAACTAGTCCTCAACTTGAGGTAGACATCTCTTTCATTCACAAGATAGCATCATCTTTTTCACATAATTTCAAGCAGTAAAATTTTAAAATTCATCATTCATCATTTCCCATGAGGGAACTTTGCCTATTCAAGTATTCATAATATTCACACATTAAGACATCTAATTACTTGGTGAATCGTAAATATGTGTTTTATTGTTACATCATGAAGATGAAAATCACTTGTTGATCATCAAACTCTCCCATGAGTTCATAACTTCAGCAACCCTCTGCTGAACACAGAACTCTCCCTCGAGTTCTGTCACCAATTTTTCATGTGGACTTACGGGCTAATGTTTTGAGAGTACTCCTCTTCTGATTGCTAGTCAAAAGTTTTCCTTCTAAAAAACATCAAACAACGTCCTGTCTTCGAGATGTTAAATTTTGTGCCTAGGTCTTTGCCATTGATGTCACAAACTCTTTCACAATTCCCCTCAAGCCTCCTCGATTGAGTCCAGGAATTCCTTTTCCACTCAGCCTCCTGCTTGAGTCCAGGAAAAATTTCTTTAGCAAAGTAGAGATGGATCAATTTTTCCCACTTGGTTTTTTTGTTCCATCCAGGGGAAAAGTTCTTTTCCCCTCAATCCCTCTCGCTTCAGTCTAGGAAATAAATTCTTTTTCCCCTCAAGCCTTCTTGCTTGAGTCTAGAATTTTTTTTAATTAATAACGATCATTTATTATTTCTTGCAACCTTTTTAATTACAATATGCAACATAATATCATCAAATAGGTTCATCTATTTACTTATCACATTCCATGAGTTTTAATGATTTCTACATCAATAATATAAATTCTACCATCAATCATGGTTCGTACAATCCTGTAATGCACACTATAATAAGATGTAAAATAAATCATCACTCACTCTTGAGCGATTTAGATCAACTATTTATACAAGTGGATTTATAATCAACATTCCACTTTGATCATGACATCAATCACAATCATGGTAAAATCCTGCAATGTTAGTACATCACATAAATAACATAATCCACCATTAATCCATGGTTCATAAAATCTTGAAATCCAACAACTATAATAAGATGTAAAAAGTAAATCGTCACTCACTCTTTTAACTCAACTATTTAAACCAGTGAATTAACATTCCATTTTGATTGGTAATATTCATGGCACAATCTTGCAATGTTAGTACATAATCATCATATGACATCCATTCACTTATTATATTCAAATATTAATAACACCTAACCATCTTTTACTCATCTATCCTCGGATAGCTATCAGTGAAGAAAAACATTTCTTCTTTATACAAGGTTCATGAGTAGTAAGCTAGATAGGTATAAACTCAAGTTGCTATGTACTTCCATTAGACTATTAGTGTCATCAAATGAAACAATATAACTTAACAGTAGAACATTTATACCTTGAGTCGAAAGTCCTTTTAACCAAGCAACGCATGCTACGAAAAACACAGGTGTTAGAAACTTTATAAGAAATCAATAATGAAAAGTATTCATCTAGGTGACTATATATATATATCAAACCCACTTCTTTCGCATGAATTTTTTTAACTCTGGTACCACACACATGTAACACCCAAAATGTTCAAACAGTCAATCCTGTTAACTTTAATTATCATGATAGGATGTATTACGACTAAATACATCAGTTTTTGTTGCTCATAAGGATACATGCTTTCCTAAAGTGTTAATCATTTAACTTCATTCACCTTTTTAATGAACATAATCATGGAAGGACATATCTTTGGAAACTTTACATATTTTTCCCAATCATCTGATTTTCAGTGATAGACACTTCATTTTTTTTATCACATACTACATGGAATACACTAGTATCTTAATAAGTATCATTATGTTAGGTTACCCATTCTAATAGTAACCTTCTAACATTTAATTTATAACTTACTCAATTAGGCTTTAATTCCAAACTTTCCTTTAAATTAGATTCAGAGTCTAAATATATATATTTAATCAGTAAATACCTTCTAGAATTATAACCCCATTAAAGCCATCTAAAAGAGTGTTATAATATTCCATATTATATTATGAGAATAATCTTTACTAAAAGTAACTTCTACTCTTCTTGAACTTCCTATTAGTACTTCAATAAGTTATAACTTGATGACAGTATCTCTACCAATATACATATGGGTGGGTCCCCTAAGAAAATGTACGCCTATCTAACTATAGCCATTAAGTTCTCCTAGATGATAGTATATTTTATTTTTCATAAACTTATGATCCTTCGTCTAGGTACCCTAGTCTATCAATATTCTAAAACAATATTTACACTTCTTGCGAAATATACTTACTTGTAACTTACAGACGACTTATTGGTTACCTCTTGCCGAATTCTGAAAATGAATTCGTTTTGTTGCGCCTCATGGGTAGAGTCCCTTAATTATTTCAACCAACTTATATTATTTTCCTCATGTTGAGCCCGATATAGGCCCGAGTGTTGTAACTTGCGCTCTGATACCATATGTCACAAACCCAAATATGTCGAGTAAGTATTATAGTGGCTTTTCAAAAAAAATTCACAATGACTACTTAATTTACAAGCTATATTCGTAAACAATTCATGGATAGTTTATTTCATCATCCACTTAATTATCCATAGGTCCATACCTCCTTCTGGTTTGATCCTAACATTAATATAGGTAAGAAGAATACACACCGAATATATTTATTGTATACAAATCCATGCATTAACACAAGGCAGTTTCTCGCAGGGAAACTCCACGACATAACAGGAAAACTTGTAATGGGATTCATTTATATTAACGACCAAAGGTCCGCCATCCTTGCATCAACCCATGACGATTAGTTATTCATAAACAGGATATTCATAACACTTATTTTAATCATTCCTACAAACCTTACTTACTTATGCAAAAGGTCTTTAGTCAACAGGATTAGTCTTTTGGTCGGTATGCGTGGGAGTGGGATCATTATATTAATTCTTTAAATTGTGCAGGGTGCAGTCTTAGTAATGTTAAAGATGCTCTCATCTAGCAAGGCAATCCTGTTGTGGGTAAGGTTACTGCCAAATCTTCTTATGATAATTTAATTATGGACATGTGTTATTTTCCTCAACAGTGGTGGTTCAAACGTCTTTGGAAGTGGAGCATTCCATTGAAATATAAGTGCTTTATGTGGTTCACCTTATTTGAAAGATTAAAGACCTGGGATAATTTAGTCAAGAGGGGCTGGATAGCCCTAAAATCTATCTTCTATGCAAAAATAATGTCGAATCAAGCTGTCATATCCTTGTTCATTGTGTGCTTACTAGAGATATTTGGAGAAGAGTTTGCTCTTCATTAAATATTGGTGTGGATTGGGGACATGAAAATTCGATATATGTACCCTCAACTGGTTCAGACAGTGTCGAGAGCACCTTTTTCTTCCGACCATTATTTCTTGGTCTATTTGGCATTTCAGAAATCAGGGTGCCTTTGAAGATATAATCCCTAATGTTTTTAATGTATGCATCCAAATATTGAAATTGTACAAGCTCTATACAAGGAAGCAGGTTCCTCAGAAAATTCAGAAAGTTAGTAACTTTGAGTGCCATTACAACTGCCATGTTACCTTTTTTTGATGGGGCTACGACAAATGGTCTTTGTGCAGCTGGTGGTGCTATTTTTTTGAACCAGAGGAATTATTTCACTTTGAGGATTAATTGTGGAACATATACTAATATGAAGGCGGAGCTTTTGGCTCTGTGGTGTGTTTTGAAGGTGGCCCATATTTTTGGGTTTGCAGAGCTTAAAGTTTTTGGAGACTCGCGGGTCACTATAAAATGGGTGGAAGGTGTTTATAATTTAAAAGTCACAGCTCTCCTTCAATGTTGTAAGAGGATCAGATCAACAATTCAAATCTTCAGGAAAATATACTTTGAGCATATATACAGGCAACACAATTCTTTAGCTGACAAGTTCTCAAAATTGGCTTTGGAGGGATAAACTGGTTACTTATTTTGGGAAGAAATCCAGGACTCCCATATTTGTGATATGGGTTCAATGTGGTTTTCTGACTAAAAACCTCTGCTTAGTTTTTTTGCCTTTGTGTTTATGGATTGTGGGATAGTTATTCTGATTTTGAAGTTCCAATATGCCGGTAGTTATAGATTGCTGTCAAGGTTGCAGATGCACTTTTATGAACATTATCCCTTGTTTCATTTTTGTTTTATCGGTCTTTTTAAAAGACTCAAGACTATTGATGTACTATTTAATTCTCTATGAATAACAATAATATGCTTTTTTATACTGAAGAAAAAAAAAAAAGTTTTATTAATTTGAAGTGATTGAGCATAGTTTTAATGTCCTATAAATGGGAACTCACATAAACAATATTTATTGGGGGCATAGTTTTAATATTTTATTAATTTGAAGTGATTGAGCATAGTTTTAATGTTTTATTAATTTGAAGTGATTATTCTTTTTTAGGAAGGAACAACATGTCATATATGTTTTAATGGGGATTTGAAATTAGGTTAGAGAGAGTGTGAAACCTACTACTTATTTATTTCATTTTTTTGGGTCATAGTTATAACTATTTAATATTTAGTTTTAACTTTTAACTATGACAAGAAACAAAGTGTTTCTGACTACATGAAACTCTTCATTTCCCAATTATAGATTTAACTTTTTTATACAAATTATGATCCGTAAGTTATAAGTTAAGTGTCATGAATAAGTTTGTTATTTGTTCTCATGCTTAATTGTAATCACATGTTGTTTATGCCTTAGTTACCTATTACTTTCTTTAGTAAAATGGGTTGTCTGTGACTCCCTGTGATCCATGTATGAGTTACGATTTATCCATGCATCAACTATGGGTTATTTTTTATATTTATTTTTTTATAATTGTTTATCTCTGAATTTGAAAGGCTATACTTGTCCCATCCTCCTTCAATCTAGGAAAAACATAAATAATAATCTAACCCAAATTTTAAGATATAAACACGTGTAGATATCATATTTTAAGTAGCCTTCCAACAAAATTGTAAGCATATTATATTATCATATTTCTAAAGTATAAAACAACTCTATAATGGGTTTTGCTTATATCTAAACTTACCAAAATATGGCAAATCAACAAAAGGAAAACCAAAAACCCTTCGCGAATCTAAAGTATTGTGCTACGATCTGAGGTACCGAGCGACTATTTAATATAGACGGCACACGGCGAATTCTCAATTACGTTCAATATTAAACAGTTTCAGCCAGCTCTTTTCCAATGGGCTCTTCGTTGGTGCCGGCTGGTTTCCAAATTTAGTTTTTAAAGAGCGTTGACATTTTACGATTTTTTTTATGTATTAATTGACTGTACGATGCTTTATTTTATTTCAATAATCGTCGTATCTCATTTTAAGATGGCCAGACTCGAATCCCGTAACGTGCCACACCACATCATGAGGCGGCATCATATATTTTTATGAAATATGTTTTTCTTATTAGATCTTTCGGTGGCTGCATGGCCGACATCTGCTCAATCCGGTCAATACTGTATTGTGTATTATTTATGTAACATTTTTTTCTTTAATGTATTTATATATAAAAATAGAGTTTTATATAGAACTAGAGTTGCATGTACCTAGTTTTTGTTTTTTAATTAAAATAAATAAATAAATATTTTTGGGTAATTTTGATGGCTTATATGTCTAGATCATGCTTTCTAATATTAGTCGAACAGTTAAGAAATAAATTATCTCTTACTTATTCTCCATTTTAATGTTGAGTTGTAATCACCTATTATTCTTGATGCTTGAGCTATTTGAGCTACTTGCTACATGTCACCTTTTTTAGTTAAATGAGTTGTCTATACGTTATCCATCCATCAACTATCATAGTAAGTATAATCATTATCACAACTATGTCCATTGGTTGTAGTTTGGGTGGTTGAGAGGTTACCCTCCCCACCGAGGTTCGTAAGTGACATGATGCTTTTGTTGAGCCTTATTGTAATGATTGTATTTCAAGCTTTCCTTGATTCCTTCAGAATAGCAGAAAGGTGATTTTTCTGCTGAAAAAAAATAAATCATGATCATAACTATAAATAAAAATTGTTTTTCTTAATTGATTGTATGAGATTTCTTAATATTTAAAAAGAAAATGTGATAAGATGTTACTACTTGTTATCAATAACATTTTATAACACATTGTTTATAAAGTATATACTAAGATATTTTTTTTGTATTTTTAAGTTTTTTTGTTTGACAAAAATAAATATGTCAATAATAGAAATTAGTCTTATCAAAATGATTTAGCTAATCACAAATTAAATGAAAAGAAATAAATTCATTTTTATTTATTTAAATAATTAAAAATAAATATAAAAAATTTCACACATTACAAAACTTTAAGAAATAAACTTTGATTTTATGTACTTCACAAAATAGTGGCAGAGAATAATAGTCTAAGTAGAAATTAACCAAAATTACTCAATATCCTGCATCTTGATATATTAAAGATTTGTATATAAATACATTAATCTTAAATGGATCTTAGTAAATGAGGATTTTGTAAATAGTTTGCTATATGTTTATTTTTTAAAATGTATGCATTCTCATTATTTTTTTAAAAATTGTATATTAAATAATTTATTATTTTATTTAAATAAATAATTAATTTAAATGATTATTATAAAATTATAAAAAACTTTTAAAACAAAATAAAATTCTACATTACATAAACATTCATAAAATCTATTTACATTTATGAATAATAACAACAACAACGACGACGACATTTATTAATCAACATACATACACAATGAAAGCATTCCATGCC
This sequence comes from Larix kaempferi, assembly GCA_027924585.1. Lineage (NCBI taxonomy): Eukaryota > Viridiplantae > Streptophyta > Pinopsida > Pinales > Pinaceae > Larix > Larix kaempferi. The sequence continues at coordinate 13,330,382 of BSBM01000092.1, forward strand.
GTCTCATAAAGAAATGAAAACACGATAAATGCAACAAAAGGAGATGTGTATGGGTTTTAAAAATGGCAATAAGCAACAAAATGAAGACATGGCAATAGGCAACAAAGAGATGTACATGGATTCTAAAAATGACAAAAACAATGAGACAATAACAACCCATAACTATATATATATATAGGCATGATAGATATAGGAGGTAGGAGAGACCGGGCTACAAACAATTACAAATAAAAAAAATTATAGATATTTTATTTCCAAAGTACTATACATGAGTAAAGGGAAGGAATTGTAGTCAAATTCGTTTGGGCGATAAAGGCACTGGAATGGAATTATGTGAATTTGTTATCATTATAATAGTTGGCACTGGAATGGAATTATGTGAATTTGTTATCATTATAATAAATAACTATTATGTAATATTTTTCTTTTATTAAATAAATATTATGTAATTTTTTTTCTATTTATATACATTATGACATTGATATTAATTTATGTAACTATAATAAATAAATTAATAAGTTATATTAATTAATAATATGGTTTATATAGGTTGATAAGCCTATATTAACTACATTTAAATGTAATTATTATTGATATAAATCATATTATTAACTAATTTGATTTGTTAATTAATGGTTAACTTTGAAACAATAAAACTATTATTTTAATAAAAAATAAATATAAGTACAAAAATACAATATTAAAATCAATTATATTATTTACATAATAATAATCAAAGAAAAATATATAAATAATTATAAAATAATTATTATTATGATTTAATAATAGTAATCATTAATATTAATGTTAAAATTGTCATAGTAATAATGGTATTAAATATTATTTATTTTCATAATAATTATTATCTATATTTAGATTTTTGAAAAAAATTATAAATAATAAAAAATAATTATAATTATTTAATATGATTAATAATATAAAAAATTATAATAAGTATTAATGATTAATATGATTAAAGCATAATAATAAGTATTATTATAATATATATATATATATATATATATTTTTGTACCACGGAATCGACAATTAGAGTTGGGATGGTACTCGGGTGACACGGGGTCCAGGGATCCAATATCGCTACAACAATATCCCTAGGTGCATCCATAGGGCTTGAACCATGGTGCACTAATATGATTGGGGGGATTCGAACACGTGAACCAACTTCTCATCTTTACCACTTGAGCTACCCCCAAGGGATTTTTGTTAGGAGGACATGGGGGTGGGATTTGATCCACTTTTGTGTCCTTGGGTCACAAGATCATTTAATACAATCTCTCCGAGTGGAAGTGATCCAAAAGGATCTTCATGATCGATCAAAATTAAAGTCTTCAACATATGAAAAGAAGCTTACAGACGTGTAGAGATCTTCAAGATCTTTCTAGTAATGTTTGTTTCGCATGAAACAACCTCCAGAATATGAAAGTTATTGAGTTTGGAAATTTCAGCAAAAATGTTAAAATGATGTGAAAAAAGGAAAAAAAAGGGGCCCATGTGGCATGTAAATTCAACATAGATGGTGATGTGGAAGCACCACTAGGATCCACGTGGACAGAGTGGTGACATGGCAGTGATGAGGTGGATCAATCGGGGACTTCCATGTGGTAGCCCTGTTGGAAATTAGTTTGCACTGTTCAACAAAAAATATGGCGGTCATGGGGATCGAACCCGTGACCTTTACCTCCGTCTACGCCTCCACAGAGCCCGCCTAGTCAAGACTCCTCCAAGTGTTTCTTATACCATATAGTTGACAACTTATGGGCATGTGCAAGCTAATGAGGGTCACTTTTGGCGCATTAGATGCAATAAAAAATGAAAAATCAAGCATCCCTCAACTTACTTGGTTTTTTTGACATTCTTACACAAGATATCTTGCATCAAGTAAAAAAGATGAAACGTAGGAAATTGAGTCACGTTTCCGAATATATAAGTTTTAAGTATTGAAAATTTACATAACTATGTCAAATTTCATGTTTTCTAATAGTCACTTTTTATTTTTCTGGCAAATGATAAGGTATATGTTTTTGTGCATGCAGCCTTTCAATCCCTAAATGACGGTTTCAGGATACAAAAAATGGTATACATGTATAGAACCCATAACACTAGTGCAGCGCTATTTTTCCAAAATTAAACGTTTAATTTTTTTTTTTAATTATGTAAGTGATCAAACCTTGAGAGAGATACGTCAAATGTGGGTGCAGCCTTTGAAGGTCTTAATGCAGTTATTTCGACTTGTATTTTTTATAGCATGTAGAGGTCGGTATCTTCTAGTGCAGCATACAATTTTTTTTTTTAAATGGTTGTGAAATGAAAAAGTTACGGAATAAACATTGACAGTATGTTTTTTGACCAACGGAGTGATGAAACAAGAAAATTAGGAAATAAATAGAAAATCTCAATATTTTTTTTTTAAATTACATAATTGGAATCCGCATAAAAAATTCTATCTACGCCTAAAATTTCATCAATAATGGTAATGTATGTCATGCTATAGAGAGCAGTGAAAAACATGCATATTTAGGTGCGGAATTGCACCTAAAGGGTCCCTCAACTTCGTGCACAAATCCTTATATTTAAATTTGATGGATGTTTTGGTTGAAAAAAAGGCCGGGATCGAGGACTTAGCTCTCAACCCCTTGGCCAACACCGAGGCCATAATATGTGTTATATGTTATGTGGAGCCAAGTCACAAGACAACCCGACGAAGCCAACGTAATATGTTAACACATAATACCGTGGAGCCAAGTCAAGTTCCAACACAACAACGAAACCGTCGTAGAGTGCCACCATAACAACTGCCAACGGAAAGGGTGGAATCAACGGTCCCAACCACAACGAGTTCACGTTAAAAGGGGAGAGGCCCGTAGGTTTGAACCCGAGACCTCTACCCCCATATCGCAACACCTTATCGTTATGCCAAATCCCATCCATTGGATGGCTTATGGCGGTTTCAACTTAAAAGTTTAAGGCGTAATTTTGGGGCCAAAAAGGGGCGTGTGGCCCTACTTTCGAAACCAAAAATCACTTTACAAACACCTTTTCATACCACGAAACAGATGTACATGGATATTTTTTTCACAGTTCCTGATATAGAGTATAGGCATAGTTTCAGAGGAAGGGTACATGCACGATTCTCGAGGTGGGATTTCGTACAGATCTGTACATCGCAGAGGGTATGTTTCCTTATTTGCATGCCAGAGGAGGCATCATCCAAACCAAGTCGAGTTTATACTCATTCTTCTCAGAATTTCGAGAGGAATGCAATGGTGTAGTCTGTTTCTAGGTTTGACTGATGGAATTCAGATGTGTTTCCAAAACTCATGTATGTAAACTTTTGAAGACTTAATAAGATCAAACTTCTCATTGGAAGTGGCCTGGAGACGTAGCCCAAGAAGGGTGAAATCCATTATCATCTGATGTCTACAAATTTCTGGTTTGCATACTTTTTTATTTGCTTATGTCATTGATTTAAGCATATAAAATTTATCTTTTAAAAGCCTTTTTATGAGATTTTATAGCAAAATTTCACATGCAATTTTATGGTTAAAAAGATCCTGAAGTTTTCAGATCAAGTTTAGTATCATAGAATCTTAACCATTTCATTGTGATTTTGTGAATGTTAACAAGATCAAGGCTCCAGAGAGGTGAAGGAGAGCTTGAATAATTTGATCAAGAGATTGGTTCAAGAAGAGGAAGAATGGCTTCGAAAAAAGGAGAAGATGGGACTTCTTCAATCCCATTTGAAGGAGACTTCCTTAAATCTTTCATGAGGATGAAAAGTATGGTGGAAGAGCGTTATCAAGATTGAAAGAAGGGAGAACAAGGTGGTTCATCTCATGCTAAAGGTAAAGAAGAAGGAGGTGGTGAGGAACCTCCTAAAACTCCTCCATCTTCACCATCTTTTCTTGATGGATCTTTACATTCCTCACTTGAAAAACAAAAAGTTAATTTCAATGTACCTCAATTAAATCTTGATATTAAGTTTGACTTACCTGTTTATAATGGAGAACTTAATGCTGAGAAATTGGATAATTGGATCCGTAAAATAGATGTTTATTGTAGGATTCAAAAGTTCACTGAAGATAGCTTAAAAATTCAGTTGGCTTCTCTCCGACTTGGAGGGATCGCTCTCATATGGTGGGAGAGTAGAACTCAAAAGGCAACATCATCTCCTCTTGGCATGAGTTGACTTCAGCATTAAAGAAGCAATTCTATCCATTGGGATACATGCAGCAATCCATGATGGATTGGAAGAATCTGAGACAAGGTAAGGGACCAAGTGTGCAAGAGTACACACAAGGATTCAGAAAAAAATCTTTAATACTTGGTATACCTCTCTACACTCAAGAAATTCTTCTCAAGTTCATAGGTGGATTACATAGTTATTTACATCATATGATACTTATGTTTAATCCATGTATCTTTGATGAGGTATGCGTTCAAGCGACTCATATGGAGTCCAATGGGAAGAATACAAATGAAAATCTTTCAAAGAAACCTTACAAACCTGATGGAAACAAATTCAAAGGTAAAGGGAAAGGTAAACATACAACTACAGTGAAGAAAGAGGGAGATAAACCTACATGCTCACATTGCCAGGAGAAGGGTCATGATGCATCCAAATGTTGGAGGCTTCATCCGGAGCTCAAGCCTGAGACGTTTCGAAATAAGGAGGAAAATAAGACCACTGCTACAACCATCCAGCATGATTTGGGATCTGACTTAGGAGATGAGACTACGATTGTTGCTACATGCATTCAAGGTAAAAATCCTTCTACTTCTAATTCAAAGCACGAATCTCTTGTTGATGAAAGAAAGAGAAGTGAGTTATTTCATATAAGAGTAATCTCTAAGCATACAAAAATAGATACTCTTTTTGATAGTGGATCACAAGCCAATCTCAGTTCAGAAGAGATAGTTAAAAAAGTTCATTTGGAAACTAAGTTACACCCAAAGCCATATCCACTTGGATGGGTATGTGATAATGCACAACTACAAGTGACAAAATAGTGTAGACTTAGGTTTGTTATTACTTCTAGATTTGTTGATTCAAAGTAGATCTAGATGTGGTTCCATTGGATATCTGTGGTATTGTGTTGGGTATTCCTTATCTTTATGATAGGAAGGATATATTTTGCAGGGAAGATAACATATATCAGCTCACTAAAGATGGTATTGAATATGTTGTTCATGCACATCGCATAAAAAATAATCTTTCATTAGTTTTTGCAAGTCAAATGAAGAGGCTAGTAAATGCTAGTAAGAATTTTGTTCTTATGATAGTTAACGCAAAGGATGTTGGTCAAAGTGAATCTTTTAAAGGATGTGATCCAAGACTTAAAAAAACTTGACTAAAGTTGTAACTGATTATGATGTCTTATTTCAAGAACCTAAAGGATTACCTCCAAAAAGATAAATCCAACATGAGATTCTCTTACAGCAGGATGCACTACTTCCTAACATTGGCATGTACATGTCTTCAGTAATTGAAAATGTAGAGATAAAGAAGCAGGTTCCGGAATTTCTTGAAAGAGGGGACATTCGACCAAGTTCCTCTTTGTGTGGTTCACCGATTGTTTTGGTTCCAAAGAAGGATGGCATATGTCATATGTGTGTTGATTACATGGCATTAAACATAATCACAAACAAGAAAAGGTATCCTCTTCCCCGAATTAATGATATTTTTTATCAGCTAAAGAACGCAACTTATTTCACTAAGTTAGACTTATGAAGTGGCTATCATCAAATTAGAATCCATGACAATGATATTTGGAAAACTGCTTTCAAAACTAAACAGGGATTGTATGAATGGATGGTAATTCCCTTTGGGATTTGTAATGCACCAGCAACATTTATGAGGGTGATGAATGATGTTTTTAGGCCTTTCATTTATGACTTTGTCATAGTCTACTTAGATGGTATTTTGATTTTCAGTCGTACTGGGGAAGAATATGTCAAGCATGTAAAACAAGTTTTGGATGTACTTGTAAGGGAAAATTTGTACTTAAATATGTCCAAATGTGAGTTTGGGAAGACATCTTTGGTGTATCTAGGTTCGTTGTAGGGGGTGGTGAACTTAGAATTGATCGCTCTAAATTAGAGGTCATTGTGAATTGTCCCAAGCCAAATATTGTAACCGAGGTAAGACCTTTTTGGGAGCATCCCAATACTGGAGGAAGTTTATTGCAAATATATCCTTCATAGCTTCTCCATTACATGCTTTGACAGGTATGAACAAAGTCTTTCAGTGGGAAGGAAAAGCACATAAAGCCTTTGAAACTTTGAAAGAAAAGATCAACACAGCTCTAGTACTTGCACTGTCGAATCTACAACAGCCATTTGAGATAGAGACTAATGCTAGTGGTTATGCCATGGGGGCAGTCTTAATGCAACTTAAAAAACCAATATGTTATCATTCTGAAACCTTCTCTAAAGCAATAATTAACTATCCTACCTATGATAAAGAATTGTATGTATTAGTACAAAGTGTGAACAAGTGGAAACATTACCGAATGGGTTAGGAAACAATTATACATACTGATCATCAACCACTACAATATCTTCAATCTCAAACTAAGCTACAACAATCAAGACATTTCAGTTGGACGGGTTTTCTACAACAATTTCATTTGATCATTAAGTATAAGAAAGGTATTCAAAACAAAGTTGCGGATATTTTATCAAGACCTCCAACAAATGCTTCTATTGTTATTCAACAAAGTCCTTTGGTACATTCAAGTTATGTTGAACAATATACTAAGGATGAAGACTATAAGGAAGTATATGAATCACTAATACATGGCTCTCAAAATGAAGAATTGAACTACCATGTTCATGATAACTTGTTGTATCATCTTGCAAAAATCTATATTCCACAAAGTGAAAGAGTACATGTGATAAGAGAAGCTCACACGTCTCTCATTTCAGGGCACTTTTGTGTAGGAAAAACAGTAGCACAATTACAAAAGTTGTTTTATTGGCCTTGGATGAATGATATTGTGTCCAAGTATGTAAAAGGATGTGTTATGTGTGCAACGAGTAATCCAAGTAACATAAAGTTAGGCTTGTACACTCCACTTCTTGTTCCTTCCCGTCCATGGGAAAGTGTTTCAATGAGATTTGTAGGAGGGTTACCAATGTCTAGAAAGGGACATGATTACTTATATGTTGTTGTGGATAGATTTAGTAAAATGTGCATTCTAATTCCTTGTAAAAATCAGATCACAACTAAGTTGACTACTCATTTGTTCTTCCAACATGTATGGGTCCATTTTGGACTACCTACTTCTATTATATCTAATCGAGATTCCCACTTTCTTGGGAAATTTTGGTCATATTTATGGGAACTTATGGATGCGAAGCTAAATAAAAGCACATCATTTCATCCAAAAACTGATGGACAAACTGAAGTGGTCAACCGGACAGTAGTACATCTCCTTCGAGGGTATTGTGCCAAGCATCCCAAGCTTTGGGATGAGAAGTTGCATTATGTTCATCATGCCTACAACAGAGCTATGCACTCTTCAACACAAATGTCTCTTTTCGAGACATTTTTTAGATATTTTCCAAAGTCTCCCTTAGACTTTGTTTATGGGAAATATTTAGTGGGATATGGACAAGTTGATGCGGATAAATCCTTGAAGTTTATTCAACAAATCCAGTTAATACATCAAGCAGTACAAGAGCAGTTGGAATCAAGTCAAGCCAAGTATAAAGAAAGACATGACAAACATCGAGTGGATCATCATTTTCAAATTGGTGATCAAGTATGGCTTCATATCAACAAAGACTGACTCTAAGGTGAAGGTAGAAAGTTGAAACCAATCAGGTATGGAACTTTTACAATTTTGGATCAAGTTGGTAATGATGCTTTTCGGTTAGATTTGTCTCCTTATATGCAAATGTATTCCGTTGTTAATGTGGAAAACTTGAAACTGTATGAGCCTCCTATGATTATGGACCAAGATGTATAGGTTCAAGTACCTTCTGTTGATGAGTTTGCTCCTAAATATCTCAATGAACTTCAGGAAGATTAACTTGATAAGAAGGTTAGATCTTCACGAAGAGCTGACATGGAATATATTCGTGTGGGGATTAAATGAAAGCATCCAAGCAAAGCATAATCGCTAGAAACTAGAAGAATGAGGGAGTTGTACCCTCACCTGTTTTCTAAATGATCCCATGCTTTTGGTGGCCCAAAATCTTCCTAGTGGGAAGGTTTGATCTAGGAGGATCTTCAAGATCGATCAAAATGGAATTGTTCAAAATATGTAAAGAAGCTTACAGACATGTAGAGTTTGTCAAGAGCTTTCCTACAACATTCATTTCGCACGAAATGGCCTCCAGATGTGAAAGTTATTGAGTTTGGAAATTTCGGCAAAAAGGTTAAAATGATGTGGAAAAAGGGAAAAAAAGGGGGCCACGTGGCACACCCATAGGGTGCCACGTGGCGTGTACAGTCAACATAGATGGTGACATGGAATCTCCACTGGTTTCCATGTTGACAAAGTGGTGACAATGTGGCAGCCTTGTTGGCAATCGGTTTGCATTGTTCAACAAAAAATATGGCGGTCGTCGAAATCGAACCCGCGACCTCTACCTCTGTCTACCCTTCCACAAAGCTTGCCTAACCAAGAATTCCGCAAGTGTTTCTTATACCATATAGTTGACAACTTATATTTAAAGTTGATGGATGTTTTGGTTGGAAAAAAAGGTGGGATCGAGGGCTTAGGCCTCGACCCCTTAGCCAACATCAAGGTTGTAATATGTGTTATATGTTACGTGGAGCCAAGTCACAAGCCAAACCAATGGAGCCAACGTAATATGTTAAAAAACAATACCAGGGAGCCAAGCCAAGTGCCAACGCAACAACAAAACTGTTGTGGAGTGCCACCATAACAAGTGCCAACGGAAACGGTGGAATCAACGGTCCAAACCACAACGAATTCAGGTTAAAAGGGGAGAGTCCCGTGGGTTTGACCCGGGACCTCTACCCCCATATCGAAACGCCTTACCACTAGGACAAAGCCCATCCATTGGATGGCTTATTACGATTTCAACTTAAAATCTTAAGGCGGATTTTTTGGGCCAAAAGGGGGTGCGTGGCCCTACTTTCAGCGCCCAAAAACCACTTTATAAACCCCTTTTCAAACCAGCACGAAAACAGATGTACAGAGCACCTTTTTTCATAGTTCCCGAGGTAGGGTACAAGAACGATTCCCGAGGTCGTATTCCGTACAGATCCGTACAATGTAGAGGGTATGTTTCTCAATTTGCGTGCCAGAAGAGTTCTGAGCCAAACAAGGTCGAATTTATACTCATTCTTCTCAGAATTTCGAGAGGAACGCAGTGGTGCAATCTGTTTCTGGGTTTGACTGACAAAACTTAGAGGTGTTTCCATAACTCATGTATGTAAACTTTTGAAGACTTAATAAGATTGGCCTTCTCATTGGAAGTGGCTTGGAGACATAGCCCAAGAAGGGTGCACTCCATTATCATCTGTTGTCTACAAATTTCGGGTTTGCATACTTGTTTATTTGTTTATTTGCTTATGTGAATGATTTAAGCATTTAAAAATTATCTTTTAAAAGCCTTTTTATGAGATTTGACATGCAATTTTATGGTTAAAAAGATCCTGAAGTTTTCACATCAGGAATTATTATTATAATATAATTAATAATATAAAAGTTAATGTTTTGAAAAGGAAAACTAAAAAAATAATATTATTTAATAGATAATGTTTAATATTTAATGTAATAATTATAATTAGTTTTCTACGATTAATAATATATATATGAAATTTATGATTAATATTAATGATAATATTATTAAAGCATAATAATAAATATTTTTGTAAAATGATTAATATTATAAAATTTAATGTTTTCATTAAAAAGACATATTATTTAATATAAAATGTTTAATAATTAATAATTATTATTGAATGGATAATATTTAATGATTTAATATTTATTGTATGGTAGAAATTAAATATATAAATTTTTTATATCATAAATGTGATAACTATTTTTAATATTAATATTATGGAGGGTTAAGTTTCAATGTGACATATTTTAATATTATTAAAAATTAATTCAAATGTTAAAATATTAATAATTAAAAAAATAGCTATGGTTGATTATGGAGGGTCATGTATGATTATGGTTGAGTTCGGTTAAGCAAAGAGACACATGACTTGCCATGTTTGACCATGGATAATAAAGTGGTTGACCATGTTAGATTATAGTTGGGCTTGGTCGACTGGGCTTCAACATGGTTGAGCACGTTTGAATTTTGTTGGACATGATTCAATATGGCTAAATACGGTTTTCGATGTTTGATTATGTTTAACAATGGATGACAATGTTTGTGCACTATTGATTAAGGGTGACCATGGTTTAGTATGGTTTGATCATGCATGATGATGGTGATAATGATTAGCCATGTTAAATAATTGTTTGAACATAGTCATGACCATAGTTGAATTTGTTTGACTATGGTTGACATTGTTTTGCTATAATTTACCATGGTTGACCATGTTTCACAATGCTTGACATGGTTTACTATGGTTGAATTTTGACTATGGTTTCTATATGCTAACCATGGTTGACTATGAGAGACCATTGGTTAACTTTTGACTATTGCCGGATTATGTCAACCATGCTTGATGATGGTTGACACTGATTGGCCATAGTTAAGAATTGTTTCAACATTGTTGACCATAATTGAATTTGTTGGATTATGGTTGACTTTGTTTGGGAAAAATTGACTATTGGTTGACCATGGTTGAACATGGTTGACTTTGGTTCAACGTGGTTCACTATGTTGATTTTCGTTGACCATGGTTGACTTTGGTTGACCTTGGCTGAGTATGGTTAAACACATTTGACTGTAGTTGCCTTTATTTCTCCATAATTAATTATTGGTTGACCTTGTTTGAATTTTGACTATGGTTGAAAATGGTCGACTATGGTTGTCTATGGTTGACTTTGTTTGACTTTTGATGACTTTGGTTGAATATGGTTGACTTATGTTGACTAATTGACTATCGTTGACTATGGTCAGCATGGATGACTATGGTTGATTTTGTTTGGTTGTAATTGACTATCGGTTGACCTTGTTTAACTTTTGACTTTGGTTAAATTTGGTTGAATTTAGTTGGTTTTGGTTTATTTTGGTTGTCTATGGTTGACTTTGGTTGTCCATGGTTGACTTTGGTTTACTATGGTTGAATTTGATTGAATATGGTTGACTTTGGTTAACAATGGTAATCATGGTTGACTTTGGTTAACAATGGTAACCATGGTTAACTATGGTTGACTATAATTGACCATGGTTGACCAATGGCCATGGTTTAATTTCGTTGACTTTGGTTGACCATGGTTCACTTTGGTTAACTTAGTTTGGTAATGATTTAATTTGGTTGACTTTGGTTGACCATCGTTCACTATGGTTGACTTAGTTTGGTCATAATTGACTATTAGTTGACCATGGTAGACCATGGTGGAATATGGTTGACTATGGTTGAACAGGGTTGATCATGGTTGACCATGATTCGCTATAGTTGACTATGGTTACTTTGTTTGTCTAGGGATGACTTTGGTTGACTAATTAACTATGGTTGACCATGGTTGACTATGGTTAACTTTGTTTGACTATGGTTGTGCATGGTTAGCTATGGGTGACTTTGTTTGGCTATAATTGACTATTGGTTGACCTTGTTTAACTTTTGTCTATGGTTGAATAATTAACTATGGTGGACTACAGTTGACCATCATTGACTATTGTTGAAATAAAGATGCCTATTAATTATTTTAAGGCAGGGAAAGGAATAATGCCTCTAATCAATGTATATCAACCATATTAATTAATTAATATAGTTATGCTAGTTGACTATCGACCTGGGAGAAAGGATCAAGGTCATCTATTATTATTATTACAAAAATGATAATAAATATTTATAAAAGAAAATATAAATAAACATAATATTAAATATAATTAAATAATAATAAATACAATGGTTAAAAATAATAATATTAATAATTAAATAATAATAAATATAATTGTTAACCATGGTTTACACTGGTTGGCCATGCTTAACTATGGTTGACTTTGGTTGACCATGGTTGACTTTGGGTGTTCATGGTTGACTTTGGTTAGCAATGTTTGACTATAGTCAACCACGATTGACCATGCTTCACTATGGTTGACCATGGTTGATTTTAGTTGACCATGGTTGACTTTGGATGTTCATGGTTGACGATAGTTGACCATGCTTGACTATGGTTGACCATGGTTGACTTTGGATGTTCATGGTTGACAATTATTGTTCATGGTAAACCATTGTTAAGAATTGTTGATCATAATTGGTTAACCGTGGTTAACTATAGTTGATTATGTTTTACTATGGTTGATTATGGTTCAACATGATTGATTATTGTTGACTACGATTGATTATGGTTGACCATAGTTGACTATGGTTAACCATGGATGATTATGGTTGATTATCATTAACTATGGCTGATTATGGTTGGTTGATTAAGGTTGGTTGACCATGGTAGACTATGGTTGACCATGGTTAACTTTGGTTAACCGTGGTTGACTATGCTTGACCATGGTTAACATTGGTTAACCATGGTTGACTTTGGATGTTCATGGTAATGATGGCTGGCCATGATTAAGTATGGGTGAGTATGGTTGACCATGCTTGACAATGGTTAACCATGGTTAACTTTGGTTGACCATGTTTAACGTTTTTCTTACAGTGGTTGACTTTGGTTAACCATGGTTGACTTTAGTTTACCATATTTGTCTATGGTTGACCATCCTTGATTATGGTTGACCATGGTTGAATTTTGATGTTCATGTTTGACCATGCTTGATTATGGTTGACTTTGGTTCACTATAGTTGACCATGGTTGATTTTGGTTGAGCATGGTTAACTTTTATTGACCATGCTTGACTATGGTTGACTTTGGTTGACAATTTGGTTCATTATGGTTGACCATGGTTGTCTTTGGATGTTCATGGTTAACAATGGTTGACCATGGTTGACTATGGTTGGCCATGGTTGACTACAATTGAACATGGTTGACCGTGTTGACTATAATTGGCTATGGTTGACTTTGGTTGACCATTGCTAACTTTTGTTGACCATTTTGACCATACGCAACCATGGTTGATCATACTTGATTATGGTTGACCATGCTTGACTATAGTTGAGCATGGTTGACTTTGGATGATCATGGTTGATGATGGTTGACCATGGTTGTCTATGGTTAACCATGCTTGACCATTATTGACATTGGATTTGCATGGTTGACAATGGTTATTCATGGTTAAGAATTGTTAAGCATGGTTGACCCTAATTGGTTAACCGTAGTTAACTATGGTTGATTGGGGTTAATTATTATTGATAATGGTTAACTATGGTTGATTATGGTTGAGAATAGTTGATTATGGTCGATAATGGTTTACTATGCTTGACTATGGCTAACCATGATTAACTATGGTTGATTATAGTTGACCATGGTTGATTATGGTTGACTATGGAGGTTGATTATGGTTGAATATGGTTTGTTGATTAAGGTTGGTTAAACATGGTTGACTATGCTTGAACATGGTTGACTTTGGATGTTCATGGTTGATTATGGTTGACCATGGTTGACTATGATTAACCATGGTTAACTATGGTTTTCTATGGTTGACCTTGCTTGACTAAGTTCAACCATGGTTGACTTAGGTTGACCATGGTTGAATATTTTTACAATGGTTGACTTTGGTTGATCGTTGTTGACTTTAGTTAACCATGGTTGACCATTTTTTACCATGGTTGACTTTGGTTAACCATGATAGACTATAGTTGACCATGGTTGGGTTGGATGTTCATGGTTGGTGATGGTTGATCATGGTTGACTATGGTTGTTCATGGTTGAGTTTGGATGTTCATGGTTGACCATGGTTGACTATGGTTGACTGTAGTTGACTTTGGTTGAATTTTGTTGACCATGGTTGACTATTATCGACCATGCTTGACATTGGTTGACCATGGTTGATTATGGTCAACCATGCTTGACTTTGGATGTTCATGGTTGACTATGGTTGTCCATGGTTGACTATAGTCGAACATGGTTGACAATGGTTGATTATACGTGACCATGGTTGGCCATGGTTGACTATACAAGAGCATGGTTGACTTTGGTTGACCATGTTTGACTATATTCAACCATGGTTGAGCATACTTAACTATGGCTGACCATGGTTGACTATGGTTGACTTTAGATGTTTATGGTTGATGATAGTGAACCACGGTTGAATATGGATGACCATGTTTGACTGTGGTTGACTTTGGATGCTCATGGTTGAAGATGGTTTTTCATGGTTAACAATGGTTAAGTATGGTTGACCCTAATTGGTTGATCGCAATTAAGTATGGTTGATTGTAGTTGACTATAGTTGATTATGGTTGGCCATAGTTTACTATGGTAGATTAAGGTTTACTATGGTTAATCATGCTTGACTATGGTTGAGTATGGTTGACTTTTCTTACAATGGTTGACTTTGGTTCACCACGGTCGACCATATTTAACTATTATTAACCATGCTTGAATTTGGTTGACCATGGTTTAGTTTGGATATTCGTGGTTGATGATGGTTGACTATTGTTGGCTTTGGTTGACCTTGGTTGACCATGCTTAACTATAGTTGACCATGGTTGACCATGGTTAACTGTGTTTGACCATGGTTGGCCATGATTGACCACACTTGACAATGATTGACCATGGTTGACTTTATATGTTCATGGTTGATGATAGTTATTCATGCTTAAGCATGGTTGACCCTAATTGGTTGAATGCGGTTCATTATAATTGATTGTGGTTGACTATGGTTGATTATGGTTGACTATGGTCGACTATGGTTGATTATGATTGAGCATGGTTTATTATGGTTGATTGATCTGGAAATTTAGCTGAGAAATTTCTCTAACATAAATTTTCAACAAAACAAGATCTTTACTAACGCTTATTTGCTTGTGAAATCATGAGTGTTTCAATTCTTATGCATCATTAAACATGAACAATTTTCCCTCATCATGCACATAATTTGAAATGACATCTAATCAAGTGAGAATCATAATCAAAACATGCATACAAAAAGATAACAACCAACTGATAACGAAGTTCGTCAGGCCTCCCAACTGCGTCTTTGGGTTTGAAAAACTTCCGAACCATTCTTATTAATATTCCTCCACTACATGCATGCATTTTACATTGATAGAATCATATGGCATTCTCTCCCATATTGGGAATCCTTCTCCTAAGGCTGTCACATGAATTTACATAAGCAAGACCTCCTCACTTAACTTCTCCAATGCAAAGGAAAGATTACAAAGAATGCTCTCCAACCAAGCTTACTTCCTTCTCCATATGAGAGGTTTTTATAGCTTTGGGATGATTAGTCATCACTCATGTTTAGGATAAAATCTCTCCCATGATCCCCTAAAGTAGGATCAGGAGACACCTTAAGGGGGTATGTGGAGGAAAAGGTCTCATCTTCCTCCATGAATATCTCAACACCCCTTAGGACTAGGCAACCAAATGATGAGGTGGATTCTCACAACTTTTTAATTTACTTTTAACTAATTAAATGAGAATTAATGTGAGCAACAACATCTAAATCCCTTTTACATAGTTTGTTTATTGAATTTCGGATGAAACACTTTATGAACTTTTTCTTAAAGAAAACATTCATTCTGGCCGTAACTTCAACCTAGAATTTCTCCCACATGCGAATTCCATTTGACTTGGTTCAAGTTGTGTTAGAAATCTCTCTGCGAACTCTTCGTTGATTGACCACCTATGAAGAAAATGAATACCTTTTGCATTCTTTGACTGTGACGATCCTCCTAGATCAAATATCGCCACTGAAAGCACTTTTTGGACCTCCAAAATGTCTTGATTTATAACCGTAGAAGGATATTTTTCTTCATCTCCTTCAAAGCTTTGTCCATGGCTGTCTTTGGCTTCACTTGGAATTTGCATGGTCCAAGTTAGGGTGTCGGGTACAACCGATCATCCACCCAATTTTACAATTTTAATACTTCTCATTCTTCTTCATATGAAAGGACAAATAAACAGGAGTCTACTTGATTTATCTAAGAGTTTGTAACATACTCTTAAATGAATTTACAATGTTTAACAAGACTTAAGCATAAAAATGCTCTTAAGTCTTTCTTACTCCTACGAGTGGCTACAAGGTCTTTTACAAAAATGATGTCTCCCACTCTTTGCATCTTTAAGAGTGGCTACAACAAGCCTTTACAATATTTCATGGAATTTTCAACCTTCAGATCTATGTTATCAAAAAATGTTGATTGATAAACAGATCATAATCCGAGGACAAGGCCTCATTTCTAAGAGGAAAATTGTAAACACAACTTTGGCCAGTGTAACATCCCGGAAAAATCACAAAAATTTAAAATTTTTCTACGTGACATTTATTGCTTATTTAATGTATGCGGAAATAGAACGATGCATAAAATATTACCTTGCTATACTAAATCCCCTGCTAGTTTATAATATAAGAATTTGCGACTTAAAGGATTTCAAGTTTGTGTCTTGATGTTATTTACATTCAGCTGTACTATTGTTGTTGTTGTGAATGATGAATCAACTATTTTGACTAATGTGCTTTTGTTTATTGATGAAGGGGTCCTACGGACGCCCCGAGGCTTACTTAGTATTCGTGCTAAAGCATGTGATTTCGTACTTGTGACAGTTTACAGGTAAGGGTTTAAAGTTGCGACAACTAATCAAACAATTTTTCTGTAATCTCCTTTGTGAACATTTGAAGAGATAACACTTTGGCAATCTACCGGTGAGAATCTTGGTTCGAGACTAATTTTTTTAAAGAGAAAGACATCTGAAATTGACTGCTGATGTGCATAGGGCATCTTAATCCTTGTAATGTATAAGCTTGTATTTGTTTTCAAGAGAAAGTCTATAATGATTGTGTCTTAGTTTTGTACTCAGAATTATATATGGTTTTCATTAAAGTTTCAAGACGCACTGTATACAACTGTCTATCTTCTTCCTCCGTAGCAATTTGTGGAAGATCTATGTATGAAAGATTTGATATTTTGCCTAGGGACTATTCCCTACGATGATGGTGATAGTCTGAATTATTTCATTTACACGATACATTAGAATGTATGTGTGTGCAATATCTTAAATCCATTCACAGTGTGTAATGTTATTTAATGGATTATCTATATAGTCTATTTGCAATGTATTTTGGGACATTATCAATCTTTTACAACATAAATAACACACTATGTTGAGTGTTGTGTGTGATAGAGTGAATTATATGATACCATGCAAACGTGGGTTACTATGAAATATGTGATACTATGTAAACCTAGCGAATATCTAATGTGTTATATGCATCTACGTGGCCCTATATATTACTCATGCAAACCTTGTGGATTTCTATCCAACCCTTAACTTAATGTTACAAGGATGGTGTATCCCGACCTTACCATAAACCACATCCACGTTGTAATAACACCATGATATGAATGTTAATATGCCACAGGTTGACAGATGTAACCATAGTCTATGCATTAAATGCATGCAACTTCCGAGATAATGGAATTCCATCGTCGATGGTATAGTAAGCTTGGGTCGCGTGATGGTTTCGTGGTGTAACAACTATGTGATGAGTTGTAATTTGAAAATGGTTTATGTGTAGCCGAGCTGGCTCCCTCGTGGCTGTGGCAATGGTGGCTCATTTAATAAGGTAGATGGCATTGTTGTTTTGTAAATCCAACCGGTGATGTCCACCGTTGATCTGGCAGGCATTTCAATGAATGTGGTTAAACCCTAGCTTTGCTGCGATCAATGAGTTTATTGTGATGTTTGTCATTTGGTAGTGGTAGCTTTGCATGGCCAACAGGTTGAGGGTTTGTAGGGTAGTTGTTTTGCCTGTAGAGGCGTAGCTACTGCGTTTTGAACTCGTGACCTGTGTAGTTTATAGAGCCGAACTCTCCAGTTCTTTGTACAGTTGATATTTGTTAAGGTTGGCAGCTTGGGTTTGTTTTCTTGATGTGGTTTGATACCCAGACCAGTTGAGGGTTTGTTCTTTTTAAAACTAGGTTTGAGATGAAAGGCCAGGGCCACGCCAGGGTTGCAACATTTCTCGACACTGTTTCACTGTTTTAAAATTGATAGTTCTGTGTGGGGTTTCCTTCTGCCTCAGCATTTGATAGAATGAGAATTTACAGTTGCTGTTGCGCCTGTCTGGTGTTTGTTGTTGCTACTTGCCAACGATTTAAAGGTAATGTGATTCGAAACTCCTTCCTGTAGCTTTCATACTTGACAATTAACATAGTAGTAATTTGTTTGTTTAATACTGAGTCTCGTTTCTTGAAAAGATAATTGTTTTTTACCACAATGTTAATGTTGTTGTTACAGGGAAACGATTCAATGGATTCTCCAGTTTGGGCATTTGAAAGTGGGTTGCGGCTACACCAACCGGTAAGCCTCGGAGGTGCCTTGTAACTCTGGTTAAGTGGGAAATATTGGCAGACATGTATTTGTTCTGTGCCTTCATTTTGATCTTGGAGAGTTTTGTAATTCATCAACCTTAGGGTTTGTAAAAGATTGGGGAGGATAGTTCCTCGACCCAAAAGGTACGAGCCTGTTATGATGGTAACTGTAGTATGAAGTTGTTCTTCCTCACAGACTTGGGATAATGTAATAAGTTACGTGTTTAAATAACAATGGTAAATGTTTGATGTAAATGGAGGTTTTCGATCTGTGTGTAGATCGTCTATTTTGTAAACAATGTTGCTTCATTCTACTCTTACGAATTTTACAAGGGTTAGGGTTTCATCTTCGTTTGGAAAAGTATAGTTTTGATGTTTGTTCTTCGATAAGGTCTCGGCTTCAAACTGGTATTTTTCTATTTGGTTTAGAAATATCCTACAGATGTTGTAATGACTGAATCCTGAAGATGATTCTGTAAATTTAACTATTCGACCTACAGGAGCGATTTTGGTATAAAATGTTTGGTTTTTTACTATGTTCTTTGATATGATAACGGCATCGAAATTGCCCTTCTTGTTACTTCTGTTTGGCTTGTCGATTGTTAATGTAAAGAAATCTTGAGAGAAAAACACCGAAATGTTGTTTTAGTTTGATTCGACAAGATGAATGAAAACTTGTATACTTTGTTTACTGGTAATAAAATATACGATGCGTCATTTAAGTTTATCCTTCAATAGTTAATTGACAAATGGCTAAGTGCCAAGGGTTTAAGATACTAGGTTTTAAAACAGTGTTGGCTACATGCCGAGAGATAATAATGATAATAATACTGTTATGGTTGTGGAATGAATTGATAATCGTTTTCAATTAAAAAGGGTATTATCGTCGGTCAAATAACCAGATCGTTGGTTGTGGTTGGATTTTATAATAGAATGAAGGAACGATATGCTAGTTTCTGTATTATGAGGGTTGTAAGTGTACTGTTAGGGTTTAGGGTTTTGTACAGTAAACTATAACAATTGCAGAACTAAACATAGACATTGATTTCAAACTTCTTGGTATGTTGGTAAACATTTATGAGTTGGATAAATAAAACAATAGTATTCTTTGATAAGAAAGATATTAAAATCATAACATATAGAACATAAATTATTTCTTTATTTAGTATAAACACTGTTGTTTTAAATGGAGTAGATTTACTGTTTTGGTAAAATAAAATCAATACTGTAATGAGTGCAGATATAGGAAAACTTTAGAATATACTAACTCATATTAACTACTAACAGTAAGAAATTTTAAAGGAATTAAACAAAGATATTCTTTTCATCAATCTTGGCAATTTGCCTATCATATCATTCTCTATTTAAATTAACTCTGTACTAGAGTATGATGCTGTTCCTTTTTGCATGGGGAAAAAAGCAGAGACTATTGTATCCAATCAATTCGATTTTATATAGAATTTTAAATTATTCAGGAACTGAAATAAACTTATAAAATAAACAGTAAAAGTTAAATAGACAACAGAACATTAAAACATACAAAATAGATAAGACAATGGAACCTGTAAATGACGATAGGGCCGAAAAACACCCAAGGAGGCCTGTTCCTCCCAACCTATTCAAGAATAAGTAGCTCAACTGCTAGCTTCTTGTGAACCCCGAGCCTGATTACTGAACCAATAAGTGGGTGGAATCTGTGTAGAAGCAAAGCACTCAAAAATGTCTTCTGCACTCAAAATAAACCTCCTGAAATAACATGCCTTCTCCACTCGGCATCAACCTCCTGAACTCAATAAGAGTTTGGCAGACTCACAACATGATCAACAACATAGCATATCCCCTCATCAAATCTCTTGGGTGCAAACACAGCAAAACCCCAAGGTAAATTTCCTTGTTAGGAAAAGTGATGAACCTCAGTTCATAATTTGATGGCTGTTATATAGAATACCTAGGTCTTTCAGTGGTCAGTTTGGAATAAATGGGCCTCAAGCTCCAGCCCCATTTTTCAGGGAACTATGACCACATTTCAAGAGAGTTGTTCCATACCAACAGCTAGTTAGTTGCATCATGATGCTGCCACTTGTCCATTTCCTTCTACCCCAGATTCCGTTCCACCTAGTGGATCAGTGACCACTCTTTCAACAGTCCTCTTAGGTCTTTGTCTCCTATTTTATTTATTTAATAATAAGATATCGTGCAAATTACAGTCATCCTTGGACACTTGTCC
Organism: Larix kaempferi; assembly: GCA_027924585.1. Lineage (NCBI taxonomy): Eukaryota > Viridiplantae > Streptophyta > Pinopsida > Pinales > Pinaceae > Larix > Larix kaempferi. Next base: position 13,351,171 of record BSBM01000092.1, read on the forward strand.
AACATAAATTTTACAATAAAGGTTATAACAATGTTTTCTAACACAAAATGTTTTTCAGCTAAAAGGGTATGTTACAAACACCCCCACTTAATCTCAGCATCATCCTCGATGTTGCTTATTCATCATCAAGTTCCTCATGGAACAAAACTGGATATGATGCCCGCATATTACTTTCCAGCTCCCAAGTAGCTTCATCAGGGCTAAGGTGCTTCCATTGCACCTTTACTTGCCCTATGGTGCGATTCCGAAGCATAATTTCCCTCCGGTCAAGAATACAGTCCGGTTCCACCTGAAAATCTCCTTCAAGTTCCACCTGTATGTCATTCCAATTCAACACATGAGTAGCATCGTGCACATACTTCTTTAAAACAGAAACGTGAAAAACATTGTGGATTTTTAAATTATATGGCAATGCCAATTGATATGCAATAGATCCAATCCTTGATAGGATTTTGAATGGTTCACAATACCTTGGTGTTAATTTAGAACAACTCCCAAGTTTCAAAGAACTTTTCTTAGGCTTCACCTTTATAAAAACATGGTCTCCTATCTGAAATTCTCTTTTAGTGCGTTTCAAATCAGCATATCTTTTCTGCCGATCTTGGGCAACCTTTAAGTTACCTTGAACCTATTTCACAGTTAGCTCCATTTCTTTCAATAAATCTGGTCCTAATATCAATCTGTCTACAGGATTATCCCAAGAAATTGGAGTACAACATTTTCTTTCATACAAAATTTCAAATGGACTTAACTTAGCAGATGTTTGATAATTATTATTGTAGGCAAATTCTGCTAAGTGTAAGAAATATTCCCACTTAGATGGCTAATCTTTAACATACAATATTAACATGTTTTCTAAAATCTGATTTACCCTCTCTGTTTGACCATCAGTTTGTGGGTGGAAAGAAGTGCTGAAATTTAATTTAGTATTTAATCATTTAAACAGTGCTGTCCAAAAATTGCTGGTGAACTTAGAGTCCCGGTCTGAAATAATTACCTTTGAAATTCCGTGCAAGCAAAACATTTGCTTCATGAAAATATCTGCAATGTTAGAATCCTTGAAAGTAGTTTTAACAGGAATAAAATGAGCAGCTTTACTAAGTTTATCAACAACAACCATGATTGAGTCATTCTGCTTCTGATTTTTAGGCAAACCTGTAATAAAATCAATGCTTATAATTTCCCATTTCCATTCTGGAATTGGTAAAGGCTGCAATAGCCAAGCTGGATGTTGGTGTTTAGCTTTGATAGTCTGACATTCAAAACATCTAGCTATATATTCAGCAACTTCACTCTTCATGTTGGGCCAAAAGTATTATTTTCTTAACATAGTTATCATTTTCTAATAACCAGGATGCCCCGAATAAGGACTCTTGTGAACTTCATCTAAAATCAGCAACTTAACCTTCGAAAAATTAGGTACATAAATTCTGTTTTTATACGTTAAGAAGCCTTTTTCATTAATACTGTAATCTGTTATAAAATTTTCAGCCTCTTTATCATGTATTTTTTGGTAATTTTCATCTTGCTTAATTCCTTTTTTGACCTGATTTTCCAGATCAGTTTTAAAAGTACTGATTGCTGCCACAAAACTCAATCTAGTATTTCTGCTCAATGCATCAGCAACCTTATTTTCCTTTCCACTAATGTGATGAATCTCAAAATCGTACTCGCTAAGGAAAGCTAACCACCTAGCTTTCCTCGTGTTAAGATTTGTTTGATCCAATAAATACTTTAAGCCCTTATTATCAATCATTAAAATGAATTTTCTTCCGATCAAGTGATGGTGCCACATTTTTAATGCATGTATCACAGCTTCCAACTCAAGATCATAAGTAGCATACTTCTTTTCATGTATTTTTAACTTCCTTGACTCAAAAGCAATTGCATGACCTTCCTGACTTAAGACCCCTCCAAGTCCATCGTTGCATGCATCCGTGCATACGACGAAATCCTTATTGGTATCTGCAATTTTTAAGATGGGTGCAGTAGTTAATAACTCTTTTAACTTATTAAAACTGTCTTGGCACTTTTGATCCGATACGAATTTCTTTCCTTTCTTCTGTAAAGAAGTGATGGAATTAACAATTTTAGAGTTCACCCTTCAATAAAATTTCTATAATAACCCGTTATTCCCATGAATGACTGTACATCAGTTACATCTTTAGGGACAGGCCATTCATTAATTGCTTTTATTTTATCGGGATCAATAGAAATACCATCTTTAGAAATTATATGACCGAAATATTGAATTTTATCTTTATAAAAATCACACTTACTGAACTTAACCTAGAGCTGATGTTCTCTAAGTACTTGTAAAATGATTATTAAATGTTCGTCATGCTCTTCTTTAGTTTTAGAGTTAATCAGAATATCATCAATGAATACCACTACGAACTTATACAAATATTTATGCAGAATGTTGTTCATTAAACACATGAACACTGTGGGTGCGTTGGTTATCCCAAAAGGCATAACTACGAACTCGTAGTGTCCATAACGCGTTCTGAATGTAGTTATGAATATGTCCTAGTCTTTTATCTGGACTTGATGATAACCCGACCTTAGATCAATTTTAGTGAATATCTCTGCTCTGCGTACTTGATCAAATAGATCGTCTATACGGGGTAAGGGATACCGGTTCTTAATTGTCATCTTATTAAGCTGACGGTAATCAATGCACAAACGCATGGTACCGTCCTTCTTTTTAAAAAAAATTACTGGTGCTACCCAGGGGGACACACTGGGTCTTATGTAGTTTTTATCTATTAATTCTTTCAACTGAGATTTTAACTCATTTAACTCTAGAATATTCATCCTATAGGGGGCCTTCGAGTTTGGTACCGCACCGGGTACTAACTCAATGGTGAAATCAAGTTCTCTTTTCGAAGGTAATCGTGGCATTTCTTCCGGGAATACATCAGAAAAGTCCCTATGGATGGGAATATCCTCTAGCCTTAAATTGTCTTCTTTAGATGTGCACTCGTCATTAATAACATTAATAGAAAACATTTTACAGCATTTTCTGGCAGCTCTCTTTACTTGTAAGGCAGAAATTTGCCTTACTGAAATATGCCTATGAATTCCTTTTACTGTTTTTGTATTACCTTCATTATTTACACATGTAAAAGATTTATCATAACAATTCAATAAAACTCTATGTTGTTCAAGACAATCCATACCAATCAACAAATCATATGACCCTAAGGGTAAAACATTTAGATTAATCTACGTTTTCAATTGACTTAAAAATACTTCACAATCCTTGACATAATATGTAACTTTCCTTTTAGTGCCTGTTGCAAGCTGAACTAACCATGCATTATCAAATTTCTCTGTTTTTAACTTGCAACGGTTTACTAAAGTAGGTGAAATATAACTTAGATTTGCACCTGGATCTATTAAAATAGAAATAGACTCGTTTTGTATCATATCTTCAATTTCGACCATGGATGTTTTATGGTCCGCTTGACGGTTCTCCAGTGCTGCATTTCTCTTGCGATATCTCCAATTGTAGGTTCGTCTTACATAGTGTGAATATTGTTGACTGTCCTCTTGTTGCGTGGGCAATCTGCTATCTTATGTGGTCCGCCACATTCATAGCACTTTATGGGTCCCTTCTGTTTAGCATACCTGTTGTTGTTGTTATTTTTATTGCTATGATTATTATTATTAGGTACATTTCTTGCAGCAGTGAATTTCTGAGATGCATTATTCCGGTAATTATTAGGAAAATTTCTATTATTAAAATTCTTCTTAAGACCTCCAACATTATGATGAAAATTCTTCTTTTTATAGTCATACTGATTAGTCTTACTGTTCTTCCAGCCAGTTGTTCCTTCTTTTTTTTTTTTTGATAAAAACAAAAATTTTCCTTCCTCATGGCCTCTTCCAAAGTGGAAGGATTATCATACTCAATACGATCTTTTATATTAAAAGGTAAACAACTGAGAAACCTTTGTACTTTAGGCTTTTCCTCAACCATGTAGGGCACGTACCTCAACAAGCTAAGGAACTTGCTGCACAGTTCTTTCATGTTCATTGTACCCAACTTTAAATCGTAAAACTCCTTTGACTTATCTTCAAAGTATTGTTCCGACAAAAACTTCTTTTTAAACATAGTCCAAGTTACTTATTTTTCTTTCATACTCTTGATTCTTTTAAGATCCTGCCACCAAATATCTGCCTTCCTGGTCAGATTATAAATAGACATCTTGGCTTTCAGTTGAGAAGAGTAGTCATAAATATTAAAGTACTTTTTCATTCCAGACAACCAAGCTTCTGCTGTCTCACCCTTCTCACTTTCACCGTTAAAAGTGGGTGGCTTAATCTTTTGAAATTCCCCAGTAATCTGTTCATGATATTTATGTTTCCTCTTTTTAGAGCAGCATTCACTGTCACCGCTGTCATAATTTAAGTCATTATTACTTGAATAAGATTTAGAGGATGAGTAACTGTTCCTTTTATCATTTCTTGTTTTCTTATGCTTATGTTGGTGGGACATTATTTCAGAATCAACTTCAATTTTGATTTTCTGCCTCTTTCATCACTATGATAGTTTCCTTTTAAATTCTGTTGTAACCCTACCTGTACCTTAAGGATCCGCTCATTTTCTTCTTTAACGGCTTTTAACTCAGATTTTAAATCCTGTATAGTGCATAATATTTCAGAAGACTGGTTTTTTAATTCAACATAAATTCCTTCAGAATTATTATGATTAATACGTTCATTACGAGGAGATCTGTCCTCTGCTAATTCTTCTGGTATTTCCATACCTGCAATTTAAAGGTCAATCTGTTCAGTGCAAAAATAAAATTAAATTACAAAAGTTAGTAACATAAACTTTCTGATTTATTTTCTATTTGCGTGCATGAGCCTAAATCAGGCCTAGAGTTTGAACTTGCGCTCTGATATCACATGTAACATCCCGGAAAAATCACAAAAATTTAAAATTTTTCTACGTGACATTTATTGCTTATTTAATGTATGCGAAAATAGAACGATGCATAAAATATTATCTTTCTGTACTAAATCCCCTGCTGGTTTATAATATAAGAATTTGCGACTAAAGGATTTCAAGTTTGTGTCTTGATGTTATTTACATTCAACGGTACTATTGTGAACTTCTATTGTTGTTGTTGTGAATGATGAATCAACTGTTTTGACTAATGTGCTTTTGTTGATTGATGAAGGGGTCCTACGGACGCCCCGAGGCTTACTTAGAATTCGTGTTAAAGCATGTGATTTCGTACTTGTGACAGTTTACTGGTAAGGGTTTAAAGTTGCGACAAGTAATCAAATAGTTTTTTTGTAATCTCCTTTGTGAACATTTGGAGAGATAACACTTTGGCAATCTACCGGTGAGAATCTTGGTTCGAGACTAAAATTTTTAAAGAGAAAGACATCTGAAATTGACTGTCAATGTGCACAGGGCATCTTAATCCTTGTAATGTATAAGCTTGTATTTGTTTTCAAGAGAAGCTATGTAATGATTGTGTCTCATTTTTGTACTCAGAATTATATATGGTTTTCATTAAAGTTTCAAGTCGAACTGTATACAACTATCTATCTTCTTCCTCCGTAGCAATTTGTGGAAGATCTATGTATGAAATATTTGATATTTTGCCTAGGGATTATTCCCTACAATGATGGTGATAATCTGAATTATTTCATTTACACGATACATTAGAATGTATGTGTGTCCAATATCTTAAATCCATTCACAGTGTGTAATGTTATTTAATGGATTATCTATATAGTCTATTTTCAATGTATTTTGGGACATTATCAATCTTTTACAAAATAAATAACACACTATGTTGAGTGTTCTGTGTGATAGTGTGAATTATATGATACCATGCAAACGTGGGTTACTATGAAATATGTGATACTATGTAAACCTAGCGAATATCTAATGTGTTATATGCATTTACGTGGCCCTATATATTACTCATGCAAACCTTGTGGATTTCTATCCAGCCCTTAACTTAATGTTACAAGGCTGGTGTATCCCGACCTTACCATAAACCACATCCACGTTGTAATAACACCATGATATGAATGTTAATATGCCACAGGTTGATAGATGTAACCGTAGCCTATGCATTGAATTCATGCAACTTTCGAGATAATGGAATTCCATCGTGGATGGTATAGTAAACTTGGGTCACGTGATGGTTTCGTGGTGTAACAACTATGTGATGATTTGTAATTTGACAATGGTTTATGTGTAGCTGAGCTGGATCCCTCATGGCTGTGGCAATGGTGGCTCTTTAGAAAGGTAGATGGCATTGTTGTTTTGTAAATCCAACCGATGATCTGGCAGGGGTTTCAATGAATGTGGTTAAACCCTACCTTTGTTGCGATCAATGAGTTTATTGTGATCTTTGTCATTTGGTAGTGGTATCTCTGCGTGACCAACAGGTTGAGGGTTTGTACGGTAGTTGTTTTGCCTGTAGAGGCGTAGCTCCTGCATTTTGAACTCGTGCCCTGTGTAGTTTACAAAGCCGAACTCTCCAGTTCTTTGTGCAGTTGATATTTGTTAAGGTTGGCAGCTTGGGTTTGTTTTCTTGATGTGGTTCGATACGCAAACTAATTGAGGGTTTGTTCTTTTTAAAACTGGGTTTGAGATGAAAGGCTAGGGCCACGCCAGGGTAGCTACATTTCTCGGCACTGTTTCACTGTTTTAAAATTGATAGTTCTGTGTGGGGTTTCCTTCTGCCTCGGCATTTGATAGAATGAGAATTTACAGTTGCTGTAGCGCTTATCTGGTGTTTGTTGCTGCTACTTGTAGACAATTTAAAGGTAATGTGATTCGAAACTCCTTCCTGTAGCTTTCATACTTGATAATTAAGACAGTAGTAGTTTGCTTGTTTAATACTGAGTCTCGTTTCTTGAAAAGATAATTGTTTTTTATCACAATGTTAATGTTGTTGTTACATGGAAATGAATTGATGGCTTCTCCAGTTTGGGCATTTGAAAGTGGGTTGCGGCTACACCAACCGGTAAGCCTCGGAGGTGCCTTGTAACTTTGGTTAAGTGGGAAGTATTGGCCGACATGTATTTGTTCTTTGCCTTCGTTTTGATCTTGGAGAGTTTTGTAATTCATCAAACTTAGGGTTTGTAAAAGATTGGGGAGGATAGGTCCTCGACCCAAAAGGCACGTGCCTGTTATGATGGTAACTGTAGTATGAAGTTGTTCTTCCTCACAGACTTGGGATAATGTAATAAGTTACGTGTTTAAATAACAATTGTAAATGTTTGATGTAAATGGAGGTTTTTGACCTATGTGCAGATCGTCTATTTTGTAAACAATGTTGCTGCATTCTACTCTTACGAATTTTACCAGGGTTAGGGTTCCGTCTTTGTTTGGAAAAGTATAGTTTTGATGTTTGTTCTTCAATAAGGTCTCGGCTTCAAACTGGTATTTTTCTATTTGGTTTAGAAATATCGTACAGATGTTGTAATGACTGAATCCTGAAGATGATTCTGTAAATTTAACTATTCGACCTATAGGAGCGATTTTGGTACAAAATGTTTGGTTTTTTACTCTGTTCTTTGATATGATAACGGCATCCAACTTGCCCTTCTTGTTACTCCTGTGCGGCTTGTCGATTGTTAATGTAAAGAAATCTTGAGAGAAAAACACCGAAATGTTGTTTTAGTTTGATTTGATAGGATGAATGAAAACTTGTATACTTTGTTTACTGGTAATAAAATATACGATGCGTCATTTAAGTTTCCCCTTCAATAGTTAATTGACAAATGGCTAAGTGCCAAGGGATTAAGATAGAAGGTTTTAAAACAGTGTTGGCTACATGCCGAGAGATAATAATGATAATAATACTGTTATGGTTGTGGAATGAATTGATAATCGTTTTCAATCAAAAAGGGTATTATCCTCGGTCAAATAACCAGATCGTTGGTTGTGTTTGGATTTTATACTAGAATGAAGGAACGATATGCTAGTTTCTGTATTATGAGGGTTGTAAATGTACTGTTAGGGTTTAGGGTTTTGTACAGTAAACTATAACAATTGCAGAACTAAACATAGACATTGATTTCAAACTGCTTGGTATGTTGGTAAACATTTATGAGTTGGATAAATAAAACAACAATATTCTTTGATAAGAAGGATATGAAAATCATAACATATAGAACATAAATTATTTCTTTTTTTAGTATAAACCCTGTTATTTTAAATGGAGTAGATTTACTGTTTTGGTAAAATAAAATCAATACTGTAATGAGTGCAGATATAGGAAAAATTTAGAATATACTAACTCATATTAACTACTAACAGTAAGAAATTTTAAAAGAATTAAATAGAGATATTCTTTTCATCAATCTTGGCAATTCTCCTATCATATCATTCTCTATTTAAATTATCTCTGTACTAGAGTACGATGTTGTTCCTTCTTGCATGGGGAAAAATGCAGAGACTATTTTATTCAATCAGTTCGATTTTATACAGAATTATTAAATTATTCAGGAACTGAAATAAACTTATAAAATAAATAGTAAAAGTTAAATAGACAACAAAAATTTAAAATATACAAAATAGATGAGACAATGGAACTTGTAAATGACGATAGGGCCGACAAACACCCAAGGAGGCATGTTCCTCCCAACATATTCCAGAAGAATTATCTCAACTGCTAGCTTCTTGTGAACCCCCGAGCCTGATTACTGAACCAATAAGTGGGTGGAATCTGTGTAGAAGCAAGGCACTCAAAAATTCCTTCTACACTCAGCATCAACCTCCTGAAATAACATGCCTTCTCCACTCGGCATCAACCTCCTGAACTCAATAAGAGTTTGGCAAACTCACAACATGATCAACAACATAGCATATCACCACATCAAATCTCTTGGGTGCAAACACAACAAAACCCCAAGGTAAATTTCCTCGTTAGGAAAAGTGATTAACCTCAGTTCATAATTTGATGGCTGTTATATAGACTGCCTAGGTCTTTCAGTGGTCAATTCGGAATAAATGAGCCTCAAGCTCCAGTCCCATCTTTCAGGGCACTATGACCACATTTCAAGGGAGTTGTGCCATACCAACAGCAATTTAGTTGCATCATGATGCTGCCACTTGTCCATTGACTTCTACCCCAGATTCCATTCCACCTGGTGGATCAGTAACCCCTCTTTCAACAGTCGTCTTAGTTGTTTGTCTCCTATTTTATTTATTTAATAATAATATATTTAGCAAATTACAGTCATCCTTGGACACCTGTCCAAGATAAATTTTACAATAAAGGTTATAACAATGTTTGCTAACACAAAATGTTTTCCATCTAAAAGGGTATGTTACAAACACCCCCACTTAAGCTCAACATCATCCTCGATGTTGCTTATTCATCATCAAGTTCCTCATAGAACAAAACAAGATATGCTGCCCGCATATTACTTTCTAGCTCCCAAGTAGCTTCATCAGGGCTAATGTGCTTCCATTGCAACTTTACCTACCCTATGGTGCGATTCCGAAGCATAATTTCCCTCCGGTCGAGAATACAGTCCGGTTTCACTTGAAAATCTCCTTCGGGTTCCACCTGTATGTCATTCCAATTCAACACATGAGTAGCATCATGCACATACTTCTTTAAAACAGAAACATGAAAAACATCATGGATTTTTAAATTATATGAAAATGACAATTGATATGCAACAGCTCCAATCCTTGATAGGATTTCGAATGGTCCACAATACCTTGGTGCTAATTTAGCACAACTCCCAAGTTTTAAAGAACTTTTCTTGGGATTTACCTTTATAAAAACATGGTCTCCTACCTGAAATTCTCTTTCAATGCGTTTCAAATAAGCATAGCTTTTCTTCTGATCTTGGGCAACCTTTAAGTTACCTTGAACATGTTTCACGGTTAGCTCCATTTCCTTTAATAAATCTTGTCCTAACATCAATCTGTCTACAGGATTATCCCAAGAAATTGGAGTACAACATTTTCTTCCATACAAAATTGCAAATGGACTTAACTTAGCAGATGTTTGATAATTATTATTGTAGGAAAATTCTGCTAAGTGCAAGAAATCTTCCCACTTAGATGGCTGATCTTTAACATACAATCTTAACATGTTTTCTAAAATTTGATTTACCCTCTCTGTTTGACCATCACTTTGTCGGTGGAAAGAAGTGATGAAATTTAATTTAGTATTTAATCCTTTAAACAGTGCTGTCCAAAAATTGCTGGTGAACTTAGAGTCCCGGTCTGAAATAATTACCTTTGGAATTCCGTGCAAGCGAAAAAATTGCTTCATGAAAATATTTGCAATGTTAGAAGCCTTGAAAGTTGTTTTAACAGGAATAAAATGAGCATCTTTACTAAGTTTATCAACAACAACCATGATTGAGTCATTCTGCTTCTGATTTTTAGGCAAACCTGTAATAAAATCAATGCTTATAATTTCCCATCCCATTCTGGAATTGGGAAAGGCTGCAATAGCCCAGTTGGATGTTGGTGTTCAGCTTTGATAGTCTGACATTCAAAACATCTAGCTATATATTCAGCAACTTCACTCTTCATGTTGGACCAAAAATACTCTTTTCTTAACATAGTTATCATTTTCTGATAACCAGGATGCCCCAGTTAAGGACTCTTGTGAACTTCATCTAAAATCAGCAACTCAATGTTCAACAAATTTGGTAGATAAATTCTGTTTTTATACATTAAGAAGCCTTTTTCATTAATACTGTAATCTGTTATAAAATTTTCAGATGAATTTTCAGCCACATTATCATGTAATTTTTGGTAATTTTCGTCTTGCTTAATTCCTTCTTCGATTTGAATTTCCAGACCAGTTTTAAAAGTATTGATTGCAGCCACAAAACTCAATCTGGCATTTCTGCTCAATGCATCAGCAACCTTATTTTCCTTTCCATTAATGTGATGAATCTCAAAATCGTACTCGCTAAGGAAAGCTAACCACCTAGCTTGCCTTGCATTAAGATTTGTTTGGTCCAATAAAGACTTTAAGCCCTTATTATCATTCATTAAAATGAATTTTCTTCCGATCAAGTGATGGCGCCACATTTTTAATGCATGTATCACAACTGCCAACTCAAGATCATAAGTAGCATAATTCTTTTCATTTATTTTTAACTTCCTTGACTCAAAAGCAATTGCATGACCTTCCTGACTTAAGACCCCTCCAAGTCCATCGTTGCATGCATCCATGCATACGACGAAATCCTTATTGGGATCTGCAATTTTTAAGATGGGTGCAGTAGTTAATAACTCTTTTAACTTATTAAAATTGTCTTGACACTTTTGATCCCATACGAATTTCTTCCCTTTCTTCTGTAAAGAACTGATGGGATTAGCAATTTTAGAGAACCCTTCAATAAACTTTTTATAATAACCCGTTGTTCTTATGAATGACAGTACATCAGTTACATCTTTAGGGACAGGCCATTCATTAATTGCTTATATTTTATCAGGATCAACATAAATACCATCTTTAGAAATTATATGACCCAAATACTGAATTTTATCTTTATAAACATCACACTTACTGAACTTAGCATAGAGCTGATGTTCTCTAAGTACTTGTAAAATGATTTTTAAATGTTCGTCATGCTCTTCTTTAGTTTTTGAGTTAATCAGAATATCATCAATGAATACCACTACGAACTTATCCAAATATTTATGCAGAACGTTGTTCATTAAACACATGAACACTGTTGGTGCGTTGGTTAGCCCAAAAGGCATAACTACGAATTCGTAGTGTCCATAACACGTTCTGAATGCAGTTTTGAATATGTCCTCCTCTTTTATCTGGACTTGATGATAACCCGATCGTAGATCAATTTTAGTGAATATCTCTTCTCCGCATACTTGGTCAAATAGATCGTCTATGCGGGGTAAGGGATATCGGTTGTTAATTGTCATCTTATTAAGCTGACGGTAATCAATGCACAAACGCAAGGTACCGTCCTTCTTTTTAACAAAAATTACTGGTGCTCCCCAAGGGGACACACTGGGTCTTATGTAGTTTTTATCTATTAATTCTCAGCTGATATTTTAACTCATTTAACTCTAGAATATTCATCCTACAGGGGGCCTTCGAGTTTAGTACCGCACCAAGTACTAACTCAATGGTGAAATCAAGTTCTCTTTTCAGAGTTAATCATGGAATTTCTTCTGGGAATACATCAGAAAAGTCCCTAAGGATGGGAATATCCTCTAGCTTTAGCTTGTCTTCTTCAGATGTGCACTCGTCATTAATAACATTAACAACAAACATTTTACAGCCTTTTCTGGCAGCTCTTTTTACTTGTAAGGAAGAAATCTGGCTTACTGAAATCTGTCTATGAATTCCTTTTACTGTTTCTGTATTACCTTCATTATTTAAACATGTAGGATTTATCATAACAATTCAGTAAAACTGTATGCTGTTCAAGCCAATCCATACCAATCAACAAATCATATGACCCTAAGGGTAAAACATTTAGATTAATCTGCGTTTTCAACTGACTTAAAAATACTTCACAATCTTTGATATAATCTGTAACTTTCCTTTTAGTTCCTGTTGCAAGCTAAACTAACCATGCATTATCAAATTTCTCTATTTTTAACTTGCAATGGTTTACTAAAGTAGGTGAAATATAACTTAGAGTCGCACCTGGATCTATTAAAATAGAAAATAGACTCGTTTTGTATCATACCTTCAATTTCGACCATGGATGTTTGATGGTCCGCTACATTCATAGCACTTTATGGGTCGCTTTTGTTCAGCATACCTATTGTTGTTGTTATTGTTATTGCTGTGATTATTATTATTAGGTACATTGTTTGCAGCAGTAAAGTTCTGAGATGCATTATTCCGATAATTATTAGAAAAATTTTTGTTATTAAAATTCTTCTTAAGACCTCCAACATTATGATTAAAATTCTTCTTTTTATAGTCATACTGATTAGTCTTACTGTTCTTCCAGCCAGTTGTTCCTTCTCTTTTTCTGTTTTGATCAAAACAAAAATTTTCCTTCCTCATGGCCTCTTCCAAAGTGGAAGGATTATCATACTCAATACGATCTTTTATATTAAAAGGTAAACAACTGAGAAACCTTTGTACTTTAAGCTTTTCCTCAACCATGTATGGCACGTACCTCAGCAAGCTAAGGAACTTGCTGCTTAGTTCTTTCATGTTCATTGTACCCAACTTTAAATCGTAAAACACCTTTGACTTATCTTCAAAGTATTGTTCCAACAAAAACTTCTTTTTAAACAAACTTTTAAACATAGTCCATGTTAGTTCTTTTTCTTTTATACTCTTGATTCTTTTAAGATCTTGCCACCAAATATCTTCCTTCCCGGTCAGATTATAAATAGCCATCTTGGCTTTCAATTGAGAAGAGTAGTCATAAATTTTAAAGTACTTTTTCATTCCAGACAACCAAGCTTCTGTTGTCTCACCCTTCTCACTTTCGCCGTTAAAAGTGGGTGGCTTAATCTTTTTAAATTCCCCAATAATCTGTTCATGATATTTATGTTTCTTCTTTTTAGAGCAGCATTCACTGTCACTGTTGTCATAATTTAAGTCATTATTACTTGAATCAGATTTAGAGGATGAGTAACTGTTCCTTTTATCATTTCTTGTTTTCTTATGCTTATGTTGGTGGGACATTATTTCAGAATTAGCCTTCAATTCTGATTTTCTGTCTCTTTCATCACTATGACAGTTTCCTTTTAAATTTTGTTGTAACTCTTCCTGTACTTTAAGGATCCGTTCATTTTCTTCTTTAACAGCTTTTAACTCAGATTTTAAATCCTGTACAGTGCGTAAAATTTCAGAAGACTGGTTGTTTAATTCAACATAAATTCCTTCAGAATTATTATGATTAATACGATCATTATGAGGAGATCTGTCCTCTAATGATTCTTTTGGTATTTCCATACCTGCAATTTAAAGGTCAATCTGTTCAGTGCAAAAATAAAATTAAATTACAAAAGTTAGTAACATAAACTTGATAATTTATTTTCTGTTTGCGCGCATGAGCCTAAATCAGGCCTAAAGTTTGAACTTGCACTCTGATACCACATGTAACATCCCGGAAAAATCACAAAAATTTAAAAATTTTCTACGTGACATTTATTGCTTATTTAATGTATGCGGAAATAGAACGATGCATAAAATATGATCTTGCTGTACTAAATCCCCTGCTGGTTTATAATATAAGAATTTGCGACTAAAGGATTTCAAGTTTGTGTCTTGATGTTATTTACATTCAGCTGTACTATTGTGAACTTATATTGTTGTTGTTGTGAATGATGAATCAACTGTTTTGACTAATGTGCTTTTGTTGATTGATGAAGGGGTCCTACGGACGCCCACTGAGGCTTACATAGCATTCGTGCTAAAGCATGTGATTTCGTACTTGTGATAGTTTACAAGTAAGGGTTTAAAGTTGCGACAAGTAATCAAACAGTTTTTCTGTAATCTCCTTTGTGAACATTTGGAGAGATGGCACTTTGGCAATCTACCGGTGAGAATCTTGGTTCAAGACTAAATTTTTTAAAGAGAAAGACATCTGAAATTGACTGCTGATGCGCACAGGGCATCTTAATCCTTCTAATGTATCAGCTTGTATTTGTTTTCAAGAGAAGGTCTGTAATGATTGTGTCTTAGTTTTGTACTCAGAATTATATATGGTTTTCATTAAAGTTTCAAGTCGAACTATATACAACTGGCTATCTTCTTCCTCCGTAGAAATTTGTGGAAGATCTATATATGAAAGATTTGATTTTTGCCTAGGGACTATTCCCTACGATGATGGTGATAGTCTGAATTATTTCATTTACACGATACATTAGAATGTGTGTGTGTGTGTAATATCTTAAATCCATTCACAGTGTTTAATGTTATTTAATGGATTATCTATATAGTCTATTTGCAATGTATTTTGGGACATTAGCAATCTTTTACAAAATAAATAACACACTATGTTGAGTGTTGTGTGTGATAGTGTGAATTATATGATACCATGCAAACGTGGGTTACTATGCAATATGTGATACTATGTAAACCTAGTGAATATCTAATGTGTTATATGCATTTACATGGCCCTATATATTACTCATGCAAACCTTGTGGATTTCTATCCAACCCTTAATTTAATGTTACAAGGCTAGTGGATATCGACCTTACCATAAACCACATCCACGTTGTAATAACACCATGATATGAAAGTTGATATGCCACAGGTTGACAGATGTAACCGTATCCTATGCATTGAAGGCATGCAACTTCCGAGATAATGGAATTCCATCGTGGATGGTATAGTAAGCTTGGGTCTCGTGATGGTTTCGTGTTGTAACAACTATGTGATGAGTTGTAATTTGACAATGGTTTATGTGTAGTTGAGATGGCTCCCTCGTGGCTGTGGCAATGATGGCTCATTTGATAAGGTAGATGTCATTGTTGTTTCGTAAATCCAACTGGTGATCTCCACCATTGATCTGGCAGGGGTTTCAATGAATGTGGTTAAACCCTACCTTTGTTGCGATCAATGAGTTTATTGTGATCTTTGTCATTTGGTAGTGGTATCTCTGCGTGACCAACAGGTTGAGGGTTTGTACGGTAGTTGTTTTGCCTGTAGAGGCGTAGCTCCTGCATTTTGAACTCGTGCCCTGTGTAGTTTACAAAGCCGAACTCTCCAGTTCTTTGTGCAGTTGATATTTGTTAAGGTTGGTAGCTTGGGTTTGTTTTCTTGATGTGGTTCGATACCCAGACTAGTTGAGGATTTGTTCTTTTTAAATTTGTGTTTGAGATGAAAGGCCAGGGCCACACCAGGGTTGCTACATTTCTCGGTACTGTTTCACTGTTTTAAAATTGATAGTTCTGTGTGGGGTTTGCTTCTGCCTCGGCACTTGATAGAATGAGAATTTACAGTTGCTGTTGCGCCTATCTGGTGTTTGTTGCTGCTACTTGCCAACGATTTAAAGGTAATGTGATTCAAAACTCCTTCTTGTAGCTTTTCTACTTGACAATTAACACAGTAGTAGTTTGTTTGTGTAATACTGAGTCTCGTTTCTTGAAAAGATAATTGCTTTTGACCACAATGTTAATGTTGTTGTTACAGGGCAATGAGTCGATGGCTTCTCCAGTTTCGGCATTTGAAAGTGGGTTGCGGCTACACCAACCGGTAAGCCTCGAATGTCCCTTGTAACTTTGGTTAAGTGGGAAGTATTGGCCGACATGTATTTGTTATGTGCCTTCATTTTGATCTTGGAGAGTTTTGTAATTCATCAACCTTAGGGTTTGTAAAAGATTGGGAAGGATATTTCCTCGACCTAAAAGGCACGAGCCTGTTATGATGGTAAGTGTAGTATGAATTTGTTCTTCCTCACAGACTTGGGGTAATGTAATAAGTTACGTGTTTAAATAACAATGGTAAATGTTTGATGTAAATGGAGGTTTTCGACCTGTGTGTAGATCGTCTATTTTGTAAACAATGTTGTTGCATTCTACTCTTACGAATTTTACGAGGGTTAGGGTTTCGTATTCATTTGGAAAAGTATAGTTTTGATGTTTGTTCTTCGATAAGATCTCGGGTTCAAACTGGTATTTTGCTATTTGGTTTAGAAATATCCTACAAATGTTGTAATGACTAAATCCTGAAGATGATTCTGTAAATTTAACTATTCGACTTACAGGAGCGATTTTGGTATAAAATGTTTGGTTTTTTACTCTGTTCTTTGATATGAAAACGGCATCCAACTTACCCTTCTTGTTACTTCTGTTTGTCTTGTCGATTGTTAATGTAAAGAAATCTGGAGAGAAAAACACCGAAATGTTGTTTTAGTTTGATTTGATAGGATGAATGAAAACTTCTATACTTTGTTTACTGGTAATAAAATATACGATGCATCGTTTAAGTTTCTCCTTCAATATTTAATTGACAAATGGCTAAGTGCCAAGGGTTTAAGATATTAGGTTTTAAAACAGTGTTGGCTACATGTCGAGAGATAATAATGATAATAATAATGTTATGTTTGTGGAATGAATTGATAATCGTTTTATGTTTGTGGAGATCTGTCCTCTGCTGATTCTTCTGGTATTTCCATACCTGCAATTTAAAGGTCAATCTGTTCAGTGCAAAAATAAAATTAAATTACAAAAGTTAGTAACATAAACTTTCTGATTTATTTTCTATTTGCGTGCATGAGCCTAAATCAGGCCTAGAGTTTGAACTTGCGCTCTGATATCACATGTAACATCCCGGAAAAATCACAAAAATTTAAAATTTTTCTACGTGACATTTATTGCTTATTTAATGTATGCGAAAATAGAACGATGCATAAAATATTATCTTTCTGTACTAAATCCCCTGCTGGTTTATAATATAAGAATTTGCGACTAAAGGATTTCAAGTTTGTGTCTTGATGTTATTTACATTCAACGGTACTATTGTGAACTTCTATTGTTGTTGTTGTGAATGATGAATCAATTGTTTTGACTAATGTGCTTTTGTTGATTGATGAAGGGGTCCTACGGACGCCCCGAGGCTTACTTAGAATTCGTGTTAAAGCATGTGATTTCGTACTTGTGACAGTTTACTGGTAAGGGTTTAAAGTTGCGACAAGTAATCAAATAGTTTTTTTGTAATCTCCTTTGTGAACATTTGGAGAGATAACACTTTGGCAATCTACCGGTGAGAATCTTGGTTCGAGACTAAAATTTTTAAAGAGAAAGACATCTGAAATTGACTGTCAATGTGCACAGGGCATCTTAATCCTTGTAATGTATAAGCTTGTATTTGTTTTCAAGAGAAGCTATGTAATGATTGTGTCTCATTTTTGTACTCAGAATTATATATGGTTTTCATTAAAGTTTCAAGTCGAACTGTATACAACTATCTATCTTCTTCCTCCGTAGCAATTTGTGGAAGATCTATGTATGAAATATTTGATATTTTGCCTAGGGATTATTCCCTACAATGATGGTGATAATCTGAATTATTTCATTTACACGATACATTAGAATGTATGTGTGTCCAATATCTTAAATCCATTCACAGTGTGTAATGTTATTTAATGGATTATCTATATAGTCTATTTTCAATGTATTTTGGGACATTATCAATCTTTTACAAAATAAATAACACACTATGTTGAGTGTTCTGTGTGATAGTGTGAATTATATGATACCATGCAAACGTGGGTTACTATGAAATATGTGATACTATGTAAACCTAGCGAATATCTAATGTGTTATATGCATTTACGTGGCCCTATATATTACTCATGCAAACCTTGTGGATTTCTATCCAGCCCTTAACTTAATGTTACAAGGCTGGTGTATCCCGACCTTACCATAAACCACATCCACGTTGTAATAACACCATGATATGAATGTTAATATGCCACAGGTTGATAGATGTAACCGTAGCCTATGCATTGAATTCATGCAACTTTCGAGATAATGGAATTCCATCGTGGATGGTATAGTAAACTTGGGTCACGTGATGGTTTCGTGGTGTAACAACTATGTGATGATTTGTAATTTGACAATGGTTTATGTGTAGCTGAGCTGGATCCCTCATGGTTGTGGCAATGGTGGCTCTTTAGAAAGGTAGATAGCATTGTTGTTTTGTAAATCCAACCGATGATCTGGCAGGGGTTTCAATGAATGTGCTTAAACCCTACCTTTGCTGCAATCAATGAGTTTATTGTGATCTTTGTCATTTGGTAGTGGTAGCTCTACATGGCCAACAGGTTGAGGGTTTGTAGGGTAGTTGTTTTGCTTTTAGAGGCGTAGCTCCTGCGTTTTGAACTCGTGACTTGTGTAGTTTATAGAGCCGAACTCTCCAGTTCTTTGTGCAGTTGATATTTGTTAAGGTTGGCAGCTTGGGTTTGTTTTCTTGATGTGGTTCGATACGCAAACTAATTGAGGGTTTGTTCTTTTTAAAACTGGGTTTGAGATGAAAGGCCAGGGCCACGCCAGGGTAGCTACATTTCTCGGCATTGTTTCACTGTTTTAAAATTGATAGTTCTGTGTGGGGTTTCCTTCTGCCTCGGCATTTGATAGAATGAGAATTTACAGTTGCTGTAGCGCCTATCTGGTGTTTGTTGCTGCTACTTGTAGACAATTTAAAGGTAATGTGATTCGAAACTCCTTCCTGTAGCTTTCATACTTGATAATTAAGACAGTAGTAGTTTGCTTGTTTAATACTGAGTCTCGTTTCTTGAAAAGATAATTGTTTTTTATCACAATGTTAATGTTGTTGTTACATGGCAATGAATTGATGGCTTCTCCAGTTTGGGCATTTGAAAGTGGGTTGCGGCTACACCAACCGGTAAGCCTCGGAGGTGCCTTGTAAATTTGGTTAAGTGGGAAGTATTGGCCGACATGTATTTGTTCTTTGCCTTCGTTTTGATCTTGGAGAGTTTTGTAATTCATCAAACTTAGGGTTTGTAAAAGATTGGGGAGGATAGGTCCTCGACCCAAAAGGCACGTGCCTGTTATGATGGTAACTGTAGTATGAAGTTGTTCTTCCTCACAGACTTGGGATAATGTAATAAGTTACGTGTTTAAATAACAATGGTAAATGTTTGATGTAAATGGAGGTTTTTGACCTATGTGCAGATCGTCTATTTTGTAAACAATGTTGCTGCATTCTACTCTTACGAATTTTACCAGGGTTAGGGTTCCGTCTTTGTTTGGAAAAGTATAGTTTTGATGTTTGTTCTTCAATAAGGTCTCGGCTTCAAACTGGTATTTTTCTATTTGGTTTAGAAATATCGTACAGATGTTGTAATGACTGAATCCTGAAGATGATTCTGTAAATTTAACTATTCGACCTATAGGAGCGATTTTGGTATAAAATGTTTGGTTTTTTACTCTGTTCTTTGATATGATAACGGCATCCAACTTGCCCTTCTTGTTACTCCTGTGCGGCTTGTCGATTGTTAATGTAAAGAAATCTTGAGAGAAAAACACCGAAATGTTGTTTTAGTTTGATTTGATAGGATGAATGAAAACTTGTATACTTTGTTTACTGGTAATAAAATATACGATGCGTCATTTAAGTTTCCCCTTCAATAGTTAATTGACAAATGGCTAAGTGCCAAGGGATTAAGATAGAAGGTTTTAAAACAGTGTTGGCTACATGTCGAGAGATAATAATGATAATAATAATGTTATGTTTGTGGAATGAATTGATAATCGTTTTCAATTAAAAAGGGTATTATCCACGGTCAAATAACCAGATCGTTGGTTGTGGTTTGATTTTATACTATAATGAAGGAACGATATGCTAGTTTCTGTATTATGAGGGTTGTAAATGTACTGTTAGGGTTTAGTGTTTTGTACAGTAAACTATAACAATTGCATAACTAAACATAGACATTGATTTCAAACTGCTTGGTATGTTGGTAAACATTTATGAGTTGGATAAATAAAACAACAGTATTCTTTGATAAGAAAGATATGAAAATCATAACATATAGAACATAAATGATTTCTTTATTTAGTATAAACATTGTTATTTTAAAAGGAGTAGATTTACTGTTTTGGTAAAATAAAATCAATACTGTAATGAGTGCAGATATAGGAAAACTTTAGAATATACTAACTCATATTAACTACTAACAGTAAGAAATTTTAAAAGAATTAAATAGAGATATTCTTTTCATCAATCTTGGCAATTCTCCTATCATATGATTCTCTATTTAAATTATCTCTGTACTAGAGTACGATGTTGTTCCTTCTTGCATGGGGAAAAATGCAGAGACTATTTTATTCAATCAGTTCGATTTTATACAGAATTATTAAATTATTCAGAAACTGAAATAAACTTATAAAATAAACAGTAAAAGTTAAATAGACAACAGAACTTTAAAATATACAAAATAGATAAGACAATGGAACCTGTAAATGACGATAGGGTCGAAAAACACCCAAGGAGGCCTGTTCCTACCAACCTATTCCAGAAGAAGTAACTCAACTGCTAGCTTCTTGTGAATCCCTGAGACTGATTACTGAACCAATAAGTGGGTGGAATCTGTGTAGAAGCAAGGCACTCAAAAATGCCTTCTGCACTCAGCATCAACCTCCTGAAATAACATGCTTTCTCCACTCGGCATCAACCTCCTGAACTGAATAAGAGTTTGGCAGACTCACAACATGATCAACAACATAGCATATCCCCTCGTCAAATATCTTGGGTGCAAACACAGCAAAACCCCAAGGTAAATTTCCTCGTCAGGAAAAGTGATGAACTTCAGTTCATAATTTGATGGCTATTATATAGACTGCCTACATTAGAGAAATTTTGAGGTCAAAAAATGGCCTCAAAACAAAGAAAATGTACTATAAAAAACAACCAATCACATTCTAGTAGATGACATCATCCCCCTTGGTGAGGTGGCATTGCATGAGTTAAGAATGCTTATTTGTCAAATTTTCTATGGTGGATGAAAACACATAATTAACCAAAGTAGTGGTGTAAGTACTTTTAAGTCATAAAGTAAATTACTCATAATGATAGTCTTTTCATAAAATAATATTATTGTCATTTTCAAGTAAAGTATTCATAATGAATGTCTTTTCACACTTTCTCATAAAATAATATTATTGTCATTTTCAAGTGAAGTACTTTTAATTCATAAAGAAAGTCCTTTCACATTTTTTTATAAAATAATATATTATCATTTTTATATTTTTAATTTTAAATTATATATTCACTCCATTCTATTTAATAACATAATGTCAAACTAATAAAGAATAATAATAGATTTAATAAATAATAATAATAATGCAATGTGGATTATAATAATATTATTAACATTTTACATGTAAATAAATTCTCAATTAAATTACATTATATTAAATTCATGAGAAAAGTACTAAATATAAAAAGTCAACATAAAATTAAAAAAATAACTCTTAAAAATATTTTTTATGATTTAATTTCATTTGCAAGTTCAAGACAAATAAATGCTAAAGGACAATAAATTTTTGGGAATTTACAATGAATCTTAGTCACATCAATGTAGACTTATTTTATTAATTTTATTTCTAGTGAATTTTGAAAAGCAACTCAACCATGGTTATTTATACTGTGCATAGAAAATAGTGTGGGAGATGACTTGTCATATATACCTACCCCATAAAACCCCCAATTCATAATATTTTAATATATCTCATATTTTTGTAGTACATCTCTTAGGAGACCATTTTTTGACCTCAAAATCTCTCTAATGGGTCTTTCAGTGGTCAGTTTGGAATAAATGAGCCTCAAGATCCAATCCCATCTTTCAGGGCACTATGACCACATTTCAAGGAAGTTGTCCCATACCAACAACTAGTTAGTTAATCATGATGCTGCCACTTGTCCATTTCCTTATACCCCAGATTCCATTCCACCTAGTGTATCAATAACCACTCTTTCAATAGTCCTCTTAGGTGTTTGTCTCCTATTTTATTTATTTAATAATAATATATTTTGCAAACTACAGTCATCCTTGGACCCCTGTCCAACATAAATTTTACAATAAAGATTATAACAATGTTTGCTAACACAAAATGTTTTCCATCTAAAAGGGTATGTTACAAACACCCCCATTTAAGCTCAACATCGTCCTCGATGTTTCTTATTTATCATCAAGTTCCTCATGGAACAGAACTGGATATGCTTCCCACATATTACTTTCCAGCTCCCAAGTAGCTTCATCAGGGCTAAGGTGCTTCCATTGCACCTTTACCTGCCCTATGGTACGATTCCGAAGCATAATTTCCCTACGGTTGAGAATACAGTCTGTTTCCACCTGAAAATATCCTTCGGGTTCCACCTGTATGTCATTCCAATTCAGCATATGAGTAGCATCGTGCACATACTTCTTTAAAACAGAAACGTGAAAAACATTGTGGATTTTTAAATTATATGGCAATGCTAATTGATATGCAATAGCTCCAATCCTTGATAGGATTTCGAATGGTCCACAATACCTTGGTGCTAATTTAGCACAACTCCCAAGTTTCAAAGAACTTTTCTTGGGCTTTACCTTCATAAAAACATGGTCTCCTACCTGAAATTCTCTTTCAGTGCGTTTCAAATCAGCATAGCTTTTCTGCCGATCTTGGGCAACCTTTAAGTTACCTTGAACCTATTTCACGGTTAGCTCCATTTCTTTCAATAAATCTAGTCCTAACATCAATCTGTCTACAGGATTATCCCAAGAAATTGGAGTACAACATTTTCTTCCATACAAAATTTCAAATGGACTTAACTTAGCAGATGTTTGATAATTATTATTGTAGGCAAATTCTGCTAAGTGTAAGAAATCTTCCCACTTAGATGGTTGATCTTTAATATACAATCTTAACATGTTTTCTAAAATCTGATTTACCCTCTCTGTTTGACCATCAGTTTGTGGGTGGAAAGAAGTGCTGAAATTTAATTTAGTATTTAATCCTTTAAACAGTGCTGTTCAAAAATTGCTGGTGAACTTAGAGACCTGGTCTGAAATAATTACCTTTGGGATTCCGTGCGATCAAAAAATTTGCTTCATGAAAATATATGCAATGTTAGAAGCCTTGAAATTAGTTTTAACAGGAATAAAATGAGCATCTTTACTAAGTTTATCAACAACAACCATGATTGAGTCATTATGCTTCTGATTTTTAGGCAAACCTGTAATAAAATCAATGCTTATAATTTCCCATTTCCATTCTGGAATTGGTAAAGGTTGCAATAGCTCAGCTAGATGTTGGTGTTCAGCTTTGATAGTCTGACATTCAAAACATCTAGCTATATATTCAACAACTTCACTTTTCATGTTGGGCCAAAAATACTCTTTTCTTAATATAGTTATCATTTTCTGATAACCAAGATGCCCCGAATGAGGACTCTTGTGAACTTCATCTAAAATCAGCAACTTAACCTTCGAAAAATTAGGTACATAAATTCTGTTTTTATACGTCAAGAAGCCTTTTTCATTAATACTGTAATCTGTTATAAAATTTTCAGATGAATTTTCAGCCACTTTATCATGTAATTTTTGGTAATTTTCGTCTTGCTTAATTCCTTCTTCGATCTGATTTTCCAGATCAGTTTTAAAATTACTGATTGCTGCCACAAAACTCAATCTAGCATTTCTGCTCAATGAATCAACAACCTTATTTTCCTTTCCATTAATGTGATGAATCTCAAAATCATACTCGCTAAGGAAAGCTAACCACCTAGCTTGCCTCGCGTTAAGAATTGGTTGATCCTATAAATACTTTAAGCCCTTATTATCAGTCATTAAAATGAATTTTCTTCCAATCAAGTGATGGCGCTATATTTTTAATGCATGTATCATAGCTGCCAACTCAAGATCATAAGTAGCATAATTCTTTTCATGTATTTTAACTTCCTTGACTCAAAAGCAATTGCATGACCTTCCTGACTTAAGACCCCTCCAAGTCCATCGTTGCATGCATCCGTGCATATGATGAAATCCTTATTGGGATCTGCAATTTTTAGGATGGGTGTAGTAGTTAGTAACTGTTTTAACTTATTAAAACTGTCTTGACACTTTTGATCCCATACGAATTTCTTCGTAACAATGACTTTATCGTAAGCATATCTACGTGTTTAAAATTTTGTGCAATTTTAAGTTATCTATAGAGTTTATATAGATATCCAAAATATGCTTATTGAATACAAACTTCAACATACACATATTTTACCAATTCTGAAAAAGAGTAATAGGAATAGGACACCTTAAGACTATTGGCCTTTGTTCCCTTTTACAAATCCTTCTATCTGTATCAAGAGTTTTAATAATAGATGATGGAGATGATGCATCCAGTGTATTTTGCAAATTCGAATAACTGATTGTAGAAATGGAATTTACAATAGCTTATCTTGATTACTTTCATGGTCATCATTCAAAATCCTACAAATACAACACACTTAAGACAATATAACCAAAAAGTAGAGGTAGGCAGTAGCAAAAGTCATGCCCCAACATTCAACAAAATGAAACTACTAGTAGTATCCTAGAGTAAACTGTGTTACCATATCCACCCATTACATGCAAGATGGAAATGCAAATCCCTAGATCATATTCAAAGCTGGATCTAGTAGGATCTTCCTTAGTAAGTGCAAACTACCAGTATCCATCCCCGTAGAAATATCCACCAAAATTTGAAGCGCTTAGCACACAAATACCAATTAAAACATCTCTTTTTGGAAAAAAGATTAATGTTATTATATCATTTAGTGACTCTTAAATATTCAATTTCTATATTATTTATATGTTTTTTTCCCCACTATACCTGAATCCTCACTTTTCAAAAATATGTAAAATTCATATATGTATCCATATTCAGATCTAGATGCTAGTAACTTAGCCCAAAACTTTGGTTGTCAACCATTTCACCTAGTGGGGCCATGTTTTAAGGGCCATCTTCTAATTTTTGAGTGTCCTCTTATAGAGTGTATCCTCCTCAAAGCTGAACCATCTACCCAAATGGATTTAAAAACTAATGGAATGATCTACCCTTGATATTATGGTCGTTCAAGAACATAGTGAAGGAGGATGGAGTTAGGTAGTATCCTATGATTAAAAAGACCCTCTCCAAAAGGGATTTTTAGTGAAATAACATAAGGGATATCTAGTTATGGCTTTTAACATAGAAAGACTTCGCTTTGAAGATTTGTCAAAAAAAACACCATCAGGTCAATTTTTTTGGATGCATGTAGATGCACTGTTGAAGGATGGATAAGATTTAAGTAGACCAAGGAACACTAAGCTTGATGCTCAAGGTATTTCGTTATTTCCTTAAGGAATCTTGAGGATAAATAATTAATCCTAGAATTACAATAGTTTTGGGGAAGAGATGGCCACTTTGTAAAGCTTTGGTTCATGGATTTCTACCTATCCAATAGTTATAACAACCACTTTTTTCTGGGTGAGACTCTCAAATATTCCTATTTCTTTATGGGAAAATAAAGTTATGGAGACAATAGGATGTTCTTTATTTTTTAAAGAATGGAACGTTTTGTTGCAATTTTAAAAATAGTATAGAAAAAATTTCCAACAAAGTATGTGAGGTTAATCTAACAACATTTCATTGCAATAATGACTTTATTGTCGGTAAAGTGTCGATATAGAAAAAAACTTCCAACAAAGTATGTGAGGCTCTAGAATTCCAACCTAACCTGGTCAGAATTCCAACAACATTCTTTCACAACAATGAATTTATCGTATGTAAAGTGTCAATATAGTGAAAAAGTTTAGATAAAGTGTGTGAGGATCCATTGGACATTTGACCTAACCATGCCACAATTCCAACAACATTCATTGGAAACAATGACAACATTTTGTTGCAACAATGACTTTATTGTTGGTAAACTACTAGCATAGATAAAATTTTCCAACAAATTATGTGAGGCACCATCAGACATCAAACCTAACCATGTCACAATTCCAACAACATTATGTGGCAATGTCGATAACATTCTATTGCAACAATTAATTTATCATTGGTAAAGTGTCGATATAGCGAAAAATTTCCAACAAAGTATGCGAGGTTCTATTAGAAGTATGACCTAAACTCATCTCTGTTACAATGAAGGTGTTTTTTTTAATACAAGTATTGCAATCAAGATGGCACTCAAATTGTCGTAGCTAAGATATACTATTGTCTCCACTATGACAAAGGTAGCATTTTTGCATAGACATAGTTCCATCTACATGGCTATTGTTTACCTCACTCGACTATGTTCAAGAAATCAATACACATCTATGATGCCCGAGGCCACGTAATGGTTCCCATATTCAACTTATATGCTATATATTCCATAAAAAAGGTTTCTATCAAGGTTTCTAGGTGTTAGCAATGGTGCTTTACCTTGAGAAGGATTCATTATGGATTATGGTAATTGTTTATAACTCCTTTGACCATGTTTATGCCTCTAGACCCATCTCCAATATATAAAACCAACTCATTGTTCCTACATCCCACTTGAAGGCCAAAGACACCCTACAAAGTTCCAATGTGTTCCCTCAATGATTTGTTCGAGGATCTTAAGCTCTAAAAGATTCAACAAGACCTTAAGACACTTGCTTTCATTCTTTAACAATGGTTAAGGTTCCATGGCCCATCCTTGCTGTGTAAAACCTACTAATAAAATCTATATACAGATATAATTTTGAAGACTCCATATAGCTATGGTTCCATATTGTTCTTTATGGAACTTAAGTTTGTGAAGATTTATTTTGGGCATGAGGGGATTATTTTTCTTTATTGACATTGGTTACACCTCAATGCCAATTCCTAATGCTTACAACTTATTCATGGAACCCATATCCCCATAGTTATCAAAATTGTTAGGGTCCACTATGTCATTTGGCCCACTTTTCAATGGTTTCATGATGACATTTCGACGAACTAAATTCACACTTACAACAAGCTCTACAACATAGTTTTGTCGAAAACATTTCGTCGAAACTACGATGAAGTGGTCTTGTTGTAGTAAGCTTGACACATGGTCACTTCCTTTGGTCAGTCTATCACTAATTCTCTTTTCGACGAACATCCATCGAACGTGCATTATAAAATCAATGGACATCAAAGTACATTCCAACAATAGACACTCATCAAAACGTCCGTCGTAACTCCAACAACAATTTCAATGAAAATCCGTCGAATGTTCATCACTCCACCAATGCAAAATTTGTCAATTTAAAGACCAATGGATGGTTGTTGTAACACCGATGCATAGTTATAACGAGTTGCAATGAATAGTCTTTGAACCACCAACGATCTTTCCCAGTAAATCCTAAGCATGTTTTCCTTGGCCATGTCACGGTTGCGTCGAAAATCCGTCGGAAGACCGACAGATACTACCACCAAAATAAATACGATGAAACTATGTAATTTGTCCCACTTTTCAACACTATTGCGACAACATTATGACAAATGAAAGTCTCACTTCTACAACATAGTTTCATCGAAAACATATCACCGAAATTACAACGAAGCGGTCTTGATGTCATAAGTCCGACACATGGAACTTCCTTCGGTCATACTATCACTAATGCTCTCTCTTCGCCTCCGGCGCACGTCAGCTATTCTCCATTAAAAAAAAGACTATGACTAATGCTCTTTTCAACAAACATTTGTCAAATAGGGGTTTTCTTAATTAGAAATGTGTATTGGGAGGAGGTTCAACAAAATGATATTTGAAGGAATTCCTTAATATCTATTGAAATTAGGGGAATTCTTTAATATCATATGATCGCACATACTATGTCATAGGTTCATAGAGTGAACCCTTCTATATCCATTTATCTTCACAAAATTCTTCAAAAATAGTTCTATACAATAACTCACAACACTAATAATCTTACAAAAGTAAGAAATACTCGACATTGGAAAACTTATAAATTAACACAAACACTGAGTTCAATCCTCTCCAAATATTAAATAAACTAAAAAAAAAATCCCATTGACACATCCTCCCAATTCACCATTGATATTTTTAATGAGGTATACAATGATGTGTTTTGGGTCATTCTTTTTTCCACTTGACATATTCTATAATTAGAAATACAAATTCCAACTCCCATCATATAGCTCTCTTATCAAGTCCACTAAATTAATATTTTTTTTGGACAAAATAATCCAAACTCCATCCTTTTATCTTTTGCTATTGGGTTTTTGTAAGGTCTCTCCATAATCTATGTAAAGTCCTCCTTATCCTTGATATATTTCTCATTTTGTTATCATTTCTAACATTTTTCCTTTACCAATATATTATAATCATTCTCTCCTTTAGATTTAATTTGATATGTATTTCTTCAAAAAAAATTATTTCTTTATTAAAATTAAAAATTAAATATCCATTATATTATTTCACTAAAAAAACCCTTTTGGAAAGGGTCTTTTCAATCATAAGATGCTACCTAGCTCTATCTTCCTTCACTGTGTTATTGAAGGAAAATAATATACCTAACTCTATGCTCCTTCACTATGTTGTTAAAGGAAAATCATATCAAAGGTAGATCAATCCCATTAGTTGTTGAAACCATTTCAAGAGATATTTCAAGTTTGAGGAGGATAAGTTTTACAAAAGAACACTAAAAAAAATGCCACCACAAGGTGAAATTGATAACAACCAAACTTTTAGACTATGTTACTAGGATCCATATCTAAATATGGATACATATATAGATTTTCCATATTTTTAAAAAGTCAGGATCTAGATATAGTTAAAAAATGACATATAGAAATAATATAGAAATTGAAGATTTAAGAATCACAAAATGATATAGCAACATTAACCTTTTTTCTCCAAAGATATATGTTTTTTGTTGGGATTTGTGTGTTAAGTGCTTCAACTTTTGTGGGATATGTTTACAGGGATGGATTGTGGTCATTTGCACTTGCTGAAGTAGATCCCATTAGATCCTAATTTGAATCTTGTTAAGGGATCTGCGTTTCCATCTTGTATGTCAAGGGCCGATCTCCTAACATAGGTTACTCTAGAATACACCAGCATAGATCCATCTTAAACCTGGATTTATTAAATACTGAGAAGGATCCAATTTCTTCAGGTGTAATTTTTTTTATCCTAACTTTTTTACACTTCCAAAAAAAAATTACACTTCCAGAAATTTACCTATCTTGGTGCTTGATAGATATGAGTTTACGATGGATCTATGTTAGTTTTAATTTTTTATTTTATAAGTCGACATGTATTTTTCTAATTACCTTTCATTCAGTTTTAATATTTTATTGTATGAGTTGACATGAATTTTTTTAATTACTTTTTTATTTTTGTAATGTTACATTACATTACATTATATTGCCTTACGTTATGTTAAGTTATGTTACATTACATGTAGGATAAGATTTCCCCCATACTAAGTTGTAGAGCACCTTGCTACTCTTAATGCAACTAGTAGTTACATTTTGTTGATAGTAAAACATAACTTGTACTAATACCTACCCCTAATTTTTTGTCATATTATCTTCAATATATTCTATTTGTATAATTTAAATAATGAACATAAAAATAATGAAAATAAAATATTGTTAGACACTCAAGTTTGATAATTAGTTGTTTCCACTTTCCAAAATACACATGTATCATCTCCATCTTCTATTATTAAAACTCTTATAAATATAAAAGGCTTTCCAAATGGAAATGGACGTCATTAGTCTTAAGTAGTCCTAGTCCTAAATGGACGTCATTAGTCTTAAGTAGTCCTAGTCCTATTATTCTTTTTTATTAGTAAGTGTATGTTAAAGTTTGTATTTAGGAAGCATATGTTGGATATTTATATGAACTCGATAGATATACCTATCTAATTTTTTTAAATAAATATATTAAAGTTTGTTTTTTGCTATTTTACTATTGAATCAAAGGAATTTAATGGACCCATGGTCAATGAGAAAACCCCACCATATTAAAAATATGTCAACAAATACACATATATTTAATGCAATGAATTATAAACATATATATTTATAATAAAACCACGAAAACACTTAACATGAATTTCTTCTCTTGCTTATGGATATTTTATATAAAAAACAAGTTTCACATGGCTTTCTTCTTTTATCAATATTTTATAAACTCATAAGTTTTACACAACTTTCTTCTTTTCCGAATTTGCGTGGATATTTTATAAATCAAACTTAACATTTTCCTCTTATGAATTTCTTGATATTCTATAAACTCATAAATGAGTTTCACATGGCTTTCTTCATTTTCTCAATATTTTACAAACTCATGATTTACACTTCTTCCTTTTTTTTTCTCAAGTTGCATGGATATTTTATAAACGCATGACAGAGCTTAACATTTTCTTTTGAGTTAAATAATGAATGGATATTTTAATAAGATTAATATGATTTCCTTCTCTTTCAAGTTGCATAATGAATAGATATTTATAAATCTTAAAACGAACTTAACGTGACTTTCTTCATAACAAAATAAAATAAGTAGAAATAAATTTAGTATAAGAGCAAGTGGATAACATGATTCTGAATTGGATAGAAGAAAGAACAAAAAAAATATTGTAGATAAGATCACTATTAGACAATAGACAGATCATTTGCGCGACACATTTATCGAAAATGTTAGCCGACACATTTTTCAAATAATTATCCTATTTTTAGTCACATAAATCTGCATGTGGCCTGAAATTTAGAAAGAAATATTTGTTTGGGTATCAAATTAGTATTATATGTCTTCTATATGGCTTTTCTATATTATACAAGGTTTTCTCTATAATATAGATTTATGTGATCCTTATCCACATTTTGACTTACACATCTCTAAGGTCGTCATGTTGTCAAAGAAAACCCCTAGTTAAAAAGAAAGTTTTATCTAAAAGTCATTTGGGGTATCTTCTGAGGTGAGTAGGTCATACATACTTTTCTTATATTAAGATCATTTAAAAGTTATTCATACATGATGAGGACACCATAAACAATCTAGAAAAATAAACACTACACTACCTTAAAAACTAAATTAAATGAAGTGTTTTCACCAATTAGGATGGAAGGAAAAGAAAT
This sequence comes from Larix kaempferi, assembly GCA_027924585.1. Lineage (NCBI taxonomy): Eukaryota > Viridiplantae > Streptophyta > Pinopsida > Pinales > Pinaceae > Larix > Larix kaempferi. Next base: position 13,382,709 of record BSBM01000092.1, read on the forward strand.
AATGAAGTGAGAGTAGTACTACTAGGATAGAAAGGGAAAATGATAATGTTAGTGACATGGTTCATGCAATTTGAAATGGCTAGTGAATGCAAGGAAGGAATTGAAACAATTAGAGTGGTTTGTTAAACATTGTAAGAATATAAACCAACTATTACTAGGAGTAGGATTAGATGGTTTACATCATGTTACTTATTTACATGTACTGAACATCACTATCATTTATATGTTAACTATCATTTAAATCTTAATTATCATGGTGGTTATTTACATATTAATTATGGGACGAAATTAGTAACAATAGATTAGTAAGTGCATGGAGTTTAAGGTAGAAAATGTAGGTTCTTCAGTTAGTACATATTAACACGCATATTTGGAGCATCGTCAATCTAGTGCACCTTTTTCTAAAATGGAATTAGAAGAAAATTAATATGCGACCACTTTATTGTAGATGCCCATTAATGTAAGAATAGTATATGTAATTCCTTTGGAATGCAAGGATTTTAAAGTGGGCTCTTCCAAACCCACAAAGGATTAGCCAATCGATTTTGGCATTCTAGGGCTTAACTCTCATTTGACCACTTATGCTGGTCATGGTTTGTGTATTCTTGCACTAAATAACCATGGCCAGTCCTTATCCCTTGAACCAAGGGATGAAGCTAATAGAAATTCAGAACTTTAGACCAAGCTACTAAAAATTCAGAAAGCTTAGAGACTCTATTAAAGATTTTTTTAAAACTTGAAAATACTTTTCAAAACCATCTTATTCCCATTCATGAGGTAGTTCATTGCTAAGGTTTTCTACATCAAATCCGAGACATAGTAGCTCGTGAGGAATATTTTTAGCATTACTCCAAACCTATAGTTTTTATATTACTATAAGTTTCATATGAAGTGAGTAAGATACCATTGATCTATAGTACATAGAAAATCCTAAATCCACTGCCATACTCATATAGTAGTATAGAGTCCATGGCTAGCTAAACATAGCACCGAATTTTGATTGAGTAATAAGGATGATGATGCCTCCATCAATAAATTGTTCCAATTAACAATGATCTCAATATGAAGATTTAAATTCAATCTTTGAATTTATAGCACTAATTATAATAACAATAACCACACACACACACAATATGACTAGGAGGTTATGCTTAGGTCTAATGTGGTAGAATTTGTGGGAGGAAAGCCTTACGCTCATTGATTTCTCCTATAATATTAATAAAACCAAGTATATTTGGTGAGAAAACCAACTAGCAGCTTGCAAATGATAGTCAATGCACAAGTCTGGTTTGCAACTGTGACATGGTACTAATGCGAACTCTAGGAGAAAACCGCTATGTTATGAGTTATAAGCTGCAAGTAACAATGACTAGATATAAAGTTGAGATATCTCATAGGAAGTATGTGGATGATAAAGACTCTAGGACTCACACAAGGTCAAAAATTGAGCTTGGATTTGCTGGTTTTTTGGGATCAATCCATTAAAGTCCTCATTAATTCTCAAACTTGTAAAGCAATCAAAAGACATGGAGCTATAAAAAAACCCTAGGATACACCTACAGTGAGCAATCAAGCTTCGATTCACTAGTGGTATTTCCAGTCATACCCAACATATAGCACATCATAGGTAGATGGTGAAGTCGATTCAATATTTCTATTTGTGAATTTCTATGGTTTTCACGGATTCCACGATTTACAAGCTTGGATAATTTTTTTTACACACAAAAACTAACTAAGTTTTTACACATATTGGTAATAGCCATAGGAGCTGTCTAGTAATATCTAAACTATGAAATCTCAAGCACTCTAGAAAAAAAAACTTGAAGGTTGCAATTTCTCAGAACTAAACCGACAACTTTACCTAATTATTCAGGGCTAAAGTAACACACACTTCTATTGAATAAATGACCCAAAGGTTCAGAGTGCTTGAACCTTCACTATGATACTAGAATGTAAGGCCTATTTACTAAATGAACCTAAAATTCTAATTAAGGGGGTAAAGATACTTCCAAACAAAATATTTAATTTACATTTCATGTTCATAGTAAAATATATTAACATTAAGAAAATTTGATTAAAACAATAAAAAAATTAATTACCGAGAAACTTACTCATTATTATATTTAACAAGAGATCAGAAGTGTATATTCACGTAAAATATAAACCCAAAGTCAAATATCTAATAAGATGCGAAAGAAGACATATCTGAGAAATAAATTTGGACTTACATATATACCATAGAAAAAATAGGACCATGGTGGAACTACTGGGAAAAATGCATGTTGGGGACCACTCTCCTCCCAACCAACCTCTAAATCATAGACTAAGAGACCTCGAGCCCTGACCCAATTATACCAAGATGACCAAGCCATCATCATAAAAATCCTACCCTCTTCCTCCAACCTCCAACCTCCCTCCATATGCTCCCATCACCTAGAACTAATGCGAAAGAGCAAGAAGGAAGGAAGATGACCCCTTCCCCTTCTAATTTCCCCCATTTTAAGATTTTCCAAGCTCCTCTCAATTGGACGCATGTCCACATGCAAAATTCCACTTGATTACATAAATAGCTCATAGTTACTTATTTTATTCTTTTCCTTTAATAATCCCCTCGTTAATCTAACGAATGATTAAATTTGTTTTACATTATTATGTTATACATTTATAATGTTATGACTCCCCATGTCCTTATTATAGTATTTTAATATAGGCATATAATCTAATACTATTGTTTAGGGGTAGGACCCACTCGTGTGGCCATCACAAGTGTGTCACATGCCTACACTATAACCCAAGTATTCCCCCTAACACTATTGCAATATGTGATGGAGGGGTGTTACTTGAGGCGAGTTTGGGTGAATATCGAGGATCTCACCATAATGGTGTAATAATGCAAAGAGATGGGAGAAACTTTTTGAAAGGAGGAGGGAGCCTTGAGAGAAGAAGGGAAGCTCCCAAGTTGAGAGGAGAGGAGGAGGAAGAGACAAGAGGAGAGTATTAAAATAGAGGGAGAGGAAAGGAAGACTCCTGAGAGGAGAGGAGCATAATTTTTCCAGTCAATGGCACATATGAGTAAGTCGAGTGCAATCTATGTGAGGATAGAGATTCGAATCTATTGTGTATGTAGTGACTAGCTAAGACTTTTGTCGAAGAGAATTGAGTGTGTGAGGAGATTGATTGGTCATCAAATCCTTATATGATACATTTCTTAGTTGTGGCATAATTGTAATATATGTTATTGTGCATAATAGATGAAGAGCCTGTTGAGCCCCTACATGGAAAATTTTAGGGGCTAATATTATCCCATGGGCTAAATTTAGGGGTTTTAAAATTTTAATGGGCTAATTTTTTATTAAACCCCCGTTAGGTACGATTAGCCGACATTTTATTTATTTATTTTTAATGAATAGGAGGTTAGCCCCATCGAATTTAAAAAGGGGAGCCACGATAAAACAATTTTTCCCCTCTAAAAATGGATTTGAACCTCTATTCGCCCTAAAAAATCACTAGGTAGCTCCCATTCGCCCTCGATTTCCAAAAATGGAAGTTTCTAAGGGCTCTTTCACCTTTTATAGATCATTGAAATCCAATTCGAAGTTACACTCGTCCAGATTTTATGGGTTGAATCTCATTTTGCAATTTTCTTATTGTCCACATGAGAAGGGTAGTTGATTTTTTCTAACAAGACTTACAATGACCCATTTTCATTTAGGAGAGTTCTAAATCCCATTTCCTTATATCCAAAGTTTCCCCAAGAAACAAGGAGATTGTGAAGGTTGTGATCGACAATGCGACAATAACATTTTTGCGATTGTTTGGGCCATCATGCATATGAAAAGGGAGTTCATTCATAGCCATGTAGCCATGACTTTCCAAGGAGAAACTTGCTAAACAATTCCCAAGACTTCACGAGATTTTATAATTTAGTGAAAGATTCGCCAAGATTTTACAAGGTTTTCTAATTTAGTGAAAGATTCGCCAAGATTTTACAAGATTATATAATTCAACGAGATATTTTCTAAAAAATTATATTTGCATAATATAAAATTGATAAAATAGCCTTAATATTTTCCTATATATCATGGGGATTCGCCCATTTATTATGGAAATTTAAGGGGGGTTCTTAAAATTTTCTCTGATCCCCTATTATTGAATGAATATGTGTTGAGTTTGTGTCTAAATGTGTATTCTACTATGTGTTGAGTAGGACTAGATCATGATTGCTCTCACCCTTGTGCATAAGGAAAATAAATTGTGCACTCTGAAACCCCACATCTCTTCATTGTGTCAAGCTTGGTATAAGAGTAGGAGCATCCTACATGAGTGTGAAGAAGCTATAGCTCCGTAGTTTTGATTGTGGGTAGAGTTGTAGAAGAGTTGTGGAGTTTCATTTAGGCTTTCACAGGTTGCAGTTATTTTCAAGGGAGATTGGAAACCTATGTAGAGGTTTTGATCTCAACGTGTTTCGGACTCTATAGCTGAGTCCATCTTCAGGAGAAAAGGTATCTCAATTGAAAATCTACACTAATCTACATTTTTATAATGTAAGTTTGTTTTTAATTAATGAGAGAGCGCCGACCTATTTAATTGATTAAAACAAATTAATATTAAATGTTCCTATATTAATCCATACCAATTTTATTAATATAGCTTTCTTAATGTTAGTTATTAATAAATATTAACAAATTAATGTTTGAAAATGTTTATTATTCTACTATTCTTATTAAATTCCTTAAAAAAATAAAAAAAATAAAAAAAATAAAAAAAAATTATTTGTTTTTTGTTTCATAGAACATTATGTTCACTAGTTTAGAACTCAGTCTTTCTCAAATATTAAATTTATGATATTAACTTAATTATAACTATTTAATTAATTCTTAAAGAAATTTTAAGTTTATGAAGTATTTATAGTTGTTATATTATAATTTAATTTAGATTTTAGATTTTTTAATTTTGTAAATTTAGATTTATAATTTTTAACCTAATTTCTAAATCCTTAATTTTTAAAATTAAAGTTTAATAATTTATTCCCTAAAAAAATTTAAGTTTATGAAGTTCTTACAATTGTTATATTATAAATGTAATATATAATTTTAATCTTTATAAATTTTTGAAGCTCAATTTTGAATTCCATAATTTTTTATTTATAGTTTCATAATAAATCTTCAAGATTTTTTATTTATGTTTCTATTTTGCAGGGAGTGAATGATTGGTTTCTAAGAATCACCTAGGTTGAGACCGTCATCTCTATTGAAATTTCTTGGGTGTTTCTCAATTTCAATTGCTTCATGGATGCGTCTTCTGTTATAGTTATCTTCAAGTGCTATGACTTTTGCTTCTTCAATGCAAACATGGTCGTTAGTCATTAACGAATGCTCAGCCACGGCTGATTTTTTAATTCTGTTATGAATAACATCTGCACAATGCTCTTTTAGTCTAGTCTGAATTGAGCGACCTATCTCACCTATGTATACGTCTTCGCAAGAGCATGGAAACGAATAAACACCTTTCCTTAGTTTAGGGTCGATCGAGTCTTTGGTTTTATCTAACAAATTCCTTAGTGAGTTAGGAGGGAAAAATATCGTTTTAATCTTCTTTTTCTTCAACACCTTGGCAATCTTATCTGTTGTTCCCTGGATATATGGGAGAAAGGTTCTTCCTACGTCTTCTTGTTCATTGTTACGATTTTTATTTTTATTTTCTAATCCTCTCGCTCTCCTGAATTCTTTGTTGATATCTTTCCTATTGTAACCATTGTTTTGGAGGGTTTTATCAAGGTGTCTTAGTTCATTATCAAGGTGTTCCTTATCAGATATCCTCACACCTCATGTAGCGAGTGTGTGCAATATCCAAGTTTTTGTGAAGGGTGATGGTGTGAGTTAGCATGTAAGTAAGTATCAGTATGGGTTTTCTTACGATACACTTGGTGAGCTAGGGAACAGTATTCCTTCTTAGTGATCAGTACGTCAAGAAAAGGAAGGGAGTTGTTTTCTTGGATCTCCATAGTAAATTTTATGTGTTCGGACTGATTGTTCATGTGCATAAGGAATTCATCTAATTTCTCTCTGCCATGTGGCCAAAAGAAATTGGTGTTATCCACAAAGCGTTTCCATTCTTTTGGTTTTAGTGGGTAAGAATCCAATGCCTTCTTCTCAAAGTGTTCCATGTAGAGGTTGGCTATCACCGGGGAAAGGGGGGATCCCATTGCAACACCGCTGGTTTGCTCATACATCTCACCACGAAAGGTGAAGTAAGTCGATTTTAAACAAATTCTTACAAGGTTGGTTATCTCCTTGTTAGTGATCTCTTCCACCACAATGATAGCTTCTTCCACTGGGAGTTTTGTGTAAAGTTGGGCTACATCAAAACTTACTAGCATATCGTTATCATCAATTTTTAGATCTTTTATGTTTTCTACGAAATGTGTTGAATCTTTGATGTAAGAAAAAGTGTGGACAACTAATGGTTTAAGGGTTTTTGCAAGATATTTTGCAAGATTGTAGGTTGGTGACCCGATGGTGTTCACAATAGGTCTTAGTGGTACACCATTTTTATGAATCTTCGGGAGTCCATAAATTCTTGGGATGATGGGGTTTTTCGGGGCGAGTTTCTTTTTCAAGCTATCATCTAGCGAAGACTCTTTTATGGCTTTGTTGACCTCTCTAATGATCTTAGTGCTTGGGTCTTTTGTTAGTTGTTTATAACACCCAGTTGTTGTGAGATGTTCTTTCATTTTAGCTTCATAATCACTGGTGTTCATTATTACTGTTGCATTTCCTTTGTCCGCCTTCATAATCATAATATCTTTGTTAGCTTTTAAGTGTTTAATGGCCGCTGCTTCATTTTTAGTTAAGTTTTGTTTCGGGGGTTTTGCTTTCCTTAATATTACAGCACAATCCTGCCTTATTTCTTCTGCGGTATCTTCAGGAAGTGACATCACTGAATCTTCAATGGCACATATAATGTTTTCAACAGAAATTCTTTTGGGTGCAATCGAGAAACTCAAACCTTTCTTTAAAACATTCAACGCATCATTATTAAGTTGTTGGTTTGACAAATTTAATATGCTGATCTTCTTCTTATCATTTGATTTGCTAGGAAATATGTCAGCCATGTTATTATCAAACTTTAAATCCAAATTTTTATCAACATCCGTTCGAATAACTTGTTCCCCAGCGTTTATTACCCCCACCTGTTCACACATATGTTCTGGTGTGTTGTTGCATGATATGTTATATATGTCTATCGGTTAAGCTCTCACGCTAAAATCTACCCTTTCACGTGGTCGCAATAGTATGCTATCACCATTTTTTTTCCCTCCTAACTCACTAAGGAATTTGTTAGATAAAGCCAAAGACTCGATCAACCCTAAACTAAGGAAAGGTGTTTATTTGTTTCCATGCTCTTGCGAAGACGTATACATAGGTGAGACAGGTCGCTCAATTCAGACTAGACTAAAAGAGCATTGTGCAGATGTTATTCATAACAGAATTAAAAAATCAGCCATGGCTGAGCATTCGTCAATGACTAACCACCATGTTTGCATTGAAGAAGCAAAATTCATAGCACTCGAAGATAACTATAACAAAAGACGCATCCATGAAGCAATTGAAATTGAGAAACACCCAAGAAATTTCAATAGAGATGATGGTCTCAACCTAGGTGATTCTTGGAAACCAATCATTCACTCCCTGCAAAATAGAAACATAAATAAAAAATCTTGAAGATTTATTATGAAACTATAAATAAAAAATTATGGAATTCAAAATTCAGCTTCAAAAATTTATAAAGATTAAAATTATATATTACATTTATAATATAACAATTGTAAGAACTTCATAAACTTAAATTTCTTTAGGGAATAAATTATTAAACTTTAATTTTAAAAATTAAGGATTTAGAAATTAGGTTAAAAATTATAAATCTAAATTTACAAAATTAAAAAATCTAAAATCTAAATTAAATTATAATATAACAACTATAAATACTTCATAAACTTAAAATTTCTTTAAGAATTAATTAAATAGTTCTAATTAAGTTAATATAATAAATTTAATATTTGAGAAAGACTGAGTTCTAAACTAGTGAACATAATATTCTATGAAACAAAAAACAAATAAATTTTATTTTATTTTTTAAAGAATTTAATAAGAATAGTAGAATAATAAACATTTTTCAAACATTAATTTGTTAATAGTTATTAATAACTAACATTAATACAGCTACATTAATAAAATTGTTATGGATTAATATAGGAACATTTAATATTAATTTGTTTTAATCAATTAAATAGGTCGGCGCTCTCTCATTAATTAAAAAACAAATTTACATTATAAAAATGTAGATTAGTGTAGATTTTTAATTGAGATACCTTTTCTCCTGAAGATGGACTCAGCTATAGAGTCCGAAACGCGTCAAGATCAAAACCTCTACACAGGTTTCTAATCTCCCTTGAAAATAATAGTTGTGGAGTGTTGAAGACAACATCTTTAGCTACAGTTGGGTAAATATGTGAGGATAGATCCAGTGGTGAAGGTTGGGTAGAGCTATTAAGAGAATCAGAGGAAAGAAACCCCTGAGAGGTCTTAATGTTGGGACAGTTCTAATAGGGAGGTCAAGTAGAGTTGTCCAATTGAAGTAAAGATCCCACTTGAATGTAGAAGGAGGAGTTGAATTCCGTGCAGGAAGCTAAGAAGATAAGAGTTCTTGTAGAGGGATCTAGGTAGAACTGTTAGAAGGATAACTCATTGAGGAATTTCTGAAGATAAACTACACATTGAGAAGACTTAGAAATGGACTATAGGAGGAAATCAATGATAGGAAACCTCACCAGAGGAAGGTCATGGAAAGTGGTGATTCCCATGGATATATGTGATGAGTTGAGGAGAACAATAGAGAAGGTAGAACCTCTAAAAGTATTATGGGGTGTCGAGAAACCCTTGAGATGTGAGAATCTACAGGAGTTCTTGATGGAGGAGACAAGAAGCCTCATGGTGGAATATGTGAGGGATATTTACGAGCTACTTTTGGAAATGATTGAAGTGCTAGAGAAGGCACAAGAGGCATGTCATGTTCATGCATGTGATGAGTAGGAAAGTGATGCAGAAGAAGGGGTAATGGTGTGTTACTCCGAGGAAGAGGGAGAAGATGAGATGGACAATGAATGCTACGAGATGATGAGGGCGGAGGAGGAGGATTAGGACTCCCTAGAGAATCATGGGAAAGATGTAGATATATTCTTCAAAGAGGAAGAGGATGGAAACTCCTAGACCCCTGAGGGTGTAGAAAAGGAAAGATACAATGTATATGATACAAAAGAAGCTAAGGAGGGAAGACCTTGAGGTGGATAATGTGGAAGAAAAACCATGGGAGGAAGATGCCACGCGAAAATGGTACAAGGAAGCATAGAAATCAGTTGGCGACTGTGCATGTGTGGGAATGAGGAAAAGAAAATATAATGGGGAGGAAGCTTCCTATGAGGATAACAACTATTTTGTTGTTGTGAGGGAAGAGAATATTGAGGAACCTATAGTGGTGGGAGAGACTACATTGGATGATAAAGGAAGAAATGAATGGGAAGTAGATATGGATTCCTCGGGATGGTGGTTGCATGGAGAAGGAAAAATCAAGGAGAAGGTTACCATGATATTTTTCTAGGTCGCATCATAGAATCCAAGAGTAGAACTAGGTGGAGGATTCCTTGAGACAGCTGCAAGTTGTGAGGAGAAGAATGAGAAAGAACTTATGGTTTTTGTGGTAGAAATTAGTGAAGATAAAAAGGACCATGCATTGGTCCCTAGTTTTCATAACCATGTGAATGCTTCTAAGTGTGCCTGTGGGAATTGAGGTTTCCAAGAAAGAGTAGAATGCAGAGAGTAGATGTAGAGCTACTGAAGGAATAAAATAGGAGAGAAGGAACCATGTTAGGGTGCAAAGGTTGTGTTTCAAAATCCGAGAGAAGATAAAGGAAGTACATAAGGAAGTGGAATTCAATGCTATAAAAAAATGGAGGAAGATAAAGATGAAAGCTAAGACAAAGAGGAAGTTGAACCTGCACACCTACCATGGAATGTGGAATTAGTGTAAGTGGAAGAAGAGCAAGCCAAAGTCGCGGGAATATAAAGGGCCTCAATATGAGGACAATATTTTAAATAAGTAAGGGAGTAGTAATGCAAGAACATCTGGCCAATGAGATAGGTGCTCGAGAAAGAGCACAATTCCCACAAAGGATAATAAGTTACTGACACAAGGTATAGTTTTCCAGAGAAGAAGGATGCATGGTAAAATCCAAGGGAAGATCTAAAGAATGAATCTCATGCATCCACTAAGATATCAAAAGTAGGTGAAATCATCCAATCGATAGAGGAAAGAACCCGATGGAGTAGCAATGAGGTTGAGTCAGAAGTGATCATAGCCATTCGATGTGTTATCAAGGATGATCCCATTAGTCAAATAAAGCGGCATTGAAATTCGATGTAGAGGAAATACCTCACAAGAGGTCATTAAAGAATATTTCCAATAGTTTGGGGATGTAAGAGCAATGGAGTGGAGAGTTTCAATATATCAAAACTGGGTGTGTTAGATGTCAGGGTATCCAGGATTGGATATGGAGACTATGGAATCATAATTGTCACATTGAATGTGGATTGTTAGGAGGATTTTCTGAGAGATCACATTAGAGGAGGCTAACATAACGACAAGGAATTAGCAAAGGTAGGGAATCAGAGAGGATTACCAAAGAGGGACAACCCAACACACTACGGGTCATGGAATCAAGATTTACATATAAAGAGGGCATGGATGGAGCTCGACACACTACGGGTTATGGAATCATGATATCCATATGAACAGGGCACGGATGGAGGGTCAAGAGTGAGAAATTGACCAAATAGGGACCTGTGTGCACTAAGGAGGCACAAACACATGTGCGATGGTTGAAGGATCTAGAAGACACAAATTTCGAGGCAAGAGTGGTTGTGGATGGTATAGGAAAATGATGAGTATGTGGGGAAGGATGCTACCCATATGTTTGAGGTGATTTGGGTGAAGATCGGGGATCTCACCATAATGGTGCAATAATGCAAAGAGAATGGAGAAGAGATCTATGGACTGGTGCACACCTCGAAACTTTTAAAAAGGAGGAATGAGACTTGAGAGAGGAGGGGAAGATCCCTATCTGAGAGGAGAGGAGAAGGAAGATACAAGAGGAGATTCTCAAGATGGAGGGAGAGGAAAGGAAATCTCTTGAGATGAGAGGAGTATAACTGTGACTAGTTAGTGGCACACTTTAGTAATTTGAGTTCACGTCATGTGGGGATAGATTGTAGAATATGTTGAGTATGTAGTTCCTAGCTAAGACTGAGGCCAACAAGCTAGAGATACTTGAGTGTGTGAGGAGATTGATGGGTCATCAAACCATTATATGATTAATTTCCCATTCATGGAATAATTGTAATATATGTTTTTTGCATAATAGATGAAGGGCATGTTGATCCCCTATTATTGGATGAATCTATGTCGAGTCTGTGTGTGAATCGATGTTTTTCATTATGTGTTGAGTAGGAATAGATCCTAAGTCCTCTCACCGTCATGCATAGAGCGAACCCATTGAGCACCTTGAAACCCCAAATCACTCCGCTGCATTAATAAGTCTATGTAGATGATTTCAAACTAGCGGAATTCTATTTCTTAGGCATTTCCAATGATTGGGTATTTTCTAGCATGGGGAATCAAGTTAGGGGCGCTTTCCCACAGTGATGTGGACCCCATTATGGGTTGTGTTTTAGGGATTCAACTTCTAGTTGATTTAGTTGGCCACCTGAAATAATGTGGTTATTGTAGAATCAATAAAGTGGAAAACCTGACCATTATAAATATTTAGTCTTAGGGTTGGTTAAGCTAGGTGGATTTGGGATTGGCAGGTAATTGGGATTCCTCTTATGAGGGCTTTGTTATAGAAGTTAGAATAGCTCACATCGGGATTTAAAATGTAGAGGATGAACTTGTTTGGGTATTCAATGGATCTAGGGGACATTACTTAGTACATCTTGGATACAAGGAAATCGTAATATATGGAAATGGAGAATCCATTTGGTGGTGGAGAAAGGTTTGGAAGGTGTCGACACCTCTAAATAACATGTTGTTATTATGGTTTATTTTTTGTAAATGGGTGTTGACCTAGGATAGGATGCAGATGAGGGGAAACAAGGTCCTGGTATATGATTACTCTGTCAAGATCCTACCGAGACAAACCTTCATATGTTTATCCACTTATCCTATACAAAACAAGTGTGAATGGAGATTGAGTCTCATATGAAACTCCTAACACATTGGGATAAATAAGATCTGTTGAAATGTTTTGCAGAATTGTTCACTTTACGGTACATGAAGGTTTTTTGTGCTCTTCCTTTCTTTCTTAGATGGAAGGTGTAGTTGGAGAGAAATGATGGTATTTTTGAAGGACACCAGGTCCCAAATTTTAAACCCTTAGATCAGATTCTTTCTTTGTTAATACATTATGCTCTAGTGTCGGTTCCTCGACATGTGTATTGTATTGCTAATTTAGTCATCAATATGAGGAATCCATGGCATTTCTTTTATGGATCATGCCAAGGAGAGGGGAATTGTAGTGTTATTGGTTTTCTTTTTTATTTCTTAGTTTTTCATTATTTTGAAGGTAAAGGGGCCCTGGTTCTCAGTATGATCAATTGGGTAGAAATCTTTGTTGTTTTTCAAGTTTTGAGGTTTTTTGTGGAGGTGGTGATAGGTTCCCTTCAAGTCTTTGGGGACTCTCTACTTGAAATATAGTGAATGAAGGGGGTGAATTTGATTCAGGAAATTAGTCTACAATAGTTGATTTCCCATCTTCAAATTACCAGGGATAAATTTCAGGAGATAACTTTCTCCCATATTTTTCATGAGCACAATGTGGTAGTAGATTTACTCTCCAATGATACTTTTTCTTTGAATTTTGGTGATATATTTGTGGATGAATTCAGGGAAGGAAGGGTGATTTCCCATCATATTTTTCTCTTTAGAGGATGGTTACATTACGGGATGATCTTTTTAGACAAAAAAGTATGGTGATTATCGTGTCAATAGATGACAATTTTTCTAACTTGTTTAGGGAAATAGCCTTTCAAGCTTGGATGGAGCTAATACATTTTCCTTGGGGGATGTTTTTGGTGATATTTTGATGCACTTGTAAAATGTATTTTCTCTTCTTTTTGAATGGGAAATATGTTTTTTCCATGAAAATAAAATAATGGATATATATACAAAATTGTATAGCTATTAAGTATTAATTTAATTCTAAAATTGAAATGATCTTAAGAACAAAAAAAACCCTTGTTTACTACCATGATTTGGATTATTGAAATCAAAATCTCCACTTAAAAAGTTTTATATTATTGAAATTTGGAAATGTAACTTGCAAATTTAGCTTGTTGGCATGTTAATATTTACTTTTGTGATAGAAATGATATTTAAGAGTCTCTCCTTATTCCCTTCTATCATATTCGTCATTTCTAATATCGAATTTCATTGTTATAAATAAAAGTACTTACATCTCTAATGCATACATGTTTTTCCATTTTGAAAGATCACTGTTGGCATGTTAATATTTACTTTCGTAATAGAAATGATATTTAAGAGTCTCTCCTTATTCCCTTCTATCATCTTCATTTCTAAATGATATTTAAGAGTCTCTCCTTACTTTTGTAATAGAAACGATATTTAAGAGTCGAATTTCATTGCTATAAATAAAAGTACTCACATCTCTAATGCATACATGTTTGGCCATTTTGAAAGTTCACTCCCGGGCAGGTTTCTATATTTTCACACAACCCCAACATCAAAATTACTTGGATATTATTTATTAGCATAATTTTCTAGGATATATTTAAAAAGATAGCTTATAAGATTATTTTATTCATTAAAAATTACCAAGAAAAATTATACATGAATTGAAAAGCCAATTATTTTCAAGTAAAAATATTGTTTAGGTTATTTTATTCATTTAAAAAATTACCAAGAAAAATTATACATGAATTGAAAAGCCAATTATTTTCAAGTAAAAATATTGTTTAGATTTAAAACCATACAAAGAAAAAGAATTTATGAAATGAAACCTAAATGATTTTTAGGTAAAAATATTGTATAGATGTAAAATATACACATGTGCCACATTATTATGTAATTTTTTTCAAGTAAAAAAAAAACATGTATTTTTTTATTCATGAGAATCAAAGAGTACATATAAAACCAAGTTTTTTGACATTTCTAAAAAAATAAAAGACTCATAAAAGAGACAATCATACCATCTCCCTATCATTCCGCCATACATAAGTTCACCTCAAAAGACTATCAACAAGTATGAAGAATAGACCAAATAAAAAGATATACAGATACACTATACAACCCATAGTGGCCATAAATACAAAACAAAGCAAAGAATACTACCAACATACACCAAAATTCTATCCATCTACTTTAGAAATAAAACTGAATCTTTATAGGTCAAACAATCTTCCATACAGTCTTGAATAAAAAGAACACCTTCAACTTCCCTAAGAGCAGTTTTGGAGAGCCCATTAAAACATCATTATGCTCTCTAAAAACATGGTCAATTGAAACATACACAAAGGAATTCATAAGCACAATAACCTTCAAGCACTATGTTCCAGAGAGAGGACCTGCAAATTGTATAACTTTTTACCCCAATTGACAATGACCAAGGAGTCACCAAAAACCTATAAATAAGCAATGCCAGCTGTAGATGCAAATTTGAGTAAACACCATAGGTGTGAAATTCTGTAATACGACAGATCATTGAGCCTAGGAAAATCTCACAGTGAAAAACTAGCAAGGAAGAAGAATTGCAGTAAAATCTAGCAAGAATTGTGCAGTAAAATAAAACATGAAAAGAAACTCAGATGTGAATCAAAACTAGTGTCATATTCCATTAATATGTATATTAAAATAATATAGTACAATTGATAGAATTCGATTATCCAGGAGGAATTCAAATCCATGTCAGTCTAGCATAGGAATTGTCCCCACTACAGTGCTCCGATGGTGCCAAACTCAACTGAATGTCAGTGAACTAAAGCTAATGTTAGTTAACTAGTCATGAAGGGCGCATCAGTTAGTTTATCATGCAAATCAGACTAGATAGGGTGCATTAGTTGACAATCATTGGAAATCGGATCTCAAACCCTCCACTATAGTCATGAACTCAGGTGGATTGAACTAGATCACTGAGTTAGCTCCTAAAATGTAGGGAAATGACTATGCATGGCCTAAATTCATGCATGGAGGGTGAATCAGGTGGCTAACGAGACTTAGATGACAACTGAAGACCACTAGGGGGTCAACAACATCATCCAATACTAGGAAAAGGGAAACAATACTAAGGTGGACAAAGGTTGGAGTATTAATTATCCTAACACCCCCCCTTAATCAAAACTTAGACAACCTGGGACCTTTTAATTGAGACCAAAGGTCACCCAAACAATCAATAAAAAATATTTGTTCATGAAACTAAGGAAATGGGGAAAACCTCATGGGAATAACCCCCCCCACCTAAAAAATGAACAATAGAGAACTCAAGCAGCCTTCACACCAAGCAGAGATCTGAGATAGGAAAATATCTTCTGAGTGAAAGAATTTTTAAAAATGTATGCAATCTACTCCTTTGTAGGACAGTAATGCAATGTGATGGTCCTGTTAATGTGCACTAGTTCCCTGATGTAGTGCATGCAGTGAACCTCAATGTGTTTGGTTATTTGCTTTTGAACCAAATCATTGGAGATATTTATGGCACTTTGATTATCACGGAAAATATCTATTGAAGGAGAAGTGTGAATGCAAAACTCTGTCAAGATGCAATGTAACCAAACTACCTAAATAGCTGCATTCACAGCCCCTCTATATGCTGCTTCTGTTGAAGAGAGTGCAAGAGATGCTTGCTTCTTCCTTGACCAAGAGTTTGGTCCCGATCCCAACATGAACACGTATCCTAGAGTATATTTTCTGACAGTGTTGTATCTAGCCTAGTATGACTCAGTAAAACTAACTAGATCTAATTGAACACCAACAACATAATGAATCTCAAACTCTTTTGTACCCTGCACATAGTGCAATAATTTATTTGCTTCCTTCCAATGCAACTCATATGACTCCTACATGTACCTTTCCACATCACTTATAGCATAATATAGATCTGATCTCAAAGGTGTCAAGTACAATAAGATACCAATCAAATGCCTCTACAAGGTGCTGTCAACCAAAGGAGTAGAAACACATTCTTCCAATTTGATGCTAGATAAAAGTTGTTGCTTTGCATTCAGCCATGTGGAACTTTATGAGAAAGTTAGATGCATATCTGGATTGTGAAATCATGATTCCTAAATATTTTTGAGCTACTTTGAGGCCAATAAAATGTTTCAGCATCCCTAGATCTGTCATGGAGAAGGATTTACTCAAAGTTGACTTGATGTTATTCAATCTGTTAGATGAACCACTGGTGATGAGAAAGTCATCCACATACAAAACAATCAACAATAGGAAACCTCCTTTCTGCTGCATGTAGACATTGCAATCATATTTGCATCTTTCAAACTTCTGCGACAGTAAGAAGGAATCCATTTTGGAATACCATGCCATGGGGCTTGCTTGATCCCATACAATGATTTCCTTAGTATGCATACCAAGGATGGATCATTTGTGTACCCCTCAAGTTGTTTCATATAGATATCTTCTTCTAAGTCACTATGCAGGAATGCACTCTTTACATCCATGTGATGTACCTCCCACTATTTAGAAGCTGAAATTGCCAAAACAAGTCTGGCAAAGTCCATTCTTACTACTGGAGTGAATGTCTCATTGTATTCCAAGGAATGAACTTGTGAGTACCCCTTGGAAACCAACCAAGCTTTGTACTTGGTTGTATATCCATCAGAAGCAAGTTTTGTTTTGTAGATCCACTTGCACTTGACTAGCTTTCTCCCTAGGGGAAGAGAGACAAGATCCCATGTCTCATTGTTCTATGATGACTCATATTCTTCATCCATGGTGGCCTACCATCTTGGATCATGGAAAGCTTCTTTGAAGGACTGTGGATCAGACCCTACCATCATGTAGCACCTCTCTAGGATAAGTGGATCTGTATGACATAGAGCAATGTTTTCATATCGATGCTAAGATATTGTTCTTCTATGGTCAAATGGATCTCCAGCTACGTCCCCAGCAACTTCAAGGAAATTTTTAGGCTATTTTGGCCTTGGATTGGGAGCAGGTGTTGAATCTGGATTTGGATGTTCATACTCAATATCAATATTTGATTCAACTTGGTCCTCATCTTTAGGATCTAAATGTGGATCATCAGAAGAGACATCATTCTGATCTTCATCAGGTGCAAATGGAGTAGGTAGAGAATATGGAAAAAAGTGAGAGAATTCATATGCCTTTGAGGCATGGTTTGAAACACCTTTCGCTATTATCTTTCCAAATGAGATCACTGCAATCTCAATTGTGTCAAGTCCCAAAACAACTTTAATCGGTGAACCTGTGTGTGTCATCTAATAAACAGATAACAAGTTTTCTGTGATGGAAGGCACATACAGAAAATTTTTGAACTTTCCATGCTCCAATTTTATTGTTCCTTTCCCTTCAGCAAAGATATATGAATTATATCCCATGTGAATACTAGGACCATCAGTGAAACCTAGAGAGGAAAAAGACTCTCTAAAGGCAAGCATGTGGTTGGAGGCTCCAAAATATATGAGGAAGGATTGTGATTGTGAGAATCCAGCCTTCAGTGCATGGCATCTCTCATGATCATATGTCTCACTTGTAGAATTAGTCTTCATTGCGACTTCTGGGATGACAATGTTGTGTTGTTCAAGAAGTCTGGTCATTTGATCTATATTCTTCTTCATGTAGGAACTCTCCGCATGGTTTCCTTTCTTGCAATAGGTACACTTGGTCTTCTCAAACCTCTTCTGCTTATCCTTCTTGGAGCTGGAGGATCCTTTTGATGGATTAGGCTTCTCCTTTGGCTTGGATTCATATTGCTTCTTGTCCTTTCCCTTCTGCTTCCCTCTAACATTCGTACCTTTGGACTCCCCAACCATTAGAGCCTAATTATTGGAGGCTTTCATGGCTCCCATTTGAATAATTTTGTCTTGTTCTTGGATCAAGGATTCTGTGAATGCATCTAAAGAAGGCATTTTCCAAATGGGGATGGACAATCTCCCAGAGTGGAAGGTAGACACAAATACTGAAAATTCAGGGCCAAGCTTACTTAGGATGGATAGCACCAGCTGCTCATACTTCTTTTCAATTCCACGTTGTTTACACTGCATAACCAAGGACTTGAACTTTGAAAAGAACCTCTATATGGTTTTGAAATTGTTGGGTTGAAGAGAAATTAATTCTTTCTCCAAAACGTGGCTTCTTAGCTCATCTTGCTTTCCAAAGAGAGTTTCAAGATTTTTCCAAACCTCCCTTGGGGACTTCAATCCATCAAGACGGAAGAGAAAATATCTGGAGATGTGAATACACATTAAACCAAAAGCCTCATCTAACTTGTTCAGGTACTTTGATTTCTCAATAGCTGCCTGAGGTTCGACATCCTTTGCCATTGTGACCCAATATAGAATCTTGTTGCGCAACACAATATGCATATCTTTCCTCCAATCCAGATGATTTAAGGTTGTCAGGATTCTTGGTATCAAAAGAGCATTCAAATTCTCCATCTGTAGCTATTGGAGCGAATGCAAACTGCTACTGTTGCATTGAGAACTTCTCAAAATCTTGCAGAAAAATATCAAAATGAAGATAAAATAGCTCTGCTGAGCTCTGATACCATGTGAAATTATGTAACACAACAGATCATTTAGCCTGGGAAAATCTCATAGTGAAAGAATTAGCAAGGAAGAAGAATTGAAATGAAATCTAGCAAGAAATGAGCAGTAAAATCAAACATGCAAACAAAATCATATGTGAATCAAAACATGTGTCATATTCCATTAATCTGTATAGTAAAATAATACAGTACAATTGAGATAATTCAATTATCTAGTAGGAATTTGAATCCATGTTATTCTAGCATAGGAATTGTCCCCACTACAGTGCTCCAATGGTGCCAAACTCAACTGAATGTCAGTGAACTGAAGCTACTGTCAGTTAACATATCATGAAGGGAGCATCAGTGATTTTATCATGCAAATCAGTCGAGAGAGGGTGCATTAGTTGAAAATAAGTGGCAATCAGATGTCAAACCCTCCACTACAGTCATGAACTCAGGTGGACTGAGCCAGATCACTGAGTTAGCTCCTAAAATGTAGGGAACCAACTCTACATGGCCTAAATTCATGCATGCATGCATGCATGACCTAAATCCATGCATGTATGGCGCATCAAGTGGTTAATGAGGCCTAGATGACAACTGAACACCACTAGGGGGTCAACAAAATCATCCAGTACTAGGAAAAGGGAAATATTAATAAGGTGGAAAAAGTTTGGAGTATTAATTATCCTAACAATAGGGACATTAATTCCTCTTTAGTATTAGAAACATGACCACAATTCATCCACAACTTAAAATAATGATCTTCATTAATATGTATATTTATCCCTACACCACAGATGCCACTCTGTGCAACACCATCAAAGAATCATATTTCATAATTGGAGACTAGAGGATTAGTAACATGAAGATGCTTTTTCCTAATATCGACTTAAGAATATTCTTTGTACACGATCAATATTCTCAAACATCTAGTAGAAGCATTCAAGGATTTATCTATATAAAAGTTCCAGGATTTCCATATGTCCCAACAAATGAACAGAAAAAACATTTTCTCTGCTTGGGATTTCCTAACCCACTGCTCAAGATTTTCTTCCACTGAATTACTTCCCCAACCTTGTAGGAGACCAAGATCTACAGTAACATACCGCCGAACCCTCTTGTTGTAAGTGCAATGCACAAAAATATGTTTAACAAACTCACAGTCTTGTTTACACAACACACAAATATTTGGGCCAGAGAAACCCCTTCGAAGAAGATTATCCCATTCCAGTATGCAATTCTCACAAGTAATCCAAAATAAACATTTGAGTTTCAATGGCATACTCCACTTCTAGATTCTACTATACCACCATTTAGAACCATAACTTGAAAGACAATTTGCAATTTCGGGATAAGAATCCTTAGCAAACACTTGACTTGTGGAGTGATTCAAATACCAAACAAATTTATCCTCTTTATCTCTTAGTCGTATTCTTGTTTTGTTTGATGAAAAAATATAGGAATTCCACTCCTTGGCCCATATACTACTCATCCCCAAGTCTTCAACACTCAGCCAATAAGAATCATAATACCTCATCCAATGAGGTCTTTTAATGTGTGCCAAAGTATGATATCCAAACTTATCCAGATAATCTAGGAGGTAGGATGAAAGTACATAATTATCCTCATTCCTAATAACTTGAGAAATCCCAATAAGAACTTGTGAACCATTTCCGACATTCCAAGATAGACCCCTGGTAATCCAAGAAAAATCCCTTACAAAGCCATTCCAAAACTTTGAAACATCTTGATCCTTTTTACCTAAATTTCTTATCCAACCAACATGATTACCTTTAAGGTACTTTTCCTTGAGCACATCACATCACAACCCAGATCCAAAGTGGCCCCTCCACATACTTTTCGTACATACTGCATTACTAAACTAGTGGATGTTTTTTATATCCCAACCACCCATGGATTATCCCATCTGACAAGATGGATTTTGTCCCACAGTATGGATCCTGACCATACAAAATTAAACATTTTCTTTCTCATTAGCTAAAGAATGGTTTGAGGTACCTGAGCTAAAGAGAACAAGTACACAGGGATGCAAACTAACACAGATCTTACTAAAGTAAGCCTTCCACCCAAAGATAAAAACCTATAATCCCAATTCCCAATCCTCTTCTCCACTTGCTTCACAAGACACATCTAATATTTTACTTTGTAATTATTTTTTTAAACAAAAACAGGGTATAAGTATATGTATTCGAAAAAGGTTGTGCACAGCCATTCATTACAAAAAGAGGAGTATTCTTTCATAAAGAAAAAGCTGAAAGTAGTAAACAACAATTCCTATCTTGGCTATGAAGTTCCGATTTTGGTGCTTCCTATACTTTTCCATAGGAGAAGTGGGATAAACCCTTACAAATTGAGAATTTAGCAGTGTGTAGAAAAACATTCAAAACTATAGCAAAAAGAAGGAACCTGTAGAGAAGAGAAGAAATTATCCATAATTATGTTGCTGCACATAGGCAGCATCAGTCATTTCTTGATTCACAGTGGGAGCTTCCTGAAAGTGGCTGCATTGAGTCTTCCTGGTTATGCTTGAGACATCTTCCTTGATAATATCAACCTTTCCCATTAACTCGAAAAGATTTCTCTCTTAGTCGTCGATTCTGGAATCTTGATAGGAGAGTTGCTAGGATTTATACCTGACTTCAGAGGAGATTTTTCTATTTTTCTTGATGCTGGTGAAAATTTCTTCATAAGCTCTGCAGAGATGAACCTTGAGGTCTTAGGTGGTAATATTCAGGGCTGCAAGAGCAGCCATCACGCCATCCATGGAACTGTAGATGGGAGTGGGATGGGGGGAGAGTTCAGAGGAACTAACGCTGGAGAGGTCAGGGTCACAATGCAAGGGCTCAAGAATGGAGAGGCTATCGAATGTAGATAGGAGTAGGATATTGGGGAGAGAACGAGCCATTGCGAAGGTAAGAACCTAAGGGAGGAAGGGAGGATTTAAGGCTGTATCGCTTGAGCTGACAGGAGGCGGGCAGGCCATGTGACTGGCACGTGATAGGCCACGTGCCTTCAACAGGAGCACGGGGGTGGGGCAGTCCAAGAGGAGTCTGAAAATGCTAAAGAGGGGGTGACAATGCATGTTGAGGGGGTTAGGGAATAAACAAAAAACCAACCTTTTCATTATTATAGAGGATTTGGCCTATGGCCAAGGTGGCTCCCTTGTTGGCACCTTCATCAGCAGTAGAATTGTTCCCTCTAAGAATGTGGAATTAGAGAGTGTCTCGAGGGAGGGTGAGGAGGCTGATTATTCTTTGAATTTTGTGTCTTTTTGATCATTTTGTTTTTTTCCTTGATCTCATTCTTTGAATGAAATTCCTTGAGTCACCAAAGACCTTAAGTTCTCCAACGTTGAGAGAAGCGACGATTTCCATGGAGTGGAGTAGGGCGATCCATTCTACTTCATTGGTTTTTTCTTTCCTAGTCCCCAAGAAAAGGAAGTGACTTTGTTTCTTCCAGGATCAAAAATGATCCCACCCGCACCTGCCTCCTCGGGGTTCCCTTTGGAAGCCCCATCAAAGAAAATAGTATGGTTGTCTTAAGAAGTCCACGAATGAAGAAATTGCAACTGTTCTTTTTTGATTTCCCAATCAGAGCTGGAATTATTTTTTTTGGACTGAAGTGAGCTCATCTTTACAAAGACCTGACACCACTGAAATTTGAACCAAGGGAGGGCTTCATGGTTTGGGAGGTAGACACCTTTAGAAGCAAGAGCTTCAGAGATCATGATTGAAACTTTATTGGCTTCTCTGGAGTAATCGATCTTCCTATTTTCGAAAACACTTTTGTTTCTTTCCAACCAAATCTGCCAGCATATGTTCATTGGAAGGAGCTTCCAGATTCGAGCCATGGTTGGTTTAGATTTGATGTTTCCCAGGAGGGACTTTACCCAGTGTTCAATCATATAATTTAATTGCTTTGGAACTATGGAGTTCTTCCATTGAGATCCAAGGACAGTTTCCCAAACTTGCTAGGAAAATCTACATTCGAGGAAGATGTGTTGGGCGTTTTCTTCATATTTTCTGCATAAATTGCATCTGGAGGGACCTTCGATGCCTCTGATCCTTAAGTTGTCAGTAGTTAGCAGTTTATTGTGAGCGAGTAACTAGTAGAAGTAATTGATTTTTGGAATGCAGTCAGGGTTCCAGAATTTCGTACACATATTTGGCATAGGATTGGCATTGAAAGTGAGGCTTTCATAACCAACTTTGACTGTGTAATTGCCAGCTTTCCCCCACCCTTTGCAATCTTTGGTTCTGAGATTTGTAGGAGATTTTCCATGAAGGAGCTTGAGGAAAGTGCTATATCCGCGTTTGAGGTTTTCATGAGGTTCTAATTGCTGCCATCCATTCCAAGCTCTTGAATTCTTCCAAGTTGCAACATCCTCAAGTTTTTGTATGCATGTGCTTTGCATCCAATGCTTAATGTCCATAAGATTCGGGATAGAGCCAAGTGGCTGAGCTCCATTTATACTATCCGTCCAGATGTTGATTCTTTTCCCATTCCATGGATCCAATAGAGTTTGTCTTTAATTAAACCAGCAAAGGAGAGGATTAGGTCCCAGATTGTAGTGCCTTTTTCTCCTTTATGTTGTCTAAGCATCTCAAACGAGAGCTTCTGGTATATTTTTTTCTGATAACTTCTTTCCACCATTCATTTTTACCTGAAAGTAATCTCCAAGCGATTTTGGCTCCCATGGCTTTGTTCATTAAGGAAGGTTCATGAATTCCCAATCCTCCTCTTCTGTGATTCTCTTTTATGATTTTCCAATTGACTAGATGGAACTTTTTGCTTTGGATTTTCCCTCCTTGCCATAGGAATTTCCTTATTTCCATGCTAATGGAGTTCATGACTGAATTGGGGGCCATCATAATGGCTCCAGTAAACACCGGGAGGAGGAGAGGATAGCTTTAATCAAGGTGACTTTGCCTGCCAAGTTTAACTAACAAGAGCCCTGGGAGTTGATTTTATTTTTGATGTTTTGAATTATTGGGTTCCAAAGGGAGGGAGAGGCTTTTTTGTGGAAATTGGAATGCCTAGATATTTGAAGGAATTCCATTCCAAACAAGGCTTGAAGTCAAGAATTAAAGCAAGGTTTCTCAGAATGAGGGGCCTACAGTTCCAACTGTAAATTTTACTTTTGTTTCCATTTATTTTTCCACCATAAGCTCTCAGATAAAGGTCAAGGGAGGATTTGAATATGGAGGCTATCAGAGAGGAGGAGCTTCCAAGTAAGATTGTATCATCATCAAATTGAGTGTGGTTTATCAAAGGGACCCCTCTAGATATAACAAGACCAGGTAAGGATCCAGAAGAGAGAAGGCTCTTGAGTTTTCTGCTGAGAGAGTCATCTATAATAACATAAAGAAAGGGGGAAAGAGGGTAGCCCTGTATCAGACCACGAGACAGAAGGAAGAAGGGGGTGGGCCTGTCGTTGACCATAGGGCCGATCCAAGGGGATCCAATATAGGATTTTATCCATCTTATGAATTCCTTGGAGAACCCAAACTTTTCCATAACAATATATAAATGAATATGTCTGGCTTTGTCAAAAGCAATTTTCCTTGTCTAGTTTGATGCCATACCCGAGTCTTTATTCTGCACACTTAAGTGGGTCACCTCTTGAATGAGGAGGATGTTGTCATAAATTTGTCGACCAGCTATGAAGCCGCCCTGATTTGCAGAGATGATGTTAGGAAGGAAGCCTTTGATTCTGTTCGCAATAAATTTGGTTAGGATTTTGTAGGAAGAGTTGCATAAAGAGATTGGCCGATATATCCCTATGGAAGAAGGATTCTTGTCCTTGAGGATTAAGGCAATAAAAGTGGAATTGGTTGCTCCTCCTATTCTTTCTCTTTTCCTGGTCCAATTAAGCATTTTGATAAGATCCTTGTTTATCCAACACTAGCACTTCCTGTAGAAGTGAATGGAGAAGCCATCCGGACCAGGGGCTTTGTCAAGATGAAGGGACCAAACCGATTTTCTAACTTCTTCCTCAGAGATTAGATCCATGAGATTTTTGTTATCATTATCTGAGATGAGTTTGGGAATTTCATGGCTCATTTGCTCCATGTCCTCCTTGGAGGATTCCTCGTCTTCTTGATAGAGTTCCTTGAAGTGGAATTTTATTTCATTCCTGATTAAATTTTGGTCTTCAATTTTTGCTCCATCTTCCTTTGTCAAGTCCAAAATAGTATTTTTCTTATACCTTTATTTGCATTGTGCATGGAAGAAATTTGTGTTTCTATCTTCATCCTTTAGCCAAAGGCTTCTAGATCAAAGTCTCCATTCTTCTTCCTCCTTTCTTGAGAGTTCCTGCACCTTAGCGTCCAGCTCTTTTTCTTCTCTTAGTAGGCCTTCAGTGATTGGGGCGTGCTCCATTTTGTCTTGAAGGGCTTCCAGGTCAAGTTGGAATTTGGCAAGTTCCTCTCTAGGTTTCTTGTAGTTCTGCTTAGTCCAGTTTTTTAAAAAAATTTCACATTTTTGAGCTTGGTTTCCCAGATATAACCAGGACAACCGAGGACAAACTGCTTCCAAACTGCTTTGACCTCTTCCAAGCATTCCTCATTATTAAGCCATATAGGATTATACCTAAAGGGGAGGGGACCCATATTTCCTAAGGTTGAGAAAAAGAGGGAGATAGGCCGGTGGTTGGAGATAGCAGAGGCTAAAATCTTAGAATCGGGAATAGAATGTTTAGAAAGGAAAGAGGAGCTGACCAGAAAACGATCTAACCTGGCAGCAATGTGACCAAGCCGATTCTTTTATTGTTCCAAGTATAATTTCCATGAGTTGGCTTGATGTCTACAAGGTTCCAAGAGGACCACGGGTATTCCAGGCGTTCCCCAAAAGGGTCTCTGACTTTGGATCCCCCTCTCCATTTATTGGCAAAGATGATGACGTTGAAATCTACAACTAAGATACAGAGAAGAGTTTCTCTGCCTTGACGCTGATCCATTAACTGATTCCAAAATATTTCTTTTTGTCCATATATAGTGGGTCCATAGATGTTTCCAACCCAGTATTTTTCATTTTTGGTGAGATATTTGAGTTCGAAAAAAGTCCAATGTCGATTAGAAATGAAGGAGTGACATTTATAAGTACCTTTATCCCACCAAGTGGTGAGTCATCGGGAAGCTCCTGAAGCACTTACAGCTATTCCTTCTCCAGTGGGAGAAATATGTTTCATTATGCTTGAGTTGTCTGCTTCTTGCATTTTAGTCTCCTGGATCATGAGGATTGTGTTCTTTTCCAATTTTCTGATTCTTCTGATTGCTTCTGCTTTTTTCTTTCCGCCTAATCCTTTGTAATTCCAAGAGATATTTTCATTATTTTCTGGGGGGTTGGATTATTGCTCTTTCTTTCTTCTCCTCTAGTTCTCCTTGAATATGCTTCCCACTGGATATTATCCTTATGTGTTGGTCCAGACTGGTTTGCTTACCCGCCGCTTTTTCGCTGGCTGCTTCGGCATTCCCTAATAATTTTGTTATGTTTTCTCCCTCTTTTGGATTGTGGTTCTGATTCTTCTTCCTTTCTTTCCGATGTGTCTTCTTGAAATATTTTGGCCTTTGAATGAGTAACTGAACCCCCTGAAATGAGGGAGGTCTCATTCCCAGATTCTTCATTTTGTAGAGTAGGGATTGCTTGGTCTTCTTCACCCTCTTGTTGTTTATTCTCCTGTGGTTTCTCTGTGTTTTTGTTTTCTTCATTTCTTTTGGTGGTCCTTGTTCATCCTCTGCTTCTTCATTGGATAGATCTTGGAACTTATTTGCACCTCCCTTGTTTTTGGGTGGGGATTGGGGAGGATTGTTGTTATTGGGCTTGACTCCTCTTTTCCTTGTGACTTCATTCCATTCTCCTCCTTGGAATTCCTCAACTTCCTGAGGTTTTCTTTTTGGGAATAACTTTTTGCAAAATGACCATTTTCGTGACAAAATTTGCACTTGAATGGGATCTGTTCATAATCCACAGTTTGCAAATGATTCCATCCATCCATTAACAGATTGATGGCTTCTGTAAGACCTTTCTCAAGCTCAACTTCAACATAGATCCTGGCACAAGAGAACATGGGAGGTATGGGCTCCTATTTGTCAATGTATTTTCCCAAAGAGTTTCTGATAGCTTTTAAGTCTTCATCATTCCAACAGTGTAATGGAAGATGCGATAGTTTTACGCAAACTGGTACGGCTAAAGGAATATCTTTCTCCGGGTCGAAGGAAAGATCCCACTTATTGATGTACATCCTTTTAGGGCCCATGAAATAGGGCCCATTCCTAAATATCAGGTCTTGTTCTTCTTTTTTTTCAAAGTAGAACACAAAGAAACCCTTACCGCAGAAGATTTGTTGAACTTCTCCTTAGATGAGAGGCCGCCAGTTTTTATTCAGCCAAATTTCGATGGATCTGTGTGAAGGCCAGAGACCTGTAAAATGGCCTACCAGACCTTTTTCTGAAAGGGAGACTGCTTTTCACTTAGAGGTAGTTGAGGATAACTTGACTTCAGGGACAACGTATTTTTTGACGAATTTGGAGTCGCTTGGAGCCGAAACCTTGTTAGGAGCAGGTTGAGAGGCCACCAACGAACGAAAAAGATTAGATATGGGAGGATGAATGCCCTCCAGAACCGCGCGGCCGAGATCTAGGTGGGTATCCATGGCCGAGAGCATGAACAGAACGAAACCCTTTCGCGTACAGGAGCACCTTTTACTTTGTAATTATTGGGTTTCAAGTATTAACCCAAATACTTAATGTCATCATTCAATTTGGTCACTTGGAAAGGAACAAAGGTGACAATCTGAGTAATTATATCATCATCAACTGCATTTATGAGGAAAGCATATTTCTTAGCATTGACCTCCATACCTAATGTTGCACAAAATAGGGAGATGATCTCATCAAAAGTAGACCATTCTTCAACTTTGCATTTACTAAACAAGACAACATAATCCACAAATAATAAGTGAGTGATAAACAAAGTAGATGAAATTTTAATACTAGTCATCTCACCTTGTGATTTTTCCACTGAAATTAATCTTCTTAGACCTTCAATTACCAATAGGAATATAAGGTGAAAAAGTGGATAGCATTGTCTTAGTCCCCTAGATATATTGAAGGAATTGGTGGGAGAACCATTGATGAGAACATCAAAACAGGCCGAGGATGCACAAGCTATTATCCAACTGACCATAACGAGTGGGGGGGGGAATTTGAACAAGGATGAATTTGAGAAAAACCCAATAAAATTTATCATATGCTTTACAAGATCCATTTTCAAAATCAAGGACTCCAGATTTTTTGATATAATGGAGTGTAAACATTCCTGAGTGACACACACTGCATCAAGTATTTGTCTGTTGGCTAAGAAACCAAATTGCTAATTAGTCATAACCTTAAGAAACTTTGCTCTCAATATATTAGATAATATCTTAGCGATAATTTTATAAATGAGATTACATAGATATATTGGTCTAAAATATAAGAATATCACACGTTTGTTGCATTTAGGGATAAGCATAATAAAAGTGGAGTTTATGGCCCCAAAAACATAACCATGAATTTTGTACTGCTCTACAATCTCCAATAACACCAATCCCATCAAATCAAAGAAGTTAATAAAGAGTTCCACAAGCTAGCCATCAGGCCCCGAGCTCT
Organism: Larix kaempferi; assembly: GCA_027924585.1. Classification (NCBI taxonomy): domain Eukaryota; kingdom Viridiplantae; phylum Streptophyta; class Pinopsida; order Pinales; family Pinaceae; genus Larix; species Larix kaempferi. The sequence goes on from BSBM01000092.1 coordinate 13,411,233, forward strand.
TTCTTTACCAAATTGTTTTAAAAATTCCTCAATTTCCTTCAGTGTTATATGATCCCCAATTTTAAGTCACTCGTCAGTACAAAAGAAGGTGAGATAGTTACTAATCACCTTGAGATGAGAAGTAATGCCATTATTACCATGGTCCCTGAAATGATTATAAAAATGACAATGTGCATCTTATTCTAAATGCTTTTGAGAATGTATGAAATTCCCATTTACGTCCTCCATATCCCAAATAGAGTTAAGATTCCTTCTATAGTATCATATGTGTGAAAATATTTAGTATTATTGTCACCCTGTGATATCCATATAGCCCAAATTTTCAACCTTCGAGACATCTTTTCCTGCTTAAGTAATGAGGCGTTATGACTCTCCATATCAGCTAATACCTTCCTCTCTTCCTCAATAAAAATACAAAAGTTACTGGAATCAAAAACATGATCCATCAACCCCTCAATATCCACCAAGTCTTGATTTAATTTGAGCTTCTTTTATTTTTCGCAAATGACAACCTTCTTTTTAAAAATTTTAAGTTTGCAAACCAACCTATCCATGGAAGATGAATCTTCTAAAACTGAGAAGGAGTTCCAATTTATTCTAACCATAGAGCATAAATCTCCATCATCTAACCACATATGATTGAATTTAAAGGGGTAGTTATTGATTTTCTTCACACAATCTAGTTGTAAACATGTTAGGGGATGATTAGAGATAGTAGAGTTGATTACACAAGATCTAAATTTGTTCAAGGAAGTTGAGATGGAATCAACCATTAAAAATCTATCTAATATCTTGCTAATACCACTAGAGCCACATTTCACATTTATCCAAGTGGGGACAATTTTAGCAAGGAAAACATCCACCAAATTGGACCTCTTAATAAGTTGAAGAAAGAACTCCAAGAGAGGATCTATTCTAGAGCATCCCCCCCATATATCAAATGTGGATAAGGTAAAATTCAAGTCCCCAACTAGAATAATCTTAGAATCCCTCAGTATACCACTAGAGTCCATAGAGTTCCAAAATATTTCCCTCTCCTTATATAGACCATAACAATTGACAATGGTCTGGTCAAAACTTCTATATCTTTCATCCAAGATAATTCCTACACGAGTCCTAAAGGGATTAAAATCAATAACCATTAGATTCCATGTGGCCAACAAACTACTAGAAAGGCCATTAGAATATAAAGCAACCATTTCCCCTCTAGGAAGAAGTTTAGAGAAAACCTCTACATCTTTATCATCGCTACTCATCATTTCTTGAATTAAGATCACATCATGGATAGTAGTTGTAAGAAGTCATCTTAGGGCACTAGTCTTAACATCCCCCTAACCCCCCTAACATTGAAGGACATAATTGTGATAATCTGCAGGGGATCTAATAGCTGTAACAAACTCACAATCAAACTGTCAAGAATGTTGCAAAGAAGAAGAGAAGAATTCACTCATGAACATAGAAAATGGAGAATAGCAGTATCATACATCAGTTGTGAGCTGGCACTATGTGAATAATGAATACAATAATGAAATATATGTAGAGAATTCGAATTAACCAAGGAGGTCATTCGAATCATGCTCAAAGTCTAGCTTGGAGTACAATGGAGACATCATCCATTCAATAGTATCAGTCATAAATGGTAATAGTCAATCAAGTGAATCTAACTGAGTCTAACAGAACCATCTAGGAATAAATCAGGGGATGGAGACTCCAAGGAGGGCGCATGAGGCTGTCAAATAGTCAAGTGGAACTCCATAACTAGCTAACTAGGAGCTACAGGTAGTCAACATGAGCAATCAATGGAAGAACTACTCAATTAATGCACTAACTAAATGATAACTCCTGGTAGGTGAGATAAGGCACTCTAACTGAGAGATAACTGGTGGTAGGTGAGCAAAGGTGCACTTGTCATGCAGAACAGTCAAAGAGGGTGCATCAAGTAGGTAGGAGGTCAAATGGGGGCTGAAGATAGGCTCCGAAGAGATGAAAGTGAGCTCTAGGTGCTGGGAGGACCACCAAGGTCATGACTGGATGCATGCAGTTGCATGCAAAATATAAAAATGATGGTGTGAATATTCCAAAACCCTCGCAAGCTATACTATGAGATAATAACTGAAATTTGAAAAATAGGGCCCTGGTGACTAAGACCAAAGGTCACCCCGTACAATCAATCTAAATAAACTAAGTGAGGAAAGAGGGAAAACCCAGTGGGAAGAAAGCCCTCCCTCAAAATAGATTGAAGGATGCTAATGTAGCATATCATCACTCACCCCAAGAAGAGATATAAGGTAAGTGAACCTCTTCACTGTGAAGCTCTTGGTGAAGATATCTGCAATCTGCTCTTCCATCGGAAGGCAGAGCAGTGAAATGATTTGATCATGCACTAATCCTCGGATGTAATGCATGTGTATCTCAATGTGTTTGGTTCTCTATCTCATAAGCGGATCTGTGGATATCCTGATGGCACTTTGATTGTCACAATAGATGACAGGTGGAGTATTGAATCAAATCCCAAACTTTGATAAGATGCCTCTCAGCCAAATGTACTATGTGGCTGCATTCATTGCACCTCTGTACTCGGCCTTTACTAAAGAAAGAGCTAAAGCAGTCTGCTTTTTGCTCGACCAACATATAGGTCCAGATCCAATCATGAAGAAAAAACCAGATGTAGACTTCCGATTTGAGTTATCTTCAACCTAATCAAAATCAGTATATCCAACTAGGTTCAAAGGACATCCAGCTGAATAGTGAAGGCCATGAGTCTTGGTACCTTGCACATAGTGAAAAATCCTCTTTACTGCCTTCCAGTGAAGCTCATGAGGCTCCTGCATGTATCTAGAGACAACACTAACATCATGTCTCATGTAAACATTCGAATCTGATTTGCACCTCTGAAATTCTTCTGAAAGCAAGAAGGAATCCATCTTGGCATACCAAGCTTGGGGAGCTTGCTTAAGCCCATACAAGGACTTCCTCAATCTGCAAACAAGTGAAGAATCATTAATACAACCCTAAGGTTGATTCATGTATATCTCCTCTTCTAGATCTCCATGAAGGAAAGCACTCTTGACATCCATATGATGCACTTTCCAGTGCCTGGATGCAACAAGAGCAAGAACAAGACGGATGGAATCCATCTTAGCAATAAGAGTGAAAGTCTCAGAATATTCAATCCCATGAACTTGGGAAAAACCTCTTGCAACCAATCTTGCCTTGTACTTGTGGGAGAATCCATCTGAGTCCATCTTAGTTCTATAGATCCACTTGCATTGAACAAGTTTCCTTCTAGGTGGGAGAGAAACAAGCTCCCAAGTCTCATTTCTTTGAAGAGATTGATACTCTTCATCCATAGAAGCTACTCATGTCAGATCTTGGGAGGCTTCAAAATATGTCTTTGGATCAGATCCAATCATAAGAAAGCATCTGTCACCTAGAAATGGATCTGAGGGAGAGAGTGCAGTTCTTGTATCATGAAGATCAGATCTATCTTTGACAAGATCGATGGTGGAGATAGGAGTAGTGGTGGCCAATTTAGCAATAGGAGATGAAACTTTAGGTGCTAGATATTCAGATTCTTATGGATCTGGATCTAGCATTCACACTTCTTCAAGATTCTTCTTTTTCTTAATATTCTTTTGTGCATCTTTGCCTTTCAAACAACCTTTGTAGGTGCAAATAGAAAACTTATCATCTGGAAGGCCTTCAACAACATTTTGAGCTTGCATGTCCTGCAATTACTTGTAGTTGAGATGTCCAAATATCTCATGCCACAATCTGCTTTCTTCATTGGCATGAGTATCGAGATCAGATGGCTTGGAGAGCGGTAAGAAGTGGGAAAACTCATAGAGTTTTGAAGTGTGATTTGCAACTCCTTTTGCAATGATTTCCCTTGAAACCATGTGTTGTATCTCGACTTCATTTGGAGAAAAGATCACTCTTTTGGGCTCTCCAATATGAGTCATTTGATACACTGAAAGTAGATTTGTTGTGAGAGAAGGAACATAAAGCACATCAGAAAAGTACCCATGGTCAAGATTGATTCTTCCAATCCCTCGATAGGAGACTACATAATCATTTCCCATCATGATGGAAGGGCTAACTAAGCTTTCAAATTTGGAGAAGAGATCTTTGGAGTAAGACATGTGTCTTGTTGCTCCTGAATCTATAATGAATGAAGAATCTATTGATGCTCTTTCCATCAGGGCATGACATCTCTCATTGTCCTCAGATCTAGATGGTTCAGTATCAGTATCTTTCTTCCTTGCACATGGAGGTACAGGAAGGTTGTTCTTCTCAAGTAACTGAGCCATCAAGTCTATGGTCTTCTTCATACAAGAACTCTTAGGATGAAATCCTCGATGACAGTATGTGCACTTGGATCTCTCTTTCTGAGATTGCTTGTTCTTCTTTGGGTTCATAACCCCATCTGACTGATATGGAACATCTTTTGGCTTTGTATCATTTGATCTCTTTTTAGAAATATTTTGCTTGCCCTTTGCATTCGCTCTTTTGGCTTCAACAGCTGTAAGGGTCGAATCCAACTTTGGTTTGATCATTCCCATGGAGATTAACTTCTCCTCCTCTTGAGTAAGAGATTGGATGAAGTCATCAAGTGAGGGAAACTTCCATTTTGGAATGGACATCTTAGTTGATTGAAATGTGGAGAGAAAAACTAAGAAGTTTGGCCACAACTTAGAGAGAATGGAAGAATGAGTTGTTTGTCTTCTTTCACTATCTCATATCTTTTCAACTGAGAAATCAAGCTTTTGAACTTGGTTAAGAATGCATTGATGGATTCCAAGCTTTCAGGACTCAAAGAGATGAGTTCATTCTCCAATTTATGACCTTTCAGATCATCTTTCTATCCAAAGAGGGTTTCAAGCTTGTCCCAAACCTCTTTTGGAGATGTTAAATCGATGACATGGAAGTGAAGATCTTCAGAAATTGAGAGAAGTAATCCTACTGCTTCATCAAGCCTATCCAAGTACTTGGATTTCTCTACTGCACTGAGTTGTTCTACCATTGTTCCATTTAGTATCCTGGTGAAGCTCTTGGATCTCATGAAGAGAGCCATCTTGGCTTTCCATTCGACATAGTTGGAAGATGTGAGCTTTAGATCCATCTGAGCAGTGAAGGTCGAATTGTTGAAGAATAATTCAAATGGGTGAATAAACCTACAAAACAAGAAGAGTTTTTGATGATGGAGATTTGCTACACTTCGAATGAACACTACCTTAGGACACCTGAGCACATATGACTAAGTCCTTCACACTTTGCTAGACCTCACTGGATTTATCCAATGAATTCAAGGTAATAGCACCAGGATTTGTTGTGGAGACTCATATGCTTCTCGTGCTCATGTGAAAGATAGGTTCTCAAAGAAATGCTGCAGCTACTGCTGCTGCAATGGATGCAATTCGAATAGCTGCTAACTACTCTGATACCATGTGATCATCTGCAGGGGATCTAACAACTGTAACAAACTCACAATCAAACTCTCAAGAATGTTGCAAAGAAGAAGAGAAGAATGCACTCAATAATCACTCATGAACACAGAAAATGGAGAATAGCAGTATCATACATCAGTTGTGAGCTGGCACTATGTGAATAATGAATACAATAATGAAATCTGTGTAGAGAATTCGAAATAACCAAGGAGTTCATTTGAATCATTCTCAAAGTATAGCTTGGAGTAAAATGGAGACATCAACCAGTCAATAGTATCAGTCATAAATGGTAATAGGGCAGGCGCACGAAGATGGCCCCCATTTTCGTTGCAATGGGGGCACGCTAGTGAAAAATCAAAATGGCGCGTACACACCTAAGGCAGTGCGCACATGCCGCTAGGTTTGGTATCGAACTGAGGCGTGTGCGCATCCCTGGCGCGTGCACGCAATGGTGGTGTGCACACGCCTCTGTTAAAAAAAAAACGGAACACAATTTCTCATTCTTCCATTTGGCCAAGCGCGTCCTGCTCCTCCGCGTGCGCGCCGATTCAACCACCAAAGGAGGCCAAATCAACTCCAAAACCACCCAACAACGCCCACAAACTCATCAACACTTCGATTAATAGGTAAATATCACGTTTTTTTTCATTTTATCCATTATTGTGTCAATTTTTGTATTTTTTTCGTTTATTTAATTGTAAATAATTCCCAAATTTTGAAAACAATGAACCAATTTTCTGTTGCAGATTGTAAACTGAGACAATGAGTGAACAAGATGTTAACCCTGAGTCCGGTGGAACACAAGAAAACCCAAACCTTCAACCCAATGTCGAATAAAACCGTGAACACAATCCAAATGCCGAACAAAACCAAAACCCCCAACCCAATTTTGAACAAGATGACCTTAACCATTATGTAAATGAAATGCGAGTGCACACTCGCGAACTTAGAAACTCGGGGGAACCATCTCGATTGTCTCTTTCCAAATCAATTGAGAACTCAATTGGCTCCCTCATCCATGCACACCAGCAATTGATTGACATGACTCAATTTAGAGCTAGGATGTGGGAGTACTACTCCACGAGCATCTCCAAGGAGGCAATAAAAGATTTGAACCTTACAAAATCCCAATTATATAGTATGTTCACCGATCCGAAAATAGGCCAACCACCGAACATTACAAAGCCACGTGTCTGCATGGATTGGTGTCATTACCAACCGTGGAGGGACAATTGGATGCGGAGGTGGTTCATGGTGTACAATAAACCTCCCTGCAATAATAGGGAGGTTCCACAGTACTTCCTTCGCCAACTGTGGGCTAAGTTTTGCCTCGGTTTACATGTCAACTATTTTGACATAACCGAGTTCCAGGGTCTTGGGCGTGGCTCTTCCCAAGATCGACCTGCTGCCAGGAGGAAACCACTGTGAGGGCCACCAGCTCCGAGGCGCAACCCCAACCCCTCTCCCCAGCCACCTTAGTTTCCCCACAAGCTTGATCAGATTGAGGTGGCAATGAGGAATGTTGCACGTGGACTCCTCAGACACACCTCCTTTGTAGCAGCGACTACAGTGGAAAGCTCGAGTGACCTTGATAGAGATCTAGGTCCAGGGCCTTCATGACAGGGCCAGGATAGACCCATGACCGATGGTAGGCATGTTGGGCATTCCAGTTCCACGGGGAGAATGCCACATCTTTGTCCCCATTGCAGGCACACTTTCCCTGGCCCAATCAAGGGTTGTTATATGGATCAGGTCAGCAATTTTTTTAATGTGTTTTCAATCATCACTTGATAACTTGTAAAGTATTTTTAAAGTATTTTTGTTTGACTTAAACTATTATTTCAATGTACAGTTACTCAGAGTTGATACACCAAGATGGGAGAACATAGGATCTCCCAACCTGGATGCAGCAATGGCAACTACATTTGAAATTGTGGCACCCCACATGGAGGTATTTTCAGTACCTAACACAATATTGTTATTACTTATGTCACTTATATTAGTAAGTATTTATATTTATGGCATACGCATTGATAGTTCGCACAATGTTTTTGAATATCTTGATTTCCTAAATAATGACTTGTTTAACATGTTCATAACATGCATGCATTTTGTTGTCCACAGGTGTTCCGTGACTATGGTGATCAACCACCCCCTCCAGGGATTGGCACATCACCATATACGCAGGTACAATGTGTAGTTATAAGCATGCTTTTAATTTGATTTGTTATGACTTACTATGGTTTAATTTATTGTTTGTTTACTAAATTGTGATATTAAAAATGTATATGTAGGTGCCACCAGCAGCTGCGTCTCCCCATTTTAGTCCTATGTATCCACCCTCTCCCATGAGTCCCCTCCCTCGATTCCATCTAGACCCCTCCCTACGTCCATCCCCTCCCTTCCATCCAGCCCCCCCTCTCCGGCCATACTCCCCCCTCCATCCATCCTCCCCCACTCGCCCCCCCCCCATGTCCATACATCCCCCCCCAATTTATCCACGCCCCCATGTCTATCCATCCTCCCCCATTCGTCCACACCCCCCCTTCCTTCCACCTTCCCCTCTTCGTCCACAACCTCCCATTTTTCCATCCTCCTCCCTGCATGCAGGACTGCCCTCCCATGCACCATCCCTCAACATCCCCCCTATCCCTTTTCGTTCAATACCCTCTATCCTACAACCGACAGGGGTTCATCGTCCACCATGTCATCCCCACTTCCCGCCACTATTGTGGCATCTACTCTTCCAATATCCTCATCAGTATCTCTAGTGGTTGCACCTGTAGTGGCTGCCACTACATCTGCGCCCCCCCCCTCATCATTACATCAGAGCTGGTTGTCCCCATCTCCACCTGTTATCCTAGAAGCCTAGCCATGTCCATCGTCAAAGGTGTTCACGGTGAGAATCAAGATAATTTATGAAAATATTTTGATGCATTAACAAAAATTAATTTAAGCAATTATGACTTTTCAATGAAATGGTTGTTGTAAATGTTGTAGGCTAGAATTGTTGAGAGGCTTTGCAGATCTAGGACACCTGTCCAACGTTTCTCACTCATGTTAGAGGTGATTTATTTAAGATTTGAATTCTACATTTGTTTTATAAATGTGGTAAATGTTGCAAATGCTTGAAAATGACGGTATCTTATATCATTTGTTCCAAAGCCTAGAGAGACGGTCTAGTCCTAGACAGAGTAAGACCCGAGGCACCGGTAGCTTGAAGAGTAGGAAGATCGGCTTTGGATCTACGCCTAGGAGTGACGGCAGTGGTCACAATGCTTGACAGACCATGTGTTATGTACATTAGCCACGATGTGGCACTTTTGTGCACCAGTTTTGATGTACTTTGTATCTACGGCATGAGTTGCCATGTATTTTGTATCTACGGCATGAGTTTTTGCATTTTGTGTAGGGAACGAGTTGCCATTGTACATACATTGGGAACTATGTTCCACTATTCGCCAGAAATTGTATATGTTTGGATGAGTTTTGTAGCCTCGATGTACATGGATTTTCAGTTATGTGATTTATATATCTCGTTGTCTAATGTGGTTGTCTCATGTTGTGTGTATCATGATATGATGTGTAAATTTGGGTTTTACCGAGATCTTAGAAGAGAAGTTGTATATCATAGTTCAGCTTGGTTTATCTTTCCACATGTAAAAGTTTTTAATGGTATCTATGTTAAGAAAACATTGTAAACATAGGCTAACTCAAACAAAATCATGTGTGAGAATTAATCTAAAAACAAACGAAATAAATGGATGGACAAATCACACCTCATAGCACATAAGATATATATTGGGAACTTGAGTACTAGGAAAAGAATACTTAAAAATAGAAAATGTCCATTGTCATACAAAGGTTAAAATGAGATCCAACATGATTTTTAATAGCTCTACATAATGAGATCCAAAATGTCCATACTCTACATAATGAAATGTCGTCACTAGTATTTATTTTGACCATTTTGTCCACTTAAGATCATGCAACAAATTAATAGCCAAGTTATGGAATCATTTCTTAATCAATTGTCACCATACAAATAGGACAACCTTGAGCACGATGTGTAGCTAGCTCATTAATTCTCACTCACGGATATAGCCACCTTTGATTTGATGACCATCACATCCACTACCATTTACAATCAGGACTTCCTTAATTTATCGTTATGTGATAGCGATCTAATTTTATGCAGACACGTTGACTTAAACACATGTATAGTTGACATTACAATAAATGACTACTATGAGGTGTATTTTTGAGGCTATATCCACCTCAACACACCAACTTGTTACCCCAATACCCCAAATGTCGTTGAATTTTTTCTGGAAGGGATAGAGGGGTATTAGGACATCATAATTCATCTATTGGACACTCAGACACTTGTTAAAGACATTCAGGACAAGCGCATTACATCAATGGAGTCACAAATACACCCTCATCAAGTTGCATGCATCCATTAGTGCGCCATCAACATTAGAACATGTAAGCATTACTACATGTTGGAGTGGAGTAAGCTTGACTAATGTTATGATAATATTAGGTTTTCCATCCATTGAGAAGGTTGCCATATGTGTGCATATCCACCATATAAAAATCTTCATGGTACAACCAATTTCAAACCATTACATTTCTAAATTAGGTATCCGGTGCTAGGTACAACGGTTTTCTAGTTGTATGCACCCTTGCTATATAGATGAGAAACTATGCATATATGTGTATAGTTATTTGTATTCAAATGTATGCACATGAATATATATGTACAATGAAAATGATTTAATCTTTACATGTATTATAATTTAGGGCTAGATATTAGGCTACATAATAGGGTTTCATTGTTATTAGAATACAAACTAGGGTTTACGCTACCAACTAGGGTTTTTAGGCTAGGCTCTCGTGTTTCTAGGCTATGATCCAAGCTCTAGGGTCACCATCTTAATGTTTATTTCCACTATCATGACATCATTCTCACCAATACCATTCCCACTACTATAATCACCATCAAGCCTCTCAATCCCACTTTGAACATTTCCCATACTTCCAAGTTAAAATTGATAGGTCTTGTTGCTAAAAGCTTTTCACTTATCTATTCACATAGACAAATCCACTCCTGTGAAAGATTTGTTGTAGCTTGGTACGTGCAAGTTCACATGCAATAATACTTGAGAGATCATTTTACCCCATCATCCATGGAAGATTCATTGGAGTCACATGAACCTCATTGTCATCACCCCAACCATGGTCAAGACGCCAAGATCCATCCTTAGTAGACAAAACCTCATGTTGGCACCCATACCACACTCAAAGATAAAAAATTCTTTGAAAGGGCATGTTTGGGGGTTGAGGGAATCTTGATTTTTTTATAATCACACATGAGAGGTTCTTAGAGTCAAATACATTGGATATAAATAAATTCCCCAACGCCTTCATTATCTTCATCACCATCGCCATCTTCATCAACGCCTTCATCATCATCACCATCACCATGACCACCAACTTCACCACCATCACCATCATCATGAATGCCACGATCTTCATCATCATCACCATCTTCATCATCATCACCATCTCCATCTTTTGGATGCAAGATGGAACCATCACCATCTCCATCATCACCATCACCATCACCATCAACCTCACCACCATCACCATCATCATAAACGTCACCATCTTCATCATCATCACCATCTTCATCATCATCACCATCTTCATCATCACCACCATCTCCATCTTTTGAATGCGAGACGCAACCATCACCATCTTCATCATCACCATCACCATCACCATCACCATCACCATCAACCTCACCACCATCACCATCATCATCACCGTCACCATCTTCATCATCATCACCATCTCCATCTTTTGGATGCGAGACGGAACCATCACCATATCCATCATCAACATCACCATCACCATCAACCTCACCGCCCTCACCACCCTCACCACCATCTTCATCATCATGGTCATTTGTAGGTCCCTCATCACCGTATCCATCATCATCACCATATTCATCATCATTGTCATCATCTTCATCACTATTTCCATCATCATCAACGCCTTCATCATCATCACCATCTCCATCATCATCACCATAACCATGACCATCAAATTCACCACCATCACCATCATCATCAACGTCACCATCTTCATCATCATCACCATCACCATGACCATCAACTTCACCACCATCACCATCATCATCAACGTCACCATCTTCATCATCATCACCATCTGCATCATCATCACCATATCCATCTTTTGGATGCGAGACAGAACCATCACCATCTTCATCATCACCATCACCATGACCATCAAATTCACCACCATCACCATCATCATCAACGTCACCATCTTCATCATCATAAGCATCTTCATCACCATCACCATCATCATCAACATCACCATCTTCATCATCATAAGCATCTTCATCACCATCACCATCTCCATCTTTTGGATGCGAGACAGAACCATCACCATCTTCATCATCACCATCTTCGTCATCATCATCACCATCTTCATCAGCATCACCATCTCCATCTTTTGGATGCGAGACGGAATCATCACCATCTCCATCATCACCATCACCATCACCATCAACCTCACCACCATCACCATCATCATCACCATCTTCATCATCATGGTCATCTGTAGGACCCTCGTCACCGTGTCCATCATCATCACCATCTTCATCATCATGGTCATCTGTAGGTCCCTCATCACCATGTCCATCATCATCATCACCATCATCATCATTGTCATCATCTTCATCACTATCGCCATCATCATCAATTCCTTAATCATCATCACCATCTTCATCATCATCACCATCACCATGACCATCAACTTCACCACCATCACCATCATCATGAACGTCACCATCTTCATCATCATCACAATCTCCATCTTTTGGATGCGAGACAGAACAATCACCATCTCCATCATCACCATCACCATCAACCTCACCACCATCACCATCATCATCAACCTCACCATCTTCATCATCATCACCATATTCATCACCATCACCATCTCCATATTTTGGTTGCAAGACTGAACCATCACCATCTCCATCAACACCATCACCATCACCATCAACCTCACCACCATCACCATCATCATCACCGTCACCATCTTCATCATCATCACCATGTCCATCTTTTGGATGCGAGACGGAACCATCACCATCTCCATCATCAACATCACCATCACCATCAACCTCACCGCCCTCACCACCCTCACCACCATCTTCATCATCATGGTCATTTGTAGGTCCCTCATCACCGTATCCATCATCATCACCATCTTCATCATCATTGTCATCATCCTCATCACTATTTCCATCATCATCAATGCCTTCATCATCATCACCATCTCCATCATCATCACCATCACCATGACCATCAAATTCACCACCATCACCATCATCATCAACGTCACCATCTTCATCATCATCACCATCACCATGACCATCAACTTCACCACCATCACCATCATCATCAACGTCACCATCTTCATCATCATCACCATCTGCATCATCATCACCATATCCATCTTTTGGATGCGAGACAGAACCATCACCATCTTCATCATCACCATCACCATGACCATCAAATTCACCACCATCACCATCATCATCAACGTCACCATCTTCATCATCATAAGCATCTTCATCACCATCACCATCATCATCAACATCACCATCTTCATCATCATAAGCATCTTCATCACCATCACCATCTCCATCTTTTGGATGCGAGACGGAACCATCACCATCTTCATCATCACCATCTTCGTCATCATCATCACCATCTTCATCAGCATCACCATCTCCATCTTTTGGATGCGAGACGGAATCATCACCATCTCCATCATCACCATCTCCATCATCACCATCACCATCACCATCAACCTCACCACCATCACCATCATCATCACCATCTTCATCATCATGGTCATCTGTAGGACCCTCGTCACCGTGTCCATCATCATCACCATCTTCATCATCATGGTCATCTGTAGGTCCCTCATCACCATGTACATCATCATCATCACCATCATCATCATTGTCATCATCTTCATCACTATCGCCATCATCATCAATTCCTTAATCATCATCACCATCACCATGACCATCAACTTCACCACCATCACCATCATCATGAACGTCACCATCTTCATCATCATCACAATCTCCATCTTTTGGATGCGAGATGGAACAATCACCATCTCCATCATCACCATCACCATCAACCTCACCACCATCACCATCATCATCAACCTCACCATCTTCATCATCATCACCATATTCATCACCATCACCATCTCCATATTTTGGATGCGAGACTGAACCATCACCATCTCCATCATCACCATCACCATCACCATCAACCTCACCACCATCACCATCATCATCAACGTCGTCATCTTCATCATCATCACCATCTTCATCACCATCGCCATCTCCATCTTTTGGATGCGAGACGGAACCATCACCATCTTCATCATCACCATCACCATCACCATCAACCTCACCACCATCACCATCATTATCACCGTCACCATCTTCATCATCATCACCATCACCATCTCCATCTTTTGGATGCGAGATGGAACCATCACCATCTTCATCATCACCATCACCATCTCCATCATCATCACCATCTTCGTCATCATCATCACCATCTTCATCATCATCACCATCTCCATCTTTTGGATGCGAGACGGAACCATCATCATCTCCATCATCACCATAACCATCACCATCAACCTCACCACCATCACCATCATCATCACCATCTTCATTATCATGGTAATCTGTATGACCCTCGTCACCGTGTCCATCATCATCACCATCTTCATCATCATTGTCATCATATTCATCACTATTGCCATCATCATCAACGCCTTCATCATCATCACCATCTTCATCATCATCACCATCACCATGACCATCAACTTCACCACCATCACCATCATCGGGAACGCTAGCCACAGGTGCTTGGTGGATGATTTTCCAAAGTTTGCCCCCATGTGCAAAAATTGCACACTCCCTCACTGAGCAAAACCCTAGTTTCCAAGATGGATGTACAAGATGACACCAGGGCCACCGGACCAGAGGGGAGGGGCACCCCTATCACAATCCCAGCATCCTAAATCCAATGGAGTCGAGGGTTCGTTGATCCAAGCCACGGTCTTCATTCTATCGCTCATTCCATCTCGCATCCAGAAGGCCTTCAGGGACACCTGCTGGATACCTTCCGGGGGCATGGAACACCAACCGTGCAACAAAACTGGGTTTCGGGGAGTCATGCAAGTGTGTCTAGGTGGGTTCTGACCAGGAACACTACCCACAGGTGCCCGCTGGATGATTTTCCAAAGTTGGCCCCCGTGTGCAAAAATTGCACACTCCCTCACTGAGCAAAACCCTAGTTTCCAGGATGGACATACAAGATGACACCGGGGCCACCGGACCGGAGGGGAGGGGCACCCTTAGCACAATCCCGGTGTCCTGAATCCAACGGAGTCAACGGTTTGTTGATCTGAGCCACGGTCTTGATTCTATGGCTCGTTCTGTGTCGCATCCAGAAGGCCTTCAGGGACACCTGCTGGATACCTGCTGGGGGCTTGGAACTCCAACTGTGCAACAAAACAAGGTTCCAGGGAGTCATGCAAGTGTGTCTAGGCTGGTTCCGGCTAGGAACGCTAGCCACAGGTGCCCGGTGGATGATTTTCCAAAGTTGGCCCCTGTGTGCAAAAATTGCACACTCCCTCACTGAGCAAAACCCTAGTTTCCAAGATGGACATACAAGATGACACCAATGCCACCGGACCGGAGGGGAGGGGCACCCCTAGCACAATCCCGACATCCTGAATCCAACAAAGTCGACAGTTTTTCGATAGGAGCCATAGTCTTCATTCTATGGCTCCTTTCGTCTCGCATCCAAAAGGCCTTCAGGGACACCTGCTGGATACCTGCCAGCAGCTTGGAACTCCAACCGTGCAACAAAACCGGGTTCCAGGGAGTCATGCAAGTGTGTCTAGGCTGGTTCTAGCCAGGAATGCTAGCCACAGGTGCCTGGTGGATGATTTTCCAAAGTTGGCCCCAATGTGCAAAAATTGCACCCTCCCTCATTGAGAAAAACCCTAGTTTCCAAGATGGACGTACAAGATGACACCAGGGCCACTGGACCTGAGGGGAGGGGCACCTCTAGCACAATCCTGACGTCTTGAATCCAACGGAGTCGACGATTCATCGATTCGAGCCACGGTATTCATTCTATGGATCATTCCGTCTTACATCCATAAGGCCTTCAGGGACACCTGCTGGATACCTGCCGGGGGCATGGAATCCTTTGTTGTGTTCCATTAGTCTTTTGTTCAGCATTTCATGCTCTGATAAGTGGTAATTTACCTCTATCATCGAAAACTTAGGTCTATAGGTACCTTCCCTTTCATATTCCTCGTTATACACAGCTAACACAAGTTAGAGATGTCATTCAAACCCAATTGAAAGCTAAGGAAGTGGTTTTGTGTGACGTCATCTTTGGGAATAAACGTTTATGTAAACCAACAGAAGCTCGAACAATACTCCCTGCTTTTAAACACATTCTGGAGAAAGCAAGAGGACAAGTTCATCAAAGCAACTTCATTCATCTATATTCTCGTAATGTACACATAGTCCATCCTTATCTTGATAAACAAGAGTTTTATAATAGCTTGAACTTTTTGGGCATGGTTATCTCCCTATATTCGGTTGTCTGATTAGTTGACAAGCTTGCCTGGAAATTTGTACTTTGAACTTCTTTGTTTTATTGCTGAAAATTGGAAGAGATTTTCAAGTCACCTGCAAAACGCTCCTTTGTTGAAATATGTAAATTCTTCAAATGACATAGATTTGGCTAGTGTATCAAATGTTGCCGCCCACACAAGAATTTATCTGTCATCAAAGGAGTCGAACATATTGTGGCTAACCAAATGGTCTGGGGAGCTTGGAAGTGCCGCCAAATATTATTCCATGCTTGAATCTACCCAGAAGGCAATTATAAATTTAGTTCCTCGAGAATGCTTGAATCTACCCAGAAGGAAATTATAAATTTAGATCCTCGAGAAGGTGAGAAACTGTACGAGTGGTTGAATCAGTATCCTAAAATTACAGAGCTTTCTATCTCAAAGTTTGTTGAGCAGATCCTGGACGTAGTATCAGACTCAACAGACATTAAACTTGGTGTCACCACTAGAATGGCCCTGGGGTGCCCAACTAGAATTCCCATAGTGTCGGAACCGTGGCTCGGTTCGTGAATTCGTCGATTCCGGTGGGTCCAGGACGCCAGGTTTCAGCTAGGGGACCCCCCACAGCGTGCCTTGAAGGCCCGGAAGCTATGCCAATAGGCCATCTCCGGAGCTAGGGTTTTGCTCAGTGATGGCCATTCCAGACTCGCTAAAGGGGTGCATTTCTCGTCCGTAGGCCCCAGGCATGCGTGGCCACCGTGGACAGGTATACAATGGCCACATGGACCTGTGGGAGCCGACGGAATCCAATTTCGCTCGCCGGTTTGGGATCTGTGGCCCCACGACAAATATGGAATGGCCATCACTGACCAAAACCCTAGCTCCAGAGATGGCCCATTGGCACTGCTTCCAGGCCTTCAAGGCACGCTATGGGGGGTCCCCTGGCTGAAACTCGATGTCCTGGACCCACCGAAATTGACGGATTCATGAACTGAGCCACGATTCTGACGCTACGGGAATTCTAGTCAGGCACCGTGGGGCTATTCAGGGACACTTTGGGGATTTTCCCCAGGGCCACGGATCCCAAACTGGCGAGAAGAATTGGATTCTGTCGGCTCCCACAGGTCCATGTGGCCAATGTGGACCTATCCACTGTGGCCACGCATGCCCGGGGACCTCCGGATGAGAAATGCAGCCCTTTAGTGAGTCTAGAATGGCCATCACTAAGCAAAACCCTAGCTCCGGAGATGGACCATTAGCACCGCTTCCGGGCCTTCAAGGCACGCTGCTGGGGGTCCCCTAGCTGAAACCCGGTGTCCTTTACCCACCGGAATTGATGGATTCGTAAACCGAGCCACGGTTCTAGT
Organism: Larix kaempferi; assembly: GCA_027924585.1. NCBI lineage: Eukaryota > Viridiplantae > Streptophyta > Pinopsida > Pinales > Pinaceae > Larix > Larix kaempferi. The sequence goes on from BSBM01000092.1 coordinate 13,428,781, forward strand.
AGTACGTATATTCTTGTTGGGCACCACGGGGCCATTCAGGGACACTTTGGGGATTTGCACCGGGGCCACGGATCCCAAACCGGCAAGCGGAATTGGATTACGTCGGCTCCCACAGGTCCACATGGACATTGTGGACCTGTCCACGGTGTCCACGCATGCTTGGGGGCCTCTATATGAGAAATGCACCCCTTTAGAAAGTCTAGAATGGCCATCACTAAGAAAAACCCTAGCTCCGGAGATGGCCCATTGGCATAGCTTCCGGGCCTTCAAGGAACACTGTGGGGGGTCCACTTGCTGAAACCCGACGTCCCGGACCCACCAGAATCGACGGATTCGTGAACCGAGCCACGGTTCTGGCGCTACGAGCATTCTAGTCAGGAAACCCAGGGCCATTCTAGTGGTGATAACAAGTTTACTATTTGTTGAGTTTGATACTACATCCAGGAGCTGCTCAGCAAACTTTGAGATAGAAAGCTCTGTAATTTAAGGATACTGATTAAACCACTCATACAATTTCTCACCTTCTCGAGGATATAAATTTATAATTGCCTTATGGGTAGATTCAGGCATTCTCGAGGATCTAAATTTATAATTGCCTTCTGGGTAGATTCAGGCATGGAATAATATTTGGCAGCACTTCCAAGCTCCCCAGACCATTTGGTTAGCCACAATATGTTCGACTCCTTTGACGAAAGATAAATTCTTGTGTGGGCGGTAGCATTTGATACACTAGGAAAATCTATGTCGTTGGAAGAACTTACATATTTTAACAAAGGAGTGTTTTGCAGGTGACTTGAAAATCCCTTCCAATTTTCAGCAATAAAACAAAGAAGTTCAAAGTACATATTTTCAGGCAAGCTTGTCCACCAATCAAACAATCGAATACAGGGAGATAACCACACCCAAAAATTGCAAGCTATTATAAAACTCTTGTTTATGAAGATAAGGATGGACTATGTGTACATTACGAGAATATAGATGAATGAAGTCGCTTTGATGAACTTGTCCTCTTGGTTTGTCCAAAATGTGTTTAAAAGGAGGGAGTATTGTTCGAGCTTCTATTGGTTTACATAAATGTTTATTCCCAAAGATGACGTCACATAAAACCACTTCCTTAGCTTTCAATTGGGTTTGAATGGCATCTCTAACTTGTGTTAGCTGTGGATAACGAGGAATATGAAAGGGAAGGTACCTATAGACCCAAGTTTTCGATGATAGAGGTAAAATACCACTTATCAGAGCATGAAATGCTGAACAAAAGACTAATGGAACACAACGAAGGATTCCATGCCCACGACAGGTATCCAGTAGGTGTCCCTGAAGGCCTTTTGGATGCGACACAGAATGAGCCATAGAATGAATACCGTGGCTCGGTTCGATGAACCGTCGACTCTGTTAGATTTAGGACGCCAGGATTGTGCTAGGGGTGCCCCTCCCCTTAGGTCCGGTGGCCCTGGTGTCATCTTGTATGTCCATCTTGGAAACTAGGGTTTTGCTCAGTGAGGGAGTGTGCAATTTTTGCACATGGGGGCCAACTTTGGAAAATCATCCATCGAGCACCTGTGGCTAGCGCTCCCAACCAGAACCAGCCTAGACACAGTTGCATGACTTCCCAGAACCTGGTTTTGTTGCACGGTTGGAGTTCCAAGCCCCCAGTAGGTATCCAACAGGTGTCCCTGAAGGCCTTCTGGATGCGAGACGAAAGGAGCCATAGAATGAAGACCATGGCTCATATCGACGAACCATTGACTCCGTTGGTTTAAGGACGTTGGGATTGTGCTAGGGGTGCCCCTCCCCTCCAGTCCAGTGGCCCCGGTGTCATCTTGTACGTCCATCTTGGAAACTAGGGTTTTGCTCAGTGAGGGAGTGTGCAATTTTTGCACACGGGGGCCAACTTTGGAAAATCATCCACTGGGCACCTGTGGCTAGCGTTCCTGGCCAGAGCCAACCTAGGACACTTGCATGACTCCCCGGAACCTAGTTTTGTTGCACAGTTGGAGTTCCAAGCCCTCGACAGTTATCCAATAGGTGTCACTGAAGGCCTTCTGGATGCGAGACGGAACGAGCCATAGAATGAAGACCGTGGCTCGGATCGATGAACCGTCAACTCTGTTGGATTCAGTACGTCGAGATTGTGCTAGGGGTGCCCCTCCCCTCCGGTTCGGTGGCCCTGGTGTCATCTTGTACGTCCATCTTGGAAACTAGTGTTTTACTTAGTGAGGGAGTGTGCAATTTTTGCACACGGGGGCCAACTTTGGAAAATCATCCACCGGGCACTTGTGGCTAGCGTTCCCGGCCAGAACCCACCTAGACACACTTGCATGACTCCTCGGAACCCAATTTTGTTGCACGGTTGGAGTTCCATGCCCCCGGTAGGTATCCAGCAGGTGTCCCTAAAGGCCCTTTGGATGCGAGACGGAACGAGCCATAGAATGAAGACCGTGGCTCGGATTGATGAACTGTCAACTCCGTTGGATTCAGGATGCCTGGATTGTGCTAGGGGTGCCCCTCCCCTCTGGTCCAATGTCCCCGGTGTCATCTTGTACGTCCATATTGGAAACTAGGGTTTTGCACTTGTGGTGATGATGATGATGATGGTGATGATGATGAAGACGTTGATGATGATGGTGATGGTGATGATGATGATGAAGATGGTGATGATGATGGACATGGTGATGAGGGACCTTCAGATGACAGTGATGACGAAGATGGTGATGATGATGACGAAGATGGTGATGATGATGGAGATGGTGATGGTGATGATGAAGATGATGATGATGATGGAGATGGTGATGAGGGACCTCCAAAAACTCAAGAATTAACATGGGTGAGCTAGGTCTAAAGCCTCCCTCAAGGACATTTCCAACCATTGGGTGACAATGATGAACATGTTAGTGCTACTCAATCATAGCCCCCAAATGATCCTCATATTCATCCAAGTACTAGACCAATATTGAAACAATTCCTAAAGCTCCAAATGGAGACCATGGTAGAGAAAATAGGGGCAATATCCAGATTTGGGTGCTACGGGCATCTTGGTAAGACCTAGGGTTTGAGGATCGAAACTCCAAGATAGACATGTAGACTTGGATTCTATAAGTTGATTTCTCTAGTGGTGTACTTATGTGACGTGACAAACCCTTCTAATACTGATCCTATCCCACTTGGAGTCCAAATACCCCCTATTGAGGGTACGTGTGGTGGGTCATGGATTCTTGGGATAGATTAGGTTAATATGGCTACATTAGGTTTCTAGGATTCTAGATTAGTTTCTGAGGGTTAGATTAGTGTTTCTAGGGTTAGTTTAGCTTTCTAGGATTTCTAGGGCTAGATTATGTTTCTAGGATTCTAGATTAGTTTCTGAGGGTTAAATTAGTGTTTCTAGGGTTAGTTTAGCTTTCTAGCATTTCTAGGGCTAGATTATGTTTGTAGGGTTATATTAGTGCTTCTAGGGTTAATCATGCATGAATAAAAAATCACATGGCTATAAATCATAACTTAATCATAACTCAGACATCAAATAAACGATATAAGATAACGATATCAAATAAACTATCTAACATGAATAACATTAATCGTGCATGAATAAACAATCACATGGCTATACTATGTACCTCAGTCATTTAGGCCTTCTGGATCCTCTCGGTTTTTTATTGTCTCGAACAACCTCTCATGCTCCGCATGAGGTAGTAAGTAGCATACCTTGTTTGATGACTTCATTGACATTGTCTATAGTTGGATGTTTGTACCCACGATCAAGTGCGTAAAGTGATACACCCGCGACCCTGGTCTATAATATGTGTATGTGTGGCCATTTCTCTTTGGTCCCTTTCCATCCACCGTAAGATATTCCCCCTGAAAAACCATCAATCCAGTCGGAAAGGTAATGCCTTCACTATCCGTTAATGATGCGAGGAGGGTTTGCTTCCCCTGGATGCGTCGTGCCAACCAATAATTCGTCTCAATTGCACTATCTGTCAGGGTGACAACTGCGTAGATGTGTCCTGCAAAAATGCATTTTAAGGTCATATTCCAACAAGTAGTGGTTTGATAACTTGGATAATTGCAAAAACAAGGAGGGAAACGGGATATGCATGCAGAAATGTTTACCTGGATGTACAAGATCAGATATATGATCATATTCATTCGAAATAGAGGACTGGCCTTCCTCTAACTGGATTGTTTCAGCAACTGCACGTGGGTCCACTGCAAGTGATACATGATCCAATTCATCAACCCAATCCATTGATTCGCACTCATCCCACTCACAACTGTTGCAAGACCCACAAGAGCAAACAAGTTTTTGCATCCATATTTCAAATAAGGGGTTGTTTGAGCTTCAAACTGAATGAAATCCACGAATGCCTTGCACAGTACTGGAACTATAAGAATGCGATCGATCTATATCAACTACATTCTAGAAATTTCGGACAACATGTCCTCTGCCTGTTGCTATGTGTTGCTCCGTGGTTTGATCTAACATTTTTTCTTTGCACCATCGAACTGGGGATTCGGCATTTCGAATATGAGGGCCTCCCATGCACCTCATCTCCTCCCTTTGTAGGGCAGTTTTGAGACATGCTCTAGCCCCGTCGTGCTCTCCCTTTCCATGCCCGGTCTTAAAATAGTTCATACATGCAGCACATTGTAAGTCTTGTGCAAAATACTCAACCACTGGAAAACATGTGCATTTTTTAACTGGCTTGCACAAGCATCTAACCATATCCAATGCTGATCCATCTGTATACCTCTCTCCTTCAACTGATCATAGAAAATTTTGAAGCAATGCTGCACATAATGCAGGTTGTGGCACCTATCATCACTGATGTAGAAGTTGGTCTCTTTCAATATTATCCTCATGTCATTCCTGCTCTCTGGCGCATGCCTGTACGTGATATGGACCATTATGCTAACTTGGTCTGAATGGTAGTATTGATTTTGAATCTCATTTTGTGGCTGTAGGGTGTAGTTTTCTGCAAAGTCCACAACCAATAATATTGTTCCCTTGGGAAAGGTGTCTCTGCACTGTCTGTACTGTTCATCCTGCCATCGTGCTACATGGACGTGCTGTACATAATGCTCGATCTTTTCGTAGAATTCCTTCATGAATTTGCAAATTTGTACCTGGTGCCACAAAACCAAGGGCATTAATAGAACGTGACATTTTCAATCTGAAAATATATGTACAAATTCAACATATAAAGTATGAAAGCATGCAAACTTAGATTACCTGTGACTTCACCCATGCATTTTTTTTCTTTCCTTCAAACTATCTACTTGATATGTTATGTACTAGAAGTTCTACATTTCTACTGACATCCTCCCAAATTCGTGCTCCGCAGTTGTATGGATGCAGTGGCTCAATAATGCAAATCCACTATAGCTGGAACATGTCCCATATAAACATGATCTTTTATAATATTTTTGTCTTTTAGGCCTTCGACACATTATGCTATGTATAAATTCTCTGGATGCATTCGGTGGTTGTAAAGAAGGGCAATCCTGCATAATATTAGTATGCAAACCGCAAAATATATGTCTATATCTATCATAATAGTACTCAAATTATACATGGTATCTACAACAACATGTATTGCGATCAATGCAAATTATAACATACCAGGGTTTGCATTTTTCGAAGGACCTTTGGCCCAAGTTCAATTGTGTGTGCTCATTCTTGAACCTGTCATATAGTTTTGTTTGTGTCGTGTCAAGGAGGTGCTTGACATGGGGTTCATCCCCCCTAACATCGTTTCTCAACTTTAAAACATCTCTTTGATTTGATGACGGTCTAGTGTTATCATGCCAAAACTTTTGCGCTAATTATTTAACAGCATCAATGAGCTTCATGTCTGAACGAGGTAACCTACCAACAAATGCCCAACAATCTTTTTGGCCTGGGGTCTCAAGTTTTTCTCTAATGGAAAAATACTTTTGAAGAGTCTTTCTATCTACTTTAAAGATTTTACATGTGTGTGATAGTAGGCGACGTTGCCTTGTGGATTTGTCTACAATGGATTCTGACAATACACGACGGGTCACATTAAAATCTTTTGTATGAGAAGTTTTTCCAATCAAATTAAATGCAAATTGTAGATTTCTAACAACATGATTTTTGGCCTCTGAACTTCTAACTACCTTTATGGCCAAAATTCTCCTAACATCAGCTAGACAATGTGATTTTAACAAAGCAATAAACAATTGACATTTTGCTACATCGCTTTTGGATTCAAAAAAATCTTTGATTATCTTGCCACAATGGAAATCAATAGTGCGTTTGGGCATCTTACCTTCAAGTCCTGAAAATGAACTTTCATCCACATGAATACGTCTGGGAGTTCTTCATCGTCCGGTTGATAATCGAGGCAAGGGAGCCCGCAAGGAAGTACAAGTCTCGTCAACGGTTTGTTGTGGCCCTTCGTTCACAAATTGGTCCTGCAATGGAGTGTGTTCACCAGGTGGGTGCTCTTCTTGGGGTGGTTTCCAGTTAAGAACTTGTTCAACATCAATCCCTTCATACTCGACATCAGGTAAGATTTGATTGACTTCAACCACTTCATCATTGCTTGTTGATGGATCTAAGGCACTGACATTTTGATTTCTACGGTTTTGCATGTACAACCTGGAATTTTCTCTTATCTCATGGATCTTTTCGAGTGGCAGCTGGGTCCTTCTAGACTTTCTTTTATTATTACGTCTGTTTCCCATATTCAATGTGTTTTTTTGAAAAGCAAAAATATGACCCCTGCAAGAATGAACAACAAACAAGATATTAAAACTTGATGTGCATGATTATTAAAGATCGATGTAGCAATTGATTATGTACAACAACATAGATAGTGAGAATGTTTTCATATATAATCTTAAAAGCTATTGGGAATTCCCTACATATAAAGTTACAACATCACCTCTAGGAACTCAGTAGGATGGTATTGGATGGTGGTATGGGATGTTAGTAGGAGCAAATTCCCTACAAGAGAGAATCTCATATCACTTCATTTTCATGGTATGGATGAGGGAAAATAGCCCCAAAAGACCAAGAGTTTTCAATTGTTTAGGTGTTTGTGTGAGTTGTTGTAGTGAAACCATGAGGAATTCAACAAATGTTTGTCTACTAGATGGAGGAATGTGATTATGAAATGTTATTGGTGGTGATGCAATTAATTTTTTTTATTATCTTCATGAAAGGTTGAAAGCATTGCTTGGTGCATGTTGTAGTTTTTTTTTGGTATGTTTTTATTGTCTATGTTGAAGATTAAGAAGACTAAAATAGATCTATCATACAATTCATGAGGAAAAACCAAAATAGATGCCATTCAAACAAGTGAATGAAGACTAAATTACATTTAACAAGATAAAATTATCACCATACCTCAAGGATTATGATTGTTATTTGCTTCAAATGTCAAATGCTCTTTTGATGTGTCCACTATATGTAAGAAGACTTCATGTGTGTCCAAGTAGCATGAGAATTCAATCCAGGGTGCCAAATAGAGTCCAATTGTTGTGTATTCACTCAATTGATCCAAATAGAGCCCAATAGGTGTGTAATCAATACAAAGAGCCAAATAGAGCCCCAAATGTTGTGTATTTTATCCAAATGGTGAAGGAAGCACCAAGTGGTGTATGAATTCAATCTACCATGTAAATGCTTGTCGGACTGTGCGTGAAACCAACGAAGAGAACGCGATGAATGAGGGAAAAAATGTGGGAGAAAGAACGCGGGTGATTTTCTAAATTTTATGTTCAACAGGGACGTGCGCGTGCACGCATCAAGTGCGTGCGCGTCCTTGCTGAACATTGTAATTTTTGGTGGGTAACGTTCACTGTATTTACTGCCCAACATATATAAATGTGTCGGGTTATGCATAGATCCCCTCCCCATAAAGAGCCCCTCCCCCATAAAGGCCTTTAGGACCTCTTCTAACCCATAATCCCTAAGTGCATTTATGTGCTTCTAGGTGTTTAGGGGTTTAAGGGTATATTTACAAATTTGTGTATTTTGATTTCAAAACATTAATTTAATTTTCAATTAGAAACATATGTATTACATAAATAATAATTAAATACATAGTAGATATATTAATGTTGTATAAAGTGATGATGTATACAACGATGATAATGATGATGATGTATACAGCGATGATCATGATGATCATCATCTTCATCATCATCAACACCATGATCATCATCAACAACTTCTTCATCATCATCATCATCATCATCATTGTGAGGACGAGGATGATGATGATGATGATGATGACGATGGTAGATGATGATGAATATGAGTACGATGATGAAGGTGATGATGATGACAAATATGATCATCATCAAAATCATCATATTCGTCATCATCATCTTCATTAGTCACCATATTCATCATCATCATATGATCATGGTCATGATCATCACTGTCTTTGTCATCATAGTAGTCATCTTTGTCTTCGTCATCATACTCGTCATCGCCATCTTCCTCATAATCATCACCATCATTGACATCTTCGTAATCATCTTTGTATCATCATCATCATCTTCATGATGATGATGATGATGATGATAATGATGATGACGATGATGATGACGATGATGAAGATGTTGTTGGAGATGATGATGAATATGCAACACATCATCATCATCATCATGGTCATCATCATCGTCTTCGTCGTGATGATGATGATGATGATGATGATGATGATGATGATGATGGTGGTGGTGGTGGTGGATGATGATGAATATGAGTACGATGATGATGGTGACTAATTTGGAGATGACAGTGATGATGATGATGATGATGAATATGAGGAAGAATATGAAGCACATCATCATCATATTCATCATCATCATCATCATTGTGAGGATGCGGATGATGATGATGATGACGATGATGATCATATTATGATGATGATGATGATGATGATGATGATGATGATGATGATGATGATGATAGTAATCATAATAGGCATATTCATCATCCTCATCATACTCATCATCCTTATCATCATCATCATCATCATCATCTTCGTCATGATGATCTGACGATGATGATGAAGAAGATGATGATGATGAAGACTAATGGAGATGATGATGATGATGATGATGATGTTGTTGATGATGAAGATGATGATGAATATGCATCTTCATCATCACCATCATCATCATCATCTTCATCATCACCATCATCATCATCATCATCTTCATCATCACCATCATCATCATCATCATCATCATTGTGAGGACGAGGATGATTATGATGATGATGATGACGATGATGATGATGATGATGATGATGATGATGAGTACGATGATGAAGATGATGATGATGATGACGAATATGATCATCATCATCAAAATCATCATATTCGTTGTCATCATCTTCATTAGTCATCATCATCGCCATCTTCATCATCCTCACCATCATCATCATCATCATATGATCATGGTCATGATGATCATTGTCTTCGTCATCATAACCGGAATCTTCATCATCCTCATCATACTCGTCATAGCCATCTTCTTCATAATCATCATCATCGTCATCGTGGTGATGATGATGATGAAGATGATCATGATGATGAGGATGATGTGCAACATATTAGTCGTCATCTTCATCATCAACATCATCATCATCTCCATTAGTCATCATCATCATCATCATCACCATCTTCATCATCGTCATCATCATCATCATCATCATCATCATCTTCGTCATGATGATGATGATGATGATGACGATGAAAATGGTGATGATGATGATGATGATGATGATGACGACGATGAAGATGGTGATGATGATGATGATGATGATGACTAATGGGGATGATGGTGATGATGATGACTAATGGAGATGATGATGATGATGATGTTCATGTTGATGATGAAGATGATGATGAATATGCAGCATATCATCATCATCTTCATCATCATCATTGTGAGGACGAGCATGCAGATGATGATGATGATGATGACGATGACGATGATGAAGATGGTGATGATGATGACAACTAATGGAGATGATGATGATGATGATGATGATGATGATGATGATGTTGATGAAGATGATGACGAATATGCAGCACATCATCCTCGTCATCATCATCAACAACATGATCATCATCATCACCATCATCATCATCATCATTGTGAGGAGGAGGAGGAGGAGGATGATGATCTGGTGATGATGATGGTGGTGGTGGATGATGATGAATATGAGTACGATGATGAAGATGATGACAAATATGATCATCATCATCAAAATCATCATATTCGTCGTCATCATCTTCATTAGTCATCATCATCGCCATCTTCATCATTCTCACCATCATCATCATCTTCATATGATCATGGTCACGATGATCATTGTCTTCATCATCATAATCGACATCTTCATCATCCTCATCATACTCGTCATAGCCATATTCATCATCATCATCATCATCGTGGTGATGATGATGATGAAGATGATCATGATGATTAGGATGATGTGCAGCATATTACTCATCATCTTCATCATCATCATCTCCATAAGTCATCATCATCATCATCATCACCATCTTCATCGTTGTCATCATCATCATCATCATCATCTTCATCTTCGTCATGATGATGATGATGATGATGACGACGATGAAGATCATGATGATGATGAAGATGGTGATGATGATGATGACGACGATGAAGATGGTGATAATGATGATGATGATGACTAATGGAGATGATGATGATGATGATGATGATGATGATGTTGATGTTGATGTTGATGATGAATATGATGACGAATATGCAGCACATCATCATCATCTTCGTCATCGTCAATAACATGATCATCATCATCATCTTCATCATCGTCAAAAACATGATCCACAACATGATCATCATCATCATCTTCATCATCGTCGTCATCATCATCATTGTGAGGACGAACATGCGGATGATGATGATGATGATGATGACGACGATGATGATGAAGATGGTGATGATGATGATGACTAATGGAGATGATGATGATGTTGATGATGAAGATGATGACAAATATGCAACACATCATCCTTGTCATCATCATCATCTTCATCATCATCAACAACATGATCATCATCATCACCATCATCATCATCATCATTGTGAGGAGGAGGAGGAGGATGATGATGATGATGGTGGTGGTGGATGATGATGAATATGAGTATGTTGATGAAGATGATGATGATGATGACGAATATGATCATCATCATCAAAATCATCATATTCGTCGTCATCATCTTCATTAGTGATCATCATCACCATCTTCATCATTAGTCATGATGATATGATGATGATGATGATGATAGTGGTGGATGATGATGAATATGAGTACGATGATGATGATGAATAATTTGAGATGATGATGATGACGGTGATGATGATGATGATGAAGATGAGGAGGAATATGCAGCACATCATCAACATATTCATCATCATCATCAACATGATCATCATCATCAACTTCCTCATCATCATCATCATCATCATCACTGTGAGGACGCGGATGATGATGAGGATGATGATGAGGATGATGAAGATGATGATCATATGATGATGATGATGATGATGATGATAGTCATCATAATAGTCATCTTCATCATCCTCATCATACTCGTCATCACCATCATCCTTATCATCATCATCATCATCATCATGATCTTCGTCATGATGATGATGAAGATGATGATGATGATGATGATGGCGACGATGATGATGAAGATGGTGATGATGATGATGACTAATGGAGATGATGATGATGATGAAGATAATGATGAATATGCAGCACATCATCCTCATCATCATCATCATCTTCATCATGATCAACAACATGATCATCATCATCACCATCATCATCGTCATCATCTTCATCATCATAATCACTATGAGGACGAGGATGATGATGATGATGATGGTGGTGGTGGATGATGATGAATATGAGTACGATGATGAAGATGATGATGACAATGATGAATATAATCATCATCATCAAAATCATCATATTCATCGTCATCATCTCCATTGGTCATCATCATCGCCATCTTCATCATCCTCAACATCATCATCATCATCATATGATCATGGTCACGATGATCATTGTCTTCATCATCATAATCGTCATCTTCATCATCCTCATCATACTCATCATCGCCATCATCATCATCATCATCATCATCACCACCACCACCATCTTCATCGTCATCATCATCATGATCATCATGATCATCATCATCATCTTCATGATGATGATGATGATGATGATGATGATGATGATGATGATGATGATGATGAAGATCGTGATGATGATGAAGATGGTGATGATGATGATGTTGATGATGATGATGATGACGATGATGACTAATGGAGATGATGATGGTGATGATGATGATGATGATGATGATGATGATGATGGAGAAGATGCAACACATCATCATCATCATCCACAACATGAACCGCGGCATGATCATCATCATCATCATCATAATCATCATTGTGAGGACGAGCATGAGGATGATGATGATGATGATGACGACGACAATGGTGACGAAGATGATGATGACTTTAATGGAGATGATGATGATGATGTTGTTGATGATGAAGATGATGACGAATATGCAGCACATCATCATCAACAACATAATCATCCTCGTCGTCATCTTCATCATCATAATCATTGTGAGGATGAGGATGATGATGATGATGATGGTGGTGGTGGTGGATGATGATGAATATGAGTACGATGATGAATATGATGATGATGATGATGAATATGATCATCATCATGAAAATCATCATATCCGTCATCATCATCTTCATTAGTCATCATCATCGCCATCTTCATCATCCTCATCCTCATCCTCATCATCATATGATCATGGTTACGATGATCATTGTCTTTGTCATCATAATCATCATCTTCATCATCCTCATCATACTCGTCATCGTCATCTTCTTATTCATCATCATCATCATCTTTGTATCGTCATCATCATCATTGATGATGATGATGATGATGATGATGACAAAGATGTTGTTGATGATGATGATGAGGAAGAGGGTGATGACGAAGATGATGATGATGATGGATATGAGTACGATGATGAAGATGATGATGATGTTGATGATCATCGTACTCATCATCAACATCATCATCATCATCTTCATCATTATCACCATCAATGTTGATGATGAGGATGATAATGATGATGATGATGACGTTGACAATGAAGATGATGACCTAGATGTTGATGAAGATGAGGAAGAAGGACGATGATGATGATGGTGTTGATGATGACGATGATGATGATGACGAAGATGATGATGATGATGGTGATGAGGGTGGAGAAGATGATGATGATGGAGATTAATATGTTGATGCTGATGACGATGGTGATGAAGATGATGATGATGATGATGATGATGATGAAGAAGGTGGTGATGATGAAGAAGATGATGATGGTGGAGATGTTGACGAGGAAGGGGGAGATGACAGTGATGATGAAGATGTTGATGATGATGGTGATGGTGATGATGATCATCATCATCATCATCATCATCATCATCATCATCATATTCATCATCATATTCATCACCATCATGATCATCATCCTCGTCACCATCATCCTCATCACCATCATCATCATCGTCATCATCATCACCATCATCCTCATCATCCTCATCGTCATCTTCATCACCATTGTCATCATCATCAAAATCTTCATCATCATCACCATCACCATCACCATCATCTCATCATCATCATCATCAACATCTTCAACAGCATTGTCATCTCCCCCTTCCTCATCAATATCTCCATCATCGTCATCTTCTTCATCATCACATCTTCATCAACTTCATGTATCCCCTTGACAAAGAAAATTAAATAAACCATACAAAGGCATACAATAACGCGTACGCACAAGGATGTGTGCGCGTTGTTATTAACGCGTGTGCACACCTACACGGGCACGCCGTCCGTCACGCATGCGCGTGTTTGCGTGTGGGCGTAGTTGCACGGACGCGTGCCTGAATTCAAATTGTTTTTGGCGCCCTTGTAGGCTTGGAATTAGCTTCGGATTACACCTTGAGGCTCAGTCTTATTTATGCCTAATTTATGGCAAAAAACATCAAATGTTGTAACTTTCAGTTTTACACAACTAGTTCCACATAAGCTCCATGAGTGCACTGCAGATGAAATTGCACATGCTTGTCAAGCTCTGTGTGCAAATTCTAAATATATAATTTTTGAATAGATCTATTGTTGTTTTCTATTTTTAATTCATTTTTAACTGCACTCATGTCAAATTTGTAAAAAACATACGTTGTTTATTTGGCCTATAACTTTTGATTGGCTTACCTATTTCGAAAACGGAAGAGAACCCACACAAGAGCACGAAAATACCTACAACCTAAAAAAAAGAAAAGTATTTTGATTATTTTTAGACCATGATATGGTGTCTCAACACTTGACCATGTTGATTTAGGGATTCACTAACTTCAGTAATTTAAAAAAAATATAAAGTTGACTTTTAAAATTTTGGAAAAATAGCCCCGCACAAGATTCTTCTATTGCCTATGCCTCTACATATTATTTTTCTTGTAAATTAAAAATTTACATAGCAAATGGGTGGCTCAACAAAAACATTTGCATTATGTTTGAGGAAAAAAATATCATACCAATCTTCGAATAATGACATTTTGGGGTGGTTATACCACTTTTCCATAAATAAAAGTTATATATTCCGGAAGATCATCTGTTTTTCTACGTTTCATTTGTTTACACCTAATCCAAACAAGTTTTGTAGGTACCTCTAATAATTCATTTTAATTATAATATTTATGTTTTTCCAGAATGTCATTGCAACTAACGTGTCATAATTGGGTATCATTACCTTGCACCAGCCCAATAGTCAGTCAAGTGTGTCTAACAGAACCATCTAGGCATAAATTAGGGGATGGAGGCTCCAAGGAGGGTGCATGAGGCTGTCAAATAGTTAAGTGGAACTCCAGAACTAGCTAACTAGGAGCTACAGGAAGTCAGCATGAGTAATCAGTGGAAGAGATACTCAATCAATGCACTAACTGAATGATAACTCCTGGTAGGTAAGATAAGGCGCTCTAAATGAGAGATAACTGGTGGTAGGTGAGCAAAGGCGCACTTGTCATGTAGAACAGTCAAAGAGGGCGCATCAGGTTGGTAGGAGGTCAAATGGGGGCTGAAGACAGGCTCCAGGGAGCTGAAAGTGAGCTCTAGGTGCTGGGAAGACCACCAAGATGATGACTGGATGCATGCAGCATGCAGATTTGCATGTAGGCATGCAAAATATAAAAATGATGGTGTGAATATTCCAATAATAATTAACATTAAGAATCATGAACTTAGGCATGATAGCTCTAAGGGACCAAGAATTGATGGACAAACTAGAATCATATTTTATGTTTGAAGTCTCCGATAATCTTTTAGAAAAGGGGATGTATTCAATTTTAGGAGATTCCAAATTATTTTTTGCTTGTTTTCCTTTATTTCTCTTTTTCTTGACCATTACATGTTGGTGCCTTATAGAACCCACAAGGGAGACATCATGGTTATTTGATAGTTTAGTTGAAAAGACCTAAAGCGTGGTCTTCACTATAACATTTCTAGATGAGGGAGAAGATACCAAACTAGCACTGGAATATGGATCTTGGAGACTATAATAGAAATTGTTTGAAGTAGGGTTAAGGATTTGAGCTTCGGGAAGTCACTATTTCTATTCTAAAAAAAGACAAATTCGTATTAGTAATTTGTGATAAAGAACTAGATGCATCCACACCCTCTATTGCCAACATATTTGGGGATAATATAGCAGTCAGAAGTTCAAAGACAATACCATCCACATTGAGGCTAGCAATTGTAGAAAAAGATCTTGGTATTTCATAAATAGAAGAAGAAACTTCCAAACCACCACAATCCATAATCAAACCTTTATTTAAAATAGACTCAATCACCATAAAAAGATTACCCAAAAACAATGACACAATTATCAAACCCTAAATCACCAATAAAAAAATTCATATAAAAAAAAATTATAAATCATTATAAAATAATATAAAGTCATAAATTTAAAAAATATATATATGATTTATTTTTTATATTAAATAAATTTTAAAATTTCTAAAATCTTACAAAAAGTAAAATCTAACTCATCATATTAAATAAACAACAAACTTCTCCCAAAACAACGTTTTGTGCCCATCATTATATTGCATAAATTGCTTGAAGTGCAAAATAAAACGTCAAATTTCACCCCCCACTTTATAATTTTATTAAACTTAATATTAAAATAACTATTACTTGTAACATAATAGTTTACATATTATTATAATAGAATAATATGTAAATTATATATACAATTCAATTATCATGATATATATTAAAATCACATTTTAAAATTAAAATATTTAATGCTACATAGATGGTTAAATAATCAACTTATCTAATTTTCCAAAATAACCATCTAAAAATTAAAATATTTAATAGTGCATAGATGGTTAAATAAAACTGAAAAGAACGTGCATTGCAAAATCTATCATCTTTAAATTCTTCGATCTGGATCACTTATTCCATCATTCCCATTGCGTGTTTGGATAAGCCATCTGCTGGGAGTTCAATTGTCTGTAAATATGTTTGATGGTAAACCTGTCAAAGCAATCCACGAGACTTCTAACACATGAACACAGCAGTAGCAAAACCTACAGGGATGAAGCCACTCGATAATTACTTTTGAATCACCAAAGATGAATCACCAATAACAACAATTTTTACCTATAGTTAGAATGTATGTCAAATATCAACCCACTTTATCATTTTATTAAACATAACATTAAAATAACTATTACATATACCATAATAATTTACCTATAATAATGTAAATTATATATACAATTCAACAATCATGGTATATATTAAAATCACATCCAAAACTTTAAATTTTCTAATAATCATTAAATATATTAAATATCATATCTAAAATTTAAAAATATTTATATACTAATCATTAAATATATTAATATCATATTTAAAATTTTAAAATATTTAATAATGTATAGATTGTTAAATAATCATGATATATTACTCACATCTACATATAATAGGATGCATCTCAAGTAAGGTCAAAAAATACAACGAGGTACAAAATGAAAGGAAGAAAGATAAAAAAAATAGGGGCATTAACCATGTAATTCATTGTAAAACAATGTATTATAGGTATTGCATTAGATTACATAGCTTTATAAAACAATGTATTATAGGTATTGCATGAGATTGCATAGTTTTGTGAAGATAAGTGGGATCAATAGGCCTCATTCAAATAGTTACTTTTTTATCAAGAAGAATAATGAAAGAAAGGGTTGTATGGACATTGAATGTCTAGAAGCAACTATGCTTTCTAGTAATTCCTTATATAGTAGGGAGCGCACACTAATAGAGAACCAACCTTCGTGACATATGCAAGTTACCTGGGTCACACGAACATCCACTTGGCAATTGAAGTGGCATTGAACTGATTTTATTTTTGGGTTCATTGGAGTGTATAGTGTAAATTGTCTGCCATGTCCACCTTCAATATATTTTCCATCTCCTCCTTCAATATATTCTTTGCATGGGCGTGTCCTTCAAATCATGTCCTCCTAACAATGTCAATGCATGCATGTAAGGCGGTAAAGAAAGCAAGTAATCCTTGGAAACAAAACCCCACACACCGCATTGTACCACGAAGAATAAGGAAATAGTCACGTCAAGCTTCTGAAGTTGAGTTGAACCACGTTTCCTTGCAGTTTCCCCATGAAAGTGGAAGTTTTTTAGTATGCAAGTTTCTTTGCATGCCTGCAAGGTGATAAAGGATCATGCGGTGCACAAAAACATGGTAAGATGATGCAGCAATGCAAGGATGCAATGATGCGGCGATGTGGTGATATAGGGTGTGGGAAGAAGTGGAATGATATGGCAATGCAAGGATGTGACTGTGCAATAATGGGATGATGTATGGTAAGGGGAGAAGTGGCACACAACATGCAACCATAACACACAACATCCAACCATCCTCAGATTACTCAAATGCATGATCTAGCTCTCCTCTAGATTACTCAGATGCATGCTCTCCTCTAAATTACTGAGATGCTTGAAGGAATTATTGAAATATTGAAAGGGTCATTGCAAATTTGTTTTGGAGCTGTTTCTTGTTGTTTTTTATTTTGTTTTGGATCTTGGTGAAGTCTTCTTATCCATGGTGGCTTCTTACTTTTTGGTTTCCTGAGAAAAAAATGTTGGGAAGTTGTTGAACAAGACCTTGTTCATGACATTTCCTGCATCTAAATGGAGTGTGATCATAATCAAGTTTAGGTCCGCTCATTATCCTGGAAACCGATATCTATGGATTTCGGTAGGGAACCTGAAACATTCATATAAACAAAAATGTTGGCATAGGTAGTATGCTTACCCTTTTTTGTGATTTTTGAGGTTTTGACAAAACTACCTAGTGTCTTCCCAATCCCAGCTAGGGTTTCCTCCTCCCAGCATTCTTTTGGAAGGGAGTATATGTTGATCTATACTGGGGTTAATATTAGATCTTCCTTTCCTGGAGTGAATCGTTGTATCTGAAATCATAAATGAAGCCTTGTCAAGTTGAAGAAATAAGGACCATTCTCAAAAACTGACTCTATCCTTTGTACTGGTGAAGACGACTGTGAAGAATTCTTTGGAATAGAGCTTGAGGTTGACTTGTCTTTTTGGGTTCCACCTTGATTTAATCCACCATGTGAGTGCCTTTTTTGATGGCCAGATATCCATGAATTTCACTACAACATCATGCTCCTTCATAAACTGAAGGTAATCTCCAATGCGAGAGGAGGTGACCTCATATTTAGGATTTAAAACTTCCTTGCACCCCCATTTCTACTCCATCTCTTGGGGGTTCCTGAAACCAATTCTTTGAAGGTTTGCAACTGATTGTGACTAAACATATCGGTAACTGGATTTCCCTCAACCCCATTAGAAAAGGGGATAAAATTTTGACCTCTTAGAGATCCTTCAGCCATCAAAACCAAAACACCTCGTGAGGCCTAAACCTAAAAATCACCCGGGGCAAGTTTTGTCAACATGAAAATCTCAACATCATCATTCTTTTTCAGCTACATATATATTATCAATATTAATAAAAAATATGCAAGTGTCCTTTTAGGAATTGAAAATTCAATCATAAAAACATATACAACAACATCAAAATTGACATTTGCAATTTTTCATTTATGGTGATAATGAGGAGTAAGACATTCCTTGCAAAGCCCTAAGAGGTGTTGGAAACAATCTGATCTCTAATGCATTGAGATGAAATAATCGTCCCATGAGGTTTCTTCCCTTGGAGGTTAAGTTTTATAGAGAATAACGCTATATATTATTCACTTCTCTATATGATAGTGGGTTTGAATAGTCTTAACACAAATGCAATAATTATTTTTTCAAAATGAATCGTTAGTTTCATAAAACAAAACGATGGAGAGACTTCATGCAAAATTGAAACACTCAAACAGAGATCACAAAAAGATTTATTATACAAATGCAAAGAATTGTTTCCACATTGGCGATAAATCATCTTGTCCTATAAATGGGAAATCACATAAACAATATTTATTGGGGGCATAGTTTTAATATTTTATTAATTTGAAGTGATCGAGCATAGTTTTAATGTTTTATTAATTTGAAGTGATTACTTTTTTTTAAGGAAGGAACAACGTGCCATATATGTTTTAATGGGGATTTGAAATTATGTTACAGAGAGTGTGAAATTTACCATTTATTCATTCTATTGTTTTTTGGGTTATAGTTATAATTATTTATTTAATATTTAGTTTTAATTTTTAACCATGTCCAAAAAGTGTTTTAGTAACCAATTTAATTTTCAAACAAAATTGTAATCATATTAGAGGGTGGATGTATAATTTTTTTCGACAAATGTCCTTTTTTAAAAATAAAAAAATATAATACAAATAAAATGTCTACTCAAATTATATTTAAAACATTTAAAACAATATATATATAAAACTACACAAATTAGATAAATTAAAATGAGATAACATTACACTACACACTTGAATAATGCTCATAGTGCAAATGTTGAAGAAGGGTTTGCACCTCAAAGAGATTTGATCCCTCTCGAGGCTTGGTAGATCCCCTTGTTTAACTTGTGGTCGAATGAACAACGAATAAGTTTGTTATTTGTTCTCCATGCTTGATTGTAATCACATGTTGTCTATGCCTTAGCTACATGTTACCTTCTTTAGTAAAATGGGTTGTCTTACCTTCTTCTTTAGTAAAATAGATTGTCAATAGCTCCCTTGTTATCCATGCAATGGAATATTTTTTTATTGTATTTTTTATAATTATTTATTTACCCAAATTATATTATCATAGAAATAATTTATTAAAAAATATGAAACAACTCTATAATGGGGACTCTCATTTTGATTTATTATGTGTCTGCCGTAAGTGAAGGTCATATGTTATAAAAAAATGCAGGTTTTAACATGTCCATTAACAACCCTACAGCGCACTTTGTTTCGAGGTCAGAGCAACCATATTTTATTTGTCGCATACTTTTCAGACGAATGAAATGAATGGAAATACGAAGTGATTGAAAAATGCCGATGGCGTTGTACACAAAAAATTGAACTTTAAACCGCTGAAGAAAGCCAAAGCCTGATTAACCATCAATGTACGCCTTTACGCGGCTCGCATCCTGAAGTGAAGCCCGGGAACCTGATCTGCTCGTGGTGGTTCTTTGTTCTTGGCTTTCTCATGTTTGGGCCATCTCTGAATCGATCTGTGACCACCCTATTACCGATCATCATTATCCTGCTTCGGCTTACTTAAAACTATAGATAGAGGAGACGAGATTGAAACACGGTTATCTGCGTTTTATGATTTTAGTGAAACCACAATTCTGTGAAACTCCTGCATCGTTCACAGAAATTGGCATTGACATTGCTGAACACTTTATGGTAATGGTGTGAGAGAGGGAGTACTGAGAAGTGGAAAAACCATAAATTGAAGACTACTTTACCATTTACATGAGCTTTTTATAGAAAGAGCGCTTCCTGAGCATCGTAAATGTGATAGAAGAGGAGGAGGACTGTTCTATTGAAAATGAATCGTATCGCAGGAAGAAGTGCACCAGAAAGAGGCGACTCAAAGTGCCAACAACGTCCTTTGCCGCACACTGCTTGTTGTCAGCGGAAGTTTCTTCAGTTTCACGGCCGTTGGACCACAGAAGGTGCCTCAGCAACTTCTCCCCTTCCTCGCCCATGAACCGCCGCGGAACGAACTCCTCTGCCCTATCGAACAGTTTGGGATCCCGAGTGGCGAAAGGCTGGTACCCGCACAGCATCTCGCCTTTTTTCACCGCATAACGTCCGTCATGCGATTCGACAATGAAATCTTCCTTAGCTTTCCCGTACTGCAATGGCACAGGCGGCTCTATCCTCAGCACTTCGTAGGCAGTCGACCGGACCAGAGCCATGCTCTCCAGAGCCTTGTCGTTGAGTACCCCGTGTGCTTCAACGGCTCCGCGGACCTCTTCTGCCAGATCTCTGTGAAGTTCACCGTCCGCGGCCGCAATATATTTGACCATATTGGTAAAAAAAACGCGCAGTCCACCGAAGGCGTTGAAGGCAATGTAAAACAGAAGATTATTGCAGGCCTCTTTTCTGTTCAGTCCGAACTGATTTTCGGCCACATCTAATGCGGAAGTCGCATTCATCCACAAAAAATTGTATAGTTTGTGGTAGTACTTGGAGACGAGGCAGAATGGCACAGGAACTAAATGGATTGTAAGCTCGTCCAAGAATTTTGGAAGAACTCCCGAGCTTATGGTAGGAGCGACCACAGCAGCCAGCCACTTTATGATATAGGAAGCACCTTCGCTTCCGAGGCTGGCTGGCCCGGGGACGACCGGGTCAGCGCCGGCAATAGATCGGCAAAGAAAAT
Organism: Larix kaempferi; assembly: GCA_027924585.1. Taxonomy (NCBI): domain Eukaryota; kingdom Viridiplantae; phylum Streptophyta; class Pinopsida; order Pinales; family Pinaceae; genus Larix; species Larix kaempferi. Next base: position 13,450,811 of record BSBM01000092.1, read on the forward strand.
TACACATTAATTGATCCAGCGGATCACTGAAAGATGCCTTTCCGCTTCGCTCCATTTCATTCTCGACGACCACGCTGAGCTCGTCGAACGCTTCGGCAAGCAAACTAAATTGTCTCTCTCGGTTGCTCCTCAGTAACTGAAAGCACCAGCTCTTAAACTGATGATGTTTTTCCTCGGATGGGTCCATAAATATGGTAGCCCTGTATCCCCCAGTGAATTTCGTGCTGGGCATGTAAGTACCCGCCAGATAACTCTTATCTACCTTATTCAAATCGTAGAGCACGGGAAAGCTCTTCCCATCGAGGAGTATTATGACACGATTGTAGGAGAAGAAAGGGGGACCAGGCGGCATATTCACTCTGAAGATCGTGCTCTTATATTTCTCCACACGACGCTTGAAGAATTTATCGATCCCTCTGAAGTATTCAATTCGATCCAAAATGGCACCAACAAAGGGAAGACCGTAAGTTCCAGGGATCTCCTGGATCTCCATTAAAGGAACCAGATGATCTGGTGCGGCCGCGCTTGCTGCCTCCATATATCTAAACTCACCGGAATATGGCAAATCAACAAAAGGAAAACCAAAAACCGTTCGCGGATCTAAAGTATTGGGCTACTATCTGAGGTAGCGACTATTTAATATAGACAGCACATGGCGAATTCTGAATTACGTGCAATATAAAACAGTTTTAGCCAGCTCTTTTCTAATGGGCTCTTCGTTGGTGGCGGCTGGTTTCCAAATTTAATTTTGAAAGAGCGTTGGCATTTTACGATGTTTTCTTAATGTATTAACTGACTGTACGATGCTTTATTTTATTTCAAGAATCGTCGTTTCTCATTGTAGGATGGCCAGACTCGAATCCCGTAACGTGCCACACCATATCATCAGGCGGCATCATATATTTTTATGAAATATGTTTTTCTTATTAGATCTTTCGGTGGCTGCATGGCCGACGTCTGCTCAATCCGGTCAATACTGTATTGTGTATTATCTATGTAACATTTTTTCTTTAATGTATTTATATATGAAACTAGAGTTGCATCATGCATGCAGCTAGTTTTGGCTTTTTAATTAAAATAAATAAATACATACTTTTTTTGGTAATTTTGATCGCTTTGGTTTCTAATATTAGTAGAATAGTTAAGAGCTATGAAGAAATTGTTTCTTTCTTTCTTGTTTTCTATGTTTATGTTTATGTTTAGTTAAATAGATTGTTTATATGTTATCCATCTATCCATTATTAATTTCCTTTTATATTTATTTTCAAAATAAATTTAATAATTTCATATACAATATAAATTCAAATTCAAATTTAAAACTTAAATATAAATATAAAAATTAATAAATTATAAAAATTTAAATCATAAATATAAAAATTATTTTATACAATAAAGAAGATTATATATATATATATATATATATATATATATATATAATTAGTAAAAATTATATATATAATTCATAGTAAGTATAATCATTATCATAACTATACATAAAAATTAGTTTTTCTTTTATTGTATAAGATTTCTTAATATTTAAAAAGAAAATGTGATAAGATGTCAATATTTGCTATCAATAACATTTAGTAACACATTGTTTATAAGGTATATAGGAAGATTTTTGTTTTGTATTTTTAAGTTTTTTTGTTTGACAAAAATAAATATGTTAATGATAGAAATTAGTCTTATCAAAATGATTTAGTCAATTACAAATTAAATAAAAATAAATAAATTCAAAATAATTTATTTAAATAATTGAAAATAAATATAAAAAATTTCACACATTACAGACTTTAAGAAATAAACTTTGATTTTATGTACTTCACAAAATAGTAGCAGAGAATAATAGTTTAAGCAGAAACTAACCAAAATTACCCGATATCCTTGCACCTTGATATATTAAAGATTTGTATATAAATACATTAATCTTAAATAGATCTTAGTAAATGAGGATTTTGTAAATAGTTTGTTATATGTTTATTTTTTAAAATGTATGCAATCTCATTATTTTTAAAAAAATTGTATATTAAATAATTTATTATTTTATTTAAATAAATAATTAATTTAAATGATTATTATAAACTTATAAAAAATCTTTAAAACAAAATTAAATTTTATATTACATAAACAATTATAAAATCTATTTTCATTTCTTTACGAGACGGCATGGAATGCTTTCATTCTGCATGTATTTTGATTAATAAATGTCGTCTTCTACTATTATTATTACAACAAAAGGAGATGTGTATGGGTTTTAAAAATGGCAATAAGCAGACATAGCAATAGGCAACAAAGAGATGTACATGGATTCTAAAAATGACAAAAACAATGAGACAATAACAACCCATAACCATATATATATACAGACATGATAGATATAGGAGGTAGGAGAGACCTGGCTACAAACAATTACAAATAAAAAAAAATTATAGATATTTTATTTCCAAAGTACTATGCATGAGTAAAGGGAAGGAATTGTAGTCAAATTCATTTGGGCGATAAAGGCACTGGAATTATGTGAATTTGTTATTATTATAATAAATAACTATTATGTAATTTTTTCTTCTATTAAATAAATATTATGTAATATTTTTTTTCTATTTATATACATTATGACATTGATATTAATTTATGTAACTATAATAAATAAATTAATAAGTTAATTAATAATATAGTTTATATAGGTTGATAAGTCTATATTAACTACATTTAAATGTAATTATTATTGATATAAATCATATTATTAATTAATTTGATTTGTTAATTAATGGTCAACTTTGAAATAATAAAACTATTATTTTAATAAAAAAATAAATATAAATACAAAAATACAATATTAAAATCAATTATATTATTTACATAATTATAAAATAATTATTATTATGATTTAATAATAGTAATCATTAATATTAATGTTAAAATTGTCATAGTAATAATGGTATTAAATATTAAAGATAAATATTATTTATTTTCATAATAATTATTATCTATATTTAGATTTTTGAAAAAAATTAGAAATAAAAATAAAATAATTATAATTATTTAATATGATTAATAATATAAAAAATTATAATAAGTATTAATAATTAATATGATTAAAGTATAATAATAAGTTGAAATGGCTGAGAATCCGCAGTGAGAATTATTGCTGGCATTTTGTGGAGAGTCTGCGGTAGGTGAATTTATGTTGTCTATGTTTCGAGCCATCCTTGGCTCATCATCAGGACATAAGTGATGGCTCGAAACGTAGACAACATAAATTCACCTACCGCAGACTCTCCACAAGATGCCAACAATAATAATAAGTATTATTATAATATATATATATATATATATTTGTACCAGGGGAATCGACAATTGGAGTTGGGCTGGTACTTGGGTGACACGGGGTCCAGGGATCCAATCTCGCTACAACAATACCCCTAGGTGCATCCACAGGGCCTGAACCACGGTGCATTGATATGATTGGGGGGATTCGAACACGTGACCCAACTTCTCATCTTTACCACTTGAGCTGCCCCCATGGGATTTTTGTTAGGAGGACATGCGGGTGGGATTTGATCCACTTATGTGTCCTTGGGTCATAAGATCATTTAATACAATCTCTCCGGGTGGAAGTGATCCAAAGGATCCTCAAGATCGATCAAAATTAAAGTCTTCAAAATATGAAGAGAAGCTTACAGACGCGTAGAGATCTTCAGGATATTTCTAGTAATGTTCGTTTCGCATGAAATGGCCTTCGGACATGAAAGTTATTGAGTTTGGAAATTTCGGCAAAAATGTTAAAATGATGTGAAAAAAGGAAAAAAAAGGGAACCACGTGGCACACCCACAGGTTGCCATGTGGCATGTAAATTCAACATAGATGTTGATGTGGAAGCACCACTGTGTGCCACGTGGACAGAGTGGTGACATGGAAGTGATGAGGTGGACCAATCGGGGACTTCCATGTGGTAGCCTTGTTGGAAATTAGTTTGCACTGTTCAACAAAAAATATGGCTGTCGTGGGGATCGAAGACGCGACCTTTACCTCCGTCTATGCCTCCACAGAGCCCGCCTAGCCAAGACTCCTCCAAGTGTTTCTTATACCATATAGTTGACAACTTATATATTTAAATTTGATGGATGTTTTGGTTGAAAAAAAGGGCGGGATTGAGGACTTAGCTCTCAACCCCTTGGCCAACACCGAGGTCATAATATGTGTTATATGTTACAGGGATCCAAGTCATAAGACAACTCGATGGAGCCAACGTAATATGTTAACACATAATACTGTGGAGCCAAGTCAAGTTCCAACACAACAACGAAACCATCGTAGAATGCCACCATAACAAGTGCCAACGGAAATGGTGGAATCAACGGTCCAAACCACAACGAGTTCACGTTAAAAGGGGAGAGGCCCGTAGGTTTGACCCCGGGACCTCTACCCCCATATCGCAACACCTTACCATTATGCCAAAGCCCATCCATTGGATGGCTTATGGCGGTTTCAACTTAAAAGTTTAAGGCGTAATTTTGGGTCCAAAAAGGGGCGTGTGGCCCTACTTTTGGCACCTAAAAACCACTTTACAAACCCCTTTTCAAACCATGAAACAGATGTACATGGATATCTTTTGCACAGTTCCTGAGATAGAGTACAGGCACAGTTCTAGAGGCAGGGTACAGGCACAATCTCGAGGTCGGATTCCGTACAAATCTGTACATCGCAGAGGGTATGTTTCTTGATTTGCATGCAAGAGGAGGCATCAGCCAAACCAAGTCGAGTTTATACTCATTCTTCTCAGAATTTTGAGAGGAACGCAATGGTGTAGTCTGTTTCTAGGTTTGACTGTCAGAACTCAGATATGTTTCCAAAACTCATGTATGTAAACTTTTGAAGACTTAATAAGATCAGCCTTCTCATTGGAAGTGGCCCAGAGATGTATCCCAAGAAGGGTGAAATCCATTATCATCTAATGTCTACAAATCTCTGGTTTGAATACTTTTTTATTTGCTTATGTCATTGATTTAAGCATATAAAATTTATCTTTTAAAATCCTTTTTATGAGATTTTACATGCAATTTTATGGTTAAAAAGATCCTGAAGTTTTCAGATCAAGTTTAGTATCAAAGCAGCTTAACCATTTCATTGTGAGTTTGTGAATGTTAACAAGATCAAGGCTTCAGAGAGGTGAAGGAGAGATTGAATAATTTGATCTAGAGATTGGTTCAAGAAGAGGAAGAATGGCTTCGGAAAAAGGAGAAGATGGGACTTCTTCAATCCCATATGAAGGAGACTTCCTTAAATCTTTCATGAGGATGAAAAGTGTGGTGGAAGAGCATTATCAAGATTGAAAGAAGGGAGAACAAGGTGGTTCATCACATGCTAAAAGTAAAGAAGAAGGAGGTGGTGAGGAACCTCCTAAAACTCCTCCATCTTCACCATCTTTTCTTGATGGATCTTTACATTCCTCACCTGAAAAACAAAAAGTTAATTTCAATGTACCTCAATTAAATCTTGATATTAAGTTTGACTTACCTGTTTATAATGGAGAACTTAATGCTGAGAAATTGGATAATTGGATCCGTTAAATGAGGTTTATTGTAGGATTCAAAATTTCATTGAAGATAGCTTAAAAATTCAGTTGGCTTCTCTCTGACTTGGAGGGACCGCTCTCATATGGTGGGAGAGTAGAACTCAAAAGAAAACATCATCTCCTCTTGGCATGAGTTGACTTCAGCATTAATGAAGCAATTCTATCCATTGGGATACATGCAGCAATCCATGATGGATTGGCAGAATCTGAGACAAGGTAAGGGACCAAGTGTGCAAGAGTACACACAAGGATTCAAGAAAAAAGATCTTTAATACTTGGTATTCCTCGCTACACTCAAGAAATTCTTATCAAGTTCATAGGTGGATTACATAGTTATTTACGTCATATGATACTTATGTTTAATCCAAGTATCCTTGATGAGGTATGCGTTCAAGCGACTCATATGGAGTCCAAGGGGAAGAATACAAATGAAAACCTTTCAAAGAAACCTTACAAACCTGATGGAAACAAATTCAAAGGTAAAGGGAAAGGTAAACATACAACTACAGTGAAGAAAGAGGGAGATAAACCTACATGCTCACATTGCCAGAAGAAGGGTCATGATGCATCCAAATGTTGGAGGCTTCATCTGGAGCTCAAGCCTAAGAAGTTTCGAAATAAGGAGGACAAGAAGACCACTACTACAATCATCCAGCATGATTTGGGATCTGACTCAGGAGATGAGACTAAGATTGTTGCTACGTGCATTCAAGGTAAAAATCCTTCTACTTCTAATTCAAAGCACGAATCTGTTGTTGATGAAAGAAAGAGAAGTGAGTTATTTCATATAAGAGTAATCTCTAAGCATACAAAAATAGATACTCTTTTTGATAGTGGATCACAAGCCAATCTCATTTCAAAAGAGATAGTTAAAAAACTTCATTTGGAAACTAAGTTACACCCAAATCCATATCCACTTGGATGGGTATGTGATAATGCACAACTACAAGTGACAAAATAGTGTAGACGTAGGTTTGTTATTACTTCTAGATTTGTTGATTCAAAGTAGATATGGATGTGGTTCCGTTGGATATCTGTGGTATTGTGTTGGGTATTCCTTATCTTTATGATAGGAAGGCTATATTTTACATGGAAGATAACATATATCAGCTCACTAAAGATGGTATTGAATATGTTGTTCATGCACATCGCATAAAAAATAATCTTTCATTAGTTTTTACAAGTCAAATGAAGAGGCTAGTAAATGCTAGTAAGAATTTTGTTCTTATGTTAGTTAACACAAAGGATGTTGGTCAAAGTGAATCTTTTAAAGGATGTGATACAAGACATAAAAAAACTTGACTAAAGTTGTAATTGATTATGATGTCTTATTTCAAGAACCTAAAGGATTACCTCCAAAAAGAGAAATCCAACATGAGATTCTCTTACAGCAGGATGCACTAATTCCTAACATTGGCATGTACAGGTCTTCAGTAATTGAAAATGTAGAGATAAAGAAGCAGGTTCAAGAATTTCTTGAAAGAGGGGACATTCAACCAAGTTCCTCTTCATGTGGTTCACCGATTGTTTTGGTTCCAAAGAAGGATGGCATATGTCATATGTGTGTTGATTACATGGAATTAAACATAATCGCAAACAAGAAAAGGTATCCTCTTCCCCGAATTGATGATATTTTTTATCAGCTAAAGAATGCAACTTATTTCACTAAGTTAGACTTACGAAGTGGTTATCATCAAATTAGAATCCATGACAATGATATTTGGAAAACTGCTTTCAAAACTAAACAGGGATTGTATGAATGGATGGTAATGCCCTTTGGGCTTTGTAATGCACCAGCAACATTTATGAGGGTGATGAATGATGTTTTTAGGCCATTCATTGATGACTTTGTCATAGTCTACTTAGATGATATTTTTATTTTCAATCATACTTGGGAAGAATATGTCAAGCATGTAAAACAAGTTTTGGATGTACTTGTAAGGGAAAATTTGTAGTTAAATATGTCGAAATGTGAGTTTGGGAAGACATCTTTGGTGTATCTAGGTTACATTGTAGGGGGTGGTGAACTTAGAATTGATCACTCTAAATTAGAAATTGTCCCAAGCCAAATATTGTAACCGAGGTAAGACCTTTTTGGGAGCAACCCAATACTGGAGGAAGTTTATTGCAAATATATCCTTCATAGCTTCTCCATTACATGCTTTGACAGGTATGAACAAAGTCTTTCAGTGGGAAGGAAAAGCACATAAATCCTTCGAAACTTTGAAAGAAAAGATGAGCACAACTCCAATACTTGCACTGTCGAATCTACAACAGCCATTTGAGATAGAGAGTGATGCTAGTCGTTATGCCATGGGGGCAGTCTTAATGCAACTTAAAAAACCAATATGTTATCATTCTGGAACCTTCTCTAAAGCAATAATTAACTATCCTACCTATGATAAAGAATTGTATGTATTAGTACAAAGTGTGAAAAAGTGGAAACATTACCGAATGGGTTAGGAAACAATTATACATACTGATCATCAACCACTACAATATCTTCAATCTCAAACTAAGCTACAACAATCAAGACATTTTAGTTGGATGGGTTTTCTACAACAATTTCATTTGATCATTAAGTATAAGAAAGGTATGGAGAACAAAGTTGCAGATATTCTATCAAGACCTCCAACAAATGCTTCTATTGTTATTCAACAAAGTCCTTTGGTACATTCAAGTTATGTTGAACAATATACTAAGGATGAAGACTATAAGGAAGTATATGAATCACTAATACATGGCTCTCAAAATGAAGAATTGAACTACCATGTTCATGATAACTTGTTGTATCATCTTGCAAAAATCTGTATTCCACAAAGTGAAAGAGTACATGTGATAAGAGAAGCTCACACGTCTCTCATTTCAGGGCACTTTGGTGTAGGAAAAACGGTAGCACAATTACAAAAGTTTTTTTATTGGCCTTGGATGAATGATATTGTGTCCAAGTATGTAAAAGGATGTGTTATGTGTGCAACGAGTAATCCAAGTAACATAAAGTTAGGCTTGTACACTCCACTTCTTGTTCCTTCCCGTCCATGGGAAAGTGTTTCAATGAGATTTGTAGGAGGGTTACCAATGTCTAGAAATGGACATGATTACTTATATGTTGTTGTGGATAGATTTAGTAAAATGTGCATTCTAATTCCTTGTAAAAATCAGATCACAACTGAGTTGACTGCCCATTTGTTCTTCCAACATGTATGGGTCCATTTTGGACTACCTACTTCTATTATATCTAATCGAGATTCCCACTTTATTGGGAAATTTTGGTCATATTTATGGGAACTTATGGATGCGAAGCTAAATAAAAGCAATAATTTCATCCAAAAACTGATGGAAAAATTGAAGTGGTCAACCGAACAGTAGTACATCTCCTTCGAGGGTATTGTGCCAAGCATCCCAAGCTTTGGGATGAGAAGTTGCATTATGTTCAGCATGCCTACAATAGAGCTATGCACTCTTCAACACAAAGGTCTCCTTTCGAGACATGTTTTAGATATTTTCCAAAGTCTCCCTTAGACTTTGTTTATGGGAAATATTTAGTGGGATATGGACAAGTTGATGCGGATAAATCCTTGAAGTTTATTCAACAAATCCAGTTAATACATCAAGCAGTACAAGAGCATTTGGAATCAAGTCAAGCCAAGTATAAAGAAAGACATGACAAACATCGAGTGGATCATCATTTTCAAATTGGTGATCAAGTATGGCTTAATATCAACAAAGACCGACTCCAAGGTGAAGGTAGAAAGTTGAAACCAATCAGGTATGGAACTTTTACAATTTCGGATCAAGTTGGTAATGATGATTTTCGGTTAGATTTGCCTCCTTATATCCAAATGTATTCCGTTGTTAAAGTGGAAAACTTGAAACTGTATGAGCCTCCTATGATTATGGACCAAGATGTACAGGTTCAAGTACCTTATGTTGATGAGTTTGCTCCTCAATATCTCAATGAACTTCAGGAAGATGTTATACTTGATAAGAAGGTTAGATCTTCATGAAGAGATGACATGGAATATATTCATGTGGGGATTAAATGAATGCATCCAAGCAAAGCACAGTGGCTAGAAACTAGAAGAGTGAGGGAGCTATACCCTCACCTATTTTCTAAATGATCCCATGTTTTTGGTGGCCCAAAATCTTCCTAGTGGGAAGGTTTGATCTAGGAGGATCTTCAAGATCAATCAAAATGGAAGTGTTCAAAATATGTAAGGAAGCTTATAGAGATGTAGAGTTCGTCAAGATATTTCCTACAACATTCGTTTCGCATGAAACGGCCTCCATATGTGAAAGTTATTGAGTTTGGAAATTTCGGCAAAAAGGTTAAAATGATGTGGAAAAAGGGAAAAAAAATGGGGCCACATGGCACACCCACAGGGTGCCACGTGGCGTGTACACTCAACATAGATGGTGACATGGAATCACCACTGGGTGGCACATGGACAGAGTGGTGACATGGTACTGATGAGGTGGACCAATAAGGAACTACCATGTGGCATCCTTGTTGGCAATCGGTTTGCATTGTTCAACAAAAAACCCGCCCTAAAAAATGAACAATAGGGAACTCAAGTAGCCTTCACACAAAGCAGATATCTAAGATAGGAAAATCTCTTCTGAGTGAAATAATTTGTAAAAATGTATGCAGTATGCTCCTTTGTAGGACAGTAATGCAGCGTGATGGTCCCGTTGTGCACTAGTTCCCTGATGTAGTGCATGTGAACCTTAATGTGTTTGGTTATTTTCTTTTGAACTGAATCATTGGAGATCTTTATGGCACTTTGATTATCACAGAAAATATCTACTGAAGGAGAAGTGTGAATTCCAAACTCTGCCAAGATGCAATGTAACCAAACTGCCTAAATAGTTGCATTCACAACCCCTCTGATACTCTGCATCTGTTGAAGAGAGTGAAAGAGCTGCTTGCTTCTTCCTTGACCAACAGATTGGTCCCGATCCCAAATGAACACGTATCCTGGAGTATATTTTCTGTCAGTGTTTTCTCCATCCCAGTATGAGTCAGTAAAACTAACCATATCTAACTAAGCACTAATAATGAATCCCAAACTCTTTTGTACCCTACACATAGTGCAAGAATCTATTTGATGCCTTCCAATGCAACTCATGTGACTCCTGCATGTACCTTTCCACATCACTTATAGCATAATACATATCTGATCTCAAAGGTGTCAAGTACAATAAGCTACCAATCAACTACCTCTACAAGGTCCTGTCAACCAAAGGAGTAGAAACACATTCTTCCAATTTGATGCCAGATAGGAAGGGAAAAGTTGTTGCTTTGCAATCATACATGTGGAACTTTATGAGCAAGTCAGATGCATATCTGGATTGTGAAATCATGATCCATGAATATTTTTGAGTTACTTTGAGGCCAATAAAATGTTTCAACAACCCTAGATATGTCATGGAGAAGGCTTTACTCAAAGCTGACTTGATGTTCTTCAATCCAGTAGATGAACCACTAGTGATGAGAAAGTCATCCACATACAAAAAAATCAACAATTGGAAACCTCCCTTCTGCTACATGTAGACATTGTAGTCATATTTGCATCTTTCGAACCTCTGTGACAGTAAGAAGGAATCCATTTTGGCATGCCATGCCCTGGGGGCTTGCTTGATCCCATACAATGATTTAATTAGTATGCATACCAAGGATGGATCATCTGTGTACCCCTTAGGTTGTTTCATATAGATATATTCTTCTAATTCACCATGCAAGAATGCACTCTTTACATCCATGTGATGTACCTCCCACTGTTTTGAAGCTGCAATTGCCAAAACAAGTATGGAAAATTCCATTCTTGCTACTGGAGTGAATGTCTCATTGTATTCCAAGGCATGAACTTGTGAGTACCCCTTGGAAACCAACCGAGATTTGTACTTGGTTGTAGATCCATCAGAAGCAAGTTTTGTTTTGCAGATCCACTTGCACTAGACTATCTTTCTCCCTAGGGGAAGAGAGAAAAGATACCATGTCTCATTGTTCTGCAGTGACTCATATTCTTCATCCATGGCGGCCTGCCATCTTGGATCTTGGAAATCTTCTTTGAAGGATTGTGGATCATACCCTACCATCATGTAGAACCTCTCTAGGAGAAGTGGATCTGTATGATATAGAACAAGGTTTGCATATCGATGCTAAGATTTGGTTCTTCTATGGTCAAATGGATCTCCAGCAACTTCAACAACTTTTTTAGCCCATTTTTGCCTTGGATTGGTAGCAGGTGTTGAATCTGGATTTGGATCTTCATACTCAATATCAATATTTGATTCAACTTGGTCCTCATCTTCAGAATCTTAATGTGGATCATCAAAAGAGACATCATTCTAATCTTCAACAGGTGCAAATGGAGTAGGTAGAGACTATGGAAAAAAATGAGAGAATTCATATGCCTTTGAGGCATGGTTTGCAACACCTTTTTCTATTAGCTTTCCAAATGAGATCTCTGCAATCTCAATTGTGTTAGGTCCCAAAACAACTTTATTTGGCGAGTGCCATCTAATAAACGGATAACAAGTTTGTTGTCATGGAAGGCACATACATAAAAATTTTGAACTTTCCATGCTCCAGTTGTATTGTCCCCTTCCCTTCAACAAAGATCTATGAATTATATCCCATGTGAATACTAGGACCATCAATGAGATCTAGAGAGGAAAAAGACTCTCTGCAGGAAACCATGTGGTTGGAGGCTCCAGAATCTATGAGGAAGGCTTGTGATTGTGAGAATCCAGCCTTTAGTGCATGGCATCTCTCATGATCATTTGTCTCACTTCTAGAATTAGTCTTCCTTGTGCCTTCTGGGATGACAATGTTGTGTTGCTCAAGAAGTCTGGTCATTTGATCTATCTTCTTCTTCATGCAGGAACTCTCTGGATGGTTTCCTTTCTTGCAATAGGTACACTTGGTCTTCTCAAACCTATTTTGCTTATCCTTCTTAGAGATGGAGGCTCCTTTTGATGGATTAGGCTTCTCCTTAGGCTTGGATTCAAATTTCTTCTTGTCATTTCCCTTCTGCTTCCCTTTAGCATTCGTACTTTTGGACTCCCCAACCATTATAGCCTAATTACTGGAGGCTTTCAGGGCTCCCATTTGAATAAGTTTGTCTTGTTCTTGGATCAAGGATTATGTGAATACATCTAAAGAAGGCATTTTCCAAATGGGGATTGGCAATCTGCCAGAGTGGAAGGTAGACACAAATACTAAAAATTCAGGGCCAATCTTACTTAGGATGGATAGCACCAACTGCTCATCCTTCTTGTCGATTCCACATTGTTTACACTGCATAACCAAGGACTTGAAATTTGAAAATAACTGCTATATGGTTTCGGAATTGCTGGGTTGAAGAGCAATTAATTATTTCTCCAAAATGTGGCTTCTTAGGTCATATTGCTTTCCAAAGAGAGTTTCAAGATTTTTCCAAACCTCCCTTGGGGTCTTCAATCCATCAAGATGGAAGAGAAAATATCTGGAGATGTGAATACACATAAAACCAAAAGCCTCATCTAACTTGTTCATGTACTTTGGTTTCCCAACAGCTGCTCGAGGTTCGACATCCTTTCCCATTGTGACACTGTATAGAATCTTGTTGCACAACACAATCTACATATCTTCCCTCCAATCCAAATAATTTAATGGTGTCAGCATTCTTGGTATCAATGGAGCATTCAAATTCTCCATCTGTAGCTATTGGAGCGAATGCAAACTACTACTGTTGCATTGAAAACTTCTCAAAATCCTACTGAAAAAATATCAAAATGAAGATAAACTAGCTCTATTGAGCTCTGATACCAGGTGAAATTCTATAACACAGTAGATCATTGAGCCTAGGAAAATCTCACAGTGAAAAAATTAGCAAGGAAGAAGAAATGAAATGAAATCTAGCAAGAATTGAGCAGTAAAATAAAACATGCAAAGAAACTCATATGTGAATCAAAACTGGTGTCATATTCCATTAATCTGTATAGTAAAATAATATAGTACAATTGAGATAATTCGATTATCCAGGAGGAATTCGAATCCATGTCATTCTAGCATAGGAATTGTCCCCACTACAGTGCTTCGATGGTGCCAAACTCAACTGAATGTTAGTGAACTGAAGCTACTATCAGATAACTAGTCATGAAGGGAGCATCAATGATTTTATCATGCAAATCAGGCTAGAGAGGGTGCATTAGTTGAAAATCAGTGGCAATCGGAGCTCAAACCCCACACTACAGTCATGAACTCAGGGGGACTGAACTAGATCACTGAGTTAGCTCTTAAAATGTAGGGAACTGACTCTACATGGCCTAAATTCATGCATGGATGGCGCATCAAGTGGCTAATGAGGCCTAGATGATAATTGAACACCACTAGGGGGTCAACAACATCATCCAATACTAGGAAATGGGAAATAATAATAAGGTGGACAAAGGTTGGAGTATTAATTATCCTAACAATAGGGACATTAATTCATCTTTAGAATTAGAACCATGACCACAATTCATCCACAGCTTAAAATAATGATCTTCATTAATCTGTAGATTTATCCCTGCACCACAGATGCCACTCTGTGCAACACCATCAAAGAATCCTATTTCATAATTGGAGACTAGAGGATTAGTAACATGAAGATGCTTTTTCCTAATCTCAACATAAGAATATTATGTGTACATGATCAATATTCTCAAACAGTTAGTAGAAGCATTCAAGGATTTATCTATATAAAAGTTCCAAGATTTCCATTTGTCCCAGCAAATGAACACAAGAAGCATTTTATGTGCCTGAAATTTCCTAAGCCACTGCTCAATATTTTCTTCCACTGAATTATTTCCCCAACCTTGTAGGAGACCAAGATCTATAGTAACATCCCATCGAACCCTCTTGTTGTAAGTGCAAAGCACAAAAATATGTTTAACAGACTCACGGTCTTGTTTACACAAGACACAAATATTTGGGCCATACCAACCCCTTCGAAGAAGATTATCCCAAGTTAGTATGCAATTATCACAAGTAAGCCAAAATAAACATTTGAGTTTCAATGACATACTCCACTTCCATATTCTACTATACCACCATTTAGAACCAAAACTTGAAAGAGAATTTGCAATTTCGCTATAAGAATCCTTAGCAAACACTTGACCTGTGGAGTGATTCAAAGACCAAACCAATTTATCCTATGTATCTCTTAGTCTTGTTCTTGCTTTGTTCAATGAAAAAATATAGGCATTCCACTCCTTGGTCCATATACTACCCATCCCCAAGTATTCAACACTCAACCAATAAGAATCATAATACCTCATCCAATGAGATCTTTTAATGTGTGCCAAAGTATGAAATCCAAACTTATCCATATAATCCAGGAGTTAGGATGAAAGGACATAATTATCCTCATTCCCAATAACTCAATCAATCCCAACAAGAACTTGTGAACCATTTCTAACATTCCACGATAGAGCCCTAGTAATCCAAGAAAAATCCCTTACAAAGCCATTCCAAAAATTTGAAACATATTGAACCTTTTTACCTGAATTTCTTATCCAACCAACATGATTACCTTTAAGGTACTTTTCCTTGAGCACATCACATCACAACCCAGATCCAAAGTGGCCCCTCCACGTACTTTTTGTACATAATGCAATACTAAACCAGTGGATGTTTTTTATATCCCAGCCACCCATGAAATTTGGTTTACAAGGTTATCCCATCTGACAAGATGGATTTTGTCCCTCAGTATGGATCCTGACCATAAAAAAAAAAAACATTTTCTTTCTCATTAGCTGAAGAATGATTTGAGGTACCTGAGCTAAAGAGAACAAGTACACAAGGATGTAAACTAACACAGATCTTACTAAAGTAATCCTTCCACCCAAAGATAAAAACCTATATTCCCAATTCCCAATCCTCTTCTCCACTTGCTTGACAAGACACATCCAATATTAACCCAAATACTTAATCATTCAATTCTGCCACTTGGAAAGGAAGAAAGGTGACAATATGAGCAATTATATCATCATCAACTGCATTTATGAGGAAAACATATTTGTTAGCATTGACCTCCATACCTAATGTTGCACAAAATAAGGAGATGATCTCATAAAAAATAAACCATTCCTCAACTTTGCATTTACTAAACAAGACAACATAATCTACAAATAATAAGTGTGTGATAAACAAAGTAGATGAAATTTTAATACCAGACATCTCACCTTGTGATTTTTCCACTGAAATTAATATTCTTAGACCTTCAATTACCAATAGGAATATAAGGCGAGAAAGTGGATAGCCTTGTCTTAGTCCCCTAGATATATTGAAGGACTTGGTGGGAGAACCATTGATGAGAACATCAAAACAGGTCGAGGATACACAAGCCATTATCGAACTGGCCATAATGAGTGGGGGAGGGAATTTGAATAAGGATGAATTTGAGAAAAACCCAATCAACTTTATCATATTCTTTCACAAGATCCATTTTCAAAATCAAGGCCTCCAGATTTTTTGCTCTAATGGAGTGTAAACATTCCTGAGTGACACACACTGCATCAAGTTTTGTCTGTTGGCTAAGAAACGAAATTGCTACTTAGTCATAACCTCAGGAAACTTTGGTCTCAATATATTAGATAAAATCTTAGTGATAATTTTATAAATGAGATTACATAGATATATTGGTCTAAAATCTAAGAAGCTCATACATTTGTTGCATTTAGGGATAACGGTAATAAAAGTGGAGTTTATGGCGCCAAAAACATAATCGTGAATTTTGTACTGCTCTACCATATCCAACAACACCAATCCCATCAAATCAAAGAAGGAAATAAAGAGTTCCACAAGCTAGCCATCAGGCCCCGAGCTCTTTCTTTACCAAATTGTTTTAAAACTCCCTCAATTTCCTTCCGTGTTATATGATCCCCAATTTTAAGTCCCTCGTCAGTACAAAAGAAGGTGAGATAGTTACTAATCACCTTGAGATGAGAAGTAATGCCATTATTACCATGGTCCCTGAAATGATTATAAAAATGACAATGTGCAACTTGTTCTAAATCCTTTTGAGAATGTATGAAATTTCCATTCACATCCTCCATATCCCAAATAGAGTTAAGATTCCTTCTATAGTAGCATATGTGTGAAAAGATTTAGTATTATTGTCACACTGTGATATCCATATAGCCCAACTTTTCAACCTTCGAGACATCTCTTCCTGTTGAAGTAATGAGGCGTTATGACTCTCCATATCAGCTAATACCTTCCTCTCTTCCTCAGTAAAAATACCAAAGTTACTAGAATAAAAAACATGATCCATCAACCCCTCAATATCCACCAAGTCTTGATTTGATTTGAGCTTCTTTTATTTTTCCCAAATGACAACCTTCTTTTTAAAAATTTTAAGTTTGCAAACCAATCTATCCACGATAGATGAATCTTCTAAAACTGAGAAGGAGTTCCAATTTCTTCTAACCATAGAGCATAAATCTCCATCATATAACCACATATGATTGAATTTAAAGGGTTAGTTATTGATTTTCTTCACACAATCTAGTTGTAAACATGTTAGGGAGTGATTAGAGATAGTAGACTTGATTACACAAGATCCAAATTTGTTTAAGGAAGTTGATATGGAATCAACCATTAAAAATCTATCTAATATATTGCTAATACCACTAGAGCCACATTTCCCATTTCTCCAAGTGGGGACAATTTTAGCAAGGAAAACATCCACCAATATGGACCTCTTAATAATTTGAAGAAAGAAATCCAAGCGAGGATCTACTCTAGAGCATCCCCCCATATCTCAAATGTGGATAAGGTAAAATTCAAGTCCCCAACTAGAATAATCTTAGAATCCCCCAGTATACCACTAAAGTCCATAGAGTTCCAAAATATTTCCCTCTCCTTATACGGACCATAACAATTGACAATGGAGAAATTCTGGTCAAAACCTCTATGTCTTTCATTCAAGATAATTCTTGCACAAGTCCTAAAGGGATTAAAATCAATAACCATTAGATTCCATGTGGCCAACAAACCACCAGAAAGGCCATTAGAATCTAAAGCAACCATTTCCCCTCCAGGAAGAAGTTTAGAGAAAACCTCTACATCTTTAGCACCGCTACTCATCATTTCTTGAATTAAGATCACATCAGGGCTAGTAGTTTGAAGAAGTCAGGGCCCTAGCCTTAACATCCCCCCAACCCCCCTAACATTGAAGGACATAATTAAAATTAAGAATCTTGAACTTGGGCGTGATAGCTCTAAGGGACCGAGAATTGATGGACAAACTAGAATCATATTTTAAGTTTGAAGTCTCCAATAATCTTTTAGAAAGGGGTATGTATTCAATTTTAGGAGATTCCAAATTATTTTTTGCTTTTTCCTTTATTTCTCTTTTTCTTGACCATTAAATTTTGGTGCCTTATAGAACCCACAAGGGAGGCATCATGGTTATTTGATAGTTTAGTTGAAAAGACCTGAAGCGAGGTCTTCACTATAACATTTATAGATGAGGGAGAAGTTACCAAACTAGCACTAGAATATGGAGCTTGAAGACTATAATAGACATTGTTTGAAGTAGGGTTTTGAGGGCATATAACCAAATACCTTTCATTAAAAAAGGATTTGAGCTTCGGGAAGTCACTATTTCCATTCTAAAAAAAAGACAAATTCAGATTAGTAATATGTGATAAAGAACTAGATGAATCCACACCCTCTATTGTCGACATATTTGGGGATAATATAGTAGTCATGGGTTCAAAGACAATACCATCCACATTGGGGCTAGCAGTTGTTGAAAAGGGTTTTGGTAATTCATAAATAGAAGAAGGAACTTCCAAACCACCACATTCCATAATCAAACCTTTATTTGAAATAGACTCAATAACCATAGAAGGATTACCCAAAACAACGACACACTTGTCAAACCCTAAATCACCATAAAAAAAATTCATATAAAAAACAAATTATAAATCATTATAAAATAATGACATAGTTATAACTATTTAATATTTAGTTTTAACTTTTAACTATGACAAGAAAGTGTGACTACATGAAACTCTTCATTTCCCAACTATAGATTTAACTTTTTTATACAAATTATGATCCGTAGGTTATAAGTTAAGTGTCATGAATAAGTTTGTTATTTGTTCTCCATGCTTAATTGTAATCACATGTTGTCTATGCCTTGGCTACCTGTTACCTTCTTTAGTAAAATGGGTTGTCTGTGACTCCCTGTTATCCATGTATGAGTTACGATTTATCCATGCATCAACTATGGGTTATTTTTTATAATTGTTTATTTCTAAATTTGAAAGGCTACACTTGTCCCATCCTCCTTCCATCTAGGAAAAAACATAAATAATAATCTAACCCAAATTTTAAAATATAAACACTTATAGATATCATATTTTAACTCGCCTTCCAACAAAATTGTAAGCATATTATATTATCATATTTCTAAAATATAAAACAACTCTATAATGGGGACTCCGTTTGCTGCCTCCATCGTTTTGCTTATATCTAAACTTACCGAAATATGGCAAATCAACAAAAGGAAAACCAAAAACCCTTCGCGAATCTAAAGTATTGTGCTACGATCTGAGGTACCGAGCGACTATTTAATATAGACGGCACACGGCGAATTCTCAATTGCGTTCAATATTAAACAGTTTCAGCCACCTCTTTTCCAATGGGCTCTTCGTTGGTGCCGGCTGGTTTCCAAATTTAGTTTTTAAAGAGCGTTGACATTTTAC
Source organism: Larix kaempferi (assembly GCA_027924585.1). Classification (NCBI taxonomy): domain Eukaryota; kingdom Viridiplantae; phylum Streptophyta; class Pinopsida; order Pinales; family Pinaceae; genus Larix; species Larix kaempferi. The sequence continues at coordinate 13,470,133 of BSBM01000092.1, forward strand.
GATTTTTTTGTATTAATTGACTGTACGATGCTTTATTTTATTTCAAGAATCGTCGTATCTCATTTTAAGATGGCCAGACTCGAATCCCGTAACGTGCCACACCACATCATCAGGCGGCATCATATATTTTTATGAAAATATTAGATCTTTCGGTGGCTGCATGGCCGACGTCTGCTCAATCCGGTCAATACTGTATTGTTTATTATCTATGTAACATTTTTTTCTTTAATGTATTTATATATAAAAATAGAGTTTTATATAGAACTAGAGTTCCATGTACGTAGTTTTTGTTTTTTAATTAAAATAAATAAGTAAATATTTTTAGGTAATTTTGATGGCTTACATGTCTAGATCCTGCTTTCTAATATTAGTTTAACAGTTAAGAAATAAATTATCTCTTACTTATTCTCCATTTTAATGTTGAGTTGTAATCACCTATTATTCTTGATGCTTGAGCTTCTTGAGCTACTTGCTACGTGTCACCTTCTTTAGTTAAATGAATTGTCTATATGTAATCCATCCATCAACTATTAATTGCTTTTTATATTTCTTTTCAAAATAAATATAACAATTTCATATAAATATAAATTCAAATTCAAATTTAAAACTTAAATCATAAATATAAAAATTAACAAATTATAAAAACTTTAAAAATCATAAATATAAAAATTATTTTATACAATAAAGGAGATTATATATATATATATATATATATATATATATATATATATATATATATATCAAAATTATATATCTATAAAATTATTTAGTAAAATATATATATATATAATTCATAGTAAGTATAATTATTATCACAACTATGTCCATTGGTTGTAGTTTGGGTGGTTGAGAGGTTACCCTCCCCACCGAGGTTCGTAAGTGACATGATGCTTTTGTTGAGCCTTATTGTAATGATTGTATTTCAAGCTTTCCTTGATTCCTTCAGAAAGGTGATTTTTTGCTGGAAAAAAAAAAAAAAAATTATGATCATAACTATAAATAAAAATTATTTTTCTTAATTGATTGTATGAGATTTCTTAATATTTAAAAAAAAAATGTGATAAGATGTTACTACTTGTTATCAATAACATTTTATAACACATTGTTTATAAAGTATATATTAAGATATTTTTTTTGTATTTTTAAGTTTTTTTGTTTAACAAAAATAAATGTGTTTAGAAATTAGTTTTATCAAAATGATTTAGCTAATTATAAATTAAATGAAAAATGAAAAGAAATAAATTCATTTTTATTTATTTAAATAATTAAAAATAAATATAAAAAATTTCACACATTACAAAACTTTAAGAAATAAACTTTGATTTTATGTACTTCACAAAATAGCAGAAAATAATAGTCTAAGCAGAAACTAACCAAAATTACTCAATATCCTTGCACCTTGATATATTAAAGATTTGTATATAAATACATTAATCTTAAATGGATCTTAGTAAATGAGGATTTTGTAAATAGTTTGCTATATATTTATTTTTTTAAATGTATGCATTCTCATTATTTTTTAAAAAATTGTATATTAAATAATTTATTATTTTATTTAAGTAAATAATTAATTTAAATGATTATTATAAAATTATAAAAAACTTTTAAAACAAAATTAAATTCTACATTATATAAACATTCATAAAATCTATCTACATTTATGAATAATAATAATAATAATAATAACAACAACAACAACAATGAGGACGACATTTATTAATCAACATACATGCACAATGAAAGCATTCCATGTCTTCTCATAAAGAAATGGAAACACAATGAAAGCATTCCATGCCGTCTCATAAAAAAATGAAAACACAATAAATGCAACAAAAGGAGACGTGTATGGGTTTTAAAAATGGCAATAAGCAACAAAATGAAAACATGGCAATAGGCAACAAAGAGATGTACATGGATTCTAAAAATGACAAAAACAATGAGACAATAACAACCCATAACTATATATATATATAGACATGATAGATATAGGGGATAGGAGAGACCGGGCTACAAACAATTACAAATAAAAAAAAATTATAGATATTTTATTTCCAAAGTACTATACATGAGTAAGGGGAAGGAATTGTAGTCAAATTCGTTTGGGCGATAAAGGCACTGGAATGGAATTATGTGAATTTGTTATCATTATAATAAATAACTATTATGTAATATTTTTCTTCTATTAAATAAATATTATGTAATTTTTTTTTCTATTTATATACATTATGACATTGATATTAATTTATGTAACTATAATAAATAAATTAATAAGTTATATTAATTAATAATATGGTTTATATAGGTTGATAAACTTATATTAACTACATTTAAATGTAATTATTATTGATATAAATCATATTATTAATTAATTTAATTTGTTAATTAATAGTTAACTTTGAAACAATAAAACTATTATTTTAATAAAAAATAAATATAAATACAAAAATACAATATTAAAATCAATTATATTATTTACATAATAATAATCAAAGAAAAATATATAAATAATTATAAAATAATTATTATTATGATTTAATAATAGTAATCACTAATATTAATGTTAAAATTGTCATAGTAATAATGGTATTAAATATTAAAGATAAATATTATTTATTTTCATAATAATTATTATCTATATTTAGATTTTTGAAAAAAATTAGAAATAATAATAAAATAATTATAATTATTTAATATGATTAATAATATAAAAAATTATAATAAGTATTAATGATTAATATGATTAAAGCATAATAATAAGTTGAAATGGCTGAGAATCCGTAGTGAGAATTATTGTTGGCATCTTGTGGAGAGTCTGTGGTAGGTGAATTTATGTTGTCTGCATTTCGAGCCATCATTGGCTCATCATCAGGACATAAGCGATGGCTCGAAACGTAGACAACATAAATTCACCTACCGCAAACTCTCCACAAGATGCCAGCAATAATAATAAGTATTATTATAATATATATATATATATATATATATATATATTTTGTACCAGGAGAATCGACAATTGGAGTTGGGCTGGTACTCGGGTGACACGAGGTCTAGGGATCCAATCTCGCTACAACAATACCCGCAGGTGCATCCATAGGGCCTAAACCACGGTGCACTGATATGATTGGGGGGATTCGAATACGTGACCCAACTTCTCATCTTTACCACTTGAGCTGCCCCCACGGGATTTTTGTTAGGAGGACATGGGGGTGGGATTTGATCCACTAATGTGTCCTTGGGTCACAAGATCATTTAATATAATCTCTCCGGGTGGAAGTGATCCAAAAGGATCTTCAAGATCGATCAAAATTAAAGTCTTCAACATATGAAAAGAAGCTTACAGACGCGTAGAGATCTTCAGGATCTTTCCAGTAATGTTCGTTTCACATGAAACGGCCTCCGTACATGAAAGTTACTGAGTTTGGAAATTTCGGCAAAAATGTTAAAATGATGTGAAAAAAGGAAAAAAAAGGGGCCCACATGGCACACCCACAGGGTGCCATGTGGCATGTAAATTTAACATAGATGGTGATGTGGAAGCACCACTGGGTGCCACGTGGACAGAGTGGTGACATGGCAGTGATGAGGTGGACCAATCGGGGACTTCCATGTGGTAGCCCTATTGGAAATTAGTTTGCACTGTTCAACAAAAAATATGGCGGTCGTGGGGATTGAAACCGCGACCTTTACCTCCGTCTATGCCTCCACAGAGCCCGCCTAGCCAAGACTCCTCCAAGTGTTTCTTATACCATATAGTTGACAACTTATATATTTAAATTTGATGGATGTTTTGGTTGAAAAAAAGGGCGGGATCGAGGACTTAGCTCTCAGCCAACACCGAGGCCATAATATGTGTTATATGTTACATGGAGCCAAGTCGCAAGACAACCCGACGGAGCCAACGTAATATGTTAACACATAATACCATGGAGCCAAGTCAAGTTCCAACACAACAACGAAACCGTCGTAGAGTGCCACCATAACAAGTGCCAACGGAAATGGTGGAATCAACGATCCAAACCACAACGAGTTCACGTTAAAAGGGGAGAGGCCCGTAGGTTTGACCCCGGGACCTCTACCCCCATATTGCAACACCTTACCATTATGCCAAAGCCCATCCATTGGATGGCTTATGGCGGTTTCAACTTAAAAGTTGAAGGTGTAATTTTGGGTCCAAAAAGGGGCGTGTGGACCTACTTTCGGCACCCAAAAACCACTTTACAAACCCCTTTTCAAACCACGAAACAGATGTACATGTATATCTTTTGCACAATTCCTGAGATAGAGTACAGGAACAGTTCCAGAGGCAGGGTATAGGCACGATTCTCGAGGTGGGATTCCGTACAAATCTGTACATCGCAGAGGGTATGATTCTCTATTTGCGTGCCAGAGGAGGCATCAGCCAAACCAAGTCGAGTTTATACTCATTCTTCTCAAAATTTCGAGAGGAATGCAATGGTGTAGTCTGTTTCTAGGTTTGACTGACAGAACTCAGATGTGTTTCCAAAACTCATGTATGTAAACTTTTGAAGATTTAATAAGATCGGCCTTCTCATTGGAAGTGGCCCGGAGATGTAGCCCAAGAAGGGTGAAATCCATTATCATCTGATGCTACAAATTTCTGGTTTGAATACTTTTTTATTTGTTTATGTCATTGATTTAAGCATATAAAATTTATCTTTTAAAAGCCTTTTTATGAGATTTTACATGCAAATTTCACATGCAATTTTATAGTTAAAAAGATCCTGAAGTTTTCAGATCAAGTTTAGTATCAGAGCAGCTTAACCATTTCATTGTGAGTTTGTGAATGTTAACAAGATCAAGGCTTCAGAGAGGTGAAGGAGAGCTTGAATAATTTGATCCAGAGATTAGCTCAAGAAGAGGAAGAATGGCTTCAGAAAAAGGAGAAGATGGGACTTCTTCAATCCCATCTGAAGGAGACTTCCTTAAATCTTTCATGAGGATGAAAAGTGTGGTGGAAGAGCGTTATCAAGATCGAAAGAAGGGAGAACAAGGTGGTTCATCTCATGCTAAAGGTAAAGAAGAAGGAGATGGTGAGGAACCTCCTAAAACTCCTCCATCTTCACCATCTTTTCTTGATGGATCTTTACATTCCTCACCTGAAAAACAAAAAGTTAATTTCAATGTACCTCAATTAAATCTTGATATTAAGTTTGACTTACCTGTTTATAATGGAGAACTTAATGCTGAGAAATTGGATAATTGGATCCGTCAAATAAAGGTTTATTGTAGGATTCAAAAGTTCACTAAAGATAGCTTAAAAATTCAGTTGGCTTCTCTCCGACTTGGAGGGACCGCTCTGATATGGTGGGAGAGTAGAACTCAAAAGGAAACATCATCTCCTCTTGGCATGAGTTGACTTCAACATTAATGAAGCAATTCTATCCATTGGGATACATGCAGCAATCCATAATGGATTGGCAGAATCTGAGACAAGGTAAGGGACCAAGTGTGCAAGAGTACACACAAGGATTCAAAAAAAAAAAAGATCTTTAATGCTTGGTATACCTCTCCACACTCAAGAAATTCTTCTCAAGTTCATAGGTGGATTACATACTTATTTACGTCATATGATACTTATGTTTAATCCAAGTATCCTTGATGAGATATGCATTCAAGCGAATCATATGGAGTCCAAGGGGAAGAATACAAATGAAAACCTTTCAAAGAAACCTTACAAACCTTATGGAAACAAATTCAAAGGTAAAGGGAAAGGTAAACATACAACTACAGTGAAGAAAGAGGGAGATAAACCTACATGCTCACATTGCCAGAAGAAGGGTCATGATGCATCCAAATGTTGGAGGCTTCATCTGGAGCTCAAGCCTGAGAAGTTTCGAAATAAGGAGGACAAGAAGACCACTGCTACAACCATCCAGCATGATTTGGGATCTGACTCATGAGATGAGACTAAGATTGTTGCTATGTGCATTCAAGGTAAAAATCATTCTACTTCTAATTCAAAGCACGAATCTGTTGTTGATGAAAGAAAGAGAAGTGATTTATTTCATATAAGAGTAATCTCTAAGCATACAAAAATAGATACTCTTTTTGATAGTGGATCACAAGCCAATCTCATTTCAAAAGAGATAGTTAAAAAACTTCATTTGGAAACTAAGTTACACCCAAAGCCATATCCACTTGGATGGGTATGTGATAATGCACAACTACAAGTGACAAAATAGTGTAGAAGTAGGTTTGTTATTACTTCTAAATTTGTTGATTCAAAGTAGATTTGGATGTGGTTCCGTTGGATATTTGTGGTATTGTGTTGGGTATTCCTTATCTTTATGATAGGAAGGCTATATTTTACATGGAAGATAACATATATCAACTCACTAAAGATGGTATTGAATATGTTGTTCATGCACATCGCATAAAAAATCATCTTTCATTAGTTTTTGCAAGTCAAATGAAGAGGCTAGTAAATGCTAGTAAGAATTTTGTTCTTATGATAGTTAACGCAAAGGATGTTGGTCAAAGTGAATCTTTTAAAGGATGTGATCCAAGACTTAAAAAAACTTGACTAAAGTTGTAACTGATTATGATGTCTTATTTCAAGAAACTAAAGGATTACCTCCAAAAAGAGAAATCCAACATGAGATTCTCTTATAGCAGGATGCACTAATTCCTAACATTGGCATGTACAGGTCTTCAGTAATTGAAAATGTAGAGATAAAAAAGCAGGTTCAAGAATTTCTTGAAAGAGGGGACATTCGACCAAGTTCCTCTTCGTGTGGTTCACCGATTGTTTTGGTTCCAAAGAAGGATGGGATATGTCGTATGTGTGTTGATTACATGGCATTAAACATAATCACAAACAAGAAAAGGTATCCTCTTCCCCGAATTGATGATTCTTTTTATCAGCTAAAGAATGCAACTTATTTCACTAAGTTAGAATTACGAAGTGGCTATCATCAAATTAGAATCCATGACAATGATATTTAGAATCCCTTTGGTCTTTGTAATTCACCAGCAACATTTATGAGGATGATGAATGATGTTTTTAGGCCATTCATTGATGACTTTGTCATAGTCTACTTAGATGATATTTTGATTTTCATACGTACTTGGGAAGAATATGTCAAGCATGTAAAACAAGTTTTGGATGTACTTGTAAGGAAAAATTTGTACTTAAATATGTCCAAATGTGAGTTTGGAAAGACATCTTTGGTGTATCTAGGTTACATTGTAGGGGGTGGTAAACTTAGAATTGATCGCTCTAAATTAGAGGTCATTGTGAATTGTCCCAAGCCAAATATTGTAACCGAGGTAAGACCTTTTTGGGAGCAGCCCAATACTGGAGGAAGTTTATTGCAAATATATCCTTCATAGCTTCTCCATTACATGCTTTGATGGGTATGAACAAAGTCTTTCAGTGGGAAGGAAAAGCACATAAATCCTTTGAAACTTTGAAAGAAAAGATCAGCACAACTCCAGTACTTGCACTGTTGAAGCTACAACAGCCATTTGAGATAGAGAGTGATGCTAGTGGTTATGCCATGGGGGCAGTCTTAATGCAACTTAAAAAACCAATATGTTATCATTCTGGAACCTTCTCTAAAGCAATAATTAACTATCCTACCTATGATAAAGAATTGTATGTATTAGTACAAAGTGTGAAAAAGTGGAAACATTACCTAATGGGTTAGGAAACAATTATACATACTTATCATAAACCACTACAATATCTTCAATCTCAAACTAAGCTACAACAATCAAGACGTTTCAGTTGGATGGGCTTTCTACAACAATTTCATTTGATCATTAAGTATAAGAAAGGTATGCAGAACAAAGTTGCAGATATTCTATCAAGACCTCTAACAAATGCTTCTATTGTTATTCAACAAAGTCCTTTGGTACATTCATGTTATGTTGAACAATATACTAAGGATGAACACTATAAGGAAGTATATGAATCACTAATACATGGCTCTCAAAATGAAGAATTGAACTACCATGTTCATGATAACTTGTTGTATCAGCTTGCAAAAATCTGTATTCCACAAAGTGAAAGAGTACATGTGATAAGAGAAGCTCACACGTCTCATTTCAGGGCACTTTGGTGTAGGAAAAACGGTAGCACAATTACAAAAGTTTTTTTATTGGCCTTGGATGAATGATATTGTGTCCAAGTATGTAAAAGGATGTGTTATGTGTGCAACGAGTAATCCAAGTAACATAAAGTTAGGCTTGTGCACTCCACTTCTTGTTCCTTCCCGTCCATGGGAAAGTGTTTCAATGAGATTTGTAGGAGGGTTACCAATGTCTAGAAAGGGACATGATTACTTATATGTTGTTGTGGATAGATTTAGTAAAATGTGCATTCTAATTCCTTGTAAAAATCAGATCACAACTGAGTTGACTGCTTATTTGTTCTTCCAACATGTATGCGTCCATTTTGGACTACCTACTTCTATTATATCTAATCAAGATTCCCACTTTCTTGGGAAATTTTGGTCATATTTATGGGAACTTATGGATGCGAAGCTAAATAAAAGCACATCATTTCATCCAAAAACTGATGGAAAAACTGAAGTGGTCAACCGAACAGTAGTACATCTCCTTCGAGGGTATTGTGCCAAGCATCCCAAGCTTTGGGATGAGAAGTTGCATTATGTTTAGCATGCCTACAATAGAGCTATGCACTCTTCAACACAAAGGTCTCCTTTCGAGACATGTTTTAGATATTTTCCAAAGTCTCTCTTAGACTTTGTTTATGGGAAATATTTAGTGGGATATGGACAAGTTGATGCGGATAAATCCTTGAAGTTTATTCAACAAATCCAGTTAATACATCAAGCAGTACAAGAGTAGTTGGAATCAAGTCAAGCCAAGTATAAAGAAAGACATGACAAACATCGAGTGGATCATCATTTTCAAATTGGTGATCAATTATGGCTTCATATCAACAAAGACCGACTCCAAGGTGAAGGTAGAAAGTTGAAACCAATCAGGTATGGAACTTTTACAATTTTGGATCAAGTTGGTAATGATGATTTTCAGTTAGATTTGCCTCCTTATATGCAAATGTATTCCGTTGTTAAAGTGGAAAACTTGAAACTGTATGAGCCTCCTATGATTATGGACCAAGATGTACAGGTTCAAGTACCTTCTGTTGATGAGTTTGCTCCTAAATATCTCAATGAACTTCAGGAAGATGGTATACTTGATAAGAAGGTTAGATCTTCAGGAAGAGCTGACATGGAATATATTCATGTGGGGATTAAATGAATGCATCCAAGCAAAGCACAGTGGCTAGAAACCAAAAGAGTGAGGGAGCTGTACCCTCACCTGTTTTCTAAATGATCCCATGCTTTTGGTGGCCCAAAATCTTCCTAGTGGGAAGGTTTGATCTAGGAGGATCTTTAAGATCGATCAAAATGGAAGTGTTCAAAATATGTAAAGAAGCTTACAGACATGTAGAGTTCGTCAAGAGATTTCCTACAACATTCGTTTCGCACGAAACGGCCTCCAGATGTGAAAGTTATTGAGTTTGGAAATTTCGAAAAAAAAGGTTAAAATGATGTGGAAAAAGGGAAAAAAAAGGGGGCCACGTGGCACACCCATAGGGTGCCACGTGGCATGTACAGTCAACATAGATGGTGACATGGATTCAGCACTGGGTGCCACGTGGACAGAGTGGTGACATGGTAGTGATGAGGTGGACCAATCAGGAACTACCATGTGGCATCCCTATTGGCAATCGGTTTGCATTGTTCAACAAAAAATATGGCGGTTGTGGGAATCGAACCCGCGACCTCTACCTCTTTCTACCCTTCCACAAAGCTTGCCTAACCAAGAATCCCGCAAGTTTTTCTTATACCATATAGTTGACAACTTATATTTAAAGTTGATGGATGTTTTGGTTGGAAAAAGGAGTGGGATCGAGGGCGTAGCCCTCGACCCCTTGGCCAACATCGAAGCTGTAATATGTGTTATATGTTACGTGGAGCCAAGTCACAAGCCAAACCAATGGAGCCAATGTAATATGTTAACAAACAATACCAGGGAGCCAAGCCAAGTGCCAATGCAACAACGAAACCATTGTGGAGTGCCACCACAATAAGTGCCAACGGAAACGGTGGAATCAACGGTCCAAACCACAACGGATTTAGATTAAAAGGGGAGAGGCCCGTGGGTTTGACCCGGGACCTCTACCCCCATATCGAAATGCCTTACCACTAGGACAAGGCCCATCCGTTGCATGGCTTATGGCAGTTTCAACTTAAAAGCTTAAGGCAGAGTTTTTGGGCCAAAAGGGGGCGCGTGGCCCTACTTTCAGCGCCCAAAAACCACTTTATAAACCCCTTTTCAAATCGGCATGAAAACGGATGTACAGAGCACCTTTTTGCACAGTTCCCGAGACATAGTACATGCATAGTTCCCGAGGCAGGGTACAGGAATGATTCCTGAGGTGGTATTCCATACAAATCCATACAACGTAGAGGGTATGTTTCTCAATTTGCGTGCCAGAAGAGGCCTCAGCTAAACCAGGTTGAATTTATACTCATTCTTCTCAGAATTTCGAGAGGAACACAGTGGTGCAGTCTGTTTCTGGGTTTGATTGACAAAACTTAGAGGTGTTTTCATAACTCATGTATGTAAACTTTTGAAGACTTAATAAGATCGGCCTTCTCATTGGAAGTGGCCTGGAGACATAGCCCAAGAACGCTGCACTCCATTATCATCTGTTGTCTACAAATTTCTGGTTTGCTTACTTGTTTATTTGTTTATGTGATTGATTTAAGCATTTAAAAATTATCTTTTAAAAGCCTTTTTATGAGATTTGACAAGCAATTTTATGGTTAAAAAGATTCTAAAGTTTTCACATCGTGAATTATTATTATAATATAATTAATAATATAAAAATTAATGTTTTGAAAAGGAAAAATAAAAAATTAATATTATTTAATAGATAATGTTTAATATTTAATGTAATAATTATAATTAGTTTTCTATGATTAATAATAAATGTATGAAATTTATGATTAATATTAATGATAATATTATTAAAGCATAATAATAAATATTTTTGTAAAATGTTTAATATTATAAAATTTAATGTTTTCATTAAAAAAAACATATTATTTAATATAAAATGTTTAATAATTAATAATTATTATTGAATGGATAATATTTAATGATTTAATATTTAATGTATGGTAGAAATTAAATATATAAATTTTTTTATATCATAAATGTGATAACTATTTTTAATATTAATATTATGGAGGGTTAAGTTTCAATGTGACATATTTTAATATTATTAAAAATTAATTCTAATGTTAAAATGTTAATAATTAAAAAAAATAACTATGGTTGATTATGGAGGGTCATTTATGATTATGGTTGAGTTTGGTTAAGCAAAGAGATGTATGACTTGCCATGTTTGACCATGGATAATAAAGTGGTTGACCATGTTAGATTATAGTTGGGCTTGGTTGACTGGGCTTCAACATGGTTGAGCACGTTTGAATTTTGTTGGACATGATTCAATATGGCTAAATATGGTTTTCGATGTTTGATTATGTTTAACAATGGATGATTATGTTTGTGCACTATTGATTATGGGTGACCATGGTTTAGTATGGTTTGATCATGCATGATGATGGTGACAATGATTAGCCATGTTAAAGAATTGTTTGAACATAGTCATGACCATAGTTGAATTTGTTTGACTATGGTTGACATTGTTTTGCTATAATTTACCATGGTTGACCATGTTTCACAATGCTTGACATGGTTTACTATGGTCGAATTTTGACTATGGTTTCTATATGCTAACCATGGTTGACTATGAGAGACCATTGGTTAACTTTTGACTATTGCTGGATTATGTCAACCATGCTTGATGATGGTTGACACTGATTGGCCATACTTAAGAATTGTTTCAACATTGTTGACCATAATTGAATTTTTTGAATTATGGTTGACTTTGTTTGGGAAAAATTGACTATTGGTTGACCATGGTTGAATTTGGTTCAACGTGGTTCACTATGTTGATTTTCGTTGACCATGGTTGACTTTGGTTGACCTTGGTTGAGTATGGTTGAACACATTTGACTGTCGTTGACTTTATTTCTCCATAATTAATTATTGGTTGACCTTGTTTGAATTTTGACTATGGTTGACAATGGTCGACTATGGTTGTCTTTGGTTGACTATGGTTGACTTTGTTTGACTTTTGATGACTTTGGTTGAATATGGTTGACTTATGTTGACTAATTGACTATCATTAACTATGGTCGGCATGGATGACTATGGTTGGCTTTGTTTGGTTGTAATTGACTATCAGTTGACTTTGTTTAACTTTTGACTTTGGTTGAATTTAGTTGGTTTTGGTTTACTTTGGTTGTCTATGGTTGACTTTGGTTTACTATGGTTTAATTTGATTGAATATGGTTGACTTTGATTAACAATGGTAATCATGGTTGACTTTGGTTAATAATGGTAACCATGGTTAACTATGGTTGACTATAATTGACCATGGTTGACCAATGGCCATGGTTTAATTTCGTTGACTTTGGTTGACCATGGTTCACTTTGGTTAACTTAGTTTGGTAATGATTTAATTTGGTTGACCATCGTTCACTATGGTTGACTTAGTTTGGTCATAATTGACTATTGGTTGACCATGGTGGAATATGGTTGACTATGGTTGAACAGGGTTGATCATGGTTGACCATGATTCGATATAGTTGACTATGGTTACTTTGTTTGTCTAGGGATGACTTTGGTTGACTAATTAACTATGGTTGACCATGGTTGACCATGGTTGACTATGGTTAACTTTGTTTGACTATGGTTGTGCATGGTTAGCTATGGGTGACTTTGTTTAGCTATAATTGACTATTGGTTGACCTTGTTTAACTTTTGTCTATGGTTGACTATGGTTGAATAATTAACTATGATGGACTACGGTTGACCATCGTTGACTATTGTTGAAATAAAGATGCTTATTAATTATTTTAAGGCGGGGAAATGAATAATGCCTCCAATCAATGTATATCAACCATATCAATTAATTAATATAGTTATGCTAGTTGACTATCGACCTGGGAGAAAGGATCAAGGTCATCTATTATTATTATTACAAAAATGATAATAAATATTTATAAAAGAAAATATAAATAAACATAATATTAAATATAATTAAATAATAATAAATACAATGGTTGAAAATAATAATAAATATAATTGTTAACTATGGTTGACTTTGGTTGACCATGGTTGACTTTGGGTGTCATGGTTGACTTTGGTTGACCATAGTTGACTTTGGTTAGCCATGTTTGACTATAGTCAACCACGGTTGACCATGTTTCACTATGGTTGACCATGTTTCACTATGGTTGACCATGGTTGATTTTAGTTGACCATGGTTGACTTTGGATGTTCATGGTTAACGATAGTTGACCATGGTTGACTATGGTTGACCATGGTTGACTTTGGATGTTCATGGTTGACAATTATTGCTCATGGTAAACCATTGTTAAGAATTGTTGATCCTAATTGGTTAACCATGGTTAACGATAGTTGATTATGTTTTACGATGGTTGATTATGGTTCAACATGATTGATTATTGTTGACTACGATTGATTATGGTTGACCATAGTTGACTATGGTTAACCATGGATGATTATGGTTGATTATCATTAACTATGGTTGATTATGGTTGGTTGACCATGGTAGACTATGGTTGACCATGAAAAACTTCAGTTGGCCATGGTTGACTATGGTTAACTATGGTTGACCATGGTTGACTTTGGTTAACCATGGTTGACTATGGTTGGTTGACCATGCTTGACTATTATTGACCATGGTTAACTTTGGTTAACCATGGTTGACTATGCTTGACCATGGTTAACATTGGTCAACCATGGTTGACTTTGGATGTTCATGGTAATGATGGCTGGCCATGATTAAGTATGGGTGAGTATGGTTGACCATGCTTGACAATGGTAAAATTCGGTTGACCATGTTTAACATTTTTCTTATAGTGGTTGACTTCGGTTAACCATGGTTGAATTTAGTTTACCATATTTGTTTATGGTTGACCATCCTTAATTATGGTTGACCATGGTTGAATTTTGATGTTCATGTTTGACCATGGTTGATTATGGTTGACTTTGGTTCACTATAGTTGACCATGGTTGATTTTGGTTGAGCATGGTTAACTTTTATTGACCATGCTTGACTATGGTTGACTTTGGTTGACAATTTGGTTCATTATGGTTGACCATGGTTGTCTTTGGATGTTCATGGTTAACAATGGTTGACCATGGTTGACTATGGTTGGCCATGGTTGACTACAATTGAACATGATTGACCATGTTGACTATAGTTGGCTATGGTTGACTTTGGTTGACCATTGCTAACTTTTGTTGACCATTTTGACCAGACACAACCATGGTTGATCATACTTGACTATGGTTGACCATGCTTGACTATGGTTGAGCATGGTTGACTTTGAATGATCATGGTTGATGATGGTCGACCATGGTTGTCTATGGTTAACCATGCTTGACCATTGTTGACATTAGATTTGCATGGTTGACAATGGTTATTCATGGTTAAGAATTGTTAAGCATGGTTGACCCTAATTGGTTAACCATGGTTAACTATGGTTGATTGTGGTTAATTATTATTGATAATGGTTAACTATGGTTGATTATGGTTGAGAACAGTTGATTATGGTCGATAATGGTTTACTATGCTTGATTATGGCTAACCATGAGTAACTATGGTTGATTATGGTTGACTATGGAGGTTGATTATGGTTGACCATGGTTGACTGTGATTAACCATGGTTAACTATGGTTTTCTATGGTTGACCTTACTTGACTAAGGTCAACCATGGTTGACTTAGGTTGACCATGGTTGAATTTTTTTACAATGGTTGACTTTGGTTGATCGTTGTTGACTTTAGTTAACCATGGTTGACTTTGGTTAACCATGATAGACTACAGTTGACCATGGTTGGGTTGGATGTTCATGGTTGGTGATGGTTGATCATGGTTGACTATGGTTATTCATGGTTGAGTTTGGATGTTCAAGTTTGACCATAGTTGACTATGGTTGATTGTAGTTGACTTTGGTTGACCATGGTTGACTATTGTCGACCATGGTTGACATTAGTTGACCATGGTTGACTTTGGATGTTCATGATTAACAATGGTTGACTATGGCTGTCCATGGTTGACTATAGTCGAACATGGTTGACCATGGTTGATTATACGTGACCATGGTTGGCCATGGTTGACTATACAAGAACATGGTTGACTTTGGTTGACCATGTTTGACTATATTCAACCATGGTTGAGCATACTTAACTATGGCTGACCATGGTTGACTATGGTTGACTTTAGATGTTTATAGTTGATGATAGTGAACCATGGTTGACTATGGATGACCATGTTTGACTGTGGTTGCCTTTGGATGCTCATGGTTGAAGATGGTTTTTCATGGTTAACAATGGTTAAGTATGGTTGACCCTAATTGGTTGATCGCAGTTAAGTATGGTTGATTGTAGTTGACTATAGTTGATTATGGTTGGCCATAGTTTACTATGGTTGATTAAGGTTTACTATGGTTGATCATGCTTGACTATGGTTGAGTATGGTTAACTATGCTTGACCATGGTTGACTTTTGTTGACCATGGTTGACTTTTTTTACAATGGTTGACTTTGGTTCACAATGGTTGACCATATTTAATTATTATTAACCATGCTTGAATTTGGTTGACCATGGTTTAGTTTGGATATTTGTGGTTGATGATGGTTGACTATTGTTGCCTTTGGTTGACCTTGGTTGACCATGCTTAATTGTAGTTGACCATGGTTGGTTTTGGTTGACCATGTTGGACTATAATCAGCCATGGATGATAATGGTTGAGTTTGGTTAACCATGGTTGATGATGGTTCACCATGGTTAACTGTGGTTGACCATGGTTGGCCATGATTGACCACACTTGATAATGATTGACCATGGTTGACTTTATATGTTCATGGTTGATGATGGTTGTTCATGCTTAAGCATGGTTGACCCTAATTGGTTGAATGCGGTTCATTATAATTGATTGTGGTTGACTATGGTTGATTATGGTTGACTATGGTCGACTATAGTTGATTATGATTAAGCATGGTTTATTATGGTTGATTGATATGAAAATTTAGCTGAGAAATTTCTCTAACATAAATTTTCAACAAAACAAGATCTTTACTAACGCTTATTTGCTTGTGAAATCATGAGTGTTTCAATTCTTATGCATCATTAAACATGAACAATTTTCCCTCATCATGCACATAATTTGAAATGGCATCTAATCAAGTGAGAATCATAATCAAAACATGCATACCAAAAGATGACAACCAACTGATAATGAAGTTCGTCAGGCCTCCTAACTGCGTCTCTGGGTTTGACAAACTTCCGAACCATTCTTATTAATATTCCTCCACTACATGCATGCAATTTACATTGATAGAATCATATGTCATTCTCTCCCATATTGGGAATCCTTATCCTAAGGCTCTCACATGAATTTACATAAGCAAGACCTCCTCACTTAACTTCTCCAATGCAAAGGAAAGATTACAAAGAATGCTCTCCAACCAAGCTTACTTCCTTCTCCATATGAGAGGTTTTTATAGCTTTAGGATGATTAGTCATCACTCATGTTTAGGAGAAAATATCTCCCATGATCCCCTAAAGTAGGATCAGGAGACACCTTAAGGGGGTATGTGGAGGAAAAGGTCTCATCTTCCTCCATGAATATCTCAACACCCCTTAGGACTAGGAAACCAAATAATGAGGTGGATTCTCACAACTTTTTAATTTACTTTTAACTAATTAAATGAGAATTAATGTGAGCAACAACATCTAAATCCCTTTTACATAGTTTGTTCATTGAATTTTGAATGAAACACTTTATGAACTTTTTCTTGAAGAAAACCTTCACTCTGGCCATAACTTCAACCTAGAATTTCTCCCACATGCGAATTCCATTTGACTTGGTTCAAGTTGTGTTAGAAATCTCTCCGCGAACTCTTCATTGATTGACTACTTGTGAAGAAAATGAATACCTTTTGCATTCTTCGACTGTGACGATCCTCCTGGATCAAATATCCCCACTGAAAGCACTTTTTGGACCTCCAAAATGTCTTGATTTATAATCGTAGAAGGATATTTTTCTTCATCTCCTTCAAAGCTTTGTCCATGGCTGTCTTTGGCTTCACTTGGACTTTGCATGGTCTGAGTTAGGGTGTCGGGTAAAACTGATCATGCACCCAATTTTACAATTTTAATACTTCTCATTCTCCTTCAAATGAAAGGACAAATAAACAGGAGTCCACTTGATTTATCTAAGAGTACGTAACATACTCTTAAATGAATTTACAATGTTTAACAAGACTTAAGCATAAAAATGCTCTTAAGTCTTTCTTACTCCTACGAGTGGCTACAAGGTCTTTTACAAAAATGATGTCTCCCACTCTTTGCATCTTTAAGAGTGGCTACAACAAGCCTTTACAATATTTCATGGAATTTTCAACCTTCCAATCAATGCTTTAAAAAAATGTCGATTGATAAACAGATCATAATCCGAGGACAAGGCCTCATTTCTAAGAGGAAAATTGTAGACACAGCTTTGGCCAACTTGTATCGCAGCATATTCCTCATCTGTGTAAACTTAACATGCATTTTCTGTCAAAAAAAAATTCTTCAATGGTTAGTAGTGAAACATCAAATGTTCCTCCACCCAAATCAAAGATCAACAGGTGTTCTCACCCACATTGCCAGCCTTCTTGTCCAATCCATAGCCAATAGCAGCAACAGTGGACTCATTGATAATTCTCATCACATTCATCTCAACAATCACACCAGCATCCTTGGAGGCCTAACGCTGAGAGTAATTGAATTATGGAGGAATGTTAACCACGACATTCTTTATCGTGATACCAAGGTAGGCCTCTTGAATCTCCCTCATCTTTGTCAACACCATCGATGAGATCTCTTTTGTAGAAAACTGTTTTTCCTCACCTTTTAGTTAACAACAATCACGGGCTTGTCACCAGCTCTTGGAATTAATTTGAAAGGCCACAACTTAATTTCATTTTGAATAGTGGATTCACTAAAATTCCTTCCAATCAATCTCTTAGCATAAAAAAAGGTGTTTGTGGGATTCATGGTGACCTGATTCTTTGCAGCGTCACCAATGAGGGGCTCAGTATCAGTGAAACCAACATAAGAAGGGGTGGTCATGTTCCCCTGGTCATTGGCGATGATCTCCACTTTATCATGCTGCCACACCACAATGCATGAATACATCGTACCAAGGTCTATACTAATCGTAGGGACCTCCTCCATTTCAAAACTCTAGAGATGATGTTTCCCCTATTTCAGAGATCACTGGACCGAATTCAAAAACTGGATGGTTTGGTGGATCATCTATACTTTTTCTAATCATCACACGAAAATATCTGGAACTTCTTTCAGATAGAGTTGTCCATGTATGTGCAGTTGATGCACTTTTACCATCGCAAAAGCTTATGACCATGCATTCAGCTAGGTATAACCCCAAGATCCCTTGCTAGGATATTGCCAACTAAGATACTGT
The DNA here is from genome assembly GCA_027924585.1 of Larix kaempferi. NCBI lineage: Eukaryota > Viridiplantae > Streptophyta > Pinopsida > Pinales > Pinaceae > Larix > Larix kaempferi. Next base: position 13,488,766 of record BSBM01000092.1, read on the forward strand.
CCAGAAGCTCATATTGTCTTTGCAAAGTTTCTATCCATCATTTTGAACCGAAATCCATTCCAGAATTTACCAGTTGACGATAGCCATTCCAGAATTTACCAACTAACGATAGCCATTCCAAAATTTACCAGCTGACGATAGATATGGTGGAATGTTATGTCATTAGCTTCAACATGTTCTACTAGATAAACACCTTCGACACCTTATCACTGAAGAAGAATTTCCTCGTAAATTGTCAAGAGATACATCCCAATAGAAGCAACCATTCCACCAAAAGAAGTATACCATAATAATATTATTATCCTCCTTCAAAATCCATGCAAGCGACTTTCATGGTTTCTCGATCTTGGTCTATGATTATCGAGCCAAATATGGGATCATGCAAAGGATTTCCAATCCATATAAGATCAATACCTTCAAATAGATCAACACCAATGAACACGGTCTTTAAGATGAAGCAACAACGTGCCACCTCTCCAACCCAACGATCTATGCAGGATTTTTTGCAACGCTTGTACACCTAGCCTTTTGACCACCGATCAATCGAAGAGGTGAAAACGTATTAAATTCCAACAAGATGTAGAACCGCCATGATCCCGGACATTTTGTTATCAATCTTTAACATAAATATTATCCAAACTGAAAGAAACTCGCCGCATTCTGGTCGGCTTGACCAATGGTGACGCCCCGATCCAGGATGCTTCACTTGGTTTCATGGATCTCTATTTCCAAATGACCACATGGATTTGGAGAGATCACGACCAAATCTGACACGAATGGTAGGGCTCTTATCACAGTTAAATTGACAGTAGAATTCAAAATTACCATCCCATGTACTAGAACAAGGTTATAGTAGATGTCATTCTGGCCACTTCTATACATATATATTAATTTTGCAAAAATGATAACCTTTTCTTATCGAACCATTCTAATGGACTTTCTTTTTGCAACTGTGTTTTTGCAGATACATGTTCTGTTGGAAAAACAGGATTGCAGAGCAATAACAATAAACAGAAATGCAAATATAATCACACATACACATTACAAGAGAGACACAGATATATCGTGGTTCACCCAACTTGGGATACGTCCACACTGAATTTTTCAATCCTTATTATTATTACCGTCCATCAAGGTGAAGGGATACAACCTGCAGCACAGCCGCTGCACTTCCTCTTCACTGTCTCACAGTCTCTCTCCTAATCTTAGAGATCTTTACAATGCATAAACCTCATACATCAACCCTAGCTGTATTACAATGTCTTTCTTTTATAGGGAAAATACAATGGGAAAAATACCACGGGATACCCAAAACCATGGGCCTGCAAAACAGCTAGTGAACCCCCATTTCTCGGGGGTGCTGCCTCCGAACCCCTAAAAATGCAGAATGGGTGTACAGTCCTCCGAGGTGCACGGCTAAGACAATATCGTCTATGAGACTGGAAGATCTGGTTTCACAACCAACAATCTCCCACTTGGAGACTGATCACAGCAACTCCACCGCTGCTGCACATGCTGGACTTGGACTTGGAAAATTTCTCCTCTTCACCTTCATGCTAGAAGGCCAACTGAAACCGAGCAAGAACTCAGTTTCTCTCTGGTCACTACCTTTGTGAACATGTCTGCAGGATTCTGGCTAGTGTGTATCTTTTCTAGCTTCAACAATTCATATTCCAAAACAGAGCATATGAAATGGTACTTGAGCTGTATATGTTTAGTCCTGGAATGGAATGTTGAGTTATTTGCAAGATGAATGGCACTCTGGATGTCACTGTACAACCTACTATCCTTCTGCTTCTTACCCACTTCCTCCATAAACCTCTATAACCAAATCATCTCTTTACTAGCCTCTGTAATGACAACATACTATGCTTCCGTTGTTGAAAGTGCAACAACCTTCTGCAATTTTGAAATCCAGCTTACCGTTGTTCCACCTACAGTAAACACATACCTTGTGGTGCTTCTCATGCTATCCTTATCACCTGCCATATCTGCATCAACATATCCCTGTAGAACAGTGTCTGAACCTCCAAAACATAATGCCTCAGTGGTAGTACCTCTCAAATACCTGAGAATCCACTATACTACCTTCCAATGTTCTTTACCTAGATTGTTCATATATCTGCTCACAACTTCCACTGCATGTGCAATATATGGTCTTGTGCACACCATAGCATACATCAAGCTGCCAACTGCAGATAGATAGGGAATCTTGGACATGTAATCAGTCTCTTCCTATGTCTTGGGACACATTTCTTTACTTAGACTGAAATGGCTGGCCAAAGGTGTACTAACTAGTTTTGCATTCTACATTCTGAACCTCTCCAACACCTTTTCTATGTACTACTCTGAGACAATGTCAATTTGCGATTTTTCCTGTCTCTCGTTATTCTCATACCAAGGATTTGTTTTGCAGCACACAAATCCTTCATCGCAAATGAATTAGCTAGCTTCCTTTTGAGTACATTTATATCCTACATGTCAGACCCTGCAACAAGCATGTCATCTACATACAATAACACGATAATATATCTTTCATTGTCTAGCTTCTTGAAATAAACACAGTGGTCAGAATGACATCTACTATAACCTTGTTTTGTCATAAACCTGTCAAATTTTAGATACCACTGCCTTGGAGCTTGCTTCAAGCCATACAAGCTCTTTTTCAACCTGCATACCAAATCCTCCTTCCCTTTGACCTCATAGCGTTGTGGCTGCTGCATATATATCTCTTCCTCCAAATCCCTATGGAGAAAGCTTGTTTTTACATCTAACTGTTCAAGATGCCAATCTTCTACCGCCACTAGACTTAAAATAGTCCTAATTGAAGTCATCTTAACAACAGGAGAAAATATTTCATCAAAGTCTATACCTTTCTTCTGTACAAACCCCTTTACAACAAGTCTGGCCTTGTACCGCTTCTTACCTCATTCTTCTTTCTTCAACCTGTAAATCCATTTGTTCTGCAATGCTCTTTTACCAGCAGGAAACTGAACCAGATCCTAAGTCTGGTTTCCTACCAATGAGTCCATCTCCTCATTCATGCCTTGCTCCCACTTCTTTTTAGTTTCCACCTGCATTGCTTCTTCATAACATTCTGGTTCACCAGAATCAGTCATCAATAAATAATACATTGAAGGAGAGTATCGTTCAGGGAGTCTACTTAACCTGGTAGATCTTCTTACACTTGCAGGAGTTTCAGGTACTTGCTGCTGTTCTTGATTTTCTGGCACCTTTGGAACTTCATTTTCTTGAATTTCATCAGGTACTATGTACTCTGTGTTTTCCTTTTCCTGTTTCTTTCCCTGCAACTGATCTTTATACATGACCTTTTCATTAAATATGACATCTCTACTTCTAATGATTTTGTGATTTTCATAATCCCATAAACGATAACCAAAATCATCAACCCCATATCCAATAAAGGTACATTTCTTGGATTTGGCTTCAAGCTTTGTTCTATTTTCTTCATCAATATGGACAAATGCTTCACAACCAAACGTTATCAGAAATGAGTAGTTTACCTTTTTATCTGTCCATGCCTCCTCTGGAATACCACCATCCAAAGCACTTGAAGGTTCTCTGTTTATTAAATAAATAACAGTATTTACAGCATCTGCCCAAAACTGTAAGGGCAACCCTGCATGCAATCTCATACACCTTGCACGCTCCATGATCGTTCTGTTCATCCTTTCAGACACACCATTTTCTTGTGGTGTTCCCAGGACTGTCTTCTCTCTACGAATCCCATGGTATGAACAGTAACTATCAAACTCATTGCCGCAGTACTCACCTCCATTATAAGATCTGAGACACTTCAACCTTTTTCCTGTCTCATTCTCAACCAAAGCTTTCCACCTCTTAAAAGTAGCAAACACATCAAATTTCTGTCTAATGCAATAAACCCAAGTTTTCCTAGTTGCATAATCAATAAATGTAATATAATAATGAGAGACACCAAGAAATTGTACTTAAGCTAGTCCCCATACATCTGTATGCACTAGCTTTAACTTTTCATTCTTCTTTTGTTTCCCAACCCTGAGAAATCTGACTCTCTTTTGTTTTCCATAAACACAGTTTTCACAGAATTCCAAACTTACCTGCTTCAAATCTGGCAGCAACTTCCTTGAGTGGAGAATCTGCATTCCCTTCTCACTCATGCAGCCAAGCCTATAATGCCACAATGCTGAATCTGTTCCTGTGGAAGCTAAAGAGATAGAATGGTCAATATTATGAGGACATAAATACAACGTACCTACCCTGTCTCCTTTTTCTATCACCATTGATCCTTTAGTGATCTTCCACACTTTTCTCCAAATGTAGATAGACAGCCACCATCTCCCAACTGCCCTGTTGAGATTAGATTTCTTTTCATAGCAGGAATATGCCTAACATCTTTTAACAACCAATCAGTTCCATTCTTAACTTTTATCCATATCTTATCCATTCCAACAATTTTACATGGCTCATCATCACCCAATAAAACATGTTCAAAATCGCTTGGAACATAATCATGAAAGTATTTCCTATGGGGTGTAGCATGACATGAAGCCCCTGAATCTACTACCCAATAATCACTAGTATTATCTAATGCAAGAATCAAAGCATCTTGTAACACATCACCTGCTACATTTGCTTCCTGGGTAGTTTCCTTCTGTGCATCTCCTTTCTTCTTTAGAGATTTGCAGTCTTTCTTCAGATATTCTTTCTTTCCACAGTTCCAACACTCGATCTTTCCTAGTCTGGACTTGGATCTACCTGTTTTAGACTTCCCACGATTACCTTGGCTCTTTCCTCTCTCCTTTTGTCTTCCCGTGGTCTCCATGGTCAATGCATTACCTGATGTCTCACCTGTGCTTTTTCTTCGCATTTCCTCGCTAAGAACGACACCAATAACATCATCAAATTTCAAGGTGTTTGAACCAGAGACAGAGTTACTTACAGCCATGACCAAGCTATTCCAGCTTTCTGGCAATGAGCACAAGATTAGAAGAGTCCTCACCTCATCATCAAAGTTCACACTTACAAAACTTAGCTGATTTGTAACCGTATTAAACTCATTTAAATGATCAGTAATAGATCCACTTTCAGACATCTTCATATTAAATAAATGCTTCATTAGAAATACCTTTTTGGAGGCCGAGGGTTTTTCATACAGCTTACCCAATGCGCTCATCAAACCCTCCATTGTCGTTTCTTTTGAGATATTGAAAGCCACCGACGAAGCCAGGCTCAGTCGTATTGTTCCCAGAGCCTTTCTGTCAAGAACCTTCCATTCTTCGTCCTTCATAGCTGCCGGCTGCTTTGCTCTTCCTCCCAGCGACAGGAATAGATCCTTCTGGTACAAATAGTCCTCCATTTCCATCTTCCATAACTAGAAGTTTTGGCCGTTAAACTTCTTGACCTTAAACTTTCCTTCTTCCGCCATTGCTCCCACTCGAACCAGAAACCCTAGCTTCATGCAGGTTTATCTGCCAAATAGACCTTTGGCTCTGATACCAATTGTTAGAAAAACAGGATCGCGGAGCAATAACAATAAATAGAAATGCAAATATAATCACACATACACATTACAAGAGAGACAGATATATCGTGGTTCACCCAACTTGGGCTACGTCCAGACTGAATTTGCCAGTCCTTATCATTATTACCGTCCAACAAGGTGAAGAGATACAACCTACAGCACAGCCGTTGCACTTCCTCTTCACTGTCTCATAGTCTCTCTCCTGATCTTAGAGATCTTTACAATGCATAAACCTCATACATCAACCCTAGCCATATTACAATGTCTTTCTTTTATAGGAAAAATACAATGGGAAAAATACCACGGGATACCCAAAACCATGGGCCCGCAAAACAGCTGGCAAACCCCCATTTCTCGGGGGCGCTGCCCTAGAACCCCCGTTTGCGGGGGCTCCGCCCCCACACCCCCGTGACTTGGGGGCATTGCCCCCAAACCCCATTTTTTCGGGGTGTTGCCCCGAACCCCTAAAAATGCAGAATGGGTGTATAGTCCTCCGGGGTGCATGGCTAAGACAATATCATCTATGAGACTGGAAGATCTGGCTCCACAATCAACATGTTCTAGAGTACTGATTGCATGCTCCATCATTAGATTTTTAACTTCTTCCTTCATGGGTTCCTGCCCAGAATTCTTGTCGAATCTATGACATAATTGGGGATGGATTTTCCAGCATTTCTCCTCCTAATGCCCGCTTAGATTTCAATCTGTGCAGAAATTCTGCATATGTTGTTCTTTTTTTATTTTTTCCTTCTTCAAACGAAGAGTGGAATTATCTTGTCGAGGCTTGTTGCAAGTTTCCATGACTCGTCTGCAATAAAAATTTTGCTTCCAACACCTTGACACGCAGTGGTTATATTTGCCACAAAAAGTAAAAGAAATTGCATTCTTCATAACATCAGAATAGCTTTTTGCATAATTGGAATCATACCTTGAAAATTTACGCTTCGGTGGAGACCCCTTAACTGGATTGCTTTTAGTTGATTCAATTTTAGATTTTGAATCACTACTTGCATCCACTTTCTTTTTACCTTCCCGAATTAGATACCACCCCGGCTTCAATTCTGGATTCTTATCCCAACAGTGTGCTTCATCATGCCCTCGTTTCTGACAATATGAGCAAGTCACCTAATGACTTTCACATGATGTTTCTTCATGCATTAGCGAGATTTTCAGGTAAAAAATGGGCCTCAAAACAAAAACAAAAATGTACTATAAAAATCAACCAATAGGATTCAAGGTGATGATGTCAACCATGGGGGATGAATCACCATTTTTGGATAAAAAGGTAAAAAGATCAAAGTGAAAAAACTACTTCTTCAATTCGTATTTTCAACTTATCTCCCTGTATATTCACTCAAATTTCGATCACGAGCAACCGTTGGATGGGGAATTCAATTATGCATCCACCGAGTACCCACTCGACATGATTTTGATGGACCCTGCTGCCCCAAAAACAATAAATACATGAAAAAACGTGACGATGACGTTTTTTCATGAAAAAACAATAAATACATCATCATCATCACGTTTTTTCATGTATTTCTTGTTTTTGGGGTAGCGGGGTCCATCGAAAGTATGTCAAGTGGGTACTCGTTGGATGAAGAATTGAATTCCCCATCCGACGGTTGCTCGTGATCGAAATTTGAGTGAATATACATGGAGATAAGTTGAAAATACAAATTGAAAAAGTTGTTTTTTCTTTTTTCCTCCAAAATTTGATGAGGTATGCTAATATTATTTTATTATTTCCACTATTATTTTATAATTTTCTTTAGGAGGCCCATTTTAGACCTCAAAATTTCTCTAATGATAACCCAATCCTTGGTATCGAGGTCGTTCTTCCACCTTGATGGGTTTTGTAATCCCTTGACAATGTATGCCCAAGCCTTTTCCTTCATTACCCATTTTCAACAATGATCTAGATCCAATCCCTCGAGTATGTTTTTCGAAAGATCCTAAAACATCATTATCAAATGAATAATTTGAACTTGAATGATTACTGGCTACCTCATCTTCTTGTGACTGAGGAACAAACATGCACATATGGTCCTTATCGATTCTTGAGGTATCCTCATTCTGCTTGCTTTGACTTGTTGCAGATGAGGTCTCCAGAAGATTGTCTTCTGAATGAGGATAGAATGAGCAAATCTCTTGATTTTCTGTCTTAGGAGGATTCTTTGCAGAAGAGATTTCTCCAAATTGTTCTCCTCTAAGCTCCTGCAATAACTGTTGTAGCCTTTGCTTCTCATCTTCGGAAGCTGCTAACAATCTTCTAAGCTCAGCATTTTCCACTTGGATACACTCATTGATCTCCTCCAACTCTTGAACCCTTTCATGTTTCAATCTTTTACCCATGATTGAATTCACCTAGTCAGACCTGCTCTGATACCACTTGATCTAAAAATTTAGCTGAGAACTTTCTCTAACATAAATCTTCAACAAAACAAGATCTTTACTGACACTTATTTGCTTGTGAAATCACAAGTGTTTCAATTCTTATGCACCATTACACATGAACAATTTTCCCTCATCATGCACATAATTTGAAATGACATCTAATCAAGTGAGAATCATAATCAAAACATGCATGCTGAAATATGACCACCAATTGATAACGGAGTTCGTCAAGCCTCCTGACTACGTCTCCAGGTTCAAAAAACTTTTGAACCGTTCTTATTAATATTTATTCACTACATGCATGCATTTTACATTGACAGAATCATGTGGCATTCTCTCCCATCTTGGGAAGCCTTCTCCTAAGGCTCTCACATGAATTTACATAAGTAATACTTCATCACTTAACTTCTCCAATGCAAAGGAAAGATTACAAAGAATGCTCTCCAACCAAGCTTACTTCCTTCTCCATATGAGGTTTTAATAACTTATTAGGGATGATTAGTCATCACTCATGTTTAGGAGAAAATATCTCCCATGATCCCCTAAAGTAGGATTAGGAGACATGTAACGTCCCCATTATTGACCCCATTACATTCAAATGTAATTGATGTAATATTGTTATGAAATCATGGTGAGGAGCTCAAGGCCAAGGCCCCGCCATCGATTTAGTGATGCATATGGCTTGTGTGCTAACCAGGCACATTGGAATTTCAATATCATGTAAGATGCATTTTAATAAAAATACCCACAACTAACTATGCAATGCAACAAAGAGATGGGGGCATCATTTTACAAGGAATTGAGGGGGGGGAAACATTCAAACCCTTGAGCCAACCAAGTCAAGCCAAGTGTCAATGAGAGAACCCATCAAACCCTCAACTACCCATGTTGAATTTTGTACCCAATCATTGATTTCTCCCAAGAGTTGGTTGAGGTAGTTAATGCCTTGGGGAATGGGAGGTATGGCTGTCCAAATTCGGGTATGGGCAAGCCACCCTGCATGGGAAATCATGTTTTGCTTCTTGGGCAAGAAAAGAGCCATGAATTGCTTCCCAAGTCATTATCCATCAACCAATTTTTCTCTCCCTCACGAGTGGGGATCTACCTGGGCGTTTTATAGCCATGTTTTTGGGTGTTCTTCTTGATCCTCAGCTAGGATAAGGGCGTTTTTGTATTGTATACCAGTGGGGAAGATGGAAAATCGAATTGGGGTTCCATAGAGACCATTATGGCTGTTAAATGCTGATATGGTTGGGGAGAAATCGTTTTTCCTCCCTGTGAATGTTTTTCCTCATCCCACAATTCGTTTTTGGATGGAAACAATTTGGGAAAGCCCAAACCCATGGCCATCTTGTTGGAAAATCCATTGCTTTGGCTTGATCTTGAGTGTAAGCCTCCAGGGTTCGAATGTAGCCTGATAAACCCAGTTGTGCACTGGCTTGGCTGATAGGAAATGAGAAATGGGTTGTGAATGAGTGAATGCCCCCTTTTCCTTGTGAGAATCATGCCCAGCTCGGGGGTGGCCTTCGGACGGACTCAGTATAAGTTGTCGAAGAGCCTATGGTTGGGTGGAATGTTGCAGCGACATAGCTAGTTGTTTGGGACAGTTGCAAAAACGAAGATAAGTGTTTTTATGCCTATATATTTACTTCTGCACTGTATTAATTCAATGACTGTTGATATGCTGTATGTATGAGTAATGTGTGTGGATGTTTTAATTCCGATGTGCATCATTTTCTTGTTTTCCATCTGCACACACCTCTTTTAATGATATGAATCTAATGAGTGGGATGAGTTTTATGTGAAAGCCCCAGAGATTGCCATTAGGTACCCTTCCTTGCCTTGGATGGATGGGTGGGTATGTTACAAGACACCTTAAGTGGGAATGTGGAGGAAAAGGTCTCATCTTCCTCCATGAATATCTCAACACCCTTTAGGACTAGGAAACCAAATGATGAGGTGGATTCTCACACCATTTTAATTTCCTTTTAACTAATTAAATGAGAATTAATGTGAGCAACAACATATAATTCCCTTTTACATAGTTTGTTCATTGAATTTCGAATGAAACACTTTATGATCTTTTTCTTGAAGAAAACCTTCATTCTAGTTGTAACTTCAACCTGGAATTTCTCCCACATGCGAAGTCCATTTGACTTGGTTCAAGTTATGTTAGAAATATCTCTGCGAGCTCTTTGTTGATTGACCACCTGCAAAGAAAATGAAGACCTTCTACATTCTTTGACTGAGATGATCCTCCTGGATCAAATCTCCCCACTGAAAGAACTTTTTGAACCTCCAAAAAGTCTTGATTTATAACCGTAGAAGGATCTTTGTATTCATCTCCTTCAAAGCTTTGTCCATGGCTGTCTTTGGCTTCACTTGGACTTTGCATGGTCCGAGTTAGGGTGTCGGGTACAACCGATCATGCACCCAATTTTACAATTTTAATGCTTCTCATTCTCCTTCAAATGAAAGGACAAATAAACAAAACTCTACATGCTTTATCTAAGAGCTTGTAACATACTCTTAAAATGAATTTACAATGTTTAATAAGACTTAAGCATAAAAATGCTCGTAACTCTTTCCAACTCCTACGATGCTTGACCGTGGTTGAATTTGGATGTTCATGGTTGATGATGGTTGACTATGGTTGACCATCCCTTACTTTAGTTTATCATGGTTGATGTGTTTTACCATGGTTAACTTTTGTTGACCATGGTTGACCATATTTTGGTATGGTTGACCATGTTTGACTATGGTTGGCCATGGTTGACTATCGTTAATCATGGTTGAGTTTTGATGTTCATGGTTGACCATGGTTGACAATGGCTAAGTATGGCTAACTTTGGTTTACCATGGTTGACTATGGTTAACTATGGTTGACCCTACTTGGTTTACTATGGTCGACCATGGTTGACTATAGTTGATAATAGTTGGTTGATCATGGTTGACTACTGATAACAATGGTTATTCATGGTTGGCCGAGGTTATTCATTATTAAATATGGTTATTCATGGTTCTCCATGGTTGTTTATGATTGACCATGGTTGACTATGGTTATTTATTGTAGACTTTGGTTGGGCATGGTTGACCATGGATGACTATCATTGACTATGTTTGTTAATGGTTGACCATGTTTATTCATGGTTGACCATAGTTATGTGGCATTGGCATGTTCATCAAGCATTGTTTTGCTTTGCAATGTTCCTCTATGATTATGACACATTGCAACATTTCCCAATTAATTTTAAGTACAGTTTCTAAGAGTATATATATTATAACTTTAAGTTGAATTTCTAACAATTTAATAAAATACTTTTATGTTTGAGGTTGATATTAACGTCTTATAATATTCATGTTAACATTAATGTTAATATTAATGATAATAATAATGTTATTATTTATGTTCTAAAACATTAATAATGTTATTGATGTTAGTATTAATATTGTTAAGGTTAATATTAATAATGCTAATATTAATATTAATATTAATATTACTCTTAATATTAATAGTATACATTGTTAATATTCATGTTAACATTATTAATAATTAATAAAAAATAATTCAATATTTCAACAATTTAAAAATTTGTATCAATGAGATCTAAAAATTGGCATCTAAATTGTTTTTAGAGACCTCTCAATCATTGTTTATATTGTCTATATATACATAGTTATTTATTTCAATTTCATATTAAATTTATTTATTAATAAAACTATAAATATTATAAATGTGCAAAAAAAAAACATAAAAAAATAACCCAAATTCCTAATATCATTTATTATGATTTAATTCAATATTTATACATTGTCTATACCTACATAGTTGTTTAATTCAATTTCATAATTATTACATATAAATATTATAATATGAATTTTTATTTTTAAATTCACTATTAAATCATTTTAAATTTTACACACTAATATGTTTCCTAAGATATATTGCACTAATAAGGTAAACATAACTAACATAGCAGAGATGTGAGAACCATAAGCAAAAATAAGGTAAACATAACTCGCATAGCAGAGATGTCAAAACCACAAGTGTTAGAAACATAGAAACATTTGGTTTAATTTTATATTATTTTGGTTGGTCGTGGCTTGAACCTGTATTGACTGGTTTGCTCCATTTCGAGTATAATTTGGTATTGCTGATAATATTTTTACTGGCCCTATGGCTTGAGCCCTTGATTAGTTTGCTCCCTTTGGCATATGCTTGGGTTATTTTGATGATTATTGTGTTAGCCATGTGGCTCGAAGATGTAATTGTTTTTTTCCATTATGGGTATAATTTGGTTATGTTGATATTATTTTGGTTGCCTGACATGGCTCGAACCTATGAATAGTTTTCTCCATTTCGAATATAATTCGATAATTTGCTTAATATTTTGGTCTGCCTTGTGGGTCGAACATGTGAGTATTTTTCCCCATTTGGCGTATGATTGTGTTATGTTGATGCTTTTGTGTTAGCCATGTGGCTTGAGCCTATAAGGGTTTACCTCCATTATGGGTATAATTTGGTTATGTGTGTAATATTTTGGTTGGCCCTGTGGCTCAAACCTATGAGTGATTTGCTCCCTCTTTAGTATAATTCAGTTATGCTGATGATTTTTATGTTGGCCCTCTGGCTCGAACCTTTGAGTGGTTTGCTCCATTTTTAGTATAATTCGGTGATGTTCATAATGTTGTTGTTGTCATCTTGCTTATGGTGATGGTTATGGTTGATAATTCAATGATGTTGATAATGTATGGTTATGTTTGTTAATGTTGTTGTCATCTATTATTTATGATCATAATATTTTCATTTATGTAGTGAATTAGCAAGCAATTACTTAAAATCATGGATCAAGACAATGTGTACTCAGTGCGTATGCTACATTAGCTCATCATTTTAAGCTCGTGATATGATTTTATTAATGGTTTCATATGCATAAGTGCATGCTTAATATTGTCTTTCATTTATAGTTTCAAGTACTTGCATATACTTGTAGAGTTGCAATACATTGGTCTACTTCTGTAATTGATTTTCAGTGGTGTAATTGCTTTTCCAATGTGTACTTGATTTTCCATGTGTGAAAGTGTTTGATGGTAGTTTATTTACATGTTATATGTTTGATGTTACATTTGTGTTATTGTTAGCACTATCTGTAGCTTATACCTATTGGTTATGCTTCAATTGACATCCAACCATAGATATCAATTATAATTCTAGGATTGTGGTCATTGACACTCCTTGATATGGTCATGGGTTTTCCAATCCATGCATTGTGCACTTCACCGACCTTCAAATGATATTTGGTATTGTATCTTTATAATCCTCAGTGTTGCATTACATTACATTGGTGCAATGCATTACATTGTTTCATTGTAAAATGTCCTAGTATAAGTATTGATTGTTTATTGTCTAATGCCCATGTAAGGGACCCGAACAAGAATGCACAAGGCAAGAAGATAGGTTGAGGAAAAGTGCAGTAAACCCTCCAAAAGTGAGAAACTCGATGAATTAAATGTTCCCACCAACCTAACACGTGGCTCTTACATTCAACAAAATATATCCCTTAAATAATTCATAAGACTTTCTTTAGATAAAACAATCTATCATTTAAGCAAAATGATATATAACTAAAATAGTTAACATGCATGTAGGATAACAGCTGTGGTGTTACATGGTTAAGATATATAAGACAACCTTGAAGTGTTGAGTTGGAATGAAAGAGAAATAGTATTGGTTTTGCTAGTTACATATAGAGTCATTTGTAGGTTGTTTGTTGCATTCCAATTGTAGTTATTGCTTCCAATAGGTTCACCTTGAATGTGGGCATGTTGTCGAAGATGCATTGATAGAGTGCTGAAAAATAGTCATCAAAATTAGAGTGTTGAAAAGTAGGGTTCTTACAATTATAGTCAATAGTAACTGAATATAGTTCCCCGAATACAAAAAATCCTTCTGCAACATCCAAAAATTGTCACCAGCAAAATCCACTTTGTGTGTGGTTATTCGACATTGACTGAAATTAAGGAAGATTAATTTGGTTGACTATCTTCATTGCCCAAGATTGTCGAGGTGACTGCTTGATTGAAAATGGTTGGCATTGATAAGTATGCTTGATTAGGATGAGCATTATTGAATGCATTTGTTTAAGGCCAATTTGCTACTTGTAGCCATGGGGGAATAGAAAAGCCATAGGTCTGAGATGTGATAGACACTCCCTGGTTAATGGGATGAGTTGGATAAGAAAACATCAAATTGGGTACTGCACTTGTAGGAATAAAGGGGTGGTTTGTTCCTTCCTTATTATAGTACGACAATTGAATGTTGATAAGGTTTGTATAGAATAATGTATTATCTGCAATATGTTCCAATGAATTATCCATCATATTCCTTTCTTCCTCTGGGTTTGCATTCTATGTAGCAATATTCTGGTATAGTCTAAATCTCAAATGTTAAGTGAGAATATGTATCTGAATGTTAACAAAGAGAAGCCATCTTCAGTAGAATAATATATATAATGATTATGAATGAATGGATAATCAAATATTACAATGAGGCTCTCCTTTATAGACTTGAGCGTGCATAGTGAAGGGTTACACCCTTTCACTTAGTAATTAATAATTAATAATTAATATATTATTTTATATTTGTTACATTGCCACCCCCTTTAAAGGGATCTTTTTCCTCAAAGTTGTATTTGTTGGCATCGTCTTTTGTTCTTGATTTGTGTTGATGCTTGGTTTGAGATAAGCGATCTGGAATGATCTCTCTATCTTGATGATGGCCTGGGTCCTTCTTATGCTACGACTATTTCTGCTTGGGTAGCGAACGTGTCAGACAATACAATCAATACTTACTGGCATTCCATTTAAAACTCATGTACTGTTTTTGTAGATTGGTAGAGTACATCCCCAATGATGATAGCCAGTTGGAGCCTAATACCATCTCTACTTCCTTGAGTGGTAAAGCAATACAATTGAGTTGTAGGTGTAAGTTTTGTATGTGCAATGACACCTTGTGACATTTGCCTACTTCTTCTACGTGTTGATCAGCGATGGTTGATTATTTAAGCCCTTTGCGGAAAACGCAAAAAGATTAAGTTCCTTTTCCTTGTTGATATCTATCAAATTATGGGTACTTTGAGAATCGACCAAAATTGTGATATCCCTCTTCTTGATTTTCCCATTAAGTTGCAGTCTTTTTGACCCTGAATTCCTTGATTCTGTTACTCGAAATATGAATTGTTCAGTATTAAGGAGGTCACAACTTCTCAACTGAGGTGGAACATATTTCCCGGTGAGTGATTGGATTTCCTTCTGTTGGGTGTAATCTATTTTAGGTGTCTCTTCCCCTTCTTCTTTACAACCTTGTTGAATACATGTAATTGTCGCAACTGATACTTCGGATGAGCTTGTATCTGAATCAGAAGTGTCTTCCTTCGCAGGTACCTGTACTGGTTTTCCATTAATAATTTTGCAGTGTATTGTGTTATTGCATTTATGTCCTGGGAACCAGTATTCTCCGCATTGACGACAAGTATTCTTCTTCTTTTTTCTGTTACTGTCGGTGCGACTTGTCGATGTTTTTGAATCCTTTTCAACTTCATAGGAATATGACTAATACTTGTTGCATTGATGACTGGGTGACCATATATCTTTGCAATACCTACATTTTGTTTCTTGTTGTTGCAAATATCCTTTGTCAAAGTTTCCTTGTTTTGATTTTTTTAACTTTTCCTCAACAAGTTTTGCTATGCGCCTAGCTTTATCCAAATTGGATACATTATGGAATTCTAATTCTTCTCTTCTATATGTTTTAAGACTAGATACATATGTCTGGAGTCGTTGACCATCTATTAATTGCGGTACTCGTGTCACTAATGCTTCGCATTCATATGTGTATTCTTTCACATCGCCTTCTTGTTGTAACCTCGTTATTTTGGCGAAAAATTCATTCTCTGTCACATCTTCGAATCTTTTAAAAAAATCATTTTTGAATGTGTCCCAACTGTAGACGCATACCTTTGTCGTTTTCTTCCACCACATGTACCAATTGTATGCCCGACCTTCGAGCTGCATGGAGGCGTATTTAATTTTTTCATCATCTGATAAGATTTTGTGGATGTAGAAGAACTCTTCTGCTTTGTTGATCCATGCCACACTTTGTTCTGTTTCTCCATCAAACTTGGGTAACTCCAATTTAGGTTTCATTGGGTATCCCCACATCGATTGCATTATAGCCCAATATGATTTCTGATGCTTGTAGTCTTTATGGTCTTCTGGTGTCTCCACTTTGAGAGGATTTGATTGATAATTATTGGAATCGACTAAATCACGACATGAGTGGTCTCCCTTTGGCAACTCGACATTTTTAGAATCATCTCTATCTTTGAAAAACTGCTTGATATTTTCTATCCCTTCATCAAATTATGTTTTCATTTCATCTCGTACCTTCCTCATTTCCCAAGAGACTGCTCCAGCAACTTCATATTGCACTTTTCGCGATAGCTCTTCTTTTCCTTCTTGTAACTCTATTTCCAGTTTATCCATTCTAGAGTTTAGACCTTCAAGGATTTTCAAATATTGGATTTGGTCTTTTTCTAATTTTTCTAGTTGATCCTTCATTTCCAACATGGTTCTTGATCAGTGTGGGGGGGTGAATATGGGGACGCTATTCTAGTTTATGTGAGTATTAAAATCAAGAGACCTATGAGGTTTAAAGGAAGATGAATAAAATAATTAATAATTATTATATTCAATGAAATTAATAATAATAATAATAATAATAATAATTTAATAAAATTATTTTATAATAATAATACTATTATTATAATATATATATATATATATATATATAATTTATTTTTTTGTCGTGTGTGTGTAGGTTTTACGTGAAGGCAGGCGGCGGAAGGGAGGTTGAAGGGATGCTGGCATGGTGGTCGAGGAGGGATGGGGAGTGGAAGGCAGGGTTGAGAGTGGGTGTGGGTGTGGAGCTGGAGGAGGAGCGCAGGAAGGTGGTGGGGTCTAGGCGGTGTGGTGGGAGGGTGTTGCGACTAGGGGATCAGAGAGGTAGTAGGCACGGGAGAAGGTACAGGGAGACGATGGCTGGAGCAGCGTGAAGTGGCGTGGAGGCTGGAGGTCGAGGGCACAAACAGGAGCTCAAGCGCTAAGAAGAAAGGGTGGCTATGAGGTTGGGTAGGTGCATTTTAATGGAGTGATAAGTGTATGGTGGGGAATGGGGAGGAAGAGAGTGGCATATGAGAGCAATGCGATGATGAAGACGAGGAGGGAAGAATTGGTGGACTAGTGGAATGAAGGACGCAAAAGGAGCGTGGAGTGAAGGAGTTGCAGGGATGGAGATGGAGATGCGTGCAGCATGAGGAAGAATGATAGGTGAGCTGAATCCAAGTTTTGAGTAGAGAACCTGCTCTGATACCAAACGGTACAATATGAATCCCTAATGTTAAATGAGAATCCATATCTGGATGTTAACAAAGAGAAGTCGTCTTCAATAGAATAATATATTGAATGATCATGAATGAATGGATAATAAGATATTACAATGAGGATCTCCTTTATAGGCTTGAGCATGCATAGTGAAGGGTTACACCCTTTCACTTAGTAATTAATATTTATATATTATTTTATATTTGTTACATATTCCCATCATTTCCAGCCATTTGTTATGTCTTTATTGCTTCCTTTTCCTCCCATTATAGTACCTTTCGAATCTCCTCCTCTTCCCGTTTTTTTTTCTCTTTCAATCCTTTCCAATGCACGTTGTTTGACTGCTATCAACCTAGTTTCCTTCCATTTTTGTGTGAGCTATGTATTCTATTGTTTTAATTCTGCGATGTCATGTTTCTTTTGTTCAGAATCCATCAAAAGGATGATGTAGTCTTCGAATGTTAAAATATGAGAACCTTGGCCAAAACGAAGAATATCCATTGTTACTGTCCTTCGTTGTGGTGGCACCATCTCCAATGGAAACTTTAGGAATCGACCAAATGTTGTTGTGTTCATTGGTGGTGGTTGTGGTGCATCTAGGATAGGTGTTTCAGATGCAGTTCCCTCTTTGGTCACATTCTCACCCTCTGCATTAGGATTTTTTTCTAACCTACTAACTACAAAAAATGGACAATTTCACTGGGCATCAATGGTGCCTGTGAAGGCATGCTAATACTTTCATAATTGGTGTTTGAGACAACTTGCCTTTTCAATTTCATCATTGCTTCGACCATCCATGATCGCTATGAGATCATGGTTGGAAATGTCAAGGGGTCATTGTTGTTGTTAGGAAAATGATCACCATTGACCTCACCAAAATCATCATTGAGACATGGAGTATGTGCTTCGTAATCCACCTATGCTTTGTATGTTTTGCCCTCCTGCATGTTTTCTTATGTTGGTTCTTATTCATACTATGTAGCATTGACCTCTTCTTCGTTATCACCATCATCCATACCCAGGAAGTTTCCTTGAGATAGTGACAACAAATTGTTTGTAGTGTCTAAATATTCCTGGCCATCCACGTGCTCTTGGGAAACCACCTCTTCATGATCATCCACATTAAATTCCTATCTACAACTAGTATCGTGGATAAGAGCATCACAATTCATTGGACAAGTACATGTTCTCCTAAAACCATCCTTGATGTTTGAGGGTGTGAGATCCCTTTTAAAATATTTGGTTGCAAGCTCAGCTAACTCGACACTCTTTGTTTCTACCCCTAGGTTATCTGCCATCCATGATGCTCGTTTTGACCTAAGATAACACTTGAATGGCCTAAACACACTCACATAGAGGGGATGCAAACTATGATTTGTATGGGATAGTAGTGTTAACAAGTCAATGCCTAGCGTATTTGCCTCCTTGGTTGTTTGCACTAAGATGTGGCTACCATAGCCATCTAAAATCAGGAGGTGTTTATTCTCAAGTGACACACCACTCAGTATAGATGCTGCAAAGTGACAAATACAGTTCAAAAATAGTTCATTATTCATCCATTCACGGGGATGTTCATCCATGCATGCTCCTGGTTCACAGTTTTGGATGTAGTTTTGCAAGTGACTTTTACCCTTGAATAGATCAAATCTAGGTATTGAGAAACTAATTGCATTCACACAACAAAGTATGGTTATCCACTCCTTGCTCTTGGGAAGAATATTTGGTATGTTCTGATTCCCTCTCTTGGAAATTACCTTCTTGCGACAATTCCTTCCCGCTTGTAACCCTGTTTCCTCACAGTTCCATATATGGTCTGGAGGGTAATGGTATTTCTCATATGCACTAGAAAGTGTGTCGTAGAACCTAGAGACCACTGTAGGACACATGTTTAGTGCCCTATCTCTGTTGAGGACCTTGTCCATTTGCAAGACAAGTTTTGGATGCCTTTTTTAAAACCCATCCCACTAAGATTTACCAGGAAACCCATATTGAATGGGTTTGGCATCCCCTGACAGAATTGAGCAACAGTTGATTTCAGTTGTATCAACTCCATCCTGTGTCCCAATTGGGACATCTCCTTACACCACACAACCACCTCCTCCTCCTCATATTCATTCGGAACTATAAGAGGCCCCCTCTTCTTGGTATGTTATAGGCCATTTATCCAATAATGGAATGATGTGGGTGCAATCCCATGTTCTTTTCAGCCACTCTAATCGAATATCCATGGAATTAAACGTCATCAATTGCACCCAACATGTCTTATTTTTTCCACCCTCTAATAGCACTTATTTTCTTTGATGAAATAGCTCCTTGAATTGTGGTTGATGGTGGAACTGTGTTGTCCCCATGGCACTACATTATCTTCTTTGACGTTTATAGGAGCGTCGTTGTTGTTGGCATCTTGGGGGATGTCATCATCTGATGAGGTGCAACGTAGTTGGGAACCCCTAGCACCTCACTTCATGTTGCTCCTAGTATGAGCAACATTATTCACTCTTTCCATGGTTGCGGCAACTTGCACAAGTATTACACATGCATGCATTGGATACAATTGTTTCAATATTACATAGTGTGGTTAGAATACTTGTTTTTCATAATCAAGGCATGTGATATTATTTGGTGGTATTGTTTTCCAATTCGAAATATTTAAGGTTGTTTGAAACTTGAAACAATATCATTTTTTCTGATATTTTTTTATCTTACATTCATATTAGGATTATTGTGACTAGCATGCAAATTCAATTAAATTCCAAAAGCCATGAATTCAAAAGCATGCATGCAATGTCGTATTGTATATGTACACATTTACAAATTGCATTGCAGGTATATTATTGTAGTACGGAATGTTGTCGTGTTTACACGTAAACACTTAGGAATTGCAATACCATACAGGAGGGCGAACCATACCTGAACCAATGTGGCACACATAGCCTAAGTTAATAGTGTTGATGCACTGGTTGAATGTCTTCCTATAAATAGTGTTGATGCACTAGTTGAATGTATTCCTATTGATACCATTGATGCACTCTTTGATGCTGATAAGGTTGATGCACTATTTGAAAAACAAGTCGAGCGAACTGTATGCAAACTGCTAGCAGTGTTGATGCACTGTTTGAAAGGCAAGTCGAGTGGACTGTATGCAAATTACTGGCAGTGTTGATGCACTATTTGAAAGGAAAGTTGAGTGGACTATAGGAAAACTTAACTTATGGTAATGCACTATTTGAAAGGCAATTCGAGTGGATTGTAGCCAAAATTATGGTAATGTTGATGCAATGTTTGAATTCATGGAATGCAAATAGAGTCAATTGTAGGCAGATTGATGTTGCTTTATAGTTATTTGTTGTGCACTTCGATTGCTATTTGGAATTGACATAGATTGAAAAATTGAAAATGAATGTGTGTGATTACTCAAGCATTGAGCCAAAGTCTAGAAATTAAACATTGTTGATCCTTATGATTTGAGTGTGTTGAATGGATGATTTGATGGGTTGATTTGGGTGGCCTTGTGATTTTGATGTGTTTAATTGTTGATTTAATAAGTTTATTTGGTGTTATAAGAAAAATACGTCCGTGAGGATGGATCCAACCTATTCAGCGGTCGTGCCGATTACAAGAATTTTTGGTAGCTATGAGAAAGGAAAAGCTACCCGTACCTAATAGTATCCTATGTCCAAGGTAGTAAGAGGGAAAAGAAAGAGAGGTGAGGGACTTGGAAAGAATCCCTCTTTGGATCACCGTGAATGGGTTTTAACCTCTAACAATTTCCAGGATAGCCTAGAGGCCGGAAAAAGAGTGAAAATGGGTAGGATAACTAGAAAAATAGTTGGTTGGTTTCTTGGACCAACAAAAAAAACAGTAAATAGCATTTGGAAAACCCACTTTTAAGCACAAGAAAGTAAGCAAGGTTTGACTACCGGGTCAATCGGGGTCTAGGGAACTTACCCGAGTGAATATTTGAGTAGTATACTTATCGAAAAATTCCTAGAACCACATATAAAAAATACAGAGTTATTTGTTTTAAAGGTTGTTATATGCAGACAGCGAGTTAGAATATCAAAATTTATCAGTGTTTTACCTTGAAAATAACTCCTAGGAAGTTTAACAATTACTGGGAAGTGATCCAAATGAAATGGCAATGAGGCTGGTAATGGAATTTGTTTCAAGAATTTAATTTTCAACATTACAAGAAGCTGCTACAGCCATGAAAAAATTATTAATTCAGTTGTATAAAACCATTGGGATGGCCATTGTGTTATGCAATTTAATTCCTGAAAATTCAGGCATCTTTAACAATTTAAAATGGTTGAAAGTGTGGGGAAGTGAAGACTACAAAAGCTGACTTGATTAATGTATTTTATCAATATTTTAGTTTATTAATCAAGCATGCAAAAGGTTGACCATACCATTCTGGAGATCCTCCCGAATAGGCTCACACCCTTTTTATCACCAAGGTCACCTTAGGTGTAGGAGAGTGAGTGGGAAATTAGTGGGATGAAACTCTAATACCTCATGCAGTTCAACAGAAGAGGGGTTGGCCCTTCCTCATCACTAGCGTAGTATCCCAAAAATACCTCATGTAGTTCAGAAGGAGAGGGGTCGACCCTTCCTCATCACTAACGTAATATTTGTTGTTTCAAGAAAATATAAAATACTCACTAATCGACACTTAAGAGATCAACAACGAGGGGCTATTGGATGAGGATTCCCTGGTTTTGACACTTAGAGTTCTAGAAAAATTGAAATGATTGAAATGAAAGGACTAGGCCATCCACGTGGCGAGATGACTGCTTTCTTTCACAAGAGAGTCTCTTGGTCTAAACTACAAAATTGAAATCTAAACTAAATACATATAATAATACACCCTATAACAGGCTCCAAGCATACATATATATACATAGTAATTTTCTTTTGTGAATGGGGTGGACCCCTGCTTGGTTTCCATTTTTTTTGTTTTTTGTTTTGGTGGGGCAGATCCATGCTTTTTGTTTTGTTTTGTGTTTTTTTCTTTTGCGGTTTTTCTTTTGCGAATTAAGCCTCTTGGGTTGCGAGCTGTAAGAGAACACATCAGTAAATAAAATGCATCAAACAACAATGAAAAAAGAAACCATGTATGTACCAAAATTAAATTATCCATCCCAAGGAATGGGACTAGTTTTCCTCACGGGTGGTAAAGCCACCATGGGCAAGGAAAGATCCAGTTGGTTCCTTGGTTAGTGGGCTGGTTTGTCAATGAAAAATGTAAATTTAAACTTATGAAAATGCTAGAAATTAATCAAAGTAGTGTGTGAAAGGTTTTAATCTCGTGGGTTATGTGTAGATTGATAAAAATACTCAAAAATTACTGAGAAACCTAAGGTTGTCCTATGTTTTTGTTTGTTTCCCTGTTTGTCCTAATTCCTCAAACGGGTATTGAGATGGTTCCCTAATGCTCAGGAAGAGCATCCAGGGAAACTGAGTAAAGGGGCTTAAACTGGGAAACAACTTTTGGATTTTAAGTATGAAAAAAGGAAAAAATAACATAAATTCCTACATACAAATAAACAAGTGAAAGGGAAAGAGGATGACCACTCAAACCAACAAGGATAGGGTGACTTAAGGGCTATCCTAAACTTCCAACATCAAGCAGACAAGTGCTCCTCCTGATTCAGAAAAACTGCACGAAGATCCATATAAACAAAGGAAATAATTGTTAATAGTTCATAAATAGCAAATAAACCCAAGGAAACAACAAATAGCACCTAGTTAACCAATCCCATAACAGATAGCTAACATTAATAAACTATAATTGTCCCTCAACCCTTATCATGCATACAAACTAATCCCAACAACTACAAGTGAGAGCAAGCAAGTGTATTCTATGACCCCCGAGTGAAAACTAGTAGCACTTAGTTATATTCCTTCAAGTTACTTCTAACTATTTACAAAAGACCCTCCTCATTATATAGGAATTGAGACTAGGGTTAGGGTTTACATGACACATGTCACTTTTGGAAAAGTGACAAGTGTGACAATTCAAATCACTTTTGACTTTCCAAATATTTATTTTGAAATTAAATATTTGTCCTTTGCATGAAAAATAAAATATTACAATGTCTTGGAAATGATAAGATATTCAAGAAAATACTTTAAAGACAAAAATGAAATGCCATGTCATCATTTGATTTGGGATTTGTGGCCGCCATGGCACTTGTGATGGATGATCATAGGCTGGATGATGCCAGCATGGATAAATTTGTAGGTGTCAAGAGGCCATCCATGGCTGCTGAATTAACTAGGAATGATACTCCGAAGAGTGGAGGAAAAGCTTTCTTCCGGCACTAGATTTTTTGGCCAAAATGATGTTCTGGTCATTCCCAGAACATATTCACAAAATACAGGCCTAATTTTTGAGTTTGGATATTGTATCATTGAATTTCTCCCCAACCCGGTCATTTTGACTATTCATGTGCAAAATGCCGCCTCCAGATGAGGGAGATATAGCAATTTTGGCTCATGCAAGCATTTGGTGGGAAATTACTTGGTTGAAGGATTTTTTCAAACACTTAGTGGATAGCCTTAGTTGAGGGATTTTGTCAAACGTTTATTGTGCAGCCACTTATAGCTCTGTCCTCTATGAACTCCTCTCAACATTTCAATAACTCCCATATGTGAAATCAAAACGAGATTTAGAGATTCAGATTCAATACTATCACTCAGACCAAGTCAACATAATGGCCCATATAACCTATAGACATGGGGTATATAGTACTGAAGAAAACAAGGTTATATTGAAGGAGTATCACTTCTACATAAGTGATGACAGGTGTCACAACTTGGATTTTGTACAACACAGCTTTCAAATGTTCTACAATCACTTGAAAGATAACAGTATACAGATGGAACAACATTGGATTTGGAACTATTTTGAGACCGGACACTGAAAATGTGAACATGACGGAGCAGGTGCATGCATCAAGTATGCATTACGTAGGAAAGAAATGAAGTTCACAAATGTATCACTCATACGAGATGCAAAAACCATCGCTGAATGGTGTTCTTCAGTCATGGGGGAGGGAGCAAGAAGGCAGGAAGATTGGTCAACCAGGAAATCACATGTACTTAGATATTTTTGGGAGGTGGTGGATGTAGATTGATCATAGTTATATGAGTGCAAGACCATCCAAGGAACTTGTGCATTTCATTTAGTTAGAACGCTGGACAATGTTATACTTGAAATGTGGACAAGGAAACTCTCATGTTTTTGTTCTTCATCCAGTAGTGGTGAATGGGACGAATGTGAATCCACGGATTGGGTTGATAGCTGGGACCGTGTCACACTCCCTGTTGGTCAAAGGATAGCTACAGAATTATCCCAGTTGGAGGAGGACCAATCAAGTATTTCACCAGACTATGACCACATATCAAATCTCGTACAACCAGGTTCGATTAATATTTTGATATTTTTTATATTTTTGACAACTAGTTGTGTCTAGTTATTTGATTGAAGCATTGGCACTATATTTTCTCCAGAGTACATAGACGCAGTGGTTTCCTCGAGACGTAATGCATAGCGCACTGACTATTGGATGGCACATTGCTTGGAGGGGAAGCAAACCCTAAATGAACCATTACGGGACTCTGAGGCCAATGATTTTCCGATTGGGTCGATGGTTATCAAAGGAGAATATTTGAACCAGGTTTCCCACTCAGCAAATAAAAAAGGGTATACATATGAAGATTATAGACCAAGTGAGATTGTATACCATTATACAAACTTATTTATTGGCAGAAACCTCCAACTGCAAACAATGCCAAGGAAGAACTCATCAAAGGCACGATACTTATTGCCTTACTCCAAACATGAGAGGTTAAAGGAAACCCTTGGTATTTGAGGTGATCTTGATGGACTAGTCGAATGACCATAGGTAGGTAATCTAGTATGTGGTTTGCATGTTATATTGTGTACTATGTTATAGGTATGTGGTGTACATGTATGTTATGATTTTGTTTCGTGGTCTCATTGAGTATCGACATTAATATTTTGACTATTGCAGTCAGACATTGATAGCTTGATAGATTGATAAATTGCATAGACTTGATACAAATTGATAAATTGCACAAGCTTCGCCATGGATTTGTTTTCTTTGTTTTTTTCTCCCATCTAAGTACACCATAATATCTTCATCCTCATGCCCATTTTCATGCTCACTATCACCATCACCATCCCCATGCTCATTATCACTATCCCCACGGATGTCTTTGTCACCATCACCATGCCACCATGAACATAACCATCATGCTCTTCCTACCCATGTTGTCACCATCACCATCTCTTTTTTCACCATAATATTGTCATCCATCATACACACAAATATAATCGTTATATATCTAATTTAGGAACCTAGAAACCCAAACCAAAAACATAGAAACCTAATCTATCCTTAGAAATCTAGTCTACCCTAGAAACATAAATATAACCTTAGCAACCTAATCCATAACAATAGAAACCTAAACCATGCCAAAAAACCTAGTCCTAATCCTAATATATACGCATGCCAAAAAAAACAATAGCAATCTAATCCTAATATATGCATACCAAAAAAACTGTATATAGTCATGTGCATCCAATTGTATCTAAACCATTGTGCTACAAATATGCACAAGAGTCCAAGAAACCATAGTTTGTATTCTAAACCCCTAGCCTAGAAACCCTATTTTGTATCCTCAACCCTAATTTGAATTCTAAACCTTAGAAACCCTAGTTTGTAGCCTAGAGCCTACTTTGTGTTCAAAATCCTAGAAACTCTAGTTTGTAGCTACTAACTATTGTTGACCAATTGCTAATATCAATTATTCATTATCATTGTTTCCCAAATTAGACCTTCACCATACATTAGTGAATTTTTATGTGAGGGATTTCTTACAGGACATCTCGGAACCCAGTTTTGTTGCACGGTTGGAATTCTATGCCCCTAGTGGGTATCCAACATGTGTTCCTGAAAACCTTTGGGATGTGAGTTTAAACAGGCCATAGAATGATGGTCATTCCTCGGATCGAAAAAATGTCGAATCCGTTGGATTCAGGACATCAGGATAGTGCTAGGAGTGCCCCTCCCCTCTGGTTACATGGCCCATGTGTCATCTTTTAGGTCGATTTTGGAAACTAGGGTTTTGCTTAGTAAGTGATTGTGTAGTTTTTGCACAAGGGGTCAACTTTGCATAATCCTTTACCAGGAACTTATGGATAGAGTTCCAACTTGGAAACTTCCTAGACACATTTGCAGGACCTCTCGAAACTCAATTTTGTTGCATGGTTGGAATTCTATGCCTCTAGTAGGTATCCAACAAGTGTCCCTGAAAGCCTTTGGGATGCAAGTTGGAACGAGCCATGGAATGATGACCATAGATTGGATTGATAAATCGACGACTCCGTTGGATTTGAGACATCAATATAGTTCTAGGGGTTCCCCTCTCCTACAGTTCCATGGCCCAGGTGTCATCCTTTAGGTCGATTTTGGAAACTAGGGTTTTGCTCAGTAAGGGACTATGTAATTTTTGCACATAGGGGTCATGTTTGAAAAATCCTCGACTGGGAACTTATGGCTAGCGTTCCCAGTTGGGACCTTCTTAGACACACTTGCAGGACCTCCTAGAACCCATTTTTGTTGCATGGTTGGAATTCCATGCCCTCGGTAGGTATCCAACAAGTGTCCCTGAAAGCCTTTGGGATGCGATTTGGAACGAGCCATAGAATGATGACCGTGGCTCAGATCAACAAACCGTCTAATTCGTTGGATTTAGGACATCAATATAGTTCTAGGGGTGCCCCTCTCCTCTGGGTCCATGGCCCAAGTGTCATCTTTCAGGTCGATTTTGGAAAGTAGGGTTTTGCTCAATAAGGGTCTATGCATTTTTAGCACAAAGGAGTCAACTTTGCAAAATTTTGATTTTGATTCTAGAACTAGACATTGAAAGAGTGGCACTCAAACCTACCACATTGCACCCTTGGTATATATATATGTCTTTAGTGTGCCACGTCATTTAACATCTCCTTAGTGTTCCACTATATTTGCATTTTGAGTAATTAATGTCATCTGTAATAATTCAAAGTTCCAAATAAAAAATGGAGGTGATGTTTCATCGATGATATCCCTCTGATCCTTGCTAGATTTGTTAGATCAAGTCATCACAACAAATTCCAATTTCATTTCTGTGTGCCACACAGGTGCATCACTTAGGTGTATCAACTATGTGCATCCTTTGTGTTTGTGAGGTTCTTATGTCAGTAAGGTGCTTATGTGTTCTACTAAGTTAATCTCAACCATTACATTACTCTAATAGTTTTTACCATTCATTACACCAAGTAGTTTCCCACCGACCACAAAATTTGTATTTTCCATGACAAGTGGTTTTTGGTTTACCATGAACCTTTTCCATCAAGTTATGAGGAAATACTTGCCAAATTACAATGAAAAACCATTACATCATCATTTGTATCAATCAAGTACATTCAATTTTAAATACATTTTCATATGAGGATAATCCATCCTTTTTACAAACATAGAACCATGACCATTTTATTTTTCTTCATCAAAACAACATTATCAAGGAATATCATTAAACTGGTTAGGTATTTCATTTTCCATGGATTGTATCTGATTACTTTTGCATTACACATTTTTGTATGCACATTTAACATATTTAGAGCCATGTTTCACCACTGATATATTTTTTGCAATGACTCATGGTTTGAGGCATGTTCAAGACCCTAAATAACGAAAGTATGTACACTCAAACATGAATTAGAATTATGACAAGTGGAAAATGGACATATGAAAGAGGTAAAGCATAAACCAGGGTCTTACATACTAAGGTTTAGTAAGGTTAGGGTTAATATCTTCAACAATTTTATGAAAGTGCATTCATGACTAGCTATTGGTTATCATATTGGAACAAACTAGGGTATATTTGTTATATATTTGACCATATGTACATGAAGGCCCTATGGATTTCATTACACTTTAGTTCATGTAGTCATTTCCATTGTAATTGATACTTTTCCATTGTTTTTAGCATGCTAGAGTAGGCACACTTCAACCGAACTTATAGATGCTCATGTACTTATCATTTGATGAAATACGGTAACATTGATGAAATGTGTAGCATCTATTAGACTTCCTCTTAGTTTGTGAAAATGTCATGGGATTACATTGATGATATGCATAACATGTTTTACATGACAAAGGTTATTCAAACATATTTTGACTTATTTTGTTAACTTAATCCTGATCAATGGGTATGAGCCCTTGGAGTTGACAAAAACCACAATTTTAAATTAGATATCAAATTAGCATGCATGCAATGAGTTCATTGAACTATTGAAATATACTATTAGTTTGTTCCATGAAGATAATGTTTTCATAACACAATGGTGAGATGCTACTTGATCAATGCAATAAATGTAAGAGAATAAATATTTCTTAAAATGTAATTATATAAATTTAAATAGCATAATTTATCAATTTGTGGAAGAGATAAATTATCACAAGAACAAGTGGAAACCTAAGAAAAAATATGCAATATATTGTATCATGCATTGATAGTCGAATGTTTGTAATACATAATATGACAAAGTAGCCGACCCTTAAATGGCTTGTCATTGTACATGTATCCCTAAGTACAACAATGTAAACGTATGTCAAAATACATATATCTAGGACTAGGAGACAACAAAAACCAATCTTTCGCTTGTTTTCCCCGACTTTGCTCTATCAACCATCTCCCTAGTATCGATCTTCATCTCAGGAGTGTGCAAATAAAAGATCTTTTTTTTTTATCAAACAACTGCACTAATACCCTACCATTAACAAACTTAAAAAATGAACTTATGGACAAATTATTTATGACAGACACTCAGCAAATCCAGTCGGGGTATAGATTCCTACGGTGTGCTCATGGATGTCCTCTCTATAATTTTGCTTTGCAAATAAAATATCATATCTCAATTAATTCAACAATTCAACATTGATCAACATGTATATGCAATTGAATAAAAATACTTGGTCATTAATGAACATATCACCACAAGAGAAGACTCGGTCACAACCATGGATTGAGTGGAGGGGCCGGGCACTGCTGCTGCTAATGGCTACAATCACCAAATGCGGAAATAGTTATACATGCATTGGATAAACAATATAGTAAAATGGTTAAATACTATGCATTACAATTGTTGAAATAGTTACCTCTGTATGAATTGTTTCTATTACAAATGTGGCACTAACTGTAGCATTAATGACCCTTATTAGGTGAGGTGTAGATGGATCTCCTATGTGTCTGCTATAGAGGAAATCCACACCCTTTCTAGGAGTGGAGCCTCTCTTATACACTTGTCCCTTATACACATTTGGACTATGAGGAGAGGCAACTACTGATTGTTTCCTAAATATAGCAGGTGATGGCTACAATCACCAATTACTGACGTAGTTAGAAATGCATTAATCAATGAAATAACATGTATTAACAAACTAACAATGTTGAGATACATATCGATGTACGGTATGATTCAATCAATTCTAAGACACATTCTGCCAAATGTCCCTGCCCTGTGGGTCGTGTAGCGCTTGTCTCCCTACTAGGGGGGAGATTGCTAGATGAAATGATTTCCCTCTGTGGGGGATCTACAACCTACAATTTAGAAAATTGTAAATATTAGACCATGTAGCATTAATTAAGTAACATGTGATAACAAACTAACATGCATTAAAATAATTACATGTTGAAATAGTTACCTCAGTGTGAGATGTTGTCCCTGAAGGTATGACAACATCTTGTACATCAAAGGGTTCTGGTGCATGAGCCTCTGGACTATCCTGGGCATCGTCAGTGGAAAATTATTTCCCCTCGTCCTCTTCTTGTAGCAACTACAAGTTTTAAAATCATTAAAAATATTAGCAATCTATAGATGTGTATAGTAAGGAAAATTAATTTTCAAACAACACTAAACTATTAACCATTTACTTACCCAAGTAAAATACCTAGTAACTCTATCATCTGTCTACACAGGACCAACGCATGGATGGCCGCATGCTATGCATGGGTGGGGCTCTTGGCTGTGCTCATGACGTGAGGGTCTAGTGCCACTCATAGATGCTCCTCGACCACTGGAAGGTGGTGTCTCTATCCCACCAGGAGGTGGTGGCTCTACTCCACCAATAGATGGTGGATCTAATGGACCTGCCTGGTACGTACCTTGAAGATATGTGCTATGGAGAACAACTGCCTGTGACAACAGTAGGAATGACTCCTACGTCTGTGGGAACAACTGATGTCCAGACAGGACATCTGGCCTGGGTAGCTTCCTGCGAGGTGGGGCTATTGGGTGATTGGGATATTTGTTACTCTCATTGGGATCTTGTTGAGGAATGCCCATCCCAATGCCTTGGTACTCCAAGATATCAAAATAATTAACATGCTTCCCCAAAACAAATTCTGTGTACATCTTTCTAAGAAAATATAACGACATTTCACTGTTTTTATGTGGTGGTACATAAAATACCATGTACCATCGGTCCATCCAATTATGTATGAATGGTATATATATATATATACCACTCAATAGAAATATGCTTTTTGTTTACATCCAGGATTTCACCCTCCGTGGATCTCTAAAAAGGAAAAATATATGTTGTTTTGTTATCTTCAACTTCTTAACTTCCTTGTAACTAAGTCCATCAGCATATTCTTGCCTCTTTCTCTCTTTGTATGTGGCAATGTCTTGGAGTGCACCATTTGACCTACTAAAGGTCTCTATCATTGCATCCAAATTGGATGCAAGCATACGATGCCTATCATCAATAGTAACAATTGAGGCTCGAAAGTATCTGAGCCTCTGAATTTCTCTTTGAATGTCTATGTGTGCATCCATGGTCGTCACTGCAATCAAAAAATAAAAAAACAAATCATTAGAAACATATACATGTGCTATAATGACATCTCTCAAAAATGAAAAATGTAAAAACTTTGTGTAAGAACGAATACATTACAAACATAAATATCATCTCAATATGCTATAATAAAAAATACATGTAAACCGAAGTGGAAGGTGAGGATCAACTACATGTAAACCGAAGTGGAAGGTGAGGATCAACTACATGTAAATCGATTAATGATCGATGGCGGAGAGATCCTAATTCAATTAATACTGAAGGATCAAGACAATGGGGGCCTTAAAAACACTTTATGTACACCTTTCTAGAGACGGGGTATTGGAGAAGATGTTATTCGTCATCCTCTACCATCATAAATTTCTCCTTTGTATCTAATTCATATCATGTTCGTGGCCCTTTCCTTGCACAAAATCTAGTGTATGATGAGGAAGGTTTGGTGGTGAAGTCCTCTGCATCATTAAGAAGGGGCAAGATTTTGAATGTGAGGGTTGATATACGCTTGTTCCATGGAGTAAATCTCTTATCAATTGATAGGGATGAAGACCCAAATCCATTGATTGAGTGTCTTGGTGGTGGAGGTAAAAAAATATGTGGTAGTTCATCTTTGCAAAAAAGTAAGTAGTGTGTCTGCAAGGAGGGAAACCTAGTCCCTTGGGTTTTGGGGGATGATGTAAAATCCATCAAGCCATTGGGTTGGCTTCACAAGCACTGGTTGGAAATTT
This sequence comes from Larix kaempferi, assembly GCA_027924585.1. NCBI lineage: Eukaryota > Viridiplantae > Streptophyta > Pinopsida > Pinales > Pinaceae > Larix > Larix kaempferi. The sequence goes on from BSBM01000092.1 coordinate 13,520,784, forward strand.
TTAGGGTAAAAGAATGTGTGGGAAAAAACCATAGGGTTTGTTTGAGTCAAGTCTAGTAACCAAGACTAGGTTATAGTCCATAGTTCCTTCTCCTAGCCAAAGGGTGGATGGATTTTCTTTTCCAATTTGCAATAGATGTGGAGAAAATATTGATAAAAATTTGGTGTTGGGATTCAAATCCCTTATTGCTTAGGTGGATGCAAAATTCATTAAGGGGATTGATACTATGGAGGAATTGCCATATGTTATAACAATTTTGAAAAATTTTAGTTTTGGATTTTTCATTTACTTGGATTTTTACTTTAGGGAAATATACAAATTTATATTTTTATTAAGAGAATGAGGCAACATTGAATATTTGGATGCTTACCTTTCCAATCCCCCTTGCTCTTTGAATTCACTCTCCACTTCCAAGTTAGCACCCCTAAACGCTTGAGTGTTTTGGTTGACCTTGGCCCATGAACAGTGGACACAAAGTGCGGAATGGTTGTCGCGACCTGTTTTGGGCATTAGAGAGATTTTGAGGTCAAAAAATGGCCTCCTAAGAGATGTACTACAAAAATATGAGATATATTAAAATATTATGAATTGGGGGTTTTATGGGGTAGGTATATATGACAAGTCACCTCCCACACTTTTTTCCATGCACAATATAAATAACCATGGTTGAGTTGCTTTTCAAAATTCACTAGAAATAAAATTAATAAAATAAGTCTACATTGATGTGACTAAGATTCATTGTAAATTCCCAAAAATTTATTGTCCTTTAACATTTATTTGTCTTGAACTTGCAAATAAAATTAAATAATAAAAAATATTTTTAAGAGCTATTTTTTTAATTTTATGTTGATTTTTTATATTTAGTACTTTTCTCATGAATTTAATATAATGTAATTTAATTGAAAATTTATTTACATGTAAAATGTTAATAATATTATTATAATCCACATTGCATTATTATTATTATTATTATTATTATTATTTAATAAATCTATTATTATTCTTTATTAGTTTGACATTATGTTATTAAATAGAATGGAGTGAATATATAATTTAAAATTAAAAATATAAAAATGATAATATATTATTTTATAAAAAAATGTGAAAGGACTTTCTTTATGAATTAAGAGTACTTCACTTGCAAATGACAATAATATTATTTTATGAGAAAGTGTGAAAAGACATTCATTATGAGTACTTTACTTGAAAATGATAATAATATTATTTTATGAAAAGACTATCATTATGAGTACTTTACTTTATGACTTAAAAGTACTTACAGCACTACCTTGGTTAACTATGTGTTTTCATCCACCATAGAAAATTTGACAAATAAGCATTCTTAACTAATGCAATGCCACCTCACCAAGGGGGATGATGTCATCTACTAGAATGTGATTGGTTGTTTTTTATAGTACATTTTCTTTGTTTTGAGGCCATTTTTTGACCTCAAAATTTCTCTAATGATTTTTATATATTAATAGGAACACTCGAGCATTATGTATTCCAATAACGCTCGAGTGTTATAGAATACATAACGCTCGAGCGTTATGTATTCCAATAACGCTCGATCGTTACAGAATACAAAACGCTCAAGCGTTATTGGAATACATAACGCTTGAGCATTATCGAATTCATAACACTCGAGCGTTATATATTTCTATAACGCTCAAGCGTTGTCGAATTCATAACGCTCGAGCGTTTTTATTTCCTATCTTGCGTGTTAAGTGACATGGCAAGTTTGGGCCCGCCCATGCCTAGTTCAAAGAAACACTTGCGCGTTTTTCTTTTACTGAAATTTCGTGTGTTTCGTGAAAGCATGATTGCATCTAAAAGGTCCCTCAGCTTCGTGCGAGGGCCCATATATCATATAATTGGTCACGGGCATGGCCAATGGAAGCAACAATAGTGTCAAAGGAAGTGGCTTGTGACATAAGAGATGGTTCTCTTGTGTTTCTAAGTTCCCCAATTAAGTTTCTTAGCTCATCTAAACATTGATTTTTTTGCATATATGCCTTTTATGGGGAGTTAGGATTTTGGTTTTTAATTGAATCAAAGTTTTCGGTCATCTTTGTAAAATAACAACTACAATTCAACAATAAAAACATATTTAAAACTTGTTTGTTCAAAGTGGAAGTCATTATCACTCTTGGAAGGGGAATAAACAATATAAAAAGTCAGATATATTTTTCTCTTTGTTTTTTTTTCACAGAAAAATATAACTTACTATTAATATGCGAAATAGTAAATAACACCAGCTGACAGAAATATACAAACTGCTCACCATCCGTCCCAGAAGAGCATATGTGACATGTCAGTCAGATAGGCAGATGTGCCAATATCAACATCAGAAGAGGTCCAGAATAAATGACAAAGGTCCACAAAATATATCATGAATCCCTCCCGAAGGAGAAACGGATTCATCAGTCACCAGAAACATCATAGTGTCCAACCAAAAATAGGCACACATGTACAGACAGCCACAACTGCCAATCATCATAAATATCATATAATATATCTAACAGTTCAAAATATATCAAAGCACAACCAATATCATCCGTCAATAGGGCCGCAAAAAGAGGAAGTATAAAAACGTCCAACAAGGAGTTGGAGCCAGCCCTTATGTGAGATGGAATAACGACGAATCCGGAGCAAGAGGGTTGAGTACCCGGTTGGAGAAGCCATCGAGAGCACCCGTCTCATCCATTTCTATATCACTGCCATCATCGGACGACCAAAACGGGCCCCCATCTGTGATACGGCCGGAAGAAGTTGGAGCCGTGCACTGTCGCCATAAGTGACCCACCGCTTTACAATTCGAACAACGGAAGGGAATGCCCCAGTAGTCAATGATCTAAGACAGCTGTCGACCACGCCAGTTGATGTACAGCACATCAATAAGACCAATAAAAATGTCCACCTCAACCAACATCCGCCCCATCCGACGAAACAAGTGCACATTTTGAAAAGTGCACGTGTTCTTATTTTGACAACGAAGTAACGTTTAACGTTTACAAGCCTCCTAAATATATACACTTTCTAGTTTTGAGCTAGAAGCATCCCCTAAAAATATACACTTTCTAGAGTGATAACATGCATGAATTAAGAATTTAACCTTACCTCCTATTTTATGGGTGAGAACTAAACCTTACCTCCTAAAATGGTGGTATTTTAATACAAAGATTTTTTCTCACTACTACTTATTTTCGTCTCAATAACTTGAGGAGTGGAGGTTGAGCTCTTAGACAAGATGGTTAAATGTTTATTGTAAATGTTGGAAAAAAATAGAGTGAGTTTCAGTCATTCAAGCCAGGAAAAGCAAGCCCGACGCTGGAAGTTGCTCCAGTCTACCAAGTGTAGAGGCCCCTGCGTGCAATTGGTATCAGAGCGATCGATCATCTATAATCAGGTTTTCATGGATTCTCATATTCCCTATGATGAGTTAAAAAATAGATCTTCTACTGAATGTTCTACTTCTTCAATGAATGATTTATTTCCCAGTCGAGATATTCAATGGATAAATCATGGTAGTTCTGAGTTTGTTAATAATGATCCTACAAAGCCTTTTGAACTACCCCGACTTTCAACAGATCAGATATACAAGGATATGTCTATGTTTCATTTTAAGTCTAGACAACTTTTTCAAGTTCGTGAAGGTGTGTCCGAAGTCACTGTAAATAATAGTTCAGCTGGTCAGACTCTTGGCCTTCTTGACCCAACAGAAGTAAAAGGTTATAAGAAAAAATATGGAAAGAATTTTGTTAATCTTGGTAGAGCCCTCATCGGTGTTGAACCTCTGGTCTGTCCTGGCATAAATGCCACAGCCCTTGTCTGCTGCCTGGATAACCGACATAATAAGTTCATGGATGCTTTAATCGGCGGAGTCCAAATGCCACTCTCAAATGGCATTCAATATCTAGATATAATTCCTGGCTTTAACATCTCTCCGAATGATCCCTGGATTCACAAAGTATTGGAAGTCAAGATTTACACCTCTGGTTTTGATATGAGGCCTGGAGCCTTAAACCTCCGGATCCATCACTCTCTTGCCCTCCGATTTACTAATACTCAGAATCCCATCAATCAGTTGTATCCCAGAGACCAAGACACAGCTGCAGTCTTGGTCAGAAGTGATCCCAGGAATGGTTCTCTTGTGCCTTCAAAAATTTCCTGGAACCAACTCAGCTTTCCTCCTGAGTGGGTGGTGGATGCCCCAAAGCAACCCCTTTCTCAGTCTGTCACCACCTCCGATATTCGTGAAGACTCTTCCTCTGCAGTTATCTCTTTCCCTCCTCCAATAGCCCAGCGTGGTGGGAATCTTCTACCCAGATCTACCTCTTTCCGCACAACTTCATCAACTTCTTCTGAACGCCCCATAAGCAGGACCTCCTCCGAAAAAGAACCTTTCTTAAGACGAGCCTGCTTACATAAAGAAGTTCCTGTAAATATTCCCTTTTCCGTTGTTTGTCCAAATTGTCAGGACTTAGTCCCTCCCAAACAACCAAAAAATAAAGAAAGTTCACATAAATATCCATGTCCAAATCCTGAGTGTGAACCTTCTCCTCTAAGTCAATATCCACATGAATCTGAATTCATGATGGCATCATCTCCCTCTAACTGGTGGGAAGAAAATTTCAAGAAAGCATCTGCAGGTATCACTGAAATCCACAAGGATGAAATTTCTGATGCTACATCCCAGTTAGATCGTATTTTGTCTGTCCAGAAACCCCACCTGGATAAATCTGGTCTAGGATTCTGCCCACTCTCAAGCCAAACCAAAAAATTGCTAGACCTGTCTGCTCGTGAAATGGAAAAAGGTGAGCAATACAGACTTCAGGCTAGAGAACATAAGATTCAACAAAGAATGGCACTCCCGCCATCCAGAATGAAGCCTTGTACCAGGAAAGACATCAAAGAACCCTCCTTGGCCCAGAAAGAAATATTTGAGATAATTAAGTTTGGCCATGCTCCTTTTGATCCCAAGGATAAGATCATGAAAAATCTGTTTTATTGGGATCTCTACACTCATCCAGAAGCTGAAGAATTCTGGAAACAAACATTGCCCCTAGGGGAAAGGAGAAGGATGTCTGAAAGATGGCACTTTGAGATGAATCTAAGAAATGAATGGATTTCCTTCTATGAATGGCGAAAGGAATTCAAGCAGACGTTGGCCATGATGCAGTCCTCTGTAAAACCTGAGGACAAGAAGCCTGAGCCCAAAGGAGAAAAGGCCCAGAAAGGCCATTTATGGAAAAGTCTCCAGGGTGAAGAAATCTACACAGAAGCAAACTTCCCACCCTTCAGACCAATTAAGCTTGAATATGAAGATGGATCAGCTCCTGCAGCTCCCATCCTTCTGAATAATGAGAAAGCAGAACAAGCAAATTGGTCAAACTTGGCACTAAAAGGATTGGCCATCCAAAACATAGAAATACAAAATAAAATGCCAAGATCCACACAGGTTGATTCTCTGCAATATACTTGCAGAAAAATTCATGATGAAGTTCAGCATATTCGTTTAAATACTGTTGAACATATCCCAGTATCTGCTCAAGAAGTCAGAACGGCAAATAACTCTTTAAAAGATGATTTGACAGATTCCATATCTGACTTAGACAAAAATGTAGGGGAAGCCTTTTCCTACATCGCAGAGAAAGTTAATTACACTGCCAAAACAATTGGCAAGATTCAAGCAGAAATTGCTAAGCCAAAACTTGATGCATCTAAGCTTAGCCATCCTGGTGAATTATCTCTTGCTAGTTCACTACCTATCACGCCTCCTGCACCTCTCACTCCGAAGACCTCTGGAAAAGAAGTCATTCTCATGACTGCAGAATCCAATTGGAAATATAATAAGCCGCGCAAATTTGTGCCTCCAGATCTCCACAAAGAAGATTCAGGCTTCCGGGAATCTTTTAACCCAAAGAATTTTTATTCATGGAATTTGGATGATAAGAATGAAGGTGAAATATTAGATATGGTCAATAAAATGATGATATGCTTTCAAGCTTATATGTCTACAGGCAGACATGACCATGCAGAGGCAGTCAATGTCATTGTATCCGGATTCAATGGCAATTTGGGTGTTTGGTGGAATACCCATCTCCCAAATGTTCAGAAAATGGAAATTCAGACCAGCACTAAAAATGGTGAACCAAATATCATTGGTGCGCTCCTGGCTGCAATCATTGCAGAATTCTGTGGCTATAGTGCTATGATTGCAGAAAAGCATAAACAGATTCTGCTGCAACTCCGAATCAAGACAGTATCCCAGTATCACTGGTATCATAAGCAATGGATCAGGAGAATCTATAAGATCGAGTTAGATAGAGCAGAAGAAAGGGTTTTCAAAGAAAAGTATTTTGTTGGTCTTCCCTCAGGATTCCGAGAACTCCTGAGAGATAAATTTGAAGAAGATCTGTCTCTCCACACATGGGGACAATTTCGAGCTGCTGCAGAAAAAATCTTCCTGCAATACTGTGAAAATAAAAAGCTCGATAAAGACCTCTCCCACTCGGTCTCTTTTTGTGGCGGTAGGGAAGTCTGCCGGATGTTCGGCATTGAGCCTCCCAAAAACTGTAGGCAGTACGAGTCTGGGGCCATTCTATCATATCGTCATATGGATGGCCATACCGACGCTGATAAGTGGGGTCCCACATTTTTGTATAGATGCTCCGGATGATGATGCGTTGCCCATTTCTGTTTTGTACTTGAATTTTGGTCTTCACAAGCCACTGGAATTTATTTGAGATAAAAGTATGCAGTAAATGAGTATTATCACACACATCACTTCTATACATATCTTCCACCTTGGAGCACGGGATACAGTACTGGCTATGTTCGTGCTGAATTATTGCAGGGTCCACTCCGCTTTTGCTGAGGCCGAAATCATTCCACCAACAATGAATCCAGTCAGGAATTTCATGGATCACATGGGCTCGCTGGAGACCAAACTTGATTTTGGCAAAGTAATCATGGTCTCTATTGTCCTTTTTTAAGAAATCCCACCACATCCTCTGGTAGCTGTCATAGTTGATATCCGTGAGGGGGAATTTTAAGGCACCATCATTTCCTGGCCAGGCTGCCAGACCACGGATTTGACTAATGCAATAATATTGCTCAAGGACTTGACCTAAAGCAGATTCTGTACTGATAAGACGCAAGTCCTGGAAATGTGTCTGGAGAGTATGAGAGGCATCTACTGCTTGTCGGAGTTGTCGGCCGTAAACCATGTTTGGGACGGTGACTGTTGACGTTGGATACCGCCGGTGTTCTGGGACCAGGTTTATTAGTAGGTTGGGATGCTGTAGATTTTCATCCAATACCTCTGTAGACCTAAGCTGCCAGGTTGGCTTCCATTGGTTAGCGTAGTCACTCCAGCTCATTTGTTCATCTAAATATCTGCATGTGTTGCTTCCTTCATGCCATTCTGTGATAATCACCATGCAACTTGGGGTCTGAATTCCATATTTTTCCTGCAAATGTTCTCTGGTTAGAAAATCAGCAATACAATTTTGAGATCCCTTTATGTGTTTGATTTCAAACTCATACTGGGAAAACATTGCCTGCCATCTGGCAAACTTTGCTTTAGCAGTAGAGTTTCGTATTGGATTTTCCAATACAAACTTCATTGCTTGGCTGTCTGTTCTTATTAAGAACTTTTTGTTCATCAGGTGGATTTCAAATTTCTGTATTGCATTCAGACAAGCTTTTATTTCCTTATCAATAGTATGATATTTTTTCTGTGCATCGTTCCAAGTTCCTGAAGCGAACCATACTATCTCTTCATCTTTGCCGTTGCAGTCTTTCCTGCACTGCTTCAGTACTGCTCCCCAGCCTTCTTCTGAAGCATCAGTCTCAAGGATCTTCATGAGATCTTCATCAATAACATGAAGGATAGGAAGAGTTCTCACCTTTGCTTTTATCCTTCGAACCGCTTCAGTGTGCTGCTTTGACCATGGAGGAGGGTTTGTTCCCAATCTTTTATTAAGCAACTTTCTATCTTGAGCACAATTTTCATAGTAGGCTGCAACATAGTTCAAGCATCCCAGAAATCTCTGCAATTGTCTTTTATCTGTGATTACATCAGGGAATTTTTCTGCAAACTCAATGGCATGCTTCTGAACTTCTATCTTTCCATGTTTAATTCTTTGTCCCAAGAATTCAATATCAGTTTGGAACAATTTCATTTTCTTCTCTGAAAGAACGAACCCATTCTTATGTATAACATGCAACAATGTTCTGAGATGTTTTATATGTCCTTCAATGGACTTTGAAAATACTAAAATATCATCAATATATACCATCAACCAGTCCATGTATGGTTCCAGAACAGACTCCATAATTCTTTGGAACTCTGAAGGGGCATTCTTTAGACCAAATGGCATTACCTTCCATTCATATTGTCCATGAGGCACATTGAAGGCTGTTTTATACTAGTCTTCTGGTTTTATGCCAATTTGCCAAAAGCCAGACTTGAGATCAAATTTTGAAAAGATTTTGGCTCCTGCTATCCGTTTGATCAAATCAGATTTGTTTGGAATTGGATACCGGATCCATTCCAATGCATCATTCAGAGGTTTGTAGTTGATGACCATTCTAGGAACTCCTCGAACCTGCTCCGAATGTTTGTTGACATAGAATGCTGCACATGACCATGGACTTCTTGATCTTTGGATGAGTCCTTTGTTCAGCAAGTCTTCAAGTTCCTTTTTGCAGAGTTGTCTGTATTCTTTATTCATTGGGATGGCTCTGCTTCTACTAGGGTTTCCCTGGAACCCTTCTCTGTATTTTAAGTTTACCCAAAACTGTTTCCTATGCCAGAATGCATTAGGGGACGTGTGGCAAACCTTGTCAGCAAATTCTCTTCTTATTTCTTCAATTTTTTGCTGTACACCGGGATTCTTTAATTCTTCTTCTAGCCTGTATAGGTGCTCAGCTTTCTTTATTGCTCTAATCTGGATCCCCTTTTCTTTTATCTTTTCCTTGACCGTATTTACTTCTAGGGTCCAGATAGAGTGAGATTTTTCTTCAGATGACACTAGAGGAAGAAATATTTCTTTTCTTTTAACAGTAAAATGATAACCAATTTGGCCTCTACTATTATACTTGACACCATGGGGAATAGTAGTAGATAGCAAACTAGTTCCAATAATACATTCATGAGTAAAGTCATCTTCAACCAGTAGAAAGATACAGTTTATATAAAAGTTGCCAAGACATACCTTTCCAAAGCTGGTTTTATACTCGATTGCTTTTCTTCCTCCAAATCCTCGAACTGGAGTTCGACATGGTTCCCAATAGTGAGGATCAACATATTTCCTTTTTAGGAAACATAGGTCTGCTCCGGAGTCAATAAGTGCAAGTACCTTGACTTCTTCTTCATGTATTTTGATATGCAAGTTGACCACAGTTTGCTGGTGTACTGCGACCATTAAATGCATATCTTCTTCAGGATCTTCAGGCTTTGATCGTGATGATTCTGGTTGCTGTTTCATTTCTTCGATCAAGAGCCTAAGCTCTTTAACCTCCTGTACCAGCTTTAGATGTTCTTTATGGAGGGTGGCCAAGTCAATCTTTTGTGGCTCTTGTTGCATTTGAGCCAAGAGAGGATATACATTTTTCTCCATGCTCGGGAGATTAGCAGCTTTCCAAGACCATTTGAATTTTTCTTCTTCTGAGCTTTCTTTCTCTGATTCTGTTTCTTGGACATATTTTCTCCTGAATTTATGCTTTGAGCTTTGTGCCCCTTTGCCTTTCGTGTCGTCCAAGAAAATCTTGTTGAAGCTATTTACCAAGTCATTCTTTTTACTGCCTTCTCTCATTTTGGAAATAGCTTTCTTTATCAACTCTTTAGTATCTTCTTCAGCTTCATCATCGGTACCAGCCATGAAACAGTTTGCCGCTTCCGAGTCGCTTGAGGAAGAGGAAGACTCTGTTCGAGCATTTTGCTTAGTCCAAGCAGCAAACAACTCCTGTTCATGAGATTGCAAAGAAATATCTGAGTCATAAGTCACTTGCTCTTCTCGGCATTTAGTACATTTTCCACCGCATCTGCAAGGATTATTGTACATCTGGTGGACATGCATGAGATCAGTATTTTCTGGTTCACTGCTTTCTGATTCAGTGGTTTCATTGGTGTGTTCTTCTTTTGATGCTGCCACATGCATCAAGTTGTGTTTTCTTGGAGGGGCTCTTCTGGGTATTCCTCTGAGATTATCATCAAAAGGTTCCACCTTGGGAAATACCTTTTCTCTGTTAGACCAGGTCCTTGTTCCTTTCTGCTTCCTTTGATAATCTTGGTTTCGTCTGTAGCATTCAGAAGCAGAATGGCCTTCTTTGCCACAGTAGAAACATTTCATTTTTCTTTTCTCTGGCTCTTTTCTTGAGTCTGGAGGATGCTTTTCCTTCCATCTGCTAGCAGACTTTCTTTTATACTTTTTTTTTATGGCAGAGGTGATGTTTGTGAGCTTTTTTGGGAGGCTCAATGCCGAACATCCGGCAGACTTCCCTACCGCCACGAAAAGAGACCGAGTGGGAGAGGTCTTTATCGAGCTTTTTATTTTCACAGTATTGCAGGAAGATTTTTTCTGCAGCAGCTCGAAATTGTCCCCATGTGTGGAGAGACAGATCTTCTTCAAATTTATCTCTCAGGAGTTCTCGGAATCCTGAGGGCAGACCAGCAAAATACTTTTCTTTGAAAACCCTTTCTTCTGCTCTATCTAACTCGATCTTATAGATTCTCCTGATCCATTGCTTATGATACCAGTGATACTGGGATACTGTCTTGATTCGGAGTTGCAGCAGAATCTGTTTATGCTTTTCTGCAATCGTAGCACTATAGCCACAGAATTCTGCAATGATTGCAGCCAGGAGCGCACCAATGATATTTGGTTCACCATTTTTAGTGCTGGTCTGAATTTCCATTTTCTGAACATTTGGGAGATGGGTATTCCACCAAACACCCAAATTGCCATTGAATCCGGATACAATGACATTGACTGCCTCTGCATGGTCATGTCTGCCTGTAGACATATAAGCTTGAAAGCATATCATCATTTTATTGACCATATCTAATATTTCACCTTCATTCTTATCATCCAAATTCCATGAATAAAAATTCTTTGGGTTAAAAGATTCCCGGAAGCTTGAATCTTCTTTGTGGAGATCTGGAGGCACAAATTTGCGCGGCTTATTATAGTTCCAACTGTATTCTGCAGTCATGAGAATGACTTCTTTTCCAGAGGTCTTCGGAGTGAGAGGTGCAGGAGGCGTGATAGGTAGTGAACTAGCAAGAGATAATTCACCAGGATGGCTAAGCTTAGATGCATCAAGTTTTGGCTTAGCAATTTCTGCTTGAATCTTGCCAATTGTTTTGGCAGTGTAATTAACTTTCTCTGCGATGTAGGAAAAGGCTTCCCCTACATTTTTGTCTAAGTCAGATATGGAATCTGTCAAATCATCTTTTAAAGAGTTATTTGCCGTTCTGACTTCTTGAGCAGAGACTGGGATATGTTCAACAGTATTTAAACGAATATGCTGAACTTCATCATGAATTTTTCTGCAAGTATATTGCAGAGAATCAACCTGTGTGGATCTTGGCATTTTATTTTGTATTTCTATGTTTTGGATGGCCAATCCTTTTAGTGCCAAGTTTGACCAATTTGCTTGTTCTGCTTTCTCATTATTCAGAAGGATGGGAGCTGCAGGAGCTGATCCATCTTCATATTCAAGCTTAATTGGTCTGAAGGGTGGGAAGTTTGCTTCTGTGTAGATTTCTTCACCATGGAGACTTTTCCATAAATGGCCTTTCTGGGCCTTTTCTCCTTTGGGCTCAGGCTTCTTGTCCTCAGGTTTTACAGAGGACTGCATCATGGCCAGCGTCTGCTTGAATTCCTTTCGCCATTCATAGAAGAAAATCCATTCATTTCTTAGATTCATCTCAAAGTGCCATCTTTCAGACATCCTTCTCCTTTCCCCTAGGGGCAATGTTTGTTTCCAGAATTCTTCAGCTTCTGGATGAGTGTAGAGATCCCAATAAAACAGATTTTTTATGATCTTATCCTTGGGATCAAAAGGAGCATGGCCAAACTTAATTATCTCAAATATTTCTTTCTGGGCCAAGGAGGGTTCTTTGATGTCTTTCCTGGTACAAGGCTTCATTCTGGATGGCGGGAGTGCCATTCTTTGTTGAATCTTATGTTCTCTAGCCTGAAGTCTGTATTGCTCACCTTTTTCCATTTCACGAGCAGGCAGGTCTAGCAATTTTTTGGTTTGGCTTGAGAGTGGGCAGAATCCTAGACCAGATTTATCCAGGTGGGGTTTCTGGACAGACAAAATACGATCTAACTGGGATGTAGCATCAGAAATTTCATCCTTGTGGATTTCAGTGATACCTGCAAATGCTTTCTTGAAATTTTCTTCCCACCAGTTAGAGGGAGATGATGCCATCATGAATTCAGATTCATGTGGATATTGACTTAGAGGAGAAGGTTCACACTCAGGATTTGGACATGGATATTTATGTGAACTTTCTTTATTTTTTGGTTGTTTGGGAGGGACTAAGTCCTGACAATTTGGACAAACAACGGAAAAGGGAATATTTACAGGAACTTCTTTATGTAAGCAGGCTCGTCTTAAGAAAGGTTCTTTTTCGGAGGAGGTCCTGCTTATGGGGCGTTCAGAAGAAGTTGATGAAGTTGTGCGGAAAGAGGTAGATCTGGGTAGAAGATTCCCACCACGCTGGGCTATTGGAGGAGGGAAAGAGATAACTGCAGAGGAAGAGTCTTCACGAATATCGGAGGTGGTGACAGACTGAGAAAGGGGTTGCTTTGGGGCATCCACTACCCACTCAGGAGGAAAGCTGAGTTGGTTCCAGGAAATTTTTGAAGGTTAAGTTATACAGGTACGGTTTGAATATCCAACTATTTTAGATTACAAAATGAAGATACATTGATGTTTCCGCAACTCTCATGGATGCAACTTCCAAGCCTTCATAAAACTTCACATTCGCCTTCATAAAACTTCACATTCACTTAATTAAGCAGTTGTCGAAATATTTGAGATTTGGTTTGAAATTTGGTGTTTTTTTATTTCATATAATCTAAATTTAACTGTGTTTTAAGTGATTTTTAATAGGAAAAATGAATTCAGCACTACAAAAAAAATCTTTAGAACAACCAAAATGAAATTTGAGAATTATAACTATAATTTTTATAAATTTTTATTCAATTTATTCCAAATCTACCGAAAAAATCAAATTTTTATATTTGAAATGGTAGAACTTTTAATTGTTATACTACGCTATTAATTAAACGTATTTATTATGAACGACTTTCCTTTCTTCACGTCATTAAATATGCGTGGCTACCGTGTTAGGGTTTTTAGTTGGTTGACTAAATGAATTTGAGTTAATACAGATGGTACGTCATTAAATATGAGTGGGAACCACGTGAAGATATTTTTTAATTTTGTTGACAAAATGATTGGGAGTCGGTATGTCGGTAACGATGGCAAAAGAGGGGAAGGGATTTTTTTATTGTCTCAAAACACGATATATATGCTTTCCGTCGATCATTGGTGAACAAAAACTCTCATTCATTATTAATTTTTAATTATTTAAATTTATTAAATATTAAATTAAAATTATATCCCAAAGTTTAAATAAAGCTATGTCTAACATGAAATTTTGTGGAAAAGTATTTGAATTTTAGTATACATGATTGAATTTTAGTATACATACTTTCACGTTATTAAAATGGAGCCATAATTAGTATACATTATTGAAAGTGAAAATCCTTATAAAAACATTTCATTTACTTTAATATATATAAAATATATATATTTTAAAATATGTGTTTCTATAATATAAAATTGTTTTAATTATATAAATATTTTCTATGCATAATTTTATAACAAAATTAATTATTATAAAAAATAATAATTAATTAATTACTATAATATAACTCTTCTACAATGTTTTAACAAATACTTAAAGATGTAAATATTATACATTATTACATTATAACAGATAAAAACAATGAACATTTTTACATGTATATGCATTTTATTTTTAAAATTCATAAATAAAATATATAAAATTTGAGCATTATTCATTGCTAATTTGAAATATATAAATTATTGTTTTAATGATAATACCATAATAGTTTTTAATAAATTAAAGAATGTTATAAATATTAATATGAAAGAATGTTTGAAATTATATAACATGTTTTTATTTAATTTAATTGGTAATTTGAAATATATAAATTATTGTTTAAATGGTAATACTATAATAGTTTTTAATAAATTAAAGAGTGTTATAAATATTAATATGAAAGAATGTTTGAAATTGTATAATATGTTTTTATTTAATTGGTGTTAAAAAGTATTTTTTAAGTGTCATTATAAGATATTGAAAATATATTTAAATTTTATTATTAATTAAAATCAAATACTAATAATCACATTAATGAATTGATTTTCTTAATATGTACAATGACAATATATAGCTATTTCAAATTATATCGGTGAATTGATTTCCTTAATATGTGGTAACATTTCATTAATATTTATTTTTTAATTATCAAGATTTAGATTGGGATATCGAGCTCCAAGAAATGTCAATATTTAATGGCTGATTAATCGGCTTTGTTTTCTCTGTGAAGGTCGGTCATAGCTCTGGGGTGTCTGTTAGGGAAGCGGAGCGATGGTGCGTTCACAGGGGAGGGGCCTCTCCCCTCCTCCACAACAAGGTACAGTACCCGCGAAGATGGATTCGCCATTTCAAATGCAGAAGGCAAGGATACGAGGAGAGGGTTTGAGTCCACGGCTAGAGAAGCATGAGGAGGTCAGAGGTGAAATGGGACAGAGGGTTTGTATACCCAAATCGACCAACATTCTGGCCATCACTGTTAACTCCATTAGGGTGAAGGAAAGAATACAACACATGATGGATCATGCACTAATTGGGAAATTTATGGGGATATGGCCTACGGAGAAAGCTCTGAATTGGTGGATTCACGTGACCTGGAAACCGAAAGGCCATTTTGATGTCCTGTTGGGCTCTAAGGGTTTCTTTACTGTTGTTTTCCTCAATATTGAGGATAAAGATTGGATATTTGAGGGAGGACCCTATTTTTACTACTCTGTTGGTCTATTCTTGAGGATATGGAAGGATCATTTCAACCCGGACAAGGAAGACCTTTCAATAGCTCCGGTATGGATTCGTCTCTACTTGATTCCTACGGAATATTGGGATCTGGACATTCTAAAAGCCATTGGAGGAACCCTAGGACACTTTGTCAAGATATCTGATCAAACTAAATGGGGAAGGTATGTTTCATATGCCCATATCTGTGTCTATATGAATATTTATAAAACCCTCCCGGAGGGGATCACTCTAAACTGGGAAGATTTTGAATGGTTCCAAACCCTGGATTACGAACACATCCCCTTTCGTTGTCGGCGATGTCATACTCATGGACATCTGGCTAGGGACTGTCACCTGAACCTCCATGCGGATGTCCCTAGAAGTAGTACTCAAGAACAACATGATAAGGATGGTTTTGTTAAAGTGACTAATTGTAAACGGACGGGGAGACGACATAATGGTCTGGATCTGGGGAAAAAGATTGTTCAGACTAATAGTTTTGCTACCTTGCAGACTATTATGGTAGAAAACCCTCCTCGTGGGAGTGATAAAGAACCCTCACAACCTGATGAAGTTCCTCTGGAGTTGGCAGTTGCGATTGATAAAACTATCAAAGCTGTTGGAAAGATCCAGCTAGAAACATAGAGTATGGATGAGGATCTGGACGAAATGTAACTCGATGATCTGGATAGTATTGAAGAGGCCTATAAAAATATTGAGGTTCATTCTATCCCTGATAATCAACTTCAGCTACTGAACGAAGCTATTCTAAAAACCAAACCGAACCCTAGCTTGGGAATTGGCCCTTTGAAACTAAAGGAAAACAAAAGGAAGCTAAAAGATGGTAGTTCTAAGAGGGGAAGGCGGTTGAATAGGGATAGGATCGGGGAGATTGGGTAAAGACTGGTTGATTTTGGACAATATCCGACCATCCAGGAGGCTCTTCTCTCAACAAGCTATAGTGCTTAATGAAAATATTAACTTGGAATATTCGAGGGACCAATGGTCCTCATAAAATCAAAACCCTTAAGAATAAAATTATGAAGGAACAACCTACAGTGGTTCTGTTGAAAGAAACTAAGTGTTCAGGGACCCAATTAGAAGCCAATGCTCAGAATCTTTGGAAACATTGTAAAATTATGGCATTGGACGCAACTGGTCATTCAGGCAGACTAGCGGTTCTGTGGGATCCTAGGAGAGTATCTCTTTATAATTTTATTTCTACTAAGTTTCGTCTTTCAGCGCAATTCCATGTCTTCAGTTCTAATGTGAGAGGCATTCTGACCAATGTTTATAGGCCCAGCAGTGACCCTGATAAATGTAAATTCTTTAGTAGCATGACTAATCTGAGGAGAATGTTTGAAGGAACCCATTGGATCGTTGGGGGGAATTTTAACATGATCAGGTCGTTGTTCAAGAAAAAAGGTGGCAGAAGATATCTTACCCTTGAAAATACTATGTTCGATGAATTCATTGAGGCTAATAGCCTGATTGATGTGGATCTTGGGAGCATGGTTTGTACTTGGAACAATAGAAGGGTAGGGGAGCATTTGGTGGCAGCCAGGATGGATAGATTTCTCTTATCCGAAAGCATCCTGCTTTTGGGTGGAACTTTGACTTCTCATCTGATTACATCTTCTGGTTCTGATCATTGGCCGGTATCCCTGCTATAGAGCAACATACGAACTAAAATGACCAAGCCTTTTAGGTTTGAAAAGTTCTGGTTAACACATGAATATTTTGCATCTTGTGTGGAAGAATGGTGGCATACGTTTATTCCCCCCTTTGGTACTAAAATGTATTTCTTTCAACAAAAATTGAAGATGCTCAAACATAAAATTTAGCGATGGAATAAAGAGGTCTTTGGGAATATACAGGTTGAAAAAGCGAAACTAGATTTAAAGATGGAACAGATCCAAGAGTGTGTCATGCAAATAGGCGTGACCCTCGAGCTCGCTTTGGAGGAAAAGCAACTTGCTGAGCAACTTTTTCAAAGACAGAAGCAGGAGGAGATCCTGTGGAAGCAAAAGTCCCGTAATCTGTGGTTGAAAGATGGGGATCGGAATACTAAGTTTTTTCATCATGCTATCATTCAGCATAGACAATACAACCAGATTGTTAACTTACAGAATGATGAGGGGGTGGTAGTGGAATCCCATGAGGAAATTGAACAGGAATTGGTCAATCATTTCAAGGAGGTGGTCACCGAAACTCCTGTTGATCGTACTGAAGCCTGTAGGGTAATCAAAGCAGTCATTCCCCGCCTTATTTCAGAAAAGCAGAATGAAATGTTGATACGTCCCATTGAATTTATGGAAGTAGAGACAACCATTAATTAAATGGAGGATGGGAAATCCCCTGGACTGGATGGCTTTACTGCGAATTTTTTCCATTCTTTCTGGGATTTAATTAAACAGGAAGTATGGTAGGTGGTGGAAGAATCCAGGAAAATGAGAGGGGTTCTCCCTACTTTGAACTCCACCTTCCTAACCTTGATTCCTAAAACCCTGATGGAAGAGAAAGCTGACTTCTTTATACCGATTTCCATGTGCAACATCATTTATAAACTCATCATGAAATTCCTTGCTAATCGGCTTAAACCCCTTCTTCCTTCTTTGATCTCCCTGGAACAGTCTGGGTTTGTGAAAGGCCGTTAGATTATGGATGGTATTATTCTGGCTCATGAAGTTATCCACTCTTTGCGGAGTACTAAAAAGGCAGGGATGCTGCTTAAATTGGATCTATCCAAATCCTACGATAAACTAAACTAGTTATACATGAAAGAAATTATGAGCTCCTTTGGGTTCAGTGATATTTGGATCAGATGGATAGCTAATCTCACCTCCTCAGCTTTCTTCTCTATTTTGGTCAATGGGAACCCTTCTACTGTGTTTACACCCTCAAGGGGTATCCGGCAAGGGGATCTCCTCTCTCTGTTCCTTTTTGTGCTCATGACGGAAGGTCTTGGGAGACTTATCTCCCATTTAGTGGAACAGGGAAGTATCAAAGGTATTAAGTTTTTGTCGTATGAGAAGGCCATCACCCATCAACAAATTGTAGATGACACTCTACTTATGGGCCACCCTTCTGTCCAGGAAGCTAGATAAATCAAACAAGCGCTGAACATCTTCTTACGAGCCTTGGGTCTTACGATTAATATGGATAAGTCGCTGGTTTTTTTCTTTAACACTCCTCCCATTAGCCAGAGGAACATCTTAAGAATTTTAGGGTTCAAAAAGAGCTCCCTTCCAACCAAATATCTTGCTGCTTCTTTAACTAAGGGTGTTCTAAAAAAGGCCTCTTGGGAAGATCTCTTAAATAGAATGAAGGAAAGACTTTTGAATTGGACGCTTCGATCGTTAAATTTCCCGGGTAGAGTGGTTCTTGTGAAATATGTTCTGCAAGCTATGCCCTTCTACATGTTCTCTGTTCATGCGGCCCCTAAATCGGTTATGAAGGAAATCAGGAACATCCAACGTACCTTCTTGTGGGGAGGTACGGGGGATCACAGGAAGTGGCCTCTAGTTGATTGGAAAACTCTTTGTAAACCTAAGAAGGAGGGGGGTTTAGGTCTTAGGGACCCGGAGGAGCTTAGTACTGTGTGTGGAGCCAATATTTAGTGGCGTTGGCTTACTCACTTTAATGAACAGTGGGCCAATTTTTGGGGACAGAAGTACACTCCAACTACGGAACAACAGGACTGGATTCGGGAGGAGGGACCTGAGAAAGGTTCCCATATCTGGAACATGGCGCGGGCTGGTAGTGAAATTATCAGGAAACACTGTTTTTGGGAAATACGGGCAGGAGAATCAGCGAATATTTGGCTGGATGCTTGGCAACAAGAACCCCCTCTTGCTGCTTTGGTGAATGTCCCCGAGGCTGCCTTGGATGGGCATCATAATTGGATGACGGTGAATAGATACTGGCAGGAGGACTCTGATGACAGAGGATTTCGAATCTGGAAACCACTGGAATGGTGGATAGCCACCTATGGGGAAGACACTGGTAGGCAAGTCTACGAAATTGTGAGTAACAGGAAGATAAAAACTCAAATAGGGATGGACATTCTTCGATGGGGTTACCGCCCCAAAGGCATGTTTACTGTTAAAGAAGCTTATAATCTTCATACCAACTCTATGATTCCTGTGGAAGACCATACTTGGAAACATTTGTGGGGAGCCAAACTGTGGCCGAAAATCACCCTCTTCCTATGGTTGGTTTTAAGGGGCAGAATCTTAACCTGGGACAACATTGTGAAGAGAGGTTTTGAGGGACCTTCCCTCTGTGTCCTCTGTGGCCATCATAGTGAAACGATAGCACAACTTTTAGATGAGTGCAGTTTTTCATCTGCTCTATGGGATGAAGGCGCTAGGATTTTTCGCCAGTCTGATCGAGTTAGGACTGCACTTGGGAAACTATTAAACAATGGAGGGACGACCCTTTCCAAGGGAGAATTCTTAACCGGGTAGGGCAACTCTTTCCTGGCTTTACCCTATGGGAGGTGTGGAAAGAACGAAACAAGTGTCTTTTTACTGGAAAAAGTAGCGGAATATGGTCTGGGGGCATATTCAACATGGGATTACTGAGACGTTGAAATTATCTATGTGGAATGAATAGGATCTAAACATACCAGCTAATGAGTTAAGGATTCTTCATACCTGGGGTATCATGGCGCTTCCACAGTTTATCGGGCGCAACAACACTAGTAATAAGATGCAGGAGAGTCCGATTGTGTGGTCGCCACCATTACATGGGTGGTTGAAGGTGAACTTCGATGGAGCCTCCAAAGGTAACCTCGGGAAGCCTGGGTATGGAGGTTTTCTGCGCAATGATCAGGGTGAGGTAATGTTCAGTTACTATGGCCATATGGGTTGTGAAACCAACAATGTCGCTGAATGTGAAGCATTGCTACAGGGCTTAAGCATGGTGGCATGTCGTGGTTTAAACTGTGTTGTCGTGGAAGGGGATTCGAATATGCTCATACAGATGGATATTAAACTTAAAAATGGGACCTAGGCTGCTAAGCTGGAAACATCGTGGCGGTTGACGTGTCTGGGAAACCTCATTACATCTTTCAACTCCGTTATTTTTCAGCACGTAAGGAGGAGTGCCAACTGTCTGGCTGACGCACTGGCAAATCAGGGTGCTAGTAACCTTAATGAAAGATGGGATGGGGAGGCATTGGAATTACCGTTGGGTACGTGTCGGCTTAATTGTATAAGGATTGTCGAGTGTGACCATGGAGGCAAGAGGCCTCATGCTAATGACATAATAACTCCAAATCCCGATGTTTGATAATAGTTGGTACCCTACTATGGATGATCTTAAAAGATGGTGTTCTAATAAAATTGATAAAAGGACTAATGTGTGGCTTTCCGTTGATTTCCCATCGTCTGGGGCTATTAAGTTAAGAGGTTTTGGTGTGTGAGAAGGCCATGACGGATCAGCCTCACACAATTCTTATGGATTATTATGATCAGCAGAGGGTGGATGTGATGAAGGCCCAGGACAGGATTAATCGTCACAGAGTCGGGATCATGATGAGGGATTTAATGGAGGTAGGGGGTGGCTTTCCTTTAAATTCGGTGCTCAGGGGTGGTAACAGACATAGTGGTAATTGTCTGTATTACGCTGGTGCCTGGCGTAGTTCTTTTGTTTCCTATTGGGGTGTGTAGAGTGATAGTAAGGGTGTTGGTATCATGCCGCTGAGAGGGAGAAATGTAAGGAGAGGCAGACGAGCTCCTGGTGAGTCTAGCAATGTCGGAGGGGGTACCCTGATGCAGGCTAGCCCTAGTCGGGAGCAATGGAATGCTACCGCGATGGCTATATTCTTTCATCGTTTTTTTCCACTGGGAGTGCAACAGGAAGTAGAGGAGATAGAAGCAAATTTATGGTGCATGGTGGGGGAGCAGGAGCTTCCTGAGGAGGCGGCTGCGACGGCTGAATGGATCCACAACCCGGGCAACATGTTGAGGCGCATGGCTCTGTATAACTAGGCTGTTGTTACACTGTGGGTTACCAAGACTCTTATTGCATAGTGCTTGGAAACTTGGGGTGATGTTCTGTCTGGTTCTCCGCGACTAAAGAAGTTGGAGGAACTCTGCAAGGACCATGCTAAGGAATCGCATTGGATCCATATGAAGTTGGATGTGTTGGCTGGTGACTTAGGTATTTCTTTCCTTTCTTGCCCCAAAAACGTGGAGAATCCGCGTGAGATCAATCTGTGTGGTAAGGGGGAGGTTGTGGAGGTGCCTCCGGTTGGATCATCGAGGACGAGGCTGGTCCGTCTAGATAATTTCGTTTCTTGGAGCATGGTCTCTGCCTGGGCTAGTATTGTTTCGGCTGGGTGATTTTCGGCATGGTGATTATCGGATTATCGGCTTGTTTTGATTTACTGTGGTCCCTCTTTTGGTTCTCTGGTGGTTGGTCTGTTCTCTGGGCAATGTAGGTATGCGTGGCTTCTTCTTATGTAATAGGGGTTTGGCCTCGTTATGGTTTGGGGGTTTAGAGCAAGTAGCTTATGGTTGGTAATAGCTCTTTGTTTCTTGTATGGATTTTTGTAAGCAGTTAGGCCGTGGTAACTCTGTTCTGTTTTTTAATGTTGTTGGCGAATGACTCTAGGTTTTGGGTTATGGGTTCTTTGGGTAGTTTGAAGCTCTGTGGTGGCTCCGTTAGCACCTCGTTGTTTGTAATGATGAAGATTGTAATTTTGTTCCTACCTTAATAGAATGAAAGTTTTTTTTGCTTAAAAAAAATATGTGGTAACATTTAATAACATAACTATTACCTTTGTTAAATTAAAAATATGGTAGATTTATTTCATATATTTAAATTTTTTATTTATTAAAATCATGAATAGTTTTAAAATATGATTATTAAAATATTAAATTTTAAATAAGAATAGTTTGATTCTTATAAATTTGCAAGAGGTTAATCCAGAAACCCTTTTAATAAAAAAAATGTTTTAAACATACCTAAAAGAACTTGAAACAAAGCTTGGTTTTGAAACCACTGATTAAGCAAATCAATAATTAAATGTACAAGGTGGATAAACTGAGCTAGGCATGGCAAGGCCGGATTAAAGAATTTAATTAAATGTAGAGAAAGCTAAAGTGAAAACACTATCATCCGGATTGCTTGCATCGTTCCCAGAAATTGCCCTGGCGGACTGTAGTATTGTGAAGGTGCGAGACAACTACTGCTAGGGGGATTAACTAAAAAAATCAGTGCAAATATAGAAACACATATCATTATTTATCAGTTATTTGCCTTAAAAAGAGGACTATATTGGACAATGCTTGCATCGCTCTCAGAAAGTGGCCTTCGTGAGCATCGTGAAGGTGACAGAGGAAGATGACGACTTTTCTATGGCAAATGAATCGTATCGCAGGAAGAAGTGCGCCAGAAAAAGGTGTGCCATGGTGAGAACTATGCCCTTCTTCCCCGCACACTGCTTGTTGTCCGCAGACGTTTCATCCGTTTCACGGCCGTTAGACCACAGCAGGTGCTTCAGCATCTTCTTCCCATCCTCGCCCATGAACCGACGCGGAACGAACTCCTCTGCCCTATCGAACAGTCTGGGATCCCGAGTTGCAAACGGCTGGTAACCGCACAGCATCTCGCCCTTTTTCACCGCATAACTCCCGTCATGCGATTCGACGATGAAATCTTCCTTAGCTTTCCCATACTGCAGTGGCACAGGCGGTTCTATCCTCAGCACTTCGTACGCAGTCGACCGGACCAGAGCCATGCTCTCCAAAGCCCTCCCGTTGAGTCCCCCGTGTGCTTCAACGGCTCCGCGGACCTCTTCGGCCAGGTCTCTGTGCAGTTCGCCGCCCGCGGCTGCAATATATTTGACCATATTGGTTAAAAAAACGCGCAATCCCCCGAAGGCGTTGAAGGCAATGTAAAACACAAGATTATTGCAGGCCTCTTCTCTGTTCAGTCCGAACTGGTTTTCGGCCACATCCAACGCGATACTAGCATTCGTCCACAAGAAATTATAAAGCTTGTGGTAGTACTTGGAGACGAGGCAGAATGGCACAGGAAACAAATGGATGGTAAGCTCGTCCAAGAATTTGGGAAGAACGCCCGAGCTTATAGTGGGAGCGATCACAGCAGCCAGCCACTTTTTCATACAGGAAGGCCCGTCGGTTCCGAGGCTGGCTGGACCCGGAGCAACAGGGTCCGCGCCCGCTATGGATCGGCAGAGAAAATTGCATAGCAATTGATCCAACTGGTCACTGAAAGATGCCTTCCTGCTACTCGCGAATTCTTTTTCCATGGCCACGCTCAGTTCGTCGAACGCTTCGGCAAACAAAGTAAATTGTCTCTCTCGATTGCTCCTCAGTAATTCAAAGCACCAGCTCTTAAGCTTATGATGTTTTTCCTCGGACGGGTCCATAAAAATGGTAGCCCTGTAGCCTCCAGTGAAATCTGTGCTGGGCATGTAAGTACCCGCCAGATAGCTCTTATCTACCTTACTCAGATCGTAGAGCACGGGGAAGCTCTTGCCATCGAGGAGTATTATGACTCGATTGTACGAGAAGAAAGGCGGACCAGGCGGCATATTTACTCTGAAAACCGTGCTCTTATATTTCTCCACACGGCGTTTGAAGAATTTATCGATCCCTCTGAAGTACTCGAATCGATCCATAATGGCTCCAACAAGGGGCAGGCCATATGTTCCAGGGATCTCCTTCACTGGAACCCCTTGAGGTGAGGTTGCGCTTGAGGACACCATGGTCTATACTTGGAAACTAAACTTACGGGAAATATTGGCCGAAATCAAAGAACGGGTAAGCAAAAACTTATCTGTCACATATATTGCGCTTAAACTCTGAGAGATGATATCTGCTTTATATAAAGTACAAAGGTAACTGAGAATCACGTGAATAAGTAATTTCAAGAAACCATTCTGAAATGAACTCTGCCCTATTTTCTGCAGAGTCCGTTTTGGCCATTATGGTCCATTTTGTACGACATTGAACAGGTCATGACTCAAAACTTATCAAAACAATCTTAATATACTTTATATTATTTAAATTCTACAATGAAGTTTTTTTTAATTTCATTGGTAAAAATAAATAATATAGTTTGTCAAGAGCCTGCTACGTTATATAAATTACAATAAAATATTAATTGGCTATTTCTCTGGATTTTAAACTCTGACTTTTTAAGAAAACACACATGTTTTCTAATCCATTAATAAAATTATATCATTATATTTAAACATTTATTCTTCACATGCAACTACGAGATAACGATTTGAATTTTGTATTTGCATTAAATGGTCTTAATCACGTTGGCATTGTCATATATAAGAAGAGTTTGAGACGCTGAGTTATCTATGCAATTGAAACCGAAATTTAAAAAACTAATCATAAAATTCTAATAAAATAAAGAGATAATTGTTTTTAATAAATTTAAATCAATAAAGAGTAAACCCTTTAAAAAAATAATTTGTTCATTTTTCAATCGTTTTGCATTAAAAATGTTTCTTCGAATGGATGGTCCTATTCATATGGACAGCTCTCTTCTCGTGTAGTACTTAAAGGTATTTTTAATTAAAATAAACTAATAAGTGGAGAAATTTAATATTTTAAGTTTAAACTATTTTGTTAATAGGACAGAAATGACGAAAGTTTTGATTTAAAAATTGAAATAAAAAAAAATAAAACCTTTTTACGAGGGAGAGAATAAATTTATCCCGTATTAAGTTACTCTTGATACAACCCTATTTTTTGTAAATAGCAAATGCTTCTTTCAGAAATGCAAACGCCACGTCTTGAAGATAGATATGGGCTCAGATTCGTTCAGCCAAACCATAACCGGGACATGTACATTTTTTCATGTTGCAACTTTCCACGTTTAAAATGTTAGACAAGAAGCATCTAGATGTTACCAAGGTTTTCACGATTTCCCAGTTGATCCAAACCTAAAAATTCTGAGTCAATCGAATTTATTGAGAATCCAATATCGCGCACCTTATCTTATTTTTATCTTCGAGCGTAACCCAGTCCACGGTATCATCACGTTCTTCGTTTCCGGCTCAGTATAATATTTAATAATTTTAAAGGATATGAGTAAATAACATTTTTAAATGTGATTGATATTGATTGATATAAATAATTAATATTTGTCTATTTGTAAATATTAACTACATGTAAAAATGTGGTTGTTGTTAATAGACAATTAAATCTTTTTAAGAAATAGTTAAATTAAAATATTAATAAAAATGTTATTTAAAAATAAAAATAAAAAAATAAGTAAATTAAAATATTAATAAAAATAATAAAGTTAAATAAAAAATAAAAATAAAGTAAATTAGATTAAATTAAATAAATGAAAAAATACATTAAAAAAAATTAAAAGTAAAAAATATATATAAGTGAAAAAATACTTAAATAAATAAAAGTAAAATAAAATAATAAAATATATTAAATAAAAATAAAAAATAAATTAAATAAATGTAAAAAAATTAAAGATAAGTAAAATAATTGATATTAAAAATAAATTTAGAATAAAAATAAAAAATAAAAAATTAAAGAAATAAAATTAAAGTAAAAAATATATATAAGTGAAAAACAATTAAATAAATAAAAGAAAAATAAAATAATAAATATATTAATAAAAATAAAAAGTAAATTAAATCAATGTAAAAAATTAAAGATAAGTAAAATAATTGATATTAAAAATAAATTCAGAATAAAATAATTAATTGATATTAAACTTAACTAAAAAATAAAGAAATAAAAATAAACTAAATTAAATTAAAATAAAATAATAAATAAAAAAATTACATTTTTCCATGTTGCAACTTTCCACGTTTAAACTGTCAGACAAGAAGCATCTAGAAGCATCTAGACGTTCCTGAGGTTTTGACGATTTCCCAGTTGATCCAAACCTAAAAATTCTGAGTCAATCGAATTTATTGCGGATGATGCCAGAATCCAATATCGCTCGCCTTATCTTATTTTTATCTTCTAGCGTAACCCAGTCCACCGTATCATCACGTTCTTAGTTTCCGGTCCCGTCCAACATTTAGCAATTTTAAAGGATAATTATATAATTTTTACAATAATTTTAAGATTTTTTTTTTCAATATTGAAATTTATAATTATTTTTATTATTTTGATATTGTTTTGGTTTTTTTTAAAGGGTGGGGAAATGATCACCACCTGCTATTCTAGAAAATCAAGGTGGCACGAATTACAATCATTACAATATGGGCTCAACAAGAGCAATATGTCACTTACAAGAATTGAACTTGGTAGGGAGGGTAACAAACATTCCTCCCAACCACCCAAGCTACAACCAATGGACAATATTGTTTTGGTTTATCCACCTAAAATTAATTAGGTATTTTTATTTGAATAAAGTGATGACTCCTAATTAATTAACATATGTGGATAAGAATGATGAGTGTACTTACCATCAACTAAGTTACAATAAGTTTTATTAATTTATAAAAACAAAAATAAAAAACATATTTTTATTAATTAGATGTTTTTATTTGAATAAAGTGATGACTCCTAATTAATTAACATTTGTGGATAAGAATGATGAGTGTACTTACCATCAACTAAGTTACGATAAGTTTTATTAATTTATAAAAACAAAAATAAAAAACATATTTTTATTAAAATAAATATTGAACTAATAAATATTCAATTTTATTAAAAATAAATATTGATTTTGTATCTTCAATTTCTTTAAATTTATAATAATAAATTATATTATTATTTTATCATATTTTATTTTCTATTATATATAGATTAACACATCTAACACTTATTAATAATACATTAAATTACATTCTCTTTTCATATTAAGCTATAGATTTACTTCTTTGACATGCTCTATATAAACTTTGTTTATATAAGTGGACTTATGATTCTTATTTTATGTTTGACATAACTTTAAAACATACCAACTCAACTCTTTCTAATTAAACTTGAACTTGTGTATTCTCTTTTTCTCTATTTCTATTCATTAGTTTTGGCAAGGGATTATAGTTTTAAGTGAAGTCATTTTTTTGAGTTTTTCCTACATATATTTTTATTCTTATTATTAAAATCTTATATATATTAAGTTAGAATATTATATTACAATATCCAAAAAATATATAACGTTTGTCATGGCTTTGGAGAAGAGAATCCAATCCATTTCACAAGTAATAACTAATTTTAATCCATTTACAATTTTAGTAAGCTTGATTCTCTTATTCCAAAGAAAAAATCTTAGATTGTCGACCACTAAACTCAAAACTGCTTTAACGAGATTAAATATTTCTACTTTCATCTTCCAAGTCATTTCCTTCATGCTCAAAAACCTATTTGCATGCATAAATCAATTTCTTGATTACATAGCATAAGATTGCGAGACATTACTACAGAATCTATATTCTTTAGAGCTAAAATTTTTCAATATAGAACTGACTAAAAAACCAACAGAGAAACATATGGTGAATAGAGAACTGATGTAGAACCAACTGAAAAACCAACAGAGAATCATATGGCCGATAGATAGCTAATATAGAACCAACTAAAAAAAAAAAACAACAGAAAACATATAGCCGATAGAGAACCAATTGAACAGACAAAAGAAAAAATAACATTCTGTGACATAAGTGAAGCAAAAGACAAGACACCTAGGATCCTAGAAACCCAAAATTGCATCTAGACTCGTTTCCAAGTGGCGACTGTAACGAACATAAAGAACAAATACATATTAATAACAACTAAAATATTAATAATTAATACTAAAATATAATGAAAGGATGCGTTCCCTCAACTATTGATTCCCTAGCTATGTTTAAGCGGGCCAAATTTTGTAATTTATCATCATCTAATATATTCATTTATCAAATATTGTGGCTTATTTGATTAGTTGTGGGTTTTCAGAAATTAGCTCCACACTAAGTGGTATCAGATTCGCGTTTGGCTCTGCTCCTCGGCTGCATTCTTCTATCCTCTCTACCTTTCATCCACCTCCACATTTCTCCTTCACTCCATTCGCATCCTCTCCTTCCTTGCTCCACCTACTGCGACTCTGATCTCCTTCAGCTCCACGTTTCCACTTTGCCTCCCACTCTCGACTTCTCCACGTACTCCACCCTCCGCTTGAATCCTCCAATTGTTTAAATCAAGGCTCTTATTATAATTTTTTAGGGGGGGAAATCATGTCGAATCCTCCAATTGTTTAAATTAAGGCTCTTATTAGAAGAATGGATTATTGCTTGAATGGTTTGGCCATATATGGAGAGTTTCTATGGTAAACAATTCTTAATTTCAATGTTTGGCTTTGTGGAAATTGGAGAAGAAATTGTCTGCAAGCTACCTGTTTAACAAAATGCCTTGAAGAAATTTGTGACTTCAATTGCCTAGATAATATTTATTGAACCAATAAGGGAATTGGCATGGGAGGTGGTCATAAAAATATGTGAATGGAAAATTTCAGTTTAAGACAATGGGCGAAATTCCAACCAGTATCAAAGAAATTATTGGTTCTATCAGTCGAGGGGAAAATTACTAGTTGGGAGAAATGGAAAGTTTAATTTCATGTTAGTTATCTATTCATGAACTAAAAATAAATGTACTTATGAAAAATTCAGAAATTTGGAAAAATTTCATGTGGGCCTCAGAAATCCCATGTGGACAAGGAGTATGAGGTGGAGGGGCTACGTGGATTACATGTATAAGTGTCAATACTAATAGGGGTCAGATGCATGGTTGGAATCCATGTAGAGCAAGTGGAAATCTAGTTTAGGATGTGGACAACCTAGATTAAATTAGACCATCCAAATCATCAGATTGTGACTGTTCACACAAACAAAAGTGTTTGTACCCTATCTAGAGGGGTCTCAGAACAAATGACTAAGATTTGAATGTACATGTTACATCGTTTGATCTGGTCCATTCGCACAAATCAACATGATTAGAGGTTAATAAGGGGGTGTCCTCCACTAATGGCCTAGATTAAATTGTGCAAGTTAGATCATCATATCAGAGCCATTCATGCAAACAAACATGATATGAGGTTAAAAGGGGATTTTCCTCTATGAATGGATGAGATTTAATCATGTAGATTACATTGATAGATCTTGACTATTTGTGCATGGAAACATGAATTGATTTAACATAAGAGGTAAGGTCACAAATAGTTGTTACTAAATCTAGCATGTCAAATTGGCAAATAGTGGCCATTTATGCAAGGTTGTTTATCGATATTTAACACCACAGGTCTTTCTGCAAATGAATAGGATTAAATTGGGTCCCTAGGATATTTAAATCGTGGCCATTCAAGAAAAAAATATGCCCAAGGTTTAACAAGAGGGGTCAATGCATAAATGAACTAGATTTAATTGTGCCAATACTTCAATGGTTTAGATCATATGTGGAATTTGGTAAAGAAAAAAGTTGGTGGATAAGACCTTTGTCATGAATGGTGGAGATTCAACCTAAGGATTAGATTGATGATGTAGACAGATTGATAATGTTTAAAGGGTCGTGATGACATGGAGGGCCAACGATGGAAAGGATGACATTGTAGAACTTGTAGGTGACACTAGGCAGACACCAATGCTACTACATTTGTCAATAAAGGACAAGGTATAAGAAAAAAAACTATATTTGTAGCTAAAAAACTTGTTTTGGCCATAACAAGAGCATATGAAGTTGTTCAATCCGATGAAATTTTTTGCATTTGTCTACAGTGAGGAGGACTACGAAAAATTATAGAGAGAGGTATGGTCCTGTTCAGCTCCAATTTTCTTGAAATGAGGAATAAGTGACTTTTGAAGACCCATACATAGTAAGTTGATTGACTGGGGCCTTGTTGGGGTTGATATTTTTATAGTTTGGTCACTAACAAAGCAAGGAGATAACCCAAGAATATTTTGGAAAAATTCCAAATTTTTTGGAGTAGAGATGGAGCAATAGGACAAAATTCATTATTTGGGAAATGATTTTGACGATTTTGGAAAACTTGGAGGTAAAAGTGACCCAATGTGTTGAAACTAGGAAAACTTATTTACTTGACATTTTACCTTATCAATGAGATGAACATATTTTCTTAGAGGAATTTTTTTCAAGTTTTTCTCTCTTGTGAGATAACAGTTCTTGCTAAAAATTTGAAATCTGGAAGAAGTGTAAAAATTAGAAGAAGTGCAAAAATTAAGAATTGATAATCCTATAATTTATTAGAAAATGCCTAGAACATCATATCAATGATATGAAAGTTGTTGAGTAAACCATGCCATGAGTATGATCAAAGCTTGATACAAATGTTTTTATGGTTCTCCATATATTTTCTTCTATAGGTGGTTGAAGTTGGCCTTTGAGATTGAATGCACCTACAAGAAAAGTGTAGAATTGTGCAAATGTGCTAACTTTAGAGGGATATAACTTTTACCTCAAAACTCAAAATTAATCCTAAGAATAGTCACTGGAAAAAGAAATGCATGGAAAAATATAACAAAAGGTTCTAATTTTGAAATATATTTTTTTAGTTGTTTCATAAATCAAGCAAAATAGAGTGTTTGGGCTTGATTGGGGAATACAATTCCAATGTGGGTATCTTCCAAAGTGTCCTAAACATTAGGAAGAATTTGTAGGATGATATAGGAGTATACCAAAGATTATAATGAGTATATATGATGATATACATGGCATTGAGGAACTTTCACAGTGAGGATAAGCATAATTTGTGAAAGCAATGCATGATAATTTGCTTATTTACTAGCAATATGGGTGGTTAAACCAAGGATAGCTAAATGGTTGATAACATGGCAATACTACTTATGAGTATGGCTATTCGAGTGAGAATTACAATATGGTAATGTTTTTTAATAGGTTGATAGAGATCTTGAATGGATAAAAACCTATATTATCATTTTAGATTGTATTTTATAAACATTCATGAAGAAAGAAGGAACTAAAAGTGTTTGATGGTTCCTTTGCCATAATGCATGCATTGAATTTATTATATTTAGAATTATAAATCTAGATTTCTGAAAAAGATTGTGGGATTCCTTATTTAGAGTAATTGGTTATCATATACAAATATTTTGGAAACAACGATGACTAATCAGAATATGGAACATACTAGTAGATAGAGAATATGCGACTCACATAGGTGATGGGTGAATCATCCTTGTTGGAAAGTATATGCATGTTTGAAAAAGTATAAATTTTAAAGCAACAAATGTCATGTCCCAAATTTTCCATTGGGGCACAATGGCCTAAGCCCATTGGCCATATTCATGAGAGTTTATCAAATTGATGCTAAAGGTCAAATAATTGCCAAGGAGGAAAATTACTAGTTTCCTAGGTTTAGGGTGGAAGCTTTGGGATTTGGAATAAGGGGGATAATAAATGATGTTTGAACATTAGAATGGCATAAATATTTAATAAATGAGCTAAATAAATATATACAAGTGAAAATAAAAGTGTCATTTGATCATGAAGACACATGGAGGAAGTGGGACCCACATATGGCTAGATTTCCCCACTACACTTGGCATCATTTTCTCACCAATTCGAATTCAAGGTGTATGGTAACATACTTGGGGGAGTTCAAAAGGTATTATTCATGGCATGACTCATCCAAGGTCGAAATATAGAGGAAGAGTAACTCCCATGGAAGAGGAAGAGGCAATTTGGAGCTAGTGGGACACTTGGGCTAGATTCCCTAGCTCTATGACAACAATGATGAAGATGTTATGACACCTATGACACAAATCAGATCTGAAGGATGACATATGACATATATGACATGTCAGGGCTAAAAATAGACTCCAAGAGGGTGCTCAAGGGTGTTAGGGCAGCTGAGATGCTTCCACATGTGATTTGGTGGAAGTGGGAGACTAGGAATTGTTGTACAAGTGGCATTCTTTGGAATCTCTTCCCAACTTGAGTTGGAATGAGTCTCTTGGAAGGAATTTGACCCATGGATGAAATTAGAACTTTATAAATGTCAATAAAAAAGAATGAAACAAGATTTTTATCATTTGTAGAATTTTCAATTGCATTTGTGAAGAGGGAGAGCTAGTGGATGACTAGTTGCTTGGCTTAGCCAATTTCGAGGGTGAAAGATTCCCATCCAAGTTGGTAATTGGAAAGGCCATTCAGACCTTTCATTTGGAGCTTTAATGGAGTATTTATTTGCAGGTGTAAGCTAAAGGGCATCTCATGGTTTCTTCTATTGCAGCTCAGTCCTTCAACCATTTCCAGTTTTGATGGCATATTCTTGATCCTTGAGGGAGGGCGTTTTTGGTGAGCTATTGTACTCTTTGGGGGAGCTTCTAATGCCCCATTTCTTTTGTAATATGAATTAAATACTCTGGTCTTCATCTCCAGAAAGTTTCAGGTCGTAATTCAAAGTAGAAATGTATAAATCTCAATTTTAATGAAAGAATAGTGCCATTTCCCCACTACCTTGTTGTGAATCAATGCAATGCTAATGATTTCGAATGAATGGATGATTCTCTGATGCATTTGTGATTAATGTACTTCCATGGATGTATTTTACAAGTTTCATGTACTGTACTTGAGCATTTAAAGTATTTTTACTCAGTTTAATTGCATTGGGAGAAGAAATAGTGCCATTTCCCCAAGGGTCAAATTGGTGATTTTTGTAGTTGAATGGGAGAGGGTTGAAATAGATATAATAATCAATTAATGGTTCACATGAGACCTTAATAACATCCTTAATACATTCCCTACCTCTGTTCATAAATTTGAGTGGGTTTGGAGGCATTTGGGAAGCCATTTTTAGTACTTACCCCAAGGGGATTTGAACCCCAAATTACTAGTAAAATTGCATACTTGGACTAGAATCTTAAGAGAGTTTGCATAGGTATTTTGGTGGCCATATCTCATCCCTGAACATCATATTCAAGTCCTAATATCATTCATACACCGTCCTTGAATATTTGAAGGCATTTGGAGTCAATTTGAGACCTAGAGACAATACTAGTGAAAGGGAAATCACTAGTAAAGTTACCTACATTGACAAGAATTGAAAGAGGATTTGTAGAAGTATTTTAAGGGTCCAAAGGAATCCCTGAAACACATATTTATGTTATAATATCATTCATATACCTTCTCAGAATATTTGGGATCATTTGGGGCAAATTTGGGACCTAGAGATCAAAACTAGTAAAAGGTCGAATTGGGGAAAAAAGTGGAAAATTGCCATTTTAATAAAATCCATAACAAGGGACATTACAATGGTATTAGAGCATGGTCCTTGCACCTGTGAAATAATATCATACATTGAAGAATAATTTGTAGCCATGTCTTACTATTATGATGAACCCTATGAGTACAATTCTTATGAGGAATATGCAGATGCTTATGAGCAATATGAAGCAGAATGTGAATGGTATGAGGAAGAGTTGCCATCATGCAACACTTCTTATAACTTTAGCAGGAATGAAGATTATGATTATGACCCTATGTATGATCAATATGAGTATGTCACACCACCAAAGGATAATGATATGGATTATTTGCAAAGATGGAGAGAAAAATATAAAACCTTGCCCCAACAATATCAAAATTATCAAGAATATCTTGCTTTGAGAAAAAATACACAAAATGCCATATCTTTTGAGTACTATGCTGAACATATTTTTACAAATAGGCCCAACAATGAAGATGTGGAGTTAGTAAAGAAAGGTTTATGCCCTTCTTGTAAAGAACCTTGGAGAGAGTATCATATATGTGTGCCTGAAATGAGGGTGAGTGAAAAGCTCAATGAAATATCTGAAACTTCCACGAAGGCATGTATGTCCTACTTGAGGAGAGTTTTTGGGAATTATTCAAAAAAAGATTCCAAAGATATTGATCCTGAGGAAAACAAGGGGCAAAATGCATCAGCTTGATTGAAGGAGCAAAAAGAAGAGACATCACAAGAACATGAAGAAGATTCTATTGAGAATATGGAAGATCATTTCGAGACACCTTCTAGCTTAGACATGAACCAAAGAGCATCTACTGATGGATGCTTAAACTATGAAGGAGTACCTACTGATGGGTGCTCACACCTCTATGTTGGTGACATAGAGATCACTTTTGAAAGTGTAGCTGCAATCTCAAGTTCCATTAAGCATGATAATGAAGACCTTGTAGCAGTTGAAGAAGAACCAAGATCAACTTCCCCATCACCACTTGAGCTTCATGAAGTTGGTCTAAGAAAAAATGAAGAAGATGAGGAGGGTCATTTGCAAGAGCCTCATTTTCTTGAAGGGTCCTTAAAGATGAATGAAAAGAATATCCAAGAGTCCCTCAACATTCTCCATGACATTCAAGCATTGGTGTCAAATTCTTGTTGGAGAGCTACTTCATTGGAGTAAACATCCTTCATTGAAGACATGGAGAAGATTCAAAGAACAATGTGCCACATCAAATGTAATTTCATGTCTTTCCTTTTTTATAGAAACCATTTGTTTGAGCTTAATGAATTGTTACATGATGCATACTTGAATAATAATGAGGATATTCATAAACTCACAATTCAAAATGAGGAACTTCTTGAAAAGTTGCAAGATACTTTTTTTTCCTCCTATGTTTCAGATTGTCAAATGGTAGATTGTTTGGAGGATTTTCATGACATGGTGGATTATGAGAAATGTGGAAAATTTAATGTACTTGATGTGTTTGAATATGAACTTGAAGAGATCCAAACACTTGATGTGGTGGAAGAGGAACTTGAATTGTATCTTGATGAAGGTTATGCAATTTTTAAAGAAGAGCATGATTCCTCTACATTAGAACCAATCTATGACAAAGGTTTCACACTTTTGAAGGAGCTGCATGATACTATCCATATGGATCCTTCCCATGATGAAACTTCTACACTTTTTGATCATTTGGGTGAGTTAGTTAATTCTCCTACATCCTACGATTCCATGTTTTGCAGCATTAGTCTCAATGAAGAATGGGTGAAAGGGTTCTTTTTTATGGTGCCACATGAGGAGTATGGAACTCTTAGATTTACGTTTTATGATAATATGGTTGGAGCACATTCTTATTCACGTTTGCAGTAGCATCCTTTGTTACTTTATGATGATGCACATCTACATGGCTGCACATATTATATGCATTTGAGTCACTTGAAGACTCATGGTTTTCCTTGCTCAACACTTGATTCATTTGATGTTGGAGGAACTTTGTCCAACACTTGGGTGAATAGATTTATGATTGGAGAACATTTTTGTTGGAATCCACATACTTTGTTATATATTTATGATTCTCACATTCAGGGATGTATGGGTGAGACTTATTTGGTTCAGATTTTAGTGGAGATTCTTCATTCACTTCTTGGATGAAAGAATACATGCATGAATATTTTGATGCATATCAAATCCTTTTGGAGCAGCATTATAGGACATGGGATCCTCACCTATGTCATTGGAGCAGATTTGATTGGTTACTTGAAGCTTGTATGCACTTGGAAAATGGTGGTTTACTTGCTTGGAGGTATAAGCATTTTCATGACTCTTTGATGAAGCATATCCTTGATGTACATTTTCATTATGTTGTTATGTACTTTGATGATATATATTTTGTACTCATGATGTTTGGAAGAATGCATACAAGAAAATGAGATCCAAGAATCCTCTTATCTAATGGTGTGGTTTAGAGAGCACTCTTAATTGTTGGGGTGCAATACAAGCAATGAGACCCTGGAATAATTTTTATCTCATTGGTTTCAAATTTTTTGGGAAAACAAGTAGTATGGGAGATGGATTTCCCACTTAATAAAGTGACTTTTATCAGAGTAGTGCAGCAGAAAGCATGGTGGTTCCTCTCTAAAATGGAAACTCAAAGACTCAAGGTTGGGCAATTCAATGGCAACTTTAGAGAATTATACAGAAAGCAGGTTCTTCAACATCCATGTTTGAAATTGCTTGAGGAAAAGCAATATTGGGAAGGGAGGATTTTTCATGTCCCAAATTTGGCATTGAGTCACAATGGCCTAATCACATTGGCCATATTCCATAGAGTTTTTCAAATTGATGTTAAGGGTGAAATAATGCCAAGGAGCAAAATTACTAGTTTCTTAGGTTTGGGGTGGAAGCTTTGGGATTTGGAATAATGGGGATAATAAATGGTGTTGAAAGATTATGATGGAATAAATATTTAATAAAGGAGATAAATAAATATATACAAGTGAAAATCAAAGTGGCATTTGATCATGAAGACACATGGAGGAAGTGGGACCCACACAAGCTAGAATTTATGTGCCACATGGCATCCTCTTCTTGCAATTTCGAATCTATGGGAAGCCTAATGTTCTTGGGATGAGTTATAAGGTAAATAATACTTGGCATGAGTCAATGAGGTCGAAATATAGAGAAAGAGTAACTCCCATGGAAGAGGAAGAGCAATTTGGAGCTAGTGAGACACTTGGGCTAGTTTCCCTAGCTCTATGACAACAATGATGAAGATGTTATGACACCTATGACACAAATAAGACCTGAAGGTTGACATATGACATATATGACATGTCAGGGATAAAAATAGACTCCAATAGGGCTCTCAAGGGTGTTAGGGCAGCTGAGTTGCTTCCACATATGATTTGGTGGAAGTGGGAGACTAGGAATTGTTGTACAAGTGGCGTTCTTTGGAATCTCTTCCCAACTTGAGTTGGCATGAGTCTCTTGGAAGGAATTTGACCCATGGAGGAAATTAGAAATTTATAAATGTCAATAAAAATAATGAAACCAGCTTTTTATCATTTGTAGAATTTTCAATTGCATTTGTGAAGAGGGAGAGCTAGTGGATGACTAGTTGCTTGGCTTAGCCAATTTCGAGGGTGAAAGATTCCCATCCAAGTTGGTAATTGGAAAGGCCATTCAGACCTTTCATTTGGAGCTTTAATGGAGTATTTATTTTTAGGTGTAATCTACAGGGCAGCTCATGGTTTCTTCTATTGCAGCTCACTCCTTCAACAATTTCCAGTTTTGATGGCATATTCTTGATCCTTGAGAGAGGGCATTTTTGGTGAGCTATTGTACTCTTTGGGGGAGATTCTAATGCCCCATTTATTTTTTAATATGAAGTAAATACTCTTTTATTCATCTCCAAAAAGTTTCAGGTCGTAATTCGAAGTAGAAATGTATAAATCTCAATTTTAATGAAAGAACAGTGCCATTTCCCCACTACCTTGTTGTGAATCAATGTAATACTGATGATTTCGAATGAATGGATGATTCTTTGATGCATTGGTGATTAATGTACTTCCATGTATGTATTTTACAAGTTTCATGTACTGTACTTGAGCATTTGAAGTATTTTTACTCCGTTTAATTGCATTGGGTGAAGAAATAGTGCCATTTCCCTAAGGGTCAAATTGGTGATTTTTGTAGTTGAATGGGAGAGGGTTGGAACAGATATAATAATTAATTAATGGTGCACATGAGACCTTAATAACATCCTTAATACATTCCCTACATCTTTTCATAAATTTGAGTGGGTTTGGAGGCATTTGGGAAGCCATTTTCAGTACTTACCCTAAGGGGATTTGAACCCCAAATTACTAGTAAAATTGCATACTTGGCCTAGAATCTTAAGAGAGTTTGAATAGGTATTTTTGTGGCCATATCTCATCCCTGAACATCATATTCAAGTCCTAATATCATTCATACACCTTCCTTGAATATTTGAAGGCATTTGGAGTCAATTTGATACCTAAAGACAATACTAGTGAAAGGGAAATCACTAGTAAAGTTACCTACATTGACAAGAATTGAAAGAGGATTTGCAGAAGTATTTTGAGGGTCCAAAGGCATCCCTGAAACACATATTTATGTTCTAGTATCATTCATATACCTTCTCAGAATATTTGGGATCATTTGGGGCAAATTTGGTACCTAGAGATCAAAACTAGTCAAAGGTCGAATTGGGGAAAAAGGTGAAAAATTGCCATTTTAATAAAATCCATAACAAGGGACATTATAGTGGTATTAGAGCATGGTCCTTGCACCTGTGAAATAATATCATGAATTGAAGAATAATTTGCAGCCATGTCTTACTATTATGATGAACCCTATGAGTACAATTCTTATGAGGAATATGCAGATGCTTATGAGCAATATGAAGCAGAATGTGAATGGTATGAGGAAGAGTTGCCATCATGCAACACTTCTTATAACTTTAGGAGGAATGAAGATTATGATTATGACCCTATGTATGATCAATATGAGTATGTCACACCACCAAAGGATAATGATATGGATTATTTGCAAAGATGGAGAGAAAAATATAAAACCTTGCCCCAACAATATCAAAATTATCAAGAATATCTTGCTTTGAGCAAAAATACACAAAATGCCATGTCTTTTGAGTACTATGCTGAACATATTTTTGCAAATAGGCCCAACAATGAAGATGTGGAGTTAGTAAAGAAAGGTTTATGCCCTTCTTGTAAAGAACCTTGGAGAGAGTATCATATATGTGTGCCTAAAATGAGGGTGAGTGAAAAGCTCAATGAAATATCTGAAGCTTCCGCAAAGGCATGCATGTCCTACTTGAGGAGAGTTTTTGGGAATTATTCAAAAAAAGATTCCAAAGATATTGATCCTAAGGAAAACAAGGGGCAAAATGCATCAGCTTGCTTGAAGGAGCAAAAGGAAGAGACATCACATGAGCATGGAGAAGATTCTATTGAGAATATGGAAGATCATTTAGAGACACCTTCTAGCTTAGACATGAACCAAAGAGCATCTACTGATGGATGCTTAAACTATGAAGGAGTACCTACTGATGGGTGCTCAAACCTCTGTGTTGGTGACATAGAGATCACTTTTGAAAGTGTTGCTGCAATCCCAAGTTGCATTAAGAATGATAATGAAGACCTTGTAGCAGTTGAAGAAGAACCAAGATCAACTTCCCCATCACCACTTGAGCTTCATGAAGTTGGTCCAAGAAAAAATGAAGAAGATGAGGAGGGTCATTTGCAAGAGCCTCATTTTCTTGAAGAGTCCTTAAAGATGAATGAAAAGAATATCCAAGAGTCCCTCTGCATTCTCCATGACATTCAAGCATTGGTGTCAAATTCTTGTTGGAGAGCTACTTCATTGAAGTAAACATCCTTCATTGAAGACATGGAGAATATTCAAAGAGCAATGTGCCACATTAAAGGTAATTTCATGTCTTTCCTTTTTTATAGAAATCCTTTGTTTGAGCTTAATGAATTGTTACATGATGCATACTTGAATAATAATGAGGATATTCATAAGCTCACAATTCAAAATGAGCAACTTCTTGAAAAGTTGCAAGATACTTTTTTTTCCTCCTATGTTTTAGATTTTCAAATGGTAGATTGTTTGGACGATTCTCATGACATGATGGATCATGAGAAATGTGGAAAATTTAATGTGCTTGATGTGTTTGAATATGAACTTGAAGATATCCAAACACTTGATGTGGTGGAAGAGGAACTTGAATTGTCTCTTGATGAAGGTTATGCAATTTTTAAAGAAGAGCATGATTCCTCTACATTAGAACCAATCTATGACAAAGGTTTCACACTTTTGAAGGAGCTACATGATACTATCCATATGGATCCTTCCCATGATGAAACTTCTACACTTTTTGATTATTTGGGTGAGTTAGTTAATTCTCCTACATCCTACAATTCCATGTTTTGCAGCATTAGTCTCAATGAAAAATGGGTGAAAGGGTTCTTTTTTATGGTGCCACATGAGGAGTATGGAACTCCTAGATTTATGTTTTATGATAATATGGTTGGAGCACATTCTTATTCACATTTGCAGCAGCATCCTTTGTTACTTTATGATGATGCACATCTACATGGATGCACATATTATATGCATTTGAGTCACTTGAAGACTCATGGTTTTCCTTGCTCAACACTTGATTCATTTGATGTTGGAGGAACTTCGTCCAACACTTGGGTGAATAGATTTATGATTGGAGAACATTTTTGTTGGAATCCACATACTTTGTTATATATTTATGATTCTCACATTCAGGGATGTATGGGTGAGACTTATTTGAGTCATTTGAAGTCTCCTTGTTTTTTCTACTTATTATTTGGTTCAGATTTTAGTGGAGATTCTTCATTCACTTCTTGGATGAAAGAATACATGCATGAATATTTTGATGCATATCAAATCCTTTTGGAGCAGCATTATAGGACATGGGATCTTCACCTATGTCATTGGAGCAGATTTGATTGGTTACTTGAAGCTTGTATGCACTTGGAAAATGGTGGTTTACTTGCTTGGGGGTATAAGCACTTTCATGACTCTTTGATGAAGCATATCCTTGATGCACATTTTCACTATGTTGTTATGTACTTTGATGATATATATTTTGTACTCATGATGTTTGGAAGAATGCATATAAGAAAATGAGATCCAAGAATCCTCTTATCTAATGGTGTGGGTTGGAGAGCACTCTTAATTGTTGGGGTGCAATACAAGCAATGAGACCCTAGAATAATTTTTATCTCATTGGTTTCAAATTTTTTGGGGAAACAAGCAGTATGAGAGATGGATTTCCCACTTAATAAAGTGACTTTTATCAGAGTAATGCAGCAGCAAGCATGGTGGTTCCTCTCTAAAATCTTCTTGGAAACTCAAAGACTCAAGGTTGGGCAATTCAATGGCAACTTCAGAGAATTATACAGAAAGCAGGTTCTTCAACATCCATGTTTGAAATTGCTTGAGGA
This sequence comes from Larix kaempferi, assembly GCA_027924585.1. Classification (NCBI taxonomy): domain Eukaryota; kingdom Viridiplantae; phylum Streptophyta; class Pinopsida; order Pinales; family Pinaceae; genus Larix; species Larix kaempferi. The sequence continues at coordinate 13,561,642 of BSBM01000092.1, forward strand.
CAAGCAATATTGGGAAGGGGGGATTTTCATGCCCCAAATTTGGCATTGAGTCACAATGGCCTAATCACATTGGCCATATTTCTTAGAGTTTTTCAAATTGATGTTAAGGGTCAAATAATGCCAAGGAGGAAAATTACTAGTTTCCTAGGTTTGGGGTGGAAGCTTTGGGATTTGGAATAATGAAGATAATAAATGGTGTTGGAACATTAGGATGGAATAAATATTTAATAAATGAGATAAATAAATATATACAAGTGAAAATCAAAGTGGCATTTGATCATGAAGACACATGGAGGAAGTGGGACCCACACAAGCTAGAATTTATGTGCCACATGGCATCCTCTTCTTGCAATTTCGAATCCATGGGAAGCCAAATGTTCTTGGGATGAGTTATAAGGTAAATAATACTTGGAATGAGTCAATGAGGTTGAAATATAGAGGAAGAGTAACTCCCATGGAAGAGGAATAGGCAATTTGGAGCTAGTGAGACACTTGGGCAAGATTCCCTAGCTCTATGACAACAATGATGAAGATGTTATGACACCTATGACACAAATCAGACTTGAAGGCTAGAATATGACATATATGACATGTCAGGGCTAAAAATAGACTCCAAGAGGGCGCTCAAGGGTGTTAGGGCAGCTAAGATGCTTCCATATGTGATTTGGTGGAATTGGGAGACTAGGAATTGTTGTACAAGTGGCGTTCTTTGGAATCTCTTCCCAACTTGAGTTGACATGAGTCTCTTGGAAGGAATTCGATCCATGGAGGACATTAGAACTTTATAAATGTCAATAACAAAGAATTAAACCAGCTTTTGATCATTTGCAAAATTTGCAATTGGATTTGTGAAGAGGGAGAGCCAGTGGATGACTAGTTGTTTGGTTTAGCCAATTTCGAGGGTGAAAGATTCCCATCCAAGTTGGTAATTGGAAAAGCCATTCAGAACTTTCATTTGGAGATTTAATGGATTCATTTTTTGCAGGTGTAAGCTACAGGGCAGCTCATGGTTTCTTCTATTGCATCTCACTCCTTCAACCATTTCTAGTTTTGATGGCATATTCTTGATCCTTGAGGGAGGGCGTTTTTGGTGAGCTATTGTACTCTTTGGGGGAGCTTCTAATGCCCCATTTATTTTTTAGTATTAATTAAATACTATGTTCTTCATCTCCAAAAGTTTCAGGTCGAAATTCGAAGTAGAAATGTATAAATCTCAATTTTAATGAAAGAACAGTGCCATTTCCCCACTACCTTGTTGTGAATCAATGTAATGCTGATGATTTCGAATGAATGGATAATTCTATGATGAATTTGTGATTAATGGACTGCCATGGATGTATTTTACAAGTTTCATGTACTGTACTTGAGCATTTGAAGTATTTTTACTCAGTTTAATTGCATTGGGAGAAGAAATAGTGCCATTTCCCTAAGGGTCGAATTGGTGATTTTTGCAGTTGAATCAGAGAGGGTTGGAAAAAATATAATAATCAATTAATGGTGAAAATGAGACCTTAATAACATCCTTAATACATACCCTAACTCTATTCATAAATTTGAGTGGGTTTGGAGGCATTTGGGAAGCCATTTTCAATACTTACCCTAGGGGGATTTGAACCCCAAATTACTAGTAAAATTGCATACTTGGCCTAGAATCTTAAGAGAGTTTGCGGAGGTATTTTGGTGGCCATATATCATCTCTGAACATCATATTCAAGTCTTAATATCATTCCTACACCTTCCTTGAATATTTGAAGGCATTTGGAGTCAATTTGAGACCTAAAGACAATACTAGTCAAAGGGAAATCACTAGTAAAGTTACCTACATTGACCAGAATTGAAAGAGGATTTGCAGAAGTATTTTAAGGGTACAAGGCATCCCTGAAACACATATTTATATTCTAATATCATTCATATACCTTCTCAGAAGATTTGGGATCATTTGGGGCAAATTTGGGACCTAGAGATCAAAACTAGTCAAAGGTCGAATTGGGGAAAAAGTGGAAAATTGTCATTTTAATAAAATCCTTAACAAGGGACATTAAAATCACCTTTGACACTTGAATTATTCACTCATCACCCACCAAATGTTCCAATAACCAACAAATCTAATATAGCAATTTGGAGTAGTTTATTTATTCTAAATTTTATGTGACTAAGATTTTTTTTTGAAAAATTCCAACCGGAATCCTAACAAAACAAACCAAAAAATGTAAGTAGAAAAAGTAAAAAATAGAATATTTAAACTAATCTTAAGACTTTTACCACTTTATCCGTGAGATGTAGAACAATCGGTGGTGGGTGATGGTTAAGACACCCCTAAGAAGAAAGGTCGTGGTTTCGAAACCCCGCAGATATTAAAATCCATCCTTTGAACATGTAAATTCTTAATTATTTAGGCCCACTTAATCTACACTAAAATCTTGCTTAATTTTATTATTCATTTTAGACCTTTCATTGCTTTATTTAATTTCATAAAATAAATAAATTTTATTTATGTAATTTATTTATATAAAATTTATTTTTCCAATTTTTTATTTCATTTCAATAAATAACTTTAATTTATGATTTAAAAACATATATTTAATAATTAACATTATTAACATTAATCATCGTTTATATAACACAATGGTTGTTGGAATTTGAGAAGCAAATTGCTAGTTACGAGGTGATTTCCCCTTTACCTTGAAAGATAACCCATGAGAGATAACACAATGTTCATGCAATATAGGTCTTCGGTTTTAACATTCTGTTGTGCTCTTACTTGGTTAATAATTGATGCAGGCCATTCATTACAGTCATTCACACTTGGAAACTAATGAAAGATTAGATGTGTTTTACCTGATTTGGTCAATTTCCCATGAAGCATAATGGGAATGTGACTAAACACAATTAGCCTAGCCTTGAAAAGAGCGTTTGCTTTATACAGTCTTGGGCATTTCAGTTCAACGGAGGATTTTAAAATAAAATTTGCCCCATTTCAACTTAAATCTTAGTCCACTTCAATTCAGAAACAGAGCGATGAAAAGACTAATCTTAAGAGAAGCAACTTTATTTAACAGAAGCAACTAAATAAACTTGAAGTTAAGTTATATTAAATAAACTTGTAATTTGGTCAAACTCATGAAGTTAAGTTATAATAAAGTTGGTGTCGTGAGAATGGCATGGTCTGAAAACTGAGATCTATTGCCTAGGAAATACAGTCTAAGTGGCAATTAAATACCAAATACGGTCAAAATTGGTTAATATTAAGGTCCGTAAATCCGATGAGAATGGCATGTCTCGAGTCCCTGCATTTAACTCGGTAGTGGAAACTAAGAGAGGAGTAAATGAAATTAACATTAAAAAAATTAACTCCATCTCCATAGTAGCAACTACGAGAAGAGTAAATGAAATTAACATAAAACTCACGTGTAAAGTTGGTGTCGTAATCCTATAAAATTTGTAATCTTGTCAAAATCGTGAAGTAATAGTAAAGTAGGTGTGGTGAGAACGCCATGGTGTTATCGCACGCCAAAACGATAAAGCCACTGAGACTAGCATGTCCCAAAACAGACAGAACTCTGAATCCAGCAATTCCCCACTAAAGCGTGATAAATCGGTAATCCCATTGGTGTCGAGAGAATGGCATGTCAAAGTTGATTAACATAAAACTCAAAATCAAGTGAGAAATGCCATGTCTCGAGTCTCCACATTTAACTCTACTTCCTATCGTCCATCTTGAAGGAGTAAATGAAATTAACATAAAAATATTTTTTTTAAAAGGTAGTTTGGGAAACTCGTCAAAAATTTTTATGGTATGTCCTAGTTAAGTGAGAATTATATGATAATCTAATATTACAAATTAACATGTAGTCAGTAAACATTGATAAGTATCAAGTACATAAACATTGATAAGTATCAAGTTAAGTGTTGTACGGTTATCCATACATCCACTACGCGTTATAAGGTCATGAGCTGTAATTCACATTAACAAGATCGACAAATTAGGTCAACCATAATTGATGGAATATTGGTCAATATTGAGAGGGGGAGGGGTGAATTAGTATTTTTAACATTTTACCTTTTAACCACTTATTAAACTTTAATCAAAACATGGAATCAACGAGATACACAAAAACACAGAATTTATCGTGGAACCCCAATTAGATAAACCACCAACACTTTCTATACTACACAATTATGTTTACAATAAGTTTTGCAGGCCACAACTTGCTGGAGACACCAATCCCCAAGTTTTCTCAGCCACCACTGAAGGATGCACCCACACCCTAGTTTCTTCCTGCACCTACAGACAAGGATACACCAATACCTTGATTTTCCAGCCACTACTGGAAGGAGGCCAAGACCCCCCTTGCAGGCATGTAGCCTGCCCTAGCACCACCCTACCTCCCTTGCTTGATATTATTAATACTTCTCTGGTATTCTTCAAATTTTGTCTCTTTCTATCTTGACTTGGTCTTTGCCTTGCTACTACAAAGATCTTCACTGTCTTTTTACTTTGCTAGTCTTTGTCTTTTATTCTGCTCTCTTCTTCTGCTTGACTGTGCACTCCCTGGTCTCTGCCTCTTCTTACTGTAGCTTTTACAAAAGTCTTCACTGGTTTCTTGCTGGTCTCTGTCTTCTGTTTTACTCTTACTCTGCTTCAGATCTTCATTATTCCCCAGACACAGTTTTTCTAATCTTTATACTGCTTCAAATCAGCATCATTATTTAACCATAGAGACCCTCTTTAATACTGGATCTTCATTATTTCTGTGTTCTTCAACAAACTCGACTACAGAGCCATCTTCCTGCTTCTTAAAATATTCATTATCCATCCACAAAAGAGACACACTATTCGAATGAACTTGTTTTCTCAATATATATACATGTCCAATAGTCATGTGTATTCTTTGGAAATGACACAACTTTTCAAAACAATGTGACCCTTTTGAAAACACGACTCTTCATTTAAAATCACTTTTTAATTATATCTTTTTATTTAACCTTTTACTCAAACAAAAAGGTTAAATATTTCTTTATTTCTTTTCAGCAACAAGTTTTCTTTTTTTTTTAATTTTTAATTTTTATCTCTTATATCTTTTTATTTAATTTTTTACTTCCAACAAAAAGGTTAAATACTTATTTCTTTCCAGCAACAAGTTTTCCCCTTTTTTAATTTTCAATTTACATCTCTTATATATTTTTATTTAAATTTTCACTACAACAAAAGGTTAAATATTTCTTTATTTCTTTCCAGCAACAAGTTTTCCTCCTTTTTTTAATTTTCAATTTACATCTCTTATATCCTTTTTATTTAACTTTTTACTCCAAAAAAAATGTTAAATATTTCTTTATCTCAGGCACGTTCTGGAAAAAATGAAGACATGGCCAGGTAGGAAAAAGAACAATATACAAGACCCCCCTATGGCGCGGGCATTTATATTCTCCTATAAATTATGGCGTGCATTTCCTTAAGACAGTTTTTACTAAATTTCCAATACTTAGTCATTTTCTTGTTTTTCACCAAATTGCCATATTTTTCCAAAATGATGTCAGATTGCTATAATGACTTCCTGGTAACTCCAGAACACCATCATATGTTTTTCCAGCCTCATCACACATGCCACATCACCATACATGCCATGTCATCACTACCAACTATGCCACATCATCATATATGCCATCCTTTGACTTTCACTGAGTTCACTCTTGCCATCATGTCCTTGGTTATTCCTTTGTCATCACTGAACTCCTTTTGACATCAATGACAACCATATTCCATATTGCTAACAATCTCCCCCTTTGGCATTGATTGCAACACCTAAACCTTCTCCCCCTTTGACAATAATGACAAAGGATAACTTATTATGCCTTTTTGCTGTAACCAACTTGACATAAAATTTTCAATTGTTCCCTAATGGACAACTACCCTTCTTTTGCTTCTCCTCTTCCAGTTAAATTTGGACTTGGTGTTGATCATCCTATGAACATCCTTCTTGTAGTGATTCTTTTGAATAAGATCCTTGGATGATGAGTTTATGAACTCCCCCTATCACTATGCTTCTCTTCTTTGCAAACACATTCCATCTTCAGAAACTGAGATAAAATCCACTTGTGGTAGTTGATTCCAATTTGTCACTTCTACACTTCTTCTTGATTTTGACCAAGATAGCTTTTACCAAGTACTCTTATTTCTTCTTCCCGTTTTGATGGCAACTTTAAGACATTCTTCTCTTCTTTATCAAAAGACATTTTTCAAGCATTAATTGCAACTTCTGATATTAACTCCCCCTGAGTTTGTGACCCCTTCTAATGTTCATCTTGGGATTCTCTTCTAGGTCATAAGAGTTCTTAGAAAAGACTTTCAACTTCAGCTCCACCACCATTACTAACTTCTTCTTCAATATCTTCATCTCCATCAGTGTGTTCTTTTATATTTTCATCTTGCTTTCCATCATAATGGATGTCATTCTCATTTGCAACACTATTATGCTTTTCATCATCTTTGGAGTCTTCTTTTCTTCTCCACATATTTCCATAAGGTACCCTGCTTACTGGCCTTCTTTGTTTCTTGAATTTCTTACTTAGATCTTTTTTCTTGATTCTGCAATCAATAGCCTTGTGGCCAAACTTGTGACAGTAGTGACAATAGCCATAGAAACTACCTTTAGTTTTGAGAGATCTTTGAGCTTTCTAATTCATGGCTTTCATCCTCTTCCATTCCTTCCTTTGTTCTTGGACTTTCATTGAAGAATTATTCCTTAGCTTACATTCTCTAGCCATATGTCCAAAATTATGACATGTGTAGCATTGACCCAAAAAGATTTGCTGGACCCTACTTGTCATTGGTCTTTAAGGCATCACATTAGTTCTGTCTTTGTTATGAGAGGAGGGAGCAGGCATCTAACTTTCTTTCTTCATAGATGGACTCTTTAGTGTAGCAGCATGACTTCTATTATCTCTTCTTTGGTTTTTGAAAGAGGAACATTCAGGATTCCTTTCATTGTCATACCCTAAACCAGCTTTATCTTTTGATGGTCTTTGGCTACTCAAAATGTCATCCAAAGTCTTTGAGCTATTTTCAAACTTGGTTTTAATAGATTCTTCATTAAGCCTTTTTCTAAGCAAAGTAACTTCTTCTTCAAGTCTTCTAGATTTTTGCACTTCTTCTTTGATTTTTTCATTAATGATCTGCTGGTCTTCTAACTTCTTTATTTCCTTTTTGATGTTAGCAACTTCTTGTTTCAAGCCCTCAACTTCTTCCATGCTAGCCAACACTTGTTGTCTTGAATTGTGCAACTCTTCTCGGAGAGTCTTGACTTCCTCTTCATTTGACTTTTGCTCTCCTTGATATTTTGAAAAATTTTCTTGCAAAGACTTGTTCTTCTTCTTTATTTTTCTTAATTCTTCAAGGGTACTTATGAGTTCTGCTTCTAGATTCACCTCACTTTCCTCATCTGAAGCATCTTCTGAAGTTTGAGTTATTGTTCCTATAAATAGATTTTCTTGATCTTCATTTGTGTCTTCACTATCAGACTCACAAATAGCAAGGCTTGTTTGTGCTATCTATTCATTTGAATAAAGTTTTTCCAATTTATTCCAAAGTTCCTTGGCTGAAACACATGATCCAATCTTCCTTTTGATGGATTGAGGTATTCCATCCAAAATGGCCTCCATTGCATTTGCATTATTTTTCTTGTCTTTCTTTTGAGATGGAGTCCTTATTCTCTTTGGTGGGATATAATCAGAGATCACTGCATCCCATACATCAAGTCCTAATGACTGCAGATAACTTTTCATTATTGTACTCCAAAATATGTATTCTTCTTTTCCAAGTACTGGAGATCCATTTTCTGTGTAAATCTCTTCTTGTTGATCCATAGTGGTTTTTAATAGGATCTTCCTTCTAGTGGTTAAACTGTTAGTGAAGGATCCGGCTCTGATACCAATTGATGTTAGGATATTTAGACACTTAGGAGTTAGTTAAGATCAACTTGTGTAATATATCCGTTAGGGATAAGTGTGTTTCTTTAGTATGCATTAGTATGCATTTGTAAATACTTAATCCGACGGTCATGATATGTTTCCGACATAGAGTGATCCGACGGCTCAACTTCTCTTAGATCAAACCTAACCTTGATCCGTGGCTTAGCACCCGATTGGTCCATGATCTATATTTAAAGAGCATGGAGGGTCATTTTTTAGTTGATTGGTTATGAGAAGCTCATTTGTAACTTTCTTTCTTTGCATAATAAATTGTCCCGTAGAAGCTATTTGGCCGGGGTCGTGGAGTGTTTCCGTCAAGAGGGTTTAAACCACGTCAAAACATCGGTGTGTTGATCTGTGATCTGTTTGTGTGAAGTGGTTGCTCTTGGTGTTTGGTCCTTTGGTAGTACCCTGTGTACCCGAACATGGTATCAGAGCTTTTATGAAGTGCCGCTTCCGGTTATGATCTAGATCTTGAACTGCTGTTGCCAAAACTCGAAAGGGTTTCTAGTTATGGTATTTCTGTGCATTTATGGGATATGGGAGGTGTTCCATTGCGTTCGGAATATCGTTTCCATTGGGAAATAGTTTTCGTTTGATCGAAAACGGTTCCCGGTTGCTCCAGAAACGCGTATTTCATCAGATTTGAAGGTATAATGTTACAGTGACGCACTTTTTTTATTTCGTTTTTTGAAAAGAAAAAATCTCATATTTCATTTTTTTTAATGTTAGATTTATTTTTGGTTCGGATTGTTGCTTTCCCGTCTACGTATGCTCTTTGCCGTGCACCTTGAGCGATCTCGACAAATAAGAAATAGAAAGGGAAAGGGTTTTTCTTGGCTACGTATGCTCTTTGCTGTGCACCTTGCGCGATCTCGGCAAATCAGAAACAGAGAGAAAACGTAGACTTTCTGGGCAAGCTAACAAGATCTAACTCCACAAGTGTGGAAAAGTTTTTTTGTTTCAATTTGTGGTTTGTTTTGCAAGAAAAAGGGCAAGCACGTAAACCGAGCAAGAAGAGTAAAAAAAAAAAAAAATGGCCCCCTTCCTCATTCCCATGTTTTACATACCTTTTAATCTAGCTCATTTTGTTCAAAGTTGCTTTATTCCTTAATAGGTCTTGAGTTCAAGTCTTAGGAAGTTACTTTTAAAAGAAAAAGTGTATGCAATTTCTAATTTCAAGTTACTTTATTGTAAAAGTGCATCTCACTTAAATAATAAAAAATACAAATACAAGTGAGTCACTTAAGTTTTTTTATTGTTGCACTATTTAAAAGTAATATCATTGTAAAAGTGAAATCACTTATTTTACAAAAGTGGTTCACTTAAAGCAACTTTCTTGTAAAGTGATTGTCAAAAGGTTCATCTTGGAAAGAGGGGGGTTCTTTTTTTTGCTGGACATTCTCTAGCTGCCACGTCACTATTGGGGACATCTTCAACAGTTTCTTTGTTCAAGCATAACTTCATCATACAGAGTCAGTTTTCAGTGCCGTTTTTTTTGAAACCGCCTATTTTTTCGAGCTCTTCACATCTAGACTATTGCTTTCTACTTTTACAGCTATTAATTTATAAATATGGCCGCCCCTTGTGATATTCTACTTAACAGTTCCAACTATTTTTCATGGAAATGTCGTATGGAGGATGTTCTACGAAGTAGGGGACTTTTCAGAATTACAACAGGGAAAGAAAAAGAACCCACTGATGATGATAATAAAATAAAATGGGCAAATAGATGTGATGAAGCTCGTGGATTGATTGGGATGTCAATCTCTACTGATTTGCGATTCCACATATCTGGAATTGATGAACCTAATGCTGCTTGGGACAAGTTGGAATCTGTGTTTGGTAACACAATGAAATTCGAGGTCACTAACTCGAAAATGAGTTGATTTCTTTAAATCCAAGTGACTTCTCATGCATTCAAGATTATTTATCTAAGTACAAAACTCTTAAACTCTTATGTGCAGAATGTAAGATTGAGAGGGAAGACAAACAATGCATTTATCATATTCTTTCCAAACTTGGACCTGCATATTCTGTTTTTGTATCTACATTTTACTCTATGAAAGCATCCTTGAATGCAGCTAGCTATCAAGAGCCTAGTCTTGAATCCTTTTGTGATTCCTTGATTAGGGAACAAGATAAACTCATTCATCTTGGAATAATCAACAATGTAGATATATCTGGGAAAGCCTTATTGTCCCAACAGAAAGAAAAGTCCAAGCCTCCTAAGAAACAAAATTTTCGCAATAATAAGTCAAACAAGGGTCCAAAACCCTCTCAGTCAGCTCCTTCTTTAAAAAATGACAAAGGATTCAAGCCAAAAGGAAAGAAGACTGAGCGTCATTGCAACTATTGCGGGAAAGATAATCATGATGAATCTAAGTGTTTCAAGAAGATGGCAGCCTTGGAAGCAGCAATGAAGAAGCACCACATCAGCCTAGATTCGCCTTCAGAATCTGCCTCTCATGGACATGCACTTTGTGCTTCTGGTTATTCTTATAATGCATCTTCTTCTTCTACTTCAAATGAATGGCTCATTGATTTTGGAGCATCTTATCATATGGCTAAGGATGAAGCCATCTTTTCTACTATGCATGAATGTAACACCAAACAAATATTTGTTGGTGATGATAGATCTCTAAGTGTTGTAGGAGATGGAACAGTTCCAGTAGATAATGGTCATTTTAGTGATGTACTATGTGTTCCAAGAATTTCCTGCAATTTGTTATCAGTCTATCAGATCACTCATTTTGGTGAAGGTAAAACTGTGACCTTTACACCTCACCAAGTTGTAATCAAGGATTTTAAAGATACTCAACAGGTCCTAGCTACCAGAATTGTTGATGATATTACTAGGTTGTACAAGTTTAACAACTTTGGGTCATCACCTTTCCCTTCAGTTTTTGTTGCTCATAGTGATAACTTGAGCAAACTTTGGCATGAGCGATTTGGTCATTTAAATTATCGCTCATTGCAACAACTATGTAAAGAAAATATGGTGACAGGTCTTCCGATGGTATCTTGCAGGGATGGTGTTTGCTCCGGTTGTGTACTTTGAAAACATCATCGGGACAGTTTTGACAAACGTGCCTCTTGGCATGCCTCGGTTCCCTTGGAGCTTGTGCATAGTGACTTGTGTGGTCCTCTTCCATCTGCTTCCTTTTCTGGTTTCAAATATTTCTTAACTTTCATTGATGATTACACCAGACGCACTTGGGTTTATTTCCTAAAACTTAAGAGCGAAGTCTTTAACATGTTCTTGGACTATAAGGCCGTTGTTGAAAAACAATCTGGTCATTAAATTATTAAGTTAAGATCTGACAATGGAGGAGAATATGTTAACAAACAGTTCACTACTTTCTGCACTGAACAAGGCATCCAACAACAGCACACTGTTCCATATATACCACAACAAAATGGTGTAGCTGAGCGGAGGAACCGAACTTTAAAAGAAATGGCTAATTGTATGATCCAATCTAAGGGACTAAGTCTTCAATTTTGGGCTGAAGCCATTAATTGTGCAAATTACATAGTTAATCGCACCCCCACTAAAGCATTACAAGGTATAACACCGGAAGAAGCATGGAGTAAAATTAAACCTGATGTAAGTCACTTTCGTGTGTTTGGCAATGAAGCATGGGCTCACATTCCAGATGAAAAATGGAAAGCATTGCAGCCTAAAAGTGAAAAGTGCATATTTGTTGGATATTCTGAAGATGTAAAAGGTTATAGACTTATTCAACCACATTCTCATGCTATAATCATTAGAAGAGATGTTAAATTTGATGAAAATCTCTTGTCCTGTGAGACTAACTCGGCGATTGTGCCATCTGTGGCCTGCGAGCCTGATTCGACGTTTGTGCCTTTTTCTTCTTCTTCTTCCAACTTCCTTGACAGGTTTCCAACTCCAGTTTCTGATGATGACAGTGAGGATGAAAATCCACCTCCGCTTGCTCATGTTCCTCTAGTTGCACCAGCACAAGTGCTTCCTCGATGGGTCCGTTCAACATGTGAAGCAGCTGGTGATTTTGCCGGTGATCCTAGAGATCAACGTCGAACACGTTCTCAGTTTCAGCGAGCCTCTTCTCTTTTGGCTCAAGTTTCTGAGAATCATGATCCAGAAACTTTTGCAGAAGCTTCAGGGAATTCAGATTGGGATGCAGCCATGGATGAAGAATATCGTTCCTTAATGGCGAACGATACTTGGGATCTTGTACCTCTTCCAAAAGGAAGAAAACTTGTTAGATGTAAATGGGTCTACAGAACTAAGTATGCATCAGATGGAAGTGTTGAAAGACTTAAGGCAAGGTTAGTTGCCAAAGGTTTTTCCCAAGTTGAAGGGATTGACTACAATGAAACCTTTGCTCCTGTCGCAAAAATGAACTCCATCCGCCTTGTTCTTTCCCTTGCAGCCTTACACAACTGGGAAGTCCATCAAATGGATGTCAAGTCTTCCTTCTTACATGGTGATTTACAGGAGGAAATTTACATGGAACAACCTCCTGGCTATGTTTAGAATAACTCTAGCCTTGTCTGCCGCCTTAAGAAATCCTTATATGGCCTTAAGCAAGCTCCTAGAGCTTGGTATGCCAAAATGGATAAGTTTCTCCTTGACACTGGTTTTTCTAGATGCCATTCTGACCCCAATGTCTATACCAAGAAAGTAGGAAACCATCTCATCATACTTGTTCTATATGTTGATGACCGTATTCTTACTGGTAGTGACCCTAAGCTTATAACCCATGTGAAATCCAGTCTTAAACAACATTTTGAAATGTCAGACTTAGGACATTTGCATTATTTTCTTGGTCTCCAAGTCTTGCAAACCAAAGAAGGAATCTTTCTTTCTCAGTCTAAGTATGCTTGTGACCTTCTTCGTCGCTTTCACATGGAAGATTGTACACTAGCCCCTTCTCCCTTCCAGAGTCAAACTTTCTACCACTTGTACTTCACCTGAAGTCGATGCCACCTTGTACCATCAGTTTGTTAGTAGTCTCTTATACTTGACTCATTCCCGTCCTGACCTTTCCTTTGCCGTTGGTCTAGTTGCCCGTTATATGCAGACACCTCATGAAAGTCACTTGAAAGCAGCTAAAAGAATACTTCAATATATTCGAGGTACAGTTCAGTTTGGGATTCATTACAGTACAGGGGGGAAACCTTTGTAGGTTGGTTTTACTGATTCAGATTGGGCCGGCAATCCTGATGATCGAAAGTCTACTGCAGGTTATGTATTCAGTCTGGGATCTGGACCTATTACTTGGGCTTGTAAGAAACAACAAGCTCTTGCTCTTTCTTCAGCAGAGACAGAATATCGAGCAGCAGTTAATGCCAGTCAGGAAGCTTTATGGCTTCGACAGATCCTTTCAGAGTTTGGATTCGAGCAGCAGCAGCCTACTCCACTTTGGTGCGACAATCAAAGTGCCATCAAGCTTGCCAAAGATCCAGTTCTACATCAACGCAGCAAACACATTGAGCTACATATGCACTTCATCAGAAATCTTGTTCATGATCGTGTTCTTGAAGTGCTCTTTTGCCCTACAGATGATCAAGTTGTAGACATCTTCACCAAGTCTTTTACGGAAGCGAAGTTTTCTAAACTTCGATCTATGTTAGGAGTTCAGGAACTTGTCATTAAGGGGGGATAGGCTCTAATGCCTCCTTCCTTCTCCTAATAGTGTCACTTTTGTAAATCCTTCAATCCTATCCCAAGTTGTTCTTAAGGGGGGATGTTGGGATATTTAGACACTTAGGAGTTAGTTAAGATCAACTTGTGTAATATATCCGTTAGGGATAAGTGTGTTTCTTTAGTATGCATTAGTATGCATTTGTAAATACTTAATCCGATGGTCACGATATGTTTCCGACATAGAGTTATCCGACGGCTCAACTTCTCTTAGATCAAACCTAACCTTGATCCGTGGCTTAACACCCGATTGGTCCATGATCTCTATTTAAAGAGCATGGAGGGTCATTGTTTAGTTGATCGATTATGAGAAGCTCATTTGTAACTTTCTTTCTTTGCATAATAAATTGTCCCGTAGAAGCTATTTGGCCGGGGCCATGGAGTGTTTCCCTCAAGAGGGTTTAAACCACGTCAAAACATCGGTGTGTTGATCTGTGATCTGTTTGTGTGAAGTGGTTGCTCTTGGTGATCGGTCCTTTGGTAGTACCCTGTGTACCCGAACAATTGATGGAATATTGGTCAATACTGAGAGGGGGGGTGAATCAGTATTGTTAACTTTTTACCTTTTAACCACTTATTAAACTTTAATCAAAACATGGAATCAACAAGATACACAAAAACACAGAATTTATTGTGGAAACCCAATTGGGTAAACCACCAACACTTTCTATACTGCAAAATTATGTTTACAATAAGTTTTGCAAGCCACAACTTGCTGAAGACACCAATCCCCAAGTTTTCTCAGCTACCACTGAAGGATGTACCCACACCTTAGTTTCTGCCTGCACCTACAGACAATGATACACCAATACCCTGATTTTCCAGCCACTACTGGAAGGAGGCCAAGACCCCCCTTGCAGGCATGTAGCCTGCCCTAGCACCACCCTACCTCCCTTGCTTGATATTATTAATACTTCTCTAGTCTTCTTCAACTCCTGTCTCTTTCTATCTTGACTTGGTCTCTGCCTTGCTACTACAAGGATCTTCACTGTCTTTTTACTTTGCTGGTCTTTGTCTTTTATTCTGCTCTCTTCTTCTGCTTGACTGTGCCCTCCCTGGTCTCTGCCTCTTCTTACTGTAGCTTCTACAAAAGTCTTCACTGGTTTCTTGCTGGTCTTTGTCTTCTGTTTTACTCTTGCTCTGCTTTAGATCTTCATTATTCCCTAGACATAGTTTTTCTGATCTTTATACTACTTCAGATCAGCATCATTATTTAACCATAGAGACCCTCTTTAATATTGGATCTTCATTATTTCTGTCTTCTTCAACAAACTCGACTACAGAGCCATCTACCTGCTTCTTAAAATATTCATTATCCATCCACAAAAGAGACACACTATTCGAATGACTTTGTTTTCTCAATATATATACATGTCCAATAGTCATGTGTATTCTTTGGAAATAACACAACTCTTCAAAACAATGTGACCCTTTTAAAAACACGACTCTTCATTTAAAATCACTTTTTAATTATATTTTTTTATTTAACCTTTTACTCCAACAAAAAGGTTAAATATTTCTTTATTTCTTTTCAACAACAAGTTTTTTTTTTTTTTTTTAATTTTTAATTTTTATCTCTTATATCTTTTTATTTAACTTTTTACTTCCAACAAAAAGGTTAAATACTTATTTCTTTCTAGCAACAAGTTTTCCTCTTTTTTAATTTTCAATTTACATCTCTTATATATTTTTATTTAACTTTTCACTCCAACAAAAGGTTAAATATTTCTTTATTTATTTCCAGCAACAAGTTTTCCTCATTTTTTTAATTTTCAATTTACATCTCTTATATCATTTTTATTTAACTTTTTATTCCAAAAAAAAGGTTAAATATTTCTTTAGTCTTACGTACTTTAACATATATTTTAATTATATATTTAACATATAGAAAACCTGTCCAAAATTTGAAGGTCATGTCTCTTCATTAAGAATTTAACTAACATCACGTCCTTATCTTTTATAAAACATCATGATTTTTCACAAGATGTGCCTCTTTATGTTTTATAACATATCACTTAATTCTTATATTTATTCTTAACAACATGCAACTTAATAAAGTATTACTCGTCATAAAACTTCATTGACTTCATAGTTGTGAAACTTAGTAAGGGATTCTAAACCATCGATCACTTCATATGTTTTATAACATATCACTTAATTCTTATATTGTTATTCTTAATAACATGCAAACTCAACATTTTTCTTGGTTTTGGCAGATTAATAACTTGCACGTGTGAACACTAGGAGAGGATCCGATCTCATGGCTGAATAGCCAATTCATCAAAGAACATGATCATGCCATCTTTGTATTTTACTGACACACACACACTCTTTGGCAGACATTTGAAAATAGCCTTCCAACTTGTTTAATTTCAACACTTAGACAAAATTGTCAAACCCTAGTCATTACTGTGCCAGGAGGCATTTTGGCAGACTCATATCTTTGTCATCTGACCATCACTAAGCAAACTGAAGGTATGGCTAGATAGCCATTCCACTAGGCAACAAAACCATGTCACCTTTAGAATTTAGTGAGACACCTCGAGCTTTTGGCGGGCATTTCAAATCAGCTTCTCAACCTCTTTTGAACATCAAAACACATTTCTTCCTATTTTGGCAGACTCATATTTCACATGTGTGAACACCCATAGGAAAGTTGTCTCCTTGGCTGGATAGCCAGTTCATTAATGAACATGTTCTATACTTTCTGATGAATTTATCATCACTCAGACAGGCTTGGGTGGGCATTTCAAAATGCCTTTTCAACCTTGTGAATTTTACACTTAGTCAATTTTAGGATTTCCTCCAAAACTTATTCTGAGACCCCTTTTTGGTAGATCCATCACTTTGTCTCCAGACATGTTCAAGGATAACTAAGGACATGGTTAGATAGACAATCAAACATACTACAAGACCCCCATGTGTTGTGGGAATTTAATTTAACCCATAAATTAGCGCGGACATCTTTATGAGGAGATTTAGTCATTTTTGCTTGCTAAACCCCTGTTTTGGTAGGTCCATAACTTCTCCCTCAGGCACGTTCTGGAAAAAATGAAGACATGGCCAGGTAGGAAAAAGAACAATCTACAAGCCCCCCCTATGGTGTGGGAATTTATATTCTCCTATAAATTATGGCGTGCATTTCCTTAAGACAGTTTTTACTAAATTTCCAATACTTAGTCATTTTCTTGTTTTTCACCAAATTGCCATATTTTTCCAAAATGATGTCAGATTGCTATAATGTCTTCCTGGTAACTCCAGAACACCATCATGTGTTTTTCCGGCCTCATCACACATGCCACATCACCATACATGCCATGTCATCACTACCAACCATGCCACATCATCATACATGCCATCCTTTGACTTTCATTGAGTTCACTCTTGCTATCATGTCCTTGGTTATTCCTTTGTCATCACTAAACTCCTTTTGACATCAATGAAAACCATATTCCATATTTCCAACAATAATTACATCCGACGTTTGCGCATTTGAGGCTGTGATTTCAATTTATAAGGGAATGAGTAATCTACATTGAAGTTGTAGTTCGCATTAGCCAGATCGATGGTATTCCACTTGATTGAAGTGCGATAAGCACAGGAAAGAGATAAGTTGAAAGGCCTGGAGAAGGATTCCAAGTGGTGGGAAGGATGTTGCTTTGATAGGGTTCGCAAAGCTGAACATCACGAGGCAGATCGAACTTTTCAAATAGGATCGGATGCAAATGCGATTTGAACTGTTTGCAAATCAACCGAGAAGATAGAGGGCGTAAATGCATGTTGTGAGTAAGTCCCGCTACCTTTTCTAATTTTAGGAAATATCTCTTTTACTGAAATTAAGCTTTCACTAAATGGCAAAACAAAGCTTTTGTGTTGTGAGCTTTTCTAATTTTAACTAATTATACTATCTAAACCATTAAGAACTTGTAGACGAAGAAGATCACGATGGAGAATTTGTCAAGAATTTCCTCCAAGAAGGTGAAGAGCAACACCATGGAGAATTTGTGGGATAAACTACCGTATGAATTGCAAATCGAGGTTGTGATGAAGCTTTCTCCAGAGAATTTATGCAGACTGCGATTGACCTGCAAGTATTTCTATTCGTTATTGTCAAAGTAGTCCTTTGCCATTCAGTATGACAACCCCTCTCACCCTCACCCTAATTTCCTTGTTCATTCCTTGCGCTCAGTAGGACTCGTCTCTAATGGCAACTTCATTGGCAATGAATTTGATTTCTGTGAGAAGGATGGCATGTCCACTTCAAGATTCAGGTGGCAAAAAAGATTGTGTGATGTGCCGAAATCATAGGTGTCGCTTTTGATGACTTCCGGGGACAGGTTCTTGTGTTTCAAAGGATTCCAGCCATGCACACATAAGTTGTTGGTGGTGAACCCTCTCTTTCCCATTGAACGTTGGTCTTTTTCTCTGCCAATCTGTGCCAAAGTCATTTGGTTGCGGGGAATTGCCTTCGATCGAAAAAATGTCGTTTGTAAACTTGTCTTGTATTCTTCTCCGTTGTCTACATTCATCTACAACTTGAAAGAGGAAAAGTGGAAGATTATGGAGAAAGGTCCAGACTGGAAGATGCTCAGGAAACATTTTGTGGTGTTTCATGGTTTCCCTACAATTGTAAATAAGCGTTTTATGTGTTGGCAGGTCTTGAGCGAGAATGTGGGTGCGGATCGCCAGCCATCGACTAAACAGGTAGAAACGGTCATGGTATTGGTGTTCGATGTAGAAGAGTAATTGTGGGAGAAGCCGATCCCTATGGACAAGGAATTGTTTAAGGCGGTGTGTATTGCAAACCATCACAATCAACTATGTGCAATCGGCAAAACAAAGGAAGAGAACGGTGTAATAACATTACAGCTTTGGAAATTTGATATGGAGAGCAGAACCTGGAAACCGTCAGAATGCCTTCCACCACCCCCTTTTCGTTTGGAACAAACGGATCGTCTCGAGGGAGGAAGGGGGTTTGTGTGGCTGGAAAAAAAATCGAGTAGAGAACTGGGTTTCTGGGTTTATGACATGTCATGTAATTCCTGGCAAAAATCAGCCAAGTTCGAATATACTGGTTATGAAATCTCTAAACTGCACGTAGTCGAGTGTTTTAACAACAGCATTTTCAGGCTGAGATAAAGTTACTCAAGGTCCGCAAGAATTTAATATTTTCAAGAATTCATAGTCTTATGCAAAACTAGTCTATTTGCTAGACTAGATTTTATAGTTTATGTATGTTGCCTGTTGGATTGGTTTGTCCAACAACTGTTGTGGTTTGTTTGTGGATTTGGATCTGGATCTGGATCTAATCAATTTTGTAGCTATTGGCTGGAGGATGTAAGTCATGTATTGAGCAGAAATCTGTTTGTTTTCGGAGGTCTTTTTTCATAATTTCTTTGTAACTTTGATTCTCAATACGATGAATAACCAGTTGCAGTTTTTTGCTATAAAAAAAATTCTTATAGTAATTTTTGATAAACTAAATTTAGGGATTCAAATTTCTACCTATAATGTGTTAATTCTTGTAATTGTCTCTTAATTCCTTCTCAAGGTAAATTTAGTGAGAACTGTGTTTTAATGATATTCAAACTTATGAAGATGGAAATCAATAATTTTTAGTTGGAAATTAAAAAAAAGTTGCTTGGAATGGATGGAGATGTAGATATTTAATGTTAAGATGGTATAATTTGAATGAAATAAAAACTGTAATTAAAAATTTAATCAATTTAAATAAAAATATTTAAAAAATAAAAAATAAAAAATATTTTTATTATTCTGAATGTAAATATTAATTTTAATTTTTAAACTAATTTATTTAACGGTAACTATATAACGATTTGATCTAGTAACAGACATTGTGAAAATGGTGGAACTTGTTCTTGCCGATGTCAAATTCTTCCAGTCATCACATTAGCGATTTGGTCTAAAAATTGCAGGATCACTTTGTCGGGGATATGATAGACTTAATGTGAGGAAGAGAAACAAGCTTGTCAAAGTTTTTGGAGATTTTCTTGGAAGCCATAATGTGGATGAATACGATCCACTTGTTAAGCGGTTACTTCAAGAAATCATGCTATTCTTGTTAGTTTTATTGACATGTATTCATAGATTCCTAACGAAGTGCATTTTCATGATAGAAAAATCAGCTTTTACCATTGAATGCTTGGTTGTAAAGTTATAACAAATGCTACCGGACACTTGTTGTTATTTTCACACAACCATCAAACCCTGTAATGTATTCTTGAATGAATCCTTTGCAGTGTCAAATGGGGTTTGAACTCAAATAGTGACCCAATTCTCTGAAAGATGAGGGATAATATAGCCACCAAAATTCCATCAGTGGGTCATGATTCATACTATAATGAAAATAATTCTTTCAAAAATACTATAATGGGTCATGTGGGTCATTGAATCAAAAATTTGGAAAAAATGAATTTTCAACCGAGCCCATTTCCATCACAATACCAATTATCTCCCCCTTGCCGAGCTTCAAACTACCTTCAATTCCAAAAGAACCTTCAATTCCATAAAGACATTCCATCAATAATAAACCTCTTCTTTTCATTCATACGGGTTACCTCTAAGCCTATGCATAGAAATATAATTACAAAAACATTTTAAAGCCCCATTCTGAGTGCATAAGCCATAAATATTTAATTTTGTGCATAATAGTAAATACCATAGATTTATATTGTGTGACATGGTCGAGGCACCAAAACCCATATTCTATGCTTAAAAACATTATAATGCCACCCAGATCCCACCTACAAGCCAACGATTCCATTTACAAGACATGTGAAGTGATTTAGGACCATGTGCATCTCCACTAGACATAAAGATGAATATTTTAGGGCCTATATCTTTATTTTTTATTCCTAAACCTTGCAAATTTCTGTAAGAACCATTCTTGGAATTTGAAATATTGTAACAACATTCATATGATCCATGTAGAACAATTATTCACTCTTAATGGGTTGTGTAGTGGTTTTTTTTATTCTGTGCATGGTCTATGAGCAATAAAAGTTTATTTTAGACACTAATACATTGTTTTCCTCTTTGAACCATCTTCATGAACCTAAAAACCATCTCTAATGTATTGTCACGCCCCCTTCGATAAATTCCACTAAAGGAAGGGAGCATGACTAAAAATCTGGGATTTCACAATTCAGCCCCCATTCATTAATTTTCAAATGAATATAAACAAAAAGATATAACATGTGTGCAGATGTATAATTCAAAATAACAAAGTGGAAACAAAATCTATATCAACACATATTTAACATGCATTTATCGGCATCATCATAACAGTTTTCAATTAAAAACATTGCATAATTGAAATACAAGACAATACTTATCTTGAAATGAGGTAGTCCTGAGCAATTGGCTATGCAACTGCAATGTTCCACCCAACCATAGGCAAGTTGTGCTCATCAATCTCTCAACACAACTGCCACCCCTGAGTTGGGCATGATTTCTACAAGGAAAAAGGGAACAGCAGACTCACACATAGCTAAATATATAACACATCTCATCCAAGCCAATCCACAACTGGGTTTATCACATTGTTAAAGTAGTATAAATGAAGGAATTTCTAAGCTAGTGAGCTCAACCATAGAGCTATTGGAAACTCTCCAAGATTTAGTTAGCTTGGTGTTGACACATCTTTGTCAATAGGGGTTCACTTTGCACTGTCATCAACAAACACCAACCCAACACCCTTAAGCACCATCCTAGAAAGGTTTTACCCTTTCCAACAACATCCACGAAGCGAGAGAGGCATCACCCAAGATGGTTAAGGGGGCTGCAGGAACCAAGTTTCCACAGTGGGGAAGGAACATGCATGTGCTCTAACTCTATCACATCAGAAACTAGATATTTTCTTTCGCATCATACTTCGCAATTCAAATAGACATTCATGTATTCACCATTCACATATTCAACACATAATTAACATTCCCACTAACAGGTAAATATTGGAGATCAAATCAATGAAACCTTATAGAAACAACATAAATCATTCATCATTCGACATAAATAGAAACACCAAGACAGATCCGAACATCTTCATGCATTAACTCATCAAAACCTGCGGTATAACCTTTGCAGAAACAATTCATAACATCTTATCACAGATTCATACAAACTGCAAAAACAGAGCAAAACACTTGATTCTTCAATCTAGGATGCCCTTAGGCTTATATTCATACTCTTATTTATAGCCAACTATGGCAGTTACAAAACGGTCCAAATGACCCATTTCTAACAACCTAACTAGTCTTGTGCTTCCTGGTTCTTCATGAATGACCCTTCCTTCCACTGATGGTCCTTCGCAGCTGTCATCTGCCGCACTTCTTGTGGACTAATCCCATGCCAACAGGCCCCCAAAACAAACTTGTGGCTCACCCTCGAGCCACCTCAGCTGGACATCTCTGCTACTATTCTCATTTGTCACTGTGCTAAACTTCTGAAGCTATTCTTGGCGTCTAGAGCTTGCTATCATGTACTTCTCGAACTCATCCTCCAGTCTTTTGAAACATTCATAATCTATCCCTTCGGTGCCTACTCTTGTGCTTCATGCTTGTCTCAGTCTGGGGAAAAGTTCATTGACGTCACCCAATTGGAAAACAGGCCAACTGCTCTGGCACATCTGTTTCACACATTTTAGCATCCACTGTTGGAGCTATTGTACCTCTGCCCTTGGTGTTCTGGTGGTCGCAGGGACCACGGTTCTTCTAACTACTACTACTCTCTTAGACATCTCGGGTGGGAATTCATCTTCATTCCTCCCCATTGTCTGTGCCACTTTCTTTGCAGGTTGTTCATGGACACTCGTTTTCCTTTCCCTTAGCGCAACTGGAGTGCTTTCGTTGGAAACGAAATGCACCATTGCAACTATCTCACTTTCCTTTCCCACAACTTCCTTGATCTTGCTCACTCAACTTCCTAACTCTCTGCATCTGACTTACTGACTCGCATCATGCACCTTACTGATTATCCTCTACGAACTCTCTTTACTTCGACTTATGTTCTTCAATCTCTGCACCTGTATTTATGCTTGATCTTTGTGTCCTTAACGCCTGATCATCATTCGCAAAATATTTCCCATAGCCATCCGATTATGTCCTCAAGTATGTCATCGTATTCCTCCACCATCTTCGAGGGATGCTGGTCCGCAGTAATCATGCTTGGATTTGAATCCCACGTGCTAAATGTGCGAAATCGACGAGCAACCCGGCTGGCCATGCTTGCCACTTTTTGTCATAATTGCGTTTTTCTTTTTCTTTTTTGATTCTGGTTCTCAAGTGTTGTGTGCCTCATCATGGCGATAGGGTTTCAACCGATTCCCATTGACTAGTTTGAGAAACACTACCCCATCTAAACTTTGTAGCTGCACCGCACTTCCGTCAGTGATAAAATTAATTATGTAGGGACCTAACCAATGCATCTATAACTTGCCTGTGTGCTTTGCAAACTTACTGTCGTATAACAAAACCATATCTCTGGGTTGAAAGTACTTAGGTTTAACGTGTCGACCCTTCCAAGCCTTCGGTCGATCCGTTTCTACCTTCTGATGAAATACTGCGATGAACCAATCCTCATCGAGCTGTACCAATTGTGCCAACTGTTCTTCCAGTGCTTCATCGTTGCTCATTCCTGTAGCTACTGTGATGCGCAAGCTCAGGACAATATAATCCATCGGCATTACGGCTTCCTTCCCGTAAACAAGCTTAAATCGGGCCTGGACGATCAAACGTTTGCAAGTTGTGCGATACGCCCAAAGTATCATGGGGATCTTCAAATCCCAATCATCCTGATTTGTGTTTCATACATTCATGAGCACATGCTCCAATATTTTTTTGAATGCTTCAACTGTCCCATTAGCTTGCGGATGATATGGGGTGCTCTTCCTATGTTGAATTTGAAACTCCTCCATCATTGCTGCCATCGTCTGGTTAACAAAATGAGTTCACTGGTCACTCATTAGTATCTTTGAGCACCCAAACCTGGTGACCATGTTGTCAAAAAGGAATCATGTTGTAGTCATAGCTAAACAATCCTTTACCGGCACAGCTTCCACCCATCGCGTCAAATAATCTGTTGTGGTGATTATGTAGCGTGACCTTGTTCTCTTTCTTGGTGGGTTGATGGGTCCCATGAAGTCAACTTCCCACTTGTCGATAGCCTGCAGTGTCAATTGAGGTACTAATGGTATTTCATCCCTTCGTGACTGCTTCCCTATCCGTTGAAATATGTCACAGCTTTTGGCATAGTCCACAGCATCTCCATGCATTGTTGGCGACCATAATCCTACTCGAAGGATCTTTCTGGAATTGGCTCATCCTCCATAGTGTCCTCTCGTGATTCCATCATGAGCTTCTGCTAAAATCCTTTCCTGCTTATGAGGAAGGACGTATCGTCGAAGTATCTCATCCGGTCCCATCTTATATAGTTGTCCTGCGATTAGTTGAAAATCTGCAGCTTTGACGACTAGCTGCTTCTTCTAGTTGGTAGTGAATCCCTTTGGTGCCTTCCCTATGGTAAAAAATTGAATAATTTGCTTGTAATGGTCATCAACCATTCCGACCTTGAATAATTGAGCATCCGACAATCTTTTGTCAATTCTCCTTGGCTCTTCCCCAAACTCTATCTGGGATAGATGGTCTGGTACTACATTTAGGTGCCCCGGCTTGACAATTATCTCGAAATCAAACTCCTGGAAGAGTAACAACTATTAGCAGATCCCCCCCCCCAACACATGCTTGTTCACCAAGTATTTAAGTGCTGAGTGATCGGTGAACATATTGAAATGCTCCCCTAATAGATAGTGTCGGAACTTCTGTAACGCGTAGACAATCGTCAACCCTTCCCTTTCTATGGTCATGTAATTCTTCTCCGTAGTGGACAGCTTTCTACTTGTGAATGCTATCGGGTGGTCTATTGCGCCTTCTCATGGTTGGGCCAAAATGACTTCTAGTGCGACTGATGATGCATCGACGTGAACGTGGAAGTCCTTCGTCCAATCTGGAAATGCTAGTATGGGTGTTGCAACCATCTTTGCTTTCAATATGTCCAAATTCTTTTGGCACTTGTCATTCCATTCAAACTTGGCGTCTTTCTTCAACAACTTATCCATCGGCTCCATGATTGATGCACACCCTCTGATAAACTTCCTGTAGTATCCCATATGTCCCAATGTTGCTCTTAATTGCTTGACTGTTGTCAGCGGTGGTAGGGTGACAATAATTGCAATCTTTGCAGGGTCGACCGACATTCCTTCCCTGCAAACAATGTGCCCCAAAAAAATCCCAAACAAAGCGCAAAAAATGTAGTTCTTTAAGTTCAACGAAATCTAGTGTTGTTGACATCTTTCGAGCATCAACCTTAGATTCGCAATGTGATCCTTGACCAACCCGTACACTATCCAGTCATCCATGTATACTGCAAGAAATTTATGGATATAATCCTTGAATGTTGCAACTACTAATAGTGAAAAAACATTTGGTGCATTCTTCAGACCAAATGGCATCATGTAATGTCCCTTGTTAGGAATTTTATTAAAATGGCAATTTTTCACTTTTTTCCCTAGTTAGACCTTTGACTAGTTTTGAGCTCTAGGTCCCCAAATTGCTCCAATTGCTCCCAAATATTTTGAGAAGGTATATGGATGATTTTAGAACATAAATATGTGTTTCATGGATTCTTTTGGATCTTTAAAATACTTCTTCAAATCCTCTTTCACTTCTGGCCAATGTAGGGAACTTTACTAGTAATTTCCCTTTGACTAGTATTGGTCTCTAGGTCTCAAATTGACTCCAAATGCTTTCAAATATTAAAGGAAGGTGTATGAATGATATTAGGACTTGAATATGATGTTCAGGGATGAGATATGGCCACCAAAACCTCTTCAAACTCTCTTAAGATTCTGGACCAAGTATGCAATTTTACTAGTAATTTGGGGTTCAAATCCCCCTGGGGTAAGCACTGAAAATGGCTTCCCAAATTCCTTAAAACCCACTCAAATTTATGAACATAGGTAGGGAATGTATTAAATATGTTATTAAGGTCTCATGTGCATCATATATTTATTATTATCTCTGTTCAAACCGTCTTCCATTCAGCTGCAAAAATCACCAATTCGACCCTTGGGGAAATGGCACTATTTCTTCTCCCAATGCAATTAAACTGAGTAAAAATACTTCAAATGCTCAAGTACAGTACATAAAAATTGTAAAATACATCCATGTCAGTCTATTAATCATAAATTTATCAGAGAACCATCCATTCATTCAAAATCATTAGCATTATCATGCTATACATCAATGTAGTGGAGAAATGGCACTATTCTTTCATTAAAAATGAGATTTATACATTTCTACTTGGAATTTTGACCTGAAACTTTTTGGAGATTAAGAACAGAGTATTTAATTCATATTACAAAAGAAATGGGGCATTAGAAGCTCCCCCAAAGAGTACAATATCTCACCAAAAACGCCCTCCCTCAAGGATCAAGAATATGCCATCAAAACTGGAAATGGTTGAAGGAGTGAGCTGCAATAGAAGAAACCATGAGCTGCCTTGTAGCTTACACTTGAAAATAAAGACTCCATTAAAGCTCCAAATGAAAATTCTGAATGTCCTTTCCAATTACCAAGTTGGATGGGAATCTTTCACCCTCGAATTTGGCTAAGGCAAGAAACTAGTCATCCACTAGCTCTCCCTCTTCACAAATGCAATTGCAAATTCTACAAATGATCAAAAGATGTTTTCCTTCTTTTTTATTGACATTTATAAACTTTTAATGTCCTCCATGGGTCGAATTCCTTCCAAGAGACTCATTCCAACTCAAGTTGGGAAGAGATTCCAAAGAACGCCACTTGTATAACAATTCCTAGTCTCCCACTTCCACCAAAGCACATGTGGAAGCATCTTAACTGCCCTAACACCCTTGAGCGCCCTCTTGGAGTCTATTTTTAGCCATGACATGTCATATATGTCATATGTCAGCCTTCAGGTCTTATTTGTGTTATAGGTGTCATAGCATCTTCATCATTGTTGTCATAGAGCTAGGGAATCTAGCCCAAGTGTCTCACTAGCTCCAAATTGCCTCTTCCTCTTCCATGGGAGTTACTCTTCCTCTACATTTCGACCTCATTGACTCATTCCAAGTATTATTGACCTTATAACTCATCCCAAGAACATTAGGCTTCCCATGGATTCGAAATTGCAAGAAGAGGATGCCATGTGGCACATAAATTCTAGCTTGTATGGGTCCCACTTCCTCCATGTGTCTTCATGATCAAATGCGACTTTGATTTTCACTTGTATATATTTATTTATCTCCTTTATTAAATATTTATGCCATCCCAATGTTCCAACATCATTTATTATCCCCATTATTCCAAATCCCAAAGCTTCCACCCCAAACCTAGGAAGCTAGTAATTTTCCTCCTTAGCAATTATTTGACCTTTAGCATCAATTTGACAAACTCTAATGAATAGGGCCAATTTTCTTAGTCAATTATGACCCAATTCCAAATTTGGGACATGAAACATCACCGTGTATTGAAAACATCCCCATTCGGTGACGAAATTTGTTTTGTGTCGATCCTCCTTTGCAATCTTTATCTGGTTGTAGCCGGAGAATCCGTCTATGAAGGAGTATATTTCCTGACCACCCACTCCTTCTAACACTTCATGCATAAATGGTGTAGGGAATGGATCATGTAGGCATGCATCGTTCAACTTTCTTAAATCAACACAAATCCTAACTTCGTCAGTTTTCTTATCCTCGACCACCATCAGGATGATCCACTATGATTCTTAAAATGGTTCTATAATGCCTGCTTCCAACATTCTTTCAATCTCAGCATTCACTTGTTCCTTATACCTTGGATTCAACCTATAAGGCCACTGCTTCACTTGCTTCGCATCAGGTTTCAGTGGGATTTTCATCTCTCCTAGGTCCCCTGAAATTCCTTTCATCTCCGAGAATTTTGTCGGAAACAAATCCTGAAACTCGTGTAGTAGGTCAGTCATCTGCGCAATAATCGAGTCTTTCCAGTAGTCTCTGATACTTGCAAACTTGGGATTTTTTTCCAACCCAATGTTCACTTTCTTGATCCGCAATGGCTGCTGAAACTTGTTGGAAGGCATATCTGGTGCCTCGACACTGCGACTTCCTTCTGACTCTAGGATATACGTGGCCCTCGGATCATCCTCATCGTCTGGTTCTCCTGAGATGTTGTAACATTCCATCAACATTTGAGATGTAGCAGTCCACTGAAGTCCCATAGGTTTCTCTCTTGGAACTGCATTTGGACTTTCTGTAATGCACTATGGATGAAGGGGTTTTCGTCGGAGAAACTAAACATTTGGCTAAAGCCAATTGTTAGTTGTTTCCATGAGTTTTTTCTGCGTCGTAGTTCTGCTGCAACATACCAATTCTGCGGTACTTCATCCAACGTGTGAATAAATGCATGGACCCATTCCTGTTTTGCCTATGGTCCCCATTGGATTTCACATGCACTCAAATGCTCCTCCGGATCTCCTCTGTCGTCATACTTCCTTCCGCAGTGTCCATCAGTGTCACCAAACCTAATCGTCATTAGGTGTCAACATAGTGGCCAGGTAGTTATGGTGGACTTGTACGTTGCCGACCATCGCGCTGGTGTAGCCTTCAGGGCTTCTTCGAAGGCCATAGGTCGTTGTGGTTCCGCTACTTCTTCTACAAATTCTATGAGAAATGTGGCCAAATTTGGCAATCCCTCATACGTGGGTAGCTTACATTCTTTTGTTTCTACCCTTCACAATGACTAAGTGATCTGTGCGCATCTCCTAAACGACACTTCATGCATCTGGTTCTGCCAGTTGTCAAGTGCTTCGTCCAAATCTGACGACACCGAACTGATGCTACGCCACCCTAACTCTCCACCTGCAGTAGGGTTGATGTAGTCTTCAGAAATGTTGTATAGATTGTCCCATCCCTCAGTGAATTCATCCCTTGTTGGTTCAACATACCTTTTCCCTTCTGCGGGGTCAAGAGGTGCAACTACCCTTATGTCGCGGTTCTCGAATGACATAATTCTCTTCTTGAAGTTGATAATAGCCTGGTTCTCCAGTGTCCAGTCTATCCCTAATAGCACTGGGTAGGGGCTTGTATTGTCCACAATTTCGATCACATCTAAATCTGTGTATGTCTTGATTCCTTCAATCTCAACAGGGACGTAGCATAGTCGACCAATCGGGGTGACCTTACTTTGATTTGATAGTCGCAGTTGCATTGGGGACCAAGCCAACTATGGTTTCCCCATTGTTTCCCACGTCTATTTTGTCAGGATGTTTATGTCTGACACCAAATCCAAGATAATGGAGTCGACATCGAACGATCCTACTTCCACGGACAGCCACGTCTCCTGTCCTATCTTTCTCTTATGTATGCGATTGACTGTCCGCTCCTATCGTGCACCCTCCTGTCGATGCAGTAGATTGGATATTTCCGCCAATGCATCCTGATCTTTAGCCAACTCCAGGAAAATATCTAAGAAAGCTCATAAGGTGTTCTCCTTTTTATGCGAATTCGTTGTGTCAAATGTCGGCAGCATATCACAGGTAACTTCTTTCTGCTGAAGAGGTGGCTGCCTCAACTTCCTCATTGCCTCCTATGCTTTCAAAAGAAATCCCTTTCTACTTCCGCATCAAATGTGATTTGCTTCCTTGCTGTCGGCCGGACGCTAGCCTATGACCTGTCAGCCCTTGTCACAGTTCCTCCACGAGTCACTATTCTGACAGTCGCATTTTTACTTCTAACCTTTGCTGATATCTTCTGTACCACTCGTGGTGGACTCTGATTCTGATTTTGATTTTGCGGAGGTGTGGGTAGGCTCTTAGTTTTCCACTTCGCGATGAGCTAAGGACAATCTTTGACACCATGGTCCATAGCGCTGCAGTAAGGGCACTGTGGTGTTGGATTTGGGAAATCCCTCTAATAATGCCCCTATTGACCACAATTATAACATATGATATGTCCTCGACCTCATCCAGCAGCTCCGCCTCTACTGGCACCGGTACCTCGGCCACCGTGGAAGCCCCCTCTGAATCCTCCTCGCAGTGATCCATAGGGAGAATACTATGGTTGACTATAGTGTGGCTATGGGTATTGCGGTTGACCGTATTGTAGTTGTTGAGGATATTGCGGTTGGCCATACTGCGATTGACCATACTGCGGTTGCTCATACTGCGGTTGAGGATTATATTGAGGCTGCGGTTGATTATATTGTTGTTGTTGCTGTATTGATGGTTTCTCTTCTCCCTTCATGAAATATGTATCTGCAGTCCTCTCTTGTAGTAGGTTTTAAGCTCTGCACTCTTTCTCATCATGGCCAACCAATCGACAGAACTTCCAATACAAGTTCACTGGTTTCAACACCATCTTCTGCAGGTACACACATTCTTCCAGTCGGTGTCCTCTCCTCTGACAGACGTGGCACTAAGGCATTCCTCCCTAGCTGAGGGGATTTGGTACATCCGATTGTAAATATTCTTGAAACTCTGGGCACTGATCCTTGTGGTGTCCTTCCATCCTGCATCTAGTGCACCAGACGTCTTTGCAGGCCTCTTTTCCTTTCTTCATGTCTTGTAGCTAGATCGTCAAGTTTTCCAGCTGCGCTTGTATTCGATCCATGCCCAAGCTAGTTTCGTCAGTTGGTGAAGCTTCCAGCTTCATTGTGATCTCCAACGCTTCTTCCTGAGTTGCTACCTTCTATTGCATTAGTGGTCCATGAATGTGTGGTACCAACCTAGCGATAAACCATTCTTTATGCTTCATATCGTTCATCCCGAAACTCACTTTCACCATCAATGTTTTGTATCGCTGGTCGAAGTGTCATACTGACTCGTTGGGAAACTATTTGATTTCTTTGAGCCCATACTTGGATTTTGGTTTTCTAAATTTGTCGATCATCCCCGCCTTGATTTGTAGCAATTTTTTACCAGGAGTTCCCATCGGTACCTTAGTAAAATTCATGTACCAGTCTAGCGCACGGCCTTTGAGGGTCGTCACTAACTGTCCCTTTTTAATATCTTCATTCTGGACCTGCTACATGATCTATACTACTTTGCACAAAAACCAGTATTTTTCGGTCCCGTTACCTTGGAAGGTAGGCATCTTTGCATTGTCACCCGCCATCCTTGTAATCCTACTATTATTATTTACTAATGTGCTACTCTTACTACTGTTCTGGCACGTAGGGAAGCTCTGCGAATAACTTTTATTTCCTCTTATCAAGTTATGAGTAGTGCACGGGGTTGAAGGTATGTTGTGGCTTAGGGTCTGTCCTTCTACGGCTTCTGGGGTATCCTGTTCACTTTCTTCTTCCTCATAATAAGGTCGCTTCGTCCCTTGTGGTCTTGTTTCACAGTCTTCCATTCCGGTCCCCTCAGGAGACTCTCTCCTAGTCCTCCTCTTCTTCTCGGGCCGCTAGAATATCACCCCACTCCTCAAGGTACCACACTCTTCATCAGCTTCCCTTAAAAATTCGTTGTCACTCATGTCCATCTACCCCGCATCTTTCTACCAGACCCACATTCATGTGGTACCCCCAAATTCCATACACTGATCTTCTACTCGTCGGAATTCATCCTCAGTATTCCCTTTTCGCAGACAAGCATCTTAATCCATAGCTTCAGCGATAGCAGGAATCTCCCTCTAGGTCCTTTGAAAATTTTCCTTTTTGCATTGTTGTATGATTTGATCATGTCCACGACGAACTTAGTAATGTATCCCTCTAGGATATTGTCTACCCAAGTGTCAACAACCCTCGATACCTTATTTTCGACCCGTTTCAGCTATTGGATCATTTCCGGGGTCCAGTGATCAAGCTCACTCTTTTGGCAATGGTTCTTTCGAAATGTCAGCTACGCTAACCACTCGTGCAGCAATACTGAGAATTCACAAAATAATATCTCATGGATATCCGAATAAATATGCTTTTACAACCAACTGCTTGTCGTCTTCCCGGGGTTTTGATTTTCTCCTTCCATGAATTCTTCTCCCTTCTTATCGAACCAATCCTGGATCTCCGGTTTTATCGGGTGCCACAGCATGTCCCCTTCCTTCAACTTCAGGGTCCCATCAATGAAACCATTTGTTGACACAGTTTTGTCTACAGGGGTTCACTTCGCACTATCATCAACAAACACCAACCCAACACCCTTAAGCATCGGCCCAAAAAGTTTTTACCCTTTCCAGCAACACCCGCGAAGTGAGTGAGGTCTCACCCAAGATGGTTAAGGGGGCTGCAGGAACCAAGTTTCCATAGTGGAGAAGGAACATGCATGTTCTCTAACTCTATCGCATCAGAAACCAGATATTTACTTTCGCATCATACTTCGCAATTTAAATAGACATTCATGTATTCACCATTCCCATATTCAACACATAATTAACATTCGCACTAACAGGGAAATATCGAAAATCACATGAATGAAACCTTACAGAAACAACATAGATCATTCATCATTCGACATAAAAAGAAACACCAAGACACATTCGAACATCTTCATGCATTAACTCATCAAAACTTGCGGTATAACCTTCACAGAAACAGTTCAGAACATCTTATCACAGATTCATACAAACTGCAAAAATAGAGAAAAAAACTTGATTCTTCAATATAGGATGCCCTTAGGCTTACATTAATACTCTTATTTATAGCCAACTATGACGGTTACGAAATGGTCCAAATGACCCATTTCTAACAACCTAACTAGTCTTGCGCTTCCTCGCTCTCGACGAATGACCCTTCCTTCCGCGGATGGTCCTTTGCAGCTGTCGGCTTCTGCACTTCATGTGGACTAATCCCGTGCCAACACTTGGCGCCCACTATACCTACACACCCAACATAAGGAAGTATACCCTTCACTGCTCCACAGTCCCTCATGCCATGCCTTCCCTTCTAGTTCTCTTTAGGGTGTGCATTGGAAGCGATCCAAAGCCCTTTGATCTCTAGTGAGGTTACACTCTTCACTAGGCTTATCAAGCCAATTCTAAATCCTCTTCTACTACTATTTGCTTCAACACAAGTCAAGAAAAATCAAGGGATTCATATAACCCAAATGAGAGCTATATCCCAAACACAGAGAAATACACAATTGCTTGGAATGGAAAAACAATTTTAACTATGGGATGAACAAAACGAGATTTCCATGGGTTTCCTCAGTCGTGGCACACCAAAAATTAATTGTGGGATGGAAAAACAAACAGGGGGTTACCAATTGAATTCCATCATATACATGGGAAACCGAGTGACAAAAATGGATTTCTGAGAACCCCAAATTGATTTCCCTTCTTCCCCCAACACAAAAGTTCCCTTCTCCCAGCTATGAATGAAGGAAACACACAAAAAAATGTGGAGAAAAATGCCCAGCATGCCGAGAACTCGTGAGAGAGAAAAATTAATGGATGAATAATGGGTTAGGAAGAAATTTAGTGGGTGGTTTCTCGCCCAGGGAGACAAACATGATTTTCCAAAATAGTGTCTTTCCCATACATGAAATTCGACATCCATATCTGTCCATTTCCCAAAATAATAACTACCTCAACCAACTATTGGAAGAAATAAATTATTGGGTGCAGAAGTCAATGTGGGTAGTTAATGGTTTAAGGGTTCTCTCATTGACACTTGGATTGACACTATTGGTTCAAGGGATTGAATAATTACTCGCCCTATTCCTTGTAAAAATCATGTCCCCATACTCTAGTTGCATTGCATAGCTAGTTGTGGGTATTTTATTAAAATACATATTCACATCAGGGTAA
Source organism: Larix kaempferi (assembly GCA_027924585.1). Lineage (NCBI taxonomy): Eukaryota > Viridiplantae > Streptophyta > Pinopsida > Pinales > Pinaceae > Larix > Larix kaempferi. The sequence goes on from BSBM01000092.1 coordinate 13,595,115, forward strand.
GGGAAAGCTAATGAGGGTCACTTTTGGCGCGTTGGATGCAATAGAAAACTGAAAAATTAGGCATACCTCAACATAATTGAATTTTTTGAGATACTTACACAAGATATCTTGCATTGGGTAAAAAAGATGAAATGTAGGAAATTAAATCAAGTTTCCGAATATATAAGTTTCATGTATTGAAAATTTACATAACTATGTCAAATTTCATCTTTTCTAATAGTCACTTTTATTTTTGTCGCAAATGATAAGGTATATGTTTTTGTGGGTGCATCCTTTGAGTGCCTAAATGATGGTTTCGGGCTACAAAATTTGGTAGACATGTAGAGAACAGGTAACACTAGTGTAGCACTATTTTTCCAAAATTAAATGTTTAATTTTTTTTTATAATTATCTTAGTGACCAAACCTCGAGAATGGTATATCAAATGTGGGTGCAACATTTGAGGGTCTAAATGCAATCATTTGAACTTGTATTTTTTATAGAGCATAGAGGTAGGTGTAAGGATCATGTAGTTAGATTCCGATGATCTGTTTGTTGAAGCCATACAATTGAAGAGCCACAGTTCAGCAACCGACAAGCAACCACCACCGTCAACCGCCCATTCGTCTAGTCGTCCAGCTACCAACCCAGCCATCCAACTACTCAACTCCATCATCCAGCAGCCAGGAGAATAGTACACACATTATTGTAAAATTTTCTATAAATAGAGAATTTCAGAGCTACATAAGGAAAACTTGTGAATGTAGTTTATTCTGCATAATTAAATTCTAAGCAAGAACACATCTATTTCTATCTACTTGCATTTTCAAGTTCTCATTTTTAGTTTTCTTTCTTGCATCCTTCTCCTACAAACTGGTATCAAAGCTTGGTTAGTGTAGAGGCTTCGTTGTGGAAGTGCAAGGTTGCTTGTGGAAGTGCAGAGTTTGTGGAAGAGCAAAACATGGGGCTATATTTATTTTTGGTAATCTTAATGATGAGGTAAACACATGATTTCTGTTGTGTAAATGTTGATATAATTGTTGTAGACCACTTTTGTTCTATGATTTTCTCATAATTTTATTAAAGGGTCATTGGGACAGAGAATTGCTTTTGGTATGATGCTATATTTGGTTTCAATTGGTTGAGCCAAGTTGTTTTGAAAAAGTGTTGTGAAAGTGCTATATTTTGTTGAAATTAGTTGAAGTATGGAGGATGTGAATAGCAGTAGTCTCACTCAACCTCAAATTCCACAATTTAATGGGAAAATTTATGAGTATTGGAGTATTAAGATGAAGAATTTATTTTATTCACAAGAATTATGGGATTTTGGCTAGAATGGTTTTACTGAGCCTGCAGATCAAGCAACATATAATGCTTTATCACAAGCACAAAAGGATATTCTCAAGGAGAATAGGAAGAAGGATGCCAATGCATTGTTTTTAATACAACAATCAATGTAAGAATCGATTCTCCCACGGGTTGCAGTAGCTACAAGGTCCAAGCATGCATGTGACACTCTACAAAACTCATATCAAGGTACTCTTGGCCGGGAAAATTGTCGTAGGCCAACTAACAGAAAGACAGCCCACACACTCGACTTAATGCAACCTTGTATGTGTTTAAGTTAATTGTTCTTCACAGGATCAAGGCCCTGCTGCCTATATGATATGCTCTCAAATAGAGAGTCTCTCTGAGGTGAATGTATGTTAAGTTTACTTAAACGAATCTGCTAACAAATCAGAGAAATTTAAACTAATGATTATCTAATTCTAAAGACTGTTTTATACTAAATGCAGAAAATTAGTAGCTCCTAATTCTGTTCTATGATAACCTAAATACTTATTATCTATCTTGGCCAAGAGCATGGATTATAGTATTGATCTATGGTTTAAAACAAAGAAAATAATTGATACTTCAGAATTGGTAGAAAAGTCTCCAAATAAAGAAGTGAATCATTAATCGTTTCACAATAGATAAAAATCTCCTGCAAAAATGATCATAATAAGAATTAAACGAGAAACCAATAATCTAAACTAAATATGTGCTTCTGGAAACATGGAAATATGTGATTACGCCTCAACTTGTACATGAATCACAATCAACATACAAGTTAAGTATTAACAAAGCCAATTTATACAAAATCGAAATAACAAAAACCATTTGTTGATTTCAACTGTTGAATAAATTATTCACATTCCAGATTCACATATAATTCGACTTTTCCTGTGATGACTTAACATATAATAGCAAGGTATAATATGTGTGATGACTTAACATATAATAGCAAGGTATAATATGTAAGTTACAGAATGACAAAAGAGGTTTAACAATAAACAATACAGTATTAGTAAAATGATATTCACAGACTTAACCAAAGCCTTCGAAGTTCTGCAATTACTTCAATCTTCATAAAAAGTTTCTCGCCTTCTTCAACTAGTGAACTGATCCAAAAATTCCCGGCCATTTCGATGAGAGTAATTTCATGATCAGTTTCACCATATCTCGTCATTAACTATAGGCGAGTCAACGAACGGCCTCAGTAAAAGAATCTCTGATAAAATTGGATGTACATGTTCGTCATTCGTTCCAGTTAGAGTAAATCCTTGCCAAAAGAATAATAATAGAGATTAATCATATCTTTCTTCGCGCCTAACCTGAATAATCAAATAACAGAATTATCGTTAAAGATAAATGACGAAGAACAAGATACTTCCCTTTATTCTGACGCATCTTGGCTAATCTCCTCAATTCAACTCAAATTACATGGTATAAATTCAGAATAACCGTAGCCATTTTCTTCATAGGCTGGTGTGTTTAACCTCTGCATTATCGGCGTTTCATCCAATGTTCGATTATCAAGATTGCAAGCATTTTATCCTCACAAAAGGAAATCCCTGCGAAGACAATGAAATAAGTTAATCATATTCAACTCTTGTCGAATCGAATAAATATCAAATAATCAAAAGAAATAATAATGTGCGCTGCATTAATAAAATTGACAAGAATTTTTCCCTTTTTACTTCGTGAATCCAGATATATTCCAAGTTCTCGATTGCAACGGTTCTCGTATTCCTAATTTCATCGCCCTAATTTACGCGATTGTTGGCCTGGCTATACATATTAATATGGAATGGAAACAATATATAGCCAGCTAGATTTTATGATGCATCGTGGCAAATTTTACAGCATTGTGAATATATCCTGGGCTTTTATTGAGATCGTTGAGCTGGTTCCCTTTTGCAATGGTGGCAAGTTCTCCTTCAGCGACTTGACAGAGATCATTCTGGCAGTTAGGAAATGGATTGACAATCTTCCTTCATAGAGACACGTCTTCCGTTAGAACTGGGATCCTTTCAATTCAGTTAATTTCCTGAATATGTAAATGCTAGCTGTATGATGAAAACGACAAAAATCACCAAAACATCGTGAGATGAAAACCAAGCCCAAAGAACAAGTAACGCAAAGAATGATGGATCAAAGAAAAGAAGCCATGGAATCACCTGTCAAACCAATGAAAGAAAACCAAAAGCTAAATATTTACATGGGGAGTCCCTTTATTTGCAAAATCAAGGGGAGTTGTTGGGGGCTCCAACAGGTACTAGCAAACTCAAGTTAGCAAGATTGCAAATGCTTAGAGGAGATTTTGAAAATTTGCAAATGACAAATTCTGAGACAATAAATGGTTTTTTCACTTGTGCATTGAGTATAGTAAATCAAATAAAGTCTCATGGTGATAATTTGGATTTTCAAAAAGTTGTAGAAAATATTTTGAGAAGTCTTCCTATTAGATTTGACCCAATTGTTATAGCTATTGAAGAATCAAAAGATTTGTCTCAAGTTTCTATTGATGGACTTATGGGGTCTTTACAAACCCATGAGCAAAGAGTCAATAGATCAATTGGTTCCTCCATGGAAAATGCATTCAAATCAAAAGTTCAACTTAGTAGCAGCAGAGTCACAAGAGGAGGAAGAGTCACTAATAGAGGTGCAAGATGATTTGGAAGAGGAAGAACTAGCAACCGCAATGAAGGTGGCAGACTAGACAACTCTCATGGAGAAAGAGAAAATTCTACTTTCTTTGCAAGCATAAGAGGCAGAGGTGGCAGTCCTTGTCATGAAGTTCATAGCCAAGAAAAAAGGTATGACAAATCACATATCCAATGCCATTATTGTCAAAATTTTGGACATTATGCACTTGAGTGTAGAAAGAAGTAGTTTGATATGAATAGGAAGATTACAAATTTTACAAGAGAAAATCACTCTGGAAATAGTGATTCAATGTTTATTGCTTGTAATAGTGCACAAGAAAGCTCAAAAGAAGTATGGTTTTTAGATAGTGATTGTAGTAATCACATGACTGGAAACAAGGGTCTGCTCTTGCAAACGAAGTGTCATTTGCCTCCTTCGGGGTGATCGCAACAGTGGTTTGAAAGGTATGTCAGTTTCTTGCACATTGGTGATGTTCTCAGCTCAACATACAAGCGGCCCCTGTTGCCCTTGATTGGACCTTGTCACCTGTGTTTTTAGTGTAACCCTGTAATTGCACTATGGGTTAAATGCAATCTCTCGCATGTTGAGTGGGTTGTTTTTTGGGTTTGTTTGTCTGTAAATGCCACTGTCATTTGGTTCATATGAATGCGTAACGAGGGAACCTATAGTTGGGTTTTTGTTCCTAGTTAACATTCCATATTCGGCGTTGTCTGTGACTTTCCATACACTATTATGTTCATGGTATATATGTAAACCCTGTAGTAAATTCTCGAAATGTCTCAGAGTTAATGTAGCATTGTTGTGAATCAAGTGTTTTTGTAGTGTATGGTCATGTGTAAATGTGACCATGTGAATCGAGTACCTGGAAAATGCGAGCTACCAAACCATGGCTGGAAACTAAGAGCCATGTCACTTGTCGAACTTGAGCTTCCTCAACGGTGAGGTTGTAGTGGTTATTAATGAGGTGGATTTACTACAATGTACTCCCGGCGTCAGGTTTTGGTGGTAAACACATTGTTCCTAGTTTCATGTTTACTTCGATTATTCATTCACTTGGGGAAATATGGTTCTAGCACCAGAGCTCGACTTGGTGTTGGCCCCGAGCTTCGGCTTTTCATTGAGAACTTTGAGAACTTGGAGCATTGGCTCCTACATAATTAAATCATGGGGAGATAAAGGGTATGTTGCTGAAAGCTATTATCTAGCTCATTCTTTGAGAGAGGGTTTCCAAAGGTTAGGTCGAACGCCGTCGAACGACAGCCTTCACCAGTAAATGGAGGTAATGACAAATGGCATTATGATAGCTGTGAAGTCGAATTCAAGAGTATCTGCGTTTAAGTTAAAAAAAAGTGGGTAGAGGTACAGATACAGAAAGAAATTGCATTAATTCAGATCCAATTGTAACCAAACCACAACTATGGTAGTTTCCTTCGCAATGCAACAATAAACACTATGCTGGAAGATATAATTTTCTGATGTTTTTGTCCTTTTTTGATTTCCTTATCTTAATTACTTTTTCTTCAATTTATTGAAATGGTAAATAATTATTCTTATCTGGATTTTCCGAATGTATAAACCAAATGCAAGGTTGTGGACGAGCGTTGCAATTGCTTTGGTCATGTTATCCTGTTTTCATTTTTCTAACCATATTTTGCACACTGTGTACGCTTGTAGGTACATGGACATGCAAACAACAAAGCCTCTTAACAGCTGCTGTTGCACATGTTGTTTTTTCTTCTTTCTTCTGCACATGGCATGTGCAAAGAAAAAAAGATCTTAAGCAGATATTTTCAGACTATGCACAAAATTTCATGAACTTGCAATCAATGACAACGCATTTTGTCTATCCCTTGGCTGTTTTCTGGCCCAAGCCTTGTTTGGATTCTTTTCCTGCTTATTTGGAACACTCGATGCTAAATCCTACATATCAACTTTGCAACTGTTGCTATTTTTCTAAACTGTCATTGGAAATCCATATCTATTGAAATTGTCTATGCATTTACTTGACATAGTTTAATGAAATGTTAAAAAATCTGTCTGTAGCCTTTTTAATATTATTGATGGATTTTTTATGTATACATGATTTGATGCTTGTACAAAATATTGAAATTGCACGGTTCTTTTTCATTCATTAAATAGATTTTAGACCATACATGCATGTATTTTTCTCATCTCTTGACTGTTTTTTAGCCTGAGCCTTGTTTGCATTGCTTTCCCGTTTGATGAAAACATGTGCTAACAAAAAACAGTTTCACATAGTCTATGTTAAATCTTGCATTTCAATTATGCAACTATTGCTAGTTCTTTCCAACCGCCATTGCCAATCCAGATCTGCTGAAATTGACTGTGCATAAACAGTTTAACACAGAGCATCTAAACAGTTTTATGAATTATTAAAAAACAATCTGCTCACACCCTTTCTAATATTATTGATCATTTGTTGATATGTACATGGTTTCTTATTAGTACCAAATACTAAGAATCCTTTGTTTTTCATTGTATGAGTTGATTTGAGATGTTTCTTGTTTGATGAAATTGCCTAGTTCTCATAAATCAATACAAAAGAGGCTTTACAAAGTACTATTTTTCAATAGATAATTGCTTAATCTGATAGCCTTTATGACTTGTTCATGTATACATAATTTGATGTTGCGATCAAATACTAAAAATAGTTTGTTCAATTTCGATATCTGGGCTGATTTTTTTTTCTCATTTGATTTTACATTTGTTCTTGTTGCACGCAAAGAAGCAATCAACCACAATCTAAACTCAAATATAGATTATAAAATTTTCATATATGGCAAGTCTTGATTTGTTTGTCTTCATCTCTCATGTTACTGTTTTTTTAGCTATTCGAATAGCAATCGGTCCACAAGCAATGAAACAACATACAAGTAATATGTTATGGAAACTAATCAAACAAACTAAAATCATTTCGTTTCAAGCTGAAATAAAACATATAAGTTGCAAAGAAACTATGATATGATTATCACCGTTGACTTAAAAAAAAATCTTTTCCCTTAGCACGATGTCTCATATTGTATATCTTTCCAACATGATTGAAAAGCTTCTTTGAACACTCTTCCAAACTACCGTTAAAGAGAATTAGAGGATTGAATTCATTGTTTCTTTTAAGCACATTTGTTCTTAGACATTGCGAGAGTATTTTACTATTTGGTTTTTTGATTGCTTACCCCTATCTGATTGAATAAGGCACAATGCCATTGCTTCGCTTCAATGCAAACCTTGCTCGACAATAAAGCTCCTCATAACTGCAAACAACCAACCACTATAGTGGTAATGTTGGGAATATTGCCACCTCGTTGCTCTTGTTTAGATTTTAAACTATGTATTTACAAATTTAATGCTATGAGTTGCCAATTTAGATTTAATTTAATATTTAATAATAATTAAAATATTAAATTAATTCTATAACTAAAAATAGTTTTACATTTGAATTATTATTTACTTAATTTAATCAATTAATCAATTATCTACTTAAATAAAAACATGTTACATCTCTCAAACTTTCAATGCTACATTCTTGATATGTAAAACCCCTTCTTCTATTTGGAGTCTCAAATATTTGGCCCATGTTTATTTATGGATTCTCCAACTACCCACATTTTTCTCTTTGAAGGATTTTCTTAGAATCTAGTTCAATGGAAAAATCAACAATAATGGAGTTTGTGAATTGTGTGCATGCGAGAACCACCAACCAAAACGTGTAATGATAGATGATATGAACTTTTCACCAAAACTTTAGTGAATGTAAGATAATACTACTATGGAGTTATCACGATCACAAGATTCATTTGAAAAATCAATTCACCATTTTTTTTATTAATGGTGAGGATTTTAATTAAGATACTAGCAAGTGCATTAGGACACTATCACCATTGGAATAATCTCCACATGTAGTAGTAACGCGCCTGCCAGCTTGACGCTAGGTAATGCTCCCTTCAGTTGTAACATCCTGAAAATCACAAAAATTTAAAATTTTTCCTTGCGACATTTAATGTTATACTAGCTGTGTGGAAATATATAAGGTGCTAGTTTGTTCAATCACAATTGAGCTGAATTAAAAGTTTATTAAAATCATATATGCATGTTTTGTTTTACGTTGCGTAAGAAATATAACTATGTCTACTTTATGAATTGATAATGATGATTATATGCTTCCTTTCTACTATTTAAGCTATACTAACCTTTTTGTTCTTCTCTTTGATGGTGAAGGGGTCCTATGGGTACCCCGGGGCTTACTTAGCACTTGTGCTAAAGCATTTGAACCTTCTTTTCTTCTCGCAAGTTACAGGTAAGAGAATAATAGTAATTTGAAAGTGAATCTACGAATATCTTCCATCTTGTCAAATAGCCTTTCAAATTTAAAAGAGAATTATGGAGTAACTTTGAGAAGCTTATCAAGGTGAGATCTGCTTGAATCATTACTTCTACTACATATCTAACTTGTATCAACTTCTCTATGTTATTTGCACATTGCTATAATTATTTCTCGATTCTCATTATGTACTTTGGAAATAGTATAGTGTGCCCTTGTAAACAAATTATAGACTAAATGCAAGTATTATGCATTCCTACAATATATAAACTATATGCAAAACTTCATGCAATCTCCTATAATATATAATCCATATATTATATAGTGCGTTTCCTATATTATAAAGTACATGTACAATCCATGCAATTTCTATAGTGTGCAAACTATATGCAAATATTATTCATTTTCTAAGGTATGAACTAAATCCTACTTCTATGTGATTCCTATAGTGTATACAATATGAAATGAGAACATCAAAGTAAATATTTTAACCAAAGGTCGGATACCTAGATTTAACAATAATGAGGTTGATCTATGACTCACCTTTATGACAAGATTGAACTATTAAACATGCTAATGATACGAATTGATACAACACTAGGGGTATAACTATTACTTATAGTAATATTTAAATCTTATGAAAGGTTTGTAAACTCAATCCTCATGCCAACATATGAAGAGGACAGTGCAATTAATGGTGTATGGGATGTGAGATGGCAGGCCGTCGCATCCAACCTAGGCATTAAAACATTCTATCTACCTACTTGGTCGAATATATAGGTGGCTGCCAATGTGGAGTGTATCATGTGAATGCATCGTGTGAATATAGTCTATGAAGGTGAGCTATACAGGGTTTAGCTTGGAGGTAGTATGAGTTGGTCTCCATGGTGGCGATAGTTATTAATGTGGTGGTTGCTTGGAAATACAAAAATCTGAGATGAAGATCCTCCACCTTTGATCTGGAGATGCTCTCGGGCTTTGAGAAAACCCTAAACCCCACAATGTCACGTCATTTCTGTTTTCCTTCGGCATTCATTTGTAGGTTGATAGTGGCTCGATGGAGAGGTTGACAGGCGTGAGAATATTCTGGGTTTGCTTAACCGGTTTCGATGACAGGTCTGGTGACTGAGACTAACTCTCAAAGTTGAGCTTTTAAATGTTTTAGCCTTCTGTGATCGTAGGTAGTTGAATTCACTTCCAGGGTTAAGATAACTTCGTGAGTAGTTTGGACGAGCAATTGTTTTTCTTTGGATGAAAGTGGGGTTTCTCAGAATGGAATTCATTCTTCGCTGTAATTGATAGAGGATGATAGCTCTGATCTTCGTCAAACATATTCATGCTAAGTCTCGGCATTCGGTACATGTTTGCAAGGTAATGTACAGGTGAATGAAATCTCAGTTATTGATGTTTATTTAATGAACTTCCCTTTTATGATGTTGTTTTAACCATAACCTGTTTGTGTATCAGGTGTCCTCGGCTCTTGGCTTTCATGCTCAAGCTTGGGTAGTGGCAGCTGCATTGGAATGGGTAAGCTCCGGTGGTTTGCCATATTGACTTTGGCTTGATGACAACTGGTCCCTCTTTGGTTCTAGCCAAGAATTCAATTTTGATGTCTTAATGTTAATGGTGGCCATTGTTGTGAATTTTTATGTGCCCAGTGACGGTGTAAATAGGATGATTCTCGTCATACCTTGATGTTAGCTACGACTCTTCTTCTATGTTTTTAATGGATACCAATGTAACCAGGGTTTTACCCCTTTATTGATTTTGATAAAAAGGAAAACCTAAAGACAATATCTTCCTACCCAGTACTTGTTAAGGAGATTTCTGTCAAGTTTGGACTTTGCGTCGAACTGTAGTTTTTAGATGTTAGTTTGATTAAAGTGACTGTCAAAATGTAATAGTTCCAATTGTGGATAAGAATGGTACTATTCTAAAACTTGATCTTCGTTCTGAGCTTTATGGAACCTGTACTAAGTTTGATATTTCTGTTTTGAATGTTGTATAAAGATGATCGAGAGTTTTAAGCACATACCTTGTCTTGTGTGCTCAAACCCTAAGGTTTTTTTTTTGTTTTTTGTTTTAGTTTCGGTGTAAGGAATGGTTTGTAACACTGGGCCCTTGGTTTAGCATATAAATAATATGTTACTATGTTTTAAGATGATGAAATCCATACTCCTTGTTCTGTGAAATGTAAGCTTAGTTTGCTTGAATTGGTGAGTCGTGTCAAAGGCAATCGTTCTTACCAAAGTAATGTATAAAATTCGTATTGTTTAAAGATCTAGGTTTACAAAGGTTTTGTTTTTGTTGATGATGTTAAGCTAAATAAAAAATGTGGTAAGGGTTTCGAATCCATGACTGTTATGTGAAATAAATAAAAAAGTACTTTCAGAAGGGTCGAACTCGGATTTGGATTATCTTTTCGGTTCAACAAGTTTTGAACTTCAAAAACTATTACTTAGGAACTAGGGTTTTGTTACAAGAAGGTGTACTTCGTGAAAAGAAACATACATGTCCTATGTTTTAAGTATCTAAGTTGATGATAATGTATCTGAATGCGGTATGAGTACTAGTATTGTTTTCAACATGAACAATGATAAAAGTTTTGTTAGAAATAAGATATATGGTACATAATATAGATGGAAATTTTATCAGAGTTTGATAAATTAGAAAATGAAGAGAATAGAAAAGACTGTAAATACACTCTATTGCTTGCATCATTTTTTAGAAACTTGAAGAAATATTAATATTTACATTATTCTTTTTACATGCAAATAGAGATATAACAGAAAATTGTAAGTACTGTTAAGTTTATATTTTGTAGCTGTATAATTATTGAGTCTAAACATGCATATAATTTATGCTACGAAAAGTAGCTGATAAGGAATATTTAAGAAATAAAACAATGTTAGTCTCTTCATTCATTTGGAAATCTTCCTATCATTCATCTAATTCTAATTCTTCCTCCCTGTACTAGAGTACGATATAGAAAACAATATGGGGAAAAATATAGTGGAGGCATTTTATCAATTCCTAAATCTATTCAATAGTTTTTACATTCCTAAACAGTTCAGAAATCACATTTAACTCTTGTATAATGTAGACTAACAGTTCAAGCTAATGAATTACTAAATCAGTGATTATAGAAATAATTTAACTAGTTAGGATTAAAGATAATAGGAAAAACCTGTAACTATAGATAGGATCGACAAACACCCAAGGAGGCATGTTCCTCCCAACTTTCTCCAGAAGAAGCAGCCAAACTACTTGCTTCCTTTGGACCCCCGAGCTTGTTTACTGAACCACTAAGTAGATGGACTCTATGTAGAAGCAAGGCACTCAGTAATATAACTTCTGTATTCAATAGTATATCTTCTGCACTCAGCAGTATAACAGGCAGACTTACACCATAATCAAAAACTCATCATATCCCCTCATCAAATCTCTTGGGTGCAAGCATAGCAAAACCCCAAGGTAAATTTACTCGTCAAGAAAAGTGATGAACCTCAGTCCACAATTCGATGGCTCTTATATAGACTGCCTAGGTCTTTAGTGGTCAGTTTTCAATAAATGAGCCTCAAGCTCCAGTCCCTTCTTTCAGGGCACTATGACCACATTTCAAGGGATTTGTCCCATACCAACAGCTAGTTAGTTTCCTCATGAAGCTTCCATTTTTCCATTTCCTTCTACCCCTGATTCCATTCCACCTAGTGGGTCAGTAAACACTCTTTCAACAGTCCCCTTAGGTGTTTGTCTCCTATTTAATTTATTTAATAATAAAATATTGTGCAAATTACAGCCATCCTTGGACACTTGTCCAATATAAAACTTTAAAATAAAAGTTAGGATAATGTTCTCCAACATAAAATGTTTTTTTTAGCAAAAAGGGTATGTTACAAACACCCCCACTTAAGCTCAACATCGTCCTCGATGTTGCTTATTCTTCATCAGAGTCTCCTTGGAACAAAACTGGATATGCTGCCCGCATTTTACTTTCCAGTTCCCAGGTAGCTTCATCAGGGCTAAGGTGCTTCCATTGCACCTTTACCTGCCCTATGGTATAATTCCAGAGCATAATTTCCCTCCTGTCGAGAATACAGTCCAGTTCCACATGAAAATCTCCTTCGGGTTCCACCTGTATGTCATTCCAATTCAGCACATGAGTAGCATCGTGCACATACTTCTTTAAAACAGAAATGTGAAAGACATTATGGATTTTTAAGTTAGATGGCAAAGCCAACTGATATGCAACAGGTCGAATCCTTGATAGGACTTCAAATGGTCCACGGTATCTTGGTGCTATTTTAGCACAACTCCCAAGCTTAAAAGAACTTTTCTTGGGTTTTACCTTTACAAAGACATGATCTCCAACCTGAAATTCTTTTTCAGTGTGTTTCAAATCTGCATAAATTTTCTGTCTATCTTGTGCAACTTTGAAGTTGCCTTGTACCTGTTTCACGGTTAGCTCCATCTCTTTTAACAATTCTGGTCCTAGCATCAATCTGTCAACAGGATTATCCCAAGAAATAGGAGTACAACATTTTCTTCCATATAAAATATCAAATGGGCTAAGTCTAGCAGATGCTTTATAATGATTATTGTAAGCAAATTCAACTAAATGCAAATAATCTTCCCACTTTGTTGGTTGATCTTTAACATACATTCTTAACATGTCTTCTAAAATCTGATTAACCCTTTCAGTCTGTCCATCAATTTGTGGGTGGAAAGAAGTGCTGAAATTCAATTTAGTATTTAGACCTTTAAATAGTGTTGTCCAAAAATTTCTAGCAAACTTGGAATCTCGATCCGAAATAATTACCTTTGGAATTCCATGCAAGCGAAAGATTTGCTTCATAAATACATCTGCAATGTTAGAAGCTTTAAAAGTGGTCTTAACAGGAATAAAATGATAGCTTTACTTAGTTTGTCCACAACAACCATTATTGAGTCATTTTGCTTCTGATTTTTAGGCAAACCTGTAATAAAATCAATACTTATGATCTCCCATTTCCATTCCGGAATTGGTAATGGCTGCAATAGACCAACTGGATGTTGATGTTCAGCCTTAATGGTCTAACATTCAAAACATCTAGCTATGTATTCATCCACTTCGTTCTTCATGTTGGGCCAAAAATAATCCTTCCTTAACATAGTTATCATTTTCTGATAACCTGGATGTCCCGAATACAGACTCTTATGAACTTCATCCAAAATCATCAGCTTAACTTTCGACACATTAGGTACATAATTATGTTTTTATAAATCATTAAGCCTTTTCATTAATGCTGTAATCTGTTATTAAATGTTCAGATAAATTTTTAGCAACTTTACCAAGCAATTTTTGATAATTTTGATCTTGCTTAATTCCTTCTTCGATCTGATTTTCTAGATCCGTCTTAAACGTGCTGATTGCTGCCACAAAGCTTAATCTGAAATTTCTGCTCAAGGCATCAGCAAATTTATTCTCTTTACTCTTAATGTGTTGAATTTCAAAATCATACTCGCTAAGGAAAGCTAGCCATCTGTCTTGCCTTGCGTTTAGATTTGTTTGATCCAACAAGTATTTTAAACCCTTATTATCTGTCATTAGTATAAACTTTCTTCCAATCAAGTGATCGCGCCATATTTTTAGTGCATGTATCATGGCTGCCAACTCAAGATCATAAGTTGCATAATTCTTTTCATAAATTTTTTATTTCCTTGACTCAAAAGCAATGGCATAACCTTCTTGAGTTAAGACCCCTCCAAGTCCATCATTGCATGCATCAGTGCATACATCAAAGTCTTTGTTAGGATCAACAAATTTTAGAATAGGTGCGGTTGTTAACAATTCCTTCAACTTATTAAAACTTTCTTGGCATTTTTGATCCCATACGAATTTCTTCCCTTTCTTCTGCAAAGAAGTAATAGGATTTGCAATTCGTGAGAACCCTTCAATAAACTTTTTATAGTAACCTGTTAACCCCATAAATGACCGAACCCCAGTTACATCTTTAGGAACAAGCCACTCGTTAATTGCTGTTATCTTATCAGGGTCGACGGAAATTCTGTCATTAGAGATTATGTGACCTAAGTACTGTATCTTATCTTTATAAAAGTCACACTTGCTAAACTTTGCATAAAGCTGGTGTTCTCTTAACACTTGCAGAATTATTCTTAAATGTTCGTCATGCTCTTCTTTAGTTTTTGAGTAAATCAGAATATCATCAATGAATACAACTATGAACTTATCCAAATACTTATGCAGAACATTGTTCATTAAACACATGAACACTGTCGGTGCGTTAGTTAGCCCAAAAGGCATAACTACGGACTCGTAGTGCCCATATCACATTCTGAAAGTAGTTTTGAATATGTCTTCATCTTTTATTCTAACTTGATGATATCTGGATCTTAAATCAATTTTAGTGAATATCTCTGCTTTGCATACCTGATTGAATAGATCGTCGATGAGGGGTAAGGGATATCGATTCTTAATTGTCATTTTATTAAGCTGACGGTAATCTATGCACAGTTCTATGGTCCCATCCTTCTTTTTAACAAAAATAACTGGTGCTCCCCAAGGAGACACACTTGGCCTTATGTATTTTTTATCTATTAATTCCTTCAGTTGAGATTTTAATTCATTTAACTCCAAAATATTCATTCTGTAGGGAGCCTTTGAGTTTGGTACCGCACCCGATACTAACTCAATGGTGAAATCTAGTTCCCTTTTCGGAGGTAATCCTGGAATTTCTTCCGGGAATACGTCCGAAAAGTCCCTAAGGATGGGGATATCCTCCAGTTTTAAATTATCTTCTTTAGATGAACATTTGTAATTAATAACATTAACAGCAAACATTTTACAGCCCTTTCTTGCAGCTCTCTTAACTTGTAAAGCAAAAATTTGTCTTACAAAAATCTTCCTATGAATTCCTTTTACTGTTTCAGTTTTACCTTCATTGTTCAAACAAGTAAAAGATTTCTCATAACAATTAAGTACTACTCTATGCTATTCAAGCCAGTCCATGCCAATCAACAAGTCATATGGCCCTAATGGTAAAACATTTAGGTTAACTTGCGTTTTCAGCTGACTCATAAATACATCACAATTTTTAACAAAGTTTGTAACCTTCCTTTTAATGCCTGTTGCTAGCTGAACTAACCAAGAATTATCAAACTTTTCTATTTTTAACTTGCAATTTTTCACTAATTCAGGTGAAATGTAACTCAAACTTGCACCTGGATCTATCAGAATGGAAATAGATTTGTTGTGTATCATACCTTTGATTTCGACCATAGACGTTTGATGATCTGCTTGATGATTTTCCAGTGCTGCATTTATCCTGGGCATCTCCCTTGCTACATATCCAACTGTAGGTTCTGCTTGTATGGTGTGAATGTTTTTTACTGTCTTTCTGTTGCGTGGGCAATCAGCTTTCTTATGTGGTCCACCGCAATCAAACACCTCAAAGATGATTTCTGATCAGCATACCTGTTGTTGTTATTATTATTAGGTACATTCCTTGCAGCAATAAAGTTCTGCGGTGCATTACCTCTGTAATTATTATTACTTGGGAAATTTCTGTTATTAAAGCTTTTCTTAAAATTTCCAGAGTTAGGATTGAAGTTCTTCTTTTTATGATCAAAATGATTAGACTTATTACTCTTCCACCCAGTTGTTCCTTCTCTTTTTTTGTTTTGATCAAAACAGAAATTAGCTTTCTTCATAGCCTCTTCCAAAGTGGATGGGTTATCATACTCGATCATGTCTTTTATGTTGAAAGGTAGACAACTTAGAAACCTTTGTACCTTAGGTTTCTCTTCAACCATGTAAGGTACATACCTCAACAAGCTAAGGAACTTGCTGCACAACTCTTTCATGTTCATAGTACCCAATTTTAAATCATAAAACTCTTGACTTATCTTCATAGTACTGTTCTGACAAGAACTTTTTCTTAAATAAATACTCCTGGTTATGTTTATTTCTTTTATGCTCTTAATTCTTTTAAGATCCTGCCACCAAATATCTGCCTTTCCAGTCAGATTGTAAATAGCCATCTTGGCTTTTAACTGAGAAGAGTAATCATAAATATTAAAATACTTCTTCATTCCAGATAGCCATGCTTTAGCTGTCTCACCTTTTTCACTTTCGCCATTAAAGGTTGGTGGCTTAATCTTTTTAAACTCTCCAATAATCTGTTCATGATGCTTATGTTTCCTCTTTTTAGAACAACAATCACTGTTACTATTGTCATAAATCAGAATTACAATTTCTTTGATCAGATTCAGATGAAGAGTAACTATTACTTTTACCATTCTTTGCTTTCTTGTGTTTATGTTTGTGGGACATTGTACCAGAATCAGATTTCACTTCTGATTTCATGCCTCTTTCCTCATTATGAAAATTCTCCATCAAAATCTGATTTAACTCTTCTTGCGCTTTCAAAATACGTTCATTCTCTTCTTTAATAGTTCTTATCTCAATTTTTAAATCTTTTACAGTACATAGAAGTTTGGAAGATTGGTTATTTAATTCGACATACATTCCTTCATGATTATTATTATTATTATGCTCATTACGAGGAGATCTGTCCTCTGTTGATTCCTCCGGTATGTCCATACCTACAAATTAATGTCAAACCGTTCTGTATAGGAACAAAATTAAAATAAAAGTCAGTCACATAAACTTTCTGGTTTCATTTTCTGTTTTGCACATGTGAGCCTATTTCAGCCCTAGAGTTTGAATCGTGCTCTGATACCACATGTAACATCCCAAAAATCACAAAAAATTAAATTTTTTCCTTGCGACATTTAATGTTATACTAGCTGTGCGGAAATATATAAAGTGCTCATTTGTTCAATCACAATTGAGCTGAATTAAAAGTTTATTAAAATCATATATGCATGTGTTGTTTTATGTTGCGTAAGAAATATAACTATGTCTACTTTATGAATTGATAATGATGATTATATGCTTCCTTTCTACTATTTAAGCTATACTAACCTTTTTGTTCTTCTCTTTGATGGTGAAGGGATCCTATGGGTACCCCGGGGCTTACTTAGCACTTGTGCTAAAGCATTTGAACCTTCTTTTCTTCTCGCAGGTTACAGGTAAGAGAATAATAGTAATTTGAAAGTGAATCTACAAAGATCTTCCATCTTGTCAAATGGCCTTTAAAATTTAAAAGAGAATTATTGAGTAACTTTGAGAAGCTTATCAGGGTGAGATCTGCTTGAATCATTACTTCTACTACATATCTAACTTGTATCACCTTCTCTATGTTATTTTCACATTGCTATATTATTTCTCAATTCTCATTATGTACTTTGGAAATAGTATAGTGTGCCCTTGTAAATAAATTATAGACTAAATACAAGTATTATGCATTCCTACAATATATGAACTATATACAAAACTTCATGCAATTTCCTATAATATATAATCCATATATTATATAGTATGTTTCCTATATTGTAAAGTACATGTACAATCCATGCAATTTCTATAGTGTGCAAACTATATGCAAATATTATTCATTTTCTAAGGTATGAACTAAATCCTACTTCTATGCGATTCCTATAGTGTATACAATATGAAATGAGAACATCAAAGTAAATATTTTAACCAAAGGTCGGATACCTAGATTTAACAATAATGAGGTTGATCTATGACTCACCTTTACGACAAGATTGAACTATTAAACATGCTAATGATACGAATTGATACAACACTAGGGGTATAACTATTACTTATAGTAATATTTAAATCTTATGACAGGTTTGTAAACTCAATCCTCGTGCCAACGTATGAAGAGGATAGTGCAATTAATGGTGTATGGGATGTGAGCTGGTAGGTCGTCGCATCCAACCTAGGCATTAAAACATTCGATCTGCCCACTTGGTGGAATATCTAAGTGGATGCCAATGTGGAGTGTATCATGTGAATGCATCATGTGAATATAGTCTACGAAGGTGAGCTGTAGAGGGTTTAGCTTGGAGGTAGTATGAGTTGGTCTCCATGGTGGCGATAGTTATTAATGTGGTGGTTGCTTGGAAATACAAAAAAATATGAGATGAAGATCCTCCACCGTTGATCTGGAGATGCTCTCGGGCTTTGAGAAAACCCTAAACCCCCACTATGTCATGTCGTTTCTGCTTTCCTTTGGCATTCATTTGTAGGTTGATAGTGGCTCGGTGGAGAGGCCGACAGGCATGAGAATTTTCAGGGTTTGCTTAACAGGTTTCGATGATAGGTCTGGTGACTAAGACTAACTCTCAGAGCCGAGCTTTTAAATGTTTTATCCTTCTGTGGTTGTAGGTAGTTGAATTCACTTCCAGGGTTTAAGATAACTTCATGAGTAGTTTGGACCAGCAGTTGTTTTTCTTTGGATGAAAGTGGGGTTTCTCAGAATGGTATTCATTCTTCGTTGTAATTGATAGAGGATTATAGCTCTGATCTTCGTCAAACATATTCATGCTGAGTCTCGGCATTCAGTACCTTTTTGTAAGGTAATGTACAGGTGAATGAAATCTCAGTTATTGATGTTTATTTAATGAACTTCCCTTTTATGATGTTGTTTTAACCATAACTTGTTTGTGTATCAAGTGTCCTCGGCTCTTGGCTTTCATGCTCAAGCTTGGGTAGTGGCAGCTGCGTTGGAACGGGTAAGCTCTGGTGGTTCTCCATATTGACTTTGGCTTGATGACAACTGGTCCCTCTTTGGTTCTAGCCAAGAATTCAATTTTGATATCTTAATGTTAATGGTGGCCGTCGTTGTGAAGTTTTACGTGCCAAGTGACGGTGTAAACAGGATGGTTCTCGTCATACCTTGATGTTAGCTACGACTCTTCTTCTATGTTTTTAATGGATACCAATGTAACCAGGGTTTTACCCCTTTATTGATTTTGATAAAAAGGAAAACCTAAAGATACTATCTTCCTACCCAGTACTTGTTAAGGAGATTTCTGTCAAGTTTGGACTTTGCGTCGAACTGTAGTTTTTAGATGTTAGTTGTGATTAAAGTGACTATCAAAATGTAATAGTTCCAATTATGAATAAGAATGGTACTATTCTAAAACTTGATCTTCGTTCTGAGCTCTATGGAACCTGTACTAAGTTTGATATTTCTATTTTGAATGTTGGATAAAGATGATTGAGAGTTTTAAGCAGATACCTTGTCTTGTGTGCTCAAACCCTAAGTTTTTTTTTTTTTTTTAGTTTTGGTGTAAGGAATGGTTTGTAACACTGGGCCCTTGGTTTAGCATATAAATAAGATGTTACTATGTTTTAAGATGATGAAAGCCATACTCCTTGTTCTGTGAAATGTAAGCTTAGTTTGCTTGAATTGGTGAGTCGTGTCAAAGGCAATCGTTCTTACCAAAGTAATGTATAAACTTCGTATTGTTTAAAGATCTAGGTTTACAAAGGTTTTGTTTTTGCTGATGATGCTAAGCTGTAATAAAAAATGTGGTAAGGGTTTTGAATCCATGACTGTTATGTGAAATAAATAAAAAAGAACTTTCAGAAGGGTTGAACTCGGATTTGGATTATCTTTTCGGTTCAACAAGTTTTAACTTCAAAAACTATTACTTAGGAACTAGGGTTTTGTTACAAGAAGGTGTACTTTGTGAAAAGAAACATACAAGTCCTATGTTTTAAGTATCTAAGTTGATGATAATGTATCTGAATGCAGTATGATTACTAGTATTGTTTTCAACATGAACAATGATAAAAGTTGTGTTTGAAATAAGATATATGGTACATAATATAGATGGAAATTTTATCAGAGTTTTATAAATTAGAAAATGAAGAGAATAGAAAAGACTGTAACTACACTCTATTGCTTGCATTAGTTTTTAGAAACTTGAAGAAAGATTAATCTTTACATTATTCTTTTTACATGCAAATAGAGATATAACAGAAAATTGTAAGTACTGTTAAGTTTATATTTTGTAGCTGTATAATTCCTGAGTCTAAACATGCATATAATTTATGCTGCAGAAAGTAGATGATAAGGAATATTTAAGAAATAAAACAATGTTAGTCTCTTCATTCATTTGGCAATCTTCCTATCATTCATCTAATTCTAATTCTTCCTCCCTGTACTAGAGTACGATATAGAAAACAATATGGGGAAAAATACAGTGGAGGCATTTGATCAATTCCTAAATCTATTCAATAGCTTTTACATTCCTAAATAGTTCGGAAATCACATTTAACTCCTGTATAATGTAGACTAACAGTTCAAGCTAATGAATCACTAAATCAGTGATTATAGAAATAATTTAACTAGTTAGGATTAAAAATAACAAGTAAAACCTGTAACTATAGATAGGACCGACAAACACCCAAGGAGGCCTGTTTCTCCCAGCCTTCTCCAGAAGAAGCAGCCAAACTACTTGCTTCCTTTGGACCCCCGAGCTTGTTTACTGAACCACTGAGTAGATGGACTTTGTGTAGAAGTAAGGCACTCAATAATATAACTTATGCACTCAATAGTATATCTTCTTTACTCAACAATGTAAATTCTGCACTCAGCAATGTAACTTCTGCACTCAGCAGTATAATAGGCAAACTTACACCATGATTAAAAAATCGGCATATCCCCTCATTGAATGTCTTAGGTGCAAGCACAGCAAAACCCCAAGGTAAATTTCCTCGTCAAGAAAAGTGATGAGCCTCAGTCCACAATTCGACGGCTTTTATCTAGACTGCCCAGGTCTTTAGTGGTCAGTTTTCAATAAATGAGCGTCAAGCTCCAATCCCTTCTTTCAAGGCACTATGACCACATTTCGAGGGAGTTGTCCCATACCAACAGCTAGTTAGTTTCCTCATGAAGCTGCCATTTGTCCATTGCCTTATACCCAGATTCTATTCCACCTAGTGGGTCAGTAAACACTCTTTCAACAATCCCCTTAGGTGTTTTTCTCCTATTTAATTTATTTAATAATAAAATATTGTACAAATTACAGTCATCCTTGGACACTTGACCAATATAAAACTTTACAATAAAAGTTAGGATAATGTTCTCCAACATAAAATGTTTTTTTAGCAAAAAGGGTATGTTACAAATACCCCCACTTAAATTTTTAGAACATTATTAACTCCTAAAGTAAAGTTCCATGGTTAAAATTCACATTAATCAAATTACTTTTGACAAAATTCTTATAACATTGTGAAAAATCATGTCAAAATAATAAATTTGTACACCCACTTAATTAAAAAATGACATCACACCAACATTACTTTTTTTAATAAATAAGTTGCATCATTGTCTTACCATAAATCTAACATATTGCTAAAACTTACACTAAAAATGGTAGGAGCTAATTACGTATTGTGTCATGTGATTCTTCATCCTTATTTATTACACTAATTGAGAAATACCAATCTGAGCACATACTTAACTCAACTAAGCATAAATATAAATCTAATACATCATTAACTTAATTTAATTTACAATTTTATGCATCATTATCTTACCATAAATCTTATATACTACAAAAACCCAAAAATGGGTACGAGCCAATTATGTACTTTGTCCTTTGATTCTTCTTCCTTATTTATTACCAATTGACAAATACCAATGTCTGCACACATTTAACTCAACTAAACATAAAATATAGGTGGATATTTAAAGCATATCTCCAACTATTCAGCATTTATTCATGGATATTTACAGTATATGTCCAACTATTCACCATTGTAAATGGTTACTTGCCTTACTATCTTACCATAAATTCTAAGGCATTAAACCTCCTATGATGAAGTTCTATGGCAAATACATATATATGAATGACAATTTTAGCCTCGCTCTCAGAGAGTGCCCTTTGTGAGCATTGTGAAGGTGATAGAGGAGGACTTTTCTATGGCAAAAGAATCGTACCGCAGGAAGAAGTGCGCCAGAAAAAGGCGTGTGCCACAGTGAGAACTATGCCCTTCTTCCCCACACACTGCTTGTTCTCAGCAGACGTTTCATCCGTTTCACAGCCGTTAGACCACAGCAGGTGCTTCAGCATCTTCTTCCCATCCTCGCCCATGAACCGATGCGGAACGAACTCCTCTGCCCTACCGAACACTTTCAGATCACGGGTGTCAAATGGCTAGTACCCGCACACCATCTCTGCTTTTTTCACCGCGAACCCGGTCTATAGAAACAGGTTTGGTGCCCGCTATAGACCGGTAGAGAAAATTGCATAGCAATTGATCCATCTGGTCAGCGAAAGATGCCTTCCCGCTGCTCGCGCATTCTTTCTCCATGGCCACACTCAGTTTGTCGAACTCTTCAGCAAACAAAGTAAACTGTCTCTCTCGATTGCTCCTCAGTAAGTGAAAGCACTAGCTCTTTATATTTTACCTCTTTTTTCACTTCTATTGAGCATGTTTTGCGAAGCATTTCTTTAAGAAGTTGTAGATGAGAGTTTGGAATACCTTTCTCCTCCTTTCTTTTGTATCCATCCAATAAACCATGGATATACAGCTTGCCCAGTTCTGTATCATCGTCGTCTTATAATTCTATTTGGTCATCCTCCACTGTATTGATCTCTGCATTGTTTTGTGCGTTCTTAGGATTTTAGTTTTCCTCGGTCCACCTTATGTTGTGCTCTGCATTATCCTTTATTCCCTCTAGGTGCTCCTTATCCATCTCTAGTGGTGTTATTTGCTACATCGGGGTGAAGTTGGCTGTCTATGATAAGAATTTGAAGCTATTTGTTGAACCATGTTCCTTTCCTTTTGGTTCTAGGATTGGTTTCTTCCCTTGTTTTCTTTTGGTCGGGATTTCAATAAACCCTTTAGGGTCTTGTTCCTCTTCAATTTTTGGGGATTAGGGAGAGCATTTAGAGGATAGTCCCAAAATAGATGCCCATGTTCATGACATTTTTCTATAGTGGAATGGTGTATATGCTCATAATCGATTGTTTGAATCCATTTAGAGTCTCAATAGATTAGACAAATTGATTCCAAAAGGGATTTAGAAATGCTCTTGTAATTACAAATTATAGCATAGGAAGTGTACCTATCCCTCTAATGACTTCTGAATATTTCACATAGGTTCCTAGGGTATTACCTATCCTTGCCAATGTTTCTTTTTCCCAGTATTCCTATTGGAGTGAATATATTGTGATCCATACTGGTGTAGCTAGGAAACATTCCTTGTCTAGAGACTGGAATTTCCATCCAATATCTCATATATAGCCTCGTGTAATTGAATAAATAGGGCCTAATCTCAAAAACCCTTTCCCATGATTCTAGGATAGTAAATATAGAAATGAAAAATCCCTTCAAGCCTAGTTTCAGATCCACTTGGCCTTTTGGTTTCCATTTTTCATTTATCCACCATGTTAGTGCTTTTTCAAATAGCCATATCGTCTCAAACTTTTCAATAAAGGAAAAGTCTTTCATGTATTGTATAGAGGATCCCATTTTGCTCGAGGTTATCTCATATCTTGGGATCGATTCAGCTTTTGGAACACACCCTTTTTCGACTTTGCTTCATTTTTGGGGCTGATTCATTTTTTTCAAGGAGAGACAAAGTTATTTTGTTCTCTTCATGTGTTTCAATTAGATTGTCTAAAAATGAGACAAAATTCCTAAAGCAAAGTTCCATGGTTAAAATTCACATTAATCAAATGACTTTTAACAAAATTCTTATAACATTGTGAAAAAATCATGTCAAAAGAATAAATTTGTACACCCACTTAATTAAAAAATGACATCACACCAACATTACTTTTTTTAATAAATAAGTTGCATCATTGTCTTACCATAAATCTAACATATTCCTAAAACTTACACTAAAAATGCACCCACTTAATTTAAAAATGACATCACACCAACATTACTTTTTTTAATAAATAAGTTGTATCATTGTCTTACCATAAATCTAACATATTGCTAAAACTTACACTAAAAATGATAGGAGCTCATTATATACTATGTCATGTGATTCTTCATCCTTATTTATTATACTAAGTGAGAAATACCAATCCCAATCTGAGCACACACTTAACTCAACTAAACATAAATAAAAATCTAATACATCATTAACTTAATTTAATTTACAATTTTATGCATCATTATCTTACCATAAATCTAATATACTAAAAAAATCCAAAAATGGGTACGAGCTAATTATGTACTTTGTCCTTTGATTCTCTTCCTTATTTATTACCAATTGACAAATACCAATGTCTGCACACATTTAACTCAACTAAACATAAATATAAGTGGATATTTAAAGCATATCTCCAACTATTCACGATTTATTTATGTATATTTAAACTATATGTCCAACTATTGTATATTGTGTAGAGCTAATTATGTATTTTGTCCTTTGATTCTTTATCTTTATTTATTATCAATTGACCAATATCTTTATTGACGAAAACTCAACTTATCTAAATATTGGAAATCAATAGCTGAAGCAAAAACAGTGTCTCTATTACAGGCTTGATCCAGACGCTTAGGGTTCTCAAGTGGTGCTCGGTGCTTAATATTCACCGTTAAACATCCAGAACGGAGTAAGTTAAACGTTGTATGTTTTGAATACCTATATGTTATTCGAACAATTTCAACCCGATTTTTGCGAAAATATAGACGGAAAAAAGTTCAAAAAGCTTTACTCCATATAAAAGTTGCAACGGCAAAGGCAATGACAAGTATTAAATCACGTGTATATTAACCGCATCTTGCGCCTGGGTTTATTTCAATGAATGGGTGGTTTTGTGGTAAACCAGCTCAGAAACTATGGGACCACTGCAGTTTACGAAATCAGTCTTACTCCAGGGCCCAGGCATTAATCATTGAAAAAAAAAATTGCAAATATATTCGTGTGGGTGTGTAAAGTTACATTTATTTCATAATTTGCTTCACCACATTTTTAGATTTTAAAAGATGTATTTACAAATTTAGTGCAATGAGTTACTAATTTAGATTTAATTTAATATTTAATAATAATTAAAATATTTAATTAATTCTATAATTAAAAATAGTTTTACATTTGAATTATTATTTATTTAATTTAATCAATTAATCAATTATTAACTTAAATAAAAACATGTTACATCTCTCAAACTTTCAATGCTACATTCTTGATATGTAAAACCCCTTCTTATATTTGGAGTCACAAATATTTGGCCCATGTTTGTTTATGGATTCTCCAACTACACACATTTTTCTCTTTGAAAGATTTTCTTAGAATCTAGTTCAATGGAAAAATCAACAATAATGGAGTTTGTGAATTATGTGCAACAATAATGGAGTTTGTGAATTATGTGCATGGGAGAACCACCAACCAAAACGTGTAATGATAGATTATATGAACTTTTCACCAAAACTTTAGTGAATGTAAGATAATACTACTATGGAGTTATCACGATCACGAGATTCATTTGAAAATTCAATCCACCACTTTTTTTATTAATGGTGAGCATTTTAATTAAGATACTGGAGTAAAACATTTTAATGAAATAATTGTGAGAAATAATTAAATGAATTAATATAAAATTATAACCACCAAAATGATATTTTACCGAACAACTTTTTCTCAATTATAGAATCGAAATTGGTGTTATACATATATTTCAAATTAATAATAATATTTATTAATGATAAAAATTGTAAAAACGTGAGTTAATAAAATCTTAAAAAATTATAGAATCGAAATTGAAATGTTCTAGAAAGTATATATATATTTCAAATTAATAATAATATTTATTAATGATAAAAATTGTAAAAACATGAGTTAATAAAATCTATATATATATATATATATATATATGATAAAAATTAAAAAAACGTGAGTTAATAAAATCATAAAAGAAAAAAAAGGGACATTAAAATTTGACATGAAAAGTAGTTGGGAAAAGTTAAACATGAAATTGTTCTTTCTAAAAACATGATGATAAAATAGCAACACCTTTACCTAATTTTGAAAATAAATGTTTCATTTTTTTAAATGATATTACTTTATTTTATTATTCAATTTTAAAATTAATTTTATTATTTGTAAAATGAATATATAAATGTATGATTTTTTTTGTGTGTAAGTTTTAAGTAATGAATAATATTTGTACTATTTGATTTTAGGTATATAATTAAGATTAAATGTTATTCTAGAATATATTATATTATAATTTTAGTCATAATAATATGAGATATTGGTTTTTTTACAAATACTATATAAATTGTAATCATTTTTTTTGTTTTGGAGTATGATTTTAAATTGTTTATGACTAGTTAAGAGTTTACTTTTTTATGATGTAAAGAAATAGGTTAACGACCCAAGACCCAGAGACATCTAGTAGGAGTGGAAGTCTAGCCTTACATACTATCGATGAGTTAGTTCAAGTGATCATGTTTTATTTACACGAAATAATGTAGTTGCATATTGGGGTCTTGATACATTAGCTTGAATGGTTGGGAAGTTTCACACTCTCCTTACCCAAGTTCAAATCTCCAATGAGACATGTGACCTATTGTACCTTGGTTAATGGGGTAGGTGCCCCCAAGTAGGGTTCCTTGACTCTAGATTGAAGCTCAAGTTATTGCTAGATATGCCTTGCAAGTTTTTGCACCTAACTTAGAGTTTATAAAGAGAACAAGATAGATTTAGACCTAAATCTTACTCGAATAATCTAGACCAATTACCAATTCTCTTAAAAGAAACACTTAAAAACAACTAACTTAAATATAATTTCTTATTTTCGAAAATAGATTATATCTTTACTACTAATAATGTATTCCATCTCTAATTTTGTAAAACCAAGTTCGATAATTCACATTTGCATTTATTCCCTTTGGTAAAGGCTCATTGATTGCCTTCGGAATCCTTTCCTAGACCTCATATTAAAAATGCACACATCCAAAAATTATGAACATTGTAACGATATAATCATCTATATTAGTACATTACCATGCATGAAGTTCTTTTAAGGGGGTTGGTTTAATGCATTTTTTTTACTTTATATCAAGGAAAATTTTTGGGACAAAATTTAGCCATGGCTAATTTTAGCATTTTTTTTTTTTCTGAAAAAAGATTTGTTAATTTCCATTTTTTCTAAATTGATTTGCCCCTATTCCATTGGATAAAATTATTTTAATATTGCCAAAATTGTCCATGAACTATATAAAATGCTTAGAAATTTGAATATTTTTACAAAAATATCACCAAACATTTTATGGTTAGAAATTTAAGAATTAGTAAGATTTGCCAATGTATATAGGAAACGCTGGCCCAGAGGGGTCGTCCACCATGGTCGCGGAGTTTCTGGCCACTACATCTAATCATTTCGCTCGAAATTGACAGAGCTTTAGGAGCAGGAGAGGACCCGCTAGTGTGAGCTGCTTCCATTCCATCCAAACCAACCTGAGTGTTTGTGGGCTTTGCTGGAGTCGAGCCCCTGTGCACCGTAGAGTACTTCTCCATAGAAAACTTGCCGCCAGTGAGGCTGGCACCCAAACTGACCAATTTCGCATCCAAGTGGACCAAGAGAGCCTTGATATCCATGATGGAGGCTATGGCAGAGGTCCAATTTGCCAACATCTCCTCAACCAAATTTCCTAGCATGTTTTTTATAAGCCAATAGTAGTTTATTTGGTTTCCGTGCTTACCTATAGCAAGGATATCTTCCATCTGATTGGATTCCCAGTCGTCAATTAACCTGCGGACCAGAGCTGAGACTCTACTATCATAGTTGTTGATGACGACCTTACTTTCTCCAGGAGACACAACATCCCTACCTGCGCCATGCCCCGCTCCCTGACGAGAGGTACCTCACAGATGAGTCATAGTGTGGAGATGGAGCTCCCAAGCGATAACAAAGTGCGCAAAGTGAAACACAACTGGGCAATTCAATACAGAGTTCAACGTTGGAATGCAAATGAGGATGGATCAGGTCCTGTTCACCATTTCAAGCGCTGAGGAGGAGTGATATAGGTAAGTCACACGCGGGAGCTGCAATGTACACCTACTAACGTTGATGACAGGGGACTTCTGCAGTCGCATCGAGCCTTGGCTCATTACCACCATTAAACCGCTCATTAAACCTCTCATAATCACGATGGCCTTCATTAAGAGGAAACATGTCCTCATTACAGAGAGGTGACAGGTGTAGCGTGCTGGCTCCATCTAGATGGAGAGAGCTTCCAGGTGGGGACTGCTCGGGGAAAGCACCCGCATCTGGGACACATAGGTTCCTAGGGTATTACCTATCCTTGCCAACGTTTATTTTTCCCAGTATTCCTATTGGAGTGAATATATTGTGATCCATACTAGTGTAGCTAGGAAACATTCCTTGTCTAGAGACTCGAATTTGCCATCCAATATCTCATATATAACCTTGTGGAATTGAATAAATAAGCCCCAATCTCAAAAACCCTTTCCCATTATTCTAGGATAGTAAATATAGCAATGAAAAATCCCTTTAAGCTTAGTGTCAACTCCACTTGGCCTTTTGGTTTCCATTTTTCATTTATCCACCGTGTTAGTGCTTTTTCAAATAGCCATATCGTCTCAAACTTTTCAATAAAGGAATAGTCTTTGATGTATTGTATATAGGATCCCATTTTGCTTGAGGTTATCTCATATCTTGGGATCAATTTAGCTTTTGGAACACACCCTTTTCCGAGTGTTGGTTCATATTTTTCAAGGAGAGGCAAAGTTCTTTTGATCTGTTCAAGTGTTTTATTTAGTTGTCTAAAAATGAGACAAAACTCCTAAAGCAAAGTTTCATGATTAAAATTCACATCAATCACATGACTTTTAATAAAATCTTATAATATTGTGAAAAAAATCCTCTCAAAGGAATGAATTTGTACACCCACTTAATTAAAAAATGACATCACACCAACATTACTGTTTTTAATAAATAAGTTGCATCATTATCTTACCATAAATCTAACATATTGCTAAAACTTATACTAAAAAGGGTAGGAGCTAATTATGTACTATGTCATGTGATTCTTCATCCTTATTTATTATACTAACTGAGAAATACCAATCTGAGCACACACTTAACTCAACTAAACATAAATATAAATCTAATACATCATTAACTTAATTTAATTTACAATTTTATGCATCATTATCTTACCATAAATATAATATACTAAAAAAAACCCAAAAATGGGTTCGCTACTTATGTACTTTGTCCTTTGATTCTTCTTCCTTATTTATTACCAATTGACAAATACCAATGTCTCCACACATTTAACTCCACTAAACAAAAATATAAGTGGATATTTAAAGCATATCTCCTACTATTCACCATTTATTTACCAATGTCTGCACACATTTAACTCAACTAAACATAATAAATATAGGTGGATATTTAAAGCATATCTCCTACTATTCACCATTTATTTAAACTATATGTCCAACTATTCACCATTGTAAATGGTTACTTGCCCTACTAATCTTACCATAAATAAATTTTAAGGTATTAAATCTCCTATGATGAAGTTCTATGGCAAATACATATATATGAATGACAATTTTAGCCTCGCTCTCAGATAGTGCCCTTCGTGAGCATCGTGAAGGTGATAGAGGAGGAGGACTGTTCTATGGCAAAAGAATCGTACCGCAGGAAGAAGTGCGCCAGAAAAAGGTGTGCCACAGTGGGAACTATGCCCTTCTTCCCCGCAC
Organism: Larix kaempferi; assembly: GCA_027924585.1. NCBI lineage: Eukaryota > Viridiplantae > Streptophyta > Pinopsida > Pinales > Pinaceae > Larix > Larix kaempferi. The sequence continues at coordinate 13,625,049 of BSBM01000092.1, forward strand.
ACTGCTTGTTGTCCGCAGACGTTTCATCCGTTTCACGGCCGTTAGACCACAGCAGGTGCTTCAGCATCTTCTTCCCATCTTCACCCATAAACCGACGCGGAACGAACTCCTCTGCCCTACCGAACACTTTCGGATCACGGGTGGCAAACGGCTGGTAGCCGCACACCATCTCTCCTTTTTTCACCGCATAACGACCGTCGTGGGATTCGACAAAAAAATCCTCCTTGGCTCTCCCATATTGCAGTGGCACAGGCGGCTCTATCCTCAGCACCTCGTACGCAGTCGACCGGACCAGCGCCATGCTCTCCAGAGCCCTGCTGTTGAGTCCGCCGTATGCTTCAACGGCTCCGCGGACCTCTTCAGCCAGATCTCTGTGCAGTTCGCCCCCGGCGGCAGCAATATATTTTACCATGTTGGTCACGAAAACACGTAGCCCCCCGAAGGCGTTGAAGGCGATGTAAAACAAAAGATTATTGCAGGCCTCTTCTCTGCTCAGTCCGAACTGGTTCTCGGCTACATCCAGCGCGAGACTCGCATTAGTCCACAGGAAATTATAGAGCTTGTGGTAGTACCTGGAGATGAGGCGGAATGGCAGAGGAAATAAATGGATGGTGAGCTCGTCCAAGAATTTGGGAAGAACGCCCGAGCTTACAGTCGGAGCGATCACAGCAGCCAGCCATTTTATCATACAGGAAGGGCCTTCGGTTCCCAGACTGGCTGGGCCCGGAGCAACAGGGTTCGCGCCCGCTATAGACCGGCAGAGAAAATTGCATAGCAATTGATCCATCTGGTCAGCGAAAGATGCCTTCCCGCTGCTCGCGAATTCTTTCTCCATGGCCAGGCTGAGTTCGTCGAACGCTTCGGCAAACAAAGTAAAGTGTCTCTCTCGATTGCTCCTCAGTAAGTGAAAGCACCAGCTCTTAAGCTTATAATGTTTTTCCTCGGATGGGTCCATAAAAATGGTAGCCCTGTATCCTCCGGTGAAATCTGTGCTGGGCATGTAAGTACCCGCCAGATAGCTCTTATCTACCTTACTCAGATCGTAGAGCACGGGGAAGCTCTTGCCATCGAGGAGTATTATGACTCGATTGTACGAGAAGAAAGGCGGACCAGGCGGCATATTCACTCGGAAGACCGTGCTCTTATATTTCTCCACACGGCGTTTGAAGAAATAATCGACCCCTCTGAAGTATTCGAATCGATCCATGATGGCCCCAAGAAGGGGCAGGCCATATGTTCCAGGGATCTCCATCACAGGAACCCCATGAGTTGAGGTCTCGGTTGCAGACATAATCGTCTATTTTGATAGACGAAAACTCAACTTATGTAAATATTGGAAATCAATAGCGGAAGCAAAAAAAAACAAGCCTTTGCCAATTGTAGATATGCTGCGCTTATTCTGTGAGACAGTGTCTCTATTAATAGTCTTTCAGCGTCTCACAGACTTGATCCACACGCTTAGGGTTCTCAAGTGGTGCTCGGTGCTTAAGATTAACCATTAAACATCCAGAACGGAGTAAGTTACACGTTGTATGTTTTGAATTTCCTTTTTGGGTCATTTTACGGGAAATCAGGGAATGAAATATATGTTATTCGAACAATTTCAACCCGATTTTTGCAAAAAAATAGCCGGAAAAAAGTTAAAAAAGCTCGGCAAAGGCAATGACAAGTCTTAAATCACGTGTATATTAACCGAATCTTGCGCCTGGGTTTATTTCAATGAATGGGTAGTTTTGTGGTAAACCAGATCAGAAATTAAAAGCTGCAACGGCAAAGGCAATGACAAGTATTAAATCACGTGTATATTAACCGCATCTTTCGCCTGGGTTTATTTCAATGAAGGGGTGGTTTTGTGGTTTTGGGTGACCAGGATAAGACCTGCCATTGAACCGTGGAAGGAATAAGAATAGTATCTTGGTCTCTGGCGTAGGGACCATCTGGACCAACCACTGGGTCCGAAGCCTCAACCCCAACCCGATGCAGTTTACCAAATCAGTCTTAGTCCAGGGCCAGGCATGTACGTAATCATTGAAGAAAAATTTTGCAAAAATATTCGTGTGGGTGTGTGAACACTGCGAATTATATTATAGCAGGCTGTAAGTGAAGATTTAACATTCTTAACTAAATCTGGATAGGGTGGTTTCTAAGGGGTGAGAGTGCCACGCCACTTTGGTCAGATATATTTGGATAGGTGGTCCCTAAAGGGTTGAGAGTATCACTTTTGTAAGATATGATTTTTGGATTTTAAGTCATTAATATGTTTGTTTGTTTGTTTTAAAACGAGTTATTTTATATGTTATTTTATTACTAATTTTATATTTAAAAATCCTCAACACAATAACTAAAATAAATTTAGGGGAAAATATAATGTTTAAATTATTAATAAAATTTATAAAAAATAAATAAATATATAATTTAAACTTTTTAATAAAATTTATGAAAAATAAAATTTATTTATTTCATTATAATTATATGTATATCAAGTATAAATATTTAAATTGCTGGGCTAATTTTAAAGCAATAAGTCCACACATCTTTATCTCCCGCCTTTTCCCTTGAAAAGTGGCATTATTTCTAACATACCAGAATGCCCATGAAACAAATATGAGCAGCAATAAAGAGTCCTTTAAAAATCTATACCAATTAAGAAGAGACTGTCCAAAATCTCCCCCATACTCTTTTTTCAAAGGAGCAATATACAAACATATGACTAATATTTTCAGAGTTTTCCTTGCAGAGAATGCACCAATTTGGGCCACACCATCCTGGTGATAGAAGGATTGGACAGTTTTCTTTAATAGTTGAGCAACCCATTCTCTTTTTTGATGGGGTTGCTCAGCATGGCATCTGTGCAGCTGGCGGAGTGATACATTTGAATGAGGGTCCCCATTTCACCCTTCGTCTTAATTGTGGTATTGGAAACAACATGAAGGCGGAGCTGCTAGCATTGTGGTGTGTTCTGAAATGTGCAAACATTTTTGGTTTAGTAAATTTAAAGGTTTTCGGTGACTCACGTCTCACTATTAAATGGGCAGCTAGAGAATATGAGCTAAATGTTTTGGCCCTTAATCATTGGTGCATGCGCATAAGAGAGGAGATCAATAAGCATGAGGACATCTCTTTCATACATATTTACAGGGAGCACAATGAAATGGCTGATAGTTTATCTAAGCAAGCAATTCAAGGTACTCAAGGACAACTATTATGGGAAGAATGGATGAACTCCAATTTGCTAGACAAAGGTGAAGTTTTTTTCTTTAATTAAGTTATCATAGACATTAGTTTGAGTTTTTGTAATGTGTGAAAGGAACTCTGGTCTGCCTAGTACTATTTTGAATGTTTTTTTGACTTGATAGGAGATGTGGAGCATTCTCGCTTACACCTATGAACATGATAACAAAACCCTTGTTTTATAAGATTGAATATCTTTGTACTATTTGATTCTATGAATAGCAATAGTACATTTTTTTTCGGTTGAAAAAAAAAGTATAAATATTATAATTTATCTATTAATTAATTTAATATGATTTCAAATTATGTTTTTTGATTGGTTAAGAGCTCATCTTCTTTAAATATAAAAAAACTTGTTCAAAACAACCATGTAAATCTATTCCAAATCTAATTTTATTTTAATCGTATATTACAATTTGCAAAGACTTAGAGTGCAAGTTCCCATAATTAAAATTCCCACTAACGTATGGGCTGATAGAAGCCAAGTCCAGGTCATGTATCACGTTCTTTTACAAATGCGGTAACATTTCCAGGGCCCATAATGTACTAGCTGTCAACCGTCATGATCTACTTCCACTTCGAGGAAGCAGTGAGTCAGTAAACGAGTGAGTGCAGCTACCATGCCCTTTTCTTGTAATAAATGTGGTACTGGATATCTTACTAGTAGCCTTAACTTGATTGGTAACATTGCTATATCTTCAATTTAAACTAAACTATGTAGTCAATTGTACAGATATTTTAAAATAGTCACATGCATTATTGTTATATCTTCAATGTAGGCCTAGAATTTGACGTTACTTTCAGAGGTATTTTGATAGCTGATTACAAATTTGGTATGTGAAATATGACATGTATAAAAATTACTATGCCTTTAATGGAGAGCTATAAAAAAATTTACACCATTTGTTCCACAATTTAAAGAAACTCTTATAAATTTATATAGGTGTAAGAAAAGTATATTGTTTGTTCAACCGTTTAGAAAAAGAAAGTGTCATAAATTTGTATAGGTGTAGTAATAAGTAAGAGTAACTCCTCACATTATAATGCATACAACATGGTGATTAAAGTAGATTGGTTTTGTGGGTTGTTGATTATTGGTTTGGAGTTTGAACTCTTTATATACTTTTATTAATGATTTCTTATTAATGATCATTAATGGAGTAAGTAAATTTCAAATTGTAAGAGTTGATGTAGATGTAGTGGTGTTGGAAGTGGCTTATCATGTCCATAATTGGATATAAGTGCAAGAAACCTTGGAAAATTATAGAGGGATTTAATAACATTGATGGAATGGACTTTGCAGTAGTTATTGAATTGGAACTAGATCTACCAGAGGGTATAGCTACTAGTTTTATTTCCAGCCACAATAAAAGAAATGATATTTGGCCTCCTTACCAATCCATTTAGTTGACCTTTCTTATTATATGCATCACCAATTGATTCAACAATTTTAGTAGGTCGAGTTACTAGTTCAATAGCTTTTGACTCCATTATATATCTAGTTTGTGGTGGAATAGATTTATTACTTGCACTTGTGATTTTTCTTACTTTTCTCAAATGAAGCCAATTCCCTTAGTTGATCCACTAGCATATATTTCATCGGGAGGGACAATGTGATTGTGTCGAGAGGCGCTTTCTACAACCCAATATGAGGGAGAAGTTTAATGATGTGCTCAACATGAAGGTGATGCATGGCTCTTTATAATAAAATTTTGCAATATCGGCCCTATATTCAACCAATGCAAGTTTTTCTATGTCCAATTAATTATTTGATTTGGATATTATGGAATTTTTCTATCTTTATCTCTTTGCAATTTACACATTTTTTTATAATTATGGCGGAATTCATCTTTTATGATTTCTTGTAATATCATTTGATCACCATCTATCATGCACGAATAGGGATCAAATCCCTCAAGGTGTAAAGTTTTTCTCAAATTTTTGCAGTCTAAAAAAGATTTGCACCTCAATGGATTTGATCCTTATATGTATATGATAGATCTAGAGTTAAGATGGATCTATGTTGGTCTATTATCAATGATGTGAAGAGATGAATGAATCAACTATTCTACAACTTTTACTCTATGATGGATGATTGTAGTGCTTAAGAGGTGGTATGGTCTTCAACTCTTATATCAAGGGCTAGGGAAACCCGAGCTAGGTGAGGAAGGAAAAGTAGAGAGAGTTTTGAAGCATAAAGCCCAACTGTGAGGCGTTATGTAAGGTACTGTTAAAACCATATCCAAATAGATCAAAGAAAAGAAGGTCATATCCAATTCCAAATCCAAGGCTCACACACACATTAACCATTCAAACCACCGCGTCTTCCATTGTAATCTCTTTTTAACTTATCATATCAAGTGAATTAATTGATATTTTAAAAAGGGTGTTGGGAAGGTATCTATATCAATATTTTGGAGAAGATATTCTAGACTTGAACTTCCCAATCTCATTTTCACAAAGAAGGTATTTGTATCAACAGTATTCCAGTTTTCATACATGAGATATTAGTTATGAGATGTTGTCATAGGTTACTAAGTTGGAGCTTTAAATAATGTGACTGTTTGTATTGTTCTCTTGACATTTGGGATGATCTTGTTGTGGCATAGGTCTATTTTAATGCATGTTATATTAAATAATTAAAAAATAGAAATTGACATAGAACTGGGTTTTTTTTTTCAATTACATGAATATATTTGTATTATCCTTGATTCCCTTCCTTCCTAGGCTATAGGAGTACACATTTGGCCAACTTCTCAATTCAAAGAAAAAATCTGAGGACCTTGATTCCAATGGCCTTAGTAGTAGCACATAACTAATTTAGCTACAATCACCACAGTAACTCTCAAATAGTTCAGATCATGCTCTATGCCAAATTCTCAATTTATGTTATTCATGATTACAACTTACCTATAAACACTATAAACACTCTCTCTCTGCATATGTATGTACATAAATATTAATGAAGCTCACAAGCTCATCTATCTTATCGGTGTCTTTTTATCTTCTAATTAATAATAATAATATTCTCATAAGTTCTCTAACTACAAATTAAAAATAATATTCATCATTCCCATCTCATTTATCTACAATACAAACGAAAAAACTCAATTAAGTGAATGTGATAATAGGGATTTTAACTAAATGTTACAATAACCATATAAATGAGTTGAACAGAGACTTGGATTCTCATTCCATGCAAGAATCACAATCACTCTCATTTATCCTTTTTTATTTGATAATAGCACCCAGGTTCTTATTCTTCTCAAAGTCTTCATCTTCAACATTTCACTAGTATACTCCTTACAATAAGACTATACCAAAATAATAAGAGAAAAGTATTATAAAACTCCTTAAAGTAAGACTATACCAAAATAAAAAGAGAAAAGTATTATAAAACTCCTTAAAGTAAGACTATACCAAAATAATAACAAAATAATAAGAGAAAAATATTATAAAACTAAGCATAAATAGGGCACCCACTTTACCAAAATTATATGGTCAAAGTTTATAGAATAAAATAATACTAATTTTTTTTGTATCTCTTAAGATGGAAGCCAAGAAAAACCAAAAACGATAGGATGCACGCTTATCATATATTGAATTATTATATACTGCTATAAATATGAAAATAAATAAATAAATATTATATATTTTTAAATTAAAAAATTATAATATTTAAATAATTATTTTAATATTTGATACAACTTATATTCTATACTTATAAATTGTATCGACCGTTTTCTTCTAAAATTTATTTTCGTCATATTTACATTGAGAAGCATCCTACCCGTACAATAATCTAATGTCAACTTGGAAATAGACAAACCATATTGAAGATGCTTTGAGTATATTTCGTTGTATATATTAAATATGATATTAATGCCTTAATCTCCTTGCACTTATTAATCCAAATGTTACTTCTTTTGCTATGAAATTAGGGAGTTGTCATATCAATCATACAATTACATATTTAAAGTGGTTGATATATATTGATAAAAGAGTTGATGGGATCTTTACCATCTCATCAATCAAGAATCAACTTGGAAGAATATTGTCTTGAAAATGATTTCAAGACACGAGTATATGTTAGTATAGGCATAGGAAGAAACAATAGAGGTAGGGCCAGGCATGACAACAATAGTTCACTAAGAGAGCAAATAGAGCATGGAATGGGAAGAGAAGCCACAACAATACGATCGAAGTGTAAGGGGAAGATCCAAAGGTTATAAACAAACCAAGAGGTATGACAAATCCAAAGTTCATTGTTATTATTGTAAAATATATGGACATTTGGAAAATGAATGTAGGAAAAAATAGGTACACCTAAACAAAAATAGAGCTAATATGTCAAATACATCTGAAAGTACCTCTGATCCCATTCTTTTAAGTTGTCACGAAGCTCACGAATGTAATAAAGACCTCTGGTTGTAAGATAGTGGTTGTAGTAACCACATGAAAGGTGATAGGAGTCTGTCTAACAAACTATATAACTCTATCAAGTCCGATGGCATACTAGGTGATGACAATGCTGCCAATTTTAATGGTAAAGGGACAATTAGTTTTGTTACCAAACAAAATGAAAAGAAGAACATGCCATATGTCTATTTAGTCCCCGGTTTAAAACATAATCTCATGAGTGTTGGTCAACTCACTCAACAAGGTTATAAAGTTGTTTCTAAAGGTAATACTTGTATAGTCTTGGACAAACTTCGTAGTTGAAGTTTTATTTTCAAAATAGACATGACCAAGAATATGATGTTTCCTCTAGTCTAGACAACCTCTTTTGTTCTTAAAGTCGCAACTTTTGATGAGTCATGCTTATAGCATTTGAGATTTGTTCATTTTCAATTTGGTGGATTAAAATTATTGCAACAGAACAAAATGGTTAAATATCTACCACTAATACATGAACCAGCCAACTCTTGTGAGAGTTGCATATTGGGAAAACAACACAGGGATAGTTTTCCAGCTAGTGCATCTTATAGGGAAAAGATACAATTTGAGATGGTTCATATTGATTTATGTGGTCCTATGCAGACATAGTCTCCGGGAAGAAATTACTATTTATTGATGATTTCAATATAAAGACTTGGATGTATTTCATAAAACAAATCATAAAATTTTGAAAAGTTTGAGTTTAAAGCTCTGTCTAAAAAGAAAAGTGGGAAGTACATTAAAATCTTGAGGTTTGATAGAGGAGCTGAGTATGATTCTAAAGAATTTGTATTCTATTGTAGATATCATGGTATTCAAAGACAATTCACAGCTACGTACACTCCTCAGCAGAATGGGATACCAAAAACAAAACTATAATGTTTATGGCTAGAAGAATGCTCAAGGAGAAACAACTTTGAAATGAGTTTTGGGGTGAAGTTATTGCATCTTCAGTATATATTTTTAATAGGTCACCTACAAAAAGTGTCAAAAACAAAGTTCCTTAAGAAGCTCGGAGTGACACAAAATCAAGTGTTTCGCATTTTATATTATTTGGTTGTGTGGCTTATGCACATGTTTATTAGTAGATGAGAAGAAAATAGGATGATAGAAGTGAAAAGTGCATTTCACAGGGTACAATGAACAGTCCAAAGCTTACAAATTGTATAAATTTGTGACCAAGAAGTTAATTCTAAGTAGAGATGTGGAATTTAAGGAAGTAGAAGCTTGGAATGGTCAGATTAATCAACCAATCTCAGTTGGAAGTTCAATTCCATTTGTAATAGCAGAAGAATAGATGGAATCTATAGGAAAAAAAAGATCTCCACCCAAATTACCAAGGTTATAGGCTCAAGGTGAAATTTTAAGACAAGAAGAATAACAAGCTCACATTCCTTACTCTAGTAGTGAGTCGGATCCCAATATAACATCATTGAGAAACACACAAAATAGAATTTTAATAGAGATTTACAACCAACATGATGATTTTGATTTGCAAACACATTTTGCATCATTTTCATGTGAGGCTATGCATTTCAAAGAGGTTGTTAAATAAGATAAATGGATTCATGTTGTGAATGATGAAATAGATGCAATTGAGAAAAATGACACATGGGATCTTATGAATCTACTAGAAGACAAGGATGACCTAGGAGTTTAGTGGAAATTTATAAAACAAAATATCATGGAAAAGTACAATGCTAGGCTACTTGCTAAAGGTTTTCCACAACAATGTGGTATTGATTATGAGTAAACATTTTCTCTGTTAGCAAGGTTAGGTATAATTAGAATAGTATTGGCATTAGAAGCTCACAACAGGTGGTCAATAAACCAAATGGATGCCAAGTCAACATTCCTAAATGGGATTTTAAAAGAAGTAATTTACATAGATCAACCACCCGGGTAGGGAATTAGAATTCAAGGGCATTAATTTTATAAGCTAAAAAAGGCATTGTATGGTTTGCAACAAGCTTCAAGAGCTTCGTACGGAAGGGTTGATACATATTTTCTCAACAATGGGTTTTGCTGAAACAAAAGTGAGCCCACCTTATACATCAAAATAAATCAACAAAACAAAATTTTGATAGTTTGTTTATATGTGGATGATACGATTTATACATGAAACTTAATGTTCGAAAATTTCAAATCAGCCATGAAGACAAAATTTTAAATGATTAATCTTGGATTGATGAAGTTCGTTCTTGGAATTGAAGTTGAACAATTGAACACTGGCATATTTATATGTCAACACGAGTATGCTAAGAATGTATTGAATAGGTTTAGAATTACAAATTGTCAGCAAACATACACTCTTGTAGTGACAAGTACAAAATTGAGTAAGCAAGATAAAGGATCAACAGTAGATCCCACCTTGTTCAAGAGGCTTGTTGGAAGCCACATTTATCTCACAGCTACAATGTTGAATATAATGTATGTAGTTAATTTGATTTCCAGGTTCATGGAGTCTCCCAAAAACTCTCATTCTCAAGTAGGAAAAATAATTTTGAGATATATTGTAGGTACAACTAGCTTTGATATCATGTACTTAACCACTAATCATATCTCTTTAGTTGGGTTTAGTGACAATTATTTTTGCAAGAAGCATTGATGATAGGACTTGAGAACTTATGGCTATTCCTTTCACCTTGGTTCAGGTTTAATCTCACGGGCATTCAAGAATCATCCCATTGATGAAATATCTTTAGGAGAAGTGGAGTACAGGGTAGAAACATCAACAATCTATCATTTTGTTTGGCTAAGAAGAATATTAGAATATCTACAAGATGAAGAGAAGGATGCAACTCATATTTTTTGTGTTAACAACTCATCCATTGCTTTGTCCAAAAATCTTGTATTCCATTACAAAAGAAAACACATTGACACTAGATATCATTTCATATGAGAGATTAATAACTCTTGAACATGATCCCAGCTTTGGCATCGAAACATCGAGTTCAAAAACTATGAAACACAGTTTCATTCTTATTACTATTCATTTATCTACAACATAAAATGAACAATCTTAATGGATAAATTTGTTTAAAATTTTGTAAATCTCAAGACCAGCTGGTTGATATCTTTACTAAGTCAATGGCACGAGATATGTTTGTATTTCAAAGGAAGAATTTAGGCATATTTAGGCATGCAATGTATAAGGTAGAAATTAAGGGTGAGTGTAAGAACGAGTAATTTCTTCCGTTGACACATGTACATGTAGTTGTTGTATTTTCGTCAATAGAGTTAGGTAATGCATTATTGATGTAGTGAATGTGGGAAACTTGCCGAAGTAGTTTTAACTTGTTCATTAGGTTCGACTGCATGCATAAAGTGTAGAAGAGACTAGAGAAAAGCATACACAATATTTTTTGGTTACTATGAAAAAGAGTATGTAGATCTTGTTGCCTCCATGTTCTCTATGTTAGATTGAGAGTTGTAGCTCTGTGGGAAAATCATTTTTTTTTGTGTAGAATTTTTCTCCCATTTGACCAACACCTATTACATAAAATAGTAATAAAGTATAATTAATGAATATTCACTCCAATGTCTTTCATTTTTATTCACTAATCTGATAAATCCTTTAAATTGTTGTCAAGCCTTCTTCACTATCTTCGATTTCACCTCACCAAGAAAACATGTAGAGTACATTAAGATATGGAACTATCATATAAAACAACAGTTACAATTACTATGAAGGGAGAAGATCAACCCATCATATTAGATTATCGAGGAGAATACATCAAATGAAAAACTCCACTAATTTTTAACATTACCATGCAAGAAATGTGAGTGAGATTCAATAATAAAAAATACCCATATTTCATACCATGCTACATGATTTGCATCAATTTGGGATTTCTTGGCAACAAACCTGCAATAGGGTATATGAAAAGAATTTCAAGAATATTTTAATAAATATCAATAGAAGGAATGAAGGAAATAATGGATCTTGACTTCAAATGCTTACTTTTCTATGTCATATGCATGGACAAATTATGCATGGTATTTTCCAAGGAACAACATGAAAGATCTGCTTTTCTTCCTTACCTGACCCCACAAACGATGTGCAAAGGTGTTTTATGCAACATAAAATTCTTATGAGAGTTGGAGATGGATTTTTACAATATAATTAAAGCTAGAGGGAAGAATAAGCTACTCATATAACAAGGAATTATATTGAATTCAACTTCTTTCAATTCATTTCTCATGCCTTCCCCAAAACATGGAGGAAAGAGTAAGCTACTTCTTTCAATTCATTATCTAATGCTTTCTCCAAAATGCGAAAGGAAGAATAAGCTACTGATATAAAAGAAGAATGATCTATTGAATTCAATTTCTTTCAATTCCTTGCCTAATGCCTTCTCCAAAATGTGGAGGGGACAAGAGTCTCTCCAATCATTGAGATAGAGTATGTTGAAATGGTTGGGGGTAGAGAGATTTAGGAAGTGGTGCATTTTGAATACATGGTTAAAAGAGTGGATGAAGGGCCATGGATGGATGGCTAAAAGAGTGGATGAATCTCCTTAGATAAATGACTACCACTAATGATAATACACACTAATCTCATGCAGTAATAATTAATGGAAACATTAGTTATTGTAAGGATGATAAGTTGTTAAATCATGTCATTTCATATAGTGGACACAATTAAGAATATGTTAAGGACATTAAATATTAGTCCAATGATGAGAATATCGGATTAAAAGGGAGATTAATCTAGCACCTTCCATCCAATTCCAAAATAAAGATGTCTTAATGAAATTCTCCATATTACCAAATTCCCACTAAATTTAAGAAATTGTTCATGAGTTGTTCATGCCACTTATCGGGTAAGTTGCCTTTTCTTTTCTGTTTCCTTTCCACTTCCTTTTCCCCATGGTTTTTTGTTTCCTTTCTACTCCCTTTATTATGTGGTTTGTTGTTTAAGTTTTATTCCCATGTATTTTTTGTTTCCTTTCCACTACCTTAGCCACATAGATTGTTCTTTCCTTTCTCTTCCTACTCCTTCAACCACTTTCTTTTCTTTTTTTTCATTTTGACTTGGTCCTACAAAACTTGGAACGGTTTATAAAGCAAGTGCCCAAACAAAAATCAAATCTCTATTATTAGAAAAATCAAATTCCATCATATAGAAGCCACAAAGCATCCATGAAAAACCTACTCTCTAATGACACCAAGAAACAAATCCACAAGGAGATAAGGACAAGGAAGACTGTACGATCTTCTCCATTGAAAAAGACAAGGGCACTCTGAGATACCCACAAGAAGGATTCCTGACACGAAGGATATGTATTCCACAAACCTAGGGGAATATAACATTCAACCTTGTATTTCATGGAAATAGTCACCCTTAACAATAGGTTGCCTCCATGGAAATTCCTTTATCCCACAAAATTTAATTCTAGTCAAATCTTGTGTCAAATTTGATAATATTTATGAATTTTGTAGAGTCTAGATGAGATATTTTTGCTTCATAGATGTACCAGAACTCAAAATAATGAGAATATCACTTATTAGCTCAAATTTTGTATGAAGACACGGTTTGTTTATTTATGTCTAACTACAACCTTTCACTTAAATTTTGTACTTAAGAGGAACATGTAAAATAAAACTTTCAATTACATTTTGTATGCAAGAGGAACATATAAACTAAAGAGGAAGAACACATAGATCCCACTTCCGACCTCAACATTGTTGCAAAGAACAAAATATATAGAAAGAATATTGAAAAGCCGAGGATACGAAGGAAAAGACTCCAAAAATGTTTTTCTATTTTGCAAATTAGTTGTCACAACATACAACCTTTTATCATTTTGATAACAGTATTGGTATGATTTCATTTGTTCCAATGGACTTTCTTTCTAATTTCTATGTCTTGATAGGGAAACCTCTTAACACAAGTCGATGTCGAAAAAAATGCATCATACACCCATATGGTGGTAGTTGAAGTGTATTAGGTAAACTTTTAATTTGATATTTAAATTTAAAATAAAGATTGTAAATTTTGTGGGAAAAATGCAGGCGTGGCTCAAACTGCAATAGATTTATGCTAAACTCCATCTAATCACCATCTCTTATTTATTGACATGATTGACACATGTTTTATTGACATGACTTCCACATGTGTTGATGAATAGACCTTTCAAATATTTAACATTTCCTAAATTAGTGACTTCAAATTTGATCTCCATATATATTTGGCATTAGTGATTATTATGTCCCTATGTACCAAGGTATTAATATGTTCCATACAAGTTCAATTTTTTAACTTTCCATGGTTGAACTTAGGAGGATTAATCTTTTATTTAATGGAAATTATTTATCTCCCAATGTATTGGCCTACAGGCACATGATGTTGCCCTTGGGAAATGGAGCCTAGGATTTGTGATGCAGGAGCATCGGGGCCTAGGAAGATCGGTCGAAGTTAGTCGACATGGAGAAGGCCGACCAAAGGGATTGCCGATGACCACCGGTGTGGAAGAGAAGATTGGTTGTCTAAGTCAATAAGTCGAACTAAAGATGTCGAGATGGGTCGACAGGAGATGCAGGTCGAGAGTTGACATGTTGGGAGTCAACAGACGACAGGATGAGCAGAGACGTCGATGGTCGACATGCGTCGAACCACGACACCGACAGGTGTGGGCATAAGCCAAGCTAGGAGGAAGGAGCGGACTGGCAAAGCCTTGGGTTGTGAAAAGAAGCTGAAAGACAGTATGGTCGACATGACGGATTACTGTAGCCTGTCAGAAAGACGTGCAGAAGTCAAGGAGAGTACTTGGAAATAGTTCGAGGTTGCTAAGTAAGTTAATGGTATTTATTGAAGGTGGTTGGGATCGTGATAGATGTCAACACCAACAGGGATTGTGTAGCACGGTTGGGGCGCTGACAGTTGCAGGTCTGCAGGATCTGAAGAGATCGACAAACAGAGGATGCATGTCTCGGGGGTCGGAGCGATCTCAGGAACAACAGCAGCAGAGTAGAAGGTCAGGGAGCTTGGATCAGTTGGATCACTTGGAATTGGTAGAGTTCGGGGAAGATTGGTAGATTGGAGAGAACAGTCACACATAGTCCGAACACAGAGAATATCGAGCCATTGCTCAGAGTTCCGCAGTGAACCAGGGAGGGTGACGGTCGACACATTGAGATAGCACACAGTTACTTATGTATTGTAACGGTTGAGGCCGACAGTTAATTAGTTATTTCATTCCTTGCAGTTTGCATTATAACCGTATTTCGATAGAAGTAATATAAGCCATATTTTGGCATCCCATTTGCATCAAGTCTATGTGAATGTGTGTGTTGTGTGTATTTGTTAAGAAAGAACCTTATTGCATGAGGCGCCTTGCGTCAAGTGGTATCAGAGCCATAACATCCTGAGATTTGGAGGATAGCCATATCAGAACAAAAGAATCATGTGAGCAGGAAAGCGTCAAGTGTGTTTACAGCTCCAGCTGCGGTTGGGTAGAGTTGTACACGACTTGTTGAAGTCCGATTGCGATTGGACAGAGTGGGAGCTTCAATCGAGGTTTAAAAATGGCTCACATATAGGCGTTAACATTCGAGGTGTTGGACGAAGAGCGCGTGGCGCAACAGTCACAGTTGATCGTGATATGTTCGACGAGTGCGTCTGAACAATGCGGACTTTGACAAATGAAGTTGCATCGATCAAATAAATCCAAAGGTGTGGTTGTATTCCTGATGCGTTAGACCACAGTGACGAGGAGGTTGAAGAAGTGGAAGCACGGGAAGCAGTGGGAGAAGAACCAGAGGACAAACTGATCAAACTTCTTACGGATATGAGAGTTCGAACAAATATATATGTGCGTACCTACTCAGGAAGTCTAGATCTAGAAGACTTGATTGACTAGTTCAGAGAGATGGAGAAATACTTCGACATAGAGCAGATCGAGGATCCTAAATGGGTTAAGACTGCGTGTCTAAGGTTGAAGGGTCATGCCTCATTGTGGTGGGACAATGTGTAGGCTAACAGAGTTAATAAGGGCAAGGAGAAAATCAAGTCTTGGGATAGGATGGTCGCCAAGTTGAAAGGGAAGTTCTTGACAAATGACTATGTGATTTCCTTGTTCCGGAAGTTACAGAACTTTCAACAAAAAGAGATGACCATGAAGGAATACACGGAAGAGTACTACAGATTGTCAATAAGGTCAGGATAGACCGACGAAGGAGAAGAAGATGTCGCTAGGTATGTGAATGGCTTGAAATATGCCATTTAGGATGAATTGAACATGTCAAGATTCAGAGCGGTTGGTGAAGCCTACCAGTTAGCTCTGAAGGTAGAAGAGAAACTGTCGAGAAAATTCGCAGTGACCAGAGGCAGGATGAATAGTTGGGGTGTGAAGACAGTTTCCGCGAAAGGTCAAAGTAGTGGGTACAGGAAGGAATCTGTCGAAGAAAATCGACGGACGGTAGGGATATCGAAAAGGGAGAAAGCACAAGAAATATGACGCGAGGGTCGTGAGAACTGCGGTCCAGGTGTGTATGGTCGAAGTGGTCCATCTAACATAAAAGGAGCTAACATACCAGCCATAATCTGTTATAAGTGTCGTGGAGCGGGACACAAGGCATATGAATTCCTAGAGAACCTACATGCCGCAAAGGAGTCGAAACCCAGACGTCGAAGAGATGAGAAAATCGACGAGAGGGAAGAGTCAGCATCCGACAATAATGAGGATGGTAAGAAGAAGAGTCGAGTCATGATAGCCAGGAAGACACTGGTTTTGGACGACCGACGCGACGAGTAAGATCCGGCACAACGAAAGGTGATCTTTCGAACCAAAGTGCGAATTCGTGAATGGCATTGCAAGACCACAGTGGATGGTGGAAGCACTGAGAATCTTGTGTTGAAAAGGCATAGTTAAAGTGTCAAGAACATCCACATCCATACAATATCTCATGGTTGCAGAAAGGACATCATGTGAAGGTGACCAAATAGTGCCTGATTAACTTCAGAGTCGAAGGACTTGAAGACAATGTACTGTGCGACGTAATCCCAATGGACGTGTGCAACCTGTTGTTAAGAATACCATGGCAATATGATCAGAAAATGATATATGATGGTCGAGCAAACACAGTCACAGTGTGGAAAAATGGCATGCAGAGGACTCTTAAGCTGAAGCCGTAGGAGCGAGCCGACGGTAATCACATCAAGAGCAAATTTTGGGAGAAGCGAGTGCTGATGTGCTCAGCGAAAGAATTCCTCACGGAAGAGGAAAAGCAGTCGGGATGTTTTGCTATCATTCCAAAGGGACCATGTGTCGAGAGGTCAACAATGGAGAAGATTCCAGTTGAAGTTGAAAAGATGCTTGATGAGTTTTGGAGCATAGTAGTCGACGAGACACCAACGGGATTGCCACCGACAAGGAGCATATCCCATCATATCGACTTGATTCCAGGGTCAAGTCTTCCAATGAAAGAACCGCATAGGATGAGTCTGAAAGAAAGTCAGGAACTCAATAGAAAGGTCCAGGATTTGTTGGACAGGGGATTGATCAGAGAAAGTCTGAGTCCGTGCGCAGTACCAACAGTACTAGAGCCGAAGAAAGGTGGAGAATGGAGAATGTGTACAGACTCTAGAACCATCAACAAGATCACGATCAAGTACTGGTTTCCATTGCTGAGGATGGACGACTTGATGGATTGTTTGAGTGGAGCGAAGTACTTCACAAAGATAGATCTGAAGAGCGATTATCATCAGATTCGGCTTAGAGAGGGAGATGAATGGAAGATAGAATTCAAGACAAAGGAAGGGCTGTATGAGTGGTTAGTCATGCCATTTGGATTGACTAATGCACCCAGTACATTCATGCGATTGATGAATGAGGTACTTAAACCATTATTGGGAAATTTTGTAGTAGTCTACCTAGACGACATCCTGATTTTCAGTCGAACCAAGACAAAACACTTGGAGAAAATTCAACAGGTATTGCAGAAGTTGTAGGAAGAGAAGCTGATGGTGAACCTGCAAAAGTGTTTCTTCATGAAGGAAGAACTGGTGTACTTGGGATTTTTAATCTCGGGTAAAGGGTTGGTGATGGAAATAGAAAAGGTGAAGGCAATATCGGATTGGCCGGAACCAACAAGTACGATTGGAGTAAGGAGTTTCCATGGACTTGCCAGTTTCTACAGGAAGTTCATTCGGGTATTCAGTCGGATTTGTACACCTTTGACAAAGTGCATGAAAAAGGGCGAATCCAAGTGGACGGGAGCAGCCCAGCGAGCTTTCGACAAGTTGAAGGAAAAGGTCACTGAGAGCCCGGTGTTGGCGCTCCCAGATTTCGACAAACTTTTCCAGGTCGATTGCAATGCAAGTGGAGTAGTAAGCACTGAGGTATCTGAATACTCAATCGAAGTTGAATCAGTGGCACATGAAGTGGGTCGAATTCCTACAGGGATATAAATTCATGTTGCGACATAAGTCGGGCAAGTCGAATAAGGTTGAAGATGCGCTGAGTCGAAGAGTTGCATTACTGAACATGACGACAGTTCAGGCAACAGGAATAGAGTCAGTGAAGACAGAGTATGAGACCGACGAGGATTTTGTGAAAGCATGGGGAGCTTGTTGTGAACCTTGGAGTGTCGAAAGGACTCCATACTTGGACTACTTTATCCAAGAGGGATACTTGTTCAAGGGACAATAGTTGTGTATTCCCATAGGATCAGCAAGGGAGAACCTAATCCGAGAGTTGCATAGCGGCGGGTTAGCAGGTCATTTTGGCATCGACAAGACCAGGGAATTGCTCGAAGAGAAGTATTATTGGCCAGGAATGAAAACAGATGTCGGAAAGTGGGTTCGAAAATGTAGATTTTTCCAGTTGGAAAAAGGAAGAAGTTAGAACACAGGGTTGCATACACCATTACCTGTATCGGATACCCCATGGGAGCACCTGAGCATGGATTTTGTGCTAGGATTGCCGAAGATGTAGCAAGGGAGCGACTCGATATTTGTACTATTCTTCAAGGAGGTAGTCAGATTGCATGGGTTTCCTAAGAGTATGACATCGGACAGAGATACCAAGTTTATAAGACATTTTTGGAGAACCCTATGGAAGAAACTAGACACGAGGTTGCAGTTTAGCTCGGCATATCATCCGTAGACAGACGGACAGACCGAGGTGGTGAATAGAAGTTTGGGAAATCTTCTAAGGTGTTTGACTACCGACAGACCCAAGCAGTGGGAGAACGTGTTGGCGCAAGCAGAATTTGCATATAACAATTCTGTGAATCGGTCGACAGGGTTGAGCCCATTCCAGATTCCAGATTATTCACCATTTATCTATGGATATTTAAACTATATGTCCAACTATTCACCATTGTAAATGGTTACTTGCCCTACTAATCTTACCATAAATTTTAAGGTATTAAACCTCCTATGATGACGTTCTATGGTAAATACATATATATGAATGACAATTTTAGCCTCGCTCTCAGAGAGTGCCCTTCGTGAGCATCGTGAAGGTGATAGAGGAGGAGGACTTTTCTATGGCAAAAGAATCGTACCGCAGGAAGAAGTGCGCCAGAAAAAGGTGTGCCACAGTGAGAACTATGCCCTTCTTCCCCGCACACTGCTTGTTGTCCACAGACGTTTCATCCGTTTCACGACCATTAGACCACAGCAGGTGCTTCAGCATCTTCTTCCCATCTTCGCCCATGAACCGACGCGGAACGAATTCCTCTGCCCTACTGAACACTTTCGGATCACGTGTGGCAAACGGCTGGTAGTCGCACACCATCTCTCCTTTTCTCACCGCATAACGACTGTCGTGGGATTCGACAAAAAAATCCTCCTTGGCTCTCCCATACTGCAGTGGCACAGGCGGCTCTATCCTCAACACCTCGTACGCAGTCGACCGGACCAGCACCATGCTCTCCAGAGCCCTGCTGTTGAGTCCCCCATATGTTTCAACGGCTCCGCGGACCTCTTCAGCCAGATCTCTGTGCAGTTCGCCCCCGGCGACAGCAATATATTTTACCATGTTGGTCACGAAAACGTGTAGGTCCCCGAAGGCGTTGAAAGCGATGTAAAACAAAAGATTATTGCAGGCCTCTTCTCTGCTCAGTCCGAACTGGTTCTCGGCTACATCAAGCGTGAGACTCGCATTAGTCCACAGGAAATTATAGAGCTTGTGGTAGTACCTGGAGATGAGGCGGAATGGCAGAGGAAATAAGTGGATGGTGAGCTCGTCCAAGAATTTGGGAAGAACGCCCGAGCTTACAGTCGGAGTGATCACAGCAGCCATCCATTTTATCATACAGTAAGGGCCTTCGGTTCCCAGACTGGCTGGGCCCGGAGCAACAGGGTTCGCGCCCGCTATAGACTGGCAGAGAAAATTGCATAGCAATTGATCCATCTGGTCAGCAAAAGATGCCTTCCCGCTGCTCGCAAATTCTTTCTCCATGGCCACGCTGAGTTTGTCGAACTCTTCGGCAAACAAAGTAAAGTGTCTCTCTCGATTGCTCCTCAGTAAGTGAAAGCACCAGCTCTTAAGCTTATAATGTTTTTCCACGGATGGGTCCATAAAAATGGTAGCTCTATATCCTCCAGTGAAATCTGTGCTGGGCATGTAAGTACCCGCCAGATAGCTCTTATCTACCTTACTCAGATCATAGAGCACGGGGAAGCTCTTGCCGTCGAGGAGTATAATGACTCGATTGTATGAGAAGAAAGGCAGACCAGGCGGCATATTCACTCGGAAGACCGTGCTCTTATATTTCTCCACACGGCGTTTGAAGAAATTATCGACCCCTCTGAAGTATTCGAATCGATCCATGATGGCCCCAAGAAGGGGCAGGCCATATGTTCCAGGGATCTCCATCACAGGAACCCCATGAGTTGAGGTCTCGGTTGCAGACATAATCATCTATTTTGATAGACGAAAACTCAACTTATGTAAATATTGGAAATCAATAGCGGAAGCAAAAACAAACAAGCCTTTGCCAATTGTAGATATGCTGCACTTATTCTGTGAGACACTGTCTCTATTAATAGTCTTTCAGCGTCTCACAGACTTGATCTAGACGCTTAGGGTTCTCAAGTGGTGCTTGGTGCTTAATATTAACCATTAAACATCCAGAATGGAGTAAGTTAAACGTTGTATGTTTTGAATTTCCTTTTTGGCTCATTTTACCGGAAATCAGGGAATGAAATATATGTTATTCGAACAATTTCAACCTGATTTTTGCAAAAAAATAGCCGGAAAAAAGTTAAAAAAGCTCGGCAAAGGAAATGACAAGTCTTAAATCATGTGTATATTAACTGAATCTTGCGCCTGGGTTTATTTCAATGAATGGGTAGTTTTGTGGTAAACTAGCTCAGAAACTAAAAGTTGCAACGGAAAAGACAATGACAAGTATTAAATCACGTGTATATTAACCGCATCTTTCGCCTGGGTTTATTTCAATGAAGGGGTGGTTTTGTGGTTTTGGGATGCATTCAGAGCTGACAAGGACAAGACCTGCGATTGAACCGTGGAAGGAGTAAGAGTAGAATCTTGATCTTTGGCATAGGGACCATCTAAACCAACCACTAGGTCCAAAGCCTCAGCCCCAAACAGATGCAATTTACCAAATCAGTCTTACTCCAGGGCCCAGGCATGTACGTAATCATTGAAGAAAAATTTTGCAAAAATATTCGTGTGGGTGTGTGAACACTGCGAATGATATTATAGCAGGCTATAAGTGAAGATTAACATTCTTAACTAAATCTGGATAGGGTGGTATCTAAGGTGTGAGAGTGCCACTCCACTTTGGTCAGATATATTTGGATAGGGTGGTCCCTAAAGGGTTGAGAGTATCACTTTTGTAAGATATGATTTTTGGATTTTAAGTCATTAACATGTTTGTTTGTTTGTTTTAAAACAAGTTATTTTATATGTTATTCTATTACTAATTTTATATTTAAAAATCCTCAACACAATATCTAAAATAAATTTAGGGGAAAATATAATGTTTAAATTATTAAAAAAATTTAAAAAATATATATATATATATAATTTAAATTTTTTAATAAAATTTATGAAAAATAAAATTTATTTATTTCATTATAATTATATGTATATCAAATATAAATATTTAAATTGTTGGGCTAATTTTAAAGCAATAAGCCCACACACCTTTATCTCCGGCCTTTTCCCTTGAAAAGTGGCATTATTTCTAATATACCAGAATGCCCATGAAACAAATATGGGCAACAGTAAAGAGTCCTTTGAAAATCTATACCAATTAAGAAGAGACTGTCCAAAATCTTCCTCTTCCCATTCATTAGAAACTTTCAACTCTGCACAACAGAAATTCCATACTCTTTTTTCAAAGGAGCAATATACAAACAAATGACTAATATTTTCAGAGTTTTCCTTGCAGAGAATGCACCAATTTGGGCCACACCATCCTGGTGATAGAAGGATTGGACAATTTTCTTTTATAGTTGAGCAACTGTTGGATCTAACAGCCACAAAATACAATATGCAGCGGAAGCAAATAAAACAAGAAAGACAATAAATACACACACATGAGATATATGCAGAGATTTACGTGGTAAAACCCTCTCTTAGGGAAACATCCACGGAGCAATGGTATCGGTATCTTATTATTCAGAATCTGAATATTTACAACAACTCACAACTCTCCAATATCTTCTCTTACGAGAATACAAGAAACATATACATTTCTTACACGGTTACTAACAACTGCATATTTAGTTAGTCAGTTACATAGTTACCATCATAGCCGGTTGTCACCCGTTTCTAACAATCTCCACCTTGACAACAATTTACCTGATACCATTGCTCATTGCTCTATTGATCACCTTTTCTGCAAGCCTAGAGAAGCTAAGCACCACCGTAGCTTCTCTGAAGTAACTGGCTTCGTGAACATGTCTGCACTATTCTTTTGAGTGTGGACCTTTTCAAGAACCACTCCACCTTCATCAATAACATGTCTTACAAAATGATATTTTACAGGAATATGTTTTGTCTTACTGTGATAAGCTGGATTTTTAGCCAAATGAATAGCACTTTGACTATCACAGAAAATCTTTATAGAGTTCTGAACCTTTCCTAACTCACCCAGCAAACCTTTTAAACAGACTGCCTCTTTGCAAGCATGTGAAGCAGCTATATATTCTGCCTCTGTAGTAGATAAAGCAACAATATTCTGAAGCTTTGACATCCAACTAATAGCTCCACCTGCAAGAGTAAAAACATAACCTGAAGTGGACCTCCTCTTGTCCAAATCACCTGCAAAATCAGAATCAACATAACCACAGACTTTATCACTGCAACCATCAAAAGTGATACAATAGTCACTTGTGCCTCTAAGATACCGAAGCACCCATTTCACTGCTGCCCAATGCTCTTTTCCTGGATTTGCCATGTATCTACTGACAACACCAACTGCATGTGAAATATCTGGTCTTGTACTTATCATCGCATACATCAAACTTCCTACTGCATTAGCATATGGTACACGAGACATATACTGCTTTTCTTCATCATTTTTAGGACTCAAACCTGAAGAAAGCTTGAAATGAGAAGCTAAAGGGATACTAGAAGGTTTCACCTTATCCATACCGAATTTTTGAAGTATTTTCTCCACATACTTCTTTTGTGATAACCACAACTTACCATTTTTCCTGTCTCTGTGTATCTGCATGCCCAAGATCTAATTTGCTGCTCCTAGATCCTTCATATCAAACGTCCTAGCCAACTGAGCCTTTAACCTACTGATTTCAAACATGCTCTTGCTTGCGACAAGCATATCATCAACATACAATACCAAAATAATGAACATGTCATTTTCCAACTTTTTAAAGTACACACAATGATCATACTCACTCCTGGTAAAATTCTGACTCACCATGAAAGAATCAAACTTCTTGTACCATTGCCTGGGAGACTGCCTCAAGCCATACAATGATTTTTTGAGCTTGCAAACAAACCTCTTATTGCGATTTTGAACGAACCCTTCTGGTTGTTCCATGAAAATTTCCTCATTTAAATCTCCATGTAAGAAAGCTGTTTTGACATCTAGCTGCTCTAACTCCAAATCATATAAAGCAACTAGTGCTAACAAAATTATGATAGAAACAAGTTTTACAACTGGTGAAAAAATCTCATGAAAGTCAATACCTGCTTTCTGAGAAAATCCTTTTGCAACCAGTCTCGCTTTGTACTTCGGAACAGTTTCATCAGCTCCTTTCTTCAGTTTGTACACCCATTTGCAGCCAACCACTTTCCTACTCTCTGGAAGTTCCACAATATCCCACGTTTTGTTCTTTGCCAAAGAATCCATTTCTTCTTTCATTGCATGTTTCCATTTTTCACTGTCAGACACTTCTAATGCTTCCTTATAACTATCAGGTTCTCCTTCATTAGAAATGAAAACAAAATCATCATACCTCTTTGGAAAAGTTCTGTTCCGCGTAGATCTCCGTAGAGTTTGTTGTGGTATTTCCTCTATTTCTGTCTGCTCATCCTCTTCCTGAGGAGTGTCCTCATGAATATCCTCTTCCTGGACATCCTCATGAATGCCCCTCGCAGATGACTGAGTATCAAACTGAATTTGCTGAAACTGTGGTACATTAGCCTGTTTCAAATCATTACTTACATCTAAATTTGTCAGAGAAAGTTCATCAAATTTTACATCTCTGTTTATGATGATTTTGTGGACAGTAGGATTCCACAACCTATATCCCTTAACACCATCACCATATCCAACAAAGATCAATTTTCTTGACTTAGGATCTAGTTTGGAACGCTGATTTTTCGGAATAAGTGCATAGGCTTCACAACCAAATACTCTAAGATTAGAATAATCACATGATTGACCTGTCCATACCTCTTCTGGAATTTTGCAGTCAATTGCTGTTGATGGTGATCGATTGACCAGGTAACAAGCTGTAAGCAATGCATCTCCCCACAATTCTTGCTGCAACTTCGCATTACTGAGCATACTCCTTGCTATTTCAAGAAGAGTTCTGTTCATGCGTTCAGCAACGCTGTTCTGCTGCGGAGTGTAAACAGTGGTCTTATGTCTCTCAATCCCATCCTGCTTGCAATAATTATCAAACTCCTTCGAAGTAAATTCGGTTCCATTATCTGTTCTAAGACATTTAATGAACCTGCCAGTGCTCTTTTCAACCAAAGCTCTAAACTGCTTAAATATATCAAAAACTTCAGCTTTTCTCTTCAATAAATAGATCCAAACTTTCCTCGAGTAATCATCTATAAAACTGACGAAATATGACGATCCCCCATAAGAAATTTTTGGAGATGGACCCCAAAGATCAGAATGTATGTAGTCTAGGATACCTCTACTAGTGTGTTTGCCAGATTTAAATTTTTGTCTAGCGTGTTTACCATAAATACAGTGCTCACAAAACTTCAAATCTACAGATTTTAAACTAGGAAGCAACTTTCGATCAGCAAGTACCTTCATACCTCTTTTGCTTATATGACCTAACCGCTGATGCCATAGATGAGTGATGTCTGTTGCTGCACCAACTGATGCTACTGTTGCGTGATCAACTTCCGTCCTCCCTTCAAGTCTATACAGGTTCCCAACTCTGTTTGCTTTCATAACAACCAAGATACCTTTCGATATCTTCATAACTCCACCTTGAACTGTAAACTTGTAACCAGCATCATCAAGAACTCCCATTGATATCAAGTTCTTCCTTAATTCAGGTACATGTCTCACATCTGTTAGAGTCCTAACAGTCCCATCATATACCCCAACAGTTTTACATGTAACATTATTTCCCATATAAACTACCCCGTCATCTATAGATTGGTATGCCGAATACCAATTTCTATGAAGACACATGTGGTGAGATGCTCCAAAATCAATTAACCAGTCAGAATGGTATTGTGAAACAGTAAATGTAGATAATACCTCATCGATCATACCTGAATCATTCTCGGCTATGTTCGCCTCCTTTGTAGATTCCTCCTCCTCAGAAGCTCGCTTGCGTTTCCAGCAATCTTTCTTCAGATGTCCTGCTTTATTGCAGTACCAACACTTCAATTTACTCTTTTTGCCCTTCGACTTTACCTTGATGTACCTTTTGAATGTTGTCCTCTTTCACTGGTTCTTCCTCTGGCCACCATTACTTCTGATGTCGAGGTTTCAAGACTAGATTTCTTTCGAGTTTCCTCAGAAAGAAAGGCTCCCACAACTTCATCGAAGGTAATAGACTCAGTAGAACTAAAACTGATAGAGGTTACAAAATGTGCCCACGACTCAGGCAGAGAGCACAACAGTAAAATCGCCTTGTTTTCAGATTTAATAATATATTCCATACTAGTCAACTGACAAATAAGAGTATTGAATGCATTCAAGTGTTCAGAAATCTTTGTACCTTCTTTCATACGCAAGGTAAACAACTGCCGCTTCAGGAGGATTTTATTCGTCAAGGATTTAGTCATGTACAAACTTTCCAACTTTGTCTAGAGACCTGCTGCTGTAGTTTCAGACACGATCGTCGGCCAAGCACAGACGAATAGCACTGAGAGCTCTTTCATCCATCTCGCTCCAGTCTCCATCTGAAATATTTGCGGGTTTCTTTATATTCCCTGCCAGTGCCTTCGCCACTCCTTGCTGCACGAGCATATCCCGCATCTTGACCTTCCACAACTCGAAATTATTGCTCCCATTGAACTTCTCAATTTCAAACTTAACACTCTGCGTTTTTGCCATTTTCTCAAGAAAACACCAGGTCAAAAAACTTTATAAGGGAAACCCTTTTTGAAATAATGGAATAAAGGTTTTATAATTTAAAAAATTCCAAAACACAATGGAATAAAGGTTTTTTTTTTTTTTTTTTTTTTAAACAGTCAAGAAATAATATATTAAACCTTATAACTCCCACCTTTAAACCTTATAACTCCCGCCTTTAAACCTTATAACAAAAAACCTTTTAATAAACCATCCCTTATAACTCCCATCCACCATATGCTTTATATCTCAAAAACATTTGAAATATTCACGGCATCAATTTTTCACGGACGGCATCAATTTTTCACGGCCATATACATTTCATATATTAAACCAACATCAATTTTCACGGCATCAATTTTTCAAGGCCATATACATTTCACATATTAAACCAACATCAAATTTCACGGCAACGATTTTTCTTTCACGTGAAATCTCAAACAAAAAATAACTATTCACGTTTTACCTCAAATAGAAAACAGTACCGCGCTCCCCGATGTTAATGTGACGCGGTAATTTCCAGAATTTGAATTTCGTGTACCTCAACACTACCGCGCCTAGGTAAGCAATGGACCCGCGGTAGTTGAAGATTACCGCCCCTTCTCCTCAGGCTTCAGGGTTCTCTCCTCCGGTAACTTTTGACCCGTAAAACGAATTTAAATTTCTCAAAACAATGATCATTCGGCTTTCTTGTTCTCTGTGGCTTTCTACCAAGCTCTGATACCACTTGTTGGATCTAACAGCCACAAAATACAATATGCAGCGGAAGCAAATAAAACAAGAAAGACAATAAATACACACACATGAGATATACGCAGAGATTTACGTGGTAAAACCCTCTCTTAGGGAAACATCCACGGAGCAATAGTATCGGTATCTTATTATTCAGAATCTGAAGATTTACAACAACTCACAACTCTCCAATATCTTCTCTTACGAGAATACAAGAAACATATACATTTCTTACACGGTTACTAATAACTGCATATATAGTTAGTCAGTTACATAGTTACTGTCATAGCCGGTTGTCACCCGTTTCTAACAGCAACCCATTCTCTTTTTTGATGGGGCTGCTCAGCATGGCATCTGTGCAGCTGGCGGAGTGATACATTTGAATGAGGGTCACCATTTCACCCTTCATCTTAATTGTGGTATTGGAAACAACATGAAGGCGGAGCTGCTAGCATTGTGGTGTGTTATGAAATGTGCAAACATTTTTGGTTTAGTAAATTTAAAGGTTTTCGGTGACTCACGTGTCACTATTAAATGGGCAGCTAGAGAATATGAGCTAAATGTTTTGGCCCTTAATCACTGGTGCATGCGCATAAGAGAGGAGATCAATAAGCATGAGGACATCTCTTTCATACATATTTACAGGGAGCACAATGAAATGGCTGATAGTTTATCTAAGCAAGCACTTCAAGGTACTGAAGGACAACTATTATGGGAAGAATGGATGAACTCCAATTTGCTGGACAAAGGTGAAGTTTTTTTCTTTAATTAAGTTATCATAGACATTAGTTTGAGTTTTTGTAATGTGTGAAAGGAACTCTGGTCTGCCTAGTACTATTTTGAATGTTTTTTTGACTTGATAGGAGATGTGGAGCATTCTCGCTTACGGCTATGAACATGAT
Organism: Larix kaempferi; assembly: GCA_027924585.1. Classification (NCBI taxonomy): domain Eukaryota; kingdom Viridiplantae; phylum Streptophyta; class Pinopsida; order Pinales; family Pinaceae; genus Larix; species Larix kaempferi. The sequence goes on from BSBM01000092.1 coordinate 13,653,077, forward strand.
AACAAAACCCTTGTTTTATAAGATTGAATATCTTTGTACTATTTGATTCTATGAATAGCAACAGTACATTTTTTTCAGTTGAAAAAAGAAAATATAAATATTATAATTTATCTATTAATTAATTTAATATGATTTCAAATTATGTTTTTTGATTGGTTAAGAGCTCATCTTCTTTAAATATAAAAAAACTTGTTCAAAACAACCATATAAATCTATTCCAAAAGTAATTTTATTTTAATCGTATATTACAATTCGCAAAGACTTAGAGTGCAAGTTCCCATAATTAAAATTCCCACTAACGTATGGGCTGATAGAAGCCAAGTCCAGGTCATGTATCACGTTCTTTTACAAATGCGGTAACATTTCCAGGGCCCATAATGTACTAGCTGTCAACCGTCATAATCTACTTCCACTTCGAGGAAGCAGTGAGTCAGTAAACGAGTGAGTGCAGCTACCATGCCCTTTTCTTATAATAAATGTGTTACTGGATATCTTACTGGTAGCCTTAACTTGATTGGTAACATTGCTATATCTTCAATTTAAACTAAACTATGTAGTCAATTGTACAAATATTTTAAAATAGTCACATGCATCATTGTTATATCTTCAATGTAGGCCTAGAATTTGACGTTACTTTCAGAGGTATTTTGATAGCTGATTACAAATTTGGTATGTGAAATATGACACGTATAAAAAAAATTACTATGCCTTTAATGGAGAGCTATAAAAAAATTTACACCATTTGTTCCACAATTTAAAGAAACTCTTATAAATTTATATAGGTATAAGAAAAGTACATTGTTTGTTCAACCGTTTAGAAAAAGAAAGTGTCATAAATTTGTATAGGTGTAGTAATAAGTAAGAGTAATTCCTCACATTATAATGCATACAACATGGTGATTAAAGTAGATTGAGTTTGTGGGTTGTTGATTATTGGTTTGGAGTTTGAATTCTTTATATACTTTTATTAATGATCATTAATAGAATAAGTAAATTTCAAATGGTAAGAGTTGATGTCGATGTAGTGGTGTTGGAAGTGGCTTATCATGTCCATAATTGGATATAAGTGCAAGAAACTTTGGAAAATTATAGAGGGATTTAATAACATTAATGGAATGGACTTTGCAGTAGTTATTGAATTGGAACTAGATCTACCATAGGGTATAGCTACTAGTTTTATTTCCAGCCACAATAAAAGAAATGATATTTGGCCTCCTTACCAATCCATTTAGTTGACCTTTCTTATTATATGCATCACCAATTGATTCAACAATTTTAGTAGGTCGAGTTACTAGTTCAATAACTTTTGACTCCATTATATATCTAGTTTGAGGTGGAATAGATTTATTACTTGCACTTGTGATTTTTTTACCTTTCTCAAATGAAGCCAATTCCCTTAGTTGATCCATTAGCATATATTTCATCGGGAGGGACAATGTGATTGTGTCGAGAGGCGCTTTCTACAACCCAATATGAGAAAATTTTGCAATATTGGCCCTATATTCAACCAATGTAAGTTTTTCTATGTCCAATTAATTATTTGATTTGGATATTATGGAATTTTTCTATCTTTATCTCTTTGCAATTTACACATTTTTTATAATTATGGCGGCATTCATCTTTTATGATTTCTTGTAATATAATTTGATCACCATGTCAACCAAGGTTAACTAAAGTTAATGATGCCTAATCAAAATCAACCATAGTAAACCATCATTCATAAAAGTCAACCATGCTTAAACAACATTTAACTATGGTTATACTTAGTCAATTATCATTTTTCAACCATTGTCAACCATAGTCAAACATGGTTAACCTTAACTAATCAATTTCACCCATAGCTAACCATGGTTAACCAAATCCATCCATAATTAATTAGGATTCACTAAAGTAAACCATGCTCTAAGAAGAGTCAACCATAATTAATTTTGGTCAAAATTAGTTGTAGACACTCATTATCATACATGATGAAACATACTAAACTATAGCAAGCATTATCTGCCATTTGATTTTTTCACCATAAATCTTTGAGAGTTGTTCATGAATGAAGTCACTATTTGGAATTTAAGCCATTTCTTAAATGTTATGCATCTTCAGGAAAAACTTAATATATCAATAAAATCTATGTTGATGTTTATTTTTCCAAATTGAATGCTCCTTCTCCCTTAAGTATCACGTTTTGGGGCTCCGACTAACGTGTGGGATAATCTTATTTTTATCTTGTAGCGTAGCCAAGTGAAGCACATGGATCACGTTCTTGGCCTCTTCTTCCACTAGCTTTAAGCAGCAGATGCGTTAGCCTTTTGAGGTCCTTGGGCTGCTACAAACCGTCGTATTAGGCACGTTGTTGAGGCTCCACAGCCAGAAAAGACCACAATTTTGTATCTATCTTTACGCACACGGAAGTATGGTGCAAAAGTAAATTGCTCTTTTTCTACATTAGGTTTACCACAGATATAGAAAACTAAAAAAAGAATTCGAATTTTATCATTGTTTTCTCTTTAACTGAAATTTAATAATTGGAGGTTAATTTTGGTTTTATAAAATTAAGATGTACTCTGATTTTGTTATATAGTAAGTGGTTTTGGAGTAAAATTTAACCGCGTTTTTAAGTGGGTAAGATTTTCTTTTATGATGTGAAGATATTAAAAAAGTGAAAGTCTTATTTCTTAATGGATAATCCAAGTAATATGAATTTTTTTAAATAATTAAATGATATTGTTGAGTTAATTTATATTAATAAATAATAATTAGTTATAATTTTTTTTACTAATTATTTTTAATTAAAATATTAATAAAAAAATATGAATATAAATAATGGAGTAGTTCATTTATTTTAATTTTTGGATTTGTTTTGTTTGTTTGTTTGTAAATCTATATTTGGAAGTTTTAAAATTGTCTTTGAATCCATGAATAGCTTTAGCATCTTTGAGTACCTTTATAGACCTAAATTATGTAATTTTCATAGCTAATATATGTGATTCTATTTTAAAAAGAAAAAATCAACCACTCAACAAAATAAGACCAAAAATATACTTAAAAAAAATTAAAAATATAGAATATTTAAACTATACCATAAATGTCACAACCAACACTAACAATAAATACAAACATCTCCTAAAATGTCAAATTATATTTTCATAATATTTATTAATTTTAGTAATGGAATTTGAATTCAATTAGATTTCTAGTTTTGGTATCTTGGTTATATCATAAAACTTCTTTTCATTATTTTTTTAGCTGCTCCTGCATTTTGAACTACTCGTGCTTACTTAACAGAAAAAAAAGTAAAGCTCATCAGCTCAGTCAACTAGCTAGACTTCTAGATATACTGTTTTACCTGGAACTATTCGTGCTGCTATTGATAGTGCTGGCGATAGAAAAGACGGTCTTTGTAACAAAAAAAAGCAAGTGATATGCCCGCTAAGGGGTTGGGTAACACATTGATGGAAAGTGATGTGAAAGCGAAGAATAATGGCCATTAAAGTCGTTCAAATAAATAGCTCTGCGCCTAGATATGGATATGGATCAACGGGCTCTTAAGCTCGTACCTTTGCCTCTGCTACTGATAGCTATGAGTCTTGTTAAATTTTAAAAATATTAAAAATAGATTTTTGCTTTTAGTATTATTATTTTTTAAAATTGAAAATGCTTTTTAAATTTACAAGAATTAAGATTTTAGTATTTCATTATTACCCAAGGGTGGTTGATATGATTAATGTGTGGAGTGTGAGGAGGGTTACTTTAATTAAAAATAATCAAATAGAAAAAAATTAAAAACATAATTTTTAAGTTCTTTAAATCAAGAGTCAATGAAGGTGACAAAAATGATTTTAGTTAGTTAATTTTTTGTAAGTTCCAAGAAATTATATTCTTGTGGATTTTCTTAAGAAAATTCAATCAAAGATAAAATAAGAAAATTCAACTAAAGATGACTGAAATACTTACTATACTTGGAAAATAATTGAACCTATATCTAGAGATACTTGCTAGCCCTAGATCATACTTATGATATTTACTAAACAAAAACCATACTTCAAAAAACATGAACTAGTCTTCAGATTCATCATCAGAAATAGCAATGTGGGGCATCTCTTGGCCTTGAGAGGACTCCAAAGATGTTGTAGGTCCCGAAGAAAGAGTTGAGGTAGTGACTAGAACAATAAAATCCAAATGAGTAATGGATTTGAAAATGATATTTTCCCTGTCCATTACATGCCTCATTTGATCTTGAATTTCATTCATTTAGACCATCTTTTCATTTTGTTCCTATTTGTTTTCTAAGAGGAACTTGCTTAGAAGTGGCTTGATTTCCAGTAAAGGGTGAGGATTTTATGGTACTTGGTTTCTATTTGTTATAACATCTTTTACCACATCTTGTCCCATAGATGCTATGATGGTCAATCTTATCCATTTACCTCTTTTGCAGTCTCCCTTTATCCCTAATTAGCTATGAACAATAGTGATTCTTGAAAAAACCTCTTAAAAAATTGTATTTTTCAAGATGTATACGACATACATGCATCTAGACTGCGTCCATGTGACCTGCCTTTGGCTAGCCCACGTACATGGATGTTCGAGGATAAAAAAATAAAAAGAATTTATTTTACGGAAAAAGTTACGTTTTTGGTCGTTCCCAACTGTCCCAATCCCATAAGTAACTACTCATAACTTCCCTAACTGCCTACCTATCAGTATAAAAGAGGCATAGGAGAAGGAATTTGAGGACACAAAAATACCTACCTATCAATATAAAAGAGGCACAGGAGAAGGAATTTGAGGACCCAAACATTGGAGAGTACCCTCGCATTGTTGAATTACATTCATAACTAAAATCCCCATTGCCCTAGTCTGCAAAAGCCCCTTTCCTCTATTTGAAACCAATTTTTTCAGCCATTGTTGAGAGTCTCTATAATGCCAAAGAATTGAAGTGATTCTTTTAGGCATATCTCTCATAGTGAATTGGATTGAGTGTGTGAAATGCCTGGGTAGAAGGACTCTGATATGAGTTTCATAATGGTGTCGTAATGAGATTTAGGTCAAATATGTCTATACCTTGTTGTTTATGTTATAAAAGAACTATCTTTTTCGTCCAATTTAAGCATTTTAATTCTTGGATTTGGATTATTTATTCAACAATTTGTTTATAAAACCATATTTTTGCAGCAATAACTACTTTCTTGTCAATCTTTGCTCATTTTCACGTTAAATATTGAAGTGTTGATGAGAAGATTGGAGAAGCGTCAACCTTGGGATCCGTCATCATCTGATTGGTTTCTGGGTGAGTTATGATTTGAACCTTTATGTTTTTCAATAAAGTTTGCATGCAAAGGGTTTGAATCTATTTTGTCTGAATATTTTGAGTTTACTTTTGGGTATCACTCTATGGTGGTTTAGCCCAAATACCATTACGGTAGTTTAAATTCTTGAAACAGAAATGATGACCCAACTGGGGGTTTTTTCCGTTTTGGGTAGTTAGGGATTTTCTGTTTGTTATGTGAATTATGGTCTATTTTTGGTTTTTTTTCTATTAATTTTTTGAATATTTCCTATCTTAGCATGCCAACTTTCCATCTTAGAACCCTTATGAGAAGAAATTTTGGTGTTGGGGCACCAAATTTTTTATTTTTTGCGTTTTCTCGTACATGTACATGGGAAACACTGCACAAAGGTGCATACTTTTCCTATAGGTTACATTGTTTTTTGCAAAATTCTTGTTACTGTCCTCGTATGTGACCAAACCATTAGACAATCGTGTGCATGCGACCTAGTTGTATATAGCCCACGCACACCACCTTTTTCTTTTTTTTTAGTCTCTTTCTGTTGAAACTAGAAAAATGGGTTGCCAGTTGTCTAAGTTGACTATGAGGGATAAAAGTTTGTTGTTGTTTTTTTAGAAATCAATTCTTTATTTTTACAAATAAAAAACAAAAAGAAGTCCTTTTGAGTTTTACGGTTTTGTCCCCATTTATGTTTTTGAACTATTTTTATAAAGTTTTTAGCAATTTGAATTCTTATAAAGGATTTATGTTTATACCTTTACTTTATTGTTCTTATCATCACAAAAAATCAATAAAAAGTTCCTTGCTTGGTAACTTTTATTGTTGATTGTTTTTGTATATGGAAAAGAAGGTCATTTTTGCTTATTTTATTTGCATCTTTGTGCATTAAGTGAAGCAAAGATTTTATAAGTTGCTTGATACTTATTTTTATGCAATATTTAAATAGAAAAGTTCATTTTTCTTTTTGAAAAATAAAAACTTTGTTTTGAAAATTTAAAAAACAGTTATTTTTGAATTTTTGAAAAAGAAAATTTTATTTCTCTAAAAGTTTGAATTTATTTTCAGTTTTTTAAGAAAAGAAAAAGAAAATAAAAACTTTTAGTTTTGTTTGGTTTGGGTTGTTTATTTCAGTTTTTCAAGAGAGAAAATGTTGTTTTTATTTTTTTAATTTTTTATGTAGTTTTGTTAAAAGAACGAAAATTCAAAAGGAAAATTTAAATTTGGAAAACGTTTTGTGATTTAAAGAAGTGGCATAGAGGCCCCATTGTCCCTAGTCTACAAAAGCCCCTTTCCTCTATTTGAAACTAGTTTTTTCAGCCATTGTTGAGAGTCTCTATTATGCCAAAGAATTGAAGTGATTGTTTCAGGCATATCTCTCATAGTGAACCGAATTGAGTGTGTGAAATGCCTGGGTGGAAGGACTTTGATCTGAGTTTCAAAATGGTGCCGCAATGAGATTCAAGTCAAACATGTATGTAACTTGTTGTTTATGTTATAAAAGAACTATCTTTTTCGTCCAATTTAGGAATTTTAATTCTTGAATTTGGATGGGTTATTCAACAATTTGTTTATAAAACCATATTTTTGTAGCAGTAACTACTTTCTTGTCAATATTTAAGTTCGAACCATGAACTAATTATATTCGGTCTTTATAGTAGATTAGGCCATTCAATATCTTGTACCTATCATATCCCTTGAACCCATCTAACAATTCATAGGCAAATCTATCTTTGGCATACTCTACTATTAACACATCTTTCCAATCTTTTGAAATGTCCATAAGGGAAAATGAAGGTCTCCTAGACAATGCATCTGCTACAATATTATTCTTCCCCTTTACATATTCAATGTAAAAATCAAAATATTGAACCTTACTTACCCATTTTTGTTGCCTTTCATTGAGATCCTTTTGTGTAAGGAAATGCTTTAAACTGTTATGATCAATTTTGACCACAAACTTGTTCCCCACCAGATATTGTCTAAACTTAGCTAAGGCATGCATGATGGCTAACATTTTCTTGTCATATATGGAGTAGAGCCTCTCATCTGGCTGCAATGTTTTGCTCTCAAAAGCTATGGGGTGTTGATTTTGCTTTAGGACCGCCCCTATTCCTTCCCCTGATGCATCACATTCCAAAACAAATGGTTTAGAAAAATATGGTAATGCAAGTACTGGGAAACTACTCATTACCTCTTTCATTCTTTGGAAAGGATTTTCAGCCTCTTCATCCCATTTGAAAGCATCCTTCTTGGTCAAATCAGTAAGGGGAGCATTTAGTTTGGAGAACCAATTCACAAACTTCCTATAGTAAGTGCAGATCCCAATAAAGCCTCTCAATTCAGTGATGTTCTTGGGTGATGGCCATTCAAGAATATCCTTTATTTTCTCCAAGTGCACCTTTACCCCATCTTTTCAAATGATGCATGCCCAAGATACAAAATTTATGTCAACCCAAACTCACACTTGGACAGCTTAGAAAACAAAGATTGTTCATGAAATATTTTCAATGCAACTTCTAAATGGTGCAAATGTTCCTCCCATGTCTTACTATAAATTAATATATCATCAAAGAAAACCAAAACAAACCTACGTAGCTGCTTGCAAAATATTTTGTTCATGCATGATTGGAAGGTTGTTGGAGCAATGGTCAAACCAAAAGGCATGACAAGAAATTCGAAATGACCATAGTGACATCTAAAAGCAGTTTTATACACATCCTCCTCCTTCATTCGAATCTGATGGTAACCAGATCTAAGATCAATTTTGGAAAAGAAATTTTCTTCAAATAGCTCATCCATGATCTCATCTATCCGAGGGATGTGATATCTATTCTTTATTGTCTTCTTGTTTAAAGCTCTAAAATCAATGCACATCCTCAAGGTTCCATCCTTTTTCTTCACCAAGATAACTAAAGAAGCATAGGGACTTGAGCTTGGCCTAATGAGCCCAAATTCCAAGAGTTTTTGAATAGCCTTCTCAATCTTATCTCTGAACCTTTTTGGGTGTCTATATGGGGGTATTTGGATAGGTGAAGTAACCACCTCCAAAAAAATGGTATGCTAAAATCCTATGTCGGGTGGCCTTCCAGGGGGAAGGTCTCCAAAAACCCTTTCATACTTGTGTAGTAGCTTCCTTATCTCCTTGGGTGTTCTGAAATATTTATGTTTGGTTTGGGGGAAGTGATGAAGCATTCTTCAATCCATTCAATCTCCCCATGTCTCAATATGGACCTCATGCTGTGGGAAGACACCACTTGGTCCAGATAGGTGTGCATTCCTCTCACTACCCTTTGTTTTCCTTCCGAATCCTTGAACTTCATTTCAGGTATTTGGTAGTTCAATGTATGTTCTCCTATAGAGTACAACCATTGTACTCCCAAAACCACATTTTTATCATCAAAATACACCACATAGAAGCTATCAGGAAATGTGTAATTTCCTATGGTAAGTTGTAGCTTTGGAATCAATGTGTTGCATTCCATAGAATTGTTACCTGGAATGATGACTGTGAACCCTTCGAATGATTCAGTAGGTAACTTTCTCCTCTCCTCCAAGGATGCATCAATTAAGTTATGAGTTGCTCCTCCATCTACCAATACCGAAACTCTCTACCCTTGTACCACTCCCTTGCATCAGATGGTGTGAAAACGAGGCACTCCTGAAAGCACTGCCATTCTCCCTTTTTTGGGTGATGGATGATATTATTCTATTGTGTCATATCCCTCTTCTTGGGATGAAATTTTTTCTTCTTCCTCCATGTCCCCTTCATCATCAAAAAATACTTCAATGAATTGTGCTTTCCCCTTAGCACATTTATGCCCTGGTACCCATGGTTGAAAACATGTGTAACATAGTTTTTTTCTCTTGAGTTCTTCCTTGCTTGGTTCATCTTTCTTGTCCTTCCCAAATGAATATTTTTTCCATGGTCTCTTGTCAAAACTAAACTTGGAAGAAAAATTTGTCTTGGGATGATACTTTGTCTTGGGTAGCACATTTTGCAGATCTCTTGCCAAGTTCATGGCATATTTTAATGAAGTAGGTTTGTGAGATTTAACTAAAACTTCAAAGGTTCATCCAATCCTTCAATAAAGAGAAATACCAATTGAACCATAGATACGTCAGCCACCCTAACTAATAGTTTTTAGAATTCCAACATGTACTCCTCAGGGGTTCCGGTTTGCTTCAACTGTGCTAATTCATTGAAAGGAATTTTAGGGTCTTTTTGCTCAAATATTTCCACTAACTTGTTAAAAAAATATTCATATGATGTGACCTGATCATGTCCCAATGTTTTAATTCCATGGAACCACCAATAATTTGCTTCTTCCTCAAGATGTAGAATAGCCATTTTTAAAGCATCCTCTTCAACCATTGGATTCAACGGAAAATATACATCTCACTTTTACACCCAAGTATTTGCAGAACTTTGATATGAGCCATCAAAGGTATAAAGGGGCATTTTACCTATGGCATAATTCAATTCTTTGTTTTGGAAAGGAGTTTTGTTTCCTCCCCTCGTTTTGAGCTTGTTTGAGACAATAAATAATTGATCAAATGGTAAGGTCCTCCTACAATCTTCACTCAACTGCTGCCATTCTGCTAGAACTTCTTGCATTCCATATTGGGTGTGAAGATACTCTTTGGCCTCAAGAAACTTAGGTGTGGTGGCTCTTGTTGAGCTCTGGAATTCATTGGGTCGATTGTAAGGCCGTGTCTTTGATAAAATGCTTCCACCAAATGCCTTCTTTTCTTTGAAAGGGGAACTACTATTGCCTCCTATTGCCAATTTTCTTCCAATTTGACTAGACATCAATTCGAACCCTTGAATTATATGCCTTGTCATGTCCTCAAAAAATGGATTCATGAATTTCCTAAACTCCTATTTCTCCTCCATATTTGAGGTTCCTTTCTCATCTTTATCCATAGTCTCAATGAGAGTGCACCTCTTCTCTTGCTTCTTCCTCTTCACCAAATGCACTTTCAGTTTTGGTTTCTAAGGGTGGGTGATGACTTATTGACCTCATAAATGGTCACCCAAATTAGTTTCAAGGACCATGCTCTGATACCACTATAATATCCCTCCAAAAGAAAACGCTTGGGTTCACCTTGTTTTGACTCTAGGGTTGTAGTTTACAACTGGTTCCAAAAACTTCCAAATGATTTTGAATTTGGGGAGGAAGGTATTGATGGGGAATAGGACACATTAAGACATCTATAAGACACCCAAAAAACTTATATACCCATCCATTTTCTGCAATTTGCAAGGAAATAAGTTTCAGGACAAGACTAGTTAATTTGAGAAGTGGAAATCCCCCTAGGCCTTCCATTAAATGCTTTTCCAAACACTGTACTTCCTTCACTAATTATTGGTATGGGACTTGTATCTGTTAGAGGACATTAAGAACAATATCTTTGAATCATTAGATTTGGTTTTAGGGTTGAATAGGTAACCCAATGAACAACAACTTCTATAGTCTAAGATTTATGGTGAAAATGGTGGACAAGGAGTCTCAAATTTAATCATAAACCATAGTAACACTTCAGGGTTCTGAAAAAAAATTTGGAACATCAAAGTAAATTCATATATAGATCATAACATGGATAAATTTCTTAGCAAACTCTGATACAAAATAGGTACAATATCATCCCAAATTCACTATGCAAATGCTATGGGGAAAATGGCTTGAATCTCTTTCTTGATTGGAAATATCACTTGAAATACATGATGTTTCGAGTTGTGGCTCTCATGATATGATTATTACATATATATGCAACAACTAACATTTCCATTAATTCTAAATAACAATCCTCCATTAACTATATGTAATAAGAAGTGCACCCTTGCACATTTACATGACATTGAGAGAAAGATAGTAGAATAGGCATAGAGAAGAATGAGAGAAGATGAACTCGAACTCATTTGGGGTTTGAATCTGCATAAAAAAATCTCCATGAATATTTGTTGAGCGGTCTGAATGGCCTCTACATCAAACAACTAAGATGGGAATCTTTCACCCTCGAAATTGGTTCTAAGGTGAGGAGGATAAACATCCACAGTGCAAGGACAAGATAAGCTCTGCATATTTTTCCAAATGAGAATTGATCAAAATATGGCATCCTTCTTTCCTCTTGTCTTTTATTAACCTCCCAAGGCCTCCATGGCTTGAATTCCCTCCAAGAGATTCGTCCCAACTCAAATTAGGGAGAAATTCCCATGAGTGCCACTGTCCAACACTTCCTAGCCTTCCTCTTCCATGAATTCAAATGGGGGGAATCTTGGCTTCCATAAATACCCTTGTGTGCCCTCTTGGAGGCTATTTTTATCCTGACATGTCATATAGGTCATGTTTCAGCAATCAGGTTTGATATTTGTCATAAGTGTCATAGAATCTTCATCATTGTTGTCATAGAGGTTAGGGAATCTAGCTCCAAGTGTCACATTACTTCTAAGATGCCTCTTTCTCTTCCATGGGAGTTACTCTTCCACTCTAATTCGACCCTCCTTGATTCATGCCATGAATAATTCCTCTCCAAATCACCCAAGAACGTTATACTCCAACTTGGATTCGAATGGGTGAGAATAGGATGCCATGTGGCATGGAGAATCTTTCCTTGTGTGGGTCCCACACCACCTATGTGCACTCATGACCAAGTGCCACCTTATTTTATTATTATTATTATTTATTTATCCCCTTTAATGTATATTTATCAATCTAATGTCCATTTGGGGTCTTATAGATCCCTTATTCCAAGTCTACATGTTTCCACCCCAACCTAGGGAACTAGTAGATTGGTGGAAATTTCCCTTCATGTGATTTATTTGGATGGGGACATTACAAGGTACCTTGAGTCTGTATATAGCATCACATCATTATGATATGACTTGGGTTGTGTTGGATTTCCACTTCCTGATATTTTGGCACTAATTCTTATGGATATGGATCAGTTCAGTCTAATTTCCAAAGATCTTCATTTGATTCTGAGACACAGATCCACTTTGTATTTCCGTGGCTATGTTTTATCTTTTGATATGGATCCACTTTGTATCTTTGTGGCCATGACCATTGCTTCTATATACTCTATGGACCTGCCTTGTACTTGATCTGGAGATCATGCTTTTTTTGACTCATTAGCATGGGCATGCCCAATTCAGGAAGAGTATTTCTAACTTGATCTGTTGCAGGTACTGCCTATGGATGATTTTCGGGGAAATTTTATCTAGGTCATTTCTACACCTACTTTTGAAAGGATTATAATGTATTTCAACCAATGTTTCTCTAACCTCACACATTAAGGGGAATCTATTATAGAATATTTTTCCACATATTATCCCATAAACGCTATGATGGCCAATCTTATCCATCTACCTATTTTGCATACTCCATTTATCCCTGATCAGCTATGAACAATAGTTAATCTTGAGAAAACCTCTTAAAAAATGTATTTTTCAATATGTACACAACCTATGTGTATATATCCCACGTCCACACAGCCTTCCTTTGGCTAGACCATGCGCATGCCTATTCAAAGGTAAAAATTAAAAGAAGTTACTTTACGAGAAAAGTTACTTTGTTTTTTCATTCCCAACTGTCCCAATTTTGTTAGTAACTACTCATAACTTCCCTAACTACCTCCCCATCATTATAAAAGAGGCATAGGAGAAGGAATTTGAGGACCCAAACATTGGAGAGTACCCTCATGTTGTTGAATTACATTCATAGCTAAAAGCCCCATTGTCCATGTTCTGCAAAAGTCCCTTTCCTCTATTTGAAACCCATTTTTTCAGCCATTGTTGAGAGTCTCTATTATGCCAAAAGAATTGAAGTGATTATTTTGGGCATCTCTCTCATAGTGAACTCGATTGAGTGTGTTAAAGTCCTATGTGGACGGACTAAGAACTTAGTTTCATAACAGTGCCATAATGATTCTAAGGTGAAATATGTCTGTAACTTGTTTTTTATGTTATAAAATAACTCTCTTTTCCGCCCAATTTAAGCATTTTAATTCTAGTTTTCAATTCTTGAAATGGGATGAGTTATTTAGCAATTTGTTTTAAAAACCATATTTTTGCAACAATAACTACTTTCTTGTCATTCTTTGCTCATTTTCAGGTTAAACGTTGAAGTTTTGGTGAGAAGATTGGAGTAGCGCCAACCTTGGGATTCTTCATTAGCCGATTGGATTCTGGGTGAGTTATAATTCTGAACCTTCTTTATGTTTTTCAAGAAATTTTGCATGCAAAGGGTTTGGATCTATTTTTTCTGAATATTTCAAGTTTTCTTTTGCGTATCGCTCCATGGTGATTTATTCCAAATACCACTAGGGTATTTTAAATTCCCAAAACACTCTTGTTCTGGTGTAGCTACTTTCCCTTACCCTTGGATTCATTTCCTTAATTATTTGCTCAGTACCTAACTCTAGTTTCTCAAACTTGACATGGAAATCGACTTTGGATAACTAGTCCTTCACCACACCCAAAATTTGTTCCATATAAACAACTCTAACCTCTCAAACTCTTGACACACCCCAAAGTGAATGAAATACCTCTTGAGGAAGGAACTATTGTTGGCGAGAAAATCCCCTCTTTCCAAGTCACTAAGCCTAGGTATTCTCTTTGCTATTTGATAGAGCTAAGCCCATATAGGATATAACTACTAGTGAAATGGAACAACATATAGATTTCCTAGTTTCTTACCATCATTAGTTTCTAATCCCCCCCATTGCCTCTCAGTTCGATACAGCCTCCATTGGGTCTTGTTAGTCATTTTCCCTCGGAATCCACTTTTTAGTATGGGATCCAATGCTCCTGGACATCATCCAATAGACAGATCCTGGTACTGATTTCACTTTCCTTCAAAACAATTGCATAATACGAATCCCACCCACCATTTTCCCTCACATGCAAATTGTTTAGAAGGAGGTTCTCTTCATTGTGGTCACGTATTCCTCCTTGGTTTGCATTCAATTGTGTGAGTGCCATCTGGATAGCATGCCTTCATACATTTATTGTCTTTGACACCCTATATAGGGTAAATTAGATCCCCTACCCATTATAGGAATTATCTTGTTGATATAAGTGGAGGAAGTTCACACTTAGAGGCGATCAGACCATGATTTTCCAAGCCACATCCAACTTTTGATTGCTTTTACTCACCCCATCATTGGATAGATGATTAACAAATTTTCTAGAAGTTCATTGGATGCGAGAGGGGATTATGACTAATTTTTGTTTCAATAGGTCAAGTGGGATTTCTAGGTATGCTTCCATTTTTAAGTGAATCAAAACTATGCTAATCAAATAGTCATTTAGCAGTTTTTTTAGCACATTTATAATGCTTTTGGAGTCTCCTTTAGTGATTAGTTTTATAAATAAGTGTTGATGGGATATGTATATCCTTTGGTAAAGGGATTTCAATTATTCCATATTGTTGCTTTGTTTACCAAGAGAACTTGAATAAGGCCAATGAATTTGTCCGTTTTCATCTCTGATGACTCCCCCAAATCCCATAAGCACTAGTTTATATTTATAATATCCATCAAAGATTAATTAATCAAATCAAAGGGAGGGGGATACCATGAACATTGATTTCAAGGCACCGGGTACTTTAAGACAAAGGGTGCTTTTGAAGGATAGAATTTCAAACCCCAAGCATGGAAAACATTGGGTTCAAATTCTTGATAACTCCGGCCTTCCTCTAACTAATTTTGGTTTTGAATGGTTTCTTTAATATTTTCTTTATTTCTAATCCAAATTTGGTTCCTATCCTTATCCTGATCCTGAAATATTCTTCTATTACGCTCCTTCCATATTTCCCACATGGGAAATCCTAGGAATAGTTTTCAAAGCATGTTAAGGATAATGTTATGGTAAGCTTCCTTTCACCATTAACCAATGGTATTTTTATACTGTTGGGACACTGGTCCCTTTGTCTAAATGTGGTAGCTCTCTCATCCCATAGAGATGAATACAAAGGAAATTGGCTTAGAATGTGTTCCAGGTTTTCTTCAATTACATGTCGCATATAACACTATGATGGTATTTTGAACTCTCTTTCAATGCTATGGTCCCAAGTTAAGGCACTTTTTGTTCAGATATCCACATCATCTTTTTCAGGATCTTGCATGCAATTAGGGTTTGCATGCAAATTCTAGGGTTTGCATGCACTTTGCATGCATCCCAGTCACCAGGTTGATGCCTCCAACACCTTAGCCACCTTATTCTAGCACCCGAGAGCTTCTTACATCAGTTCATTATCCCTCCTAGTCAGGAAGGCGCCCACTTCTCACCTACTTCCAGAGAAGGGCGCACTTCTTCACCTACCACTGCAGTTCCACTTCAGTTACACTCAGTTGGCTCTGATTCTCCCTGATTTGAGGCTAGTTTCACTCCCAACTGACTGTTTCACTCTGTTGGACCTCCATATTGACTATATGACTTGTTCTGACTTTAGTTAGCCTCCCATGTGCCCTCCACTGAGCCCACTTTCCTATATCAGTGCTACACACTTCAGTTACACATGTTACACTTAGTTAGACTCAGATTGACACTTGGATGACTGGTTCTTGTGCATTGATGACCACCATTGATTGATGATGAGGACTCCTAGTTGGAGTCAAGATACTCCATTCAATGATTCGAATGACCTCCTTAGGAAATTCGAATTGCTTAGTTATTGTTACTGTATTTTATTGTAATCATTCACCCTTACTGGGATATTGAGCGCTGATGCATGTTTTGCACAGTTTTACACCATATTTTCTATGTTCATCTGTTGTGATTGATGTACTTGTTCATTAGATCTGCTATGACTAATTTTACATGGTATCAGAGCCATTGCAGGGACAAGATCTCTTTTCTACAGGTGTTCTACATGAATATTGAGTGAATTGCTGACCAATATATTTCAGCAGCGGCATGCAAAATCTCATGTGCATTCGCTCATGTGCATGCAAGGCTGAAAACATAGTGTTTGTTTGTGTGTGATTTGCAGGTTTCTTACTTCTTCCATGTGCATTCGCTAATGCAAAGATGGAGAATTCTTCTTCACAAAATATTCTTACTCCATTCAACTATGATGAATGGAAACCAAAGATGATTGCATTCTTGAAGAGACAATGTCTTTTTGATAAGTGCATTGGTAATACAAGAGATTTTGATTCCGATGAAGAGGAGAATGATTGGCTCAATGATTGTGACAAAGATTTTGGAGAAATGTGTCTTGCTATGTCTCCTTGTATGCGCTACCTCAGTAACACTGCTGAAAATCCAAGTGATCTATGGGTCCAACTTGACAGAGAATTTGGAAAGTAGGAAGAAGAGGATCATGCTAGCCTTTTGGAGAACAAGCCCAGTGAGATCTCCTTATGTGTTCTTTCCAATCATGTCTTGGCCTCAACAATTGTTCAAGATGAAGAAGAAACTGTAGATTCAAAAATCATTCTCTCAATGTCTTCTATTTCGAATTCTGAGCAAGATAAACCAGCTCATACTCTAGATTCCGAAGAGGTTCTTGAATCCTCTCCTTCACATAAGTTTGTCGGCATGCAGAATAATGATCTACTTGAAGTTTTGGAGGTAAAATCTGATTTTGGAGGTGAAGCATTCGCCCTCCTTGATTGCATGCCTCCTATAGACTTATGTTCTATCATTTGCAAAGTTTCTCATATTTTTAATGAAGATGAAGAGCACTACCATTCGCTTGAGTTCAATTCTCATGCACTTTTTGCTGATTTTGGTTTTGATCTCACCCTTGTTGGTTCAAAGGAGATCTCAAGAAACCATTCATCTATTTTTGGAGCTGATTTAACTTCTATTGACAAGAAGTTCAAGTTTCAAGATCTATTTGATCCGATTGGAGCTATTCCTACCTCACTTGGTTCGAATCACAGGTTCCAGGATCATCCTTATATTTCTAGATTTGTTCTCACCATTTTCGGTATGAAGAGCAAGTTCTTAAAGTCTCCACATTCGCTTTCATCCACTGATGGAGAATTCAAGCACATCTTTTTGGAGCATGATCCATTTACTCCCAAGAGTAAGATACCTCCAGACATATCTACTTGATTTTGGAGCAGTTAAATCTTTTGGCGTGCTACAATCTATTTTGAGGGGGTGTATTTTTCCCATGAGGTTTTCCCCATTTCCTCGTTTTATTGACTATTATTAGTTTGGATTATTATTGTATTGGAGTGACCTTTGGTCTCAGTTACCAGGGCCCTACCACATTTTTTTTTCACATCATAGTCTAGCTTGAGGGGGGGTGTTCAGATATCCACATCATCTTTTTCAGGATCGTGCATGCAATTAGGGTTTGCATGCATCCCGGTCACCAGGTTGATGCCTCCAGCACCTTAGCCACCTTATTATAGCACCCAGGAACTTCTTACATTAGTTCATTATCCCTCCTAGTCAGGAAGGTGCCCACTTCTCACCTACTGCCAGAGAAGGGCGCACTTCTTCACCTACCACTGCAGTTCCACTTCAGTTGCACTTAGTTAGATCCGATTCTCCCTGATTTGAGGCTAGTTTCACTCCTGACTGACTGTTTCACTCCATTGGACCTCCAGATTGACTAGATGACTTGTTTTGACTTCAGTTAGACTCCCATGCACCCTCCACTGAGCCCACTTCCCTATATCAGTGCTACACACTTTAGTTTCACATGTTACACTCAGTTAGACTCAGATTGACACCTAGATGACTGGTTCTTGTGCATTGATGACCACCACTGATTGATGATGAGGACTCCTAGTTGGAGTCAAGCTACTCCATTCAGTGATTCAAATGACCTCCTTAGGCAATTCGAATTGCTCATTTATTGTTACTGTATTTTATTGTAATCATTCACCCTTATTGGGATATTGAGCATTGATACATGTTTTGCACAGTTTTACACCATATTTTCTATGTTCATCTGTTGTGATTGATTTACTTGTTCATTAGATTTGCTGTGACTAATTTTACACTTTTGTGCACTACCAACCATAGGAAACTGGATACCTTTGGATAATAATTTCTCTTCCATACTTGGTCCCAAATGGGATCTCCCATGTTGGTTGTGGGGTTAATAAGAATGTTGTATGATTCTTTCACAGAGAAGTGCCTCCATCCTCTATTTCCCCATCAAATTTATCTAGGCTAGTCTATTTGGTAATTTTCAAACATTGAATATCTTCACTTAAGGTTTTCAAATTTTGATTATTGGTTGGTGTAGTCTCTATATCAAATGGATCCCACACTCTCCATTTGTAATCTAGATTCATGTGATCCTAGTAATGATTAACCATGTACCTATTCTTGTAAAATTAGTCACAGCATATCTAATGAACAAGTAAATCAATCACAACAGATGAACATAGAAAATATGGTGCAAAACTGTGCAAAACATGCAGCAGTGCTCAATATCCCAATAAGGGTGAATGATTACAATATATAACTGTCTCAATGACTAAGCAATTCGAATTGCCTAAGTAGGTCATTCGAATCACTGAATGGAGTAGCTTGAATCCAACTAGGAGTCCTCATCATCAATTGGTGGTGGTCATCAATGCACAAGAACCAGTCATCCAGGTGTCAATCTGAGTCTAACTGAGTGTGTCATGTGTAACTGAAGTGTGTAGCACTGATTAAGGAAAGGAGGCTCAGTGGGGGTGCATGGGAGGCTAACTGAAGTCAGAACAAGTCATCTAATCAATCTGGAGGTCCAACAGAAGTGAAACAATCAGCCGGGAGTGAAACTAGCCTCAAATCAGGGAGAATCGGAGCTAACTGAGTGTAACTGAAGTGGAATTGCAGTGGTAGGTGAACAAGTGCGCCCTTCTCTGGCAGTAGGTGAGAAGTGGGTTCCTTTCAGCCTAGGAGGGCTAAAACTCTGTAGTAAGTGGCTCCCGGGTGCTAGAATGAGGTGGCTAAGGTGCTGGAGGCATCAAATTGGTGACTGGGATGCATGCAAGTGCATGCAGGTGCATGCAAACCCTAGATTTTGCATGAAACCCTAATTGCATGCAAGATCCTAAAAAAGATGATGTGGATATCCGAACACCCCCCCTCAAGCTAGACTATGATGTGCAAAAAATAATGTGGGGCCCTGGTAACTAAGACCAAAGGTCACCCCAATACAATAATCCAAAAAGGGGTGAAAATAAACTAAGTGAGGAAAGAGGGAAAACCCAGTGGGAAGAAAGCCCCCCCTCAAGCTAAAGCATAATAATGAATCAATCTGTCTCCACCATGATGGAACTCACCCCCAACAGTGAACGGAGGTAAGAGAACTTCTTCTCAGTGAAGCTCTTGGTGAAGATGTCTGCAATTTGCTCATCAGTAGGGCAATATTGCAGAATGATGGTGCGGTCATGCACCAACTGTCGAATGTAATGCATATGAATCTCAATGTGTTTGGTCCTCTGCCGCTGAACTGGATCGGTGGAGATCTTGATAGCACTTTGATTGTCACAAAATAGGACAGTCGAAGAAGTGCCACCAAAACCAAACTCGGAAAGAATACCCTGCAACCAAACTGCCTGAATGCAGGCATTGACTGCCCCTCGATACTCTGCCTCTGCTGAAGAAAGTGCAATGGCTGCTTGCTTTTTGCTGGACCAGAAAATAGCACCATGACCAATCACGAAAACATAACCGGAAGTGGACTTCCGATCAATGCTATCACCTGCCCAATCTGAATCAGTAAAACCAATGAAATCTAGCTCAGAATCTGCAGCATAATGTATGCCAAACTGTCTCGTACCTTGCACATACTGCAAGATCCGCTTGGCTGCTCGCCAATGAAGCTCATGTGGCTGCTGCATATATCTTGACACGACACTCATGGCATATGAGATATCAGGCCGTGAGTGTGTCAAATAAAGTAGTGAACCAATCAACTGTTGATACATATTGCAATCTGCAAGCGGTGTAGAATCTCCCTCCTCAAGACTGATTCCTGAGAGGAATGGGAATGGGGATGCCTTACATTCAGCCATATTAAACTTCAATAACAGTTCAGAAGCATATTTTTGCTGATACATAGTGATCCCATCGAAATTTTGAGCTTTCTCCAAGCCCAAAAAGTGACTCAGCAAGCCCAAATCGCTCATGTCAAAAGCTTGATTTAAGGCAGATTTTAGCTTGTTTATTGAAGTAAGTGTGCTACCAGTAATGAGAAGATAATCAACATAAAGTACAATAACCAACAAATTACCTTTAACTCGCTGAAGATACACATTCGGATCAGATTTGCATCTTTGGAATTTTTGAGAAAGAAGGAAGGAGTCCATCTTTGCGTACCAAGCTCTTGGGGCCTGTTTTAACCCGTACAAAGATTTCTTCAATCTACAAACCAATGATGGATCTAATGTATAACCCTCTGGTTGCTGCATATATACCTCTTCAGCAAGGTCTCCATGTAAAAATGCACTCTTCACATCCATGTGGTGCACCTCCCAGTGCTTGGATGCGGAAATAGCTAAAACAAGGCGGATGGAATCCATCTTTGCAACCGGTGCAAAGGTCTTAGTGTAGTCCACTCCTTGGACTTGGGAGAAACCTTTTGCCACCAACCTTGCTTTATATTTGCTTATAGTGCCATCAGCAGCAACTTTAGTACGGTAGACCCATTTACACTTCACTAATTTTCTTCCAGGTGGAAGAGAAACTAGCTCCCATGTGTTGTTCTTTTGAAGAGAACTGTACTCTTCGTCCATGGCACTTTTCCATCTCGGATCTCGATAAGCAAAATAGTATGATGTAGGATCTGAACCAACCTTCAAATAACATATCTCAGGAAGAAATGGATCAGCAATAGAAAGAGCCATACCTGCTCTTTGAAAGTCTCCTCTTGTTCGTCTCGGATCAGCAGGATTTCCAAGATTCGAACCAGCAGATTGTAGAGTGTTTTGGGCCCACTTTGGTAACTGAGGGGGATCATAATGGTCGGATTCTGAACCTGATATGTCATGATCATCATATTCTGCTACAATATCAGAAATATCAGAACTCATACCTTCATTATCACTGCACGGATCTTCTTCTGGTGAAGGCGGTGAATCGGCAGTCTTCTCCTCGACTAGTTGCAATTCTTGAAGCGGTTCTTCAAATTGCACACTGCGCTCTATGAATATCTTTTTAGATCTGATATCCATGAGTTTATATGCTTTTGATTCTTCCCCATATCCTATCAATATGCACTCGATACTTTGTGGATCCAAAGCTTGTCTCTTTTCAAAAGGAATTCTAGCCCATGCAGTAGAGCCAAAAACTCTCAAATTTGACACATCCGGTTTGTGACCAAAGAATGCTTCAAAAGGAGTCATACCTTTCACGGATGAATGAGGAGCACGGTTCTATATGTATGCAGCAACATTGATTGCTTCAGCCCAAATATTTGCAGCCAAACCTTTCGATTCAATCATGCATGTAGCCATCTCTTTCAGTGACCGATTTTTCCTTTCCGCTACACCGTTCTGCTGGGGTGTGTAGGGAACTGTATGTTGGATCTTAATTCCGCTTTGGGAACAAAGTTGCAGCAACTCGGACTTGATATATTCCCCACCATTATCAGATCTAAGAGCTTTGATCTTGCTCTCAGTGGTGGTCTCAACAGAAGCCTTAAAATCCTTGAATTTTCCAAGCACTTTTGACTTGTTTTTGAGAAAGAATACCCATGTAAAGTGGGAAAAATCATCAATAAATGTCAAAACATACCTTGAACAATTTAATGAAATATGGGGCAGTGGACCACTGATATCAGAATGGATCAATCCCAAAATAGTAGAAGCTCTGCTAGCTTTGCCGTGGTCGAATCTGTGCTTGGGGTGCTTCCCAATGATGCAACCAATGCTTATTCCTTTCGAGGAACGGAGTTGTGGAAGCCCATATACCATGGATTTGTTTGATAACAGCAGCAAATAATTATAATTAAGATGTCCAAATATTTCATGCCAAAGCCTACTAACCTCATTACCATGTGTGCGAAGAGCAGTGGGCTTTGCAAGCGGAATAAAGTGTGAAAACTCATAGCATTTTGCAGTGTGATTTGCCTTTCCGACTGCAACTAGTCTTCCACTTTTGATATTAAAAATTTCAACTGTATTAGGGCTGAATGTAAATTGCTTTGGTTCACTAGTGTGTGTCATTTGATACACAGAAAGGAGATTTGAAGCTAAGGAAGGCATATAGAGAACATTCTGAAAGCTTCCATGTTCTACATGAATCGTACCTTTGCCCTTTGAATAAATTTTTGAGTCATCTCCCAAATGGATGGGGATGGAGCTGTTTGGATCGAATGAGGAAAAAGAATCAATATTTGCAGCCATATGATTTGATGCACCCGAATCTATCAAGAGAGTAGTGGGCTTCGAAACCGTTTCCATGAGTGCTTGTCCTCTTTCATGATCATCATTCCTATCCTTCTTCCTTGCACCGTCGGGAAGAGTTATGTTGTTCTTTTCCAAAAGGAGGGTCATTTGATCTATAATTTTCTTCATACATGAACTTTCGGGATGAAAGCCACGATTGCAATAAGTACATTTAGATTTTTGGTTACCTTCTTTTCCCTTTTGCTTGAACTTTGAACTAGATGGTGCATCCGTTTGCTTGCCTTTGTCCTTTTGCTTGTGAGGCTCGAATTTGGGCTTCTCCTTCTTTTGCTTTCCTTTACCATTCGAGATCTTGGGTCCTTGAACATATAGGGCTGAATCGTTGGAGCTTATGGACCCCATTTGAATCAACTTGTCATGCTCTTTTGTGATGGACTCAATGAAGGCATTCAAGGTAGGCATCTTCCAATTCGGGGTAGTTAGCCGACCGGAATTGAAAGTAGAGACAAATACCAAATAATCTTTCCCAAGCTTGCTTAGAATGGAGAGGATCAATTGTTTATCCTCTTTGATAACTCCATTGTTCTTCAATTGCAAGTTCAAGTTCTTGAATTTTGTGAAGAATTCATTGATGGTCTCGAAATTCTCAGGACTAAGGGCAATCAATTCATTCTCTAATTGAAAAGCCCTAAGCTCATCTTGCTTGCCAAATAGTGTTTCAAGTTGCTCCCATATAGCTTTTGGAGTCTTCAATCCGCTGAGATGGAAGTGAAGATCTTTGGAGATGGAGAGACAAAGAAGACCATAAGCTTCATCAAGCTTGTTGTAGTGTTTGGTTCTATCTGATAGATTGCTTGGCTCCAATTCAAGACCAATAGTGACTAGGTAGTAACCTTTTGAACGTAATATGATCTCCATATCATCTTTCCAATCAAAATAATTGAATGGGGTGAGGATAGGATTTGAAGAAGAGTATTCCATTGTTAGGAGCGAGTCAAACTGATGTAGAAGAAGCTTGCATGCACAATATAGCGAATGCAATTGTTGTAGGGAAGCTTGCATGCACAATGTAGCGAGTGCAATTGATGGAGACAATAAACCTGCAAATCACAATAAAACAAACACAATAAGGTCGAACAATCCACCCTTTTAGAGTTGCATCACACCTGAGATTGGAGATCAAACAATGTTGAATAGGTCCAATGTATCAGATCCAGGAATTATGTGGAAACTCAAGCTTCTGGAGTGGTATTGGAATAATTTTCAATCTTTGCATGCACAGGAGCGAATGCCCTTGAGATATCTCATGCCAAAACTTTTTGCAATTTGAGCAATTCAGTCAAATCTTCTTGTACAAACACCTGTAGAAAAGAGATCTTGTCCCTACAATGGCTCTGATACCATGTAAAATTAGTCACAGTAGATCTAATGAACAAGTAAATCAATCACAACAGATGAACATAGAAAATATGGTGCAAAACATGCAGCAGTGCTCAATATCCCAATAAGGGTGAATGATTACAATATATAACTGTCTCAATGACTAAGCAATTCGAATTGCCTAAGTAGGTCATTCGAATCACTGAATGGAGTAGCTTGACTCCAACTAGGAGTCCTCATCATCAATCGGTGGTGGTCATCAAGAACCAGTCATCCAGGTGTCAATCTGAGTCTAACTGAGTGTGTCATGTGTAACTGAAGTGTGTAGCACTGATTAAGGAAAGGAGGCTCGGTGGGGGCGCATGGGAGGCTAACTGAAGTCAGAACAAGTCATCTAGTCAATCTGGAGGTCCAACAGAAGTGAAACAATCAGTCAGGAGTGAAACTAGCCTCAAATCAGGGAGAATCGGAGCTAACTGAGTGTAACTGAAGTGGTAGGTGAACAAGTGTGCCCTTCTCTGGCAGTAGGTGAGAAGTGGGCACCTTTCAGCCTAGGAGGGCTAAAACTCTGTAGTAAGTGGCTCCCGGGTGCTAGAATGAGGTGGCTAAGGTGCTGGAGGCATCAAACTGGTGACTGGGATGCATGCAAACCCTATATTTTGCATGCAAACCCTAATTGCATGCAAGATCCTGAAAAAGATGATGTGGATATCCGAACAATTCTAAGATTGAAGTAAAATTTTGAAGGCTTGTCATTATGTCTACTACCCTAAACAAGGAATTTGTTTTTAGGCATATTCCCGAAAGAGTGCCGAATATCCATCTTGAACCTCCCATAAGAAATGATTCTAAAATAGAGCTTTATTCCACCATGTAGTGTTCCACATAATGGATCATGTTTTTATCCCATTAGATTTTTGTCTTCCACTTTGGATGTATATTTTTTATTCCAAAATTTTCCCCATAGTGCATCTTTATTTTCCATCCATCACCACATTTGATCCCCTAAAGCTTCGCTTTCAACTTCCAAATTTCCAAGTCCCAAGCATTCATCCTTTTTTAGGAGGCAAGTCTTACCCATGCCACAATGGCCCATTTGCGATGTGTCCTTGATCCTCCCCACATAAAATTTCTTTGGATGTTCCTTACACGGGGGCTTCACTCAATAAACCGCTATCATATCACGTTCATTTGTGGCATATGAAACAATACCCCTAATTTCACTAAATATTGGAAATTACCTTCCAAAATCGTTTTCTTTAACCCCCTCCCAATATGCCTTCCCAATTTAAAAAAAAAACCCTATTTTCACTAGATATTGTATGTATCAATTTTTTCATTAACCTTTTTTATACCCCTTTATATTTCTACCTAGTATATTGATATGATACCCCTCTTATGACCCCACATGCATTCTACAATGCACCTTGCTTCTTTTGATGTGTGGACGCACATTACTTCACCCACAATGCAATTACTCAACCACATATCATTATGATTTGCAACATCTAATGGTCTAATGAAGAGATAGGAGATCACTTCTTGTATGTCACTAGAGCCAATGTACATAGTACAACATTTAGATTGCATATTGTAGTTCCCCAATTGATGATTAAGCCTGTTGTGGGCTAGGTATCCCAGCGCCCAGGGCTTGTAACAAGCTCTAGGAGGTTGACTAAACCTCCCAAGCACTATAATAGGAACCAATGGTTGGGTATTCAAACTCCCAAGGCCTATCGAGGGCCTATAACAGGACCTAGAGGCTTAGAGCCTCCCAAGGCTATTGGTAACAATTGGCTGTCAATGACCACTGTCTCTTGACTATGATTGACTGGAAACCCACTTCACCATGAAACCCCTGGCCTCAAGCATGCCTCAAGACATGATTTCCTTGCGTATTGGTAAGCCCGAGCCTTGCCTCAACCCGATTTCTCATCCGGCCGTGATCCCGCCATCTCCATTTGGCAGATATTTGTCAACCCGCCCATATAAAAAAGACCCCAAAGTATTTTTGTATTGTTACATTAAAGAAAAAAACCCTTTGCCCCTTAATATATAAGCAATATAATTTTTAGGTTCTCTTGAATATTTAATACCGCAATATGAATGAACGTGATATTATATTGCCTTCTGGTGAAGCCCCCATGGTTCTTTACTACTTTGATAATCATTTTTGGAGCTATAAGAATTGAAAATTGGTAGAGTGGGATTGCTTGCAACACCAATTTAATTAAGGTTACTCTTATTTTCAAATTTAGAGATCTTAAAGCCTAATTGTCAACTCCATTTTGGTAAGAATCTCTTTCCAAGTCAATTTCCTTCTAATGCTTTGAAGGAGCAGGGATTGTAAGTATTTGGATGGAAGAGATATACTCTAGAAACCATGAATATTGGGAATATTAATTTGAATAGATAAATGGACATTAAAGAAAAATATTTGAGACTTATCAAGATTAATGGAGGTTCATGAAGCCTTTATGAAAGTATTTAGCACTTGGTTGAAATATTTTTCCTACCTTACCAAGGGGATGCCCATCAACATAGTGTCATCAACGAAATGTAGGTGAGATGAGGTTAGATCATTTCCATGTAAATTGAGACCTTTAATTTTCCCCTCTAATATTGCATCGTTTATGGATCTACCCACGCCTCCAGTAATTAGAATCAAGTGGATATGAGAGAGGGGATCCCCTTGTTGAATACCATGAGAAGGGGTGTAGGTAGTTGAAGTTGAACCATTGATTAGAATTGAGAAGAATGGCAAGGAGGTGAGAGCCATAATCCAGTTTGTCCATTAGGTGGAAAAACAAAATTCCAAGAGAACTCTTCATATGTATGTCCAACTAATTTTTTAGAAGGCCTTTGAAACGTCTAGTTTTATCATTATACATGCCTTCCTATTGGTTTTTAGAAAGTGGATGATTTTATGAGCCAGAATAATCCCAACTAAGATCTTCCTACCTTCCACATAACCAATTTGCTATGTCAATATGAACTTGGTGAGGATGGGCTTCAATCTATTTGCATTGACCTTGGTTATGATTTTCTAATAACATTACATAGAGATATTGATTTAAATTTTCTCATATCTTCCATCATTTCCTCCTAGGGGAACTTTCAACAACTAGGTTGGGGCTTGTATTCACGTGACATGAGGCTTATTCTAGTCCACTGCCACTATGCCCCTACATAGTTCCAGAGGCTATTTGAGGTTTGAACCCACGATGTCACAAGGAGTGCCTTAATAGTGCACCTTATCACCAACTGGTCTACACCCCATAATGAAGAGGTTGTCTCTCCATTAATATGTTGGAAAACTAAGCATTCTGCCACAAAATTGTAGACATCAATTTTAATACGTTTATAGAAAAAGTCCTTATTAATCATGTGGTAAGTTTTCAATAACCCTAAATTTCCTTCTATATGATAAGTGTGCCATAATGATCCTTCAATGATCCTTCAATGATCCTAGTACCATAGTGAATCGTTCTTCCATACAAATTTATCTAATGAACTAGGGTCCCCTTCTAGTTGTTTGATTGCCTTGCATGCCTTCTAATCTTACTTCCATTCTATCCTTTATTATTCTACCCAATCAAATTGAATAATGGAAATAGAGCATAGTAATCTATTTATGTGTTCTTATTTCCTTGATATTCCATTTTCCACCTCAGTGATTTGTTTTCCTTTATTTCGATAATTTTAAAGTCATAAACTAGCATCCTTGAAACCCATTTTTGTTTCTCTTATAAATATAATTATTGTTCCAAGAATTACTTCAGACTATCATGACCTATTCTTACCTTAAAGTGTCCTCTTTTTAGGTAAGGGAATCATTTCTTAATTTCATGTAGTATGGACAACATTTCCTTTTCATAAAATGGTTTGAGTAATTTTTTTCCTTTAAGTTGGAAACTTTCGAAGGTGAGGGACCTTTCTTATTGCATTAAAATTTCACCAATTTCATGCTCTAAGGTAATACATTCCACAATAAATGTTTTTTTTGAAGTCAATCATGGATAATACAATAATTGTACACATAGCCTCTTTAAGTTTTTCACTATATTTGGTTTCTTCTTGAGTCCAAGAGATTGCCTCCTTTTTTAATAAGCTTGTTAGAGATGTTTCTATTTTATCATAATTCTTGACAAAATTGCTGTAGTAGCATGTCAATCCTAAGAATCCTCTAATATTCTTCAAGGTTTTAGGTTTTGGCCATTCCATGATAGATTTAATTTTCTTGGGGACACTTTGACTCATTCATGAGATACAATATGAATCAAATATCAACTTCTTGAACCACAAATGTGCACTTAGAAGGCTTGGCATATAGTTGGTTATCTTCCAATAATTTCAAGAATATGTTAATATGTTGTACATGCTCTTCTAGAAATTTTCTATAGATTATTATATCATCAAAAAATACTAATTGTTTTAGGAAGGTTTTAAAAATAGAATTCATCAAGTTTTGAAATGTGGAAGGTGCATTGGTAAGGTTATGTGGCATTACCAAAAATTCATTATGACCTTCATGTGTTCTAAAGGTTGTTTTTGGAATGTCTTCTTTCCTCATTCTGACTCAATGATATCGAGAATAGAGATCCAACATGGTAAAAAAAGATTGCTCCATGTAATTCATCTAGTAATTCTTCAATGATAGGAATATGAAACTTATCTTTAATGGCCATCTTGTTGAGCTCTCTATTTAATCTAGACAAATACACCATGAACCTTCCTTTTTGCAAAACATCACAATTGGTGATAAGAAAACACTTTGGCTAGGCTAAATGATGTCTTCATCTAACATTTCTTGTACCACAATCTATACTATCTCACTCTTTGGTGCATATGGGTACTTTTAGGGTCTAATGTTAGGTGGTACACTTACCAGTAGAAAGTCAATATCATGGTCATGGTCTCGAGTAGGTGTAATACCTTTAGGAATCTATCCAAATACTTTGGAATTATTGTTAATAACTATTTAGATATACCTTGGAATATATGGTATAGATGATTGAACATCTAGTGAGAACAATTGTGCAATTACAACATGATCATATCCCTTTTTTAACAAATTTTCCATGTTGTTAGATATTATAACTTTAGAGGGTTTCCTTGGAATACCTTTCAGTTCAATTTCCTTTCCTTTTGAGGAAAATCACATGAAATGTTCCTAAAAATTAACAGTCATTGTTTCGAATGAATATAGCCATTGGACCCCTAGTACAAAATCAACACCACCCATTTTGATTGCAATCATTGGAATATCCAATAAATACTCCCCCATAGTAAACTTAATACTATGTCACTTCCCTATACATTTGATAGTACTTCCATCTGCAATCATTACATGAAATTTTGGTGTTGGATATATAAAGAAATTGAGAAGTTTGGATAATTTGGAATTCATGAAGTTATGGGTACTGCCGCAATCAATAAACATTGTTGTCTTTTTATTTTTGATATATCCTTCTATCCTAAGAGTTTGAGGAGTGTTAATTCCAGTCAATGCATGGCAAGATATGGTTGGATTAGTATCTTATAGATCTACCCCTTGAGACTGATTCAACTGGGGATCTTCTTCCTCTTCACAATCTATGTAGGATGATTTCTTCTCACTACACTTATGCCCCTTATTGTACGTGTTTCTACAAATTGGAACATAGTTTATTTTCTCTTATTTCCTCTACTTGCCGAGGTCTCAACCATGTAGATGAGTGAGGTTGTGGGGAAATTGTTTCCTTCTCTATAGGTTTTTAGTTGTATCCCTTCGAGTAACCATATTTTTACTTTCAAATTTCCTCTCCAAACAAAAATAATTCTCCAATGATTTAAGTTCAAAGAGACGTACCTCGTGTTGAATTCCATACTTTAAAGTTCCCATAAAGAGATCCAACAAATTATCCTCTAGAATTTTCTTCACTCTAAGACTCAATTTCCAAGACTTCTTAACGTGCTTTATAACTGGACCTTTTAACTTGATATTTATTAATTTTTTAACTCTACAAGGAAAAGACTCTCCAACAAAGGTTTTTATGGATGCTTTTCTCAAAGAATACCAAATACATGTTTATAGAAGAGGTGAGTGGGAGGAGTATTGGATGTTTTCTTTAAATGATTTTATACATACCAAATGCACCAGTGCACCTATGTCAAGTACATGTCGGTGCAGACATAAATCATGTGGCACAACAATCGAAAAAATCATCAAGCAAAAAAGAAATTTCTTGTATAATTCTACAACTGGTGCATTTAACTTACTCAGATGCACAACAAATTTGAAAGAAATGAAGTAGGGTAAATGAAAAACCTGAATGGAAAAACTTTAAATATTTTTACATTCACTAGATTTGGTGCGTTCACCTAAACAAAATACATTGATGTGTTTTGAGAGATATGAACCAGTATAGGGTAAAATAAAAAAATAAAAAATGGGACAAAAAATATTTCATGTCTTTCTAATCATCAAGGTTGTGTTTATCTTTCTCCTCTACACTAGTGCATAACATAAATTACCAAATTGAATTAGAGTTAAAAACCAAACATATTTTTTTGTAATTTTATATTTGACATTGGTGTGTTTATTTATCGGAAAAGAATTGGTGCATCCATAGTGAAGGGCACTAGATTAGGGCAAATTTTTAATTTTTATTTTCACTTCCAGTGCAATCATTCTTAATCATCGCACTAGTGTTTTTTGTTTTCAAGCACACCGAAACAAGGTAAAATAAAATTACCGAATGAAAAAACCATTTTTACCATCTATAGTGCTTTTGACCACCTAAGAATCGATGCAATACTTTCTATGTTTAGACGCCATGCCATAGGTGCTCCTTGTGGGAGTGGATTTTGAATTTTTCCAAATTGTGGGAAAATTTTGAAATTTGGTGTACATCACAGGAATGCCTCCCCAGCGTGCAAGTGAGCAGGTAAACACTTTGTTACCTCCCAATTTAAATTTTTAGCAGATAGAAAATTAAAATTGATCTTTATTTTCCTTTTTCTAAATTTTTTTAAAAACCTGCATGGTGCATTCAAGTCGTTCAGCTCACACTATGGCATACGGTGCACCTTATATATTTACAATGTGCATTGTGTGCGATGTGTTTCAATGTGTAGCGCACTGCATGCATGGTGAGATATACATTTCATAATGCACCACCAAAATTTTAAAAATATTTTTCACATCAGCAATAACGATGCATTTAAAAAACAATGGCACATCGTTAGTGGTGCGGTATAATATTGTAACACACCAATGCTAGTAAACACATAGAGCACTATTTTGTGGTGCTTGATATGTTTTAGATGCACTGCCGCATTAATTGTTTTTTAAATATTTACCACATTAATTGATGTTCCTTGTTAACAAGTACACGTTGATTAGTCGATTTTCTTATGTTTAACAGGCGCACAATGACACTGAATAAAAATAATTATAAATCTCAGAAAGAGATGCTCCTACTACAATGTGGTCTAAAAATGTTTAGGCACTATTTACGGTGTGCTGATGTGTTCACACTACAATGGTGCTTCCTACTGATGGAGGCATCGTTTTTATGATTTATTAAAAAATTCCAGTGCACTTTAGTAGAACACACACACAAGTGCTTTTACTATAAAACTGCATTGTTCTTGTTTTTCAATAAAAAATTCAACACCCATTTCGCAACGGTCAATGTAGCGCACTATTTACGGTGCTTTTGGCATTTTAACACAACAAATATCTACATGATTTAAATTAAAATTTATTTTATTTGTGTACCCAGTGTGTTTATGTTATTGTAGTGCACCGTATCTGGTGCACTTGTTTTTCCAAGAGCACTGATCTCAGTACGTTATTGTAATTTAGGTGCACCACTTGTCAAATTCATTTAGTATGAGAAAACACATTATTATTTGATGTTAATAAATAAAATGCTTATTTAATGAAATATTTAATAATTCTTTATGTATATTTTTGATACTGATCAATTTTATATGTGAATAAGAGAAGTCAGCGACGAGAATCCCATCAGTGGCGGCAGGAGCGGCCTGACATGTATAATGTTTTACGGGAGTGGCAGGAGAGAGAGAGGGAGAGGGATTTGTTCCCTCACCCCATTATCAATCAAACATAAGACCTATTGAGGGTTTGTATCCTCTTGAATTCCTATTAGTATTCTACATCCCTCAAGGAGAACTCATGTTTGTTAATAGAGTTGATCCGTCATTGGGATTGATGTAGACAATCCTTCCATATTGGAACTGATCAATGGTTCCATCCCATTAAGGAGGACATTTAATTCATCACTAAGCTATCGAGGAGAGGGGAGGATTTTCCCAAGTTCTCCGATGTCCCAGTTGGTGTTGCAGCAGATATTTATCTCACTTACTCTCAAAGGTATATTAGTGAGGACATCGTTGATCCTACTTATTTTTTAGGTTTTTGGTGGAAAGCTACGAATTTTTTATTTTGGTATAGAGGAGGTTAGGTGTCGCTCACTGTTGGTCACAATGATCATGCACCTCACCATTGATGGGAAGCATATTAGTTTCCCTCCTTTATTTTATGTAGATTATTTAGTGCGGAGACCTATATGCATTAGGTGGTCAACCATTTTTTTTGCGGTAGTTTTGCTTTGCTCTGGATCAATGCTATGCATAGTTTGACGGGAGGGTCAACTTTCCTTTTGGTTCAAAGATTTTTTGAGAGGTTTCTAGCCACGAGTCAATCATTTGACCACCAGCCTCCAAGGTAAATGATCGAAGTGTGGATGCACATGTGAGGACAGATGCTTCCCAAGAGGGGCCAACTAGAGTTCCCAATGAGGATCACATGAGAGGTGATGGAGATGCTAGTCGGTGAGGAGGACACTACATTTGACCTTGTACCATATCTGTATGTGGGGTTTGAATGGATATTCTATCACAACATATTTTCCCCCCAGGATGAGCCACCAGATGACAAAGTTAATATTAGCATTATGTTTAAATTAATCTAGTTGCATTTTAATGTCTTACTTAATGCAAATGAAATTTAGTCTAAAATTTTCTTTAAATTGTGAACAGGTTGTCTGCATTGGTGACCCAACAAGGATTCCATCCTATATGGGTGTAGCAGATAATGCGGTACCCTAAGTTGGTAGAGTAATGGAGTATGGTTCCTCGTGATATGAGGTATTTGATGTAGTATATCATCAGTGCATCCATCCTTCTAGATGCTTGGAGGCTAGAGGTTTATTCTACATATAACGAGGGTGGTGATCCTACTCCTCCTCCACCTCCTCCTCCTCCTTCTCACCATGAGGACAGATCCTTGAAATCTCATCCACTTCGTCCTCCTCCTCACCATGATGACTGACCAGTTCCTACTCCTCCACACTTATCCAACCAACCACTATATCCGACTCATGATCCACAGGTACTCAACCGACCAACCTCTCCTCCTCATGAACCCAATCATCCACCATCTCCTACTCCACCCATCTACCAGGATCTTGATATGATGGTCACAATGGGTGATATACATAATCAAATATATATCAAATATGATACTCTCCATGTTGCTTTATTTCCTGATAGAGGTACTAATGCCTCTAGCTTTGTTGGTGGAGGTGTCGATGCCTCTAGCTCTACTGGCATAGGTAGTGATGCCTCTAGTTCTGAAGGCAGACTAACTATCTCATATCATTTATTGGACTCGAGATGCATATTTGGCATGTATCATGAGTTTGATATTTTTATACCCCTAGGTGAACTGCAAGTGCCTAACACATAGAACATGGGTAAGATTGGGTTTACCTTCTATATACAACCATTTACAACTTCTAAACAATACCAGTTGATCTCCCCCCATGACCTATCATGAGTTTTATAATATTGTTCATATATATATACTGCATTTCACATAGTCGACGTTGTTGTTGATGTTTATTTAATGTTGATGGTGATGTGTATGTTATGTCAGGTTAGATATGTTTTCTAGGTGTGCTTGATAGATGTGTAAGTTAGATGGTGTTTGTTATATGTGTATGATGGGAAATATGTTAGATAATGCAACTTGTGTTTTGTTAGATGTTATTATTAGATT
Source organism: Larix kaempferi (assembly GCA_027924585.1). Taxonomy (NCBI): domain Eukaryota; kingdom Viridiplantae; phylum Streptophyta; class Pinopsida; order Pinales; family Pinaceae; genus Larix; species Larix kaempferi. The sequence continues at coordinate 13,687,124 of BSBM01000092.1, forward strand.
TGTTTGTTAGATGATGTTTAGATCTATTAAATGTATATGTTAGTTGATGGTAGGTAATGATTACATGTATATGTTAGATTATGCTAGCTATTTTTTTATGTGTATGTAAGATGATGGTTATGTTTGATAGGTGATGATAGATGTGTATGTTAGATGATGTTTGTCATACATGTGATGGTTATGTTAGATGATGTTTATGTTTGTTAGGTGTTCATGATGATGATGATGATGATGATGGTATGTTACATGATGTTAGGTGATGGTGGTGGTGACCATTGATTTGATGATCACATTCTACTATATTTTTATTGTTATGTATATATAGACTTATTTTTTTATTAATGGAATGGACTGCCAAATTATTGTATGATATTTATCTCCATGTGAATGATGTATTTTGTTTATGTCAATGAGTATGATTCATGTGTTTGATGCAATTTTATTTATTTATTTATGTATTTATGTAGATGAATTTTATATTAGCTATAATTATAATTACAAATTGTGCACAATCTTAGTTATAATTGCAAGTTACAATCTCTGCTATAATTACAATTTACAATCATTATTACAATTTCAAAACTACAAATTACAATTAGAATTACAATAAGAAATTACTAATTAGATTAACAAATTACAAATTGGACAATTACAACTACATATTTACAGTCACAAATTGCAATTACAGATGCAATTAGAACTTGCAAATTAAAATTACAAATTAATTTAGAAATTACAAACTAATTTACAAAATTACAAAATAATTTACAAAATTGAAAAATTACAATGAAAAAATACAAACTTGCAAATTTACAAATTTATGTTTCAATTACAAATGGAAATACCAAGTTCCTAGTTATTTGGGTAAGGAGAAAGAGAAAGTAATATATAAATCTAAGTAAGGTTTCTGATTACATTATTAAATGTGGGCCATGTGAAAAGGAAATTATGTTCTTTCTTTGTCTCCTATTTATCACAAATTTGACAAAATCAATCATCCCGATCTATTGTTCTTTGTTAGATTATTGAGTAGTTTCATTATAGAGGTTATGAGTCTCATTCATTCTAATTTTGAAAATATTAATTGTGTTCTTAATGCACATAAAATTGGAAAATTAGTTTTGATATTTAAATTTGGGATTTATAAAATCTTTGTAGTATCCACATTCCTTTTATTAATGATTTCACTATCATCCTTCTATTTGAAATGACAATTTAAATTGATGCCTATGTAGGGTGTTACCATCATAGAAAATAATATGATATTTTTTCTCTTAGGTTTAATTATCATAATCTTGATTTTGTCCATCTTAATGTTTATAAAAATTGTAAAATGATTGAGAAGGTTAATTTTCTTATTCATAAAAGGATTTAAAAGTTTAAATATAAAAATAATAATGTAATTTATGAAGGATGACAATAAGTCTAGCCATCCTCTTTTAAACATTTCTCGATTTTATTAACATAGATGCCAACAAATATGTTATAAATAGGGTACCTTTGCTTAATGCAAATATTACAATTAATGTGCAGTTGGTCATTGATTATTACATTTAAAGTTTATATGAGATTTAATAAGTACATGATTAGTTCAATAAAATAGTGATGTCATTATGGCCAAAGTTTGTTGTCAAAATGATATGTGGACTCTATTAATTTATAACTAGAATGGAGAGATAACTTAGTCATTACAAGGATGTATACTCTTCTTGGGTACAAGTTTATTATGCATCAAATTGTCAAAAAGGAATAGTCTGGAGAGTGCATGTGTTCATGTGGGGATAAATTTCAAACATTAATTAAGGTTGACTTGATGGATGAGTTTGACTATATATGCCATGTAGAAACCCAATAAAGAGTTTTCCTAGGATATACTATGATATAGGTGTAGATTAGGGTCAAGACTTTAGGTACACACTTCCCTTCAATATGCAAGGAGATTTGTCATGAATATCCCTCATATCATGCTAGTGACGATGAGTTGGTGAATTGTTAAAATAACTTGATTTAGTAAAGCCTTTATGTGATTGTATTGTTAGAGTTTGAAAGTGGTTTTGTGATTAGCGAAGGAATTAATATTATGTAAATTAATAGAATGAAATCTAATGATAGAGTGTGTTAGTGTTACTCAACAAATCAATAAAATGTATTCACACATTATAGATGTCCTTTTTAAGTGTAATTAATTTGTAAATGAACTATAAATTTTGAATTAATATTAAAATTCATTTATTACTTACCAGTCAATATTAACATAATTATTTTAAAATAACTATTTCCATATTGTTAGAAATTCATATTAAATATTGACCCAAAATGATACACACTGATCTATATTTTTTCAATATCGACATGCCATAATAATGGTACCACAATAATTCTAATATTTTATACTACATATGTAATGAGATATAAATACCTTCAAGTAAAATAAATTTATTTTTCAATCAATCATTCCATACAATCACAAATTACTTGATAGACAAACACATTTCGCATCAAATTGAATGTTAACCAACTAAAATTGCTTAAAAACATCCAATAATTAACTTTCTATTTCCGCCATCATAAGATGGAAAATAAACAATATAATTAGAGAATCAAAGATAACAATAATAAAATGATACATCAACAATGTAAATGATGAAATAAAACATGTACATATCTCTCTCTCTTGCCATCACCTTGATTATCTTCCTCGCTTGGTATGATAGCACTGCTGTTATAAAAAATATGTTTTGATCTAGGGTTGTGTCTTAATACAAACCACCAATCCCTAGTCAACACATCTAGGTAAAAACTTGGTTGCAATGCTTTATGAAAACATAAGGATCCTTAGTTTCATTCCTCATATTTCTAGAGTTGATACATAACATCCCACTATCACGATCTTCTTCCTTTACATTATTGTGGTTGAAGGTTTCCCATCACTTGCACCTGAAAATAATAGATTGGAAAGATGAGAAGTCCACTTGAATGATCTCTTGTATCTTTTTGGCATAACCTAACTTCCCCCCTATTAAGTTTTGATCGTGGCGGCTAGCACTACTAGATTGGCCAAACTCAACTTCCACTCCACAGTCTTGTGAGGCACGCTCATCATTGGAATCCTCTGTGTGAAAATGATGCACATACACCCACATAGATGGGAACAAATGCACCTATAAAAAAGTGAACAAATGACAGTGTCATGTGTCTAATAAACCAACCATTAATATATAAAATATAGATGCTATAATTTAAAGGTGAATTATAAAGTGAAAAATGTACACAAAGAGATTATTACTAATTTGTTGCACTCAATCCCTATGTTTAACAAATCCTCTTCAGTAGGTGGGTAATGACCAGATGCACCATATTTCTCTTTGAATTGGTTAGCAACCCAACAGTTGGGACAAATCATTGGCATATTTTATTTTAAATGATTAGGATAAGTCATGCTTCTACCGTTCAACCATCTAAATCCTTTCCTATCAATTTCCCATTTCCTTATCTTCTCATCATACAATGCAACCCACGGTTGTGTTTCCTCCACATTGTAAAGAATGAATTTATTGATGGTATCAATTTATAAATTTGTTGTTGTATTCATGAAATACAATCGACATATAGTACATATGAGATCAAATATAGATTATGAAGTTTATTGTGAATAGTTACTATGTACAAATGTGACAAAAGATAAGTGACTTACTCTTTACCCTGTGCCTTTTTCCATTCATTTGGAGTAGCTCCCCTTCCCTTTTGTCCTCATCATGTTCGCCATCCCAAATCATTATTCCTAGTGTGTGGTTGATTTGCTTGATGTACTCATTGTCATAATAGAATGACTCATATGCTATGTACCCCTCTTCCATAGATCCATCGGGCTTTTCCCTTTGTGAAACAAATCCCTTCAATTTTTTCATGTACCTCTATAAGAATAAAATCCAATGACATGAGACCACCCCAACTAATTTAACCTCGTCAACTAGGTGAATTATAAGATGAATCTACAATTCCATGAAACTTGTCAACAGTTCCTTCTCAAACATACAAACAATCTTAGCTATCTCTTGATGCCACCATGGAATGCTATCCATGTGAATGTGATTTGATGTGATCCACCATACATATGTAGATAATTTAGATATGGCATACCGTAGGTCCTCAAGAAAGTCATGGTTCACACACCCACACACAAGCAAAGGATAATGAAACTACAAAGTGAACAAATAAAAATTTAATTGTGTTTTAACTTGTGGGGTAGAAGATAAAAACAAAAAATATAAACATTTTTTTTGACATGCTTACCCTTAGAAGGTTCAGATGGTCATGTGATTTCAAACCCGACAAATGTTCATCGACGGTGAAGCAACGTCATAGGGTAGACCCATATGTTGACACAGTTCTGTCGAAAGGGGTTCACTTCGCACTGCTATCAATAAACACCAACCAAACACCCTTAGGCATTGGCGCAGAAAGGTTTTACCCTTTCCAGCAACACTCGCAGAGAGAGTGAGGTCTCACCCGAGATGTCCAAGGGGTGTTGTAGGAACCGTGTTTCCACAATAGGGATAATGCATGCATTAAAACTTACTCAATCGCTATAGAAACCATAGATCTTGCCTTCGCATTATGATAACAAATCAAGTATATATTCAACATGTAATCAACATTCGCATTAAAAATTTAATTGGCATCGACAAGGAAATAAAAACTTAAACACATCGCAGCATTAAGATAACATTCATCATTCATGACACAAAATAGAGACATAATCGAACATCCTCATGCATTAAATCATCTCAAAATATGCGGTACAACCCTCGTAGGGACAGCTCCAAGTGAGTTATCGCGAATCCATATACACAAAACAGAACTTGCCAAAAACAGGAAAATACATAGATGCGAGATATCATAGTCTTCAATCGATCAACTACAACTGAATCCTCTGAAAATAGATCCCTTAGGCTTACAATCATGGTCCTATTTATAGACAACTAGGTTGTTGCAAAACAGTCCAAATGACCCATTCTACCTAACTAAACCATAACTTGCGCTTTCGTCGGCCTCCTTATTCTCCGCGAATGGTCCTTTCTTCCACGAATGCCCTCTTTGTTGTTGTTGGATTCCTCACTTTATGCGCTCTAACCTCGTGCCAACAGGACCCCAACATAAACTTGTGGCTCTCCCTCGAGCAACCTTAGCTGGACACCTCTGGTATTGTTCTGGTTCGCTGTTGTGTACTTCTCAAATTCGTCCTCCGATCTCTTAATCGTTGTCATGTACTTCTCGAACTCATCCTCTGGTCTCTTGATCATTGTTATAAACACCCACAGAGGGGTTCACTTTTTTCAATGATATGTTCCTCCACAAACAATATGAAACATTTTTAAATATATGCATGGGATCTAGTAAGTGGACAATCTTAAGATGCTCCCAATATGGGAGATCATAAAATGTTGATTTCCTTTTCATCCCGATTGGAATTTTATCGACATAGGCATCGAAGAATTCATGATCATTGAACATAGGTTCCCCGTTTGAATCAAACAATTCTACAATTTCCTCCTCCTTCTCTCTGTCATATGCCCTAAGCTAGTGAGTTGGTGTCATTATTTTAGGCATTTTGGTTCTTTTGGTTTACCATTGAAAGAAGATGTTTCTCTTCTATAAGGGTGGTATTTTGGGAGGAATAACATCGAGCAGTCGTACACAAAATTTTTTAAGTGGTTGGACCACATAGCCTTCATAGAAGGTCCACAACATTTACATCCATGATACCCTTTTGTTACAATCCCTACGATGTTATGGTATACAAAGCACACTAGTTTTGAATATCAATACAGTTGCACCAAATTAAATATGCCAAAAAATATTGTTATGAATATAAACAAATCAAACAACATGTTTACTAGAGAAAACTCCTAATCCCGTATAATCATGTGTGATGTACGCACATATGCCATACAACATAAAACCCCTCTATGTTGGGATGGGTCTTGACACATCATATACTTGTATCCCTTACCATAATTACTTAAATTCATAGATCAATGATTGTAGGTAAACATTCATATTCTTCACTTGTAGTCAACCAAGGACTATAAGAGCCAACATAAGATGTTCATTCTTCACAGAAAACCATGGGGGGATATTGTTATTGATCACTACTATAGGCCAAACATAATAGTTGGTGTTTTGGAGAGACTATGGGTTGACTCCATCCATGGATATGCTCAATCGAAGGATTCGTTCTTCATCCTTGAATTTATCAGGCCATGTATCCTCTATATGCTTCATGGCTATTGAATTTATTGGGATTAACAACACTCTCAACTCACTTTGGTGCAAGGAATGGAATCAGTACTGCAACATAGCTAATTCTTTGCAGAGAAAGAGCCATTGAATCCTTTGGATAATAGGCACGTGCCTCAATATATTATGAGGAGGACCATGTTCTTACCCTTGTTTCTTGATTTATGGTACCTGTCATGCCCACATTTTGGACATATCTCTTTGTCTACATATATGCCTCTATATATAATATTATCATTCAAAAACACATGATATGATATGTACTCAACACTCAACATTTTCAACATTTTCTTTGCCTCTTTGCAGTTGTCAGGAAAGACATTATCACTTAGAAGTACCTTATCTTTGAATAACCTATAGCTAGTGGGGAATATAAATGTATAATGTCATTTAATGTTCATAAAATCGACCATTTTCAATGTTGATTGTGTGACAAGATTCCTCAAAATATAAGGGACTTGATGTTCAGTTACCGCAAAAGTGTTGAGAAACATGTGTTTAACATGACATACATTGCTTTCAAGTTTTATAGTAACATTTTTGTCCCTAGTTGGATAGAAATTGATCGACCAAGTCCAAAGAGAGGGGTGGTGGAATCAAATTTAAGGATTTGAAAGAAGGTATTAGTGATATGAGCATCATCCCCTAGGCCATTGTCCTAGAATTCATCTAACAACATTGCACCAATGGCACCCATATCTCATAAGAACTCATCCACGCCAACTTCTATTTCATTGCCTCCATTCCAACATGTGAATAAGTACTATTACTATAGGCATTCGTAATTGGTGAGTTTGGATGTAGTGGGAATTGATTAGGTGGTTGACTCAACCATGCTTGGTATGCTTCCTCTCCAATTTGCACTATTTTTCCACCCTTCTCTTGATATGACATTGTAGTGGGGTGCAATGGAAGATTGCCGATAGGTCTTTCATCATCAAAATCTCGATTTCAAAAATATTGAACATTAAATCAATGATGTTAGTAAGCGCAATTAACGCCAATTTCATTAAACTTAAACTTATTATAGTCCAAGTCACTTTGAAGACGGGGCTAAAACCACCTTTCTAAACTCCGAAATCAAGCAAAATATGGTTCAAAACTGCCAAATCCAGGTTCCAAAAGTGCCAAAATCGATTCCAAAAGTGCCAAAACCGGTTCCGAAAGTGCCAAAACCGGTTCCGAAAGTGCCAAAACCGATTCCAAAATTGCCAAAACCGATTTCAAAAGTGCCAAATCAAGGTTCCAAAAGTGACAAAAACGGTTCCTAAATAGCCAAAAAACGATTCCAAAAGTGCAAAATCCGGTTTCGAAAGTGACCAAACCGGTTCCGAAAGTGACCAAATTGGTTCTGAAATTGCCAAATCCGTTTGTAAAAGTGCCAAAATCCAGGATCCAAAACCATAATTTTTCTTTTGATATTTGTGTCTGTATAATATGATGGTCATTTTAAGTTGAATGTCATTAACCAACACCCCATTTTTGAATGAGGTTTGAGCTAAATGAATGAAGGGGCGACCGACCCTTCTTCTGCCCATTATTATTTTCATTATAGTTCTAGACTGCAAGAAGGGTGGTTCAATCCTTCTTGTGTTCACCATTATGGATACAGATGAATTGTCAAATATTGGTGTTCACAATTATCTACTAAAAGAAGGGGTGGTCGATCCTTCTTGTCGACAGTCGGGATAAATATTGTTTACATGTTATAACATAGGCAATGTCCCGATCCTTGACACATAATGCGGAAGTCGGTAGTGGGGAAATGTTGTCCAAACCTTCATAGATTAATTGTTCTTCATTTCTCTTTTAAATGAAGGGTCAACCGACCCTTCTTGTGCTTAGTATTTTTGTAGTCTTCGACATTCATGATATACATGAACTGGTAGCATACACTTCGTAGGTTGAATATTTGCACAATTCCCTCATAAATGAAGGCGCGACCGACCCTTCTTCTGCACAATATTATTTTCATACTAGTTCTAGACCACCCAAAGAGTCGGTCGACCCTTCTTTTGATTTATATTTATCCAGTATTGACCCTTATGGTTATACATGAATTGATCTCTATTTTGGAAGGAAAAAATCTCACACGTGTGAGCCTCAAAGAGAGAATTGACGCCATAGGAAGTGATGACATGGCATGTATGATGACATGGAATCTATGATGACATGGCATGTGTGATGATGACATGATATGTATGATGACATGGAATCAACAGACACATGATGGTGTTCTGGTGTTATCATTAAGTCAGTGTTGCAATGTGACATCATTCTAGAAAAGTATGGCAAGTTTGTGAAAATTTGGAAATTGACAAAGTATGGAAAAAGTAGTCAAAACTGCTCTAATAGAATGCCCGCCATAATTCATGGTTTCAGAAAAATTCATGCACCATCATATCATGCTATAGCTTGTTGAAGTGGCTATATAGTTATATATGATTGCGGATTGTAGGAACTGTTTGAGTAATGGATTTGCGACATGCGTTTCCACAACCTGCAATTCGGATTGTGGATTGCAAAAACTTTGGTTTGTTTTTATTTCGAGTTGTAGTCCCACAACCCGCAATTGCGGATTGTGGGAACGTTGTATATATTTAAAAACAATTAAACCCTCGCAACTCGTCTTCCACATTCCCCAGATTAGATCTTAGCCATCGACTTGTCTTAATCTTACGGCCCAGAATTAAGCCGATGGAATTAATAAATATGTTGATTTTGTTTTTGTTTCCATTTATTATTTTTCATCTTCGAAAATTACCTGCTGTGTGGATTTTACTGCCAAATCCATTTCAAAAATTGCCAAATCCAAGTTCCAAAACCATACTTTTTCTTTTGATATTGGTTTTTGTGGTGTTCCGATATGATAATTATGACGGTTGTTTGAAGTAGTAAAAAATATACAAATTATCAAATGAATCGGTGTCTGCATAATATGACGATCATTTGAAGTTGAATTTCATTAACCGACACCCCATTTTGAATGAGGCTCGAGATAAATGAATGAAGGGTCAGCCGACCCTTCTTATGCCCACTATTATTTTCATAATAGTTCTAGACAGCAAGAAGGGTGGTACAATCTTTCTTGTGTTCACCATTCTAGATATAGGTGAATTGTCGGATATTGGTGTTCACAATTATTTACTAAAAAAAGGGGCAACCGATCCTTCTTGTCAGCAGTCAGAAGTCCCGAGAAATATTGTTTAGATGTTATAACTTAGTCAATGTCCCGATCCCTACCATATACTCTGGAAGTCGGTTGTGGGGAATTGTCGTTCCAACCTTCGTAGATTTAATATTTTTTCATTTCTCTTTTAAATGAAGGATCGACCGACCCTTCTTGTGACGTTAGTATTTTTGCAGTCTTCACTATTTAGGATATAGATGAATTGACAGGCTATACTTCATAGGTTGAATATTTGGACAATTCCCTCATAAATGAAGGGGCGGTTGACCCTTCTTCTGCCCAATATTATCTTCATACTAGTTCTAGACTGCAAGAATGGTCATCCGATCCTTCTTGTGTTCACCAGTCTTGATACAGGTAAATTACTGGATATTTGGATTTGCTTCCCGCAACCCGCATTTGCGGATTGCGGGAAGATTATTGTAAATGTTTGTGTTCTGTTTTTCCGCAACCCGCAATGCGGATTGCGAGAACAGTTCGAATAATGGATTTGCGATTCTCCTCTCAACATAGTTTTTCATTACAGAGTATTGATCAAATTCCTTGGTGGTATAGTAAAGAGGATCAATGGAGTTTTACGCATTCTAGGTTTTGCATGTAACCTAGTCTTATTAAGAAAACTTATTCATGTTCGTGTCAGGTTCCTTTTATCTAACAAAGGGTGTAAAATGGTCTAGTAATCTGTCATGTCCCACATTTGGCATGGGGTCACAATGGCCTAATCACATTGTCCCTATTCATTAGACTTTGTCAAATTGATGCTAAAGGTCAAATAATTGCCAAGGAGGAAAATTACTAGTTTCCTAGGTTTGGGGTGGAAGCTTTGGGATTTGGAATAATGGGGATAATAAATGATGTTTGAACATTAGAATGGAATAAATATTTAATAAATGAGCTAAATAAATATATACAAGTGAAAATCAAAGTGGCATTTGATCATGAAGACATATGGAGGAAGTGGGACCCACATATGACTAGATTTTCCCACTACACTTGGCATCATTCTCTCACCAATTCGAATTCAAGGTGAATGGTAACATACTTGGGGGAGTCCAAAATGTATTATTCATTGCATGAATCCTCCAAGGTTGAAATATAGAGGAAGAGTAACTCCCATGGAAGAGGAAGAGGCAATTTGGAACTAGTGAGACACTTGGGCTAGATTCCCTAGCTCCATGACAACAATGATGAAGATGCTATGACACCTATGAAACAAATCAGACCTGAAGGCTGACATATTACATATATGACATGTCAGGGCTAAAAATAGACTCCAAGAGGACACTCAAGGGTGTTAGGGCAGCTAAGATGCTTTCACATGTGATTTGGTGGAAGTGGGAGACTAGGAATTGTTGTACAAGTGGCGTTCTTTGGAATCTCTTCCCAACTTGAGTTGGCATGAGTCTCTTGGAAGGAATTAGACCCATGGAGGAAATTAGAAGTTTATAAATGTCAATAAAAAAGAATGAAACCAGCTTTTGATCATTTGTAGAATTTGCAATTGCATTTGTGAAGAGGGAGAGCTAGTGGATGACTAGTTTCTTGCCTTAGCCAATTTCGAGGGTGAAAGATTCCCATCCAAGTTGGTAATTGGAAAGGCCATTCAGACATTTAATTTGGAGCTTTAATGGAGTCTTTATTTGTAGGTGTAAGCTACATTTCATCTCATGGTCTCTTCTATTGCAGCTCACTCCTTCAACCATTTCCAGTTTTGATGGCATATTCTTGATCCTTGAGGGAGGGCGTTTTTGGTGAGCTATTGTACTCTTTGGGGGAGATTCTAATGCCCCATTTATTTTGTAATATGAATTAAATACTCTATTCTTCATCTACAGAAAGTTTCAGGTTGATATTCCAAGTAGAAATGTATAAATCTCATTTTTAATGGAAGAACAATGCCATTTCCCCACTACCTTGTTGTCAACCAATGTATTGATGATGATTTCGAATGAATGGATGATTCCATGATGCATTTGTGATTAATGGATTTCCATGGATGTATTTTACAAGTTTCATGTACTGTACTTGAGCATTTGAAGTATTTTACTCAGTTTAATTGCATTGGGAGAAGAAATAGTGCCATTTCCCCAAGGGTTGAATTGGTGATTTTTGCAGTTGAATGGGAGAGGGTTGGAACAGATATAATAATCAATTAATGGTGCACATAAGACCTTAATAAAATCATTAATACATCCCCTACTTCTGTTCATAAATTTGAGTGGCTTTGGAGGCATTTGGGAAGCCATTTTCAGTACTTACCCCAGGGGGATTTGAACCCCAAATTACTAGTAAAATTGCATACTTGGTCCATAATATTAAGAGAGTTTGAAGAGGTATTTTTGTGGCCATATATCATCCCTGAAAATCATATTCAATTTCTAATATAATTCATACACCTTCCTTGAATATTTGAAGGCATTTGGAGTCAATTTGAGACCTAGAGACCAATACTAGTCAAAGGGAAATCACTAGTAAAGTTACCTACATTGACCATAATTGAAAGAGGATTTGAAGAAGTATTTTAAAGGTCCAAAGGCATCCCTGAAACACATATTTATGTTATAATATCATTCATATACCTTCTCAGAATATTTGGGATCATTTGGGGCAAATTTGGGACCTAGAGATCAAAACTAGTCAAAGGTCGAATTAGGGAAAAAAAGTGGAAAATTGCCATTTTAATAAAATTCCTAACAAGGGACATTACAGTGGTATCAGAGCATGGTCCTTGCACCTGTGGATCAGGTACATACATTCAAGAATAATTTGCATCCATGTCTTACTATTATGATGAATCCTATGAGTACAATTCTTATGAGGAATATGCATATGCTTATGAGAAATATGAAGTAGAATGTGAATGGTACGAGGAAGAGGTGCCATCATGCAACACTTCTTACAATTTTAGGAGAAATGAAGATTATTCTTATGACTTTCAATCTGATGAATATGAGTGTGTCACACCAACCAAGGATAATTCTATGAGTGAGTTCCAAAGATGGAGAGCAACATATAAAACCTTGCCCCAACAATATCAAAAATATCAAGAATATCTTGATTTTAGCAAAAATACACAAAATGCCATGTCTTTTGAGTACTATGCTGAACATGTTTTTGAAAATAGGCCCAAAAATGAAGATGTGGAGTTAGTAAAGAAAGGTTTATGCCCTTCTTGTAAAGAACCTTGGAGTGAGTATCATACATGTGTGCATGAAATTATGTCCCACTTGAGGAGAGCTTTTGGGAATTATTCAAAAAGAGATTCCAAAGATATTGATCCTAAGGAAAAAAAGCGGAAAAATGCATCAGCTTGATTGAAGGAGAAAAATGAAGAGACATCACAAGAGCATGAAGAAGATTCTATTCAAAATATGGAAGATCATTTCGAGACACCTTCTAGCTTAGACATGAACCAAAGAGCATCTACTGATGGATGCTTAAACTATGAAGGAGTACCTACTGATGGGTGCTCACACCTCTATGTTGGTGACATAGAGATCACTTTTGAAAGTGTTGCTGCAAGCCCAAGTTCCATTAAGCATGATAATGAAGACCTTGTAGCAGTTGAAGAAGAACTAAGATCAACTTCCCCATCACCACTTGAGCTTCATGAAGTTGGTCCAAGAAAAAATGAAGAAGATGAGGAGGTTCATTTGCAAGAGCCTCATTTTCTTGAAGGGTCCTTAAAGATGAATGAAAAGAAGATCCAAGAGTCCCTCAACATTCTCCATGACACTCAAGCATTGGTGTCAAATTCTTGTTGGAGAGCTACTTCATTGGAGGAAACATCCTTCATTGAAGACATGGAGAAGATTCAAAGAGCAATGTGCCACATCAAAGGTAATTTCATGTCTTTGCTTTTTGATAGAAACTATTTGTTTGAGCTTAATGAATTGTTACATGATGCATACTTGAAGAATAATTAGGATATTCATAAGCTCACAATTCAAAATGAGCAACTTCTTGAAAAGTTGCAAGATACTTGTTTTTCCTCCTATGTTTCAGATTGTCGAATGGTAGATTGTTTGGAGGATTCTCATGACATGGTGGATTATGAGAAATGTAGAAATTTGAATGTGCTTAATGTGTTTGAAGATGAACTTGAAGATATCCAAACACTTGATGTGGTGGAAGAGGAACTTGAATTGTCTCTTGATGAAGGTTATGCAATTTTTAAAGAAGAGCATGATTCCTCTACATTGGAACCAATCTATGACAAAGGTTTCACACTTTTGAAGGAGCTGCATGATACTACCCATATGGATCCTTCTCATGATGAAACTTATGCAATTTTTATCATTTGGATGAGTTTGTTCATTATCCTACATCCTACAATTCCATGTTTTGCAGCATTAGTCTCAATGAAGTATGGGTGAAATGGTTCTTTTTGATGGTGCCAGATGAGGAGTATGGAAATCCTAGATTTAACTTTTCAGATGACATGGTTGGAGCACATTCTTATTCACATTTGCAGCAGCATCCTTTGTTACCTTATGATGATGCACATCTACACGGATGCACCTATGATATGCATTTGAGTCACTTGAAGACTCATGTTTTTTTTTGCTCAACACTTGATTCATTTGATGTTGGAGGAACTTCATCCAACACTTGGGTGAATAGATTTATGATTGGAGAACATTTTTGTTGCAAGACACATATTTTGTTATATATTTATGACTCTCACATTCAGGGATGTATGGGTGAGACTTCTTTGAGTCATTTGAAGTCTCCTTGTTTTTTCTGCTCATTATTTGGTTCAGATTTTAGTGGAGATTCTTCATTCACTTCTTGGATGAAAGAATACATGGTTGAATATTTTGATGCATATCACATCCTTTTGGAGCAGTATTATAGGACATGGGATCCTCACCTATGTCATTGGAGTAGATTTGATTGGTCACTTGAAGCTTGTATGCACTTGGAAAATGGTGGTCTACTTGCTTGGAGGTATAAGCACTTTCATGACTCTTTGATGAAGCATATCCTTGATGTACATTTTCATTATGTTGTTATGTACTTTGATGATATATATTTGGTACTCATGATGTTTGGAAGGATTCATACAAGAAAATGGGATCTAGGAATCCTCTTAACTAATGGTGTGGGTTGGAGAGCACTCTTAAATATTGGGGTGCAATACAAGCAATGGGACCCTGGAATAATTTTTATCATTGGTTTCAATTTTTTTGGGGAAACAAGCAATATGGGAGATGGATTTCCCACTTAATAAAGTGATTTTTGTCAGAGTAGTGCAGCAGCAAGCATGGTGGTTCTTCTCTAAAATCTTCATGGAAACTCAAAGACTCAAGGTTGGGCAATTCAATGGCAACTTCAAAGAATTATATAGAAAGCAGGTTCTTCAACACCCATGTTTAAAATTGCTTGAGGACAAGAAATATTGGTAAGGGAGGATTTGTCATGCCCCACATTTGGCATGGGGTCACAATGGCCTAATCACATTGGCCCTATTCATTAGAGTTTGTCAAATTGATGCTAAAGGTCAAATAATTGACAAGGAGGAAAATTACTAGTTTCCTAGGTTTGGGGTGGAAGCTTTGGTATTTGGAATAATGGGGATAATAAATGGTGTTTGAACATTAGAATGGCATAAATATTTAATAAAGGAGATAAATAAATATATACAAGTGAAAATCAAATTGGCATTTGATCATGAATACACATGGAGGAAGTGGGACCCACATATGGCTAGATTTTCCCACTACACTTGGCATCATTCTCTCATCAATTCGAATTCAAGGTGAATGGTAACATACTTGGGGGAGTCAAAAAGGTATTATTCATTGCATGACTCATCCAAGGTTGAAATATAGAGGAAGAGTAACTCCCATGGAAGAGGAAGAGGCAATTTAAAGCTAGTGAGACACTTGGGCTAGATTTCCTAGCTCTATGACAACAATGATGAAGATGCTATGACACCTATGACACAAATCAGAAATGAAGGTTAACATATGACATATATGACATGTCAGGGCTAAAAATAGACTCCAAGAGGACGATCAAGGGTGTTAGCGCAGTTAAGATGCTTTCACATGTGATTTGGTGGAAGTGGGAGACTAGGAATTGTTGTACAAGTGGCGTTCTTTGGAATCTCTTCCCAACTTGAGTTGGCATGAGTCTCTTGGAAGGAATTCAACCCATGGAGGACATTAGAAGTTTATAAATGTCAATAACAAAGAATGAAACTAGCTTTTTATCATTTGTAGAATTTGCAATTGCATTTGTGAAGAGGGAGAGCTAGTGGATGACTAGTTTCTTGCCTTAGCCAATTTCGAGGGTGAAAGATTCCCATCCAAGTTGGTAATTGGAAAGGCCATTCAGACCTTTCATTTGGAGCTTTAATGGAGTCTTTATTTTCAGGTGTAAGCTACAGGGCAGCTCATGGTCTCTTCTATTGCAGCTCACTCCTTCAACCATTTCCAGTTTTGATGGCATATTCTTGATCCTTGAGGGAGGGCGTTTTTGGTGAGCTATTGTAATCTTTGGGGGAGATTCTAATGCCCCATTTATTTTGTAATATGAAGTAAATACTCTGTTCTTCATATACGGAAATTTTCAGGTTGAAATTCCAAGTAGAAATGTATAAATCTCATTTTTAATTGAAGAACAATGCCATTTCCCCACTACCTTGTTGTGAACCAATGTATTGATGATGATTTCGAATGAATGGATAATTCCTTGATGAATTTGTGATTAATGTATTTCCATGGATGTATTTTACAAGTTTCATGTACTGTACTTGAGCATTTGAAGTATTTTTACTCAGTTTAATTGCATTGGGAGAAGAAATAGTGCCATTTCCCCAAGGGTAGAATTGGTGATTTTTGCAGTTGAATGGGAGAGGGTTGGAATAGATATAATAATCAATTAATGGTGCATATAAGAACTTAATAAAATCCTTAATACATCCCCTACCTCTTTTCATAAATTTGAGTGGCTTTGGAGGCATTTGGGAAGCCATTTTCAGTACTTACCCCAGGTGGATTTGAACCCCAAATTACTAGTAAAATTGCATACTTGGTCCATAATATTAAGAGAGTTTGAAGAGGTATTTTGGTGGCCATATATCATCCCTGAACATCATATTCAAGTCCTAATATCATTCATACACCTTCCTTGAATATTTGAAGGCATTTGGAGTCAATTTGAGACCTAGAGACCAATACTAGTCAAAGCAAAATCACTAGTAAAGTTACATACATTGACCAGAATTGAAAGAGGATTTGCAAAAGTATTTTAAAGGTCCAAAGGAATCCCTGAAACACATATTTATTTTCTAATATCATTCATATACCTTCTTAGAATATTTGGGATCATTTGGGGCAAATTTGGGACCTAGAGATCAAAACTAGTCAAAGGTCGAACCAGGGAAACAAAGTAGAAAATTGCCATTTTAATAAAATTCCTAACAAGGGACATTACATAATTTATGGTGTTTTCTAAGGGTGATTGTGTGGGAACTCTATTCAATGTTGATGCATGTATTGTTCAATGTAATAATTATTCAATTTCTACAGTGAAAAAAAATCACTAGGATCTACAATCTCACAATTAGAACCTGTACATACGTCGAATGGTCATGAATTTTAGGTACCTAAACAATACCTTGCTTCAGAAATGAAGTTACCTACAAAGGTGAAAAGTCCAATGTCTAAAATATTCACTCATTGTTTGAATAGCCAGTCAATCGGCTAAGTTATAACATATAAAAATGGTTTGTCGCGACTTCTGTTTTCTGACAAGAAGGATCGGCCGCCCCTTCTTTTTGTAGTTAATTGTGAAAACATTTATCCAGCAATTCAGATATATCCATAATGGAGAACACAAGAAGGGTCGACCAACCCTTCTTGCAGTGTCGAACTATTATGAAAATAATATTGGGAATACGAAGTGTCGGCCAACCTTTCAATTACAAGGCAATTTTCAAAATAGAACACCTTTGATGTTTTAACATATAAAAATTGTTTCTCTCGACTTCTGTTTTCAGACAAGGATCGGCTGCCCCTTCTTTACGTAGTAAATCATGAAAACCTTTATCCAACAATTCATCTATATCCATAATAGAGAACACAAAAAGGATTGACCGACCCTTCTTGTGGTGTCAAACTATTATGAAAAGAATATTAGGATTATGAAGGGTCGACCGACCCTTCCTTTATGAGGGAATTGTAACAATAGAAGACCTTGGAGAAAGAACGGTCGCTCTTTCTCTGAGAATATTTTCACTTGCCAACCAAGCCTTTGAAGAAAAATGTCTTCACATTTTGTTGTTTAAATGTTGATATCTAGTATCCCAGGGTGACACGTGGAACGATCATATTGTGACACGTGTCATATTTGATTTGGAAAATTGAGTATTAGAAATATAGTTTAATTATAGTATTGACTCGTATAGAATATTTTATCCTCTGAGCACCATTGAATCCATGCTACGTTTTATTCTCTATTAAACACTATGTTTTAAATATGCTTGAGCGAACTGCAAGAGGAAGTGAATAATTATAGTAGCATTTGTGGTCTCACAGTATCACTGCCTCCCTAGTTGCCGGTACACCCTATTATCTTGGTCATTCACGTTGAATCATCTAGATACTTGCAATCGTTGAGACCTATGGATTGGAAATATTGACACCTAAATCCTCCAAAAATAAAGGTATCAAAGGCAAAGATCGTGTTTTGAATATTCTGTGCCTATGTTTCATGTTCTAATCGGCCATCAAACCCAAATGGTTTCATGCACCCATCTTATGAGATATTGAAAAATATAAATACCTGGCAATTGAAAAATTAGATTTATGGTTTGAATAATATAAATACCCAGCAATTGAAATGTTCTATTCCAAATTTAGATAGAAATATAAATACCTAGCAATTGAAATGTTCTGTTATAGATTTATTATTAAGACATAAAAATCAATAGAAGTTATTCCTGGCAATTGAATTTACTTCGATCTTTCAACTTTTACAGAGCTTGGGCTCTTAATACATTTCACGACTAGTACGAGCTTGAGCTCACAAACATAGACTCTTCTACTACAGGATTTATATTAAAAAATTTCTTACTAAGAAATAAAAATCAGTAGAAGTTATTCTGGGTTAAAACAGTGCAACTTCGCCGCATTACACAGAGATGAAATTTACTTCGATCTTTCACCTTTTACAGAGCTTGGGCTCTTAATAAATTTCAGGACTACGAGATTGAGCTCACAAACACTGACTCTACTACAACAGACTCTACTACAGAGAATTTACACAGACTTTATTTTTGCTTCAACTAGAAGCTATACTTTATCTTTGCTTCAACTAGAAGCTATAATTTATCTTTGCTTCAACTAGAAGCTATGAGTCACATTAGCGACAAATCCTGGTCTTGGGGATTCGACAGTGCTCGAAATGCCCATATATCATGGTGTGGTGAGGATCTGTGAGGGAACAACTACTGAAATGCTCATATATCAGGAAGAGAGCAACCATAAGACTAAAGTATTTCTGATAAAACAACAAAGGAAACGGAACAAAGGCGGTAAAGAAGAGTGCCATGACTTCCTGAAGATTTCATTTTGCTGCGATATCGTGTATACTTTAGTTATTATATAGTGAATTGGTGAATTGACTTGGATGTTACGGATGGAGAAGGATAATTATGACAGTATGGCGGGATGGTGGTCATAGATATCATCTGTACCGACTGTAGATTTTGCTGGAGTAATTGTACATGTATCACCCTAATCAATGCCTTGAGAAAGGAATGTATCTTGACATGGCGATGGTTTATACGATGAAATTTTGAAATTGTGGTTATCCTGATGGTGCTAATGGTGAATGATGGCTTGTATCATGTGTGTGAAGAAAATAATCACATCATGCTTTAGTCGAAATTATGACTTGTCACAAACACCAAGATCACCGCCATCATTTACCATTAGCGCTATCAGGACAAACATTTTTTATATGTTCTAACTAAGCTTGTGCAATATTATTTTATATTCTATTAATTGTAATGTTGTGATTTCTCTGTTATTTAATTCTATAATATGTATGTTTGAAAATAGAACACATAAAATCCTGAGAACTATTTGGAAAGAAAGAACACATACAATTTGAATATTTTAATGCCCCTCAAAGGGATTTAGACTTTGAAAGTGTGAATTTAGACTTTGTAAGTGTGAATATCAACCTTTCTAAAGTGCAAAAACAGGTTCTAAAAGTGCAAAAAGTGGTTCAGAAAGATATATTCATCATTTGACCATATTTCTCTATAAAATACTTCTCTATAATTATATTGAAGCATATAGATGGATTTATTCAGAAGGCTGTACATAGCCATTCATTACAAAAAGGAGAGCCTAGGAGCATGAATAGATTTCTCAGTATGGATTTGTAAATTTAACAAGATGATGCAAAAAAATTCCAAAATTGATGTAAAAACTTATCCAAATAGGGATATCTTCTTACTAACAATTCTGCCGCTGAACAGAGGTTTCCTCGGAAATTCTCATGTCCACAAAGGGGGATTCCTGGCAGTGGATGCACTGTGACATCCTAGTAGCGGCTGCATTGTGACATCCTGGCCATCTTCAAAATTTCATCTTTTATAAAATCCTTTGTCCCCATAAGTTCAATATGATTATGTTCCAAATCATCAATTTTGGAGTCGTAACAGGTTAATTGTTATATTTTAAATATAAACATTCTTTCTTTTTGTTCGTTTAAATCGAAACATTATTTATTTTTTCTTTTTTTAAATATAATGAAATATCATAAAAGGGAGAACACAAGAAGGATCGACCAACCCTTTTTGCAGTGTCAAACTTTTTGGAAAATAATACTGGGAATACGTGTTAAGTTTAGCCTAATTTGACTAGCAATATCACTGAAAGAAACACCATCACAAGATAGACAAAGATTTACCCTGGGAAGCCCTCATGGGGTAGAAAAACCAGCAAATCTTTCCTCAATATAGATAATTAACCAAATACAAGATGTAGTCCAAGACTAGAGCTCCTTCTCCTCCTATGCAGACCTCTCTCTCACTTGTGCTCTACTCCCAAGTGGATGAATGAATGAGATAAGTGAGGAACATCCTCCTCTACTTATACTCATCTCCCGACTGACCTTTTACCCTAATGGGTCCGACCTCTCCCAGGAGATTCTAATAACCCCTCAAAAGTAAACTCAGGGCCGACCTCACATGGGAGATCTAATAACCCTAGTTACCACATTATCTCGGAGGAATAAACATCTCCGGATATACAATAGGGTCACCACAGAGGAATGTACCATATATGGAATAATAAAATACAAATATAATATTCTTGGAAGTTACAATATTTCAACACTCCCCCTTAACGAGAAGGATATTATAACAACATCTGCAGGAGCAAGGAGTCATCAACTACATGGTACATGATACATCTATAAATCATTGGAAGCTTTTCTTCATACATCATCATTAGTAACTCAACAGTTACTAGAACATAATCAATACTAGAACATCATCATCTTCAGTACTGATTCTTCATCTTCTGCAGCACTTGATCAGCTACAACATCATCATCTCGATCTACAGCATCTGGATCATCTCGATCTGCAGCATTTGGATCATCTCGATCTACAACATCTGGATCATCACGATCTACAACATCTGGATCATATGCAATACACATGATCTAGTTACAGGATGATCAATCCTTATCATTTTTAGACAAGTCTCATGTCTATGGACGATGCAATCCAGATCTACTTCCAGGATGATCTATCCTTATCAATTTTAGACAAGTCTCATGTCTATGGACAATGCAATACAGATCTACTTCTAGGATAATCAATCCTTATCAATTTTAGACAAGTCTCATGTCTATGGACAATGCAATCCAGGTCTACTTCCAGGATGATCAATCCTTATCAATTTTAGACAAGTCTCATGTCTATGGACGATGCAATCCAGTCACATACATTTTGAACTAAATGTTCAGGGACGATGCAGTCCTATCACGTACCTTTTGAACCAAATGTTCAGGGACGATGCAGTCCTCTCATGTACCTTTTGAACCAATGTTCAGGGACGATGCAGTCCTCTCACATACCTTTTGAACCAATGTTCAGGGACGATGCAGTCCTCTCACGTACCTTTTGAACCAAATGTTCAGGGACGATGCAGTCCTCTCACATACCTTTTGAACCAATGTTTAGGGACGATGCAGTCCTCTCACGTACCTTTTGAACCAAATGTTCAGGGACGATGTAGTCCTCTCATGTACCTTTTGAACAAATGTTCAGGGACGATGTAGTCCTCTCACATACCATTTGAACCAAATGTTAAGGGACAATGCAGTCCTCTCACGTACCTTTTGAACCAAAGGCTCAGGGATGATGTAGTCCTATCACGTACATTTTGAACCAAAAGCTCAGGGATGATGCAGTCTTATCACGTACATTTTGAACCAAAGGCTCAGGGACGATGCAGTCCTAGCATGTACATTTTGAACCAAAGGATCAGGGATGATGCAGTCTTATCACGTACATTTTGAACCAAAGGCTCAGGGACAATGCAGTCCTATCACATACATTTTGAACCAAAGGCTTAGGGACGATGCAGTCCTCTCACGTCCATAAGGGACCACTTTCTCGGAGACATATGTCTACGTATCTCTTTTAGGACATGTGTCCAAGGATGATACAATCCACTTGTCAACTTAGGCCAAGTCTAAGGACCACTTCATCGACCTCATCATCGGTATCATACAGGTATCCATATCATCGACCTCACTGTTGATGCAGGCAATCTCATCATCAATGACCACATCACTCCCCCTTTCAAGGAGGGTCTTTCTGAACTACACCAAGCTTGTCTCAGGAAAACTCAAACTTTACTCGAGATAGAGGTTTGGTCAATATATCAGCAACTTGTTCGTCAGTGCTTACATACTCGAGCTTGATAGCTCCTTTCTGCACCATATACCGTATATAAAAATATTGGATCTCTATGTGCTTTGACTTATCATGGAACACTGGATTCTCTATAATCTTGATACAACTTTGGTTGTCACACATGATCATAGTGGGGTCCATCTCTAAGTCAAATAGTCCTGATAACAGTTTCCGAAGCCATACTGCTTCACAACTAGCAAGGAGAGCAGCTATATATTCCACTTCAGCTGTGCTGAGAGCCACACTAGACTGCTTCCTGCTAAACCACAAGATCATGGTAGATCATAGACAATAACATCCTCCCGATGTGCTTTTCCTGTCCGATACACTTCCTGCCTAGTCAGCATCTATAAATCCATGCAGACTGAAGTCATGATCTCCAAGATAACATAGACCAAAATATAGCGTACCTTTTAGGTACCTCATTACATGCTTTGCAGCTATCAGGTGAACTCATCTAGGTTCCACTAGATATTGAAACAAGGTATTCACAGCAAAGCATATGTCTGGTCTGGTATTTTTTAAATACATTAATGACCTAATAATCCATCTGTATAGAGTCATATCCACCAATTCTAATGAGTCATCAGCTAAAAGCTTCAAGTTGGAATCCATGGGAGTGGCCATGGCTTTGCATTCCAACATGTCAAATCTCTTTAGGATCTCCACAACATACTTTCGCTGGTTAAGAAAGATTCCTTTGGGGCCTTTCCATACTTCCAGGCCTAGGAAGTAGTGCATCAATCCAAGATCTTTCATCTCAAATTCTGAAGAGAGCTTCTTCTTGCACTCGATAATCTATTTCTCATTTCCAGTCTGAAATAGATCATCCACATACAACAATAACATGACAGGTTCATCATTCATAACTTCGAGATAAAGGTTAGGATCAACTTTACTCTTGGTAAAGCCGAAGCTTGTCAAGAAACTGCCAATTCTTCCATACCAAGCTCTGGGAGCTTGCTTCAACCCATACAAAGCCTTTTTCAGTTTGCATACGTGGTTTCTATCTTCAACCTCAAATCCTTATGGTTGTTCTATGTACACTTCCTCCTCAATCACACCATTCAGGAATGCTGTCTTCACATCCATTTGGTGCAATCTCCACTTCATCATGGATTCAAGTGCCATGATGGTTCTAATGGAAGTGTACCTTGCAATTGGTGCAAATGTTTCTTTATAGTCAATTCCCTCTTTCTGAGAGAAACCTCTGGCCACAAACCTTGCTTTATACTTTTCAATGCTGCCATCTGCAGCATGCTTTATCTTGTATATCCATTTGGAGGATACCACACTTTTGTCCTTTGGTTTGGGAACTATATCCCAAACATCATTCTTCATTATTGATTAGTATTCCTCTGTCATTTCCTCCACCCACTCTTTCTTATGGGATGATTCTTCATAACTAGTGGGTTCTTGATCTACAAGATCACACATCAGGGCCACATAGTTGGAAAACGTCTTTGGTTTCTTGCTCACCCTAGTAGAGCCTTCAAGAGCTCCATACTTTTCTGCTCCTAGTATAATTTCTCTTGCCCATGCTAGTTTTCTCTTTCTTGAAATTTCCATGACAGGGGGTTCTTGTGGTTCCACCATGTCATGGTCTTCAGGAATTGTCTCTTCATGGGTGGGTGTAGCTTCTGTAATTCTGGAAGGTTCATCTTCCTCATATACTTCTTCATACTGACACTTCCTAGATCTCTTGAGAGCTGCCTCTTCATCAAATGTCACATCCCTACTTATTTCCATATGATGGAATCCTGGAATGTAAATTCTGAATGCTTTGGATGCTTCACAATATCCAACAAATATTCCTTTCTTCCCAGAAGGATCTAGCTTGGTCCTTTTTTATTTTGGAATGTGAATGTATACTAGGCATCCAAATATCTTGAGGTGACTTACCTCAGGCTTCTTCTCTGTGAACACTTCTTTTGGGGTCTTGAAATCAAGAGCACTATGAGATAGTCTATTTTGTACATAGACTGATGTCCTGGCTGCTTCAACCCATAAATACATAGGTAGGTCTTGTTCATGTATCATTGTCTTTACACCTTCCATGATGGTCCTATTCTTTCTCTCCACAACACCATTTTGTTGAGGATTGTAGGGAGTGGTTATCTCCCTCTTGATTCTAGCTTCTTTACAAAATACTTCAAAGTCTTTTGAAGTATATTCTCCACCATTATCTGTCCTGAGTACCTTGATCTTCTTTTCTGAATGATTTTCTATCAAGGCTTTGAATTCCTTAAACTTTCCAAAGACTTCATCCTTTCCCTTCAGGAAATATATCCAAGTCTTTCTTGAGTAGTCATCAATGAATGTAAGGTAGTATTCATATCCACTCAAGGATGTGGATGGCATTGGTCCACATACATCTGCGTGAATCAATTCCAATGTACTCTTAGTCTTTGTTTCACTCTTTGGAAATGGGTTATTGATATTATTCCCTTTTGCACACCCTTTGCAGGTGCCCTCATGATTAACTTTTAAGTTTGGTAGTCCTATGACTACCTTGATCACATGAGGTAGTGCTTTGTAGTTAATGTGAGCAAGCCTTCTATGCCAAAGCTCACTTGGGCTAGTGGCTTCATGAATGTTGATGTATATGTAACTTCGGAATGTATTTCACATATATGTATATTGTATTCCTATAGAGATGGTATTATTCCTCTATAAGGAAGTGTCGTCATTTATATTGTAAGTGTCGTAACTTATACTTGATGGGTTATTAGACCACCTTGTTTGGGGTCGGCCCTGTATAAGTCATGTGGGTCAAAGGGTTATTAGACCACCCTATTGGGGGTCGGCCATGTGGGTCAAAGGGTTATTAGACCACCCTATTGGGGGTCGGCCCACTCAGCATTATGTTATGTGGTAAAGTTAGAGCCTACATGAGTTAGGTAAAAAGGCAAGTCAAGTCAAGTATAAATAGAGTGCGGGAGGCACTCTATTTGCTCACTCACTTCTCACACATGCTCTCAAGGAGGAGAGGCGTACTTATGGAGGAGGAGGATCTGCTGCTAGGTTATGTCTATCTCTCTTGATTGGTTGTATCATTGCTCTATCTATCTCTGAGGAAGTTATTGGGGTTTTTCACCTTTATGGTTTTCCCCAAGTAAATCTTTGTGTCTCTTGTGTGCTTGCATTATTGTCTCCATGATTGATATGCTGTAGATATGCTGTACATGTTGTTCTCTCAGTTAAGATCCTAGATCATATTGAAGTAAATTCAGAAAATTTAACATGGTATCAGAGCTAGCCTGAAAGAAGGCATGATATGGCATGTATGACACTTGTTGCACTTACGATGCTAGGGCTTGATATAGCAAAAACCAGTCATCATAGCACTTTCGCTATAAATCCGTTTTGGCGAAGTTTTCGGATCTGAAATTGTTACAGGCCGAAGCTAAGATCTCCAGGTATCTTGTGTCCAAAGGACAACCTCTAATTCGTTGTACTTTGTGATTTATGATCTGTACAATATAGGGTTTCTGCCTCTTCCAGATCTGAGTCAAAATCAGGTGACCTTGGGAAAAAGGTAATATCTTGGGCTAGGAAGCTCCAAATGAAATTTCGTAAAAAGTGACAGGTAGTGCACAGTTTGTACTATCTCAGAAAACGTTTTTAGAGGCCGAAGTTGAACCAGTGACACGTGGCACGCCGTACAAGTTCGCTCTCCTGTATTATCCCATAAACAGGTCACGTTGCGACATTTGGCATAACTCTCTCTCAGAGAGTCCAATTGAGGTCAGACCTGTCAGGATGGAAATATAACAGGTCAAGCTATCTCAGGAAACTTTTTCAGACCCCGTGGATCAAAAATTTCGGAGTTACACCAGAAACAATCAGGTACATATTTATGTCAAAACAGAATTTTTTTTTGGTACCTTCATTCATGGCTTCCGGAATTTAGGACTTTGGAGAAAGTTGGAATTTTTGTAATCGGAGACCACGGATGGATGCTACTCATCAAAATAGAAATTTAGAGACCAAGATCAGAATTTTTGGTTGGGCAGAAGGCCGGGCTTGATTAGACCCTAGTTCGGGAGTTTGATCAGAAAAGTGGAAAATTAGGGCTTCTGTAAAAATGGGAATTTTTGCAATCTGTGACCACGGCTGGAAGCTCCTCAGAAAAATAGAAGCTTAGAGCTTTGGATCAAACCTTTTGATGAGGCAAAAGAGTGGGCTTCATCAAACCCCAGTAAAGGGTCACGTCCAGTGAATCCGGAAGTTTCAAAGGCAAAATTGAGGAGTGAAACTTTGCAGTTTTCAAATTCTGAATATACCAGTTTGATCAGCTCATCAAGGCGCATATTTCTATCCTTTCGGAAGTTTGAAATTCAAAGTTTGAATTTTTGGGGTTTCTCTGACAAACCCATATCCAGCTCCAAGTCCAGTTCTTGCAAATCAAGTGGATTGGGTTAATCCTAGAAGAAGATGGATTGATCATCTACATGAGTGAAGAAGTTCCTGTTTCAGAGGGAGATGAGGCTAAGGCCTTACATAAGAAGATTACAAGCGATCTCGACAGGTATGACTCATCGAGGTATGTTTTAATATTTTTCCATGATTAAGTTTATGGTATGTTTGTCTTCATGTTATTACGGTTAGTACAATTTTGATTTTAGATTTGTCGTATCACCTTAACAAAATTATGAATGCATGATAGAAGATATTCATTGGTTAGGGTGTTGACACTTATGATTTTACTAATGCATTATGGTGTTGTATGAGGTTTATGTTGTCTACTAACATGAAAGGTACACCAAGAGAGACAAATCATGTTCTGGTCCAAGAACATATGATCATGATAACATGAGGACAAAGATTCATCCATTGTCATGGATCTCATAGAAGATCCATTTACGAGGTATGTATAACTTGGTTTTGTAATAGTTAACCTATGAGATATACAGGTTACTTGCACAAGTCATTGAAGAAGAACAAGAAGACATCATGTGAGTATGTTAGACATAAATAGTTAGCATGCTAATCCAGGTATGTTTTTCCTATATCAAGATAGAATCCTACCTTGTGTTAGGATCCTATACTGTTGTTGATAATGATTATTCATGAAGGCATAGGGTTGAATAATCATGGTTGTATGCATATTATGTTTCTTACCATAATTGATGATATGACTAACCAGAAGAATCATGAAGGTATAGGTTTGAATAATCACAGGTTTTATGCATATTATATCTCTTATCTTGATTGATGATTCAACTAACCTGAAGAGTCATAGGTTTGAGTAATTACAGGTTTAGACATGTTATGTTTCTTATGATTTGACTAACCTTAAGAATTCTACATAAACCTTGAATGCTAATGCTTATTATTTATGTTTGAAATGATCATGACTATACATGCTTGAGATTATTGTGTTTTGAATAGTATACTAATGAATGTATGATTTTATATGAGATCACAAGGATAACACATTCATGATACTAATAAGCATGCATAGGGACCAAGGATGAATATGAGATTCAAGAACAGGTAATCCAGGAAGCAAAGATCAAAAGAGAATACACTCCAGTGGTTTATTCAAAGATGCAGATATTCAGAGGGAGTTGACCATCTCTCTACATCCCACAACAGAAAGGTGTAGAAGAAGCTACTTCAGATTAGGACTCCAGCAGCTCCTGCAAGGAAGCGAAGACTCAGAGGGAGTCCACCCAACGAACAAACAAAGATAAGTATTTGAATTGTCATTTCTTAAATAATACTGTTCAATAATGTATATACTGATGTTCCTAGAATTAGGTTGTGTATTATGCATATTAGAATAATTGCATTGATGAACAGTATACTCCTAATATGCATGGGTAAGTGGCCTATGGCACTGTACAACATTCCATTGCTACTTATCTAGAATGAAACCTCTTTGCTGACATGTTGGGAGTTGTGCACACTCTTAACAATGTTCTGGTAGAGATTGGAAGGCATCTAGAAAGTTACAGAATATGGATAAATGTTGTATTGAAGCATTGGCTAAGATAATTGCATGACTGTATGACATATTTCTTTATGTGTAAGAATTTGTTCTGAAAACTATGAGATGTTTTTTTTTAATCATGCAATTTAACTTGTTGTGTAGGAAAGATCGTATGCCATCTCCTACAAAAGAAGAACTACAACATTTTGTTCCAGCAACAAAGATATCTATTGAAGATATTGAAGTTCCCAGGATCTGGGATGAAGAAATGAAATGCCATGATCCGTCGATCATGAAGAATGATGTTTGGGATGTAATCCCAAGACATGAAGGGAAGTTTGCTATGACTTCCAAATGGAACTATCAGATCAAGCATGTTGCAGATGGCAGCATAGAGAAATATAAAAGTGATGAAATAGAAAATACACCAGATGGATTCAAGACAGCTTCCTTGAATGGTGTAGTTGAAGAAGAAGTGTATGTGGAGCAGCCACTTGGTTCTGAGACACATGATAGGAAATCATATATGTGCAGAACTTGGTATGGTGAATATAGATTGATTGCCGACACGCAGCGGAAGCTTACTACCGAGTTCGAGACGAAGAACTTGGGGATGATGCACTATTTGTTTTTGGCATGGAGGTGTGGCAGAGTGCAGAAGGAATCTTCCTTGGACAAGGGAAGTATGCAGTAGAGATCCTGAAGAGGTTCGGGATGATGGACTACAAGGCTATGGCCACACCTATGGCATCGAACCTGAAGCGCCTGTGTGATGCTTCATCTGATCCGATTGATATCACTATGTATCGTCAGATGATTGGGTCCTTGATGTACCTGACGAACACGAGACCAGATATTTGCTTTGCTGTGAACACATTGAGCCAGTTCCTGACGGATCCGAGGAGTGTTCACCTGGTTGCTGTAAAGCATATTCTGAGGTACCTGAAGGGTACAGTGGATTATGGGCTCAGATATGAGGCGAATCAAAAGTTTAACTTGCAGGGTTATGTTGATTCAGATTGGGATGGCAGTGCTGCAGATAGGAAGAGCACATCTGGGTGTTGCTTCAGTATGGGATCAGGTGTGATCTCTTGGTTTAGCAGGAAGCAATCCTGCGTAGCACTGAGTACAGCTGAGGCAGAGTATGTTGCAGCCTGTTCAGCTAGTTATGAGGCAGTATGGCTACGGAAGCTACTGTCTGAGTTATTTGATCTCCCGTTGGAGGCTACTGGTATCTTCTGTGATAACCAGAGTTGTGTGAAGCTGTCCGAGAACCCAGTGTTTCATGACAGGTCGAAACACATAGAGATCAAATATCACTATATCAGGGATATGGTGCAGAGAGGAGCTGTGAAGCTCCTGTATGTTGAGACGGACGAGCAGATTGCAGATGTGCTGACGAAGCCACTAGCCAGGGTGAAGTTCGAGTACTTCAGAGAGAGGCTTGGAGTTCTTCAGATCGAGGACACTTCGAGGAAGAAGTGATGGACACATTTGCTGAAGCCATTCCAAGCATGTTGGAAGGAGGATCCTTCACATGGCTGTGGATGTAAGCGCTGGATGATGAACATCAGGATGATGTTCTGGTTTCTGCTTGGATATGATCAGTTGGATCATTTTTATGTATGTACGCATAATGTTGGATGCTTGGATATGATCAGTTGGATCATTTTTATGTATGTATGTACGCATCATGTTGGATGCCGGATATGATCAGTTGGATCATTTTTGTATGTACGCATCATGTTGATGCTGGATATGATCAGTTGGATCATGTATACGTATTTTGTATATGCATCATGTTGGATGCTTGGACCATGTATCTGTATATGTATCAGGTGGATACATTGTATGATCAGGTGGATCATGTATGGTGATATGTATCATGTATTTGTATTTGTATCAGGTGGATACATTGATGATCAGGAGGATCATGTATGATGATATGTATCAGGTAGATACTTGGTATGCATCAGGTAGATGCGTTGATGATCAGGAGGATCATGTATGATGATATGTATCATGTATTTGTATCAGGTGGATACATTGTATGATCAGGAGGATCATGTATGATGATATGTATCAGGTAGATACTTGGTATGCATCAGGTAGATGCATTGATGATCAGGATGATCATAGATGACGAGCTTCAGGATGTTGCTCCAGATGACATGCAGCAGGATGTTGCAGTGATGATCAGGATGATCATAGATGACGAGCTTCAGGATGTTGCTCCAGATGACATGCAGCAGGACGTTGCAGTGATGATGATCAGGATGATCATGGATACATCAGGATGATGTATGGTGAGTATCAGGTTGATACTCTGTGGCCGTGGATCAGGTTGTGCAGATGAGCATGTAATCCGGTGCCCTGGGAGATTTGCAGATGGTCTTTCGAGGTTTTTCCTATGGCATGTAATTCGGTGCCCTGGGACATCTGGCAAATGCTCTTTCGAGGTTTTGCTCTGGGAGGACATGTAATTCGATGCCCTGGGAGATCTGCAGATAGTCTTTCGAGGTTTTGCCTATGGCATGTAATTCGGTTCCCTGGGATATCTGGCAGATGCTCTTTCGAGGTTTTGTCCTATGGCATGTAATTCGGTGCCCTGGGAGATCTGCAGATAGTCTTTCGAGGTTTTGCCTCTGGCATGTAATTCGGTTCCCTGGGATATCTGGCAGATGCTCTTGCGAGGTTTTGCCATGACCACATGTAATTCGTTGCCCTGGGAGATCCTATAGGTAGAGCTGTGTGCTCGTAACAGCCTGGGATGCTCTTGCGAGGTTTTGTGGTGAGGTCACATGTAATTCGGTGCCCTGGGAGATCCTATAGGTAGAGCTGTGTGCTCGTAACAGCCTGGGATGCTCTTTCGAGGTTTTGTGACGCACGTAAAAGTCCTGAGGATTCCACAGTATGGCCAGTGATGATGAAGACCTGCAGGTGGTGGGCCTACATCCAGTATGAAAAAGGACTGGCTCTGTAGAACTTCCTATGACGAGTAGATTCAGAGATTGATTGAGATAGCAGCAGCAGTGACGATGATGATGACTCGATGACGATTATCTAGTGACGATGATCCAGAGAAGATGACTTGTGCTAGAAGAACTGTGCTGAGAAATACCTTCCTAGTTAAGAGGGAGTGTTGATGTATATGTAACTTCGGAATGTATTTCACATATATGTATATTGTATTCCTATAGAGATGGTATTATTCCTCTATAAGGAAGTGTCGTCATTTATATTGTAAGTGTCGTAACTTATACTTGATGGGTTATTAGACCACCTTGTTTGGGGTCGGCCCTGTATAAGTCATGTGGGTCAAAGGGTTATTAGACCACCCTATTGGGGGTTGGCCATGTGGGTCAAAGGGTTATTAGACCACCCTATTGGGGGTCGGCCCACTCAGCATTATGTTATGTGGTAAAGTTAGAGCCTACATGAGTTAGGTAAAAAGGCAAGTCAAGTCAAGTATAAATAGAGTGCGGGAGGCACTCTATTTGCTCACTCACTTCTCACACATGCTCTCAAGGAGGAGAGGCGTACTTATGGAGGAGGAGGATCTGCTGCTAGGTTATGTCTATCTCTCTTGATTGGTTGTATCATTGCTCTATCTATCTTTGAGGAAGTTATTGGGGTTTTTCACCTTTATGGTTTTCCCCAAGTAAATCTTTGTGTCTCTTGTGTGCTTGCATTATTGTCTCCATGATTGATATGCTGTAGATATGCTGTACATGTTGTTCTCTCAGTTAAGATCCTAGATCATATTGAAGTAAATTCAGAAAATTTAACAATGAACAAGGGCAGCTTTTGGATGGCCTTTGAGTTTGTATAGGCCTCCTTCCTCTTCACCAATAACAATTGAATCCTCAATTGATTTTCCTTTGGGCCACATGAGTACTTGACCATCTATGAATGCAACCCTATAGCCTTTCTTATCTAAAGTTGAGATATAAAGTAAGTTCTTCTTCAAACTTGGTACATATAAGATTTCCTTCATCTTCAATGAGGTTCCAGAATCAAGCTTGTAGCTTGCTTCACCAATTTCCTTGATGGGATATTGATAGTCATCTCCTAGAGATACCTTATGTGGAGAGGACTTCTCTTCAAGTCTTGAGAGAGTCTTCCTTTGTCATGTCATGTGCTTTGAAGCACCACTATCAATGAGCCATGAATCTTCTCCAGGTGTCACAGACCCAGAGAGTGCAGAGAATAGAACATATTCTTCCGCATCTTCTTTCTCTACTTTAGTTCATTTCTTTTGAGGCCTTTCCTCTTCTTCTTCTTCATTGTCATCTTTTGCTACATGTGCATGATGTCTTTTGTGAAAATTCTTCCCCTTCTTTTGTGAAGTACAATTTCTAGCAAGGTGTCCTAGTTTGAGACAATTGTAACATTGAATTGTGGAGAGGTCTCTTTCTGAGTTTACTCTCCCTTTCTTTTTAAATCTATGAGGAGGTTGAGAATCCTTGTGACTAATCTTCTTGGAGTTGAAGTGACTCCTTCTTCTTCTTTTGATGTGAGTAGCCAAGGCTTGATCATCCTCTTTGAGAAGGGCTTCTCTATTGGCTACCCTAGCTTCTTCTTGAATTCAATCTTCCCATACCACATCAAACTTCATACTTTCTTTTATGGCGCACATGGTTCGGATGAATGACTCCCAAGGCCTAGCAAGACCATTTAGAGAAGTCATGACTAGTTCATCTTCATCAAGAGTATCTCCAATGGCATCTAATTGTTCCTTGAACTGGGAAACCCTTGAGAAATAGTCTTGAATGGATTCTCCTTTGTTCATCTTGGTGCTCTTCAATTGAGCTCTCAGATTCATGTTCCTATTGATGTTCTTTCCCTCATACATTCTGGAAAGGGAATCATACATTTCCTTTGGAGTCTTCTTGGATGCCACTTGGGGAATCAAGTGGTCTTTAATAGAATTAGCAATGATTCTCTTTGCCCTAATCAGGTCCTTCCTATACTTCTCTTTGGCTTCATCTTCTTCAGGTTCTACAACCTCATCTTTAATATATTGGACAAGATCATTCTCTTCAAGAATGAGACCAATTCTGTATTTCCATGCCCGGAAATTTTCTATACCCTCTAGTTTGTCTTCAAGCTTAGTGCTTGGAGCCATCTTATTCAGGGGATTATAGAGATTGAAGTTTCTCAAGAGATAGAATAACACTTACCAGGAGATGTGCTTGATTGAATTGAGAGATATGGTGTGTTTTGCTTATGGAATCTTCAACTTTTCACCTTCCGGATCTGCAACATAATTTTTGGTTTTCTGGTCCTTTCTTTTTTTGGATTTTTGGTGCACAGGTTCGCAGCTTTTCTGGTTCACTGGTGCAGAGGTGCGCACTTTTTCTGGTTTTCTGGTCCAGAAGTCAAACTAGGGTTTGACAAAGCCCAGGGTTATAACCACTCAAAATGTTCGATACAAGGCTCAAAACTTCGATTTTGAGGAGGGCTATCCAACCATGCAATCAGAAACAAAAAATTCCAACTTTTACAGAAACCCTAATTTTCACCGAAGGATGAGAGAGAGGTATTTTCACCTTGTGAAAGATGTCTTATTCAGGCTAGCTCTAATACCATGTTAAGTTTAGCCTAATTTGACTAGCAAGATCACTGAAAGAAACACCATCACAAGATAGACAAAGATTTACCCTGGGAAACCCTCATGGGGTAGAAAACCCAACAAAGCTTTCCTCAATATAGATAATCAACCAAATACAAGATATAGTCCAAGACTAGAGCTCCTTCTCCTCCTATGCAGACCTCTCTCTCACTTGTGCGCTACTCCCAAGTGGATGGATGAATGAGATAAGTGAGGAACATCCTCCTATACTTATATTCATCTCCCGACTGACCTTTTACCCTAATGGGGTCGACCTCTCCCAAGAAAGTCTAATAACCCCTCAAAAGTAAACTCATGGCCGACCTCACATGGGAGATCTAATAACCCTAGTTACCACATTCTCTCGGAGGAATAAACATCTCCAGATATACAATAGGGTCACCACGGAGGAATGTACCATCTTCGGAATAATAAAATACAAATATAATATTCTTGGAAGTTACAATATTTCAACAATAAGAAGGGTCGCTCGACCCTTTTGTAGTGTTGAACTATTATAAAAATAATAATGAGAATAAAATGGGTCGGCTGATCCTTCAATTACGAGGGAATTGTAAAAATAGAACACCTTGTAAGTTATAACATATAAAAATGGTTTTTGAGTAATTTTGTTTTTGATCCTTATTTTTCGACAAGAAGGATCGGACGCCCCTTCTTTTCATAGTTATTTGTGAAAACCTTTATCCAAAAATTCACCTATATCCATAATGGAGAACACAAGAAGGATCGACCGACCCTTCTTGCAGTGTCAAACTATTATGAAAAGAATATTGGGAATAAGAAGGGTCGGCCGAACTTTCATCTACGAGGGAATGGTGAAAATAGAACGCCTTAGAGAAAGAGCGACCGAGCGGCCACTCTTTCTCTGAGAATATTTCTACTTGCCAGCAAAGTCTTTGAAGCAAAACTTCTATAAATTTGGAGACACGTGGAACGCTTATATTGTGACATGTGGCATATTTGATTTTTAAAATTGGTTTAAAGATTTTTTAAACGAATATTAAGAATATTAATGGTACTAGGCATGTTGGCCGTAGGATTTTCAATGAATCGATTGGAATAATAAGTGTACGATTACTCCAACAAAATATGTACTCGCTACAGATGATATTTATGACCACCATGATCTCGCCATACTGTGATAATTACCATACTGTGATCATTACCATTGACCCCATCCAAAGACTTTGTTGGTGACAAGACATAAACATTATGTGGATTGAAAGCATGATTAGATTATTCACACAAGTGATACAATCCATCATTTATGGCGAATATTATTAAGCCTGCTGCAGGCCATTTAATGCGCTGGAAGCAGGCATGTTGGCCATTGGATTTTCAAGGAATCGATTGGAGTGATACGTGTACGATTACTCCAGAAAAATTTGTAGTCCCTACAGATGATATTTTTGACCACCATGATCCCACCATACTGTGATAATTACCATTCCCCATCTGTCCCAGACTCCCATCCCATTCAATCCATCAACACAGTGGCCACTCACAGCAAATTGAAATGGAATTTTTCAGTTTGTCCGCCTTATATTCCCTGGGTATGCATGGATTTGTCATTATGTTCCTGCAACTTGGAGGGGACATAGGGAGATTAAGAAACGTTCTCATATAGGTAGATGAAGAAACGTTCTCATATAATGGATCTAATGCACCATTTTCCTGCAGAGAAATTTGGGGAGATAATAGGTAGCTTGAAATCATTGAAGAATATTGATATCCATATTCCAAAGCCTCTTCCTCTTCTCAACTTATTGGAGCAACTTCCTAACCTTGAAAGACTACATATCCGCAAAAGGTTTTTCTTGGTAAGAAAGAATTTTTGTAGTCATTATTATACACATGTCTAATTTAAGTGTTTGCTTATCATTTGCAAAGTATATTTCATTGGTTGAATGCCTTTGCTTCCACTAACTACGGTGTTAGGAGATAACCCGTCCAAGTGGGATGCCCAGACCAACTGTGTTAGGAGCTAACCCATCCAAGCGGGATGCCCAGACCAACTGTTATGGTGCACTTGGCAATTTAGGAATAGTTTCTCTGTTTCTATTGTGCATGATGACATGTGTGCTCACTCGTTGGCTGCAATAAAACGATTATTTTTGCATTTGTTGGAAATGGTTTCTTTCTACGGTAGCGTGATAAACAATTATTTGTTTTCTATGCAGGTATTTGAGAGAGATGCAATACTGCCATATCTAGGCTATCTTCGAATCTTTGTGCCTCCATATCATGCTATCAGCTTCTTCTAATTGCGCATAATTTGTTTCACTCGTTTTAAAGATGCACACCTCACCCATTTCCACTACATTTTATATTCATTCCCATGACAATCGCAAATCTCGAGACTTTCCAGCTCTGTAGAATGAAAAAACAAAATGTGATCAATCGTTTATGTTTATTCCTCGATGAATTTCAGCTCACCAACTTAAGATAGTAGTATCATACTCAACAGATACTAAACTTGGTGATGATGTAGTATCAGAGCTCAATGATGTAGTATTAGACTTAACATATAGTAAACTTGTTATCACCATCGCACATTTTTTGCACTATTCATCAACAAATAACTACATCTGGCCCGAAGAGCTTACCAGTCTTTGCAAGAACATTCCCTTTGTAGCTGAAGGTGGGAAAACCATCAAGTTAGGAGGATTTCTAAAGTTTCTCTAGGGGCCTGCATCCAAGAGTAACTAGGCCAAGTTAATGGGATGGAAATTGGAATCCTTGGTTGACTATGGGATTTTCAACACTTTTTGAAGGTTACCTTATACTACCACCTTGCACAGAAGGTATGATGTATTTAGTGAATGATTTGGTTTCATTCTTTCAAAACACTTGCAGCAGTCATCGAATGTCATTTTAGTACATTCCTTCATGTCTGGAATGAGTCTAGTGCTTCTAATTCTACAAGTCGAAGCTCCAATAAAAGTTTAGTCTTTTATTACTCCTTCAAAGGAGATGATCTGATTAAGGATAAGGAGAATCTAAAATGTTCAGTGACTTTAAATTATTCTAAAGTTGAATTTAAAATAAAAAAATGCAATTGAAAAGGACCTTCTGAAAGTGGCAATATTGGCTTTGACAAGGGTGTTTTTCTATTGGAATAGTGTGATTTTTTTACTACTTATGAACCTTAAATTGCAGTTTCTTGTTATAAAATTATGAAATTCAATTCAAAAAGTGTGAATTTGAAATAAACAAATGTAATTTCTGATTTGAAAAGTGTGAATTTTAAATCAAATAATGCAATTTTTTATTTGAAAATTGCAATTTTCATTTGTAAATGTTCTAAATTTTAAGGTGAAAAAATCAATGTCTAAAATATTCAAGTCACGTTGAAGACGGGTCAAAAACCGCCTTTCTAAACTCCAAAATCAAGCAAAATCCGGTTCCAAAAGTGAAAAATCCAGGTTCCAAAAGTGCCAAAACCAAATCCAAAAGTGCCAAAACTGATTCCAAAATTGCCAAAACTGATTCCGAAAGTGCCAAATCAAGGTTCAAAAAGTGACAAAACTGGTTCCTAAAGAGCCAAAACTGGTTCCAAAAGTGCAAAATCCGGTTCTGAAAGTGACCAAACCAGTTCCGAAACTGCAAAATCCGTTTCCAAAGTGCCAAAATCCAAGTTCCAAAACCATACTTTTTCTTTTGAATGAGGCTCGACATAAATGAATGAAGGGGTGGCCGACCCTTCTCCTGCCTACTATTATTTTCATAATAGTTCTAGACTACAAGATGGGTGGTTCGATCCTTCTTGTGTTCACCATTCTGGATACAGGTGAGTTGTCGGATATTGGTGTTCACAATTATCTACTAAAAGAAGGGGTAGCCGATCCTTCTTGTCAGTAGTCAGAAGTCGGGAAAAATATTGTTTACATGTTATATCATAGGAAATATCCTGATTGCTGCCACATACTGCAGAAGTCGGTAGTGGGGAAATGTTGTCCCAACCTTCGTAAATTAATTGTATTTCATTTCTCTTTTAATTGAAGGGTCGACTGACCCTTCTTGTGCTTAGTATTTTTACAGTCTTCACCATTCAGGATGTACATGAATTGACAGCCTATACTTCGTAGGTTGAATATTTCCACAATTCCCTCATAAATGAAGGGGCAGCTGACCCTTCTTCTGCCCAATATTATTTTCATACTAGTTTCAGACTGCCAGAAGGGTCGGCCGACCCTTCTTGTGATTTATATTTTTCCATTCTTGACCATTCTGGTTATACATGAATTAATCTCTATTTTGGAAAGGGAATATCTCACACGTGTGAGCCTCAAAGAGAGAAGTGATGCCAAAGCAAGTGATGACATGGCATGTATGATGACATGGCATCTATGATGACATGGAATGTGTCATGAGGATGGAAAGACACAAGATGGTGTTATGGTGCTATTATTTAGTCAGTGTTGCAATCTGATATCATTCTCAAAAAGTATGGCAAGTTTGTGAAACTTTGGAAATTGAGAAAGTATGAAAAAATTAGTCAAAACTGCTCTGATAGAATGCCCGCCATAATTCACGGTTTCAGAAAAATTCACACACCATCATATTATGCTATAGCTTGTTGAAGTGGCTATCAAGCTATACATGATTGTGGATTGCAGGAACAGTTTAAATAATGGATTTGCGACATGTGTTTCCGCAACCCGCAACCCACAATGCATAATACAGATTGCAGAAACTTTGGTTTGTTTTTATTTCTAGTTGTAGTCCTGCAACCCACAATTGTGGATTGCGGGAACGTTGTATATATTTCCAAACAATTAAACCCCCACAACTTGTCTTCCGCATTCCCCAGATTAGATTTCAGCCGTCAACTTGTCTTAATCTTACGGTCCATATTTGTTAATATTTAATATGCTAAGACAGAAAATAGCAGCATTGCATTCCATTTCATAATAATAGCATATATAGGATCACTGAAGAAACAACAAGCACAGCAAAAACACAAGAGACACAGATTTATCCTGGGAAACCCTCATGGGGTAGAAAACCCAGCAAAGCTTCCTCAATATAGATGACCAGCAATACACAAAGATGCAAATCAAAGACATGATCTCCTCCTCCACCATAGCAGACCTCTCCTCCACAAGTGCGCTACTCTCAAGTGAGTAAGTGTGTGTAAAATGAGGAATACACCTCCTCTATTTATACACTACTCCGACTTGTCTTTTACACAAATCATGTAGACTCGTATTTAACCATTGGGTTAAATACCCCACTACAACTGACTGGGCCGACCCCTCTAGGGTGGTCTAATAACCCTTTGACCCACATAACACATACAGGGCCGACCCCCATTAGGGAAGTCTAATAACCCAAGTTACCACATTCCGACGGAGGAATAAACATCTCCGGATATATAATAAGATCTTCATGGAGGAATGAAACATCTCCGGGATAATAAAGTACAATTATAATATTCTTTGAAGTTACACTATCTCAATAATATTTAACCCAACGTAATTAATAAATATGTTGATTTTGTTTTTGTTTCCTTTTATTATATTTCATCTTCGAAAATTACCTGCTGTGTGGATTTTACTACAAGTTTTTTCTAGGGGTCGTGTTAGCCCATTTTTCCATCTTTAATGAAGGGTCGGCCGACCCTTCTTGTGCTTAGTATTTTTGCAATCTTCTCCATTCAGGATAGACATGAATTGACAGCCTATACTTCATAGGTTGAATATTTGCACAATTCCCTCATAAATGAGTTGGGAGGAATTATTCCTTGAGAATGGGGTAGCTCCCTAGTTACAGACGAAGCAGAGAGAATGGGGAAGCTCCCAAGTAGACATGGATCTCCCCAGTAGACATGGAGCAGAGAGAATGGGGCTGCTTTGAATGCGCAGAGGGATGAGGTACCAGAGTTGCATCCAGCTAGCCGGTGAAGGGACCTGCTAGTAGTGCAAGAGCGGCATGAAATAATGGCCAAGATTAATTACTAAGAAGTACAAGGTATAGGGTATAGTATAACAAGCATTAAAATTTATGAGTGGAAATGTAAATTCATGGACGTCAAATAGAACAATTCAGCTATATCCATAGTGGAGAACACAAGAAGGATCGACTGACCCTACTTGCAGTGTTGAAATATTATGAAAAGAATATTGGTAATTAGAAGGGTCGACCGACCCTTCTTCTAGTGTCAAATTAATTTGAAAATAATACGGGGAATAGGGAGGGTCGCCTGACCCTTCAATTACAAGGGAATTGTGAAAATAGAACAACTTGGAATTTATATCATATAAAAATGGTTTTTCTCGACTTCCATTTTACGGCAAGAAGGATCTGCCGCCCCTTCTTTCCATAGTTAATTGTCAAAACCTTTATCCATCAATTCATCTATAACCATAATGGATAATACAAGAAGGATTGACTGACCCTTCTTGGAGTTTCGAACTATTATGAAAATAATATTGGGAATAAGAAGGGTTGGCTGATCCTTCATTTAGGAGGGAATTGTAACAATAGAACACCTTGGAGAACGAGCAGCCGCTCTTTCTCCGAGAATATTTCCACTTGCCAGCAAAGTCTTTAAAGAAGAACATCTACAAATTTCGATGTTAAAATGTTGATATATAGTATCCTAGGGTGACACGTAGAATGATCACATTGTGACACTTGGCATATTTGATTTGGCACATTGAGTATGGGGAGGTTACTAATGCGGGTTTAACCACAACACAACCAGGAAATGAAAATTCACTCATAGCAAGATTACCCTCTGGAAATTGAATAGAAACACTTTTTCTATGGAATATGACGACTAACAAATTGCCCATATTGGAATTTGTGTTTAAGAAGAGCATTAAAGATCCCATAATGATTAACTGTAATGATTTGCTAGGAAATTGATTAGAACCTTTCGGTCTGAGAAATGCAATTATTACATCTGTAACGAAATAACATATAGCATGCACCAACAAAATTTGGATTAAGATGAAGTACAATTTTAATTATATCACATATCATGATTTGATGTCAAATCTAAACAACTTATCATTGATCTTCATCTGTCTCGCATACGGGAGATTAATGCGGACTAGTCCCAAGGTTTGCAGAGGCTATTTCATGCACGAAGGTGGCGCATTTTGTATCTTGCATGTCCCTTGCTGTGAAGGTTCTCCCCGTGATTTTCTCCAAAGTCGGTCATTTTATCTGAATATGGAGGAGAGAAATTTGTGTCTATCTGCTCTACAATGTCGCAAACGTAGGAAGTCTGCCCAAGAGCAGTCCGGGGGGGTTGGATTGAAGGAATACCTCTCTGATCATTTTCATGGGCACAGCACTGGCGATAATGAGCTCTCTCGTGGTGGTTTGACAAAGCATGCTGATGACTCTGGCAGTGGTAAAATATGGGTTCCTCTCGACTTTGGTTAGGGTCAGCAAATCAGGGGTCCGGTGCAGCATTCTGGCTTCGGTTTCGATTATGGACGCAGGAATTGGAAGGTCCTCTCAACTCCTGACTCTGGGTTTATCTCAACCCCCTATGAAGCTGGCTGCAATCAAAGTTGTCCTATGCAGCAGTTTCATGGTACTAGCCCGGGAAATTGGCAACATGCATTGGCCAGTAATGGTGGTATGGTTAACATTGATTCTCCTCGTGGGCATAACAGCCCTTCCCCATAAATTCTCATGCAAGTTCTGGACCTGGAATCCCAAGTCCGTTGGTTACGGGGTGACTTCTCCAAGATAAAGACAACCATATCTCACCTCGCTACCTTTGTTCAAATTTCTAACGCTGAAGTCCAGAATAGCAATGGAAAGATTAAAGAATACTTCGAGAAGTTGGTTGGAAAGTTAGACTTGTTCCATAGCTGCCTCAGGATCGTGGAAGCTAAAGTTCATTGTATCAGAACCAGTGGCAGAAATAGCCCATCAGTCATCCTGAACATTGACGATGAAAATACAGGTACAACAACAGGAGGCAGGATAAGAACGCTCGTCTCCATCGTGGCAACTGACTCCTTCTTTGTGTTCTTGTCTCGATGTTTTAGCACCTTTGTTTGGGCTTGAATTTTGTAATCCTTCTTATATGTATTACTCTTGTAAGTTTCTCTTAGGTCAGGTCATTAAAATTTTCAGTAATAGCAAGCATTAGGCCTTTTTTGAAGATCACAGACTGAAATATGAAGAGACTGTTTCAACAGCTTTTGTTTTTTGGGACCAGTCTCCCCTATGCTATGTAATATGTTCTCTCTTTTTAATATAAAATCTTGTTAACCATTTGTCGGATCAATGACTATGAATTCAAATTTGGCCGAAGGTGAAACTCGCAGTTAGGAGCCTAATTGCAATTTTTAAAAAAATTGGTAGAGGGTAACAATAATGCTAAACTGTGGAACATGCACAAACATGAAAGCTGAACTTCTTGGCCTATGGTGTATGTTGGAAGTTGCCAATCTTTTTGGTTTAAATGATTTGAAAGTATTCAGTGATTCAAGAGTAACAATTAAATGGGCTCAAGTAGACTAAAAGCTTAAAATCCTTGAACTTGAGCATTGGTGTCAAATGATCCGCTCAGAAATCCAGTTTTTCAAAACCATCTCCTTTGAGCATATATATATGTGCACCACAACAACGATGCAGATAAGCTTTCAAAAGATGCAATGAAAAAGGAAGTTGGCTATTTGTTTTGGGAGGAAATTATTGATCACTTATGTTTTGATAAGGGATTAGTAAAGTTCTTTCACTAAGCCATATTTTGGACTTCTTTTTGATCTAGAAGGGATAAGTTTCTAAATAGATGAAAGTTTTTTATTTTTTTGGCAGAAGGAGGAAATTCTCAGACTATTTTTGAGAAATTATTGTAATTTTCCAGGAAGTCTTTTTTACAATATCTGGTTTACTTCGGCTCTCTAGTGAGTCAAGGAACATCATGGAACATCATGTACTATTTGATTCAGTTTTGAATAACAATAGTATGATTTTTTCTTTTGAAAAACATGGATTATAATGTTCATGTATTTAATTATGATTGATATGTTCAATCTGTGGAATGAAATTATGTGTAAATAAATGTAAGCCATGGATATGCTATGTTAATCCTGTTAGAAGGTTATATTCATGAATGAGGTTTCTTTCAATTGCATAAGCTATCTGCAATATTAATTCTGTATGTGAATGATGAATGGATAAACTCCATTTATGTAATACATGTATGATTATGCTGTCACAACCTCATTGATGGATGGATGCTTCCTATATGTTTTTAGAATGATAGGCATAAGCCTAGTTATGAAGCTGTTAATTAGATGCTTAAAACTTAACTAAGAAAATTAACTTAATATGATGATATTAATGACTGTTATGTAATTGCATAATGTGAAACAATATGAATCAAGTAAAGAAATTTACTGGTGCATAACTTGCATATAAATCATATGAATGATAAATCAAGCACACATATTGATATGTTTTATGATTTAACAATACAATTTAAATAGAGTTACATTTTTGGAAACCAAACTCGACACTTTACAAGAATTATAATCATAGTGAAATTGGACATACTAGTACAAACAAATATTCAAGTGTATTATTTAACAAAATACTTCCATTTTTATTTTATTCACAATTGGCCTCACCTCGCTCACGCCATCCAGGTGCTACAAGCAAGGCCATAATCTATCTAACAAAAATGTGTCATTGACATCGTCGGAATTATAAGTTTTTGTTATAATACAGTTTCCTTCATCATTAGAAACATGTTTTTCTCCGTTGTCATCGACAATCACAGTATTTTTCCGATCCCAACCATGGTTCAAAGTGTCCCAAACTATACTTAAAAGCTTGCAAAATGCATTAGGATTTCCAACACCCTGAAAACCCTCTCTGGCTACGGAAGAACAATTTTCCTGTGTTAAAATTAATCTAAATTGTTCCCTTTTCAATCCTATTCTTTGTAATAATCTAGGCAAAAACTCGTCAACTTTTTTTCGTTGACCAGATGTCCATACCCCAACCTCAAAAATACGAAAGCATTTTTCAAAAAATTCCCTTAAGCCTTGCCGTATAAAATAATACTTTGTTGATGTTTCGATGTCCGGTGGTCGTCGTAATCCGAGTTTCTGTTTTCTATGTATTGTGTGTAACAAAACGCCATTGAAATAAAAAATGATCAATGGTTTACTAGAAACAAATCTTATAGTACTATCTACAAACAAAAAAAACACACACACACACAAACCAATCAATAAAATATTATGGTTCAATGTTTCTAAGTATATTGCTTTCATGTTCAACAATTTTTTAAACACATTACCAGATACATGGTATGATGTCCATAAATCAGATGAGAACTGTGCTATAAAATTTATATCAATTAAATGTAGGAGTAACTATAAAAAATATGCAAATCACTATATGAATTTGTTTTGTACAATATGACGGTCATCTCAAATTCAATGTGTTTAACCAATGCCCCATTTTTGAATGAGTCCCGAGATAATTCAACAGAGCACACAACATTGTTTTTATAGTTATATCTCTCTCTTGTGAACCGTCAAATTTCCAACTAGTTGGCATTTTCAAGCAGTTTTCCTTGCTATTATCTGTTGATTGATATTTCCCTTCATCTATAAACAACATGTCTATTTGTTTATATATATCTCCATATTAGATAAGTACATCCTTGAAGGACTTTTTGTATATGTTCGGTACT
This sequence comes from Larix kaempferi, assembly GCA_027924585.1. Lineage (NCBI taxonomy): Eukaryota > Viridiplantae > Streptophyta > Pinopsida > Pinales > Pinaceae > Larix > Larix kaempferi. The sequence goes on from BSBM01000092.1 coordinate 13,731,819, forward strand.
TCACCAACATTATAGTATGTAGACATTGAGTGATTATAAATAGTACTAGGTTCACATTGCTCTTGACCCAAAATAAATACAAATTCTTCATTTTTCAACCATTCAAATACACCCAGGAAATTTTTAATTTCCATGTTGTCGAGCCAGGAAAACCATAGAGCAACGTTGAAATGCTCTCTGGCAACACTGATAATTTTGCGGCTGAACATGCGTGTATAATAACGATAGCATTTATGGACAAAATGAGGTTGTTTGGAAGAATCTTCAATTTTGGATAACATCCGAACTCCAAAGAGCAATCCCTCTACTCCCAGGACCAATAATTTCTTTTGCGGTGATATCCCCACTACATACAAGAACAGTGACTATATATATAACAACAACAACAACAACACTTTGTTCATGAAGATAATGATCACAACAGATTCAATTGATTTAATAAAAGCATCACACTGAACTAATAATATGTTACATTCACTAGACGAAAATAGCAACGTCTCCGGAAAAAAAATAGAAAACACATTGAATGATTTAAAATAGGCAATGATAGATTACATCTAGAAATAGGCAATGATAGGTTACATTTGAAAGTTTTTGATATCAGTTGATTCTTGCATTTTACTCAAATGCTGCCAAAATCCATGTACCAATTCAGTGTCTATTCGAAGGGACGATCCAATAAAGGGCTTACACAAAATACATTTTTGAAATGGAATTGCTTTCTCACCATCACCCTCCAAAATAATCATTGATGTATTAATTTCCGAAGTTTGCATTGAGAACTCCTTCCACACACTCTCCATATTTTTTTGTGTCTTTCCTTCTTGATCGTAGGCACATCTCTCTCGAAACCAAATAAATAAATTTTTTTGCTCATATGATTTATCTTTACCGCATGCCAACAAAAATTTTGTAAGCAGTAGCTTCCCCTCATTGACACCACATTTAGATGACCAAATCCCAACATTGAATTTGGAAAAAGTAAATCCAAAAATTGAATGGCATGTGTTCGTGACTCATATGAAGTTTTTCTATGTTTAAATTCACCACTTATTAGAGTAGTCTATTCCTGCTTTTGTACTCTTTCCCCTTTTGTTTCTCTTTTGGAGTAATTTTCTGTGACTTTCTTGCGAAATAGAAAACCTTCCATTTCTAATATCAATAACATTTTTGTATGGGGAGCTGTACAAAAATATTGTATGTCATTATATATAGTTCGGAATAAATTTGTTTTATCAATTTAAGTAGAAAATATTGTCTTTTACCTGTCAATGGTAGGCCAACATTTGAATGGTGAGTAACATCGTTGGAGACACTGCATTTTGACACCAAGGAACCCTCTCCATGTTCAATACTACCCAAGCCCTCTTCTTGTGTTGCATTGTTCAATCTCTCTCCTTGTTCATTATTGTCCAAGCTCCTGCCTGGTCCCTTATTTTCCAATGTGATTTGCTGGCCAATCTCCAAGGACATCGTCGATGCCTACACTGATTGTGGATGATCCACATGTTGACCTGGAAATGTGCAGGTATACATTTTATATAATTTTTTGTAGGTCACTATCCCCTTTCATAATTTACTTAATTTAACCACGGTTTGCGAAAAATATTTTTTTACCTTCTTGTCCTATTTGGTAGCTCTTTGTTGATTCTCTATCACATTTAGTTTCATCATCGAATATTGTAATTCGATTGGAGGATACCTGGGTATGCTCTTTATTTGAAGCTGTAGTAGAATAGGAATTTAAAGAAGTTATTGAACATAACCGACCGAGAAAAGTAAAATAAAATCAAAGTCATATGAAAATGTTAATAGAAATACCGTGTTTGAGAAAAAAGTAAAATAAAATTCACAAGTAAAATAAAATCAAAGACATCTAAAAATGTTAATAGAAATACCTTGTTTTATACCCAATTCATGATAGAAACTGTTCATGAACAGCTCTTGTTGTATTGTCTCCATAATAGAAATAACTATTATTTATAGAGACCTAGTCAACGAACAAAGAAGCCTACCTCCTGCGTATAGCGAAAGAACTATGCCTTCAGAAGAGACCTGACTGGAAACTACGTGATCCCAGAATTCCTGTGTCCTTTCTTTTGGAAACACATGGCTCATTGCACTATCGCTGTTAACCTTGGGCCGAGGTAAATCAAGCATCAATAGGTCCTCATCTTTCCAATCCATGTTAATTTTAGAAGTAGATAAAATATGCTCATCACTTCCAATGCACCAACATTGTATAATAAAGAATCCTATAAACAGGTCCCCAGAGAATTCTCTATATACTCCCATTGTAGGATTCGCTGTAACATGTTTTTTTGATTTCTTGCTCCAACTTGTGAGAGATTTAGAAATCATACAAGAGTTCCTCATTTCAGCTAGAAAAATACAAGTACATGCCTCTTGATTTATTTCTAAGTAGTACAAAAACGCCAGCATGTCTTGTTCTGTCCATGGAATAACACAATTACACATATCCACAACAACAAATTCACAGCTGATTGTCGCACCAAAAAATGGAATTGTTCTGAGTGTGGTGACCAAAGAATCAGGGTAACAACATTGAAAAGCAAACTGTGAACTATTTTCGATGTCGTCAATGGACATCCTCTCTTTATTGATATATAAATTCAATATTTTCTGAGCATCAATTGGTATCTTGGTACCAATATCCACTTTAGATTCGTTCTTTCTCTTTTTACTCGAAGATTTTGCTTACTTTCTGGAGCATAAAATACTGCACAGTTGTTGGAGATGGTTTGGTGCAATTTTATACATTTCAATGATGTTATGGTCAGTGACATTCTATGATCAATCAGTTTGAACATCATTAACTTTGAAATATTCAACGATCGAATTCCTGGTTGACCTCTCGTCCTTTATTCGTTTGCAACATTGACTTAAAGTTTCTGTGCAAAACTTTTTATCGACTGATGTGCTCATCCAAACCGAACCATTGATTATATTGTCTGCCACAACAGTCAATTCATCTTCATCAAGATAACGCAATGGTTTGAAAAAATTAGAGCGGTAACTCTTTATTTTATTTAAAGAAAAATCATCCTGAGCGATGCTCTTCGGAGAGCATGTCAAGATGCCACTTTTGTAAAGCTCGAATATAGATTGCCATTTGCTCCACAGTCATTCTGATGTCAAAACAAGAGTTAGCTTGTCTTTAAGGCTCTCCCTTTAGTTAACATGAAAGATATCCATACATTGAGTTTGGAAAGACTACAAACATATAAAATTGAATAGTCCAGTTAATTTCCTAATTTCATAACACAGGAAGCAATCTAAAGAATTTGATTGATAAGAAAAAAATCTATACCTTCCAAGCATCACTGGAAGCGTTTCCCTTTCCGGGGTGGGATGGAGAACCGCTCAATAACCATCTCTCCCTTGCTTTTTCAACTGAAGAAATGAATGTAGTGTTTGCAAATTCCTTGTTTGACAAATTTTGATGTTTGCATAATTTGCTGATGATGTCCTAAGGAATGTCTCTATGTAGAAGACAGGCTGTTTGATGCCGATACCTTTTATGTAGTGGTTTATATTGATCATCTGCAATGATTATTTTCTGTGCAGAAATAGTATGCTACCCATCCAATATATAAAAATTTACTGATGGCAGATTAATTTCTTCTTCATTTTTAGGAAGAAAGGGCAATCTGGTCTCCTTATTGAAAGGCAATATAATAGCATCTCTCAATGTTGTTGTAAATGTATGGACAAGTGATACAACCATCTTTTGCATGACCTCCTCATCAACCTTTCAATATTGTAAGTGTGGAGGTGCAACAAAAAATCTTGTTACATCAATGGAAAAAGCTTTCTCATTGAACAAAAAGTATTTGATCTGATGTTGTTGAAATTCTTTTGAACTTTCGAAGCTCTTAGTCGCTTTCTGCAGCATCGCTCTAGAAGGACTTCCTTTGAGTTGTCTCAAAGTAGATTTCTCCACATCTTTTACAAATGTTGGAGAAATGTTCTTATGTTGTACATAAGGATATTTTCATGGAATACCTTTATCGGCCTCTTATTAATATTCATATAATGTAATACAAAGGAAGTTTTCCCAGCCAACATTCTTTTCCTCCATACCGACAAAATTCCTTTCTTCAAGGATGTTGTGGTATTAATTCCGGAACGATTAGAAACAACATACGAGGGAAAAACCCACCCTTTCTTTGCACAGGAAATCGGATCTGGATCGGGACCATTTTTCATTAGATCTGGTCGATAATCAAAAACCATAAGATCACATTGTATAAGGCCACACTTTTCACCAATGACCGGTTCAGCTTGAACTCGCAATTTTTTTATCATAATCAACGGGTTCTGTATATGTCAATATCCCAGCTCTAATCGGATTTTTGTCGTAATCCAAGTAGAGTAGATATATATCCGAGTACAAATTATTTGGTTCTTCCATGTCAACATACCATCCATTTGTGAATGGAGGAAGGTAGTGATCTTTTGTCAATTCAAAGCAAGGGATTTCCTGGTAGTTACTGAGGCTCAACAAATCAGCCATGCTTTATCTGCAAAATAGTCAATATTAAGTAGTCAATATAAGAATGCATACAATGTTTATAATTATAAATTAGTGTTTTAATATTAGATGTATACTTGCAAATGTTCATGCTAATGATCGATGGTTAGGGAACGACCCCTCATTTACAAAATCAATTGATTGATAAAGAACAAATCTGCTAGCATTATCCATGAGAGATAGAATGCACATTTTATAGAGTCGTTTGGGATAAGGATCGATCATAGAACAAGCGATCATCATAGAAGGGGCAGCTGATCCTTTTTTTTATGTGTATGAGTTTATCACATGTTTTATATTCGAGTTAATGTGAGTTTTTGTTGCTTAATTTATATGTATGTGAATGGTAATTGCACATTGATTAATTGGAATACAAGTGCGTGATTGTGAAGAAGAAGCACATAGTTTGATGAATTTGTGGCAAACTGGTGAATACATTAGAGATTCAACGTAGTACTGTATACTGCGATAGCTTCCAAGTGTGAAGTCATCTAGTGTTCTAGTTGATGTTAAATAGAATATTATGTGAATATCGTAACGACATCTGTGCATCGCCATGGTTAAGAGAATCTTGATTATGCAAGCCCCATATTCGCTTCGGGTTAGACTTCAACCTATTTACAAGGTGATGCCGAAGGGTCGGCCGACCCTTATCTCAGTCTTCTTCCAGTGTTCACCATCCTTCATATACATGAATTGACACCCTCACCTTCAGAGGTTGAATATTTTTACAATTCCCTCGGAAATGAAGGCTAGGCAAAAAATTCTTGTACCCAGGACTCATTTCGTAATAGTTCAGTACAACAAGAAGGGTCTATCAATCCTTCTTCTGCTCACCATTCTAGATACGGGTGAATTCACAATTCTCTACTAAAGGAAGGGGCAACCGATCCTTCTTGCCAGATGTCAGGAGTTAGGATGCGGAAAGGGGCTAGATTGACAGTTGATAATAACTACGTGAATCCAAGGTGTGAGAAAGGCAACGTTTGAGAGATGGAAGACTATGGAATGTCGTGGGGCTAAGCATGGAAGGAGATCAATGGTACCATATCGATCTTGCAATATGGACGGCTTAGAGAAATTCCTTTATCCCTAGAGGTGCAAGAATGATAGGAAAGGATAGATAATATAAAAAATGGAATGCACGGGGATCTGAGTACTATTTTATTCGGTTGCCCCCTTCCTCCCTTGGTCGAGGTCAAGGGGGAAAGTTAATTTAGATAGATTCAAATAGACTCTAGCACCTTGGTGGATGAACATTCTATATGGAACCAAGTCCAACAAAACTGATGCAATAACTAAACAACTAGCTCAAAGAAAAATTCAAAGAATCAGGTAAGAGAGCTACAATCGAATGTCACATTACACATATGGAACAAAGTTATATTCATTTTGAATATTTGATATAATATAAGCAAAATTAATCTAGGGGTCTAATCTTGCTCCCATGCATGCAAGAAAATTTCCCACTTCCATAGGTATGTTCTTCCTCCATGAGATCAAATGAGCTAAGCCTTAAAATTGGACAAAAGTATTTGCAGGCCACCCGATAATTTGAAAATATTTATGGTATTAAGAATGGAATTTAGTTGCATTGAATAGATGGCATGTTAGAGAATAATGGCGAAATGCCATCCGATAGAGTTTGTTTTTAGAAATAAAAGGTTTCAAATCGATTTCTAACGTTTCTGTTGAAGCCCTTCCTTCACTATAAACGTAACCGATATGCAAGTAATAGAATGTGTGTGTGTTGTGTGTTCCTCTTTCGTGTATTTTCTCTATGCTCTAATTCTTCCAATTTGGTATCAGAGCCCGGTTTGAAGGTGTTCTTGATCAGACACATCTGATGTCTCTTGTCCGTCTTCCTGTCGTTCAACACCATTGTGAAGTTTCGGAATCTCATGCTTGCATGAGAGATATCCATTCAAGGAGCAATTTGCCTCAGACTTTGTGAAGAGTCATTCAATCTTAAAGATCCGTCCTCGAGTTTGTGCATTTCTACCTGATTGAGGTAATAACTTAATTTTAGTTTCTTTCAATCATGGAATATCTACCAGCTGAAAAACTTAATGGCAATAATTTCCATACCTGGAAAGTAAAGATTCAATTGCAGATGATGGACAAGAACTTATGGGGTATAGTAAAGGGTACAGAACAGAAACCCATAGATGCCAACCAATTAATTGAATGGGAAAAAAGGGAGGGCAGAGCTAAGTCCATCTTAGGATTATCTCTATTAGATTCTCAATTACATCTCATTGATTTAGAAAAATCATCTACAGAAATATAAGAATAATTGAGGAAGACATTTGGAGAAAAAGCTGTAAATGCTAAATTTTCTTTAAAATTAAAATTATTCAAATTTAAAATGCATGATGAGACACCATTGTATACTCACATAAATAATTTGAAGTCTCTTATAAAACAGTTAGCAAATATTGGCTCTGAAGTGGACGATGAAGATGCAAAGGAAATTTTATTAAATAGTCTTTCTTCAAATTATGAAAATGCTATTTTCACTCTAAGCCAATTATCTTCCAAACATGAGAAGAAATGATAGCAGCACTATTAGCGGAAGAAAAGAGGGTGAAAGGAGGAGATATAGAAGTCAGGTCATGAGATGAAATTGCATTGTTTTCTAAGAGAAGAGTGAATCATAATAGGAGTGCAGTTGAATGTTTTTATTCTCACAAGCATGGACATACGACATTGAATTGTAAAATCCGAGCAACCTCTCAAACTTTTCTAGAATATAGCTATTTTGTTTTGTATGTTACAATTATTTTATGTGTAGAATGAATTATGAAGACCAATTATTAAACAGAGTAATGTAATGTAAACATGTGGTTCTTGACGTACTTCGATGCCATGTAAGAACATATTATTGGTTTTCTTATGATTGCGCTCTATTATATGCTGGTGACACTTGTTGTGCTTTGGGCTTCAAGAATAAACAGTTACAGGTTATTTTGTGTGTTTGTAAGTATAAAAGGTCATTTTGTAAGATTGATTGCTGGAAACATCCAGTATTCAGATCACTTTCCTTTATAACTGTTGAAATTTGATCTTCGGGGGAATTTTACAGATGGAAGTGTATCCATAGGGTGATTCGGTATCATGGTTATTCTTCGGGGTAGTCAAGAATCTTCAAGCCTGCAAATTTATCAATAATGGTCAGAAGCATTTGCATTTTAAATGAGTTAGAAGGGAAGCTCGAGGTTGTGAAGAAGAAAGAGTGTGCACCATATATTTTAGAGTGGGTGTAAAAGCTGGTGAAGACCAAGCAGACAAAGATCAGAATTTCAGAATGGTTGTAAGAATCACATTTCTCCATTAAGGGAGAGTGTTAGAGAATAATGGCGAAATGCCATCCGATAGAGTTTGTTTTTAGAAATAAAAGGTTTCAAATCCGTTTCTAACGGAGTCTGTTGAATCCCTTCCTTCACTATAAATGTAACTGATATGCAAGTAATAGAATGTGTGTGTTTTGTGTGTTCTTCTTTCGTGTATTTTCTCTGTGCTCTAATTCTTCAAAATTTGGCAACCTTAATTAAGCTTGGACAATTATTGGACAACAAGCTCTACAAATCATTAAGAGATAACAAATAAAAATTATTAAAGAGTATTGATTGGATTGTTTCTTATCTCTTCTTTCCCACGAGACCAAATCATTTTGATAGTAACTAAATGGATACCTTGCCTTTGTTAAAAAATGACATGCAATGAAGGGTCGGCCAATCTTTCTTGTCTTCAACATTATGGATACAGGTGAATTCCTAGATATAGGTGTTCACAATTTTATACTAAACAAAGGGGCATCCAATCCTTCTTGTATCCAATCTCCATTGCCTACTATTTACAACGGATGTAGGGAGTCAGGAATTGTTGTCCCATCCCGCAATCTACATTCTAGGTTGCGAGATAGCAGTATTGATGGAACGTTTTAAGAAATCTAGGTATCCGTAATCCGTAACATATTTCCGTCTTCGGTAAAGGCGATGAAATACTCATGTGGGGTGCAAGAAGGGTCGGCCGACCTTTCTTGTGCCGAGTATTCTGTTCAAAATAGTTCTAGGATGCAAGAAGGGTCAGTCGATCCTTCTTGTGTTCACCATTCCGGATACAGGTGAATTGTAACCTATAGGTGTCTACAGTTCTCTACTGAAAGAAGGGGTGGCCGATTCTTTTTGTCACATGTTGGGACAAATATTGTTGATATGTTATAACTTAGCCAATATACTAATCCCAACTATAATTTCATTGCGGAAGTCGGAAGTCTGGAATTGTTGTCCTAGCCTAGGCAGGTTGAATATTTTTACAATTCACTCGTAAATGAAGTGTCGGCCGACCTTTCCTATGTCGAGTATTCTGTTCAAAATAGTTCTAGACTGCAAGAAGGGTCGTTCGATCCTTCTAGTGTTCACCATTCTGAACTCAAGTGAATCGTTGGATATAGTTGTTCACAATTTTATAATAAACGAATGGGTGGCCTATCCTTCTTGTCGGTGGTTGGAAGTAGGGATAAATATTTTTTATATGTTATAACTTAGCCAATCTCCGTTCTAGGATGAATTCTGCATTAATTTGGAAGAAAGAATATTGATAATATTTAAATGTGTGGATCAGAGCATATAAAATGAATTCTAACTCAGGTATTACAGTCAACTATGAGGCAAAGCGATAAGATGGTGTAACACGAAATACATCCACAAAAGAGAAATTAAAAGATTGAAGAAAGTAAAAACATATGAATCTCTATTTCGGATATACTTGTACTTCTCTTCTTCATTAAAGTCTTCAAAAAATATTACGTCACTATATTTTTTTCTCTCGGATCCAACCCCTATTACTCTGTAAAATCAAAATTTATACAAAACGTTCTTTGAAATCGTCGCTAAAAAAATAAATTTCAAAGAAAACTCTCCGATCCAACCCCTATTATCTTGTTCAAATTTGAATAAATTTACCATTTATTTCAATCCTTCTACTGTTTGATGATCAAAATCCTTGTTTCCATTTAGATGTCTCCTTTGCGATATAATTTGATGAGGATCATAATTAATCCTTTTAGCCTCTTGGAAATCCATAATCTTCAATAATTTTTCTACTACAGAGAGGTATGCCTTATTCTTAATGATGAATGGACCAACTTTAAGGGGGAATTTCACATCCGATGCTTTTTTGAAAGCACATAAATGTTCTTCTGAATGCAACCTTTGTCTAATAAATTCCAAGGAAAAAACCCTCGTTGTTAAAAAGGCTGGCAACATAGATGGTGCTCCAGTAAAACCATACACCCTAATTATAGTATGTTCTCTATATAAGAACCAATCACCTGTTTGGCCTTCTGGTGTAGGCTGTAAAGTTACTTTCATTTCTTCTAACATTCGGGGCATTTCAGCAGTAAAAATAATTCTGTAAATTTCTGGCATGATTTTATGGGTGAACTCAAACATATTGACCTGTTTAGGAAGATCATGAGAAAAGATGGTACCAAGAAACTTGGATTCCGAAATGTTTGAACACACGAACAGCTTCAGGAGATATGGCTGATACCTGAAATGCTTCAACTAGTTGAAATTCACCAACTGCACATGAATCACTTTAGCTAGGAATTCATCAAAATTAAAACAACACACCGGACTCGACTATTACTCTGGTGAAATTACTTAGAGAAGGAAATCTAACATAACTTCCGTGATTCGACTGATCACTATCTAGACCTAAAATTTGACTCAAAAAGGACAAAACTAACTAGGTATCTCACTGAAAGACATTAATACTCAATGGGAACGATAGGTTTTCATCTGACTAACCATCTTTCAAGACTTGTAACAAAAACTTATCTTTTTCTGTAGGACTGCTTTTTTTATAAACTTTGCCAAATCTTCTTCGTTAAATGAATCAGGGCTTTTGGGAAATGTTTCAGGTAAACTTAGAACCTCACGGACAGTCTGCGCATTTACTGGGCATAGAATTTTGGTCGTTTTTACATTAATGACTACCCTTTCGCACTACAAATAATTCGCCGCACACCAACAAACAAATTCAGGGAAGTGTAGGGTTTGTTCGACACAAAAATAGTATAGAAAATAACCAAAAACATTAAATAAATCATTTCCCTGTGACTTAAACTCCATTAATTTATCCTTAGACTGCGAAATACTGCACACAGACAAAACAGGGTCGAAAATATCCCTTTCCCTCTCAAATACAAGCTTCTTGTTTTCATCTGAACTTTCATTGAAGGGAAGAAGGTCTTGGGTTTTTGCCATTTGGAACACAAAATCTAAACATTGAGGGTTTCGAGCTGCCTGTGAAGTGAGATTATTGGGTGTTGTTCCAGTTGACGAAGACAACGAAGTGTTTTCCGCAGACCATTCTTTTGCTCCGGGTAATAAGCGACAGAAACATTTTTTAAAACTTCGAACAAACCTTTTATAGAACATATGCTTAGGTGGTTTCCGAACTTGCGATGAGCGATTTAAATTTAACTACTTTTCATAGCGGACTCCACCAACGCTTGCCACGTGGTAAGCGGTTTAATTTCCGCTCTACCTTTTCCAAGTTTAACCACCGTGCACTTTCTAGTGCGGGAAACCATTTCCACCATCGATTTGCTTCTGGGTGTGTCTTCCACGTTGCTACACATTTGCAACTTTTGGTGTGAGTCGCCAATTTTTTAGCGCCTTTTCCACCTCCGCCCTTGGAGTGAGAGACCTTACGTAGAGACCTTAGAATAGTGACAATATTTGCATTGTTCCTCTCTATAATATAACCCAAGAATCCATATAGAATAAATTTAAAAAACATAAATACAAAAATGGTAACAATATGAAGAAATCACTTGTTTGATGAATTATACCAATTCTAGACATTGTTTGTAGATGGGTTTGTAGAAGATCTAGTGTAACATGGGAAGAAGTCGATGAAGAAGAGGGAGAGATGACCATAAGAGATAAGATAAGTCTAAACAACAAGATCAATGTTCCAAGATGGCATTGATGGCATGGAGATGAAACATTAAATTAGGAAAAGAAGGAGAGATCACATGTCGTAGCAATAACATCTAAGGCTGTGTTGTTTTTTTAAACAACCCATTTCATATTAGCTCCTTAATTATATTGTTCATGTTTGACTATTAATAACTCGAATGCTTCCAAATGGCTCCAAATGCTTCTGATTTGGGTATCAAGGTGTTTGAAAGGTATTAGGACATAAAAAACGAAAAAAATTGCATTGTTCCTCTCTACGGATTTTAATAAGCAATGTCTAACCGAGATAAACCAAGAACCCATATAAAGGAAATTTTAGAAATATAAAAAATACCTAACAATTTGAAAAAACCATTTGAAAAATATTCATAACCGTTGAGATTGAATTGACAACTAATCAAACTTCTAATTGAAAAACCAAGGTTGGATGCAAATGGAATACAATCTATGCAATTTCCAATGAATATAGAGATCGATAAACACAAAAGAGGGAGTGAATCTAAAAAATATGTTCATGAATACAAAAAATATTATCTTGACTCATTTCATTAACAAATGCCACTCCTTTGAAGCCCTTTGGAAACTTGAAAGTGGACGACAAAGTGAAAAGGTAACATTAACCAAAGCTAAAGCTATAGCCAATTCGTGAGCCTTTAGATAGTTTTAGAAAGTGCTTTTGACAACTACGGGGTTTTATGCGTTTAGTAATCCTTACTTTCTTGTGTTTTTCAACTTTCCTTTAAGGAATTCTTTACGTTAAATTCTTTTGTAATGTCCCCAACTTGGAACTTTTCCCAATTCGGTCAATTTTCAAAACTTGGACTAGTGAAGCCTCAAAATGTCCCAAATGCTTTCGAACTATGTCTAGAGTGGATTGAGGTGTAATATGAAACATTTATGCAGATATTATAGGTATGGAAACTTCCAATAGACTTCAACCACTTGCATTCACAATTATAGAATGAAAGGAAGAATCACTAGGAAAATCTATGTTGAAGCCCCCAAGGGTAGATGGCTCCAAAAGACTCTTTAAAGGATTTCGAATTGGGTCTGAAGGTATATGAAGGGTATTAAGAAATAAAAAGGAACCTGATTGGTGATTATAGACTAATATCAGAATACTTCTGCAACATCCATTTAACTTCAGGAGAAGTTGGGGAATTTTACTAGTCAAATCGAGGTTCAAAACCCCCAAGGGTAGGGGATGAAAATGGATTGTGATAGTGACATCAATACAATCGTACATGGATAATGATATACAGGTACAAGGAAATAGACACATTTGTAGGTTGATGGAAACCGTGATACAATGGCAGTGGAGTATTATTCTTCTTATTCATATTAGGGTGGCAGGATCGAGCAAGGATAGGAGATTGAAGTTTCCTTTGGTTTGGTGCTTGTGATCTTAGGGAGTTGGGGATTCCATCCAATTGGTGCTAGTAAAACTATTGAGTTGTAATTTACTGAGGTCTGGAGTCCTATCTATAGGTTGGAAATTATGAAAACCAAGGGGTTGTAGCCTCGTTTTGTTAGCTTTTCATGATTTAATTCAATATGTTCTAGGATCTTAACTAAGAGAACAACATGTACAACATGTCAAACACAAGAGACAAGATACACAAAACATTTCACTGGTGAAAACCATAAAGGTGAAAAATCCCGCAACTTCCTCGGAGATAGAATAAGCACCAATACAAAGACCACAAAGATGAAACCCCAAAAGATAGATGTCTCTAGCAGTTCTTCCTCTAGGTTCCTCCACTTGTGCGCACTCTTCTCTCTCAACTATGCGAGTTGGATGTGTGAGTGAATGAGAAAATATAGTGGTGCAACCACTCTATTTATACTTTAAATTAACTTGACCTACCTTTTATCCTAACTGGGTCGACCCCCTAGGGGAGTCTAATAACCCTTCCACTTAACACATACTAGGACGACCCCTCTAAGGAGGTCTAATAACCCATCAAATATAAGTTATGACACTTACAATAAAACTTGTGACACTTGCAAATACAAATGATGACACCTCCGAACGAAGGAATAAGAACATTTCCATCAGGGATACAATAAAGTATGAATGTAATACATACAATATAAAAGTTAATATCTTCTGAAGTTACAAATAGTACATTAAGACTCCCTCTTCACTAGGAAGGTATTCTCTTGACACAGGCATCAATACATATAGGCACAAGTCTTCAATACTAGAGTTGGATCATCAACACTGGATCACTGGAGCATCATTGTAGGTCTTCATCATCTCTGCAAGCAAGCCATCAAGTAGGTACATCTCAGGATTGATTACATTGTCTCTACAAAAATTTATGTACCCTACTATCACCCCATAATATTCAGATTGTACAAGAATTTCTTCAGTTTGCACACGAGTCACCCTGTCGTGTGTCTCAAACCTGAGTGATTGCTCCACATATACTTCCTCTTCCGCTACACCATTCAAGAATCTTGTCTTGACATCCATTTGGTGTATGATCTTCATTTTCACGATCTTCATTATCTTTTGGTTTTACTTCATTAATTGTTGCATATCGATTCCTGAGTACTTTTGGTTCTTCAAAGTCTTCTTCTTGACTTCATCAATCTTCTTGTTGAATCATCATCACTTGTTCTTCGAAACAAGTCTCTCTTGTAGGTGATGGTACAAGGTCTTTCCTATGGGACAAGTTCAATTGCATGATTAGAAACATCTCATAGTTTTCAGAACAAATTCTTACACATAAAGACATATGTCATATAGTCATGCAATGATCTTAGCCAATCATGCTTCAATACAACATTTATCCATATCTCGTAACTTTCTAGATGTCGTTCATCTCTACCATAACATTGTTAAGAGTGTGCACTAATCCAACATGTTAGCAAAGAGGTTTCATTCTAGATAAGTAGCAATGGAATGTTGTACAATACCATCGATCACTTACCCATTACTTGCATATAAGTAGTATCTTGTTCATTAATGCAATTTTTTTCTAACATGCATAGTATACATCCTAATTAATCTAGGAACATAAGTATGTATATGAATGAACAGCATTATTTAAGTAATTGTATATACAAGAAATAATAATTCAAATGCTTATGTTTGTTTGGTTGTTGGGTGGACTCCCTCTCAATCTTTGCTTCCTTGCAGGAACTAGTGGAGTCTCCAAAAGAGTGCTCTTGTTCTTGTGGGAGCTGCTTTTGTTCCCGTGACAATCTCCTTCTTGTGATGAGGATGCTCCCTCTTGTTGTAATTCTTCTTGGTGTGTGCTGTGAGATCCTGGTCTTCACTACCCATGTTTTCTTTTTGAGCTACAATTTGAGCTTCTTCCTGTGAGCATTCCTCCCATAGCCTACTGAATGTGATGAGCTTCTTCCTAGCACAAATTAGCACAAATTCCTTGGATGAAGGAATCCCATGACCTAGAAGGACCATTCAAGGTGGTGACTCATCACTATTTCTCCATTCTATATATCTTCTTCAATGGCTTCAAGTTGTTCTTTTATCTGAGAGACCCTTGTAAAGTGTGACTGCATGGTCTCTGTGTTAGTTTATAATCATTAATTCAATATGATCTAGGATCTTATCTGAGAGAACAAAATGTACATCATATCAATCAATCACAAGAGACAATAGACACAAAGCATTTCACCGGGGAAACCATAAAGGAGAAAACCCTGCAACTTCCTCAGAGATAGAATGAGCAATGATACAAAACCCCAATAACAAGAGATAGTCTCCTAGCAGCTTCTCCTCCTCCACTTGTGCGCACTACTCACTTGAGAGAATGAGTGAGTGAATGAATGAATAAATAGAGAGGTGCTCCTCTCTATTTATACTCAATGTCTTCCACTTGCCTTTTACCCTACCTGGGCCGACCTCTCTAGGAGAGTCTAATAACCCACTATAACTTAACTCAGGGCTAACCCCACTAGGGAGTCTCATAACCATATCACATACAATGATGACCTTTCCGATCGGAGGAATGAAACCTCTCCATTGGAAGTACAATGTCATATGAATACAATATAAAATATACAAGTGAAATACATTCTGAAGGTATTTCTCGACACAGTTCTTTAGCACAAGTCTTCATCGTCGACTACACCATTCAAGAAAGTTGTCTTCACATCCATCTGGTGTATCTTCCACTTCATCACTACAACCAGAGAAAGTACTGTTATGATGGAAGTGTATCTGGCTATGGGTGCAAAAGTTTCTTCATAATCTATCCCTTCTTTTTGGGAGAAGCCATGAGCCACAAACCTTGCCTTGTATTTCTCCTCCTCCACTTGTGTGCACTACTCACTTGTGAGAATGAGTGAGTGAGTGAATGAATAAATAGAGAGTCTAATAACCCTAGTACCTCCTCCACTTATTTATACTTATCTTCCACTTTCCTTTTACCCTACATGGGTCGACCTCTCTAGGAGGGCTATAGGTGAAATATGATGAATTAATAAAGCAGGTTATAGGTGAGACCTCCCTGCAGGAAGCAAAGAAAGTCATTTGGGATGAAATTATTGCAGAGGCAGAGAAATTGAGGCCATATCTCGATTTCATTATGTACAAAGAGGCTGTAATAAAGTTAGCTAGGAAAAGCATAACAACAGTCAAGGAAACGTTCAACAAGAAGCCCATGGACTGTGCAGAAAAGGCCATAGAATTTATGAATGGGCTCACAGAGGATGAGGTGAAAACAACTAGCATAAACTTAGGATAGAGTGTCTAGTATTATTTGGGCAAGGATAGACATTTTAGCACATCAAGTAAAACTCTTCAAAGAAATGTTTGATCCATTATTCAAGAAGGGACTTCCTCTCTTTTGGGAGGAGGATGGCACCACGAGGACACAAGAAGAAGAATATCAGGGCAAGTTGTGGGGATGTCGACTCAATTTGGATTATGTATAATTTAGGTAAATTTATTCTAATGTTTATGTATTGATTCATTGTAATTTTTTGCATAATTAATGAAATTCAGTCGGTTTCTCTTGGCTATCGTTTTTTTATATTAATTTGTCAAATTTCTTTGAACTATGTTTTATGTTTCCAATTTAATGAATACATCGATTTGTAGGTTGGATTTCTATTAATATACGATTCATGTGTTATTATGTGTTAAATGAATTTCTTCGTTTAACTCATTTTACCTATAATTTTCTGCAACTGATAAATAGCCACACATTTATATTGATGCTAGTAAGTGGAAAAGCGCTCTTACAAAGCCAGTTGCTTGGATATGCATGGATAAAGATAAGTAATCTCATGTGTTTGATTCTGATGCACTTTTATTTCATTCTTGCATGTTGTGATTGTGTAATTGAAAGGTGTTTTCCACTGTGCATGTGCAAGTTGATGTGGAGAAGTCACATGGGAAGGAATTCTGGCATGGAGGAGACACATTGGTAGGACCCCCGATGTGGAGGATTTGCGTGGACAGAAGGTGTGATTTGGACTGGCCACATCATATCCACACGTGCCATCGACCATGAAGGATGGGCGAAGGTGGTTTCGCAAATGGAGGACGGTGGTTTTCCTTACCGGCCTTCCAACTTGCAAAATCATGTGGTGCTTCCACGTGGAGAGCGGTTTCAGATTCCACAACCACCCATCCCTCCGTCCTAGCATGCATGTTGGGGATGCGGAACGGAAGTGGGACCCTTGATCTTTCGCCACCCCATTGATCTTTTCCACCATTTAAAATGGTTTGTACGTTGGCATGGAGGTGATCTTTTCCTTCATTTAAAATGGTTTGTACGTTGCATGGAGGTGATCTTTTCCACCATTTAAAATGGTTTTTACGTTCGCATGGAGGTGATCTTTTCAAACATTTAAAATGTTTTGTACGTTGGGATGGAGTTGATCTTTTCCACCATTTAAAATGGTTTTTACAGTGCTAATGGTAAATGATGGATTGTATCACTTGTGTGAATAATCTCATCACGTTTATGATGGATTGTGTTTATGTGTCACGACATATAGATGATATCCCTCCACACTGCTCTTCCCGCCCATTGCCTACGTTGAAACTTATCCCGCCACACTGCTCTTCCTTCCCACATCCTACATTGAAACTTAAAGTTCAAACTCTCTGTGTTTGCCAGTTTGGAGCTCTGTATTCTTTGAGGACCGAGGTTTTATTTTGCTGAGGTGGAACCAAGAAGAGTGTTGGACAGGTAGAGTAGTAAGATTGGTTTGAAGAATCGACTGCTAGTTTTTCAATTGGCAGGTATTTATATTATTCAAACCATAAATCTAAATCTGTAACAGAGCATGCTTATTCAGCCTCTGAGCTAAAAATCCATATCTTCCATGGTTGTAAAAAATTAATGCAATGACAGTTTGAAGTTCACAGTAATTTAAAGTCGCTGAACGTTTTAGATTCTTCAGATTTCCTTCCACCCTTGTCTGTCTTCTTCAGATTTCTAGAATTTATTTCCTTCAATTCCGGGTAGTTATCTTCTCACAATCCATTAATATGAATTCACAACGTTATATTTGCAAAATCATGCGTTACTCATTACTAGGCTAAATTAACAGAATTAACAGGCTTAATGTCGATTCCCGCCAACTTGCATACGTTTTATGTCTGGTGATGTAGCGTATTATTTTCATATATCCCATATTGTTTTATGCAAATCCTCTAGCATTTGGCTAGGTTTGTTGGAAAAATATAACGACAAATGAACTCGAAAAATTGAAACATGTTTTTTTCTTTTTAATATCATTTTGCAGTTAATATTCACTATAGTATACTAATCTATGTAAATGTTAATACTTTATTTGAAATATTTGAAATTGATAATTTATGTCTTAATTTATATAATATTGATTACATTTCTTTTAATATAAATATATATAATTTAAGTATTTAATTTAATTGAATAAAATTAAGCAATCAAATAGATTTAAACAATATTAAGGTATAATTGTTTGCCAATATAGTATCTTGGCTAGAAAAGTCCCATGTATTGCGTAGTTGGACGTGGTGTATGACTGAAATTGTTGGATGCAATGAGAACACATGTGAGTCTTACATACAATACCAAGGCATTTAGTTTAAGAGATAAAGCTGATAAAAATGTTCTTAAAATTTAAGCAGGATACCATGTTGGAAAATGAATTTAATAGTGATGACAATATAGATAGTGATGCCATTAGTTGGAAAGATTCTGACTACGATTAACCAGACAGAAACATTCTTTCATACTTTTGGGCCGAGAATGCGGTGAATGATATAGCAACTTCTACTTTGCTGAGTGCAACACAGATCAATTATGGAATAGTCAAAGCCATGTGGCACAGTCTGAACGTTCCACGTGTCACCCTGGAGACTAGATTTTGACATTTGAACGAAAAAATTTACAGATGTTTTGCTACAAAGAGTTTGCCGTCAAGTCAAAATTTTGTCAGTGAAAACGAGGTCACTCTATCGTCAGGTTGTTCCATTTTGGGGCGTTGGAAGTAGATGCTCAGGAGAAAGAGCGTCTGCTCCTTCCTCCAGGGATGAGTTTTTCGGAGTGGCTAAAGTAGATATCAGCACTCTAAAAACATACTTCATAGGAACATTGATTCACACATTTTACTGGAGAGTGGAAATATCCAAAGAGAAAGATCGACCGCTCTTTCTCTAAGTTCTATTTTTAGAATTCCCTTGTAAAAGAAGGGGCGGACGATCCTTCTTCTTCCCAATATTCTTTTCGTTATATCTTGAGACTGCAATAAGGGTCAGTCCATCCATCTTCGTCTTCACCATTCTGGATATCATTCAATTTCTAGATAAAGGTTTTGACAATTATCTACTAAATGAAGGGGCGTTTGACCCTTGTTCTCGAAAAATAGAAGTCGAGGAAAACAATTTTATATGTTATAACTTAGTCGTGCTCCGTATTATTCCGATTTTCACCATTTTAGATATAGATGATTTGGCGTACTAGCCTTCGTAGGTTGAATAATTTTACAATTCCCTCATAAATGAACACGCAGCCGACCCTTCTTCTGCCCAATATTGTATTCATAATAGTTCTAGAATGCAAGAAGGGTCAGTCGATCCTTCTTTCTTTTGCCATTCTGGATATAGGTGAATTACTGGATATTATAGTTGTTGAAAATTATCTCATAAATGAAGGGGCGGTCGATCCTTCTCTTCGGAAAATGGAAGCCGGGACAAACAATTTTATATGTGAGAACTTAGATGATGTCCGAGTCCCTACTATTTACAGTGGAAGTTGGAAGCCGAGAATTGTCGACATAGCCTTCGCAGATTAAATATATTTAAATGTATTTCGTAAATGAAGGGTCGACCGACCCTTGTTGTGCTCAGTATTTTTCCCTTGTTCACAATTTTGGAAATACATGTATTGACGGCCTAACATTCGTAGGTTGAACATTTTTAATATTCCATCATAAATGAACGGGCAGGAGACGCTTCTACCCAGAATTCTTTTTGTAATATTTCTAGACTGCAAGAAGGGTTGTTCTATCCTTTTTGTGTTCGCTTCTTCTACAAGAAGGTGTGGCCGATCCTACCATTCAGAAAATTGGAAGTCCGGACAACCACTTTTTATATATTATAATTTATGTTATATCTTTGTTTAAAATAAATATGATTGTTAATGTGCTCCTAGTATTTTATATTTCATAAAACGCTTATGAACTGGATTTGGTTCTGAACAATGTGTGCTGTTATTTTATATTTCAAATATCGTTTATGAAATGGATTTTGGTAATCAACAATGTGTGGACCTACTTTTGAATGGATTGAAAGTTGCTGAAGGAATCTCGTTTCCAGAAAGAAATTTTTTGCATCATATCAACATTAATGAAGGATGTATCATTGTAAATGTTACCAAGTCTTTGAATGCAAGTCTTCCATTTCCTTGCCGATCAGAAGGTGCAGATACATTGTCAGATGTTGTTGGTGGTTATATTCAATGGCTTGTATCTAAGATCGTTAATCAGATTGGGTCCGCTCTTCGTGAGAATGAGGTGAATGATATACCAGCTTCTTCTTCGATGAGTGTAGCACATATCATAACAACTAAGAATGAGGTGAAAGATATACCAGCTTCTACTTCTACGAGTGTAGCACATATCACAACAACTGCGAATAAATCTTCTTTTATGATGAGAAAATTTAAGTTGTTACATAAGTGTTTAGAAAGAAAGGATTGCATTTCCATAGGTTTTGTAACAAATGTGAGTGAGACTGATTTTGTTGGGGGAACATTTTTGGGTGACTTCTCCTTTGGTATTTTGGTTGATCAAGTGGTGTTTTCTTGTATGGCATGTTGTTCAGGGGTGAGCAGTGGATCTTTTGTTGTATGGCCGATTAAAAGAATCATCGTTTTTAATAAAGAAACATTGCTTTTTGTTCCAAGCGCTTTCAACAATAATCAATCTGAATCTACTAGTTAATTTGATACATCAATGTTCTTTAAAGCCACAGTATGTTGCTCAGGGATTAGTGTCAACTGATTTTAAGGGAGAAATTGTACAATTCAAAGTACTAGATGCTAGTGAGTTTGGTATTTTAGTTCATAAAGTCTTCCGCAATTGCGAGGATTGTGGTGTATTTGAAGGCTCTATTATAAGATGGCCTGCAAACACTTTACTTGACCTCGATAATGTTCCTTTGGATGTTATACTTTTGGAATGTTTTTGAAGAATGTCCTTTACACATGGTCCTTCCAGGTACTCCCCATTCTGAATATACAGATGTTAAAGGTAATCGAACAAGGCCATACAATTCCATAAATGAGGTAGCACATGTCATAACAACTGAGAATGAGGTGAATAATATACCAACTTCTACTTCGACGAGTGTAGCACATATCACAACAACTGAGAATAAATATTCTTTTATGATGAGAAAAGTTAAGTTGTTACATAAGTGTTCAGAAAGAAAGGATTGCATTTCCATAGGTTTTGTAACAAATGTGAGTGAGACTGATTTTGTTGGGGGAACATTTTTGGGTGACATCTTCTTTGGTATTCTGGTCGATGAAGAGGTTTTTTCTTGTATGGCATGTTGTCCATGGGTGAGCAGTGGATATACCAGCTTCTTCTAAAATTTCCAAATGAAATACAAGATCGGTACCTTACAGGCCTGCAATAAATCAGGGTGCACACCTTTCAAACATTGGCACCGAACATTGTTGCTCAAATTTTTGTATATAAAAAATTCCACTTCGATCAATAGTTGAATGTGCTAAGAAATTTGATAGTTGAATGTTATAAATTCTATGGGATCAAATGCTCCTATGGCCAAAGAAGGAGATGACGGAAAAAGAAGCTTGTTTACAATGAGATTAGACACAATAAACGTCTGTCAAAATGCATGGTATAAATGCCATCAGATAAAAAAGAGCACTTTGGGTAAGGCAATTGGTGATATTTATCAGGAGTCAGATGCTAGTACTGTCATATTGGAACCATCATGTTAAACTGTCACGTTTTTTTCCAAAACTTATTTTTGATGGGCACTTTATTCTCTAAACTGTCATTAATTTTTGTGGGTTACTCTTAACAGAATTTGGATTTAGATTTTACAGCTAACCTTTCTAATTTTTTTAATTGTTTTTTCCATGATCATTAATTTGTTTGATAAGTTAACATAAACAACTTGGCATTAAAATAGAAAATTCCAAATTGTTAACTTGACACGTAACCATTGGACCTTTCTATGCATATAATACCTGGAAATAAATGTACATATTTTAAATATTTTCAGCCATGAGCATTTTCTATATAGTTAAAACTATTATTTTCTATGTAAATGTGAAATTTTAATCAATTTTAAAATATATATTAATAAAAAATTTACTATAGACAGGTAATTATTTTATCTGCTGAAGGGAAAAATTTAAACCAGACCATTTTTGGGTGACATCTCCTTTGGTATTCTGGTCGATGAAGAGGTGTTTTCTTGTATGGCATGTTGTCCATGGGTGAGCAGTGGATATACCAGCTTCTTCTAAAATTTCCGAATGAAATACAAGATCGGTACCTTACAGGCCTGTGATAAATTAGGGTGCACACCTTTCAAACATTGGCACCAAACATTGTTGCTCAAATTTTTGTATATCAAAAATTCCACTTCGATCAATAGTTGAATGTGCTAAGAAATTTGATAGTTGAATATTATAAATTCTATGGGATTAAATGCTCCTGTGGCCAAAGAAGGAGATGATAGAAAAAGAAGCTTGTTTACAATGAGATTAGACACAATAAACATCTGTCAAAATGCATGGTATAAATGCCATCATATAGAAAAGAGCACTTTGGGTAAGGCGATTGGGGATATTTATCAGAAGTCAGATGCTAGTACTGTCATATTGGAACCGTCATGTTAAACTATCACGTTTTTTTCCAAAACTTATTTTTGATGGGCACTTTATTCTCTAAACCGTCATTAATTTTTGTGGGTTACTCTTAACCGAATTTGGATTTACATTTTATAGCTAACCTTTCTAATTTCTTTTAATTGTTTTTTCCATGATCATTAATTTGTTTAATAAGTTAACATAAACAACTTGGCATTAAAATAGAAAATTCCAAATTGTTAACTTGACACGTAACCATTGGACCTTTCTATGCATATCATACCTAGAAATAAATGCACACATTTTAAATATTTTCAGCCATGAGCATTTTCTATATAGTTAAAACTTTTATTGTCAATGCAATTGTGAAATTTTAATCAATTTTAAAATATATATTAATAAAAAATTTACTATAGACAGGTAATTATTTTATCTGCTGAAGGGAAAAATTTTAACCAGATCATTTTTGGACGGGGAATATATGTACTTAAAAACTGCTTAGATAGACAACAACAATGGGTTGTTGGTGTAGAAGAAAATATGAAGATCGATGTAAATAGCATCATATGGGAACAGTCACCAAGAAGGGCCTTGCAGTAGAAAAAAATAGAATAAACGAGAAGGGCCTTGCAACAGTCAATGTTCAGGTACACAGGGTACTCCCAAAAGACCAAACACCTAGAGAAACCACTTCACACAAACAGATCACAGATCAATACACCAATGTTTTGACGTGGTTTAAACCCTCGTGAGGGAAACACTCCATGGCCCTGGTCAAATAACTTCTACGGGACAATTTATTATGCAAAGAAAGAAAGTTACAAATGAGTTTCTCATAATCGATCAACTTTCCAATGACCCTCCATGCTCTTTAAATAGAGATCATGGACCAATCGGGTGTTAATCCATGGATCAAGGGTAGGTATGATCTAAGAGAAGTTGAGCCGTCGGATCATTCTATGTTGGGAACATATAGTGACTGTTGGATTAAGTATTTACAAATGCATACTAATGCATACTAAAGAAACACACTTTACCTAACGGATCTATTACACAAGTTGATCTTAACTAACTCCTAAGTGTCTAAATATCCTAACATCCCCCCTTAAGAACAACTTGGGATAGGATTGAAGGATTTACAAAAGTGACACTATTAGGAGAAGGAAGGAGACATTAGAGCCTATCCCCCCTTAATGACAAGTTCCTGAACTCCTAACATAGATTGAAGTTTAGAAAACTTCACTTCTGTAAGAGACTTGGTGAAGTTGTATGCAACTTGATCATCTATAGGACAAAAGAGTACTTCAAGAACACGATCATGAACAAGATTTTTGATGAAGTGCATATGAAGCTCAATGTGTTTGATGCGTTGATGTAGGACTGGATCTTTGGCAAGCTTGATGGCACTTTGATTGTTGCACCAAAGTGGAGTAGGCTGTTTCTGTTCAAATCCAAACTCTGAAAGGATCTGTCGAAGCCATAAAGCTTCCTGACTGGCATTAACTGCGGCTTGATATTCTGCCTTTGCTGAAGAAAGAGCAAGAGCTTGTTGTTTCTTACAAGCCCAAGTAATAGGTTCAGATCCCAGAATGAAAACATAACCTGTAGTAGACTTTCGATCATCAGGATCGCCAACCCAATCTGAATCAGTGAAACCAACCAACAAAGGTTTCCCCCCTGTACTGTAATGAATCTCGAACTGAATTTTACCTTGAATAGATCAAAGTATTCTTTTAGCTGCTTTCCAGTGACTTTCATGAGGTGTTTGCATATAACAAGCAACACGGCCAATGACAAAGGAAAGGTCAGGACGGGAATGAGTAAAGTATAAGAGACTACCAACAAGCTAATGATACAAGGTGGCATCTACTTCAGGTGAAGGACAAGTGGCAGAAAGTTTGAGTCCGAACTGGAAGGGAGAAGGGGCTGGTGTACAATCTTCCATGTGAAAGTGATGAAGAAGGTCACAAGCATACTTAGACTGAGAAAGAAAGATTCCTTCTTTGGTTTGCAAGACTTGGAGACGAAGAAAATAATGCAAATGTTCTAAGTCTGACATTTCAAAATTTTGCTTAAGACTGGATTTCACATGGGTTATAAGCTTAGGGTCACTACCAGTAAGAATAAGGTCATCAACATATAGAACAAGTATCATGAGATGGTCTCCTACTTTCTTGGTATAGACATTGGGGTCAGAATGGCATCTAGAAAAACCAGTGTCAAGGAGAAAGCTATCCATTTTGGCATACCAAGCTCTAGGAGCTTGCTTAAGGCCATATAAGGATTTCTTAAGGCAACAGACAAGGCTAGAGTTATTCTGAACATATCCAGGAGGTTGTTCCATGTAAATTTCCTCCTATAAATCACCATGTAAGAAGGCAGACTTGACATCCATTTGATGGAATTCC
This sequence comes from Larix kaempferi, assembly GCA_027924585.1. Lineage (NCBI taxonomy): Eukaryota > Viridiplantae > Streptophyta > Pinopsida > Pinales > Pinaceae > Larix > Larix kaempferi. The sequence continues at coordinate 13,757,101 of BSBM01000092.1, forward strand.
TAAGTATATAAGGCTGCAAGGGAAAGAACAAGACAGATGGAGTTCATTTTTACGACAGGAGCAAAGGTTTCATTGTAGTCAATCCATTCAACTTGGGAAAAACCTTTGGCAACTAACCTTGCCTTAAGTCTTTGAACACTTCCATCTGATGCATACTTAGTTATGTAGACCCATTTACATCTGACAAGTTTTCTTCCTTTTGGAAGAGGTACAATATCCCAAGTATCATTCGCCATTAAGGAACGATATTCTTCATCCATAGCTGCATCCCAATCTGGATTTCCTGAAGCTTCTGCAAAGGTTTCTGGATCATGATTCTCGGAAACTTGAGCCAAAAGAGAAGAGGCTCGCTGAAACTGAGAATGTGTTTGATGTTGATCTCTAGGATCACCGACAAGATCACTAGCTATTTCACATGTTGAATGGACCCATCGAGGAAGGACTTGTGCTGGTGCAACTGAAGGAACATGAGCAGGTGGAGGTGGATTTTCATCCTCGTTGTCATCATCAGAAACTAGAGTTGGAAACCTGTCAAGGAATTTGGAAGAAGAAGAAGAAGGCACAATTGCCGAATCAGGCTCGCAGGCCAAAGATGGCACAATCATCGAGTTAGGCTCGCAGGCCAATAGATTTTCATCAAATTTAACATCTCTTCTAATGATTACATCATGAGAATGTGGTTGAAGAAGTCTATAACCTTTTACATCTTCAGAATATCCAACAAATATGCACTTTTCACTTTTAGGCTACAATGCTTTCCATTTTTCATCTTGAATGTGAGCCCATGCTTCACTACTAAACACACGAAAGTGACTTACATCTAGTTTAATTTTACTCCATGATTCTTCCGGTGTGATACCTTGTAATGCTTTAGTGCTTGTGCGATTAACTATGTAATTTGCACAATTAATGGCTTTAGCCCAAAATTGAAGACTTAGTCCCTTAGATTAGATCATACAATTAACCATTTCTTTTAAAGTGCGGTTCTTCCGTTCAACTACACCATTTTGTTGTGGTGTATATGGAATAGTGTGTTGTTGTTGGAATCCTTATTCAGTGCAGAAAGTAGTGAAATTTTTGTTTACATATTCTCCTCCATTGTCAGATCTTAACTTAATAATTTCATGACTAGATTGTTTTTCAACAAGGGCCTTGTAGGCCAAGAACATGTTAAATACTTCGCTCTTAAGTTTTAGGAAATAAACCCAAGTGCGTCTGGTGTAATCATCAATGAAAGTTAAGAAATATTTGAAACCAGAAAAGGAAGCAGATGGAAGAGGACCACACAAGTCACTATGCATAAGCTCCAAGGGAGCCGAGGTGTGCCAAGAGGCACATTTGTCAAACTATCCCGATGATGTTTTCCGAGTACAAAACCGGAACAAACACCATCCCTGCAAGATACCATCGAAAGACCTGTCACCATATTGTCTTTACATAGTTGTTGCAATGAGCGATAATTTAAGTGACCAAATCGCTCATACCAAAGTTTGCTCAAGTTATCACTATGAGCAACAAAAACTGAAGGAAAAGGTGATGACCCAAAGTTGTTAAACTTATACAACTTGGTAATATCATCAACAATTATGGTAGCTAGGACCTGTTGAGGATCTTTAGAATCCTTGATTACAACTTGGTGAGGTGTAAACATCATAGTTTTACCTTCACCAGAATGAGTGATTTGATAGACCGATAACAAATTGCAGGAAATTCTTGGAACACATAGTACATCACTGAAATGACCATTATCTACTGGAACTGTTCCAGCTCCTACAACACTTAGAGATCTATCACCAACAAATATTTGTTTGGTGTTACATTCATGCATAGTAGAAAAGATGGCTTGATCCTTGGCCATATGATAAGATGCTCCAGAATCAATGAGCCATTCATTTGAAGTAGAAGAAGAAGATGCATTATAAGAATAATCAGAAGCACAAAGTGCATGTCCATGAGAGGTAGATTCCGAAGGCGAATCTAGGCTGATGTGGTGCTTCTTCATTGCTGCTTCCAAGGTTGCCACCTTCTTGAAACGCTTAGATTCATCATGATTATCTTTCCCGCAATAGTTGCAATGACGCTCAGTCTTCTTGCCTTTTGGCTTGGATCCTTTGTCATTTTTTAAAGAAAGGGCTGACTGAGAGGGTTTGGGACCCCTGTTTTGACTTATTATTGCGAAAATTTTGTTTCTTAGGAGGATTGGACTTTTGTTTCTATTGGGACAATAAGGCTTTCCCAGATGTATCTACATTGTTAATTATTCCAAGATGGATGAGCTTATCTTTCTCTCTAATCAAGGAATCACAAAAGGATTCAAGACTAGGCTATTGATAGCTAGCTACATTCAATGATTCTTTCATGGAGTAAAATGTAGATACAAAAACAGAATATGCAGGTCCAAGTTTGGAAAGAATATGATAAATGCATTGTTTGTCTTCCTTCTTAATCTTGCATTCTTCACATAAGAGTTTAAGAGTTTTGTACTTAGATAAATAATCTTGTATGCATGAAAAATCACTTGGATTTAAAGAAATCAACTCATTTTCGAGTTGGTGACCTCGAATTTAATTGTGTTTACCAAACACATATTCCAACTTGTCCCAAGCAGCATCAGGTTCATCAATTCCAGATATGTGGAATCGCAAATCAGTAGAGATTGACATCTCAATCAATCCACAAGCTTCATCACATCTATTTGCCCATTTGATTTTCTTATCATCATGAGTAGGTTATGTTTCTTTCCCTGAGGTAATTCTGAAAAGTCCTCTACTTCGTAGAACATCCTCCATACGAGATTTCCATGAGAAATAGTTGGAACTGGTAAGTAGAATATCATAAGGGGCGGCCATATTTGTAAATTAATGGCTGTAAAAGCAGAAACCAATAGTATGGATGCGAAGAGCTCGAAAAAAATAGGCGGTTTAAAAATAAAACAACACTGAAAACTAACTCTGTATGATGAAGTTATGCTTGAACAAAGAAATTGTTGAAGATGTCTCCAATAGTGACGTGGCACATAGAGAATGACCAGCTAAAAAAAAAATGACCCCCCTCTTTCCAAGATGAACCTTTGACAATCACTTTACAAGAAAGTTGCTTTAAGTGAATCACTTTTATAAAATAAGTGATTTCACTTTTACAATGATGTTACTTTTAAATAGTGCAACAATAAAAAAGAACTTAAGTGACTCACTTTTTATTTTTATTTTTTATTATTTAAGTGAGATGCACTTTACAATAAAGTAAGTTGAAAATATAAATTGCATGCACTTTTTCTTTTAAAAGTAACTTTCTAAGATTTGAACTCAAGACCTATTAAGGAATAAAGCAACTTTGAACCAAGTGAGCTAGATTAAAAGGTATGTAAAATATGGGAATGAGGAAGGGGGATTTTTTTTTTTACTGTTCTTGCTCGGTTTCCGTGCTTGCCTTTTTTTTCTGCAAAACACACCACAAATCAAAACAAAAAACTTTTCCACACGTTTGGGGTTAGATCTTGTTAGCTTGCCTGGAAAGTCTACTTTTTCTCTCTGTTTCTGATTTGCCGAGATCGCTCAAGGTGCACGGCAAAGAGCATACGCAGCCGAGAAAAAACCTTTCTCTTTCTGTTTCTGATTCGTCGAGATCGCACAAGGTGCACGACAAAGAGCATACGCAGACAGGGAAAGCAACAATCCGAAACAAAAAAATCTAATAATAAAAACTGATCAAATATGAGATATTTATTTCTTTAAAACAGAAATAAAAAAAGCGTCAATGTAACATTATACCTTCAGATCCGATGAAATACACGTTTCTGAAGCAACTGGGAACCGTTTTCGATCAAACGAAAACTATTTCTCAATGGAAACGACGCTCTAGACGCAATGGAACAACTCCCATAGCCCAGAAATGCACAACAATACCAGAATCAAAAACCCTTTCAAGTTTCGACAACAACAGTTCAAGATCTAGATCATAACCGAAAGCGACTCTTCATAAAAGCTCTGATACCATGTTTGGGTACATAGGGTACTCCCAAAAGACAAAAGACCTAGAGAAACCACTTCACACAAACAGATCACATATCGATACACCGATGTTTTGATGTGGTTTAAACCCTTGTGAAGGAAACATTCCACTGCCTTGGCCAAATAGCTTCTACGGGACAATTGATTACGTAAAGAAAGAAAGTTACAAATGAGCTTCTCATAATCGATCAACTTTCCAATGACCCTCGATGCTCTTTAAATAGAGATCATGGACCAATCGGGTGTCAAGCCATGGATCAAGGGTAGGTATGATCTAAGAGAAGTTGAGCCGTCGGATCACTCTAGGTTGGGAATATATCGTGACCGTCAGATTAAGTATTTACAAATGCATACTAAAGAAACACACTTTACGTAATAGATCTATTACACAAGTTGATCTTAACTAACTCCTAAGTGCCTAAATATCCTAACAGTCAAGGCACAACGAGAAAATATGGGGAGTAGTGTTCAAAGTGGTGGATGTTCTCAAGGGTTGATAGTAGAAAAAATTGGTTTCTAAATTTCTCTATGTGGCAGTTTTAAGCAACAAAATTGTTGTGTTTCTAAATTTCCACTTGGTCAACAAAAAGTTGTATTTTCTCATTTTCATTAAATTTTTATAAAACGAAAGATACAACTTATAGCCTTTGCAATGGGATTGATAATGGATGGTTATTTTTTACAAAATTGGATTTGTGATAAGTGTCATAATTTGCGCACTAACTGTTGTTAAGTGTTGTAATTGTGCTTAAGAATAATTGGCCTTTAGAAGTGGTTTATCCGATACACTTAAAATCAAGTAATTATCCTCAGAGTAACTACCTAAATACTAAAATATGATCTGCTATACTCAAACTGCCAAATTCAATGGTGCTCATAGGAAAAAATATTATATACGAGCCAACTATATTTCTAATATTTAATGTGTCAAATCAAATATGCCATGTGTCACAATATGATCGTTTTGCATGTCACTCTGGGATATTAGATATCAACATCTAAAAAACAAAATTTATAGACGTTTTGCTTCAAAGACTATGCTAGCAAGCAGAAGTAGTCTCAGAGAAAGAGCGGCCGCTCTTTCCCAAAGGTGTTCTATTGTTATGATTCCCTCGTAAATGAAGGGTCTGCCAACCCTTCTTATTCCAAATATTCTTTTCATAATAGTTTGATACTGCAAGAAGGGTCGGTCGATCCTTCTTGTGTTCTCTATTATGGATATAGTTGAATTGTTGGATAAAGTTTTTCACAATTAACTACGAAAAAGAAGGGGTAGCCAATCCTTCTTATCGGAAAACGGAAGTCAGGAGAAACCATTTTTTATAGGTTAAAACTTCCAAGGTGTTCTATTTTTAAAATTGCCTCGTAATTGAAAGGTCGGCCAACCCTTCATATTTCCAATATTATTTTCATAATAGTTCGACACTGCAAGAAGGATCGCTTGACCCTTCTTATTCCAAATATTGTTTTCATAATAATTCGCCACTATAAAAAGGGTCGGTCGATCCTTCTTGTGTATTCCATTATGGATATAGCTGAATGGCTGGATAAATGTTTTCACAATTCGCTATGAAAAGAAGGGGCGGCCGATCCTTCTTGTTGGAAAACAAAAGTTGGGACAAACAATTTTTATATGTTATAACTTAGCCGATTAACTGGCTATTCAAAAAATAGAAGTCGGGACAAATGATTTTTATATGTTATAACTTAGCCAATTGCGGAATCTTGGTTTTCGGTTTTGATATATTTTCTTTCCACAACCTGCAACCCACAATTGCGGATTGCGAAAATAATGTATATACTTATGAAATAAAATCCCGCAACCCTTCTTTTCCTTCCGGCATGTTTATGTTTTAACCGTCGATTTGTCTTGATCCTATGGATGAGATTACACCGGGTGATTAAAATGAAGTTTAGCTTGCCCATTTAGCTTGTTGGTGTTATCACTAGCATTGTCCTGGATGAAACTGGGAGGCTCAATTTCTAAAAAGAACAGAGAAAGCCTCGGTGGTCTGAGCAAAATAGAATCATCTGGGTAGGTATTGACAGCCTCAAGGGTGAATTGATCAAATCCCAAGCCCGAAACTTTGCAAGGAGAATTAAATTGCTGAGGTCAACCTACAGTTACATATATGCACAAATAAATGGTCTAGATCAGTGATGGTGAAGATCTACAGTCATGAGCATGCTTCGCGCGAAAAGGGTGAGGTATTCTAGACGGAGGCAAGAGGTTTATCCCACAAGCATCTTAAGTAGCAGATCAACGGTCAATGGAGCAAATCGACAATCGGGAATTACTTCTCCGATATGACATGTGTGGAGCAAACAAACTTTCGGATCCACAAACTTTTTGTAGAGGCCCGCGGGTTTGGACGGCGCAGATCTGAGGAGGCCGAGATCTATGGCCGAGGTTTTGTTCGCGGATCTAACTTGCAAGAAACATCAACGCAAGCCAAATCCGCGAAGTTAGTAAAAGTTGCATTGTTTGATGGCCAGGATTAGAGGCGACATGTGGCAGGATTTGAGGCCACCATGGATTAGAAAAATGGATGGCCAGGGAAGCTTCCACGCCGCAGGAGATGCAGGGGTGATAGTAAAGGATAAATAATATAAAAAAATTGCCTACATGGAGAGTTGGATTCCTATTTTGCAGCCAAAAGCGACAGGAGCAAGCTGTGAAGAAACAGACAGGTCAACCAGGGGCCCAAGCCAACCTAAAAAAAAAAGGTAGGTTATCTGCTCTACAGTAAACTACTTAATGGATGAATTGAGTGATAGAGAACCCATAGAAACATTGTTTATAGACAGAGACGCAGAGGTCTACGACACTATGATGACCGATGACCCCATGGAAACTGTAAAAAACAAGCTGAAACTAGTTAGGGAGCGAGGTATAGATGTGCACCAGGTCCACCAGTCCTATTTCCATCTGTTTACAGTCGGCCAAACCCCTAGTTTTCCTGAATTTATTGAATGGTGTGCCTCTAACTACTCTTCTACCTAGAGGGAAATCATGGACGCTTCCAAGTCCAATATACTTTGCGAAATTGATACCCAAACCCTTAGAAAAGCCCTGTCAGTCCCAAAAGAGATTTTTCCAGAAAGCTATAGGGTATACCGAGGAAGCCCTAATATGATTTTTTAGACAATCCCCTATTGAAGTAAAACAAAATTTCTACAGGTCCTGTCTGAATCCTACTGTCCAAATACAAGAGCAGGATTTCCCAGCTGAATCCAAACTATTCACAGAAGAATCTAGAGGTGTTATCGCCATGATGAGCCAATTCCTAGGTCTAGACTCTGATATGTATGTCACAAAACCTCTAATAAGTTTTCTTTTTGTCCTAGGAACTTGCCCCCTAGAATCAGATGACGCAAGCCTGTTTACCCAATGTGCATGCCTTAGGTTTGATGAAGTTTTGGTTGAAAGTATACACTCCCAGCTAAAGATTTTCCAGGAAACAAGGATTTTCAGATTTTAGTCCTACTTACTAAAAATGTTCCTGGCATTTAATGAGGAAAACTTGCAAATGCTTGAGGTACTACTTACTCAGGATATGTACACTGATTACACCAAGTTCCATGATGAGCTCATGTCTGAGGTTTATCAGGTCATTTTCCAAAAGAAGCTACCTAGAGTATTACCAGAAATGCAGGAGTTACTACAACTTTCTCCTGAGAAGAGGGTCGGAGATTGGTTCCTTTCAGAGCTTAGCACAATCATCAGGGTTTATGGGTTTTCTTATGCACCCTATGTGCTAACAGTTTTCCTGACCCCCAGAATGTTTTCATTAGAATTCATCAGATAAAAATTGAAGGAAGAAGCTGAGCACTTTCAACATCATAGAAATGGATCTGATATTGTGTTTCCATGGACTGTAGGTCCATTCTTAATAAAAAACAAAGGATCTCTTACAGCCATCGAATGCAAGATAAAGGAGATGGGTTTCAAAACAAAAGCACCCTTAAACTATGATCCCCACCACATCATTTCCAATAGGAGGAAGGAAAGAAATAGGAAGGCTTTTGTGCATTTCGAAATTCCAGGCATGGTAGAAGCTGTAAATTTATTGGAATGTCCTAGCAGGAGCCAGATGGAAATAGACACACCTGAGAGCTCCTCTCTGCTGACGCAAGGGAACACACCCACAGTTCCTGGCTCTTCTAGCCTAGTCCTATCAGTGTCAGCAGCCATGCCTATGGCCATCAACTTAATAAAGTCCAGCAAGGAAGTTGACAGTGTCCCTATGGACACAAAAGGGGAAGCTGAGAGAGCCCCAAAGAGGCAGAAAACTGACGAATCTGAGCAGTAGCTAGTACCAGTGGGGACTCGTAAAGGAAAAAAGAAACAAGTGGATAAGCTACCATCATTTGAGATCAAAGAGTATGTGTTTAACCGAGCAACCACTCAGCCTGCTTCCTTAAGCAATACTAGAGATGAGTTGATAGATGAATACAAGGTGGACTCACGGGCAGCCTCAGAGGAGTCCAAGTTATATACTGAAGTAAGGAAAATTTCAAGCAAAGAAGTGTCTCTAGTGACTAGAAGGAGCCTCACTCAGAACACCCTGAGTTTGGTCTTGGCCACCAAGAACAAGGTCACTGAGCTAAGGATGAATTTAAAGGACATCCATGTCCTAGATGTAATAAACTTGCACAAAGAAACCGGGGATGTTATTTATGCTAAACTGTTGAGGACAACTTTGGAGCTATCAAAGGTACAGGTTAGTAAGAGTAAGGTTTCCAGCCAGCTCAAGCAAGAAAAGATGGAAAACAAAGCTCATAAGGAAAAGATCAAGAAATTGCAGGGTGACATAGTGGCCACTGAGGGCCAGCCTAATAAAAGAGCCAGCATTCAAAACCTACTCAATGTAAAAGACAACATCATCCAATCTCTAAAAAAGGGGCTGAAAATCCCCTCTACCCAGTTATTAGCAGTCTCTGAGCTAACATAACTGGAGGAAAACAAGGAGAAGTTGCAGACTGACTTGATAGATTATAGGGCCAAGCTATTGAAGCTTGAAGCTAAGGAAAAACATAGGCAGATAGAAATAGCCACTGTGGTGGCAAGTGAGAAAATATCAAAGGCCAGAGTGGAAGAGCTTGAGAAGAGACTGCAGCAGAACGAGCAAGAAGTAGAAAGCATGGCCACACCATCCATAGAGGCTGGTGATTTCTCCCTGGTAGGGGCTATAGCCGAAGCTAGTCTGGAAGACGTGGAGATAACAAGATTAAAAAAGCAGAATGTGAATCTGAAAACCTTGAAGGATAATGCAAAAGAGAAAAGGAGGCTTGGGAAGCCAAGCACAAGGAGTTGCAGGGTTAATATGATGAGTTGGAAAGACAAGCTATAGGGCAGACTTCCTTGCTATAGGCCAGGAAGGTCATCTGGGATGGCATCATTGAAGAAGCAAGAAAATTGAGTCCCTTCCTTGATTTTGTCTTGGACAAGGAAGTAGTGATCAAATTAGCCAAGAATAGTGTGACAGCAGCAAATGAGAAATTGAACAAAAAACCTGTAGAGTATACTGAGAATTCCATCGAATTCCTGAATGGCTTATCTAAGGAGCAGGTCAAGACAACTGGTGTAACAGATAGGGTTTCCATCATCATTGGAGCCAAAAAAGTGATGCACAAGCACCAGCAAGTAAAGGCTATTCAAGATAAAATAGATGTCATGGCACAGCAGATCAAGTATTTCAAAGACATGTTTGACCCTTTGTTCAAGAAAGGGTTACCTCTCTTTTGGGAGGAGTATGGAAAAATGCTCACAGAAGAATAATATCAGAAGAAATTGGTAGGATGTAAAGTGCATTTCAACGATTTTGTAGGTATGGATTAGTTGCTATCATGGAAGATAGTGGTGGAGAAAATGGCAAAGGATTTTGAATTAAGCATGATGTTCAAGGAGGCTAGTGCACATCTACGAAGCTACTCTTATAGGGACCACACTGAGATCCAAGTCTTAATGAAGGAGTTGGCCACCTCAGAGTTTCCAGCTACCGAGCTATGGAAGCTAGTTGAGAAATATGGGAAGGGAAAGTTGATATTGAACCACTGAAGATTCAATGATTGTGGGATGGCAGCATGGAGGAAATATTTGCTGAAGCATTTTGTTTATTTTGTTAGAGTCTGTTGTCTTTCGGTAAAAATGCTCAGTAATTTTGTAAAAGACAATTGAGCCAGTTTTACCAGCATTGTCATTTTGTCGTAACTAATTCCCGAGGGTGGCGAACCTGTTTGAATAGGTGTCACCTACATTGTAACAACTTCTTGTTGAGGTAGCTCGAGCTGGAAGGCTATGAGCATCTATGTAAGCAATGTAATAGAAAGAGAAAGAGTTGGAAACTTTTGTTGGACTCATGAATTCCTTGTGTTATTAAGCACTTTGAGATATATTTTAATAAAATATAGCTAGGCCAAGCAAGGTTTTATATCAGAGATTCTTGTGTTATTCATCTTACAGTCTGTTTACTTCTTCTCTTATGTGAATGTTTCTTTCACTATTTAATTCATATTGTTATGCTTTTTCATGCTTGGATAAGTGTTGTATCGGGACATAAGTCATAAATATTATGCTATGTTGTTTTCATTTCAAGCATCCACTACCATTTTCTGCTAAAGTCGGTATAGAATTCATTATCATAAGCTCTATATTGATGGGTTGTTCATATCTTCTTCTTTAATAACCAAACAAAATCTCTTTGTCTATGAGCAGGTGACTATCCTGCCTCTGATTAGTTTTCTTTGTAAAGCACTGTTATGTTTAATCATATCCTGCCTCCTGCCTCTAGTTAGTTTGATCTACAGGTTGGATTTGTCTTTACTCATGATATGTGTGTGTTTTATGTTTTAAGTGAATTTATTTAATTAAAATATTTATCTATTTCTGCAAATGATTAACATAAATTAATAAATTCTTGTTAATTTTTCAATTAGCATTCTAGCTACAGGGTAATCTTTCATGTGCCTAATCCTTAAAACTACTATGAGTGAATTTTCATTTCCTGATTGTGTTGTGGTTAAACCCGCATTAGTAACTTTGCTATACTCAATGTGCCAAATCAAATAAAAAATAGTAACCTCCCTATACTCAGTGTGCCAAATAAAATATGCCATGTGTCACAATATGATCATTCCACATGTCACCCTAGGATACTAGATATCAACATTTTAACAAAAAAATTATAGATGTTTTGCTTTAAAGACTTTGCTGGCAAGTGGAAATATTCTCAGAGAAAGAGCAACCGCTCTTTCTCCAAGGTGTTCTACTCTTACAATTCCCTCCTAAATGAAGGGTCGGTCGACCCTTCTTATTCCAAATATTCTTTTCATAATAGTTCGGCACTCCAAGAAGGGTCGGTCGATCCTTATTGTATTATCCATTATGGCTATAGTTGAATTCCTGGATAAAGGTTTTGACAATTAACAACAAAAAGAAGGGGCGACCGATCCTTCTTGTCGTAAAATAAAAGTCAGGACAAACCATTTTTATATGATATAAATTCGAAGGTGTTCTATTTTTACAATTCCCTCTTAATGGAGGGGTCGCCCGACCCTTCTTATTCCCCATATTATTTTCATAATAGTTGGACACTGCAAGAAGTGTCCGATGACCCTTATTACCAATATTCTTTTCATAATATTTTGACACTGCAAGAAGGGTCGGTCGATCCTTCTTGTGTTCTCCATTATGGATATAGCTAAATTGTTCGATATAGCTTTTCATAATTAACTACAAAAAGAAGGGGCGGTTGATCATTGTTATTGGAAAATGGAAGTCGGGACAAACTATTTTTATATGTTATAACTTTTCACCTTAAAATTTTGAACAATTACAAATGAAAATTGCAATTTTGAACACTTTTCAAATTAGAAATTGCATTTTTTTTTATTTTAAATTCACATTTGAAGGTTATATATTCATACCTCCCTTCTAGCATGAAGGGCTTTAATTAAAAAATAATAATAACTAACAACACTTTTCATTCTTTTTATGAGATTTCATTCTATTTAGAAAAAAAGAAAAAATAAATAATGCTTCAATTTAAAAAACAAAAGGAAATAATGTTTCTATTTAAAACAAAGAATGTTTCTATTAAAAAAAAGAAAAAGAAAGAATAGAATAGTTTTCGTATAATGCTACTATAATGATACTAATGTAAATGTGTAAAGTTACTTATTTACAATTACTTCCACAAGTAAACTTCAGTTCGAGGAGCATTATCCCCCGGCTGCGGATGTCAGCATGATCTATGGGGACATCCCCCCAGCACGTGGAGAGCACGAGGGGAGGGATCCTTGCACACTGTGCCCTTAATGCTGCATGCATTACCCTGCCCGGTCTCAGACCTGCTCATGATGATGCACGTCTCCACACCTATCTGCCCACCCATGCACTTGCCCTACCATCTGTTTTCCTCCACAGCTGGTCACACCCACACTTGTGGATTAATGGCATCCCTCTGCACTGATGCTCACAAGTCCCCTCGCATTTACTTTGGCCCCCACCCTTGTACAGCTCGACCGCACCTCGGCCCTGTGCGCATTGATTTCATCCCTCGGATCTTTCAATTCTTCTCTTTTCTCTTAACTATGGCTCCTACGAACACCAGTCATGGCATAAAGACTCCTCGCTATTTAAACGAGTCCACGCACACCATTGACGACACTCAGTCTACCTCCTCGAACCTTTGGTTCGGCTTTGTTCATCCTTATATTCAGCTCCACTCCTGGTTCCGGTCCCTCATGGCTTCTTCTGCCATGACCAAGTCCTGTGGTCTTTCACGTCGAGGTGGGGGCAATCGTTGCTCTAGGAGCTAGAGCGGCCCAAGCTCTGGAGATGGTTTTGAAACTGGCATTTCCTTTGCTGGTCGCAACCTGATTGAATACTGGGAGAGGAAACTGGTGGTGGATCACTTGGCCTCCGTCTCCAATGGCAGTTCAATAAATCACTACTATCTCATGAAGAATATGTTGGGGAAGATTTTGGACAACATGCTGGTAAGCTGGGGTTCTACTCGGAACCAAATGCTCGCCACCATGGCCAAGCTTGTTTCCCTGCCCGAAAGTCTAGCTAATCTTGACGCCACCTTATCCTGGAGCCAGCACGCGATTGCAACTCGAAGCCCAGTCCAGGCCGACTCTGTTGGCAAAGGCGATGGCAGCCCTTCCTGTGTCTCTGTCGTCCCTTCTGAAGAGCCTGTCGTAGCTGCTGCCACGGACATTTTGGATCTCTTTCTGGTCACCCCTGCCTCGCCTGCAGCTCCTCCTGTGCATTTTCCAACTCCGTCCACAATGAGCTCCCTTCCCTACAAACTCCTATGCAGCCACGCCGAGCCCGACCTCCTTGCTAGTAGGAAGACTGAGCTGTTTCCCGTCAAGCTGCCGGAGGATGATTTTCCAGGATGTTGCCCGAGTAACATCCCACCCGAGTAATTGCTGTCATGACTTCTCTGGAGCTCGATGAGAGGACTGTGTCTCTCTGCTTTGGTTTTGGTGTTTTCTTCACTCCGGTTTTCTACAAGTTTTGCATCCATGCTCAAATAATCCTTTGTTCTTTGGTCGTGCTACTGATGGCAACACTCTATTTTTTGGGGCAAGATGGTTTGTAACTCTCTAAATTGTAATGCTGTTAATTAAATACTGTGCAATTATACAAAAAAAAAGTTCGAGAAGCATTATCAACCACCACTCTCAAGAGGAAGAGGAGAATATAACCTATGGTCGTGGACATGAGAATTGCTGAGGAAACCTCTGTTCAGCGGCAGAATTTTTTGTAGAAGAGATCCCTACTTGGATGAGTTGTTACATCTATTTTGGAATATTTTTTGCATCAGCTTGTTAAATTGATAGAGCCATACTGTGAAAGTTATTTATGCTCCCAGGCTCTACTTTTTGTAATGAATGGTGTTGCACAGCCTTTTGAATAAACCCATCTATATGCTTCAATATAATTACAGAGAAGTATTTTATAGAGAAATATGGTCAAATGATGAATATATCTTTCTAAATATAACTCATTGTATTTTACATATTAAGAACAAAAGTATTTTACACGTAAAGAACAAAAATATGGCTAAATGTTGAACTCACATGGCTAAGAGGCCATTTGGAAAGGCATAGGTCTTTTCTCAGAAGTGCAATGTGAAAAGAAGACGGATGTAACCTTTTTTACCATTATATAATACAAAGTTTCTCTTTTTATCAGTGAATTAGTAACCTCTCTATACTCAATGTGCCAAATAAAAAAAAAATAGTAACCTTGCTATACTCAATGTTCCAAATCAAATATGCCACGTGGCACAATATGATTGTTCCACGTGTCACCCTAGGATACTAAATATCAACATTTTACCAACAAAATTTATAGACGTTTTGCTTTAAAGACTTTGCTGGAAAATGGAAATATTCTCAGAGAAAGAGTGGTCACTTTTTTTCCAATGTGTTCTATTGTTACAATTCCCTCCTAATTGAAGGGTCGGCCGACCCTTCTTATTCCCCATATTATTTTCATAACAGTTCAACACTGCAAGAAGGGTCAGTCAACCCTTCTTATTACCAATATTATGAAGGGTCAGTCGATCCTTCTTATATTCTCCATTATGGATATAGCTAAATTGTTGGATAAACGTTTTCACCATTAAGTACGAAAAGAAGGGCTGGCCGATCGTTCATGTTGGAAAATGGGTGTTGGGACAAACCATTTTTATATCTTATAACTTAGCCGATTGACTTGTTATTCTAACAATGACTTGAATATTTTAGACATTCATTCTTTCACCTTAAAATTTAGAACATTTATGAAATAAAACCCCACAACCTTTCTTTTCCTTCCTGCATGTTTAAGTTTTAACCGTTGATTTGTCTTGATCCCGTGGATGAGATTACACTAGGTGATTTAAATGAAGTTTAGTTTGTCCATTTTTTTACTATTTTTCTGAATTTGTGGGAAGCTTTGAGTTTTTCCACCAAGTCGTTTTAATCCCACAATCCTACTTATTGCTTATTGCGGGAAGAATTTGTAAATAGATTTTGAAATTTTCGTTCTGCAACCCTTAATTGCATATTACAGAAAAGTGGTTCAAGTAATAAGGTGTGTTGTGTGGCCCCGCAACCCGCAAGCCCAATTGCGGATTGCGAAAGATTATTTGAATTATAAAAGGTTGTTTGTGCTCCCGCATCTTGCAACTGGCATTTGCAGATTGTGGGAACCTTTTTTATTCTTGGTTTTCTAAGTTGTGATCCCGCAACCCTCGATCCTCAATTGCGGATTGCAGATTGGGAGAAGAATGTACATAGTTCCAAAATAAAACTCCTGCAACTTGACCCTGCATCCCGCAAGGTTTAATCTCAGTCATTGATTCATTTTAATCCTACGGTCTAGATTTGGGTCGTCGAAAAGTAATAAATATATGATTTTCCCTATTTTTCCTTGTCATTTTTACTTTCAGAAATAACCTTGCTACTTGAATTTTACTGCGAAGTTTTTGTCGTGTCTGCTACCCGTTACTTTCAGCTGAAACAGGTTAGTTTTGCTCATTCCTCTTATTCAGTTATCTACTGTTTCGAGATTTTGAATTGTTTTTTATTTTTGTTCATTCGTTTATTAGAAAACCTCCAGTTTCAAACATGTCGAGCAATACACGTTGTAAAAATGCTCAGAAGGATTTACTGAACAAAGACCCAAATTTTGGTATTTTCTCGGACACTAGTGATAAAATCACTGAAACCTATCAGCTAGACTAGTCTAGAATCTATTCAATTTTCGATAATGATGACCTATCAGACATTCAGAATGACCAGCTGGCGTATGAGAAAATTAGGGATTCCCAGCTTCATACCATTGCTTCCAAACCTGCTATCTTGCCTTATACTGATGCAGTTAAATGGATTGTGGACCATGCTAACCCTAAATACTGGTCATTTAATGACAATGCAGGGTCACAATCGGCTACCTTCCTCCCTAAGGATTTCATCAGAGCTTATGCTCTTAAACGATCTATGCAACCCCTTAACGTTGAGTTCATGGAATCTTCTAAGACCAGGTACAATTTCAACAAAATTTTGAAGTCATGGATGAATAAACCTGATAGTTTCATCCGTAGGGCTGATAACTTGTACCCAGTTTATTGGTTTAGAGAACCTTATTCCCTATTGGTTGCCATGCTATGAAAACTCTATGGTCTCCCAAACTGTTATGTATTTAAAGCTGAGTGGGCTCCTATATCCCATCATGTTCTAACGACTAGTGAGTCATTCCCTCGGGCATCAATCTTGTCTTTTGAACTCAAAACAACCATTCAAGCATATCAGAAGGCACCGACTGTGAAGAAGCCACATTTCTTCTTTTCATCTTTTGTCATGTATATATTTTGTGCAGAATTCCAATATCCCAACATGGGATGGAATTGGACTCCATCAGATCCTCCTGTCCATATTTATCATTCAGCATTATGGGAGAACAATTATATGCCTTTCATATATGACATTTGTGATCACTTCTTTGGAAGTATTTACTTCAAAATATTCAGAGAACAGGCTACTGCTTTCTCAGCTGATGCCAGAAGCTTCATTCCCACATTTGGTGACTGGTATGTGTGTGAATCCTTCTCATATGTCAGAGTTTGGGGAGGTAGTACCATTCATCTGCTACCTAGGATAGTTCCTGACAGATTGGTCATTGAAGAGGTTTCCTATCGAGCTGTTACCGATGGTGTGTATTTAAAGCTAAGTGGTCCTAAGAGGAAGTTGTGGCCTAAGTTTCCCTTGAACCTTGGGCCATTGGCCATCCCAAATTCAACTTGGGCTATAGTGTTGGGTGACAAAATTGTTGCTTTAAAATTGGGTTTTGTGACCAAAAGAACACATGATCCTAAAGGTGTTCTAGATGCCAATTTCAAGCACAACCATGTGAGGGGTGGATTTGTTCATGAATAAATTCTTGATGAATCCATCTATCAGGGAGTAAATACATTTGATGAAGTCTTGGAAAGGGCTAAGAGTAAATATGAACAGAACCATATCATGCAATATCAACATGACCTTAAGACTACGATTTTGAGCTGCAGAGCAATGGAACTAAACCTCATTGAGAAAGCAAGAAAGGATAGAGAGGAGAAAGAAGGTTAGAAAGCACCTGCTCCACTAATGCAGACCTGCAGTAAAGGGGATAAGGGAAAAGGTCTCATGCAAGATGCTTGAGAGGTAAAGACTGCTGAACAATCGAAGGTATTGATGTAAGCATCACAACAATCAAAGTAGAAGTTAGCTCAGATGACTTCGATGCTAGACACTCAAGTAGTTGCAGCTCCTAAGCTTACTGTTGATATTCAAGTGACTGTTGCAGTTACTCAAACTGTCACCAAGCTAGCCAAAAGGCAGAAAACTCATACTTCTGCATCTAAAATCCCTACCTTCAATATTAGTGATAGTGATGTTGAAGATGAGGTACATTCTTCTGTGCTTGTGATTAAGGAAGTAACTGAAACTTCACAAAGAATTACATATTTATTGAATGCTATTGAAGTGGAGGATTCTGTCCCAGACCATCAGTTTCTTGAAACTACCCCTGCTGCTAACACCACAACCTCATCACTTCTACTTCCATCTATTCAAATTCTTTCAACTTTGTCATCTAGGGTAACACCTCCATTCCCCATATCCCATCTTTTCCATACTCTAACTACCATCACTGCTACATTCCAAGCCATCTCGGTTACACTTCCTATTTTTCCATCTACTATTGCAGAGATTCAGTCTTTGACTGTCCCTCTGCAATCACCTCCATTCATTTTATCACCACCAGCTACCGATGAGCAGACTCCAGTTCCTCCTTCTTCATTTCCAGCTGATGATATCCAAGTTCCACTTTTTGAAGCCTTCACTTCAATTCCATCCCCAACTCCTGTACCAGTAGCTATTCAAAATATCCCTTCCACCCCAACTACTTCCCAAATAACTATGTCTATACCTGCTTCTTCTACTACTCAGACATCTTTATTGGTTTCAACAGTAAATGTGACTTCATCATTTACTGAATTGGTAGCTGAGTTTGAAGAAGACATTTTAGTCCCTCTTGGGTATTACTTCTACAACAGAGCTTCCAATTTAGTGGTAAGAAAAGGTAAGAAGAGAAGCAAAGATCAAGGTGGATTGGAGGCACCTACTCCTAATCAAATAATTTGGACCAAGCAGTCTGATGACATACAGCGAGAAGCATTGGATGTTGTTGCAACCATGGGTGCTTTTGCAGCTGCAAACTATGATTTAGTGACAACACTGAATAGGGAGATTGATTTAAATAAAGAAGAGATAAAGAAGCTTGAAGAGAAATTGGCCAAAACCAATGAGGAACATGAATCTTATGTTACTGATATCAGGAAGGTATTTGAAGATATGTTTGAAGATCTGCAGTTGAAAAATACCTCTCTCTAGGTTAAATTACATAATACAGAAGTTGTAAATGATGCCAATACACAATGGATAGCTGTGCTAGAAAATTAATGTGAGGATGCAACTGCAAGTGCATCCTCCTCTACATTCTCTAGGTTTTCTCAGTTGGAGTTTAAGGATTTGGCCATTCAGGTCAATGATGACCACTGTAAGCTGCTAGCTGAATTGTTTCACACCTTGAATAATATCCATGAGAATCACATTGTTTTTGGGAAGATGTATGTTACTCTTGATCAACAGGTAGCTAAAAGACAGTAGGCCTTTAAGGCCAATGAATATATTTTGGAATGGTAGAGGTCCATTAAGGAGAGACCTGAGAATATTCATACTCTCACTAGTTTCCAACTGAAGAAAATCAGAACTGCGTTGTGCGCTTGGCATGATCTAAATGATAAGGTTGGAGATACTATCTAGAAAGCACAAGGTGTTTGCGGAAGGAGATGGTACGTCGTGGATAGCATCATGGAGTGTTGATGTATATGTAACTTCGGAATGTATTTCATCTGTATATTTTATATATATTTATTGTACCCTTATAAGAGATGTGTCATTCCTCTATAAGGAAGTGTCGTCATGTGGATTGACAAGTGTCGCAAGTGTGTGTACTTGCTGATGGGTTATTAGACCACCATTTGGGGTTGGCCCAGAATTATATATAATATAATGTGGATGTATCTAAGTAGACAAGTCGGCCCCAGTAGGTCTCTGGGAAAAAAGGTAAGTATAAATAGAGATAGGAGATCTCTATTTTACTCACTTGGAAAAAGTAACTCACTTGTGAGGAGGAGGAGGATCATCTGCTAGGAGACTATCTCTGTGTTATTTGGTTGTATTTTGGTTGAGCCATTGCTCTCTCTATCTCTGAGGAAGTTGTGGGGTTTTTCGCCTTAGGGTTTTCCCCACGGAAACTCTGTGTCTCTTGTCTCTATGCTTTTGATTCTTGTGATGCTTGTGATGCTTGTCATATTATGATTGTCATGCATTGATATACTGTAGATGTTATTCTCTCAGCAAAGATCCTAGAGTATAATGAATTAATGCTCAAAATTTAACATGGAGAAGTTCTAGTTCCCTACCATGGACCTCATTGAAAGCACTTTTCCACTGAAGTTGATGCTAGAACAGGTTGAACGTCAATGCGAGGAAGCTAAAGAGAAGATCCAACACCTCGAGCATATCAAGATTGATGATGTGGATTAGTTATTCAGGAAACCTATTTCCATTGAGGAAATGATCCAAATTTTTATTGGTATTTGGCATAATTTGGCCAAAAACGAGCTGGAAACTTTTACGTGTGATGCCCAGCTAGGGCTTGAGTTGGTCAATTATCCAAATATAGATGAATTGTTAGAAATTGCGGCCAAGTGGCAAGATTTTCTTGGCCATTAGCCTAGTTCGATTTTTGAAATCCTTGTTTTTTTGGGAATTTATCCTTTATAACAAAATTGTAATTATTATTTAAAGGGTAGATCTCTCGTAGGCTAGGGATCATGATGGAATTTGGAGGAGAAAATCAGCAGAAGAGACTGGGCATACTCTGCTTAATGTAGGGCTTGTAATTTCTTGCAAAATTTCAGTAATACAGTTATGTTATTCTCTTGCATACTCTTTTGTCTATTAATCAAATTTCTTTGATCAATATTGATTTTCACTTTCAAGTTGTTTATCAATATTGTTTAATATTTTGCAATCTATAATTACATTGATCTACAATTTTGTTTTTTCTCTGCTTATGATATGTGTATCCTTAATATTTTAAAAGAATTTATTCAATTAAAACTTTTAGCTATTTCTGCAAATGGTTTTTACAGAAAATTATAATTGATGTTAATTTTTCAATTGACATATCAGTTACAGGTCAATCTTGAATGCGCTTGAACCCTTAATTTGCCATCAGTTAACTTTAATTGGTTGATAGTAATTTGAGCATATAAGTAATTAATCTCCTTTACAGTGTTCATGAATGTTGATTTTCACTTCAGATTCTTTATGAACACTGTTTAATTTTTGCAATCAATAATCCATACATTGATCTACAGTTTGGATTTGTCTTTACTAATGATATGTGTGTCTTTTATGTTTTAAGTGAATTTATTTAATTAAAACATGGATCTATTTTTGCAAATGATTAACACAAATTAATAAATTCATTTTAAGTTTTCAATTAGCATTTCCAACTACATGGTAATCTTGCATGTACCTAATCCTTAAAACTGCTATCAGTGAATTTTCATTTCCTGATTGTGTTGTGGTTAAACCAACATTAGTAACCTCGCTATACTCAATGTGCCAAATCAAAGAAAAAATAGTAACCTCGCTATACTCAATGTGCCAAATCAAATATGCCACGTGTCTCAATAAGATCGTTCCACGCGTCACCCTAGGATAGCAGATATCAACATTTTAACAACAAAATTTATACAACTTTTTGCTTTAAATACTTTACTAGCAAGTAGAAATATTCTCAGAGAAAGAGCGGCCGCTCTTTCTCCAAGGTTTTCTATGGTTACAATTCCCTCCTAAATGAAGGGTCGGCCGACCCTTCTTATTCGTAATATTCATTTCATAATAGTTCGACACTGCAATAAGGGTCGGTCAATCCTTCTTACATTCTCCATTATGGCTATAGCTGAATTGTTGGATAAAGGTTTTCTACAATTAACTACGAAAAGAAGGGGCGGCCGATCCTTCTTGTCGTAGAACATAAGTCAGGACAAACCATTTTTATATGATATAACTTCCAAGGTGTTCTATTTTTACAATTCCCTCGTAATTGAAGGTCGGCCGACCCTTCTTATTCCCAATATTATTTTCACAATAGTTCGACACTGCAAGAAGGGTCGGTCGACCCTTCTTATTCCCAATATTATTTCCATAATATTTCGACACTGCAAGAAGGGTTGGTCGATCCTTCTTGTGTTCTTCATTATGCATATAGTTGAATTGTTGGAAAAAAATTTCACAATTAACTACGAAAAGAAGGGGCAGCCGATCCTTATTTTAAGAAAACGGAAGTCGGGACAAACAATTTTATATGTTATAACTTCCAAGGTGTTCTATTTTTACAATTCCCTCGAAATTGAAGGCTTGGACAACCCTTTTTATTCCCAATATTGTTTTCATAATAGTTTGACACTATAAGAAGGGTTGGTCGATCCTTCTTGTGTTGTCCATTATCGATATAGTTGAATTGCTGGATAGAGGTTTTCACAATTAACTACAAAAAGAAGGGGTGGCCGATCCTTCTTGTTGAAAAACAAGGACCGAAGACAAAAGTTGTCAGAAACCATTTTTATATGTTATAACTTACAAGGTGTTCTATTTTTACAATTCCCTCGTAATTGAAGGGTCGACTGCCCCATCTTATTCCCAATATTATTTTTATAGTAGTTCGACACTCTCAAAAGGGTCGAACGACTCTTCTTATTCCCAATATTATTTTCATATTAGTTTGACACTCCAAGAAGGGTCGCTTGATCCTTCTTGTGTTATCCATTATGGATATAGCTAAATTGTTGGATAAATGTTTTCACAACTAACTACGAAAAGAAGGGGCGGCTGATCTTTCTTGTCGGAAAACAGAAGTTGGGACAACCATTTTTATAACTTTTCACCTTACATTTGAACATTTACATATGCAAATTGCAATTTTCAAATAAAAAATTGAATTTTCTAACTTGAAATCCACACATTTCAAATCAGAAATTGCATTTTTTAATTTTAAATTCACAGTTTCCAAATGCAAATTTTCATTTTTTGATTTGAAATTCACCCTTTTCAAATCAAATTTTGCATTTTTTTATTTGAAATTCACACTTTTCAAATCAAAATTTGCATTTTTTTATTTGAAATTCACACTTTCTAAATTGAAATTCATAGTTTTATAACAAAAAACTGCAATTTTAAGGTTCATAGGTAATCAAAAAACACATTATTTGAATTGAAAAGCACAGTTTTCAAAGAAAATATTAACACTTTCAGAACCTGGTTTTGCACTTTAGAAAGGTTGATATTGACACTTTCAAAGGCTAAAGTTGTTCAACGTTTTAGATTTTTCTTGTTAGTTGTTGAACGTTGGTGGTATCATTTATTCAGACAGATGCAGGCTCGTTTGAAGTGATGGTAGTGGAGCTGCCGAATTTAATACTCTGCAGCTCAATGCTTAGCTTTCACCGTCTACACCTCTATCAACCATCATGATAGTACTATTCGGACAGATGCAGGTTGGTTTGAAGGGATGGTAGTGGAGGATGACACGAGGCTGGGGTCAGCCAGATGCCCTGTAACATCATACCTCCAATAAATTACGCCCTTAATCATTATGTTGATGCAGGTTTGCACAATTTGTTTCTATCATTGCTTCCTTAGGCATAACTGCCTCCATGCTGAAGGCAATAATTCTGGTTGTACCGTGTTGCCGAGCAAGTACTGCAAAATGATTTTCAATTGTACGACATGGCCTTTTACATGGATTTTGAGTCATTCAATCTCTACAAAGCCATTAATGGTAATCCTATCGTATGTGTGGGCTTCTATGAAAATATCTGGGAGTCAAGTCAGCTCTCTGCCCTACTTTCCATAGAAATTCCTATAAATATTTTCAATGGAGTAGGCGACCTCCATTCGAGAGACCTGCAATTTAAATCTTGGCTGAACTTTTGGGTGGATTTCTGGTGGTTCAGTTTTTTTAATTGGTATATCATGGATTCCCCTATGAGGGCATGTAGATGCAGGGGATCCAGCAGGGGTGTAGGGTCTTTACAACCTAGGGGGGAAAGTTGCTCTCAAGGAGAAGGCTCGTCTCAACAACACACCATGGGGATGGAAGAGTCTACCCTGCAGACCTTTAATTAGGGGGCTCAATATCTAGTAGAGACGCCTGCTCCGATAGAGGTGCAAATAGCACACCGCGAACTATCCCTTCTCTGGGAATATGAAGCTCACTTGGGATAGAAATTAATCTCCAACCCCTACTGGGCGATGAGGATCTTGTTCGCTCGTGAAATTCAAGCGAGGAACCAATTGGATCACAGCCTCCGTGAAGCCCTCCAAATTATAAAAGGCGGCCAACAAACTCATTCGGCCGGTGTTCGCTTGCTCAAGTCTGCTCTGAAAGATTACATGGATACCTCGAGGGACTTCCCTCATGAAGAACCAGTTTCCCCATGGGGGGAGTACCCTGCTCCCTGATTAGTCTTCGTGGTCTGCGTTCGTGCCGGTCTTGGTGGTTAGCGTCCGGCTCACTAGTGGCTTGTTGTTTTTTCTGTGTATTTTTTGCTGGTGGCTCGCTGTTTTTCTGTGTATTTTTTCATGTCTTTGGAAGTTCAGTCTCGGTGCAGACTTCGGATGTTAGCGTAGTTTTGTTATGGGGGCTGCTCAGTTAATATTCAATTGTTAGAATCGGTCAACATGGACCATTGAATAGCATATAAATATGGACCATTGAATAGCATATAAATATTCAATCGTTAGAATCGGTCAATATGGACCATTGAATAGCATATAAATAGAAGTGAATTGTAAGCCTAAGGGCATATTAGAAGAGAGAGAGAGATGTGGAGAAATCCTCTTTTTGGTCTAATTTGGATCCACAACATTATGTTTTTACTATTCCTACGACGGGTTTACCTCAGAGTTTAATGAATGCATGAAGATGTCTGATTATTGTTCTAATTCTGTCTCTGTCTCTATCTCTGTGTGGTGGTGAATGTTGCATTATGTCTATTATGCTGTGGATTGAATGATAATGGTTCATGTGATTAAGTAGAATGGATATGTTATTGTGAATGTTTACTTTATGTTGAATCTGCGAATTGCTTACATAATATGTGAATGATTAGTAAATAGTATGCTGTCAAGTTGATGATTTTTGGTCAACTTTCCGCGATAAGAGATTTGTGGGTAAAGCATATTCTCAATGCCACTGCGTAAACTTGGTTCCTACAACACCCTTCGAAGGTGTTGCTGGGAAGGGTAACTCCTTTCTCGGGCGGTGTATAAGAGATTGTTGGTGCTTGTTGATGACAATGAGAACCCCTGTCGAGAAGAGTTGAGTCAACATGGGTTTTATCTACAGTTAGCCTAGTTGTATGCTCCTCAGTTTGATCCGCTTTGGATTTTTTACCATACTCAGTATGGCACAAGTTGTTGGGCGCTTGTTTGCAATTGTATTCAGTAATTGTGTCTTCCATTTTGATTCTTTCCAACTTGCTGGATGCACCAACATTTTTTTTTTTTAAATACAAACATTTTACTTTTTAAAGAGAAACATTCTTTATTTTTGTTTTTTTAAATAGAAACATTTTACTTTTTCTTTTTTCTTTTTTTAAATAGAAACATTTTAGTTTTTAAAGAGAAACATTCTTTCTTTTTCTTTTTTTTTTTAAATAGAAAGATTTTACTTTTTATTGCAATGGGGTAGATACAAAATCAGTGACAATTATATTCAACATTGATTCCATGTATAATTTCAAAAAAAAGCAACACATGTATGCATTCCCAGACACACCATAAAGCTAATTAAAATTTAAGCAGGATACTGTGTTGGAAAAGGACATTCCCAGATGACAATGCAAATAGTGATGCCATTAGTTGGAATGATTATGACTGTGATTAACCAGACAGAAACATTTTTTATTTTTATTTTTAAAATAGAAACAATATACTTTTGGGTTTGCTCAAAGTTCCAAATCAAATATTCCACGTGTCACAATATGATCGTTCCACGTGTCACCCTAGGATACCAGATATAAAAATTTAACATTAAAATTTATATAATTTTTGCTTTAAAGACTTTGCTGGCAAGTGGAAATATTATTAGAGAAAGAGCAGCCGCTCTTTCTCCAAGGTTTTCTATTGTTACAATTCCCTCCTAAATGAAGGGTCAGCCGACCCTTCTTATTCCCAATATTCATTTCATAATAGTTCGACACTGCAAGAAGGGTTGGCCGATCCTTCTTGTATTCTCTGTTATGGCCATAGCTGAATTGTTGGATAAATATTTTCACAATTAACTATGAAAGAAGGGGCGACCGATCCTTCTTGTCGAAAAATGGATGTTAGGACAAACAGTTTTTATATGTTATAACTTTTCACCTTAAAACTTTGAACATTTAGAAATGGAAATTGCAATTTTCAAATAAAAAATTCCCCGTATTATTTTCATAATATTTTGACACTGCAAGAAGGGTCGATCGACCCTTCTTATTACCAGTAATATTTTCATAATATTTTGACACTGTAAGAAGGGTCGATCGATCCTTCTTGTGTTCTCCATTATGAATATAGCTGAATTGTTGGATAAAGTTTTTCACAGTTAACTACGAAAAGAAGGGGCGGCCGATCCTTCTTGTCAGAAAACAGAAGTCGGGATGAACTATTTTTATATGTTCGACCGACCCTGGTTATTCGCAGTATTGTTTTTATAATAGTTGAACACTGCAAGAAGGGTCGGTTGATCCTTCTTGTGTTCCAGGGTAATTTTTAGGGGCGAAATTTTGCCAATTGGATATTTTTCAGGCTTTTTTTCAAAAAATAAATTCGTTATTTGGTCATTTTTAGTCTCTAATATCGCCTATATTTACATAAAATACGTTTTTTAATCACAATATTCGCCAAAATTTACCTTTTTCAGTAGCAAATTGCAGGTTTCATATTTAATATTCGCCTACCTATCTAAATATATGTTTTTTTCAATCCAAAATAATCGCCTAGAATACTATACTTAAGTATAATATTAGAATCCTTAAAAAATACCCTATTGTGTTCTCCATTAATATTGGGCATTGGTCATAAATGAATCCAATATCAATTTTAGCATAAAATTGGTGAATACTTAGATGCGGTAAACCAGAGCATAAACATATGAATTCTGATTTAATATTACTTTCATCCAAGCATGAAGAATAACACAATGGAAAATATCTACTGGAAATAACAATTAACATAGAAAGGAAGGAAATTTACAGACACACATAATTTACTGCAAATAACAATTAACAAAGAAAGGAAGGAAATTTACAGACTGTCATTGCAGGAAATAAAAATTAACAGAGAAAGGAAGGAAATTTACAGACTGTCATTAATGAATAGTTTTTTGATCAGTGGTACAATTATATTCAACACATTCCATGTATAATTTAAAAAACAAGCAACTCATGCATGCCTTCCCAGACACACTATAATGATAATTAAAATGTAACATTGATTGACACGATGGTTTGACATGTTCTCTGAAGTGGTCGAATGGAGGACCTAGTCAGGCGGCCGACGTAAGATCCTCCAACATCTCCTCCACGAACAATCTGTTTCTTCATCCCGAAGAAATAAAAAAATAACTGGAGTTAAATGAAAAGAACGTTGCTGACTATGAAATCACAGTCCTTCTACCTTCTACTTGGTGCAGTAAGAAGAAGTTGACAGCATGGTCTGGTACTAAAACAACATTCGTCGACTGCTGCAACTGTTGATGACCGCATGTGATGATGACTCCATCCCATCCTTACATCCATCTATCGAAGATCTATCTCACCGGTCACGTTGTCAGGTAGAATTATTGTGCGTCGTCACATGTATTGTTCCATAGTTGCATATTCTTGTTGGACTTGAGTGATTATAAGTTTTGCGGGAAAATTCAGATCCTCTGTTAGAAAACAATGGCTCCATTCCATCCATATATCCATCAATGGCAGACCTACCTATTTCTTTTGGTTATGTTTTCAGATGCCTAACATTCCAAGATCAACAATTCTATGTACAAATGATGGTTCTTAACAAAGATGTAATGGGTTGCTTCACAACTACGTTAAGATTTTCATTTAATTATTGCCCATAGTTGAGTATAAGTTTTTCCCGCGAACCTTATGGCTCCATCCCCTCCTCGTTGCATACCCAGGAACATAATGACAAATCCATGCATACCTAGGAACATAATGACAAATCCAGTTATTGAAAGAAGAGTGACGGACGAAAACATGATTGGTTCCAAGGAACATAATGACCAATCCATGTATTGGGACTTGGCTCGAAATTCCCATATATCAACTATGGGAAATAAAATAAATGAAAAGCTTAACATAGTTGTGAAGCAACCCATTACATCTCTGTTAGGAACCATCATTTGTACATAGAACTGCTCATCTTGGAATGTTAGGCATCTGATAACATGACCGGAAGGCATTGGTAGGTATGCCATTGATGGATATATGGATGGAATTGAGTCATCGTTTTCTAACAGAGGACATGAATTCGCCCGCAAAACTTATAATCACTGACATCCAGCAAGAATATGCAACTATGAAACAATAATGACAAATACGGGCAATAATTAAACGAAATGCTCGATCGTTCGCGGGAAAAAGTTATAATCAACTACAGGCAATAATTAAATTAAAAGGTTCGCGGGAAAAGCTTATAATCAACTACAGGCAATAATTAAACGAAAAGGTTCACGGTAAAAACTCATATATCATGAGGAGAATTGGGGAGCGATCATAAGACTCAAGCATTTCTCATAAAACAACAGAGGAAGTAAAAGAAAATTTCATGGCTTCCCGAACGATTTCAGTTTGCTATGATATGGGGCATGGTTAGCCTATATATAGTGAGTGGCCACTATGTTGATGGATTAAAAATATTTTGTTGGATTAATCATACACATATCACTCCAATCGATTCCTTGAAAATCCAATGGCCAACATGCTTGTGCCAGTGCATTAAATGGCCTACAACAGGCTGAATAATATTTGCCGTAAGTTTCAACCTATGTGAATCAAGTATACCATATATTAAATTATGCAATTACTTCCCATGATTGTTTTTAAGAAACAAAATTATTTATGTGAATCAAGTAGACCATATATTAACCCTGGATGCGGGGCGTCACCATTATACAAGGGGCCACGTATCAGACACAAGGAGGGAACGTGGGGGAGGAGCCTCGACCCAGACACCCATAACATTGTATGCGTGCCCGATGCAATATACCACCTCCCTTGTTTCCACTTTTCTGCCCTCACATGTGCGGGTTGATGGCTCCTTCTTGATTCTTCACTCGCAAGTCCCTTCACCGGCTAGCTGGCTGCAACTTTGGTACCTCGTCCCTCTATGCATTCAAAGCAGCCCTAACCTTGGGTTAGCTCCATGTCTAGTAGGGAGATGCCCCATTCTCTCTAATCTGTCTACTGGGGAGTTGCCCCATTCTCTAGGAATAATGGGGAAGCTCAACTATTATTAGTTTAAAATTGATTTGGAGTGTATCAGCTTTAAACTTTGTTAAGGAACTTCTACTCAGCAACTCAACCATAAATTCCTTACACCATATTTATCTCCAACTACTTCTCATTTATCCACAAACTGCAAGCTATACTTCTCATTTGGACCCCAGTCATATAACATCCTCTTTGCTGGTTCAGAAAACGCAGGAGCTTAAAACAGTCCCCAAACATTAAATGGTACCATTAATTTCCTTAATATTCGTTTAAACAATCTTTAAACTAATTTTAAATATCAAATATGCCACATGCCACAATATAAGCATTCCACGTGTCGCAAAATTTATAGAAGTTTTGCTTTAAAGACTTTGCTGGAAAGTAGAAATATTCTCAGAGAAAGAGCGGCTACTCTTTCTCCAAGGTGTTCTATTGTTACAATTCCCTCCTAAATGAAGGGTCGAACGACCCTTCTTATTCCTAATATTCTTTTCATAATAGTTCGACACTACTAGAAGGGTCAGTTGATCCTTCTTGTATTATCCATTATGGCTATAGTTGAATCGATGGATAAATGTTTTGACAATTAACTACAAAAAGAAGGGGCGGCCGATCCTTCTTGTCGTAAAATGGAAGTCGGCACAAACCATTTTTATATGATATAACTTTCGAGGTGTTCTATTTTTACAATTCCCTCGTAATTGAAGGGTCAGTCGACCCTTCTTATTCCCCATATTATTTTCATAATAGTTCGACACTGCAAGAAGGGTTGGTCGACCCTTCTTATTATCAATATTCTTTTCATAATATTTCGACACTACGCAAAGGGTCGGCCGATCGTTATTGTGTTCTCCATTATGGATATAGATGAATTCTTGGATAAAGGTTTTCACAATTAACTATGAAAAGAAGGGGCGGCTGATCCTTCTTGTCGAAAAGCAGAAGTCGGGACTAACTATTTTTATATGTTATAAATTCCAAGGTGTTCTAGTGTTGGCGGGCAAAACTACCCTATAGCAAGGAAACTAATACTATCAACTGGAGTGGGGTGACAGGTAAGTGTATTAACTATATTACAGAAATATTTATGAAAAGAAATGAGTTATAGACCTTGAGAACATACCTTTTAACCGACGTTCGATCCTATCTTTTATTTGATCTTGCACTCAGTCCTCAAGTCCACCTTCTGTTCAGTAAACTTGCAATACAAACACCTTTCTCAGCGTATCTTGGATAATATATAATGATTAAAAGAAACAAAAGCAATTTTAAACATTCGATATTAACCAAAACAGATCCAAATTAAGATATTATTTCAAAGAAAACCTAATTTGGGACAAGAAAGACACTCTAACCTTTTATTGTCAAATGCAAAAAATGATGTTACAAATATGCCTGACTTTGTGACATGCTCCTGCAACTTGGTTCTGGGCTCTTGCTCTTCTCTGGCTTGGATATCTTCAACACAAACTCCTCCAATGCAAGCTTCTCTTTTATATCTCTATGTCTCCATGTTTCTCCATCTAACCCCTCTCTTTATTCTTCCCTGTATTTATAGGATCAAAGAAGTAGTTCAGGTCGAGAGATGGTTATGGAGGAAGTTGGGGAAGTTGGGAAACTACCAACAACTAATCCTCCTCGTGAAATTAATTATTTTTTAATCATCTTTTGAGATGTACGCTACTATTGTTTAGTGAAGTAGCGTTTAGGGCGCTACTTTAGTGCTTGTCAACTAGTGCTCATCGATTTTTAAATGTTAAGCGCTACTATGCTGAATAGGAGTAGCGCTTATAAGGATTTGAGCACTACTATTATACACTGGAGTAGCATATAGGCGCTAGTCTATTGAAATAGAGTAGCGCTCATATCTCAGAATGATATTTGTAGGGTTTTTCTAGTATTGTCAGGTAATGGAGTAAGTCAAAGTGTCATCTAGGGTCAACATGCTCCTCCATCCAAGTTGTCCTTTTGTGTGATCAACAACTCAAGGTGATCACGGATGGAGAGGTGCAGGTTTGACCTATAACAAATGCCCCCTAATGTGTGAGGTCAGAGGGAAATGATGGCTGAAATACATTATAATCCAAAGCCAGAGGAGGAGCAAAGAGCCACAGAAAAAAGTCACAAGAACACCTGCAACAAAGATCAAGGTTAGCTAGCAATTACATCTTTGACATCATATAGATGTGCAGTGTGGTACAACATGATCTCCGATACATAACAAGGAGATGTATATATAGCATGGCCACTTGGAATACAAGCGTGGATCCATGTCAAACTAAGAGATCATAGCCATAACAACAAACTAGATCTATGTCTCATGGAGAGCCGAATATAAGTGAGGCTCAGTCTTGCGCAACTTGGGTGATAACAAAATGAGGTACTGTCATCCAAAATCCCAATGTCTTCATCCAAAACAACTCTAGGTACAAAGCCTAACCATGTGAATAGATGAGTTGACAGTCGAACATGGGGGGTATCGTTTGATTATCGGTCATTGATGTATACCGTTAACAAACGCGAGGACTTCCACCAATAATGATGATGGGGTCCAAGGTACCAAGTACGATCCACCAAGTGTGAATAGATGGACTTGGAGTCGAACACTTCAGAATCTTGTCGAAGAAGAGACATTGATGTATTCTCATCATTCAACAGCGAGGAAAATTGCCACTGGTGACTGCAATCTCCAAGGTACTAACCGAAACTCTAAACTTCATTCCCAGAGTAAAATGAGTTGATGTCGATAGGAAGAAGTCCGTTGGAAGGGAGGCCTTAAGGCATCCTCCATCATCCAACTCTAGAGACACTCAATTGGTAAGAGCTGATATGGAATAATATGTAACAAGACTGACACTAGGATGGTCGACACATGAGGTCAAGGTAAACTGCAGAATGGCCGACACAAGGTATATCCTTGAACAGTGAGCATGGCACAAAGTGACTCAGGTAGTTTTCGACATAATGGGGTAAATGATAAGCCTGAAATGTAAGAGACATTATCAGACCCTCCATATGGTTGGAAGAATAACCAACCGGGGGAGTAAACAACTCGGAGATCAGGTTCACCCTGAGGTCAAAAACTAAACCCAACCGACCAGATAGACTCAAGTAGGTGCTGTGTTCAAGGATAGAACTGACTGAATTGCCTTTGACAATGAAGATATGATACGTCTTTCCCATCCCTTATTCCTTTTAGATAAAAGAATACCTTTCTTGTTGTTTTAATGAGTCCAAGAAATAATGAAAACTCAATAGATCCAACCATGTAAAAAGTTTAACGAGCCCATGGGAGGAAGACTCAGGACCTTCTTCATTATTTATAGAGTTCGAAGAAGAGATAGAAGATTACTCTATATTACTGATCTCTAGATTTTAATATCGAGCCGAGATCTATTCTTGCTCGCCGGTGTTTTCAATTTTAAGGAGTCTGAAAAACTTAAACAATAACTTCGTATATTTGCTCATGGATTTTAGTATCGAGCCCAAGCAGATTAATGCTCGTCGGTGTTTTCCTATTTATAGAGTCTGAAAAACTTAAACAAACCTCTTTTCACCTATCTGTGGATTTTATATCGAGCCCAGATTAGTATGTGCTTGGCGGTGTTTTCTTGTTTATAGAGTTGAAAAACTTAAACAGTCCTCTGCTTACCCTCTTATGGATTTCACATCGAGCCCGAGTAGGTGAATGCTCGCTTGGTATTTTCATGTTTAGAGAGCCTGAAAACCCTAAAGAAAGGCTCCAAAAGGTCCTTTTTCATGCAGTTAGTCTCCTCCCCCGAAAAAGTATAAAACAATGGAAGAACTCTTCTAGCGCATACAGAAGTATACCTAGAGTATACCTTTTCCGTAGCTAATCCACCTAGTGCCGGAAAAGGGGTAATTCTATACCTGAGTGCATGAGCCTTCGATTACTTTAACGAGCTCGAAGAGGACAAGCTTGCTTAGCAATCTTGTTTAGGTTTAAATAGTCCAAACAAGAGCTTAAAATGACTTAAAGGTCAGCTTCTAGGATCATAGCTTCATACTCTGCCAAAACTAGGTCTTCAACAAAATATTAGTTGATGCGGCAAAAAATCTCGAATGATATATGAATTTGAACTATTAACTAGTTGACAAGGTCTAACATCAAGAGTTTTTAAACTTAGGAGATTGATCCTACAAAAATTAAAGGAAAAATGAGCTTGGATTAGTAATGCACCATATGTGTGTTCCAATTGATTAATTAGGTACTTTTTGAAAAGTTTTGAAACTGTAGAAAATTAAACAATGGTGGGTAAAAATCAAACTCCAATTCATATATATAATTTCATTTTAAAAATTCAATTTCCAAATTGTTTTGTAGGGCAAAGATTGGGGCAACCTTTTGCATTTTCAAATCTTTGTGGCAATCAAACCAGGCATCCAAACGTTGTTCTTCTTCCACCAAGTAAGTTAGAATTCACCCTACTTGCATTTTCATGGTTTAGTTTTCATTTTTTGAGCGAAAAATTGCTTGCAACGTGATGCTCACAACCTTTACTGCGCTGGCGCTACTGTGTAACAATAGCAGTAGCATGTAAACACGATGAGCGCTACTGTGCTCAAGCAAAGTAGCACCCATACGTGACTGTGTAGTATACACAGTTGCACTCACTCTTGAAAACCTATAGACAAGCGCCGAGACTCAAAGAATTGTCATTTTTTGTGCAGGATGGTACTTCAATGGAGGGAGAGAGAACATGAGGACATGGATAGGTTGGCCATGCAAGATCCGGCCACTCTCCATGTCCTTCGAAGATGCGGTTTATTGAAATTTTACCGAACCATAAACATGAGGGCCTTAAACAAACTGTTTCGAAGACTTATTCAGTACTGGGATGTGGATACCAATACTTTTGTCATCCGTGGGAAAAAATTTGGAGCTTACAGTTGATGACATATATTTCATTACTGTTCTCTCACGGAGAGGAGATGCAATTAATCTGAAAGGGTCTTCTCATGTGGGTGTAAGATCTGTGCAAGAGTATGTGAATTCATATTGTATTGCCGGAACTGAGAAATCGGGAAGCCAAGTCTTGATTTCAACCATTGAAGGCCTCCCCTTGAAAGTGATAGTGAGCATGATCAACTAAGTGGCAGGTAGTGCCTCACTACACTTAGCTTCCAGGCACTCTATGCATATTGGTGTACAATGATTACATGATCATGTCTATGATTGGTGTACTAGTTTACTGGCAAGCATGAAATCTCAATTGACAGGTTGCAAATCCCGCACAATGAAGAATTTTGGGTATGGTAGCATTTTGTGTACTTTCTTCTTTGAGAGGATGTCTGTTATCAATTTGGGGATGCCTCTACCTCAGTTTAACCCCCGTGAGCCCAGACTAGGCCGTTGGGGTGACATATTCCTCCGCCAGGGTGGTGGGGAAAGTCACTACTATTATCATACTGATGATTTCTGGGGGTGGTGGGAGAGGCAAGTGCCCTCTTTCGAGCAGTTTCCATATGCTGGATTGGATTTTCGTCATGATCTAGAACTGGTGCTTCCTCCAGGTGGAGCCTGGGGAGATATTGGTATGTTTAAATTTTGAGAATTATTTAATTTTTTCAAACTTTTTCAAGTATTTGATTTTTATGAATGAATTTTTAAGTTCTAATCAAGTGTCATATGCAGATCTTGGGCCTGTTCATCCTGAGGGACATCCTACCATCTTTGTGAGGCCAGCTGATATTGCTGCAGCAGATGCTATGTTGGGGACCCTAGAGAAAAAAATGAGTCGGTTGACTTACGAAGTTCCTGCATGCCGTATGGATCAGATACCTATTGATATGCAGGAAGATGTTGTTGGGGTGCCCCCGGCATGGCTTAGGGTGCTGTGGAAGATAGCTAGGGTAGTCATATGCTATCGCAATGCAGTAGACGATGATGAGGTCCCTCCTTCTCCATAGGAGAGGGATACATTCTATGTATATATTTTTGAGGCTACTATGCCCATTTTTTGTACTTTTATGACTTGACTTTGATAGACTTGTGACCCAAAACTCATATATTTTTTGATACAATATTGGCTATATACAGTATCGGTTATTTACATATGTATGTGTTTGAATTTTGTGTGTGCAATTTTGTTTATGAAAGTGTATGATGCAAATGCCAGTCTAACACATAGTTTGCTAAAGAATCAACTAATGCGTTTAAACTTCTCGGAATGTGTTCATATATAATAGAATCAAAATGCCTTTCCAATAGTTTAACTCGTATAAATTGACGTAGCAAACTAGGATCTCTAATCTGGTAGACACCTATTAACTGAAATACAATTAATTGTGAATCAAGTCTTACCTCCAAATGTGAAATGCCATGACTGAGAGCATCTCGGAGAAGTTCTATAACTGCACTGTATTCAGCCACATTATTCGTGGTAGGACCCAAACAAACCCCCCTCAAAGAGACAAGTTGGCCAGCGGGTGAGTAAATGATCCAAGCTGCTATAGCCAACTGACAGGTGTGGCGACTGGCGCCATCAGCAAATCCTAAGAAATGTTGGGTTGACATCTGGTATACGAAACGAAAAGCACACATAAGATTAACTAACAAGCATAACAAAAACTAGCTTTACAAAAATATACAGCTATTCTACAAGAAAAAGTATGTCAGCCTAAGAGTAATACTTTTCTAGGTAGGGTCAATGCCTAGATCCTCCTTGTGAGGTCAGGCAAAGGTGTCATGGAAATCACGGAAAAGATTGGTATACGGAATGATCTCATTGAGATAACAACCCGTTTCAATAAAAATGTTTCCGGTGACCCCAGTGGAAATGTTAACCAGCAAGGTATTCAATATGTTCTCTTCAACAAAACCAACTTATGAAGTAGAAGTCAAATTAGTATTTCCACTGGGTGTTGGACAAAACTCGCCTCTCTCTATCAATTTAAAAAAAGGAAACAGGAAGGACCCAGGATCTATATGTTCACGAGGATGGTCCGGGTCGGTCATGGCTTCTAACATTTCCTTTTCAGAAGGTAAAGTAGTATCTGAACTGTCAAGAGAGTGGATCAGGTCTGGTGACTGAGTAGCACAATCCATATTTGACTCAACAGACACCAATGGAGTCAACATATGTTCTATTGTAGTTTGATAAGAATCCAAATGGGTAACCTCTGCAACAAGAGTGGGCATGGAGGGGTTTGTATTAGTTGGGAGAAACCCAGAATCAGTTGTTAAACTAACCATGGAAGTTTCAGACGATGAACATCCCTCAGTACCAATAAATAAGGTAGGAGCTGGTAGGTCAAAAGTGCCAATTAATGACCTGTAAAGTCCTGCTCCCAAACTCTCACCAACCGGGGTGGTTTGATGAATTAGGGGAACTATGGTCTCCGAAGAAGTCTGGTTGTTTCTCTGAGTGAAAGAAAGTTGATCGACTGTAACGAACTTACCTTCAAATGGGAACATAACAACTCAAAAAACTAGCGATGTAATAGCT
The DNA here is from genome assembly GCA_027924585.1 of Larix kaempferi. NCBI lineage: Eukaryota > Viridiplantae > Streptophyta > Pinopsida > Pinales > Pinaceae > Larix > Larix kaempferi. The sequence continues at coordinate 13,793,242 of BSBM01000092.1, forward strand.
CGCATGGCATATGTCCAGCTCCTACCTAATAACATATTGTAATCAAGCGGAGCATCTATAACTTCTACTTCTACGACAACTGTCTTACCGGCCAATGTGACATCAAATGATGGCAAAACCCCATGTGGACAAAAAGTCCTGCCATCAAATGCAGTAAGTAGTGTGTTAGAAGGGGCTAACTCGGGGGAACCCAAAGCTTTCCAACAGGAAATTGACATTACGCAAGTCGACGCGCCCTCATCTACGACAGCTCGTCTGATGGTCATTGGGCCATGAACAACTCAATCTGAAGAGCAACGTGGTAGGGCAACCGGTATTTGACATCAGTCATATCAAATCACGCAAACATGTTAGAGGATTCCATACTTCCAATAGCTGCCAGAAGTGCATTCCGTTGTAAAGGACAACTTTGCAAGACTTCTAAAGTAGACATGGCACAAGGGGTCTGGGCTGAATCTTCAACCATGTTGTAGTTGGAAGCGGCCTGAGTGTTGGGATTGTGCGATGCCCATTTTAAGACACGTTTCGCGATCTTGGGCATTGGCTCCACAGGTATGTCGAGTGGAGTGGAGGATTCTGGAATCTCTTTATCCTTTTTCTGTGCATCCGGGGTATAGTTCTCGGCTCTCATTTGTAAGAGTGCATCCGAATTAACCATGTTAATAAAAGTTTGATCAACCGTAGCATGTGTAGTGCCCCCAGTGTTGGAGGTGCCAGAAGTTGAGCTCTGCCCTTTAGGGAATGGATCTTTCAGTACGGAAGGCTTCTTTTCTCTTAAGAGCTTCTAGGCTTCTTCAAGCAGAGGGCATTGGTGAGTAAGGTGGTCCTGCTTGCAAAGTTTGCAAGGGAACTTAACCTTCTTTTTCTCTTTGTTACCCTCTTCGGCATTCTCTTTTTTGGGCTTTTATTGGTTCCCTTCTCCTTTCTTGCCCTTCTTTTTGTTATTAGGATGTCGAGGGCCCTTTTGATTGTTCTAAACCTGGTTGACAGGCTCAGAAGTAGAAGGAGAGGTTGTGACAGACGAAACTTCTGCAGTCGATTGTTTGACAGATAAAGCATGAACCTGTTTGGTCAATGCTTCGAAAGCTGCAGAGTCAACTGAACCCACTATGCCGTCAGCATGTGGTGCAAGTTTAGGTCTACTCAGATCGGTATTCGATCGCGGTGCATCAGGTATGATCTCATACAGTAACCCGGATTGTGCGTAAACAAGGTCTAACTGCTGGGTCCGTAGGATGGCTTCTTCCTCGTTAGATACCCCAGACGTAGCTACTTCCTTAGAAATGTAAGGAAGGAGTGATTTCAAATACCACTCAAGAAGGAATTCTGGAGGTATGTTGGCCTTAATGAGCCTCTTCCGTCTTCGCCACTCCTGAATGTGGTCAGATAAATGAGTGGCTTTATTTTGCCTAAATGTAGACAAAAGGTCTGTTCCGGCATCATACCGAACGGGAAGCTAGAAGTGATTCAAAAAGACAATCGCGAGATCCCCAAAATTAGAGAATGTAGCTGCAGGTAACTCAATGTACCATTTGGCTGCAGCACCGGTTAAAGTCCTTTGGAACAGTCTCAATCTAATGGAATCTTCATTTAATGAGTTCGAGGAACACCATAAATGGAAAGTAGTGACATGGTCACCAGGCTCTTCACCTGTTTTCCCTTCGAACTTTGGAATGTCTGAAGGTAACTTGGTAGGAACTAGTGGCCATGTAGCGTTATGATACACTGGATCGTTGGTCAGTTTGGAAAGATCTAGCAAATTCAAAGTTGCCAGAAATGGTAAACGAGGCCAGTAAGATGGTACTTGATAAGCTGGGGTCGAAAAAGGGGATTCACCCATAGTTTGACCCATGAACTGCTGGTAGGGGTTTCCCCCAGCCGTATGCTGGTAGGGGTTTCCCCCAACCATCTGTTGATAAGGGTTGCCATCGTCCATTTGCTGATAGGGGTTTCCACCTACCATCTGTTGATAGGGGTTGCCCCAGCTACTTGTTGGTAGGGGTTGCCCCCAGCTACTTGTTGGTAGGGGTTGCCCCCTGCCATCTGTTGTTGCGCGAAAGTATTATTGAAATTTCCCCACCCATATGAAAGCAGGTTAGTGCTCTGTGGGTTTGTCCACTGTGGCTGGGTATTAGCCCCGCCATATTGTTGGTTAAAAATATTACCCCCTCCCCCTGAGAATAAGGAAAAAGGGACATTACCTGCAAGCATATTACATTGATTCATGCTGGGACCTGCAAAGGTATTGAAACCAGTGGAAGCTGATGTAGATGGTGAGGTCATGGTACTCATGACAGGCACAGTTGCAGAAGCACTTGGCCCCACATCGGGTGTGGAAATCCAAGTACTGGGTATCTGATATAATGGTTGAAACACAGGAGGTGTCACTAAATTGGTTGTACTGCTAGGTCCAACAGTAAGTGTAGATATAGGTGTCATAGTTGTTGAACTTGGCATACCTAATGTACCAGTATTAAAACTGAAAGATGGAGTAGACGCAGAGGTTGTCTGTGCCAGACTCGGTGTAGCAGTAAAAGCAGGATTTACCTTGTTAGTGTTCATACCTATGGTGGGAGTTTGTGGAACTCCCTGTTCACCTCCTAGAGTAGACATCAGATGTCCAGGAAAGGAATTATATGCACTGTAATGGGGTTGCTGGAAACCAACAGGTAACAGAAGTGGATTTCTAGGATTGGTTTGTGATATTCCTCCTTATGACCTATTATGTTAAAAATGAAAATATTGATGTACACTTGGTTAGTAGTGAGGAGCTCAAGACCAAGGCCCCATCTGAGGACCTCGAAAGTATTGTTACATTATTTCGTAAGTTCCTCCGACAGCTAAAGGGAAGTAAAACAATTACATTTTAGACTTCAAACAAGTAGTGTCGTCATTGTAAGACGAGGAGATGGATGTTTTCCGTAAATACTCTAGTGAGTCATAAGACTTATCTCTCAGTCTGAAGATAACTCTTCTTAAAATTACCCTATGAAAACTTTAAAAGATCACACAAAATTTATATATAGATCAAATCTTCATATAGGAGAAGTTTTATAAGAAAATACCCTTATATGTTTATATATATATATATATATCTATAAGTGCAAAAGGGAGAGGCATATAGTAATTGCATCTTGAGATCAATTATGAGAAAAGTGTATGTTATATATATATATATACTAAGTGGGAAAGAAGTATTATATATTTATGAAGATATTATTGTTTTTAGAGATTGCCTAAATAATTAGCACTCCTCATTTAAAAAGGATATTAGATATATATAAGCTACATGCGAATATATATATATAACTAAGAAAGTTATAGCACGCCGATCTTCCTCCTTTTTCTCGGGAGTGTCCCCGTGATGGAGTGCAGCCACAACTAACGGTTTTACTTTGTCTCCTTGATAACATCGCTATCACTCCAATTTCCTTTTTGAGTGACAGTTGTCACCAGAGATCTTCTCTCGAGGCAAAATTCCCCAAGCTAGCTTACATACCATAGTTATAAATCTCGAAGGGACGGGAGATATTGGGGGGGGGGATGCCGGTGGCTTGATGGTGCAGGAAGAGAGGAAGAGGGCGAACTCTCTAGGCAAGGGGGAGGCTGTGAACCAGTTCTAAACTTGCTATCTACATCAAATATCGCCACTAGACCGAGCATAGCAAATGGGTCACTGTACATAGTACATCCGGTAATGTTTACAATTGCTCAGCATTTTTTGTTACATAGATAGTTATCGATAGATAGTATATGCTGTGTCCTCCTCTATCTTGCTTCTTAGATCTTTTCCTACTTAGTATGAGTATGCATTCTGGACCTTGCTACTTAAATGCCTTTTGTATGGATTACGTATTCCTGTTGGATCTGTGTATATTTTTTATCATCGTTGATCTTTATTTTAGGCTTCCATCGATTGGGATTCCAGGTTGGAGTGGGATACCTATCCAAGCATGTCGTGAATGTGCAGGAGTGTCCCAACTCACTCATCCATCACGGGTTTTAACCTTCTGAAATCTATATTTTTATTTTAGATTTGTGTGCTCTGTAGATTTGTGTCCCACCTGAGTCTATTTATCAAGGGTGCTCACCATGCACATTTTGTGACAGAGATCGTGGGGACAAACTCTGTAAACTTCTTTATTTTTTCGACATCTTTTTACTTTGATATTTCTATGGATGAGTGGATTAGATTTCTGATGGCAATCGCTGTGTAGGATTCGAATCTTTGATTTCTTTTATTCTTGTACCGAGAATTTTTGATCTAGCAAACCCCAGCGCTGTTAGACAAAGCTCCATTCTGGGCTAGCCATCCCGATTTGATAAAGTTGCACTTAGTTGCGGATTTATTTATGTTTGAATAAAATCTTAGTTGTGGTTAGCTATCTCTTCCTTTCATTGCCAAGTAGACCTTGTTTGGGGATTCATCTCTGCGCCACTCAATTTGGCATTCACGCATACAGAGTGGAAGCATTAACCTCTGCAGTTTTTACATTTGCAGTTATGCCTCAGTGATATTACCTTTAAGTTTTTAGATAAGAGTATAATCGATTAAGAAGCCAATCCAAGGGATGTATGCATCATTTGTTTTTATGTTGATACCCTGCATATCGCAACCCCTGGTAGAGAATCGGTTATATGTATATAGTGATCCATGAAAGTAACACAAGAGCATTCTCAGTATCCGATCCAAGAGATTGATTACATACTACATATTAGTTTGTAGTCGAGTCTACCCATCTCTGTTTGAAGTCTAGATCTATGTGTGGTCATGGATCGTGGCAGCAGACAAACACTTATGCTTGTTAAAACTATCTTAAATCTCTGCAGATCATTAGTATGCTGAGTGAAATTGCATCAAAACTCAGATTTCAGATCTAGGTTGTTGTTTTGGAATCGTATTTTTAATTACTCTATCTAGAATTGATAGACCAGCATATATGCTAAATGACTTCGTAAATCTCAGATCTTCGAATCTAGGTGGTTACTTTAGTAATCATGGATTACTTTCTCTGCTCACTTTTTGATGATGAAGGCATAGAACTTTCTAGATCTTAGTACAACGATGTGGTCGAATGTGTAGTGAGTATTAGATCTGAGAGTACTTAATTTAATTCAGATACTTCTATATACAGACTTATGAAGGCATAAATCCTAGTATGGTATAAATATAGTATCATACGATGTGGCAGGATCTGGTAGGCGCAATAGCTGATCTTTGTTTTCTTTATGAACTCTTGGTTTTCGTTAATGTATATTGGATCACTGATTTTTTATAGTATGTAGTTTTACTTGATACTCTGCATAGTACTTTGGGCATTTCCTATCCCTTTATGCTAGATACTTTAGTGATAAGTATTATTACCTGGAACTAAACCTGTTTTTAGCTAGTAAAAGCACAAGTGCTAGTTGGGTGTTTTCTTTTGCCTCTGTATGGTTTGTCTTTTATGTCTTAAAAGCCATAAGTATTTTGGTGAAGTTTTATCCCCTTCCTTTGGTGGAATGTCAAAAAGGGATCTAATGAGATGGAAGTAACACCTTGTAATATATGTAAATACTAGCGCTTACTTGTGGGAGAACAAATAGTACATAGGTAGATCTTTATATCTTGTGTCGAAGGGATTGTTTAACCGTTGGTGCTTACTTTTACATACTACTAAGGTAAGAATCTCCGTATTTAGGTTGAAGTGAATATGTGCACCAATGATTGTATCGGCATAGTAATTGTACTAAGGCTGATGTTAGCATTCTAGAAAGCATTTTCTCTTGAGGGAGGTCTTGAGAAAGTAGAGGCAACTATTTTTGCAACGACTATGTTGACAGATGTAACATCTTTTCTAATAAAAGAATCGGTGACTTTCTAGGTGGACGTAGCCCAGTTTGGGGTGAACCATGTAAATATGTTCTCTCGTATGTGTATCATGGTGATGTTGTTATTTTAGATTATATGTATGTATCTCTAATCTCCTTTATTGATGCTGAATATATTTTGATGTTTATCTAATCGTCAATTGTTTGATGTTAGGATAATGGGATGATGATCCTAAATTCTAAGTTTGTGGAGATCTTTAAATATCATGGAAATTACATATGAGAACTGGTTTTAGAAATAATACATAAGCACAGTTACATTATCCCTAATAGGTAAAAGTTCCATGGGTAAGTTCAAGGTAAACTTGTGATATAAGCTAATACATTATGTTACTTGAATGGTCTTTATTATTTATTTATGCAATGTTCATGGTAATGATGTCGATCTTTGATTTTATGATTATATGTTATTATGATGAAACATGGACATAGGGAAAGAATAATGTTTTTACATTTCTTGTATCGAAGTGGATTTACTTATCTTTATCATGTGTCTTGAGGGGTATGTTACATGGTTAGAGGAGGATTGAAAGGAGTGCTATACTCCGCAGAAGTAAGATCTTCAATCTCAACTGAACTAAAGTATCGTTGATTTAGGGTACCTGGTTGTGGTTCCTCAGGAACCTCTATTTCAGGGTTTTCTATTGCTATTTGTTGTTCTTCAGGAAACTCAACTTCAAGTGGTAGCTCCTCAGGAATTCCTATTTCAGGATTTTTCGTTGTAAAAATTTCCTCAGGAAATTCTGTTTCAGGAATGGTTTCTGAAGAAACATTGGGGTTTACCCGTTGTCTTCTAGCTGGCGGTAAAGGTTCTGTTCTAACTGGTGGAAGATTTTGAAGCCTTCTCGATCTACGAAGTTCTTGATTCTCTGTGATTATATATATAATAACAAACTAGAACCTAGTAGCTACTACGACTAGGGGGAAAAAAGCACGCCAACTAAAAAGTCCTAAGTATGCAAACCAGGAAAGCAAGATGCCTTCCAAAGAAGAGTCTGGGATGATGAGAGCCCAGAACAGATCAACGAAGGAAGAAAGACAGTTACCTGGGGTCCACAATACAATGACTAAGGGTGCAAGCGCTGGAATCACCCAACCGCCCTCCCAAAGACCTGCAAGGGATTTCCTCCCACGTCTGTCTTAGGTACAACAGATATACCCTCTGCTGTCACCTGTGTATGAACCTAAAGTCAGATACTAAGGATACCACAACACCAAAAACTCCCGGGGGAATAGTCGTTGGTTGAATTAGAAGGCGTGGGCAGGGTAACTGAGCCCGAAACTCTAAAGAGTCCCCATATGTGATCCAATACTGGTATATGCTTGAAATAGAAAGTAGGAGGAGTATTCCCAACAATTTGATCTCACAAGACCTACTACATAAATCCCAGGCAAGCTTTGAGTGAAATGGATTTACCTGTGATAGTCGAACTATGATTTTTGCGTAATGTGTGATCTTGAGTGGTTTAAGGTGATTTAAACTCAAGATCCTAACCAAGACTAGTTGGTGTAGTGTATCCCTAAAAAAGAAAAATTGTTTCTATTTCATTTTATTAAAAAAAAATTTAGGGTTGTTATTACTCAAAAGGTAGTGCTTTTGTGTGGCATGGTTGCAATAGGAAAACAAAATTGCATAAATTCTAACTTTCGACAACAAAGCTCTTTTTTTATTTTTTCATTTAAACTTCTTTTCCAAACTAAAAAAAAAAACTGAGCAAATCTATTTAAATCTCTTTTTTCTTTTCTTTTTGAAATTGTACACAAAATAACCTACGCTATCTTGTAACAAAAAATAAGCCTTATTAAACTTAAACTACCAAATTTTTGCTTTTTCTATTATCATAAACAAAAAAGAACTATAAACATGGAAATCAAATAAGACTTGTGTGCAATGTGTAAGTATGGCTAAAAATGGTTCTTAAGCTTATAGCTGTCAAGGCACTAGCTCGAAAAAGACTTGACCTACAGGTTTTTTGCAAAGAAAAAACCTCTATACTCGGAAACAAAGTGGGAGAAAACAAAGGAGATAGATACAAGAGGACTGACCCAAAGCATCTAACCCTAGCAAGACCACTATGCCAAGCAAAAAGTAGACAAGCAAGCTACCAATTACCCTACTAACACAAGGAACTGAGAAATGAATCAGCCTAAAGTACTTTAAATACGCTTGAAACTAGAAAAAGACAAGAAGTCCAAGAAGACTGGAAATCAACAAGTTCGGAAGACACCCTAGAGACTCTAAAACGGACCAAACCCTAAAACAAAGGATAGGATAGGTAAAGAGCAGAAAAATGTTGCCACAAATAGCAGATACAAAAGTATGCAGGTTTGTAAACCAGCAACATACAGTCAGGGCCTAAAAAGCGGAAGTGCTCACCACGAAACACAACCTAGTCTTCAAAAAAAGTTATAAATAGTCCAAATGTTCCAAAGGTAAACAAGCGATCCAAAGATGGTAAAAAGACTCAAAGAAAGGTTCTATGACTTAAAAAAATTTTAAAACCTCATACACCAGTCAAGGAGATCTAAAAGCAAAGTCAGAAGACCACCAAAAAGGCAAAAAACTCAAGCAGACCACTAACAGAAGGCTTCAGGAAATGTTCCCTACTGTGCAGTAGGGAAACTCGCACTCCTGTAGAGATGGTCACTACTGTATGTATAGCATAGTAGTGTATGGGCGCTACTGTATGTACAACAAAGTAGCGCTCATATCTTAAAAGTTTAAAAATTGACTTTGAAAAGATGCAAAAAGACTGATTGAAGCAGAGAAAAATAGGCAGGGGGTACCTACAGGGTTTCTCAGCACATAAAAGGAGTCAAAATAGTTCTGGGAATACAAACAAGAAAAGGTTTCCTAGAGCAAAAACACAACTTCCCCAGTATGGTCGCCAGTCTGTTGGCGGGCGAAACTACCCTATAGCAAGGAAACTAATACTATCAACTGGAATGGGGTGACAGGTAAGTGTATTAACTGTATTACAGAAATATTTATGAAAAGAAATGAGTTATAGACCTTGAGAACATACCTTTTAACCAATGTTTGATCCTAGCTTTTATTTGATCTTGCACTCAGTCCTCAAGTCCACCTTCTGTTCAGTAAACCTACAATACAAACACCTTTCTCAGCATATCTTGGATAATATATAATGATTAAAAGAAACAAAAGCAATTTTAAACATTCGATATTAACCAAAATAGATCCAAATTAAGATATTATTTCAAAGAACACCTAATTTGGGACAAGAAAGACACTTCGACCTTTTATTGTCAAATGCAAAAAATGATGTTACAAATATACCTGACTTTGTGACATGCTCCTGCAACTTGGTTTTGGGCTCTTGCTCTTCTTTGGCTTGGATATCTTCAGCACAAACTCCTCCAATGCAAGCTTCTCTTTTATATCTCTATGTCTCCATGTTTCTCCATCTAACCCCTCTCTTTATTCTTCCCTATATTTATAGGATCAAAGAAGTAGTTCAGGTCGAGAGATGGTTATGGAGGAAGTTGGGGAAGTTGGGAAACTACCAGCAACTAATCCTCCTCGTGAAATTAATTATTTTTTAATCATCTTTTGAGATGTACGCTACTATTGTTTAGTGAAGTAGTGTTTAGGGTGCTACTTTAGTGCTTGTCACCCAACGCTCATCGATTTTTAAATGTTGAGCGCTACTATGCTGAATAGGAGTAGCGCTTATAAGGCTTTGAGTGCTACTATTATACACTGGAGTAGCGTATAGGCGCTAGTCTATTGAAATAGAGTAGTGCTCATATCTCAAAATGATATTTGTAGGGTTTTTCCAATATTGTCAGGTAATGGAGTAAGTCAAAGTGTCATCTAGGGTCAACATGCTCCTCCATCCAAGTTATCATTTTGTGTGATCAACAACTCAAGGTGATCACGGACGGAGAGGTGCAGGTTTGACCTATAACATCTAGTTTAACAATTCCCTCGAAATTGAAGGGTCGACCTTCCCTTCTTATTCCCAATATGATTTTCATGATAGCTCGACACTGCAAGAAGGGTCATTCGATCCTTCTTGTTTTCTCCATTATGGATATAGTTGAATTGTTGGATAAATGTTTTCACAATTATCTATGAAAAGAAGGGGCGAACGATCCTTCTTGTCGGAAAATAGAAGTCGGGACAAACCATTTTTATATGTTATAACTTAGCGGATTGACTTGTTATTGTTACAATGACTGGATATTTTAGACATTGAATTTTTCACATTAAAATTTTGAACATTTACAAATGAAAATTGCAATTTTCAAATAAAAAATTGCAGTTTTTTTTATTTGAAATTCACACTTTTCAAATCCGAAATTTTATTTTTTGATTTTAAATTCACACTCTTCAAATCAAAATTGGCATTTTTTGATTTGAAATTCACACTTTTCAAATCAAAATTTGCATTTTTATATTTTAAAATCACACTTTTCAAATCAAAATTTGCATTTTTTGATTTGAAATTCATAGTTTCATATAAAAAAAAGTGCAATTTTAAGGTTCATAAGTAGTAAAAAAACACACTATTCGAATATAAAAACACACTTTTCAAATCCAATATTGCCACTTTCAGAACCCATTTTTGCACTTTAGAAAGGTTGATATTGACACTTTCAAAGTCTAAATTCACACTTTCTTAGTCCAAAATTTGCCTAATTTGTCCAAATTTAATGAAATTGGTGTTAATTGGTTTGTTCCAACATTAAACCAAAAAAATATTATAGAAGCATGAGAATTATTTCCAATAGTAAATGCTCAGCTGCAAACAATTTTAAAAAAAAAATTTCAAACTGAGCAATACATTTACATCAACCCCATTGAAAATTTGGTCTTACACCCCAAGGGGATATCTAAAGGTAGTCCCAATGCAAGGCGTTTCTGACAAGCAATTAGCGGTCTACGAAAATTATAGTTTATTAACAAATCGTCATCAAGATACAAACTACATATTGCATGCACATCAACAAATATGGATGCTTTCATTTTCATAAAGAACTCCCATTCATTGAAGTGTTCCTCAAATGAACAATTTTTAGAAAATAAAGAGCACCTAGAACTATTTATGAACCCTGTAATGTTTCCATGAGTGCATGGAAAACCATCGATATATAATAGGTTCTTCATGTTAAAGTTTCCAAAAACATAACCATTCATCTACATATTGTACATGGAAATGCTATGTTTGTATTTAACAATATTCAGGTAATATGACTAACAATAGATATGAATGTAAAATGACATGAGTGCTATTAACTGTTTGGTAGGAACATAGTACATGTGAAAGGATTAACAACCCAACATTTGTAGCATCTATATTATACTTGAAAATCCTAAAACTATTACCGCAAAAGGAGAATATGGTTCCAACATCAAGCACATGTAAGGAAGACAGACAAGTTCCATACAAAGCGTGGTTGTAACAAGTTTGATATTTACTTTGCAAATTCACGGAAAGAGAGAAGCCATTGCTACCCTCCAACAATTGGACTGACCTTGGTGTGTACCTGGACATTTTTTAATCTCAACTCATGCAACTTTTTGGATCTCCTAGTAGAGAGGTTTTGGGTGGTATTGATATCATACTTTGGATATCACTAGAAATTTTAGTTAACTAAAAAACAGCATAGGTTTTGGTCAATTTATGAAGAAACTTAGTTATTTTGGCTTCCAATTTTTCCAAAATTGAGCATAGGGAAGTGTTGCTACATGTATTTTCTATATCACCTATTGGATTTTTTACTGTAGTAGGGGATATTAGACCATCAACATTGTGTAGTTGATCATTAGTATAATGTTTGAGTGTGACACATCGAGGGTTCTTCTTCAACCCTTGACATTTTGAACAACAGAATACTACTGGGGAGTCATAAAAGAGATCCATCTCATTAAAAATTACTATCGATGACCTAGTATTGTGGCTGGAAGATGGCATGTTACAATTGGCAGGGTAAATTGGTTGTCCATTTTCATCTACCAATTGCTTGCAATATCTTGCTCCTGAAAAGAGATTACAACATTTTGCAATTGGTGGAATATCTTGTGCATCAAAACTCGACATGAATCAAGATCCTACAAATTTGAATGCATTGTTAGTCATATTGCATGAATAAATAACAAAAATTCAATTAGATAATCAAAATATAAATAAAAAATGAACTTACTAGAGATGGAAAGGGAGAACTCACAGAACTTTGAACAATATAGAATTATCTAGAACTTGAAGAATTGGCCATTTGATATTATAACCTTTTCTCCCTTCATTTGATCCAAATCAACAATCAAGAAGTGTCTATAGTACTAAATTAAATTTTGAGAATCATATCACAATCTAACTTCCAATATAGTTTTGAAGCTTTTTTGTAAGAATAAGGTAAGTTTAAGTAGCATATGTATACTATGAAGTATTGTAATTGATGTGGTGGATGAATATATTGTGTTAAACGCTCTCAAGTTTGTATGAATTCCTCGGTTGACAATTAAATTCAAGGTTAGAGATACAATATTATTGTTGATACCTTTAGCCCCACCACTTTTTGGTGTCATTGTCGGGGAGGCGTTCAAATTTGCAAAAAGAAAAAAAGAAAAAAAGAAAAAATTAGGAAATAATTTAAGACACACTTTTCTTAGTATCCATGCTTCAATCTAGGGAAAATTTTGGAATATTTCTACCAGAAAAACCCATTCTGTTTGAACTAGGCTCAAAACATAGGAGAGAGAAAGGAGAGGTCCCCGAGATAAACTCCCATCAAAGAAAATTTGAAAGGATATTTTATCTCTTTGGAAACCCTCTAGTGGATTTGGAAGACCTACCCACTAATAGAGAACTTGAACAAGAAGGTACATAGTAGTCAATAACCCCATGGAAGATGAAAAATAGCGATAAATCTAAGAGTTTCCCATAATGGAAACCAATGATGAAGAACAGAAGATTAAAAATATCAACCCTACTACCTTACCCAATTTTCATGATCTTACTTTAGAAGATCCAGATACCTTCTTATTCAAGTTTGAGGTAATCTGCAAAACCTATGGCTATGTGTTAGATTCCCAAAATATCAAACTCTTTCCCTCCACTCTAAAATAATCGGCTATGAGATGGTTCATGAGTTTGTAGGGAAATAATGATCATCACATGGGATCAAATGAAATAGAACTTCACTAAAAATATAGAGATTATTGCAAGGCTCTAGATACTCGAGATGAGACCTTTAGGATGTCACAAGGGGAAAATCAATCACTAGACTATTATGAGGAGAGAATATATAAAATAACTCACAACTCTACCTTAGATTAGGAATCCCTCAAACTTGTACTCCTCAGGGGGGTGAGGGAATAATTCCTAGAAGCCCCAAATATTTTAGCTAATGGTGACATTTATCAATCAGACTATAATGAGATCAAGCATATTTTCAAGAATCATTCTAGTCCTATGGTTAAAAATAATAGAGGGAAAGGTATAACCTTGCAGTCATCCAAAGCCTCAAACCTTAGACTCACCAAGGTTGGCATAGGGAACCTATTGGATGATATGAAAACTGATATCCTCCCATCCTTAGCGATGCAAATGGATTCTATGCAAGCAAAAAAGAAGAAAGATGAGGCTTAAAGATACCTTTCTATGTTTTTTCCTACTTGTAGGAAGAAGCATAAGAAGAATGAGTGTCATTGGACATAATGCAAGTTAATGCCACAACAGTAGAATGCTATGGAATTTTTTCCAACAGCCACACTACTAATAATTGTCCATTTTTTTATCCATTAAAATCCACTCTTTATGAACCAAAAGGGATTATTGAACCTATATGCTATGTGAATCCTAGAATAACATGCCCATCAAAGGTTTTTCAACAACCATTTTAGCACCATTTTCATCAACCTCACGGGAAACACCATTTTTAGCATCCTTACTCTACTCCATTTAATTCATATGCAAAGTGGATACCAATGGGACAAGCTCTCTTACCCAATCAAATGACTTTTTAGTGGTAGAATTCTCAAGGGCCATTTGTCCCAAATGGGAACTATTTTACATATGCAGCATGGATACCGAATCAACCATAGGCTACCTTGATGCCTCCTCCCAAAAACCATCATGCTCAAAATCCTATCCAACACCTTGCTCAATAGGAACCTAGACCACCTTAGTTACCTACCCATCCAACACCAAATCCGACCAGTAGGAAATTTCAACTTGTTTACAATAATGAGGTGGCCAATTATCCAACCTACTCTTTGAACATGGTAGAGGCTAATGAGTTGAATTTACATTCAAGGAGAACTGTGAACAATCCTACTCCACCTATCTTCATTGAACAACATAACATCCCTATTTCAACTCAATCATCACACTCTCCTCAAGAGAAAGAGGCTATAGATGAAGATGACATAGGTGACCTACCATCTCCTATTCCTCCATTTCCTCATAGATTGTTACCTAGAGAGCCAAGAAGATATAAAAACCTTATGTTCGAGGAGCTTAAGAACTTATGTGTCAATATCCCTCTTCTGCAGGCCATAAAATAAATTCCTATCTACAACTAGCTTATCAATGAAACTTACATCAAATGTACTAGGAGGAAGAAAAAGCACCTTGCTACCATTCATGTAGTAATCCAACTTGTTGATCTCATGTGTGAGAGAACCCTAAATCCAAAGTACATTGACCCAGGAATCCCTGTAGTTGATGTGCAAATTTCTGTAACCTTAATCAAGAACACCCTCATTGATTTAGGTGCAGCCATCAATGTCATGACTAAAGGGACCATGCTAAGATTGAGCCTTCAACTATTCTTAAGACATACCTCAACCATCCTTCAACTGGAATATAGCTCAATAGTATGCCCTAAAGGAATCCTATAAGACATCATAATCTCCATAGATTCATGGCAATACCCTGTTGATTTCATTGCCATATAGATAAAGGCCAAGCTTAATGGTACCCTCTTATCCTAGGGACATCGTGGCTCGCAACTATCGAAGCATACATAGGGTGCAAGAAAGGAGATATGACCATTGCCAATAATCCTTCCATGAATAAATTGAATCTATACCCTCCTGCAAAACTCTCTCTAGATACTAAGAAACCTCTTTGGATTGAAGAGGAATACGACATCAGTCAACCCATTTTCTCTATCCATTCCATTGATACAATGCTAGAACTTAGACCATCCCAAGAGGATGTAGTGATATCCAAAATTTTCCAAAATCTATATAGTATCCCTTCCTTTTATATTGTTTTTTTCACATGGAAAGAAGTGGACACCAGTAGAGAATCCTCAAAAGAACCTGAATGGAAGAACTTGTATAGCCTAAAAGAAGGAGAGGTATCTACAAAGGCTATTGAAATTACCCCAGGAAAAACCCTCAATATATTTAACCAATTATCTCCTATCCAAGAAGAGAAACTTATTCAAATCCTTACCAAGCATAGTGCATCTTTTGCACGGGACTATGTATATATGAAAGGGGTCCCACCATACATTTGAAAACATCATATTCAAATCAAATATGATTTCATAGCTATAATACAACCATATAGAAAGATGAACCCAACCTTAAACGACATTGTTAACAAAAAATCACAAAAACTTCTCGATGTTGGATTCATATATCATATTTCATACAGTGAGTGAGTGTCATCCTTGGTGATAGTCCCAAAGAAAGGAGGAAGTGGAGAGTATGTATAGACTATAGGGATATCAACAAAGTTGCAAGAAAAGACCATTTCCCATTTCCTTTCATCGATTATGTTCTAGATGCCTTAGCGGGAAGGAACTTATTTTCATTCTTAGATGGTTTTAGCAAGGTATAAAGAAATACAAATCAATCTAGAGGACCGAGATAAGGAACTTTTACTTGTCCTTGGGTTGTGCAGTGCCCCTTCCACCTTTCATAGGGTAGTTTTGATTTTTTTCCTGATTTTATCCATGATGGTATGGAAATATACATGGATGATTTCGCCTCATATGGGAATACGTTTGAAGAAGCCATGGTAAACCTTGAGAAAGTACTCAAAAGGTGCATTGAAATAAGTCTCTCCCTTAGCAATGACAAATGAGAAATGTTGATGGATGTAGGCATAGTCCTAGGAAACCATATCTCTTCAAGTGGCATTAAGGATAATCACTCCAAAATCAAATTCATTAATAACCTTCCTACCCCCCAAAAGAAAAAAGAGGTAAGAAGCTTCTTAGGACATGTTGGTTTCTATAGGAGGTTCATCCAACATTTCAGTAAGATAGAAACTCCTATGTTTTGTTCTCTTAAAAAAATATGCATTTTTTTTTTGGACTAGTGAATGTTAAGAAGCATTTGAATGCATAAAATCCAAACTAATGCAAGCACCTATTTTACAAGGCCCCAATTGATAAATTCTATTCCACATTCACCCAGATGCATCTAACAAGGCTCTAGGTGTAGTTATGGGACAACAAAAGGACAAGCAACCATACACAATTTGAAATATCAACAAGAATTTAGAATGTGCAAAAAAAAAACTATACCATGACATAGAAGGAATTCCTTGTTGTGGTCTATGCCATCAAAAAATTCAGACACTACATCACCGGGTACCAGGTATTTGTTCATACTGATCACTCAACAATTAAATACTTAATGAATAAATCAGATGTTAGCAGCATATTAATTAGGTGGTTATTACTTTTACAATAATTTGACATTATGATACTAAATAAACTTGGAATACATAATGTAGAGGCATATTTCTTGTCCAAACTAACACATGTTAGAGATACGGATATTGTAGATGATTCTTTCCTAGATGAGAATATTTTTTCCCTCTCAACTCAAACTCCTTAGTTTGCTGACATTGCAAACTATCTAGCCATAGGAAAATTCCCTTAGCATTTTAGTTGCAAAGAGCATTCCAACCTAGTGAGAAGAAGTCCCACCTTCTCATGGATCTAAGGTTACTTGTTCAAATGAGGACTGGATTAGATCTTGAGAAGGTGCATTATAGAAGAAGATATTCGTGACATCCTCCATGCATGTCACGATGAACCCTATGGTGGACACTATGCAACAAAAAGAACATCATATAATGTTTTTCAAAATAGTTACTATTGGCAAAGACTACAAAAAGATGCAGTAGCTTATGTCTCAATATGTGATGAATGTCAAACGGTGGGTAAACCCACGAGGAAATGTGAAATTCCCTTTCATCCATAGATTGTATTGGAATATTTTGATAAATGGGGATTGGGTTTTGTAGGACCCATTGATCCCCCTTCAAACAAAAAAAACCACATATTGGTTTGTACGGATTATCTGAAAAACGTTTGTGGATGTCAAGGCATTGAGGCTAGCAAATGAGGAATCAATAGAAATTTTTTTAAATAATGAAATCTTCACAAGGTTTGGGGTACTAAGAAAAATTATCATAGACATGGAATCACAGCTTACTTGACATTTGAATGAAGACCTCATCAATCTCAATAAAATAAAGCATATACAATAAATCTCCTACCATCCCTAGGAAAATGGTCAGTGGAATTAACAAACAGGGAAATTGAAAAGATATTGAAAAAAATAGTGCATATCCATAGAAGAGACTAGGCCAATAGACTTCATGAAGCTCCATGGGCTTACAATATGACATGGAATACAACTACTGGCCTCACACCTTATGAGCTAGTATATGGGAAAATATATTGCTACCTATAGAATTTGAACTCAAAAAGGGTAGGAGTAGATCTCAATATGGATCTATCTTTATCACAGAAAGAAATAATACTATAGCTATGATAGTTAGATGAACTCAAACAATAGGTTCTACATCACACAAAATTGATCTAGTAGTAGAGGAAAGTTTGGCATGACAAGTTCATAAAATCTAAGGACTATAAAGAACAATATTGGGAACTACTCTATGAATCCATATTTAAATATTTCAAGGGAAATATTGTGAAATTTAGTTCACACCAAGATCTGATCAAGAAGTTACACACTCTCACAAAAGATCTCACACAAGTAGTCAAGAACACATAAAATTACTCACAATAGATACAAACTATATTGCTCTCGTGAATAATAATGCATCAGACAACCTTAGGAAATTAAGTGAATGCAAATATATAATGTTTACATCAGAGATTTGAATGGCTAAAGGTTCCATTTGGATCCTCACAAAAGTATACTTACTAAATTTATGCAAAACCCCCGTAGGTGGAAAGTGTGTTCTCCAAGTCACACCAAAGGCTCGCAAATTTCTGATTTAGTGATCAGATAGTGATGTGTGATGAAAAACAATTCTAAATCCCAAAAATGGAAGGAATAAACATCAAGGAGTGAAAGTGGTCCAAAAAACACTTTCCCTAGTCAACTAGCTTTTCACCTTTCACCCAAAAGCAGTAAAAAGCAGTAAAAAGAAACATGTGAGCCTTTCTCACCAGAATACTATCCATAATGATATGAAATGTTCCCAAGTGACTTAGGAAACTTGTGGTCCACACCAAGAAGGATTGTGCCCCCCCCAAAAGATGCCTTGTTGTCCACACAATGACTCATATGCCAACAATTTAGTCTAATACATAGTAATTAATCATAAAATGATTAATTAATTTATCTAATGTATTAATTGAAATAGAGTGGGTTTTAATTATTCCAACACCCCCCCATAAGTATGAATCTATGTGCTAAATATCATAAAATAAAAATACTAAGGGCCCAGTAACAAGACATGGTCACCCTGTACAATACTGCTTGGTCCACAAAACAAGGAATGAAGGAAAACCTCATGGGAAAAACCTTCCCTAAAAAATGGACATCATAAAAATTAAAATATTGCTGATCAATCCTTCATTCCACCACATGTTCAACCATCCCAAGCAATGATCTTCGATAGCTGAAAGTCTTCTCAGTAAAATCTTTGGTGAAGATTTTTGCAGTTTGCTCACCTGTTGGGAAATACTGCAAATCAATGATCTGGTCATGCACTAAACTTTGGATGTAGTGCATATGTATCTCAATATGATTGGTCCTCTGTCTCTGTATTGGATCACTTGAGACCCTTATAGCACTCTGATTGTCACAAAAAATTACAGTAGGATTACCAAAAGCAATCTCAAACTATGAAAGAATACCCTGCAACCACACACACTAAGTAGAAGCATTCACTGCTCCTCTGTACTCGGCCTCTGCTGAAGATAGTGAAATTGCTCTATGTTTCTTGCTTAACCAACAAACAGGACCACCTCCAAGCATGAATACAAATCCATATGTGGATTTTCTGTCAAGGCTATCACCATCCCAATCTGAATCAGTAAAGTGAAGAAGATCTAGGCTAGAATCTGCAGCATAGTGGATCCCATCAGTCTTGGTGCGTTGCACATAGTGCAAGATTATTTTTGCATCCCTCCAGTGGAGCTCATGTGGCTGCTCCATGTATCTTGATGCCACACTCATAGCATAAGCAAGATTAGGTCGAGTATGAGTCAAGTATAGCAAGTTGCCAACAAGCTTCCTATACAAGGTGTTGTCAACCAAAGGTGTGGATTTTGCTTCTTCAAGTCTAACTCCTGAAAGGAAAGGAGTCTTTGAAGGCTTGCAATCAGCCATATTGAAATTATTTAGCAGGTCAGATGCATATTTGGACCGAGATACCTTAGTCCCATTCTTTGTTTGTAAAATCTCAAGCCCCAAAAACTGCATAAGAATTCCCAAATCACTCATGGAAAATGCTTGATGCAAAGCAATCTTTAATGAAGCTATTTGATTAGTAGAGCTATCTTTGATTAGTAAATAATAAACATATAGCACTATAATCATTATTGAACCATCAATCAGCTTCATGTAAACATTAGGATCATATTTGCATCTAACATAAGATTGTGACAAGAGAAAGTTGTCCATTTTGGCATACCAAGCCTCGAGGGATTGCTTAAGCCCATATAAGGACTTCCTCAACTTGCAAACATAGTTAGGATCAGATGTATAACCTTCTGGATACTGCATATAAATATCCTCCTCAAGATCCCCATGGAGGAATTCACTCTTGATATCTATGTGGTGCACTTCCCAATGCTTGGATGCAGAAATTACTAGAACTAGTCTTATCGAATCCTTTTGTGCAACTGGTGCAAAAGTCTCATTGTAGTCAAGGACTTGGACTTGGGAGAATCCCTTTTCGACCAGCCTAGCCTTATATTTCACTTCTTTACCATCATATGCACACTTTGTTTTGTATATCCAGTTACATCTTACCAATTTTCTGCTTAGGGTGAGCTTGACTAGCTCCCATGTTTCATTCTTCTGCAATGACTGAAACTCCTCATCCATGGAAGCCTGCCATCTTGGGTCATGTGAAGCTTCATCATATGTCTGAGTATCAGAATCCACCATCATATAACATCTCTCAAACAAGTAAGTATCATTCACATTGAGAGCAGCCTCAAATTGTGATCTAGTCCTCCTAGTGTCCTGAGGATTTCCCACTAGTTCACTAGCTGCTTGCAAAGTATTAGCAGCCCATTTAGTCTTTGTTGGTGAATTAGGTTCTGAAATAAAATGGTCCTCATCATTAGAAATATCGGAATCAAAAAATTCAAGAGCAACATCACTTACTTCTTCAGGTGGTGGTGAAGATGGTTCTCCAATTTCAACATTCTGAGAGGGTTCTTTTTCGAATTGAACACTTCTTTCAATGAAGGATTTTTGAGTGGTCATGTTCAGAAACTTATATCCTTTGGATTCCTCTGAATATCCAACAAAAATGCAAGTTTGGATTTGGGGTTGCATAGCCCTCCTCTTCTTCAATGGAATTCTAGCCCAAGCCTTGGAGCCAAAAATCCTGAAATGAGAAATATCAGGTTTGTGCCTTCAAAAGGAGTGATTCCTTTGAGAGATTTGTGTGGCACTCTGTTCTGAATATATGTGGCACAATTTATTTCCTCAGACCAAATTCTTGGATACAAATAGTTTTCCTCAAGCATACATGTGGCCATCTCCTTAAGAGACCTGTTCTTCCTCTCAACAACCCCATTCTGCTGAGGTGTATATGGAACTGTGTGTTGCATCTGAATGCCTGAAGAGGCACAAAATTGCTGAAAATCTAATTTAATGTACTCCCCACCATTATCAGATCTAATAATATTGATATGTCTACCATACTGGTTCTCAACTGAGGCCTTGTAAAGCTTGAATAGACCAAAAACTTTAGACTTTAACTTGATGAAATAAATCCAACAATACCTGGAAAAGTCATCTATGAAGGTGAGGATGCATTTAGCGTGGTTCAAGAAATCATGGGGGAATGGACCTAATATATCAATGTGAATAAGCTCCAAGGGTGTAGAGGTTATCTCAGTTTTGTATCTCCCATACTTATGCTGAGGGTGTTTTCATAGGATGCAAGATTGACAGACACCTTTGGAAAATATGATATTGGGAAGCCCTATGACCATTTCTTTCTCATGAAGTTGGGAAAGGTATTTATAGTTCAGATGGCCAAATATTTAATGCCATAATTTGTTTGACTCATTGGAATGGGTTAACAGAGCAGAAGGTGAGGGGAATGGCACAAAATGAGAAAACTTGTAGATTCTAGAGCTATGGTCAGCAGTGCCGAATGCAACAATTCGGCCTATTGACATTTCACATATCTCAACATCATTTGGGGTAAAGGTTACCTTCTTGGGTGTACCTGTGTGGGTCATCTGATATAATGACAATAGGTTTGTGGCAAGTCCAGGAACATACAAGACATTATTGAATGAACCAAATTTGAGATCTATGCTACCTTTTCCTTTGCTAGAGGTTTTAGAATGATCACCCAATACAATATTATGACCACAGGAAGAGTCAAGTGAAGTAAAAAATTCACTTCTAGACACCATGTGTCTTGAAGCTCTGGAATCAATAATGAGTGAGGCAGGCTTGGATTTGCTTTCCATCAGTGCATGTACTCTCTCCTTATCATCATAATTTTTTCCTCCATCCTTCCTCCTTGTGCTCTCATGAAGAGGAATATTGGCTTTCTCCAGGAGTAGAGCCATTTGATCAATGGTTTTCTTCATGTAGGAGCTTTCAGGATGAAAGCCCCTAAAATCCCCTACTACAATAAGTACATTTTTCCTTCTCATTCTTCTTATTTGGATTCTTCTTTGAGTGGTCGGAGTCTTCAGAAACTTTCTGCTTGTCTTTCTTCTCACCGGTGGGCTTCTTGAAATTGCCCTTCTTCTTCCCTTTCAAATTCTTTGAATATCCAAAATTCAGACAGTGGTCTTTTGATGGATTTTTAATGGCTCCCATCAAGACCAGTGTAATGTCCCCTCCCATCATACCCACATGATAGAGAGGACGTGATGCTAAAACTGGGCATCTAGCCCCATGAACTTTTACATAAGCATTCACATAATATAAAAGACATATGGAATGTATAATTATAAGAAAAACACAGCGAAAATAATATCAACAACACATCCATCATACATTCAAGATATTCATCAAATAATAATTGCAAAGTTAACACAAGAGAATACTTATCTTAACACAGTAGTCCCAAGCAACCAGCTATGCATCTGCAACGTTCCACCCAACCATAGGCCAGTTGTGCTTATCAACCTCTTGATACAACTGCCACCCCCGAGCTGGGCATGATTTCTACAAGGAACCAGCGAACAACAGACTCACACATAGCCAAGTATACACCAAGATGACCCAATCCAATCTACAATTGGGTTTATCAGGCTGCTAGGAAATGGAAAGGAAGAATTGCTAAGCTAGTGAGCTCAACCACAGAGCTATGGATACCTGTACAAGATCTATTTAGATTGGCACCCACAATGCCTATACACCCCACTCAAGGAAGTATTCCCTTCACCGATTCACAATATCTCAGGCCATACCTTCCAATTCTAGAGTGCCTCAGGTGTGTATAGAAGAGTAGCCAGCCCTCTTGATCTTCTTGAGAGGTTATTTCCCCCACTAGGTTTATCAAGCCAATTCTGTCCACTACCACTCCAAATATCTTGCTCACAGATTCAAATCAAAACAGGGATGCACATAATAGCAAAAGTATAAGTGTTGGGCATGAAGAAACGTTTTTACAGTGAGATGCCCAAAGATGGGGTTTTCATTAGCTTCAGAAAAACGTGGGAAACCCAAAAATGAAACTGGAAGATGGGGAACAACCCTGGGAAGCCAAATCCATTTTCAGAAAAATGTCCATGGACATTCTGGGGAAAAAAATGGCCTCCATAACAGTCCCAAATCGTGGTCCTACTCTCCTAGCTGTTGTATAATGCAAAATGAGCTCCCAGGCATGGAAAATGCAAGAAAAATGGTGAAAAACGTGATGGGGAAAGACCCAGTAGTTCAGACTCCGTGAGAGAGGGAAGACCGTGGGTTTAGAATGGCTTTGGGCACCATTTCGTGGGTGTTTTCTTTCCCAAGAAGCAAAAATACGAATTCCCAGGTTGATGGCTTGCCCATGCACAAAATTGGTTGCCATACCTCTTCATTCCCAAGGCATTAACTACCTCAACCAATTCTTGGAAGAATTCAATGATTGGGTGCATAACCCAAAATGGGTAGTTGGTGGTTTATGGGTTTTCTCATTGACACATGGATTAACACCATTGGCTCAAGGGTTTGAATAATTTCCCTCCCTAGTCCTTGTAGAACCATGCCCCCATCTCTTTGTTGCATTGCATAGCTAGTTGTGGGTATTTCCATTAAAATTCGTATTTACATGATGTCTTATTTACATTGTGCCTATCTAGCACAAGAACCATAGGCATCTATTTCTTTAATTGTCGATACATAAAACTCTAAATCAATGGTGGGGCCTTGGCCTTGAGCTCCTCACCATGATTAAATAACAATATTTACATCATTTACGATTTAATGCGAAAGGGGTCAAAATGGGGACATTACATTCCCCTCCCCTTACATTAGCACTGTCCTCAATGCTCATCAAAATTGAACAAAAATGGATATGCCACCCTCATGGCATCCTCCAGCTCCCATGTAGCCTCATCAGGACCGTAGTGCTTCCATTGCGCCTTTACCTGTCCGATGGCTCGGTTCTGGAGCAATGTTACCTTCTTGTCTAGGAGGCACAACAAATTGGTTTGGAATTCTCCCTCGGGTTCCACCTGGATCACATCCCAATTAATCACATGGTTAGGATCATGTACATATTTCTTAAGCAAAAAGACATGAAAAATATTATGAGCTTTAGTGCTAGCAGGCAATGCAAGTCTATATGCACCTGGCCCTATTCTTTCAAGCACTTCAAATGGCCCACAATATCTAGGTGATAGCTTAGCACAACTCCCAAGCTTCAAGGAACTCTTCCTTGATCTCACTCTAAGATACACATGATCCCCAACATTGAATTCCCTATGCACTCTATGCTTATCTGCATAGTTTTTTTGTCTATCTTGGGCTGCTTTTAAATTTTGCCGATCTTTGCAACCTCTTGCTCCATTTCCTTAAGCAATTCTGGCCCAAGTACAATTTTGTTCACTGGATTGTCCCAAGTCACTGGTGTCCTACACCTTCTGTCGTACAAAGCCTCATAAGGACTCATTCCCAACGATGCTTGTTTCCCATTGTTATATGAAAATTCTACCAAGTGTAGATAATCCTCCCACTTGGATGGTTTGTCCATTACATACATGCGGAGCATGTCTTCAAGCACCCGATTTACTCTTTCTATTTTCCCATCTGTTTGAGGATGGTATGTAGTACTAAAGCTTAGCTGTGTACCCAAATCTGCAAAGAGACCTTTCCAAAAATTGGAAGTGAACTTGGTATCCCTGTCAGAAATTATTGCCTTAGGCAACCCATGTAATCTGAAAATTTCCTTCATAAAAATATTTGCAATGGCATCGGCTTTATGTGTGGACTTAACCGGTATAAAATGTGTTGCCTTTGTTAACTTGTCCACCACAACCATGATGGAATCATGTTGTCTCACAGTCATTGGCAATCCTGTAATAAAGTCCATGGATATTACTTCCCATTTCCATTCTGGAATTGGCACTGGGAGCAATAAACCTGCTGGATGTTGGTGTTCAACCTTCACCTGCTGACATTTCATGCACTTAGAAATGTATTCAACGATGTCCTTCTTTATCCCTGGCCAGAAATAATATTTTCTTGCCGTAGCAATTGTTTTTTGATATCCTGGGTGACCAGAGTATGGAGCTTTATGGATTTCATCCATAACAATCCTCCTCAAATCTGTCACATTTGGAATATAGACTCTATTCTTATAAGTAAGAAGTCCGCCTTCTTCCAAATGATAGCCTTCATACTTCTTGCCAAGATCTTGCTGCTGCAATTTGTCCTTTATTTGCACGTACACTGCATCCTCAACAATATGGTTAACAATCTGCTGCCTCAAATCTGGTTGGAAAGTACTAAGTGCTGCCATATACATTTCATGTACCTTCCTGCTGAGTGCATCAACCACCTTGTTTTCTTTCCCTTTTATGTGTTTGATTTCAAAATCAAATTCACACAAAAATTCTAACCATCTAGCCTGCCTAACATTTAAAGTTGGCTGATCAAACAAGTATTTCAGACCACAATGGTCTGTCCTTAACTCAAATTTTCTTCCCATTAAGTAATGCCTCCACATCTTTAAAGCATGTACTATGGTTGCAAGTTCTATATCATGAGTAGCATAGTTCTTCTCATGCTCCTTCAACTTTCTTGACTCATAGCATATCACGTGGTTGTCTTGCATAAGAACTCCTCCAAGTCCTTGATTGCATGCATCGGTACATGCCACAAAGTCTTTTTCTGGGTCTGCAATTTTCAAAATCGGTGCACTTGTAAGAAGATTCTTCAACCGTTGAAAACTTTCCTCACATCTTGGTGACCATTCAAACTTTATCCCCTTCTTTTGCAAAGAAGTGATCGGGTTTGCAACCTTGGATAATCCTTCGATAAACCTCCTGTAGTAACCAGCAAGGCCCATAAAAGATCTCACATCAGTCACATTCCTTGGAGTTAGCCAATTATTAATGGCTTCAATCTTCTTAGGGTCTACAGATATTCCTTCATCAGAGATGATGTGACCCAAATAATGAATTCTATCTTTAGAAAAGTCACATTTTCTCAACTTTGCATACAGCTTATGCTTCCTTAGTAATTGCATTGTCATTCTCAAATGTTCTTCATGCTCTTCTTCATTCTTAGAATGGATGAGAATGTCGTCTAGGAATACAAGAACAAACTTCTCCAAATACTTGCTAAAAACATTATTCATGAGACACATGAATGTAGCTGGTGCATTTGTGAGACTGAATGGTACCACTACAAACTCATAGTGTCCATACCTTGTTCTAAAGAATGTCTTATGAATATCTTCTTCTTTGATTCTTACCTGATGGTAACCATACCTCAAGTCAATCTTTGAAAATACCTTTGCTTCTCTCATTTGGTCAAAAAGGTCATCAATTCGGGGCAATGGGTATTTGTTCTTCATAGTGACTTTGTTCAACTGCCTGCAGTCAATACATAACTTGACTGTTCCATCTTTCATTTTCACAAATAGAACAGGTGCTCCCCACGGGGACACACTTGGCCTAATATATTTCTTTTCCAGCAACTCTTGTAATTGCATTTTCAATTCTAGCAATTCCAGTGTACTCATCCTGTAGGGTGTCTTAGACACTGGTGCCGCTCCTGGCACAAGTTCAATTGTAAAGTCAATGTATCTCTTTGGAGAAAGTCCTGGAATCTCATCAGGAAAAACATCCCTGAATTCTTGTAGTACATGATAGTCCTCCAATTTAAGAGTTTCATTCTCTGCTGCCTATAAAATGTGAGCTGCATACAATTGACATCCCTTCCTACAGAACCTCTTCAGCTGCATGGATGAAACCTGCCTAACAGAAGTCACCTTTGGAATTCCTTTTACAACCCTTGGGTTTCCTTCTTCGTCCATGCATTCAAATGTCTTATTGTAGCAGTCAAGTTTAACCCTGTGTGCTTCTAACCAATCCATTCCAATGAGAATATCATAGGAACCCAGTGGAAAAATATTCAGATCTGCATAAGTGAATAGCCCATCCATCTCTAATGGACATTTCTCTACTATTTCGCTAACTTTTCTCTTGGTTCCAGTGGCTAGTTCAAATAACCATGATTTACTATGCTTTAATTTCTTGAAAGCACAAAATTAATCTCAACAAGTCTAGGAGTGACATAACTATGAGTAGATCCAGGATCAATCAAAATAGAAATAGATTGCTTAGCAATCTTACCTTCAACTTCAAACACAGTTGATTGATGATCTGCTTGGCGGTCGTCTAGTGCTGCATAGATTCTAGGGATTGTCCTCGCCACTTGACCCACAGTTTCAGCTCCTTGGATGTTGTGGACTTGATTTGCATTCCCATTCCGATGTGGACAGTTCCTAAGCATGTGGTCTCCTCCACAACCCCAACATTGAAGTGGTTCTCTTGGCTCCTTTGGATCTCTTGGCTTGTCTCCCATCATCCTAGTTGGCTTAGTCACAACCTATGATGGTTTCCTTTGCTGATTCCAGAATTGAGGAGGCTTGAACCCCTTCTTCCTTTGATCAAACTTTTCATTTTTCCTATCCTTCCATGCCTTATGGAATTTTGGTTTGCTTCTGTTTTGATCAAAGCAATACTTGGCCTTTCTTATGGCCTCCTCTAGAGTTTGAGGTTCATCGAACTCAATTCTGTCTTTATATGACTGGGGCAGTCCACTCAAGAAACGCTAAATTTTCACCTTATCATCTCGAATATACCTGACATACCTTAGCAGCACCAAGAATTTGTTTGCATATTCTAACATGGTCAACTGTCCCAATCTCAGCTCATGGAACTCTTTGATCTTGTCATCATAGTACCTATCAGAGAGGTATTTCTACTTGAAGTATTTCTTGAACTGCTTCCACACAATCTTCCTTTAATTGATCTTCTTCACTTGCCTGATGTGTTCCCACCATATGGATGTTCTTCCATTCAAGTTGAAGATGGCTACCCTTGCCTTCATATTTCCCGAGTAGTCTTGGACTTGGAAATACTTTCTGATCCCAAGAAGCCAAGCTTCAGCTTCTTGACCAGATTTTACCTCTCCGTCAAATGTAGGAGGTTTCGCCTTCTTAAATTCCCCATGTGAATTGTTCTTGTAGTGCTTCTTCCTCTTACTCTTGCGAGATGAAGATCTTGAACCCTCAATGGATTCTTCAGAGTCAGATGATTCATTAGAAGAGTTTTCTGGAGTATATGTTCTGTCTGTAGAAACTCTTCTTGGGCTATTGGCCTTCTTGCGGGAATTTCTCCTAGAACTACTCCCACCCCTTTCTAGATTTGATGTCTGATGCCCAGAGTTTATTTGCCTTTGGATGTCTGTCAAACTTTGTAGCATGGCTGCATTTAACTGATTTTGTTCTTCCTGAGCTTTAATCATCCTTTCATTGTCTTCTCTATAGCTTTGCAACTCCACCCTTAGGCTTCTCATGGTGGCTGCAATACCTGGAGGAGTCTCTTGATTTCTTCTCCCATTAGATTCTGTTTCAGCATTTTCAACATGTATGTTCTCCCCCATGGCATTTGTCTTAGGCTCATAGGGATCCTGTGCATCATCCAAGATGTTAGTTTTCTTGGCCCAACCAAGATCCAAAACTTTCCAACTGTACTATCTAGAGTGCTGCCCTGATGTATCTATGATTCTACAAAATGTGTTTCATGAACACAATTGTTAGCTGCATTATATTCTCAGAAATTCATAATTTACTTTCATGCATGTGGGAAAATTTTATATTGACAATTTGTCAGATCATAGAATTTTCTCACAATCAACGAAATATGAGGGGGGACGACGGGGGTCAAGGGGGCTTGCCCCCTTGTGGCTTCGCCACTGCAGGGCGGGTCGAGGGCAGTGCCCTCGTTTTTTTTTTTTTGTAAATCCTTCCATTTCGCGCAATCTAGTGCATAAGTTCCATGGCAATTTTTCCATTTTCGGCACCTGAAAAATCTTCCCTGAAAAATGGCTGAAATTCCATGTTTCGGAGCAACTTGTGGAGTTCTTCCGCAATTTCGGAACGACTCGCGGAATCGTTCCATAGTTTCGGGCCAACTTGCTGCACTGAACCCATCATACCCACATGATAGAGAGGACGTGACGCTAAAACTGGGCATCTAGCCCCATGAACTTTTACATAAGCATTCACATAATATAAAAGACATATGGAATGTATAATTATAAGAAAAACACAGCGGAAATAATATCAACAACACATCCATCATACATTCAAGATATTCATCAAATAATAATTGCAAAGTTAACACAAGAGAATACTTATCTTAACACAGTAGTCCCAAGCAACTAGCTATGCATCTGCAACGTTCCACCCAACCATAGGCCAGTTGTGCTTATCAACCTCTTGATACAACTGCCACCCCCGAGCTGGGCATGATTTCTACAAGGAACCAGGGAACAACAGACTCACACATAGCCAAATATACACCAAGATGAGCCAAGCCAATCTACAATTGGGTTTATCAGGCTGCTAGGAAATGGAAAGGAAGAATTGCTAAGCTGGTGAGCTCAACCACAGAGATATGGATACCTCTACAAGATCTATTTAGCTTGGCACCCACAATGCCTACACACCCCACTCAAGGAAGTATTCCCTTCACCGATTCATAGTCCCTCAGGCCATACCTTCCAATTCTAGAGTGTCCCAGGTGTGTATAGAAGAGTAGCCAACCCTCTTGATCTTCTTGAGAGGTTATTTCCCCCACTAGGTTTATCAAGCCAATTTTGTCCACTACCACTCCAAATCTCTTGCTCACAGATTCAAATCAAAACAGGGATGCACATAACATCAAAAGTATAAGTGTTGGGCATGAAGAAACGTTTTTACAGTGAGATGCCCAAAGATGGGGTTTTCATTAGCTTCAGAAAAACGTGGGAAACCCAAAAATGAAACTGGAAGAGGGGGAACAACCCTGGGAAGCCAAATCCGTTTTCAGAAAAATGTCCATGGACATTCTGGGGCAAAAACGGCCTCCATAACAGTCCCAAATCGTGGTCCTACTCTCCCAGCTGTTGTATAAGGCAAAATGAGCTCCCAAGCATGGAAAATGCAGGAAAAAAGGTGAAAAACGTGATGGGGAAAGACCCAGTAGTTCAGACTCCGTGAGAGAGGGAAGACTGTGGATTTAGAATGGCTTTGGGCACCATTTCGTGGGTGTTTTCTTGCCCAAGAAACAAAAATACGAATTCCCAAGTTGATGGCTTGACCATGCACGAAATTGGCTGCCATACCTCTTCATTCCCAAGGCATTAACTACCTCAACCAATTCTTGGAAGAATTAAATGATTGGGTGCATAACCCAAAATGGGTAGTTGGTGGTTTATGGGTTTTCTCATTGACACATGGATTAACACCATTGGCTCAAGGGTTTGAATAATTTCCCTCCCTAGTCCTTGTAGAACCATTCCCCCATCTCTTTGTTGCATTGCATAGCTAGTTGTGGGTATTTCCATTAAAATTTGTATTTACATGATGTCTTATTTACATTGTGCCTATCTAGCACAAGAACCATAGGCATCTATTTCTTTAATTGCCGATACATAAAATGCTAAATCAATGGTGGGGCCTTGGTCTTGAGCTCCTCACCATGATTAAATAACAATATTTGCATCATTTACGATTTAATGCGAAGGGGGTCAAAATGGGGACATTACAAGCAGCTTGTCTTGTTCTTGTGTAAGTGACTCCATGAATTCTGAGAGAGTTGGACTCTTCCATTTTTTAACTGCCTTCCTTGTGGCATGGAAGGTCGAAACAAACACTGAGTAATTTGGGCCAAGCTTGGAGAGAATGGACAAGATTAGTTGCTCATCCTTTTTATCAATTCCGCATTGCTTCAATTGTAGAACAAGTGACTTGAATTTAGAGAAGAAGTCCTGTAGGTTATCGAAATTGTGTGGACTCAATGAAACTAGTTCATTATCCAGTTGGTGGCCTCTTAATTATTCTTTATTGCCAAACAATTCTTGAAGTTTCAGCCAAACTTCATTGGGAGAGGTAATACCATCAAGATGGAATAAAATATACCTGTATGTAGTGAGACACAACAACCCATAAGCTTCATCTCTTCGATTATGCCACTTTGATCTCTCAATTGCTGAGGTTGGCTTAGTCTCAGTTGCCATAGTCACCCTGTAGAGGCCTTTGCTCCTCAACATGATCTCCATCTGCACTTTTCAGTCAAATTAATTGAATGGAGTGAGGATGATCTGATGTGATTGGTCCATGGCAGCTCTGAAATAAGTTTTAGATTGATTTGGGTGTGTTTCTGGATGTTACAATGCACCTTGTGGATGATAGAATGCGCCTCGTGGATGAATTATTGTGCCCTCCTTGAGACTGGTTGGATCCTGCAAGACAATAGAAGGAGAAAGGAATATCTTGATAGATCTGATACCATGTGAAATTTAGTTCACACCAAGATCTGATCAAGAAATTACACACTCTCACAAAAGATCTCACACAACTAGTCAAGAACACATAAACTTACTCACAATAGATACAAACTGTATTGCTCTCATGAATAATAATACATCATCCAACCTTATGAAATTAAATGGATTTCAATATATAATGTTTACATCGGAGATTCAAATGGCTAAAGATTCCATTTGGATCCTCACAAAAGTAGACTTACTAAATTGATGCAAAACCCCCCTAGCTGGCAAGTGTGTTCTCCAAGTCACATCAAAGGCTCACAAATTTTTGATTTAGTGATTAGATAGTGATGTGTGATGAAAAAAAATGCTAAATACAAAAAATGGAAGGAAGAAACATCAAGGAGTGAAAGTGGTCCAAAAAACATTTTCCCTAGTCAACTAGCTTTTTACCTTTCACCCAAAAGCAGTAAAAAGCAGCATGTGTGCCTTTCTCACCAGAATATTATCCAGAATGATCTGAAATGCGCCCAAGTGACTTAGAAAACTTGTGTTCCACACCTGGAAGGCTTGTGGTCCCCCCAAAGATACCTTGTGGTCCACACAATGACTCATATTCCAACTATTTAGTCTTTTACATAGTAATTAATCATAAAATGATTAATTAATGTCTCTAATGTATTAATTGACATAGAGTGGGTTTTAATTATTCCAAAAAATATTAGAATGAGATGGCTAGGGCCTTATCAAATAAACGCATTATATGACAATAGCTTTGTCAAAATCAGAACCATTGACAAGGAACGAATGCCTCTACTGGTCATGGGACATAGGTTAAAATTGTACAAAGGACCATGGACAAGAGAAGAATTCACAAAAGGATTCAAGGAAATATTAATTTTATAGAGGGAAGCGATTCCCCTTAATCACTCTGACTATTGATAGAGGAATACAAATACAATTAAAAAGATATAAACTAAGTGAAATCCTCCATGGAGTAGCTTAGGATAGTTTGTAAACTAAAAATACCCTTTGAGACAATCTACAGTCTGTAGAAAATGAAAAAGAAATCTAAGTGAAAACCTCCATGGGTGCACTTAGGTTGGGTTGTAAAATGAAAATCTCCTTGAGACAATTTACAACCTATACAAAAAGAAAAATATAAAATTGGTCTTTTCCACTAATAAATTTGCAAGTTTGATGCTACCAACACAGTTCAAATCCATTCATGCATCGACTACTGCAAGCAATAGTACTACCAATCCATTCATAAATAATATTTTTAGCAAACAAACAAGCTTTGACATATTTATGAAAAAGTGATTCTATAGATATCTACAAGACGTAAAACTTCTACAGTGTGCACATCTCTTCTACAACAAGTTCATATACTATTGAAATTCGCATCTATCAAATCTTCAATCAAATCTACATCATTCATTGGCACAACTCCAAAGCTACAAAATCATCAAGTAATCATTAAGGTGAATTTTACTTTTAAACGTTTAATTTGACCATAGATTAATTCTAAGTCTACATGCATGCAAAGAGAACATTAATCATATCATCAATGTGGTCATCTAGGCATAAAATGTGAGTAGCAAGTCAATAGGTGCAAACCAATCATCGACTTAAGAGCATGAATCGTCAATTAAAGTGACTTGGAATTTAATGCATGTAACTGGCAAAGCAATGATGTGGAGAAGTGTGAATTAGCAGGATGAAGCAGAGCACATCATGTGAAGATTAGGAAGGATGCGGTAATTAGTGTGGTAACAATTCACTTTATGTGAACAAAAAATAAGTAAAGTTGGGCTCATTCTCATTTTATTTTTGAATTGCTAAGTAGCAGTGTTAAGCACACTTTGTTGCAAATTGGACAGGGAAGAAGTCGACATTGGCTCAGAAAGAAACACATGGAGATAAAAATGGGTAGTCCCTACACACTATGGTTAACAAAATAAACTTGAAAGTTTTATGCATGTTTATTACTCCATTCTAGGGGGTTTGACAGTAAAAAATAAATATTTAGTAAAAATAAGCAGAGTAGGAGAAAGGGTAAAAGGTGAATCTTGCATCATTTTTCATTTTCAAGAAACAGAGTAATCATTTAGATACAATGGCGAAGGATTCATCTGACATGATCCCACCAATAACTCTAATTTTATACAAATCCTAAGGTAGTTGAGGCATTTGGAAGAAGTCGAATGGATGAAATTTTTAAAGAAATTGGATGGATACAATGACAAGGTCACTCAGGAATTCGCTCTCATCCTAAGAAAGATAAGTGATCAATAATATACCGAAAAGGTGAAAGGAATTGATGTCACCTTGAATGAAGGTACCATGAGTAGAATAGCAGGCCTCCCAAAGGAGTTGATATCATACAAATAAGACAAGGAGCTTTCTCAAAAGGATAAGAATATTTTTTTTAGATCATATGAGACCTTTTGAGGAGACAAAGAATGGCATCCGAAGGGAGTCCCTTCTAGAACCATGGGATGAGATTTCCCTCTCTATAATAAAATACCTTACAATATGTGAAGGGAGGTTTAGTATGGTACATACTTACCACTTTCCTTTTTTGTAGCTAACGAGGAATCACATATGGTAGAATTCTAGGAAAAACATCATCCTCCCTTGGTTCCTCCTGAAGTCTAGAGAAGCAATGAGTAGTTGAGATCAATTTGGAAAGCCTGATGCACTGGCACATAATTTCCTCATCATGCTATTAATGTGTGATTCCTTGCAAACACATTGTGCATCAATTCCATGGCATGAATAACTTCGTTTGAGAGAGGATGAAATTCAGGCACACAAGAAGAATCCACATCTCCCCTGAGAGATTCCCACCACATCCACTCTAATGGAGAGGAAGAGAAAAATAGGCCTAGAGTAACCCTCTTCCTCCTTGAAGACAACAAGATCTACATTAAAGAATAAATTCATGTCATTGAGAGAGACCGTGAAGAATGAATCCATGACGAATAGCATGGAATAGATAGCATATGTATTAATCTAGCTAGGCACTCATGGACTGACCCTTGATAAGCTTCCAGGTTCTACATCAGACTTGGTTTGGAGAATTAAAAGAATAAATATGGGGGGAAATGGAGCAAATGATAAGACAACAAGGACATCGGTAGTAATAGTAGACAAGGAAGCGATGTAGGGATTCCCTAACACAAAATTCAATATCTTCTTGAATCAAAGACTGAGGTGAAAACCTCAGAAGAAGTCAATTCTAAACAGCTATAGGAAAAATAATGATGAATTCAACAATTAATTAGGCATTCTCAGAAGAAAGAAAAGGATATCCTTCACTTGAAGCATGCATACCAAGCACATGATCATGTAGTGAAATATACTAGTAACCATTAATCCTCCACTAATAAGGGCCGAGAAGGAAATTGCATGGAAGACAAATTTTGAATCCTAAGAATGAAGTACAATGAAAGCAAAAGGAAGTTGGAGGCTGACAATAGTAGGTTGAGTAGAGAACTATAGGTATTCCAAGAAGACCTGGGACTCAAGGCAACAAGGATAGAATAATTGAAGGCCATATTGGCCAAATTTCAAGGATTATCCCAAGAGATGATAGAATGTAGGCCTCACTCAAGGGTATACTCACTCTTTTTAAGGATCAATGGTTACAGTTTCAAATGCAAAGAATTAAAGGAAGTCTCTCTGATCATCTCATAACCCCTAAGGATATTTTGTATGATTTCCTAGATAGTGGCGAAGAATAAAAAGATCAACTCAATGAATTATATAGGCACAATTGCATTTTTCCCCATATTTTCAAGTGGAGCCCCGATCCTTATGTGGGGGACCTGCAGCTCATAGCATTGTTCTCCCAGGTACTAAATTAGAGTCAGAGAGATAATGAAATGATCCAGATTTATGTGAGAATGAAATGAAAGAGCATATATATATTCACATGCACAGATATATGGAAAGAATCACAGGGATACAGTAAACTCAAATTCTATTAAATGAATGAAATAGAACAAACTGTAAAATAAAAGCAGCTAGAATGGTGGTAGCTATATCCATGAGAAGATATGTGGCGGCTATGCTCATTCGTGACAATTTGAATACAAGAAGAGGTTGAAAGAGCCTATTTATCATGAGCATGAGGGTAAGAACCCTAAACATACAAAAACCTAACCCTAGAATACGAACCCTCATAAAGTTTGCAACCCCAAGGTGGTTAGTTGAACAGTCAACTTCTTGGGGTCATACATTTTCCATACAATATCTGTTTGGGGTGCTCAGTAGCCCGTTGGAAAGTTTTATCTGATATATACAACTTTCAATTGGTGGAAGTTGTATGCTGTTGGCAACCATTTGCCCCCTGGAATCTCCAAAAAACGTCATGCAAGGCCTCAAAATGGCCCCAGAAGTTCGGGTCCCGAAAAACTGTAGAAAAATTACAAGAAAACTGCCAGAATGAAAAACTGTTTTGAGCCAGTGGAATAGGTGGGTGGCCACCTATATCCATTTGTATCATGAAATGGCCAAATATCGTATCAACAAAATCCATATCTAGCTATGGGTGAGGCCATAGGTGCCATAATTGAAAGTGTGATCTCAGGCCACCGAGAGTTGATCACAAAAAACAATCTCATCCCCATCTTGAAGGAAAACCAAGTTGGTGCATTAGAGCACTTCAAGAAAGTGAATGAGGGGGGAAAAGGCCAAACCATCAAATAAATACAAGCAAGGTGGAAGGATGTTCCACCTAGGTTGCAAGCAACATAAATTTACACCCCCTATAATTTGAGGAGGGATGTGACGTCCACATCCCTCAATATGACCAACAAGAGGGGATTTAACTGAAATGGTGCCTCAAAATTTCGCCCCATAGCCATAATTACGAATTCATACAACCAAATGCATGTGCAGACATAACATAAAAACACATAGTGGAAATAAAATGATACACGCTGTCATGTCCCCAAATTTTGGCTCATTTAGTTCCCATGGGTAAAGGGGACAAAATAACCCCTAAGGAGATAAGTTTATTTAATTTGTGTATGCCTAGAATAAAAATTATCCTAAGTCTAGAATAAATAATAATTTTATTAAGTTCAATTATTTTTATAAATAATTATTCCTTAATATTGACCAAGTGGGCCAAGAGGGCGCCCTCATGCGGATAAGGTTGCTAAAATGGAATTGGAGGCAAGAAAATAGCAAAAGATGAAAATCAAGTAAAGTGTAAGAAGTTGCCAGAAGCAGAAAATTAGAAATATCCAGAAAATCTGAGGGGCTCAATTTCTAAAAGGGAGCTCAATTTACAAAGAAGGAAACATCTTGAGACAAAGGGGGGTACAGTTTCTAAAAAACGGAGTTCAGTTAGAAAGCAAAAAACTCTAACAAAGCAGGAAACATCTTGAGACAAAGGGGGGCACAGTTTCTAAAGGAAAGGAAAGCTTGTAAGGAAAACGCCAGGCAAGTATGTCCACTCATGGGTGGCCCATGTGGAAGGGTTCTCACAGGTCACCAAGCTATTCAACTTGCTTAGTAGGTCACCCAAAATTCTTTAAAATAATTATTCCAAATCCAATTCCCATATTTTGACCATTTTGTAATTGAATGTGAGAGTTATAGCTCCTCTTGTTGAGTGATGTGCCTCAACCTTGCTTTGGGTGATGCTCCCCTTAGCCAGTTTTGTTCTAGTCTCTCCTCTTCCCTCTCTGAAAGGTATTGAAGAATAATTTCCAGCCATTGAAGACTGATATGTAGCCATTAAATACTGATCTCAAGTTGGGGTCGAATTTCTTTAGAAAATTTTAAGAGTTTTGAAGAAGGAACCACTCCTGCAACATCCTTCTATCTTCTTCTCTTCTCTCTAATTCTCTGTTGGACATCAATCAGTGATGCTTATAATTCTTCCATGATGGAGAAGGATTAAAGAAATTTTCATTCAAATTATTTCAGGTACACTCATGTTTCTCAAGACATACCATCTTTATGTATTGCAGACTCCACCCAAAGGAGCTTTCCTTGATGTAATTGGTACATGTTTCATGCTGGAGGTTTCTAGGACCCTTAGGGTAATTTTGGTTTTGCTTAATTATATTTAATATGATAGTTATTTCTTGATAAACCATCCTTTATATTATTCATATAAATTCATTTAAAAATTCTGCAAGTAATTAAGTCATTTTCATACCTATGCTCATTCGACTACAAATTCTGACTAGTTTTTCCATAACTTGCATAAAATGAATTATATGAATCCAAATGAAGTGATGTAAGTTTATGTAGTTCAATAAAATCCCCAAGAACCTCATCCAACCTATAGATAATATTTTTGGGATGGTATTATAATGTTTGAGGCAGTTTGAATCTTGACTAGTTGAGCAGTCCAACTAGCTAGTTTTAATGTTTTTCCTATAAAATGTATTATATGAACTAAAATTCAATTTTGAAAATTGATGTGGTTTATTACGACGTAAATGAACCCTATCCCATCTCCAGACACAAATTATATGAGTACATATAGTTCTTGGGAAATGAAATAGAAAATCTAGCCTACTGTTCCAAACTGCAGTAAAAGCTCCCAAATTCTAAATCATTTTATCATCTTCTATTCCTTGATGCCCCAAGACCATGATGAGACAAAATATATTTAAAATCACACTTACTTTCACCCTTATCTATTTTGTATATGCGGATGCACCCAAAAGTATTGTGGTAGACTTCGGCGGTGCCGATGTTCGAAACATAAATGGTCTCCGTTATTTGTACAAGGGATACTAAGCATTTTTCCTCTGTCTACCTTGATGTTGCACACTTTCCCATATAAAAAAAATAACCTAAATTATTCCCTATCATCCTTGGGTTGGGAGTCAATATCCAGAGTTAGCACCTTGCAGTTTATAATAATTGTTAAAATTTAATAGTGAAAATTCTGCTTAAAATTTGAGTTCTTATTTGAGATTCTAGCCTATTCTTGGCTGGTATATTACAGTGGTATCAGAGCACTTTTCTCCACCCCTGTGGAAATAAATAATCTCATTGTTGAAGAATATTGCAGAACAAATCTTCAAAAGTGCAGTATGAGGCTCCTACTAGTAATTGAGGAATATTTTGAGCCATATGAAGAAGAGGAAATGTCCTCTATTGGAGATTGTTATTTGCAGAGGTGTGAAGAAGATTAATTTTATGACCATATGTTTCAAGAAGACATAGGATCTGATCTACCTATTTCTAAACCGGATGGAAAAGTTTCTCGGGGAAAGAAGATGAAGGGATCATTCCAACATCTCATGGAATACAGTGCCTTGAAGAAAGAGATAAGGAATGTTATGTCTTTCCAAGACTACTTCCCTTTGGAGATGAAGAGACTGTTCAAGGAACCCTACTACAAATAAAATGAAATAAGGATTTCACATATGGTTGATAGTGTGTGCAAATAAGTGGGGTTAGTAGTGCCAAATGAGGGAGCCAAAGTTGAGGCACAAGTGAATCACTATTGTGCTAGCCAGTGCAAGGAGGAAATGGTTCACTCTATCTCTCCAAGCAAGGAAGAGGTACATACCAAGAATAAGCATGATAAAAGTTATGATTTTTGCAGCAGCCATGTTTACTTGCAGCCACATGATCCATTAGAAGGTAAGCATATGCCACTTGTGTGTGAAGGTTGCATAATGAAGAGCATCTATGAGAAGAGAAGGTCACTACAAAGTGACTGCAATGAAGAAGAAAAATTAGATGTGGAGGAGTGTAAGACATAAGATATTGGGCATGTTGATGATGGTGAGAAATATTTTGGATCTGATCCAAAGGATAAACATAAATTGGACTCACAGTCATGTCTTGAGCTTCATAAAGAAGCAGAAAATAAGCACACCTCAGTGGGGTGTGAATCACAAAATTTGGTGGAAGGACAAACCACCATAATCCCACCACAGAAGTAGGAGAACATAGCACATGGTGAATTCTTCAATTCTTATTTTTGTGTGCCTTTATGTCAATTTGATGTGGTAGCCACTTCCGGTGATAAGTTGGCTTGGTTGAACCCTCAAGTGTTGGGGTTCGTGAATTGGAGAAGGCTGAAATTTTGTGAGAAAGTTTTTCTAGTTCACTAGAGATGAATGAACACCCAATTTGCAGCATAATTTATGTTGTTCATGATCTAAAAGATGAATATTTTGCAGCATCAAGATATGGATCAGCTTTCAAAACTTCGATGGAACTTCATGAAGTTGATCCCAAAAAGATAGAAGAAGAAGAGGTTCATCTGCCAGAATCTCATTTCCTTGAAGGGACACTAAAGCTGAATGAATGCAAGATCAAAGAGGCCCTTCAAATCCTCAATGACACCCATGCCTTAATAAAAAATATCTATTGAAATTTTGGGGATCATTCTTCCATGAGGACATGGAGGAGTTTCATAAATCCATGACAAGCATTAAGGGAAATTCCCTATACTTGATTTCTGCCAGATACAATTTGCTTGAGCTTGTGGATTTTTTTCATGGTCCATCCTTGAAGGATGAAGAGTATATTTGCAATATCACAAAAGAGATGATGACCACCCAATATTCCTTGCGGAACACTCAATGTGCACTCCAAGAATCTAAGATGGAGATAGTGTAGCTTCATGAAAAGTTGCAAAGATCACACCTACCCTCCTACACACCATTCAGCCAACTTCACTTGGTTGATTGCATTCTTGATCATATGGAGGAACCTCATGAGATAGTGCATGTTCTTGAGGAGTGTGTAGAGAAGTTTAATGAGAACCAAGCACTTGATCTTTCCCAGAGTGAACCTGAGTTGTTCCTTGGAGAGAGTCACTCTTCCATGGAGGAGTCAGATGAGATCACCTCATTTGGACCAGCCAATAATGAAGAAGATGCAGCCATAAGTTTGATGAATGAGAGTTGCAGAGATATGAGGTTGGTTCACAGTTCTTTCCCCTAGATCCTAGATTCATCCACATCAAGTGGGGATGAGCATTAGGTGAAGAAATTTTTCTGGTTGATGCCACATGTGGAGCAGGAGGATCCAAAAATTGTCCATAATGACTGGTTAAATGCACCATTTGCTTCCCAACAACATCTGAGGAAGCCACTTGCAATCCTTGATGCCTCTTTCTTTCACTTGCACGAATTGAGTGAACCCAATGGTAGAGAG
Organism: Larix kaempferi; assembly: GCA_027924585.1. Lineage (NCBI taxonomy): Eukaryota > Viridiplantae > Streptophyta > Pinopsida > Pinales > Pinaceae > Larix > Larix kaempferi. Next base: position 13,833,698 of record BSBM01000092.1, read on the forward strand.
TTGATCCATTGGAGTCTTGCACTAGTACCATGCCTAGGAGATAATGATATTTCTATAGATGAGGAAGACTCATGGATGGAGAAGATACTTGAATGCATTTCACCCATAACCAAAAACCATCATGATGATCTTAATCCATTGGGATCAAGCAACAAAATAGTCTATCCACCCTGGATAGATGCATTTTACAGTTTGAGATTCTAGGAGGTAAAAGTTCTTTTTGTAAATTTATTGATGCTCCTAACACTAACATGTCTTTTTATCAGCAACAAAGGCACATATTTCTTTGATTTGATGCCATTCATCCACATATGGATTGGGTGGAAGATTACATGTCAGACATGGAATCTCCCTGCAGAAAGATTTATGCTCATGATCAAGGGAAGGCAGCTAAGCAACCAAGTTGCCAAGAGAAGTTAATGAAACATTCATCTTGCAGAAGGTGGCCTATGTGGAGGAAATCCACATACTTGGATGGATGCTTGTACCCTTTGGCCAATGGCATAGATTTGAGGCATTGGATGATTTCACTTGAGGAATCACTTTGCTTCCCACTCGATTTGGTTGGATGGAGTGTCTTTTCACTTTTTCTTTGGATGAAAAGGCACATGTTTGACATTACTACTTACATGAATGGAGGTTTTTATGACACAAATTACACTTCAAGTGAGCATCTATGGCTGCTATATGATGCTCTAAGTATTCTTGGATGGACATGGGTCACCACCTGTTCCTTCGAAGGAGTTGATATGATTTAGCCCCATATTGAGGAGTTCCATGTTTGGTGGGGAATTATTACTGATATTCAGTTTTTCATTGGAATTTATCAACTTTCAATGTGGTGGTGTGATCTCAGAATCATACTTGATGATGGCCACTCTCAAATGATTTTGATTTTTGGGAGGATGCAGTTGAGATCTTGGGATCCTAGCATTCCTTGGAGTGACATATTTCCAGAGGTGGCAGAAAAATTTGGGTCCTTATAGAGGAAGCCGTGGGATCCAGGCATTCTACTCAATTATCCTAACTCGGTTGAAAATTTTGTTATAAAAAAAAGGAAAAAAGAGTTAGTCATTTTGAGAATGACTATAATCAGAGTGGAACAACATAAACATGATCGATCCTTGGTAATTCAGCTTGGACTGGAGGATTTCAACTCTAGACAACCAACAACATATTTTCAGGAGTGAAGTCATTGGTTGGCTTCATAATTGGATGGAGTTGTTTTCAATTGCTTGACGACAAGCAATTTTGGGAAGGGAGGACTATCATGTCCCCAAATTTTGGCTCATTTATTTCCCATGGGTAAAGGGGAAAAAATAACCCCTAAGGAGATAAGTTTATTTAGTTTTTGTATGCTTAGAATAAAAAATATCTTAAGTCTAGAATAAATAATAATTTTATTAAGTTTAATTATTTTTATAAATAATTATTCCTTAATATTGAACAAGTGGGACAAGAGGGCACCCTCATGAGGATAAGGTTGCTAAAATGGAATTGGAGGCAAGAAAATAGAAAAAGATGAAAAACAAGGAAGGTGTAAGAAGTTGCCAGAAGCAGAAAATTAGAAATATCTAGAAAAGCTAAGGAGGTGTGTAGTTTCTAAAAGGGAGATCAATTTACAAAGAAGGAAACATCTTGAGACAAAGGGGGGCACATTTTCTAGGAAAAGGGAGTTCATTTACAAAATAGGAAACTCTAACAAAGCAGGAAACATCTTGAGACAAAGGGGGGCATAGTTTCTAAAGGAAAGGAAAGCTTGTAAGGAAAAAGAAAGGAAAGTATGTCCACTCATGGGTGGCCCATGTGGAAGGGTTCTCACAGGTCACCAAGCTATTCAAATTTATTAGCGGGTCACCCAAAATTCTATAAAAGAATGATTCCAAATCCAATTCACATCTTTTGACCATTTTGTAATTGAATGTGAGAGATATAGCTCCTCTTGTTGAGTGATGTAACTCAACCTTGCTTCTGGTGATGCTCCCCTTAGCCATTTTTGTTCTAGTCTCTCCTCAAACCTATTTGGAAGGTATTGAAGACTAATTTTCAGCCATTGGATACTGATATGCATCCATTAAATACTAATATCAATTTGGGGTCGAATTGCTTCGTAAGAGTTTAAGATTTTTGAAGAAGCAACCACTCTTGCAACAACCTTCTATCTTCTTCTCTTTTCTCTAATTCTTTGTTGGACATCAATCAGTGATGATTCAAATTTTGACATGACAAAGAAGGATTACAGATCTTTTCATTTAAATTATTTCAGGTCCACTCATGCTTCTCAATACCTACCATCTTTATGTATTGCAGACTCCACCCAAAGGAGCTTTCCTTGATGTAATTGGTATATGTTTCATGTTGGAGGTTTCCAGGACCATTAGGGTCATTTTGGTGTTGCTTAAATCTCTGTAAGATGATTTTTATTTCCTGATAAACCATCCTTTATATTATTCACAGATATGGAATTAAAAATTCTGCACGTAATTAAGTCATTTTCATACCTATGCTCATTCGACTACAAATTCTGACTATTTTTTCCATAAATTGCATAAAATGAATTATATGAATCCAAATGAAGTGTTGTAAGTTTATGTAGTTCAATAAAATCCCCAAGAACCTCATACAACCTGTATATCATAGTTTTGGGATGGTATTATAATTTTTGAGGCAGTTTGAATCTTGACTAGTTGAGCAGCCCAACTAGATAGTTTTAATGTTTTTCCTATAAAATGTATTATATGAACTCAAATTCAATTCTGAAAATTGATGTGGTTTATTGGGATGTAAATGAACTCTATCCCAGATCCAGACCCAAATTAGATAATTCCATATAGTTATTTGGAAAGGAAATAGAAAATCCAGCCTACTGTTCCAAACTGCAGTAAAAGCTCCCAAATTCTAAATCATTTTATCATATGCTATTCCTTTATTCCCCAAGACCATCATGAGACCAAATCTATGTACAATAACACTTACTTGCACCCTGATCTATTTTTTATATGCGGATGCACCCAGAAGTATTGCGGTAGACTTCGACGGTGCCGATGTTCGAAACATAAATTGTCTCTATTCTTTGTACAAAGGATCCTAAGCCTTTTTCCTCTGTCTAAATTGATCCTACACACTTTCCCATATAAAAACCAGAACCTCAATTCTTTCCTATCATCCTTGGGTTGGGAGTCGGTATCTAGAGTTATCACCTTGCAGATGATAATAATTGTTAAAATTTACTAGTGAAAATTTTGCTTAAAATTTGAGTTCTGAGTTGAGATTCTAGCCTATTATTGGTTGGTATATTACATAGACACACATAACATGCAATTCCAAGAATAATTTTCACCGGAATATAAATAAAAATCATTGCACATCAAATACATAAGAATACTTATCTTTAAACAAAGAAGATCCAAGCAACCAGTTGTGTAAGAGTTGTTGAGAATTGGTTGTCATTGATGTCAACTAAAGATGATGTCAAGTGTTTGACTGTCAACTAATGTCAAAGAGGATGTCAACTAATTCAGTTTGAGTCATTGATATTAATTGAATTCAAAGTGGATACAATATTCTTGAGAAGTATGAAGAAGTATATGGAAGCCACTTTGAAGTAGAATATGCGCAAGATGAATAAGAACAGGAATACCAGAAGTATATGTGCAAATGACGAAGGTGATAGACATGTATGCAAATTTGGATTATATCTAGAAGTTCATTCAGTCTAAATATGTGTGTTAAGGATACATCATGCAAATCCAGTTCAAGAAAGAACACAAGCAATGTATCCTACATCATGTGGTCATTGCGCAAATATCAAGTCTACCAAGTCATACTCTCTCATGACAACAATCAAATGATTTAGTTGGAAAATGGTACATGTACACAAACAACCAAGGATATTGGTTGAGCAAATGGTTCGAGTGCACAAGTTTATTTAAGGAATACTCTAGAATGTGCAAGCAAGCATGAGCATTGATTGGTTAATGGTTGTAAGTGCGCAAGCAGTTAATGTATGGACAATCTTGAAAGTGCGGAAGCATATCCAATCAGAATATGCTTTCAATAAGTAGAACATGCACAAATTCCTAGAAGGGTACAATGGTTGAAGACCATCAATGTGAAAATTCCATAGCTTCCTATACAGCAGGTGTGCAAGTCCCACAAAGGATGACAAGGCAAAGGACAAAGACCCATTTGGAAGAATTTGGAGTATGCATAGATACGGCAAAGTATTAATATCAAAAGGGAGCATTACCCATAAGGTATGGTACAACACAATCCATATACACATCAAGATGTAGTATAATATTACGCACATATCATAAGGAAATGGTACATTAAGAGCGCAAAGGTACACCACCAAGGTGTAAAGTCCCACTAAGTTATGGACCTTGAGGGTGCAAGAAAGATATCAAATGAAACATCAATGGCCTAGAAGATGACACATGGCATATGCACAATCTGTGAAGTATGGAAGAAGGGATGCCATGACCAAATTGTGAACATACAATCTGTGCAGGACATGTATAAATAGAGATGCAAGTTGGATCTTGGAAGTAATATTGACGGTGAGAGCATAAGAGCTTCGAGTGCAAATTTTAGTTTGATTTTTGAGGCATCAAGGGGCTCGTGGATAGAGAAGAATGATCTAGTGAAGAGATGAATGTGCACATGCAACATAATGAAGTTTTGATGGTGCACAGTATGATGCAATAGATCTATGACATATGCGCGAGTACTGAAAGGAAGAAATACTGAAGTATGCACAAGTGCTTGATGTTTCGAAGGACAGTATTACAATCAATGCGCCGATAGTCACATATGTTGTAGAGACAAAAATGCAGAGATAGAACCGAAGTTTATCAGATATTACGTAGATGTATAGCTGATGCATATGTTTAGAAGTGAAAGTGTGTGAAGTTGAGAACTCCATTTGATGCACAATGACAGAACAACAGTAGGATCCGATAGGTGAATCATGATGCAGATGATCTGAGACAAGTGAATTAAACAAAATGGATGAATCATTTGATGCACATGAAGTCACAGATTATCTGAGAGATTGCAACACTTAAATAGGACAAACACATAAGAAAGTGTGCAGCTCCATCTGTTACTAATGCTTCATTTCTAAACAACAAACTATCAATTGAAAGCATGGTATCAGTTGGTCATTGCAGTCATGTAGAGTAGAAAGTTTAGATAAACAAAGATGTAGATTGCAGAATCAACAAAGCACACGGTACATGAAGTAAACCATCAACAAAAGTATGATTTGAGAGTGTTGACGCCCCAAAAATCATAGCATCAATCAGCAAGGGATTCTCCCCGATAAGCAAGCCCAATTAGATCGCTCATATTTTGGTATGGGGAATTCGCCCGGTTAACGGTCTGGATACCATGTAAGATTTAAAGAATTTTGTTCTTTGTACTGGTTGTGGCCCAATCCACCGTTTATGTATTTTAATTTTAAAGATGATATGCAAGTGCTCTAAACTAAATGTAGGTAATTAAGTAAATCTAATCTAAAATTGTTTAAGCAAATCTAATCTATCCTTGCAAGGAGAAAACTAAAAAATATGAGTAATAAACTAAAAGAAACATCCAAAGATCTCACAGATAGCTAATTAATCATAAAGATGCATTTCCAACAGAAGATAAAAGATATAAAAGATAGCTTTGATTTAATTAAAACATTTCATTACTCATTTGAGGTAAACATATTTGCACAAAAAATTATGAGAACATTCATCACCAAGAATCAATTCATAACAGCAAGGAATGATCTCATAGTAATGTATAAATGCCATAGGAATAATCCAGCAGACATTCAACACATCCTTCAGGCAAAAACGCAGTCCCCCAGGCTTTCTTTAGGAAAAAATTGAACTTCTTATATCTGCAGCAAATCAATTCACGTACAAAACATAAATGTCCTTTCACCTGCCAAAATTCCTCCTATCATTCTCTATTCTTCTATATATAAATTTGCAAAATGCTCCAAGAGCTGCCACATGTCCCCTTCCCAAAGAATCTCTTAATTTGTCTTTTAATGCCCTTTACAAAATTAGAAAAAATCCCTAAATATTTTTTACAAAAAAGAACAAAATCCAGTTGTCCTTTATTTTTACAATTGAATAACAAAAAAGCAAAACTCTAGCTTATCATTAGACATCTATGAATGCCAATTCAGCTCGATGGCACCCCTATTCCTGCTAGCACTGCGGCCTCTGCTGGCGCTTTTGTCCCATATGGCATTCCTGAATCTGCTGGCGCTTTTTCAACAACCAACTTATCTGATTATGCTATATAACTCACCCAAATGCTTGTTTCTCATATAACGGTGTTGACAGGGGTAGGGAGCATGAACTTTCAGGAAATCACATGCTTGGCCAGCTCTGCTTCAATGTCCTACACTTCTACTGTTGTGGTTTGGAGAATCTCTTGAAACAGGTGGCTATGTATGGAGGGTTGCACGATACACTAGTGAAGATCATCCTCTATTAACACATCTATCTTCCTCATGTATTCCATCTCTCTGTTTAGTTCACCCTTCAATTCAAACAAGCGTTGCTCCTTGCTCGGAAATTCTTCAAGATTCTGGGGTATTGCCATTTTTCACTTTTCATGAGTTTCCTATATCCTTTGATAGAGACCGGTGCATCTTTTGACAGTGGATTGGACTACAGAGCTTAATTTAACACCACAATTCTTGCAAAACTCCATGAAGCCTATATCTTTTTTAAACTCAGCTACGGATTTGAGAGGGAGGTGCTTGGGGAACGCCGACTTCCCCTCTCTCCACTCAATATGCTTTCCAATGTCTTCTTTGACACGATCATATTTATTCTTGAGCCTGATGGATTTGGAGTTAATTTCCTTCATCCTGTTCACCATTGTATTCAACTTCCAAATTTCTTCAATGAGAAGTTCCTGTGACTCGTGCATTTGCTTTAGTATGTCATAGGATTTCTCATGGAAGGGGATTAAATCAACTGCCTTGCTGCTTGCTTGGTCTAACTGCTCAATCATTAGTTCTTTCTCCTCTTCCAATTGAATGGTTCTGGCTTCAAAATCATTCTTCTCTCCTTCCACTATCATCATCTGGACCAACAAGTTTTCCTTTTTTTCTTCCAGGTGCTGATACTTATCTGACAATTCATTTTGTTCTAATAGCGGGCGGTCATATTTCTTCACCATTAAGTCTCTATAAGCCTGCTCATTTACCATAGTAAGTTGTAACATGCGAGCCCTCCTCCTGCTTGCATCCAACTCATTTACTATCTTCTGTACATTATCTTCACTTGCCTTGGTAGTAACTATAGTAGTAGATGCCATAGCCTCAAGAGCGTTCTGTGTGCCATGCATGACAATGGTTTCTCGCTTGGTAATGAGGTCTAGGTGGAAAGGATTCTTCGTTCTTGTCTCTGTCCTTCGTACAATAGATTTCCTATTCTTGTCAAAACAAATTTGTCCCAATGGGTTACAGTATGACTCTTTGATGGAGTAAAAGGGACGAGTGGAAGATCTTCTATACGGATGTCATCTTCCGCAGGCGGGGTCTGAATCATCTAGGACGAGTCTATGTCCATGTCCTGCATATTTGAGCCCTCAGTTTGCGCATACTCCTTGGCCTTATTTTCCTCTTTGGCCTTCAACCGTCTCTCCTCTTCTTTGTCCTTCAGCTGCTTTTCAACTACCTCTCTTTCCTCCTGCTCCTTGGTGGCCTCTTCCTTTCTGATCTTTTCTGACTCCTCATCTCGAAGCCTTTGAGCTTCTTCCTCTAGAAGCCTATCTTCTTTATCCTGAAGCCTATCTTCTTGCTCCTTCTGTTGCTTTGATGTTGCTTCCCTTTGTAACTTTTCAACGTCAACCTTGAGCCTTTCCTCTTCCTTCGTCAGAGCATTGACTTCTTCTTTCTCTCTTCGCAGTTCTGCTTCCTTAATAGCTTGGGCTGTAGTGGAACTAGTGCCAGCTCCACTTTTGAGGCGAAGGCATCTTTGGAGTTCAGTCACATGGTTGACCCCTCTGAAGACTTCTTCATCTTCATCAAAATAGTGGGCATATTCAAAGTGTGCATTGACAATTTTGCAATGATCTGTGGCCTTATTAAGCTTGTCATTCTTTGCGAAAATCCATTCTCCAAAGTGAAATTCTCTTAGCTCCTAGACAAACTCTTCTACCAAGCTGACTTTAGAAAACTTGTATGCTCCGACATAGAAGGGTAGTGCCGGGAAGCAGGCTTTCTTCAATTTCTTTAGGACATGACCAACCCCATCTATAAACACCTGTATCACGGCCTCTTTGTGGACGACGAAATTAGTAACATACCCTGGTAAGAGAAGGGGTGGCTTGGAACCTCCATACATTCTTATGTAGGTGCCTTCTTCTGATAGATAAACATCCCCATACTTTTCCATGACTACCATGGCATTCTCAAATCGGCAACTGGGTTCTTCATTGAACATTAGCTCATACAGTGGCATGATTAATTCTTCACAGATGATCTTGTAATGCCTTTTGTAATTCTGGGCCCATAAGATCTTATAACCAATATAAACTGGGGTATCAGCCTTGTTCCAAATGCATCCTAACCTTGGGAATGGATGCCTTGCTAGAATACAATCCATAAGGTATGATGACATGTAGAACTCTGATTTTCCCTGGGACAACCCTTCCTTAGCAGTAGCTATGACTGACGATATATTGTCTGAGAGGATGTCTTCCCAATTGAACACCGTTGCTTTGAATGCTACATAGTCGATCAGAGGGATCCAATGCAACTAATAAGTGGTTCCATCAGCTTTGCCAGCATGAGGGAATTAATTTTGAAAGGAGGTCTTAGCGCCTGAACTTCATAATCATCGCCCTCCTTCACCCTCAGCTTCCTTCCTTGGATTAACAATTTTTTGGCCATTTCCAAGTAATTCATGTTGAGACCTTCGAGCCATGCATCATTCAAAAACTATTGAGTGCGAGGCAACTTGTAATTTTCGAAATATGGGCTGGGTGGAATGAGGTGAATGCTTCTCCTTTGTTGTCGGATAAGACCCTCGATTCAGCGTCTGCATGTGTTAGAATCCAACTGATGACTTCCGTGTAGGGAAAGAGTTTAGGGCGCGTTGCTTCCTTAGTGATGCCAGAGCTTCTAATGTTCTAGTACAAGTGCATCTCTTCTAGGACTGATCCGGTAATTTCCTGGTCTCTAATCATGTGATGCAAATCTCCTCACTTGAATTCAGGTGCAATGCCCATCACTGGTTTGGTATCTTCTTATACTATCTCCACCCTTGCCTCCTTCATAACTTCACCACTCGACTCAGGTTCAGAGACTTTTTCCTTCCTCTTGACACCTTTTGGCATTGTGGTTGAACCTGGCCAAAACCACGCATGAGTAGATACATGATAAACTAAAAATGAAAAACTGAGTATTGAACTGGAATTCATCAAAACAACAAGCTTAGCTTAGGCAGGGAACAAAGATACAGTAATAACAAATTTCCTTGAAAAATAATACTATGTCTCAAACTTTTAGATAGGAAATTAAATGTGTATAAGGAAAACCAACCAAATTTCTGCCAACATAATAGACAAAGCTAATTTCCCCTTCCTTTTATTAGTTTCGAACAGGAGAGGGCGAGACTCATGACGCTACTACCTGACTCTTGAGCTAGCAATCTCGGGGTGTTCATAACAGGGTGCAAACGAGGACAGGCAGGCGATTAGGCTGAATGTTGCTGAGCGCGTCAGTTTGGGTCAATAGAGCTCGAGCTTGGGAGGATGACGGGATAGGGAAAAAAAAAGGACCATCTAGGCATTCTAAAAAGGATTCGGGAACAACCAACAAGGGTGCAGAAATAAATCCCAATAGGGAAAAAGGTGGCTAAGGCGGGGATAATGAAACAGTCTTAATGCGAGTAAAACCAAAACTTTAACTGTAAAAAACCAAAACACTTGAAGGAAAAAACTTACTTGGCAATGGATGATTGGGTTCGAAGTGGATGATGGGCTGTAGACTTGGCTGTCCTCGACTGGCTAGCTCGACCTCGAACAGGGTTCTTCGAAAAGTTAAAAAAAAACAATAATAAACCCCAATCACCAACTTTCTATATATAAAATCTCACACATGCGGGTATTAAGCTCAACGTGACAAGGTGGTTGTGCGCATTAAAAACATCGTTATGATGACGTGAGTAGGGTCCTTTCGGCGTTGTTTTGGCATTAACTACGGGCCGTCAAATGGAAGCTTTCAGTGAGTTGGAGCGACAACATCGGTAGCGTTGGCTGAGTGCTTCCGCAACGGGCTTGCACACCTTGACGAGTTCAGCATCAGCTTGAAACTGGATGCTTGCTATCTTGTTTTGGTGACTCTTGTTGAGTTTCACCGCTTTCCTTTACATCACTTCTTATCGGCAGGATTTAGGGTTCATAGGTGATAGTTTCGGGGAGACCTATTAAGTTCCGCCAAAGAAGCTTTGAAAAGAGCTTAAGTTTAACAAAGTGTTTAGTGGATTTGGATTGCGTATATGGGTTATGTCTACGTAACAATTAGAAAAAGACAAAGCAAAAGCCGCGTTTCGGATGATCTGTGCGAGTCAGAGCGACGGTTGCAGTGGAACTGGGCAATTTCATCCAAAATAGGATGACTTTAAAACTTAACCAAAACGCTCGCGTGTTGCGGTGCAACTCAATGAGTTTCACCGAAACGGGAAAAGCTCTAAAACTTAACAAAAACGCCTAAATGTTGCGGCCGAACTCAATGAGTTGTGCCGCCATTTCGGCTATGAAAGCTGAGTTTTACTTGGAAGAAAAAACAAAAAACAGGCTTCAGGACTTGCTTTCTCCAGAAAACTAAGTATAAAAGACCTTCCAAGAAGGGACTTGACTTCTCTAAGCAAACCTTTCTAAAAACCAAGAAGGAGGGGCCCCAATATTTACAAAATTTTGGGAGGGATGTTGCAGCAACAACAATTGGAGATTCCCTGGTGAACACAGATCTCTGAAACAAGCTCTCCTTAGGGGCAAAAAACTTAGAAACTGCTGATTTATATGGGTAACAAAATCTCTTCATAGCTCATCTTCTACGAATGCAATGATCACTCTCATCATCATGGTCATTTTGGGAGAAGGCAACTTAGAATCATACTTCTTTACAACTCTCTTAGGGCCAAAGTAAGGAGTTCATTTTGAAATTATGTCTTCTAGATGTCAACTAATAGAGACTCCACAAGATCGTAACAATAGGTCACAGACATATTCGTTCGTTCCTCATTATCATGCTATTTGCATCCTTCTGGATGTTTCTTGATTGACGCCTTTTGTCGTTTGATCCTTCCAGAAATAAATTTCTTCAACTTCCATATTTGATTTAGGTTCTTTAATCCATAATGTCCTTTTGTGTGAGCGAGAGATTTATTTGATTATCATGCTTCACAGACAGAGAAGAACCTTGTTGGGATGATTTATTTGAACAGCTTCCTTAATTGAGTGTACTTTGCTTTTCTCTGCCGTGCTTTAATTGAGGCGAGAATTTCTGGAAATCAGACTCTTTAATATAAGCTCTTTTGGCTTTTATTTGTAGCATCGGATCATTTTAAATACCATCCATCTGTGAGACATGCTTCCTCTCCATGGGTCTATCATAGTGAACTCTCTGAGACAGGTATTAATGTTAGAGTGAATGGAGCCCCAATATAGTAAGAAGGAAATGTTGAATCTTAGTTATTAAAACAGGGTTATTTTGACCAATAGATAAAGGATCTCTTCATTCATGGAATCCCAACAATGAAAACAAAGTCACGAAAACATTTCTTCGTAATTAATTTTCTCTTTTACAGGATTTTGAGTCTTGCTCGGAGCTCTATCTTACCTCTACACCAAAAGTTGGGCTAGGCTTTATTGAAGAAAGAATAAAGAAAACTTTGAGCATAGAGCAAGGTGGATAACAAACCAAGCTAACTAAAGAAAATAATAGAAAACAAAAATAAAAACAATCAAGCAAGAAAATAAACAAGAGTGTTTATTTATGTATAAAATCCCTCATAGGACTATGCGAAGTATTGGTTTAAAGCGAGGCCATTGAGAGGTAGAGTTACTTCCTCCCCTTGTAAATATTTCAGCTTGTATGTCGAAGGGCCAAGCTTTTCAAAAATTTGGTAAGGGCCAACCCATAAATGTTGAAACTTTGTGTCCATTCCCTTACCATCATGTGGATGGTCCCATTTTAGAACTAAGTCACCTACCTCGAAACTTCTCTTGCCATATTTTCGTTTATCAAACCACCTTTTGACTATGTCTTGGTGCTAGTGGAATCGGTCTTTGGCTTTCTACCGAGACTCTTTAAGTTTCAGTAGGGCGTCAATTCTAGATTGTAAGACTTGACTGCTGGAACCTCGGGAGGATCGGGCCAACTGCAAGGATGGGAGAAATATGTTCAGACGAAGGATGGCTTCTTTACCATAGACAAGGGTATACGGGAAAAATCCTAAGGCATTCTTGGGGGTGACTCTGTCTTCCCATAAAGCATTTGGGAGAGCTGTGTGCCAACTTCTTTGATTTCCAATCACAGTTTTCTTAAGAATCCGGATAAGGTTTTTGTTCGTAGATTTAGCTAATCCGTTTCCTTGGGGATTGTAATTGGCCGAATAATGTAACTTAATTCCTCTCTCATAAACAAATTCATTTATCTTAAAAGATGAAAAATAAGTTGCATTATCATAAACTAGGGAAATTGGAACCCCAAACCTGGTTATGATGTTCTCCTTTAAGAAATTAATAACCGCATCCTCATTGATTTTGCGCAACAGAGAAGATTTTGTCCATCTTGTAAAATAGTATATGGCCATCAGGATGTACCAGTGCTGCAGAGAACAATTCGGTTTTATTTCTCCAGTGACATCTATGCCCCATTGCTCGAATGGTTCATAGATAATGACTGGCTACAAAGGTCCTGCTGCTTTGGGAAATTTCCCAGCACTCCTTTGGCACACATCACAATTCCTTGCATAGGCATGGGCATCTTTGAACAAAGTGGGCCAATAATATCCAGCTCTTAGTGTTTTGTGAGCTGTTGTATCTCCATAATAATGTCCCCCGGCAGGGCCATCATGTAATTCCTTAACCACTTTATTTTCATTTTCCTTTTCCAGACATCTAAGAAAAATGCCATCATAATTTCTTCTAAAAAGTACCCCATCAATGATTTGATAAGCTACTAATTTCAAACGGAGTGCCCATCTTTTCTTAGAACTCCAGTGCTCTGGCAAGTACCCTTGCTACAAATAATACACTAAGTCCCTATACCAAGATTCAGGAGCAGTGAAAATGGGACATACCTCAACCATGTTCAGTTCAACTTCATTTTCCCAATTTAGCTCTTCGTCAATTGGATGTTCAGTGAGTAATTTACATAAACCTTGACCTTTAATGATGGTGGCTGGTTTAAATTCTAAAGCATACTCCTGAAGAGCGGTGACCCAGTTTCCTCTTCTTTCTCCCAATTCTTTTTGAATGAAAAGAGATCTAACGGCAAGGTGAGGAACTACAACTTTAGTTTTTTTCTTAAGAATATATGGCTTGAACTGCTTTACTGCTTTGAATACGACATATGCATGTTTTTCTACAACAGGGTAGTTCAGTTCAGCGCCTTGTAGACAAGTGCTCATAAAGGAAATTGGGTATTCATCTCCTGATTCTACCTTTTGCATGAGCATAGCTGTGAGAGAGTCGTCTAAAGCAAAGGTATACATGATGAAATCCTTATCGATGTCTGGGCTTCTTAAAGAAGGGGCATTAGCTATAGCTGCTTTGATTTATTTAAATGCAACTTTCTCCAAGTCTGTCCATTTAAACTGTACACTCTACTTCACCATTTGCTACAAAGATTTAATGGTTTGAGCGAAATCGGGAACGAACCTTCGAACAAAATTAATGGTGCCCATAAATGATTGTATAGATTTTTGTTGTGGGGCATGGGAATTTTGTTGATAGCTTGCACTCTCTCTTGATCTATCGAAATTCCATTTTTTGAAATGATGTGACCCAAAAGCTTGTCCTTAAGAATAGCGAAAACACTTTTCTTGGGGTTTAAAGAAATACCATATTTCGTGCAGCGATAAAAAGTCTGCTTCAAGTGGAAAACATGATCTTCTCTTTCTTTGAGAAAACTATCACATCATCAAGATAGAATACAACACAATGACTGCCTAATCCTCGAAAGGCAATATCCATTGCTCGCTGGAATGTAGCTCCTGCATTTATCAAGTCGAACGGCATCCTTTGGTATACAAATGTTCCCCACTTAGTGCGGAAAGTAGTCTTGAGGCGATCTTCTTCTGCTACTAGTACTTGATTATAACCAGAGAAACCGTCTAGTAGAGAGAAAAGCTCTGATCTTGATACCATTTGTAGAATTTATTCCGTTGGAGGTACAGGATAATTATCTTTATCAGAAGCTTTGTTCAAGTTTTGAAAGTATACACATAGTCTTATCTCTCCTGACTTCTTTCACACGGGAACTAGATTAGCGACCCATTCTGAGTACCAGACTTTAAAAATGATCTTGGCATCTAACAATTTCTTCAACTCCTTTTGTATTAAAGGCTCAAGAGTCGGATGCATTCTTCTTAATTGCTGTTGAAATGGTTTAACGCCTGCCTTCATTGGTATTATGTGTTGAACGATGCGAGTATCATATGTTTTTAGATCCTCATAAGTCCATGCAAAGACATCTTTATATTGCTGAAAATTTTTAATGAACTTATCCCTTTCACTTGGTGAGAAACATTTACCAAGATTGACATATTTTGATTCAGCTTCTGTACCCAGGTTTACCAATTCATGCCGCATAGAGGAGCTATGAGTTTTAACATTTGTTGTCCTCTTGAACTTGTTCTGCAAATCGAACAAAATTTCGAGCGACCTTACTCCTTTGGGCATGAAGTTTCCTTTGACTGCATCCTTGCTTTGTAGGTCAAAATCATGTTTTTCTTCATCTGTAATGGCATCCTGGAAAGCATCTTCATTTGTGAGGAAACTAATGATTTGATCGTCATCATCAAAAACTCTAAGGTTTGTAATATTATCCGGAACAGATGGCCCGAAAACCAATTCGATAGAGCACTTATTATTAGTGGGCACTAACCTAGAAGCAGAAGTTGTTAATAAATCAGCTGCAACATTCTGTAATCTAGGAATAGAATTTATATTAAAAGCTTCAAAGTGTGAAATTAAATCCCATACCTTATATTGATAACCCTTTAAATGTGGTGAAAGACAATGAATTGTATCTCTCACCTGTCTAAAAACTATTTCTGAGTCACCAAAGACTTTCAAGTATTTGACATTCAAACCAATAGCTTTCTTTAATCCATGGACCAAAGCTTCATATTCAACAGTATTATTAGTACATTCGAACTCTAATCTACAAGATAAGAAATGCTTGTTGGTTTCAGGATCAATTAAAACACAACCAGCTCTGGATCCTTCCTGAGTTTTGGAACCGTCAAAGTATAGAACCCAAAAAATATTCTTTGATTTAACTAAGTTACTATCACTATCATCTAAATCAGTAACTAATCTAACTATGTTACAATCAATATCATCAGTCCGAGAGAATTGAAGGAGATCGAACTGTTCATCTGATTCATGGCTAACATTTTTTAATTGATAATTACCCAGTTCAATTTCTAAGAAATAATTTCCCAAAACTAAAGATGAGAAAGCTACAGCTTCATTTTTTTCTTCTAACTGAGTTACATTTTGCTTCATGTGAGGTTCTCTCAGTATTTTAATCTGATTTTTCCTATTATGATATGGTAACCATAAGTGAGACCAGTCCGTTGCGAAGTAACGATTTAGTTTTGTAGACCAGTCCCTGCTCAAAATCAAACCATAAGCCTCAGGAATATCAACTACCATTATATCAATAAATTGATACACTCTAGGATCTGCTGACAACCTAATAAGAACATCTTTCATTTCTCCAAGAACTCTAACAACAGTTCTATCTAACTGTATGATTTGAGCTGGGGATGGAATTGGATTCCCATTAATCCTTTTTCAAATTGACAGTGGCATGACATTCGAGGAAGCCCCAGAATCTACCAAACAGTTATGCACATTATGATTGAAAATTTCAAAAGTTAAAAGAAAAGGCAACGTTTGGGATTTAGACTTCCCACCAACACTAGCTTCATTTATTTTAGGATCTTTCTGAGTACTTGCTAATGGAGTGCTATATTGGGGATCAAGAGCTTGTAACAACTTCTTTCATTGCTGAGGAAAACTACACATATCAAATATGGAAATATTTTCTTTTGCTTTCTTTATGTATTCGATTATATTGTATCCCATGTCACATTCTTTTGCAACTTTTGGTTGATTTTTTGTTCTGTTTGAGGTAACTTTAGGCTGCTTAGTTATTTCCACGTTTGGTTCTTTTGTAGGTGTTGGATTTGCCTTAGGTTGTGGTGGAATAACAGTGATGTTCCTTTTAGGAATCTCCCTGGCGACCTTAGGTTTGGGAGCAGTCAAAATTGGATCAGCGATTGGACCCTTACTACGAGTAGTGACATTCACTGCTGAAACTTGACTTTCTTTAGGGTTATCTTCAATTAACTCTGTTAAAGGTACCCAATCCCACAACACCATAGTGGTTTTTGGAGTGGGTTCTTCTTGTTCCGGGGTATGCTCTTCTTGAGGATATTCCTGATCTGTTATTTGTGCATCTAGCATTTGATTCATTACTAAACTCATTGAATTTATCCATTGCGGACAACTTTTCTCAGAGTGTGGCTCCTGATGGAAAGGGAAAAAATGATCCATTCCTACCTCATTTAAATTCAAAACAACATAGTTGTTTATAGGTGGAAGCGGCTGACCATTTTCTTATTTTCTTTTGTAGAACGGTTTAAATGGCTTTCTAGATGTGCTAGCTACCTTATCCTTTTCTAGATCTACAATTTTATTGGACAACTTTTGCATCATTTTAACCACGTTTTCCATATCTGTTGATGGCTCTTCTTTATTCTTGGTTAGCAACAGGGTTTTTTTAGTAGTTGTTGGTTTTGCTTCTACATCCACGGAATGTTTAGCAATGCTATTTGCTTCTTCCTCTACCATCTTGGATTCCTCGAAGTTTTCTATTAAGGTAGTTTTATTAGTTCTTTTGACAAACATTGCTATTGGAGGATCATGAGCTGTTGTAAAATACTCGACTAAAGATTCTTCAGCTGGTCTAGCTGCAACAATAAAATTATTTAATAATTTGATAAATCTTTGGTTGAATTCTTGGACCTTTTCTTTCCTTTCCATTCTCATGGGTAGTAATTCTTTCATAAGTGTAGCAACTGTCTTCTGGTTTCCATATTTACCTAAGAAACACTTCTCGAATTCTTCCCAATTTGATATGGAATTGGCTTGTAAACTAAAGTACTAGGAAGATACTTTGGGTTTGAAAGTATAGGGAAAGAGTCTACATACTACATCTTCATGTTGCACATTTAGAAGGCTTAGAGCCAAATAAAATCTCTTAAGGTGATCTTCAACAGAGATACCTTTCCCGGGATCATACTTGGGTAAACCCTTTTCTGGATTCTTAGGCAGATCATGAAATGGAACAGCTAAATTTAGCGCTCCTCTTGCTCTCAATGCAGGTATAGCCATGGCTCTATGTGGAAAATGTGGTGGAGTGTTATGTGGAGAATTGCGTGGGGTATGAGGTTCCTCTAAATCTGGAGGATTTTCAAATCCAATTTCTCCAAGTGGCTCTGTGATTTCTTCCAGGGATAGATCTACCAACTCTTCAAAGTTCTGAACTAAAACTGAATCTCTTGTATATTGTGTTTCCCTTTTAGGGGCTCTTCTTCTAAGTAGTAAGGTAATTGCATTCAAACCACCAAGCTACCTAACATAAGCAAGGGTATGTCTTCTTAAATTTGCTACTTCAGTAAAAGGGACAGCATACAACGTTTCTTACTGCTCGATCTCAGAATTGGGATCTTCTTGATTTATTAATTCCAAATCTAAATTGTCTGGTATAGCTGTTTCAAGTGGATTTTCAGTGGGATCTCTTCTAAGGGAAGGATCTCCTCTGCCAGCCATGCACTGGTGGCCCTCCTTCTAGTGCCAAAAATTGTTGATGCCCCAAAAACCGTAGCATCAATCAGCAAGGAATTCTCCCCAATAAGGAAGCCCAATTAGATCGCTCACCATTTGGTATGGGGAATCCGTCTGGTTAACAGTCCGGCTACTGTGTAAGATTTAAAGAATTGTATTATTTGCATCGGTTGCGGCCCAATCCACCGTTTATGTATTTTAATTTTAAAGATGATATACAAGTGATCTAAACTAAATGTAGGTAATTAAGTAAATCTAATCTAAAACTGTTTAAGCAAATCTAATCTATCCTTGCAAGGAGCAAACTGAAAAATATGAGTAATAAACTAAAAGAAACATCCAAATATCTAATATATAGCTATTTAATCATAAAGATTCATTTCTAGCAAAAGATAAAAGATATCAAAGATAGCTTTGATTTAATTAAAACATTTCATTACTCATTTGAGGAAAACATCTTTACACAGAAAATTATGAGAACATTCATCACCAAGAAGCAATTCATAACAGCAAGGAATGATATCATAGTAATGTATCAGTGACATAGGAATAATCCAGCAGACATTCAACACATCCTTCAGGCAAAAACATAGTCCCCCAGGCTTTCTTTAGTAAAAAATTGAACTTCTTATATCTGCAGTAAATCAATTCACGTACAAGACATAAATGTCCTTTCACCTTCCAAAATTCCTCCTATCATTCTCTATTCTTCTATATATAACTTTACAAAATGATCCAAGAGCTGCCACATGTCCCCTTCCCAAAGAATCTCTTGATTTTTCTTTTAATGCCCTTTACAAAATTGGAAAAAATCCTTAAATATCTTTTACAAAAAAGAACAAAATCCAGTTGTCCTTTATTTTTACTACTGAATAACAGAAAAGCAAAACTTCTGGCTTATCACTAGACATCTATGAATGTCAAGTCAGCTCCTAGATGGCGGCCCTGTTCCTACTAGCACTGCGGCCTCTGCTAGTGCTTTTGTCCCATATGACATTCCTGACTCTGCTGGCGCTTTTTCAACAACTGGCTTATCTGATTTTGCTATATAACTCACCCAAATGCATGATTCTCGTATAATGGTGTTGGCAGGGGTAGGGAGCATGAACTTTCGGGAAATCACATGCTTGACCAGCTCTGCTTTAATGTCCTGCACTTCTACTATTGTGGTTTGGAGAATCTCTTGAAATAGGTGGGCATGTATGGAGGGTTGCGCGATGCACTGGTGAAGATCATCCGATGTTAACACATCTATCTTCCTCACGCATTCCATCTCTGTGTTTAGTTCACCCTTCAATTCAGACAAGCATTGCTCCTTACTCGGAAAGTCTTCAAGAGTCTAGGGTATCACCATTTTGCACTTTTCATGAGTTTCCTAGATTCTTTGATAGAGACCACTGCATTTTTCGATAGTGGCTTGGATTATAGAGCTTAATTTAACACCACAGTTCTTGCAGAACTCCATGAAACCTATATCTTCTTTAAACTCGACTATGGATTTGAGAGGGAGCTGCTTGGGTAACGCTGAGTTCCCCTCTCTCCATTCAATATGCTTTCCAATGTCTTCTTTGATACGTGCATATTTCTTCTTGATCCTGATGGCTTCAAAGTTAATTTCCTTCATCCTGTCCACCATTGTATTCAACTTGCAAATTTCTTCAGTGAGAAGTTCCCGTGACTCGTGCATTTGCTTCAGTATGTCACAGGAATGCTCATGGAAGGGGCTTAAATAAACTAACTTCCTACTTGCGTGATCTAACTGCTCTGTCATCAGTTATTTCTCTTCTTCCAATTGAATGATTCTGGCTTCGAAATCATTCTTCTCTCCTTCCACTATCATCATCTGGACCGCCAAGTTTTCCTTTTCTTCTTCCTGGTGCTGATGCTTATTTGAAAATTCCTTTCGTTCTGATAACAAGCGGTCATATTTTGTCACCATTAAGTCTTTATAGGCCTGCTCATTTACCATAGTAAGTTGTAACATGCGAGCCCTCTTCTTGCTTGCATCCAACTCATTTACTATCTTGTGTACATTATCTTCGCTTGCCTTGGTAGTAGCTACAGTAGCGGATGCCATAGCCTCAGGAGCGTTCTGTGTGCCCTGCATGACAATAGTTTCTCGCTTGGCAATGATGTCCGGCTGGAAAGGGTTCTTCATTCTTGTCTCTATCCTTCATACAATAGATTTCCTCTTCTTGTCAAAAACAAATTTTTCCTAATGGGTTACAGTATGACTCTTTAATGGAGTAAAAGGGATAAGTGGAAGATCTTCTATAGGGATGTCATCTTCCGTGGGCGGGGTCTGAACCATTTGGGACGAGTCTATGTCCATGCCCTGCATATTTGAGCCCTTAGCTTGTGCATCGTCCTTGGCCTTATTTTCCTCTTCGGCCTTCAGCTATCTCTCTTCTTCTTCGGCCTTCAGCTGCTTTTCAATTGCATCTTCTTTTCTTATCTTTTCTGACTCCTTATCTCGAAGCCTTTGAGCTTCTTCCTCTCGAAGCCTATCTTCTTTCTCCCAAATCCTATCTTCTTCTCCTTCTGTTGCTTTGCTACTTCTTCCATTTGGAACTTTTCAACCTCATCCTCGAGCCTTTTCTCTTCCTTCATCAGAGCCTCGACTTCTTCTTTCTCTCTTTACAGTTCTGCTTCCTTAACAGCTTAGGATGCAGTGGAACTAGTGCCAGCTCCACTTTTGAGGCGAAGGCATCTTTGGAGTTTGGTCACATTGTTGACCCCTCTGAAGAATTCTTCATCTTCATCAAAATAGAGGGCATATTCAAAGTGTGCATTGACAATTCTGCAATGCTCTGTGGACTTATTAAGGCTGTTATTCTTTGCGAAAATCCTTTCTCCAAAGTGAAATTCTCTTAGATCCTAGACAAACTCTTCTGCTGAGATGACTTTAGAAAACTTGTGTGCTTCGGCATAGAAGGGTAGTGCCGGTAAGGAGGCTTTGTTCAATTTCATTAGGACATGACCAACTCCATCTATAAAAACCTGTCTCATGGCCTCTTTGTGGACCATGAAATCAGTAACATACCCTGGTAAGAGAAGGGGTGGCTTGAAACCTCCATACATTCTTATGTTGGTTCCTTCTTCTGATAGATAAACATCCCCATACTCTTCCATGACTGCCATGGCATTCTCACATAGGCAACAGGGTTCTTCATTGAACATTAGTTCATACAGTGAAATGATTAATTCTTCACAGATGATCTTGTAATGCCTTTTGTAATTCTGGGCCCATAAGATTTTCTAACCAATATAAATTGGGGTGTCGACCTTGTTCCAAATGCATCCTAACCTTGGGAACGAACGACTTTCCAAAATACAATCCATAACGTATGATGACATGTAGAACTATGATTTTCCCCGGGACAACCCTTCCTTAGCAGTAGCTATGGTTGATGATATATTTCCTGAGAGGATGTCTGCCTAACTGAACACCATGCTTTTGAATGCTACATAGTGGATCAGAGGGATCCAATGCAGCTGATAAGTGGTTCCATCAACTCTGCCAAAAATTCTGCTTAGCATGAGGGAAATAATTCTGAAAGGAGGTCTTAGTGCCTGAACTTCATAATCATCACCCTCCTTCACCCTCAGCTGCCTTCCTTGGATTAATAATTTTCTGGCCATTTCCACATAATTCATGTTGATACCTTCGAGCCATGCCTCGTTCAACAACTATTGAGTGCAGGGAAACTTGTAAGTTTCCTAAATATGGGCTGAATGGAAGGAGGCGAATGCTTCTCCTTTGTTGTCGGATAAGACCCTCGATTTAGCATCTACATGTGTTAGAATCCAACCGATGACTTTCGTTCAGGGAAAGAGTTATGGGCGCGTTGCTTCCTTAGTGATTCCATAGATTCTAATGTTCTGGTACAAGTACATCTCTTCCAGGACTGATCCGGTAATTTCCTGGCCTCTAATCATGTGATACAAATCTCCCCACTTGAATTCAAGTGTAATGCCCATCACTGGTTTGTTATCTTCAAATACTGTCTCGACCCTTGCCTCCTTGATAGCTTGACCACCTGACTCGTGTTCAGAGACTTTTCCCTTCCTCTTTCCAGCTTTCGGCATTGTGGTTGAACCTAGCCAAAACCATGCATGAGTATATACATGATAAACTAAAAATGCAAAACTAAGTATTGAACCGAATTTCATCAAAACAACAAGCTTATCTTAGGCAGGGAACAAAGATACAGTAATAGCAAATTTCCTTGAAAAATAATACTGTGTCTCAAACTTTTAGATAGGAAATTAAATGTGTATAAGGAAAACCAACCAAATTTCTGCTAACATAATAGACAAAGCTAGTTTCCCCTTCCTTTTATTAGTTCTGAATAGGAGAGGGAGAGACTCGTGATGCTACTTCCTAACTCTTGAGCTATCAAGCTCGGGATGTTCATAACAGGGCGCAAATGAGGACAAGCAAGCGATTAGGCCGAATGTTGCTGAGCACGTTGGTTTGGGTCACTAGAGCCCGAGCTTGGGAGGTTGACGGGATAGGGAAAAAAAAGGGCCAGCTAGGCATTCTAAACAGGATTCAGGAACAACCAACAAGGGTGCAGAAAGAAATCCCAACAGGGAAAAAGGTGGCCAAGGCGGGGATAATGAAATAGTCTTAATGTGACTAAAACCACAACTTTAACCATAAAAAACCAAAAGGTTCAAAGGAAAAAACTTACCTGGAAGAGGATGATTGGGTTCGAACTGGACGATGGGCTGCAGACATAGCTGTCCTCGACTGGCTAGCTCGACCTCGAATGGGGTTCTTTGAAAAGTAAAAAAAACAATAATAAACCCTAATCACCAACTTTCTATATATAAAATCTCACACGTGCAGGTATTAAGCTCGACGTGACGGGGTGGTTGTGCACATTAAAAACGTCTTTATGACGACATGACTAGGGTCCTTTCGGCACCATTTTGGCATTAACTGTGAGCCGTCAAATGGAAACTTCCAGAGATTTGGAGCGACAAAATCGGTGGTGTTGGCTGAGTGCTTCTGCAACGGGCCGACGCACCTTAGCGAGTTCAGCATCAGCTTGAAACTGGTCACTTGCTATCTTGTTTCGGCGACTCTTGCTGAGTTTCACTGCTTTCCTTTACATCACTTCTTATCGGCAGGACTTAGGGTTCAGAGGCGACAGTTTTGGCGAGACCGGTTAAGTTCTATCGGAGAAGCTTTGAAAAGATCTTAAGTTTGACGAAGTGTTTAGCCGATTCAGATCGTGTCTACCGATTATGTCGGCGTAACACCTAGAAAAAGACAAAGCAAAAGTCGCATTTCGGATGATCTATGCGATTCATAGCGACGGTTGCGGTGGAACTGGGCGAGTTCATCCGAAAGAGGATGACTTTAAAACTTAACCAAAACACCCATGTGTTGCGGCACAGCTCGATGAGTTTCGCCGAAATGGGAAAATCTCTAAAACTTAACAAAAAGGCCCGAATGTTGCTGCCGAACTCAGCGATTTGTGCCGCCGTTTTGGCTATGAAATCTGAGTTTTACTTGGAAGAAAAAACAAAAAACAAGCTTAAGGACTTGCTTTCTCTAGAAAAGTAAGTATAAAATACCTTCCAAGAAGGGAATTGACTTCTCTAAGCAAACCTTTCTAAAAAACAAGGAGGGGCCCCAATATTTACAAAATTTTGGTGGGTATGTTGCAACAACAACAGAGAGGAATCAGAATTCAAGTGATGTATGTAGTGCAATGACAGAGTATAGTCTACATACGAAGGTAGCGCATAAGAGAATTGTCATCAGAAGATCTAAAGAAGTGCATAGAGTTGAATTTCATTAAGACAACAACATACATTGTACATCAGGGTGGTCGGACGAGGAAAGGAGACAGGGAGTTGTTGCTTCCTTCAAGTTGGTGCCTATAAAACAAAGAAGACAGGGGGGTGGTGCCTCTTTCGAATTGGTGCTGGAGAAACACAGGGAGCGGAAACTTCCTTCAGGTTGGTTCCTATAAAAATAGGGGGTTGGTTCCTCCTTCTAGTTGGTGCTAGTAAACACAGGAAGTCGGTGCTTCCTTAAATGTATTCTTTTTTACTATAAATAAGCATTCTGTGGTTTTCTCCGATTTGGGTTTCCTTGTAAAAATCATGTGTGTTATGTGTTGTTTATGTGGTGCATATATGTGTGGATATTTATTTACTGATGCATAACAAAACATAAATATTAAGTCAAGGCTAATCTATTAAAGAAGGTAAAAGATGCTAAGAAATGCGCTAATATTGATTCACCCCCCCCTCTCAATATTAAATTGATTCCAACAATTGGTATCAGAGTGGGTGTCTTCAGTAATAGATTAACATCTGGAAGATAGATCATTATGCAGAAATGGATAAGCAGGAAGGCCTTTCTACAAATAGAGCACCAAGATTCGACGACACCAATTACATTTTCTAGAAGGTACGTATGGAAGTTTATTTGCAATCATTGGAACTGTTATAGGTCAAATATGCCCTTCTCTGTCCGTGATCACATTTAGTTGTTGATCACACAAAAGGACAACTTGGATTGAAGAGCATAATGACCCTAGATGATGAATGGCCTAGACTTACCCCTCTGCAGCTGACAAAACCCTATTTTTACCTACTTTTAAGGAAAAACGCTACCCTACAAGCATGATAGTAGCGTTTACCTCTAGAAATACTCTACTCCACTTCATTAAAGTAGCGTTTTCCCTTAGAAATACTCTACTTTACTTCAATAGAGTAGCGTACAGCTTCAAAAATCTTGCAAACGCTGGTTGTAAAGTAGGGAAGTTACATGTTGAACGCTACTCCACTTAAGAAAAGTAGTGTACACCTTAAAAAGTAATCAAAAATATATTAATTTGACGAATTGGGATTAGTTGAAGTTGGTTTTGCAACTTCCCCAACTTCCGAATCAAACTACCTCTCGATCCAAACTTCCTACCTTGTCCCATAAATACAAGGAGGATCCATGAGAGGGGTTACTCACAAAAGAGGAGAAACTATGCATTAAGGGTTGTTACGCTGGAGGGATTCCAAAGTTAGTGTGAAGAGCAGGAGCCCAGGATCTGGTTGCACAAGCACTCTGAATGATCAGGTATAATTGTATTGATTATTTGCTTTTGACAGTAAAGGTTGAAATGCCCTTCCCGTCCCAATCAAATGTCTAATGGATTGCATATTTGTTTGGATTAAAATGCTTGATTGTATTTGATTTCTAAATTGTATTTCAATTTTATCATTGTTATATCAGTCAAGATACACTGAGGAAGGTATCTTTGTATTACAGGTTCGTCAAACGGAAGATCAAGTGGAGGATCAATCGAAGGAGCAAGCGAAAGCTAGGATCGAACTTCGTTAATAAGGTATGCCTTCAAGAACCTTGATCTCTTTCCTTTTGTAGAAGCCCATGTGATATGATCAATGTATTTATCTGTCACCCCAGAAGTTGGTAGTGTCCCTCTCCTCTCTATAGGGTAGAATTCCCGAACAACAGGAACAAATGTTTGGAAATCTATCATCGATGGTTATAATGTCCCAACAGTTGTACCAGTCAATCCTGCACAAAGGAGACTCTATGAAAAAAATGATAGAGCTAGGAATGCTCTGCTATGTGGTTTGGTAGGTGACGAATTCATCAATGTTATGCATTGTGCACTATCCAAGGATTTTTGGGACAAACTCAAAGGTATATACGAAGGCGATGAAAAAGTAAAGAAAGCAGAGC
Organism: Larix kaempferi; assembly: GCA_027924585.1. Taxonomy (NCBI): domain Eukaryota; kingdom Viridiplantae; phylum Streptophyta; class Pinopsida; order Pinales; family Pinaceae; genus Larix; species Larix kaempferi. Next base: position 13,859,535 of record BSBM01000092.1, read on the forward strand.
TGCAAAACTACTCTGGGCAATTTGAATCTATGAGAATGAAAGATGAAGAGAACATCACATCCTACTTCCTAAGAGTTTATGAGATAGTAAATGCTATCAAGAGTCTTGGGGTCACTCGAGATGAAGAATCAGTTGTACAGAGATATTGAGAACTCTGCCTCAAATATTCGACGCGAAGGTATCTGTGTTAGAGGATCGAGCTAATATTAAATACCTAACAAAGGATGAGCTTCAGGGGATTCATTTCATATGAGATGAGAACTGAGAAAGAGACTCCCATCAGAAAGGAAGCTACCTTTAAAGCCATAAGAAAGGACAAGCATGATCATGACAAAGACTGTTATGATGAATCAGATGATGAAGAATCAAACTTTGTCAAGAAGCTAAAAAGACAATGAGGTAAATACAAACACAAGTTACCCTTTAAATGTTTTAGATATGGAGGAGTAGGTCATTATGAATCAAAGTGTCATATCAAAGAGAATGGAGACAACGACAGTGATGAGGAATCTAGCTCATATGATCGAAAGACTGCGCGCTCATAACATAGACCTGAGAACAAAAAGAGGATTCCAAAACAGAGGAAGAGTTTGTACACCAAAGAAGGAATCAATGCGTCTAAAGGAAGTGACTATGAAGAAGAACCTAAGGAAGTACTATTAATGGCCCATGTGGTGGAAGAAATCAAAGATGAAAGGAAGAAGAGTAGTTCGAAGAATACTCCAGTTGCGCAAAGTAATCTAGGATCACTAGACAATATTTCTTCAGTGGTTCATTCAAAACCTGTTGAAGAGGTCAAGACTGAAATTCAATATGATGATAAAAACACTACATACATTGACTGGGAAGGTGAATTGATAGGTTCCTTGGATGAGTTAAAGAATTCTAAGAAGAAGATAAATCTATTGTAGGAACAACTGTCAAAGTATGAAGAACAGGACAGGCCATGTCAGGAATATGTTGGCACAGATATTCGTGAAAGGATAACCAAGCTATGAGATCCAATCGAGTTGCGCAAAAAAAAATATTCTAGTACTTGAGAAAGAGAAATATTCATTAAGAACTTCATTGGAGGAATTGGCGCAGGAAATTAGAAAGATGACTAATCAACTTGAGGAAAAGAATAAGGAGATATCCTGTCTAGAAGACAAGCTGATTGAGATAAAGGGAAAGAGATAAGTTTGTATTGATATCATTTGCTCAAAATGAGGAAGTGACAAGACATAATATGAAGATGAAGTGTAGAACAAGTTAAAATACAACACATCAATACTGAACAAAATTCTGAAAGATCATAGACCACTAGAGGACAAAATTGGTCTAGGTTATGAAAAGACATCTAAGAAGATCTGCGATAGAGAACATTGCTCAAGTCAGCATAAGGCTTGCAGGTATGATGGTTCCTTCAGCTATAACTATGTCTGATATACTAATCAAAGAAGGATCAATATGGTGAAGTAAGCAAGATGAAATTGTTTTGTCCATATTGCAAAATATTATCGAACTATGAGATTTTATGCATGTAATTGTTTTGGACACAAAGCTAATAATGTACTATAGAAGAGCAGTAAACTATCCGGATGACTTCAGTGGAAAATATCCAAATCAGTAGAATCAAAACAGAAGTGCAAACAACAAAGCTTGGGTCATAAAATCTCCTCAAAAGTGCACTGAAGATGTACACAATGCAGGCACTACAAGTAATTGCTGCCTCTCTGGCTAGTCCCATAAGGACTATGGGAAACCCTTGAGTTCAACATGATGCATCTTAAGGAATTCAAGGGATGTTAGTTAGGAGTGTGGTTAAGAATGCGTGATGTTAGTTATATCTGTTGTTAGAATGTGTCTAAAGTTACAATGTGTTTGTACATGATTGTATGTTAAGTTGATTATTTCACAGAAAGGTAAAATTGCATGCATACATTAAGTGGTTATAGATTCACACTGCATATGATACATTACGGAAAAGAGAAGCATCACATTGAGTCCAGTGGCACAAATACAAGCATAAAATATTTACATGAAGAATCAAACACCGTTGAAAGATATAAGTCTGTGCAAAACAGATCTTTTCATTATATTCAAAATTGGGCATGATTACAAAAAACAATTGCATGAGTTAAAGACTCCATGCTGAGGCCAAGAATGGAATATACAAGAAAGATAATAGAAGAGGAAAAATTGAGAAAATGTTGAAGCATTCTACAGTTGCAGTTCAAGGTCGAGTTCAGATTCTGGCCAGTTCACAAGACGTAACTCCAAATACACCGGAACCAGGGTTGTGCATTCAGAAGCAGGGTGCAGAGGAAGAAGCTACAGAGTGGCAGATGATGACGGTTGAACATGCTAAGGCTTAAAATGAGACAATTCATCCAGAATCTGCTGCTACTGATGCTCCAAATTATCAACCGTATCAATCAGAAGGTTCAGTTGCTCGGAATGTCTATGGTTCATTTGTGACTGAGAGTATTGATGACTAATTTGGTTTTCATACACTTGTTGCTACCAGGAATCCATATCAGTTCTCAAGTGAGAAAACTCAACCTGCTGAGTTTGGATGACAAGATGCACGTTCTCAAGGGAATTGTTTACTCTATGATAAAAGGAGGCCATTGGAAGGAAAAGGAAGAACCAGAGGAAGGATAAAACAACAAATGCAACACATAAATGTAAGGATGAAAGAAGCAATGAACCAGGAATTGTTCACAGAGATCTTATAGAATTCATTTGAAGGGTCTTCATGCACATGCAATTAGTTGATGAGATAGGCATTCAATTTCACAAAAATTTGAAGATGGTGTTGGAGTTGCCAAATTAAATGATCAGCTTAATGAGTTTTGGAAACAATACAAAACCATGGAAATTTGATTCATTGCACCATGCAATGAAGAATGTTTCCTCAAAAGGTTCAAGTATGGAAGCGACAAATCATTGTTGCCACACGAATTGAGTGTCATGTCCGTTTTTATGCTGATTTGGCCAATAAATGAAAAATGTCCCATATATTTGGTTGTCTTGGAAAACGATGCGACAACATTAAATGGGACAAGGCCCTGTGACAATGTAGTAAATACGATAGGTGATGCAGTCAAGCTCATGAAATGCAATGCAAAATAAGTAAAGGATTGACTTAGGCACTGCGTAGTTGGAAAGGACGATATCATGGATCACTGCACAAGGAATGGTGAAGTATTGTGACAGGAACAAGGGGAAGAAACAATGTAACATATTTATTAGAAAAGAAATCAATGATAATTATGAAAAGATATGAGTACAGAATCTCTATAAAGCAACGAAGCATGATGATAGGGAGAGTTATCCTTGGATACAGTCGTAATGAACCCCAACAAAAAACAAACAAGAAAGAACTCATATAGTGCAAAAGAATGACACCTCTTTTCCATTGATGTCAAAGGGGAAGACATACATGAAGCTGAGGCATGAAATGCACATCAGAAGCCGACACGAAGAGGTCAAGACATGAAAATATGTATGAAGTCAATAGGACAAAATGAAAGGAGAGATGCATGAAGCTAATATATACAGTAGGAAGTAGGACATCATGAACGAGGGAGAATTGAAAACAGCATGAATACCTAGCAGATGTGAAAGAGCATGAAGCCTTAGTCGACGTGAAAAAGCGTGAAGATAACTAAAGATATGGTCTACACAGATGTAACAGAAAGAAGATTGGTTTACATAGAGAATTGGTAGAAAAATTACTATCACGTAGATAATTGGTAGCAGAAGTACTAACAACAGAAAATGCAATAGCCAAAATCTCAAAAAACTCAGAGGGGGCATATACATAGGGGAGCACTGCGACAAAGTACAGATGAAGCATGCAATTCAAAGAAGATTGGGTATACCTTCATAGGGTGTTGACATCAATGCCAAAGGGGGATATTGTTGAGCATTGGTTGTCATTGACGTTAAGTGTTTGAATGTCAACTAATGTCAAATAGGATGTCAACTAAATCAGTATGAGTCATTGATATCAATTGAAGTCAAAGTGGATAGAGTATTCCTGTAGAAGTATGATGAAGTATATGGAATCCACTTTGAATTAGAATATGCACAAGATGAAGAAGAACATGAATACCAAAATTATATGCACAAATGGTGAGGGTGAAAAACATGTATGCAACTTTGGAGTATATCTAGAAGTGCATTAAGCATGAAGATGTGTGTCAAGGATACATCATGCAAATATATTTTAAGAAAGAACACAAGCAATGTATCCTAAAACATGTTGTACTTTCCCAGATATGAAGTCTACCAAGTCATACTCTCTCATGACAGTAATCAAAGGAGTTGGTTGGCCAATGGTACATGTGCACAAACAACCAAGGATATTGGTTGAGCCAAAGGTACAAGTGCGCAAGTTTGCTGAAGGAAGACACTAGAATGCACAAGAAATCCTGAGTGTTGCTTGGTTAATGGTTTGAAGTGCGCAAGCAGTTAATGGATGGAAAATCCTGAAAGTGCGCAAGCATAGCCAATTAGAAGATGATTTCAATAAGTGGAACACGCACAAGTTCCTAGAAGGGTACAACAGTTGAAGACCATCTATGTGCAAATTCCACGATCGACTATACAACAGGTGCGCAAGTCCCACAAAGGATGACAAGACAAAGGACAAAGGCTCACTTGGAAGAAGTTGGAGTATGCACAGATCCCGCAAAGTATTAATTTTGCAAGAGCGCATTACCCACAAGGGATGGTACAACACAAGCCATAGACACATAGAAATGAATTATAATATCGTAAGGAAATGGTACATTAAGGGAGGAAAGGTACACCACCAAGGTGTAAAGTCCCACTAAGTTTTGGAACTTGAGGGCGCAAGACACATATCATACGAGACATCAACAATGCAGAAGATGACATGTAGCATATGCACAATCTGTGAAGTATGGAAGAAGGGATGCCACGACCAACTTGTGAACATACAATCCATGCAAGATATGTATAAATAGAGATGCAAGTTGGATCTTAGAAGTAAGCTTGATGGCGAGAGCATAAGAGATTAAAGTGCAAGTTGCAGTTTTATTTTCGGGGCATCAAGGGGCAAGTGGATATAACATAATGATTCGAGAAGAGCCAAATGTGCACATGTAGCAGAATGAATTCTTTATGGTGCACAGAATGATGCGATAGATCTGTGACATATGCGTGAGTACTGAAAGGAAGAAATACTGAAGTATGCGCAAGTGTTTGATGTTTTGAAGGACAGTATTACAATCAGCACACCGATAGTCACAAATGTTGTAGAGATAGAATCACAGATGCAGAACCAAATTTTATGAGATATTGTGTAGATGTCTAGCTGACGCATATGAGTAGAATTGAAATATTGAGAACTTGAGAACTCCATCTGATGTGCAATGACAAAACAACAACAAGATCCAATTGGAGCATCATGATCTTAGTGATGTGAGATAAGTGCGTTAAACAGAACGGATGAATAATTTGATGCACAAGACGTCACAGATTATTTGAGAGACTGTGGCACTTAAATAGAACAGACACATCATAAAGTGCATAGTTACATCTATTACAAGTGCTTCATTTATGAATAACAAACTATCAATTGAAAGCATAGTATCAATTGGTCATTGCGGTCATGCATAGTAGAATGTTGAGATAACCATAGACACAGATTGTAGAATCAATGAAGCACACAGTACATGAAGTAAATCATCGACAGAAGTATGATTTTAGAGGAATGAGAAGTCAATTGATGTATGCAACATAGTGATAGAGTATAGTCTGCATATGAAGGTAGAGTGCATTAGAATTGTCATCAGAATATCTGAAGAAGTGCATAGAGTTGAAGTTCAATAAGACAACAACATACATTGTACATCAGGTTGATCAAACAGGGGAAGGAGACAGGGAGGTGGAGCTTCCTTCAGGTTGGTGCCTGTAAAACAAAGAATACAAGGTGTCAGTGCCTCATTCTAGTAGGTGCTAGAGAAACACAAGGAGCGGAAGCTTCCTTCAGGTTGGTTCCTGTAAAACCAGGGGGTTGGTTCATGCTTCCATTTGTTGTTGGTAAACATAGGACTTTGGTGCTTTCTTGAACGTATTCTTTCTCACTATAAAGAAGCATTATGTGGTTTTCTCCTATTTGGGTTTCCACATAAAAATCATGTGTGTTATGTGTTGTTTATGTGGTGCATATATGTGTGGATTTTTATTTACTGATGCATAACATAACATAAATATTAAGTAAAGGTTAATCTATTAAAGAAGGTAAAAGCTTCTAATAAATGCGCTAATACTGATTCACCCCCCCTCTTAGTATTAAATCGATTCCAACAAGAGTGATTTTCCACCCATCCATAGGCACTATGTCCAGCATATACTCTTTCTGCTAAGAGGACACCCCCAAGTTGGGCTATGAGGCCACCAAGGTGAAGGAAACACCTATAGGATTCTATCTCTCATCCCACAACCCATTGTGCTTAGCCAAAATGATCAACCAAATATCTACAGGGGTCTGACTAAGCCATCACAGCCATGGCACTCTTTCCAACTTCCCCACACACCACAAGGAAGGAATTTCCCTTCATTGATCCATAGTTCCCTCAGGAAATCCAACCCTTATAGTTCTTACCAGTGTGTGATGTAAGAGTCCATCCTGTTGTATGCTATTGGAAAAACTCCTACAACATTAATTCCATGGATTCTCAAGAATCCAGCAGTAGCAGTACTCAATGGGTAAATTTTCCTAGATTTCCCAACCTCCATGCTTACCTACAACCATTTATTTTCCTTGCAAAAATGGAGCTTTGTCTCCAAATTCAAATTTCTGGGTTAAACACAGTCTGGTAATGGTCATGAATGTTGATGTAATTGTAAATTCGGAATGTATTTCACCCATGTATATTGTACTCCTATGGAGATGTTATTATTCCTCTATACGAAAGTGTTTGTATTCCTATAGAGATATTATTATTCATCTATATGGAAGTGTTGTCATTTATATTGTAAGTGTCGTAACTTATACTTGATGGGTTATTAGACCACCTTGGTGGGGTCAGTCTTGTATAATTCATATGGGTCAAAGGGTTATTAGACCACCATATTGGGGGTTGGCCCTTTCAGCATTATGTTATGTGGTTAAGTTAAGGCCGACCTAGTAAAGGTTATTAGGCAAGTCAAGTCAAGTATAAATAGAATGCGAGAGGCACTCTATTTCATCATTCACTTTCTCACTCATACTCTCATTGGAGAGTGGTGCACTTGTGGAGGAGGAGAAGCTACTACTAGGAGTATATCTCTTATGCTTGGGTTGTATCATTTCTCTATCTATCTTTGAGGAAGTTGCAGGGTTTTTCACCTTCTTGGTTTTCCCCAATGAAACTCTGTGTCTCTTGTGTGCTTGCATTATTGTGTCCATGATTGATATGCTGTAGATATGCTGTACATGTTATTCTCTCAGTTAAGATCTTAAATCAGATTGAAATTCTAAAAATCTAACATGGTATCAGATCTAGCCTAAAAGAAAGCATGATATGGCATTTATGACACTTGTTGCACTTGCGAAGCTAGGGCTTGATATAGCAAAAACCAGTCATCGTAGCACTTTCGCTAGAAATCTATTTCGGCGAGGTTTCAGGATCTGAAAATATTACAGATATAAGATAAGATCCCCATGTACCTTGTGTCAAAAGGACCACCTATAATTCGTTGTACGTTGTGATTTATGATCTGTATAATATACCTCTTCCAGATCTTAGTCATAAACAGGTGACCTAGGTAAAAAGGTCATAACTTGGGCTAGGAAGATCCAAATGAAATTTAGTAAAAAGTGACAGGTAGGGCACGGACTGTACTTTCTCAGGTAAGTGTTTTAGAGGACGAAACTGAACTAGTGACACGTGGCATGTCGTACAAGTTCACTCTCCTTTTTTATCCCATAAACAGGTCACGTTGCGACACGTGGCATAACTATCTCTCAGAGAATCCAATTAAGGTCAGACCTGTGGGGTTGGAAAGCTAATAGGTCAGGCTACCACAGGAAGAATGTTTAGACCCTATAGATCTGAAATTTTAGAGTTACACCAGAAACAATCAGGTGCATATTTGTTTCAAAATAGAATTGGATTTTGAGCACCTTCATTCATGGCTCCAGGAATTTAGGGTTTCAGAGAACGTTGGAATATTTTGTATCAGAGACCACGGCTGGATGCTCCTCATCAAAATAGAAATTTAGAGACCAAGATCAAATTTTTTGGTTGGGCAGAAGGTCGGGCTTGATCAAACCCTAGTTTGATATTTTGATTGGAAAGGTGGAAAATTAGGGCTTCTGCAAAAGTTGGCATTTATGATGTCTGTGACCACGGCTGTAATGTCCCCATTTTGAGCCCCTTTGTATTAAATCGTAAATAATGTAAATATTGTAAATTGATCATGGTGAGGAGCTCAAGGCCAAGGCCCCACCATTGATTTAGCATTTTATGTATCGGCAATTAAAAATAGATGCCTATGGTTCTTGTGCGAGATGGGCACAATGTAAGTAAGACATCATGTAAATACGAATTTTAATGGAAAAGACCCACAACTGGCTATGCTATGCAACAAAGAGATGGGGCATGATTCTACAAGGAATAGGGAGGGGAAATAACCAAACCCTTGAGCCACTAGGGACAGCCCATGTGTCAATAAGAAAACCCATGAACTCTTAACTATCCATTTTGTCCCATGCACCCAATCATTTAATTCTTCCAAAGATTGGTTGGGGCAGTTAATGTCTTGGGATTGGAGAAGTATGGTAGTCAGATTTTTGTGCATGGCCAAGCCATCAACCTGAAAATCGTATTTTTGGCTTGCTGGGCAAGAAAAATCCCCACGAAATGCTGCCTAAGGCAATTCTTCATCCATTACGTCCTTCCTCTCACGCAGAATGAGCTCACTGGAAGTTATCCTCACATTTTTCACCATAATCCTGCGTTTTTCCATGCACAGGAACTCGTTTTGGTATTGTGCAATAGCTGGGGAAGGAGGGACGCGAATTGGGACTGAGGGAGAGGTCGTTTTGCCCCTCAGGCGTTTTTCTGGAATGGGTTTTTCCCTCCCAGTCGAATTTTCCAAGTGCCCATACGTTTTGAGTCTACCCACGTTTTTCTGAAGCTCAGGAAACCCCATCTCATGCACCCCACTGTTGAAACGTTTTTCTCATGCTTAGCAAGTGTAGTTTGTTGTTATGTGCATCGTTGTTTTGATGTGAACCTGTGAGCAAGAAACTGGAGTGGTAGTGGACAGAATTGGCTTGATAAACCTAATGTAGGGAGTAACCTCTCAAGAAGATCAAGAGGGCTGGCTACTTTTCTATGCACATCCTGAGAGCACTAGAAAGGAAAGTATGGCTTGAGGGACTGTGTGGCAGTGAAAAGAATACTTCCTTGTGTTGGGTGTGTAGGCATTGTGAGTGTCAAGCTGAATAGATCTGGGAGAGGTACCCATAGCTCTGTGATTGAGCTCACTAGCTTAGCAATTCTTCCCTTCCATGTCCTAGCAGCCTGATAAACCCCATTGAAGATTGGCTTGGCTCATCTTGGTGTATGCTTGGCTATGTGTGAGTCTGCTATTCCCTGGTTCCTTGTAGAGATCATGCCCAGCTCGGGGGTGGCAGTTGTATCAAGAGGTTGATAAGCACAACTGGCCTATGGTTGGGTGGAACATTGCAGTTGCATAGCGAGTTGCTTGGGACTGCCTTATTGAGATAAGTATTCTCTTGTGTTAAATTTTCAATTATCATTTGATGAATATTATGAATGTATGTGGATGTGTTAAAGGAATTTACTTCCGCTGTGTTTTTAAAAGTATATGCATCTCCATATGATCTTTTATAATTTTGCAAAGGTCTTTATTTAATGGCTGTCACAGAAATCTTGAATGTATGTTAGATATCAACAGTATTTATTTAATTTCCGTCGTGTTTCTATAGCATGCACATATACATGTCTTTGTATCAATAAGTTTAATTAATGGATATGGGGCTAATTGCCTGGATTGAGCACCACGTCCTCTCTATCCTGCTGGTATGGTAGGAGGGGACATTGCAATGGCTAGAAGCTCCTCAGAAAAATTGAAGTTTAGAGCTTTGGATCAAACCTTTTGGTTGGGAAGAAGGGTGGGTTTTATCAAACCCTAGTTCGGGATCCTATTCAGAAGATCTATAAGTTTCAAAGGCAATTTTGAGGGGTGAAACTTTGCAGTTTTCAAACCCTGAGTATACCAGCTTGATCAGCTCATCAAGGCTCATATTTCTATCCTTTCAGAAGTTTGAAATTCAAAGTTTGAATTTTTAGGTTTTTTCTAACAAAGCCAAATCCAACTCCAGATCCAGTTTTTGCAAATCAAGTGGATTGGGTTAATCCTAGAAGAGAATGGTTTGGTCACCTGCATAAGTGAAGAAGTTCCTGTTTCAGAGGGAGATGAGGCTAAGGCCTTACATAATAAGATTACAAGCAATCTCGAAAGGTATGACTTATCCAGGTATGTTTCGAGATCTGTTCATGATTAAGTTTATGGTATGTTTGTCTTCATTAAGGTTAGTACAATCTTGATTAACATTAAACTTGTCGTATCAGCTTAATAAAATTATGAATGCAGATATTCATTGATTAGGGTTTTGACACTTATGATTGTACTAATGCTTTGTGGTGTTGTATGAGGTTGATGTTGTCCGCTAACATGAAAGGTACATCAAGAAAGACAAATCATGTTCTAGTTCAAGAACATATGACCATGGTAACATGGAGACAAAGATTCATCCATTGTCATGGAACACATAGAAGATCTACTTACGAGGTATGTATAACCTGGTTCTATAATGGTTAACCTATGAGATATGCAGGTTACTAGCACAAGTAATTGAAGAAGGACAAGAAGACATTATGCAGGTATGTTAGACATAACTAGCTAGCATGCTAATCCAAGTATGTTTTTCCTATATCAAGTTAGAATCCTACATTGTGTTAGGATCTTATACTGTTGTAAGGTTAATAATGATTATTAATGAAGTTAGAAATGTAAGTAATCATGGGTTTAGGCATATTATGCTTCTGTAATGTCCCCATTCAAATAAGTGCATAGTAAGACAATCCCATCAATCCTACTAGTTTCCTAGGTTGGATGGGCACATGTGGGATGGTAATAAGGAAACTAATAAATGATATTTAGACATTAGAAGGGTTCAAGAATTTAATAAATATGATGAATAAATAAATTCAAGAGAAATTCTAGGTGGCAAGTGGTTTTGGAGACATATGGAGGTGGTGGGACCCACACTAGCTTGATTTTTCAATGACACATGGCAGCTCTCTCTTGCCAATTCGAATTCATGGGAAGGTGAACACTCTTGGGTGAGTTGGTAAGTCATAACACATGGCATTGAGCATATTAGGTCGAAATGGAAAGGAATAGTAACCTCCATGGGAGAGGAAGAGTCAAATTGGAGACTAGTGGACACATGGGCTAGATTCCCTAGTTTTATGACAACAATAATGAAGCATCTATGACATTTTATGACAAAATTCAGACCTGACTTCTTACACCTGACCATTATGACATGTCATCCCCAAAAATAGGCTCAAGAAGGCGCTCATGGAGTTGGAGGAATCTAAAGAGACTCAAATTCGAATTTGGGAGAAGATGGAAGGTTGGAACTAGGAGACAAGTGGCAAATGAGGAATATTTTCTAAATGGAAAATTATTGAATCTATTGAGAGGATTTCAACCCCTTGAAGGCTAATGTTGGTTATAAAATGTAGAAATCAATTATGAGAATTTCTTTTGATGATTTGAGAAAAATTGCATTTGTGAAGAGAGAGCTAGTGGATGACTAGTTTCTTGCCTTAGCCAATTTCGAGGGTGAAAGATTCCCATACAAGTTGGTGTTTGGAGAGGCCACTCAGGTCTTTCATGGTGCTTTAATGGAGTTTGTATTTGCAGGTAGCAGCTACAGGAAGTTTCATGGTTTGGTTTAGTGCAGCACTTTCTCTCCACCGTTTCCAGTTTTGAAGGCATATTCGTGCTCCTTGAGGGAGGGAGTTTTTGGTGAGCTATTGTACTCTTTGGGGGAGCTTCTAATACCCCATTTATTTTTTAATATGAATTAAATACTCTGTTCTTCATCTCCAAAAAGTTTCAGGTCAAAATTCCAAGTAGAAATGTATAAATCTCATATTTAATGGAAGAACAATGCCATTTCCCCACTACCTTGTTGTGAGCCAATGTATTGATGATGATTTCGAATGTATGGATGATTCTCTGATATATTTGTGATAAATATATTTCCATGGATGTCTTCTACAAGTTTCATGTACTGTACTTGAGCATTTGAAGCATTTTTACTCAGTTTAGTTGTATTGGGAGGTGAAATAGTGCCATTTCCCCAAGGGTCGAATTAGGGGTTTTTGCTGTTGAATGTGAGAGAGTTAGAACAGTATTAAAAATCAATTAATGGTGCATATGAGACCTTAATCACATACTTAACACATTATATACCTATGTTCATAAATTTGTGGGAGTTTGGAGGCATTTGGAAGGCCATTTGCAGTGTTACCCGAGGGGGATTTGATGCACAAATTACTAGTCAAAATTACATATATTGATCAGAATACAAATCAAGTTTGCAGCAGTATTTGGAGGGCCATAAAACATCCCTGAACCTTATATTCAAGTCTAAATACCATTCATACACTCCTACAGAAGATTTGGGAGCATTTGGGTTGATTTGGAGGTCAAAACAGTAAAACTAGTCAAAGGTCGAAATTGGGAAAAAAAGTGGAAAATTGGGCATTTTAATAAAATTTGAAGAAGGGATATTACAAGTGGTATCAGAGCATGGTCTTGGCATCTGATGGTATTAAAAAGAAGCCAAACAAATAAAACACCACCCTTTGAATCAGTAGTTGAAGAAGTTTTGGTTGAAGAAGAGATAGTAGCAGAAAAAAGAGTTCTTTTCTAAAACAATGGGTAGAGAGGAGGAGGAAAAATTAAGACATAAGGAGGAATCTATTGAAGCCTTAAAACCATGTTTTGAAGGACTTACCATGGTTATGCTAGATACGAATAAACAAATGATGAAAGGTTTCGAATTGTTGGGTAGCCAACTTTCAGGCAAAGGGATGATAGGAGATAATAGTGGTTCACACTCAGGGGAAAAGATGAAAGGGAATGAGCATATTTTCTCAAGTACAGGACCTCATAATAGACCTGATGAATTTCAAAGCACACAAAGGCATACTGCACCTAAATTTCTCACACCCAAAGAAGAACCCAATCTTGAATTGGATTACAAGAAACTAGTAAATGATTGGAATGATTTGAATGAAGAGTGTAAAAGAGGTGTACCACTCAGTGACTACATTGATGCTATGCAAAATATTAAAATGAAGGGAGACAATAGGAGTCCATTCCAAAACAAAGAATTGAATAGTGCTATTGGAAAAATGTCACTTCCTACTTTTGATGGTTCTGCTCAAAATTCTGCTAACACTTGGGTGCAAAAATTGGATGTATATTTTCAGCTGAATCCTATGTTGGAAGAGGATGCATTAAAAATGGACATTTTGCATTTGGAAGGAGATGCCAATGAATGGTGGTTTCATGGGCTGAAAAACTTGGGTCATAATCAGGTTAAAACATATGGAGAATTTGTTGACAGGGTACTAGAAAGATTTGAACAAAAAGATCCAGAATTGCCTTTCAAAGAACTAGCTCAATTGAAGCAAACTGGGTCCCCTACCGAATATATGTTGGACTTTCAAAAATTATCAGTCAAGGTGGCTGATGTATCTATGGGAAGATTAGTATTTCTGTTCACTGAAGGTTTGGTTGAACCCTTAAGAGGTTTGGTCAAATCCCACAAGCCAACTACATTAAAAGATGCAATGAGCTTGACTAGGGATCTCCAAAATGTGCTTCCTAGAATGAGATTTCCTCCTAAGCCTAGCTATAAATTTGAAAAGAAACCTTGGCAAAGGGATGGATATGATAAGAAACCTTGGCAAAGAGAGTCATTTGAGAGGAATAAAAAAGAGGGACTAAACAGGGATGAACTTAGAAAAAAGAAACTATGCTTCACATTCTTCCAACCATGGACACCGGAGCACAAATGTACCAAAGGAAAGGCTCAATACTTTTCTGATAATGAGGGGTATGATTGGGGCATGGATGAAGATGGACATATTTCAGATCAAGAAGATGCATATGAGACAGCAGTAGAAGAGGAAAGACAAGAAGAAAATCATCCTTCACCGGACAAAGCAAGAATGGCAGTGCTTTCAGCAGTACCTCGCTATCATACTATCCGATGCAAAGGTGTGGTACAAGGACAAAGAACTTCAGTTTTGGTAGATGGAGGAGCCACTCATAACTTCATTGATGCAGAGATGGTAGAGAAAAGAAAGATACCTATTGAACCATTTGATGGCTTCACAGTTGTCATTCCCGGTCACAACACAATGCAATGCAAAACATGGGTTCCAAAGCTGCAAGTCACCGTAGGTAACTATACTTTTGTTGATAGTTTTTATGTGGTTGATGTTGCTGATACTAATGTGGTTTTGGGAGTGCAATGGTTGTATTCAATAGGAGAGCATACAGTAAATTATCAAATTCCCAAAATGAAATTCCAAGATTCAAAAGGAGTACAAAGAGTTGTGAGAGGGCAACACACTTATCCAAATCAAGTAGTGACTTGCAATAGCATGAGATCTATATTGAGGCATGGGGATATAGAATGGGCTGCTGAATGTCATATTACATCTCCCAAGCCAACTATAAATATTGTTAAACACCCAAAGGAGATAGAGAGACTTTTGCAAAAATATGAAAAGGTTTTTAGAGACCTTCCACATGGTAGGCCACCAGATAGGGGGGTTGAGCACAGTATTGTTTTGGAGGAGGGTACTTCACCCATTCAAATACCACCTTATAGACATCCTAAAAGGTTTAGAGATGAGATTGAAAAATCTATCCAAGAACTCCTAGAGTTGGGGCTCATTAGACCAAGCTCTAGCCTTTATGCTTCTTCAGTAGTGCTAGTGAAGAAAAAAAGATGGAACATTGAGAATGTGCATAGATTTCAGAGCCTTGAACAAAAAGACTATCAAGAATAGGTATCCTATTCCTAGGATTGATGATCTCATGGATGAGCTACATGGGGCCAAATACTTATCAAAAATTGACCTTAGATCAGGGTATCACCAAATTCAAATGAAAGATGAAGATGTGCAAAAGACCGCTTTTCGATGTCATTTTGGCCACTTTGAATTTCTTGTCATGCCTTTTGGGTTAACTAATGCTCCAGCCACCTTTCAATCATGTATGAATAGGATATTTTGCAAGCAACTAAGAAGGTTTGTTTTGGTTTTCTTTGATGATATTCTCATTTACAGTAAAACATGGGAAGAGCATTTGCAACAGTTAGAGATTGTGTTGAAAATCTTGCAAGAAGAGTCTTTATTTGCTAAATTATCAAAATGTGAGTTTGAGATGAAAGAACTACTGTATCTTGGGCACATTATTGGGCAAGAAGGAGTGAAGGTACACATGGAAAAAATCAGGGCTATCTTGGAATGGCCATCACCAAAAAATATTACCGAATTGAGAGGCTTTATTGGCATATGCACCTACTACAGAAAATCTGTGAAAGGGTTCTCCAAGTTGACTTCTCCACTCACTGATTTGACTAAGAAGGATGCTTTCAAGTGGGATGAAGAGGCTGAAAAAACATTCCAAAAAATGAAAGAGGTAATGAGTAGTTGTCCCATACTTGCACTTCCTGATTTTACTAAACCTTTTGTTGTGGAATGTGATGCTTCAGGTGGAGGAATAGGGGCTGTCCTAAAGCAAGGACAACACCCCATAGCCTTTGAGAGCAGAAAGTTGCAGCCTCATGAAAAACTTTACTCCATCTATGATAAAGAAATGCTGGCCATTATGCATGCATTGGCCAAATTCAGACAATACTTGGTGGGCAACAAGTTTGTGGTGAAAACTGACCATAATAGTCTAAGACACTTTCTCACCCAAAAGGATCTAAATGAAAGGCAACAAAAGTGGGTAAGCAAGATTCAAGCTTATGATTTTGATATTGAATATGTCAAAGGAAAGAATAATATAGTAGCAGATGCTTTTTCAAGAAGGCCTTCCTTTTCTCTCATGGATATTGCCAAGGATTGGAAAAACATGCTACTAGTTGAATATGCCAAAGACAAATTTGCTTGTGATGTGTTGGATGGAATCAAAGGGGATGATAATTATAGGATTTTGAATGGGCTGATATATTATAAGGGAAGAATTTATTTAGTTCATAACTCCAAGCTCAAGTACCGAATTTTGCAAGAAGCACATGATTCCCCACTACCGGGCCATCCGGGGATCTTCAAAACTTATAGACAGTTGAGGCAAAGATTTTTTTGGAAGGGGCTGAAGGAAGATGTTCAGAAGTATGTGAATGAATGTAAAGCATGTCAACAAAACAAATCAGAACTTACATTTCCAGCCGGCCTATTACAACCATTGCCCATTCCGGAGCAAAAATGGGACAGTATTTCCATGGATTTCATCACCGGATTGCCTAAATCCTTAGGTAAGGATTGCATCTATGTGGTAGTTGATAGGTTGAAAAAATTTGCTCATTTCTTTGTTGTTACATCATCTTTTAGTGCTGCACAAGTGGCTGATATTTTTTTCAAAGAAATCTTTAGATTGCATGGGCTCCCCAAGAGCATTGTCAGTGATAGAGATAGTAGATTCATGGGTGCTTTTTGGCAAGAACTTTTTAGATTGGTAGGCACTCAATTGACTCCAAGTACCAGCTATCATCCACAAACTAATGGACAAACAGAGAGGGTAAACCAATGGTTGGAAGGATACCTAAGAAACTATGTGGGAGGGCAGCAAAAAGCATGGGCAAAATGGCTACACTTGGGTGAGTTTTGCTACAACACCACTTATCATATGTCAATAGGAATGTCTCATTTCAAAGCATTATATGGTTATGATGCACTTACATTTGCTGACATTATATTTGGTGATAGTAGAGCCCCAAAGGCTAAAGATTGGGTGGAAGAGAGCCAAGAAATTTTAAAGCTGTTGAAAGACAATTTGCAGGTTGCTCAAAATCAACAAAAACAATATGCTGATAGACATAGAGAAGAGAGAACCTTTCAAGTCAATGATTTAGTATATTTAAGGTTGCAGCCCTATAAACAAACATCTCTCAAAAAGAATGGAGCAAAAAAATTAAAACCAAGGTACTATGGGCCATACAAGGTAGTGCGGAAGGTTGGAGAAGTAGCATATGAACTAGAACTTCCGGAAGGGAGTAAAATCCACAATGTATTTCATGTTTCTTGTCTTAAGAAAGATCTTGGTCAGAAAATCATCACTTCATAAATACTTCCTCCTTTGGATGATGAAGGTCAGCTCACACTTGTTCCAGAAAATATTTTGAAGACACGGGAAAGAAGGTTGAGGAGTAGAATCATCAAAGAATATTTAGTGCAATGGAAGGACTTACCAAATGAAGATGCCACATGGGAAGAGGAGAAGATTTTGCAGCATCCAAATTTGAAATTGCTTGAGGACAAGCAATCTTGGGTGGGGAGGACTGTAATGTCCCCATTCAAATAAGTGCATAGTAAGACAATCCCATCAATCCTACTAGTTTCCTAGGTTGGATGGGCACATGTGGGATGGTAATAAGGAAACTAATAAATGATATTTAGACATTAGAAGGGTTCAAGAATTTAATAAATATGATGAATAAATAAATTAAAGAGAAATTCTAGGTGGCAAGTGGTTTTGGAGACATATGGAGGTGGTGGGACCCACACTAGCTTGATTTTTCAATGACACATGGCAGCTCTCTCTTGCCAATTCGAATTCATGGGAAGGTGAACACTCTTGGGTGAGTTGGTAAGTCATAACACATGGCATTGAGCATATTAGGTCGAAATGGGAAGGAATAGTAACCTCCATGGGAGAGGAAGAGTCAAATTGGAGACTAGTGGACACATGGGCTAGATTCCCTAGTCTTATGACAACAATAATGAAGCATCTATGACATTTTATGACAAAATTCAGACCTGACTTCTTAAACCTGACCATTATTACATGTCAGCCCCAAAAATAGGCTCAAGAAGGCGCTCATGGAGTTGGAGGAATCTAAAGAGACTCAAATTCGAATTTGGGAGAAGATGGAAGGTTGGAACTAGGAGACAAGTGGCAAATGAGGAATATTTTCTAAATGAAAAATTATTGAATCTATTGAGAGGATTTCGACCCCTTGAAGGCTAATGTTGGTTATAAAATGTAGAAATCAAGTATGAGAATGGCTTTTGATGATTTGAGAAAAATTGCATTTGTGAAGAGAGAGCTAGTGGATGACTAGTTTCTTGCCTTAGCCAATTTCGAGGGTGAAAGATTCCCATCCAAGTTGGTGTTTGGAGAGGCCACTCAGGTCTTTCATGGTGCTTTAATGGATTTTGTATTTGCAAGTAGCAGCTACAGGAAGTTTCATGGTTTGGTTTAGTGCAGCACTTTCTCTCCACCGTTTCCAGTTTTGAAGGCATGTTCGTGCTCCTTGAGGGAGGGTGTTTTTGGTGAGCTATTGTACTCTTTGGGGGAGCTTCTAATGCCCCATTTATTTTGTAATATGAATTAAATACTTTTTTATTCATCTCCAAAAAGTTTCAGGTCGAAATTCCAAGTATAAATGTATAAATCTCATATTTAATGGAAGAACAATGCCATTTCCCCACTACCTTGTTGTGAGCCAATGTATTGATGATGATTTCGAATGTATGGATGATTCTCTGATATATTTGTGATAAATATATTGCCATGGATGTCTTATACAAGTTTCATGTACTTTACTTGAGCATTTGAAGCATTTTTACTCAGTTTAGTTGTATTGGGAGGTGAAATAGTGCCATTTCCCCAAGGGTCGAATTGGGGGGTTTTGCTGTTGAATGTGAGAGAGTTAGAACAGTATTAAAAATCAATTAATGGTGCATATGAGACCTTAATCGCATACTTAACACATTATATACCTATGTTCATAAATTTGTGGGAGTTTGGAGGCATTTGGAAGGCCATTTGCAGTGTTACCCGAGGGGGATTTGATGCACAAATTACTAGTCAAAATTACATATATTGATCAGAATACAAATCAAGTTTGCAGCAGTATTTGGAGGGCCATAAAACATCCCTGAACCTTATATTCAAGTCTAAATACCATTCATACACTCCTACAGAATATTTGGGAGCATTTGGGTTGATTTGGAGGTCAAAACAGTAAAACTAGTCAAAGGTCGAAATTGGGAAAAAAAAGTGGAAAATTGGGCATTTTAATAAAATTTGAAGAAGGGATATTACAGCTTCTTACTTTGATTGATGATATGACTAACCAGAAAAATCCTATGGTCAAATAGGAATATTCATAAGTAAAAGAATTGTGATAAATTATCTGTGTATGAAATGATCTTGACCATAAATGTTTAAGATTATTGTGTTTTGATAGTATCAAGATTATACTAATGAATGTATGATTATGTATGAGATCTCGAGGATAACACAATGATGATACTAGTAAGTATGCATAGTGATCAAGGATGGATATAAGTTCAAAGACAAGTAATCCAGGAAGCAAAGATCAACAGGGAGCACACTCCAATAGTTCCTGCAAGGAAGCAAATATTGAGAGGGAGTCCACCTTACAAACCAAACAAAGATAAGTATTTGAATTATCATTTCTTGCATATTTGTTTGTTTAAATAATATTGCTCAATGATGTATATGCTTATGTTCCTAGACTTAGGGTGTGTATTATGCACATTAGAATAATTGCATTAATAAAAAGTATACTACTAATATGCATGTGATGGGTAAGTGGCCTATGGAACTGTACAACATTCCATTGCTACTTATCTAGAATGAAACCTATTTGCTGACATGTTGGGAGTAGTGCAAACTCTTAACAATGTTCTAGTAGAGATTGGAAGGCATCTAGAAAGTTATGGGACATGGAGAAATGTTGTATTGAAGCATTGGCTAAGATAATTGCATGACTGTATGACATATTTCCTTATGTGTAAGAATTTGTTCTGAAAACTATGAGATGTTTCTAATCATGCAATTTAACTTGTTTTGTAGGAAAGATCATATACCATCACCTACAAAAGAAGGACTACAACATCTATTCAACAACAAAGTTATCTATTGAAGATACTGAAGTTCCCAGGATCCGGGAAGGATGCCATGATCGAGGAATACCAGTCGATCATGAAGAATGATGTTTGGGATGTGGTCCCAAGACCTGAAGGGAAGTCTGTTGTGACTTCCAAGTGGATCTAGAAGATCAAGCATGCTGCAGATGGAAGCATAGAGAAATACAAAGCGAGATTTGTAGCTCATGACTTCTCCCAAAAAGAGGGGATAGATATGAAGAGACTTTTGCTCTTGTATCCAGGTACACTTCCATCAGATCAGTACTTTCCCTGGCTGCAGTGATGAAATGGAAGATACACCAGATGGATGTCAAGACAGCTTTCTTGAATGCTGTAGTTGAAGAGGAAGTGTATGTGGAGCAGCTACTTGGTTTTGAGACACATGACAGGAAGTCATATGTTTGCAAGTTGAAGAAATCCTTGTATGGCTTGAAGCAAGCTCCTAGGACTTGGTATGGTAGGATAGATAGCTTTCTATCCAGTCTGGTCTTTACCAAGAGTAAAGTGGATTCCAACCTTTACTACAAGGTTGAGGAAGGAAACCAGTGATACTACTTTTGTACATGGATGACCTATTTGTTACAGGTAATGATAGATTGATTGTCGATACGAAGAGGAAGCTTGCTTCCGAGTTCAAGATGAAGGACTTGGGGATGAAGCACTATTTTCTAGGCATGGAGGTGTGGCAGAGTGCAGATGGAATCTTCCTTGGACAATGGAAGTATGCAATAGAGATCCTGAAGAGGTTCGGGATGATGGACTGCAAGGCCATGGCCACACCTATGGCATCGAACCTGAAGCTTTTGTGTGATGCTTCATATGAGCCGGTTGATGTCATGATGTATCGTCAGATAATTGGGTCCTTGATGTACCTAACGAATATGAGATCAGATATCTGCTTTGCGGTGAACACATTAAGCCAGTTCCTGATGGATCCCAGAGGTGTTCACCTGGTTGCTGTAAAGCATATTCTGAGGTACCTGAAGGGTACAATTGACTATGGGCTCAAGTATGATGCGAATCAAAAGTTTAACCTGCATGGTTATGTGGATTCAAATTGGGCAAGTAGTGCTACAGATAGGAAGAGCACATCTGGGTGTTGCTTCAGTATAGGATCAAGTGTGATCTCTTGGTTTAATAGGAAGCAGTCCTGCGTAGCACTGAGTACAACCGAGGCAGAGTATGTTGCAACTTGTTCAGCTAGTTGTGAGGCAGTATGGCTCCAGAAGCTATTGTCTGAGTTATTTGTTCTCCCGCTGGAGGCTACTGGTATCTTTTATGACAACCAGAGTTGTGTGAAGCTATCTGAGAACCCGGTGTTCCACGATAGGTCGAAACACATTGAGATCAAATATCACTATATCAGGGATATGGTGTAGAGAGGAGTAGTGAAGCTCCTATATGTTCAATGGATGAGCAAGTTGCAGATGTGCTGACGAAACCACTAGCCAAAGTGAAGTTTGAGTACTTCAGAGAGAGGCTTGGTGTTCTTCAGATTGACGACACTTCGAGGAAGAAGTGATGGACACATTTGCTGGAAGTCATTCCAAGTATGGTGAGAGGAGGATCCTTCCCATGGCTATGGATGTAAGCGATGGATGATGAGCATCATGATGATGCTCCAGTTACTGCTCTGTATATGCATCATGTTGGATGCTTGTTATGATAAGTTGTATCATGTATATGTTTATGCATCATGTTGGATGTTTGTTATGATCAGTTGGATCATGTATATGTATATGCATCATGTTGGATGCTTGTTATGATCAGTTGGATCATGTATATGTATATGCATCATGTTGGATGCTTGGACCATGTATCTGTATATGTATTAGGTGGATACATTGTATGATCAGGTAGATCATGTATGTTGATATATATCAGGTGGATCATGTATCTGTATATGTATCAAGTGGATACATTGTATGATCAGGTGGATCATATATGATGATATGTATCAGGTAGATACTTGGTATGCATCAGGTGGATGCATTGTATGATCAGGATGATCATGGATGACGAGCTTTAGGATGTTGCACCAGATGAAATGCATTAGGACGATGCAGTGACGATGATCAGGATGATCATATGTGATGATTATCAGGACGATGCTCCAGATGACATGCATTAGGACGATGCAGTGATGATGATCAGGATGATGTATGGTGAGTATCAGGTTGATACTCTGTGGCCATGGATAGGTTGTGCAAGGGTAGCATGTAATAAGTCTTGGAGATCTATACAGGATGAAAAAGGACTCAAATGCTTTTCAGAGATCTTGCTTGACAAGACACTCTTATAAGGTTTTGCTAGGCCACATGTAATAAGTCCTAGAGATCTGGACAGGATGAAAAAGGCCTTAGATGCTCTTTAGAGATCTTGCTTGGCAAGACACTCTTTTGAGGTTTTGTGGTGGGGGTCACGTGTAATAATTCCTGGAGATCTAGACAGGATGAAAAATGCCTCATATGCTCTTTAGAGATCTTGCTTGGAAAGACACTCTTTTAAGGTTTTGTGACAGTCACATGTAAAAGATCCTAGGAGATCCGATAGGTTGAGCTGTGTGCTCATAAAATTCCTGGGATGCTCTTTCGAGGTTTTATTGACGCACGTAATCAGTCCTGAGGATTCCACAGTATGGCCAGTGATGATGAAGACCTACAAGTGGTGGGCCTACATCTAGTATGAAAAAGGAATGGCTCTGTAGAGCTTCCTATGACGAGTAGATCGAAGATTGATTGAGATAGAAGCAGCAGCAATGATGACGATGATTCGAGGTCGATGATTCGATGACGATGATCTAGAGAAGAAGACTTGTGCTAGTAGATCTATGTCGATAAATACCTTCCTAGTTAAGAGGGAGTGTTGATGTAATTATAACTTCGAAATGTATTTCACCCATGTATATTGTACTCCTATAGAGATGTTATTATTCCTCTATACGGAAGTGTCCTCATTTATATTGTAAGTGTCATAACTTATACTTGATGGGTTATTAGACCACCTTGGTGGGGTTGGCCCTGTATAAGTCATGTGGGTCAAAGGGTTATTAGAACATCCTATTGGGGTTCGTCCCTTTCAGCATTATGTTATGTGGTTAAGTTAAGGCCGACCTAGTAAAGGTTATTAGGCAAGTCAAGTCAAGTATAAATAGAGTGTGAGAGGCACTCTATTTCATCATTCACTTTCTCACTCATACTCTCATTGGAGAGTGGCGCACTTGTGGAGGAGGAGAAGCTGTTGCTAGGAGTATATCTCTTATGCTTGGGTTGTATCATTGCTCTATCTATCTCTGAGGAAGTTGTGGGGTTTTTCACCTTCTTGGTTTTCCCCAATGAAACTCTATGTCTCTTGTGTGCTTGCATTATTGTGTCCATGATTGATATGCTGTAGATATGTTGTACATGTTATTCTCTCAGTTAAGATCTTAGATCAGATTCAAATTTTGAAAATCTAACAATGAACAACAATGGAAACTTTTTACGTAGTGTAGGAACATGCATGAGAGAATGAGAATGATAAAAAGAATGTTGACTCCAAGGATATGAGGTAAGGGTGTAAACAAAAATTTCATCACTTCTGACCATAGAATAAATAGGATAGTTGACAGTTGACATAACTGTCAAAACCCCAATGCTTCAATAACTACGTCAAGTGACTTTTCCCACTAACCTCATATATGCATTCAATGATTGGATTTAATGGTCAAGAGAATGTAATTGGCTCATTTAAGGCACATGGAATATTTTGGATGAGTTCTAAGGTTGACCCATGACAACCATAGGATTTGGTTTCCCCATAGGCCCCCTTTCCTCTTCCCCTTTGGTAGAATCATAGCCCCTCTAGTTCTCTTTACACAACCATATTGGACTATTTTATTAATTTCCAACA
The DNA here is from genome assembly GCA_027924585.1 of Larix kaempferi. Lineage (NCBI taxonomy): Eukaryota > Viridiplantae > Streptophyta > Pinopsida > Pinales > Pinaceae > Larix > Larix kaempferi. Next base: position 13,883,684 of record BSBM01000092.1, read on the forward strand.
TAGTATTTAAATACATTTAGAATTGGCATGATAAGCCAATCATATGGTCCAAATAAAAATATATATAGCATACATGCCTAGCCATTCACTAGTTGGGCCTTGGCCTTAAGCTCCACACTAGGAATCCATTATAGCATATTTACATCATTTACATAATTTGGATTAAATACATTCCAAGTCAAAATTGGGGGTATTACAAGGGATCTGTTCAAATATAAGTTGTACATATTCACTATAAAGAAGATGGATATGGAATGGGTTGGCCTTAGGCACAATCCACCCATGTTGTTAACTATCCTAGATATAGAGGATTGGAATGAAAAATCATAAACATAGGCATGGGGAGAAGTGGAGCAGTCCAAGGGATATCATCAGCCGAGGGTGTTGACAAGATGTGTTGCTTGGAATGTTAGACAAAAACCAGAGGGGCCATCCCAATTGCAGCAAGGAACAATAGACCTCCCTCCTTAATTGCAAAAGAATGTGGAATACCTTAAGTAAGGGGGAGATGATGGGATTCCAAAATGGTGAGAATTACCCCATCCATGTCATAGTTCACAAAGGTTATGAATTGGAAATGGCCTGAAGGAATTTGCATTCACAATATAGATCATCTCTTTTTTCATGTACATAGATTATGGATTGATGATTGATTATAATTATTCATTTAACTATTTTAACTTACTTATTTGATGGATCACCCAAGAATATCAATGCTTTGACCTCAGTGTGTCACAATTAGACAAATCATGGTTCCTGCACGTTAAAGAAGACAACTAGCATGCCAAAATAGTGTGGGGACTGAGTATTTAGAGCACCAACCTAGATACTCCTATGAAATGTGTCATGAGGGATAAAGAAAATTGGCTACACAATCTTCAATTAACAACATATTTGATGGTGCGTAGTCCTAGTTTTGATTGAAGCAATGTGAAGATTTTTTTTCACTTATTTTTGTACAAAGAGAATAGAGAGGGGAAAATAAGGGATGACATTTCTATGATTATATTGTTTTGATAAAAATGTTATCAATTATTACAATCTGACTGTTATTATGTACTTCATATTTTTCGAATAAATGAAAGGAACATATTTTATCACACTTGTCTGAGTATCTACTTGGTTCCTATAGAAACATTGGGGAGGGCCCACCCAAAGGTGATACATGGATATATGTTTTTAGAATAGATTTAATTATGTGAGAGCTCCATAAATTATTGTAGAGATTTACTGATGTATGTAGGAATTCTACATGCTTTGCGTTTTCTCCGTATGAATCTTTATTCTACTCATTGTGCACTAACTAATTCATTCTTATGTTTTTTATTGTTCATACTTATTTTATTAATTTAAATGCTTATGTTTACTTAGCATTGTTTACTTAGCATTATTGGGTTCAATTAACACTCACCCTCTACATCTCGAGCATTTGCATGGACTAAGAAGTTATTTTGTTTCTTGAATCCTGCATACCCAAGCTATAACACGGCAGTTCCTAATATTATCTCTCAAGTTAATATTGGGAAAGTTGGTCCAACTCACCCCTTTGGGAATGGCAAAGAAATAGACGTTGAATTGAATATTTATATCATGTATTTATGCACTATGTAGATAGAAGTTATTTCTGCACTCTCTAGATAGAATTTATTTCCACACTAAATAAAATGCTTTGTGATTGTTGAATTTACATTCCTTTTTATCAACTAAAGCTTTTCATATACTACTAAACTACTCTCTCTTTTGTATATAAATATATTTTGTTGAACCCTCTCAAGTTTGTATGACTCCCTAGGTTGACAATTAATGTAAGGGTTAGAGATATAGTATTATTGTTAATAACTTTATCCCCACCACTATGCATAAAAGAAGAAATTATATTTCTTAGTTTTTCCAAGTCTCTTACCCCTACTAAGGTAAAATTATAAGAACTCATCAAGCAAAATATTCAATAGGTGACAATGTTTGAGAATTCCCTCAACTTCCAACACCATGGACATATTTAACTTTTATTCACACACATGCATCCACATTATACAACCCACAAAGGATGCAAGTGGGAAATTAGAAGGAATACATCCTAGAACCAAGGGAATTTTATCCTTACCTTCCCAAGTAAAGTTCAATATTCTTCAATCTCTTAGTACTTACCTTCCTTGTTATTTTTCATTACCTACCTAAGTTGTGTGAACTTACTTAAGATATGAATGGATAGCCAATCCTTTATGGAACTCAGGTAAGATCATGACCAATTATATAAGTCCTTCTAGAACCTTAATTGAAATTAATTTTACATGTATTTCATTGAAAGGGTTGACCCAAATTTTATGAACCTTTAGGACCTTCCCATTCTTCCCCTTAAAGAATATAAATCTGAGCTAGTCGTCCATCAGAAACTTTAGTCAACCATCTTCACCCATGGTGAGAGATAATCAACCATAGTCAACCATGGTTTACCTAAGTTAATCATAGTCAACCATATTGACACATGATTAACCATCATTAGCATAGACAACCAAGCTCAACCATGGACAAACATAATTAAATATGATCAACCATTGTCAACCATGGTTAATAATATTAAACTATGGTTAAGTGTGCTCAACCATGGTTCCATTAACAACAATATTACTAGAGTCAACTATATTCGACCAAAGTCACCCATAGTCAAATATCATAAGTAATCCATGGTCAAACATCACAAACTTTAGTCAACCATATTCAACCATTATGAAACGTAGTAAATAAAAGTTAACCATAGAGAATCGTGTTCAAACATGCTCGACCATAGTCAAACATGGACAATCATGGTCAACATGGCCAAATCATGGTAAGACAAAGTAAACCATAGTCAAACATAATTGACCATAGTCTAACATGGTTATCCATATTCAATCATGGTGAAACATATTTATCCATAGTCAACTACAAAGACTCATGGTTAATCATAAACAAACATAATCAAACAAAGTCACAACATGGTTTCCTAATGTCAACCATGGTTCACTAAAGTTGACCATAGTCAACCATGGTACACTAAAATCAACCATGGTCAAACAATATTCACTCATTCTTAACTTTGGTCAAACTTAGTCAACCATGTTCAAACATAGTTAACCATGGTTAAATAAATTCAAATATGAAACCCACAATTAACCATTATCAATCATGGTCAATGACACTCAAATATGGTCTCACATAATCAGACATGCACGACCATGGTCAATGAAATAACCATATTCAACAATTGTCAAATAGATCCAATGTTACCTTAACAAATTGAACCATACACAACCATGGTTCATTAAGGTAAACAATGGTTATCTAACATCAACCATAGATATCTATAGTCATCCATGCTTAACCAAAGTTAACCATAGTCCACCATGGTGCACTAAAGTCAACCATGGTTCACTATAGTCATACTTAGTCAACCATGATTTCTCACCCTTTGTAAACCATGGTTGAGAATGGTCAAACATGGTCAACCTTTTCTCACTAAAATCAACCATAGTTTACTAATTTCAACCATGATCAATTAAAGTCAACTAAAAAGTACAAATTCATTGATAGTCATCCACAATTCATTAAATTCAACCATGGTTTACCAACATCAACTGTAGTAATCCATGGCTCACTAATGTCAACCATTATTAACTAAATTCAACCATGGTTCAACAATAATGAAACATGGTAAATTGTTATCACTCAAACTAACATTCCTTTTGAAGTAGACTACATATGCCATGTACTAGTGATGGTAAGCATACGAGAGGGGTTAGACCCAATGTCAACACGACCTAACTCCTCAACTTCTTCAGGGAACTACTAAATCCAAGGGAGAGCCCCTAGTGGAGGAAGAACACCTGCAAATACCCTTCTACAAGCATTATGGCTAAGATCAATGCCTTATATGGAGTCAATAGTGGATTATAAAGACACATAAATCATATAATAGGAGTTAATTCAATCTACCAATCAATATCAATAAATATCACCACCTCAATACACTTCAGAAATCCCAAGGTAGGGTTTCACACTTTCCAAGGCACCTCCTCAGAAAAGTGCGCTCTCAAGGGGAGATGATCAAGTGGCCTAGAGTGAACTTGATGTTCCAATTAGAATTGCAAAAATACCTGTAGAAACCCTAACTTGGGAAATTTCATATTTCCCAATGCACCAAGGAAAATAGGGATGCCCTCAAAGATCTGTTGATAAATCCACTAGGGAGAATTTGATGGGTGAACCAAAATTACAAACTAACGGTTATTTTTGGAGTTCTGAATTTATTTAGATTTTTAGATATTTTTCAGCAATCTTATATTTTTTAGGGTTTTTTCAATATATAAAGATGCATATGAAATAAAATCATCTGAATTGATAAAAGAGAGAGAGATTTTTTGAAAATACAGGGCATACGATTCTTGTCTCAATCCCTAGGGCATTGAGAGATCAATATCGACATCCCTCTCTTAGAATGGCTTTCAATACTCAGCAATTAGGGCATAAACTATAAACCACAAGAGTTAGGTAGAAGATCCTAATTATGGAAATAGAATAATTCCAAGGCCCAATAGCAATGGAGAGATCCTATGAAAGGAATGTTTCCTCACGCAAGGTTAACAAAATATGAGCAAGAAACCCTAACACTTTAGAATAATTCTCCATAAAATCACCATTAAACTATGTTAGAAGTATAACTTACCAACATTTAACAAAGATGAGAAAGATAACACCTTAGTTCACCTTTGTGCTTGAGTTATTACAACCATTATTTAGTGTCAACCAATAGCAAGTGTAAAAGAAACCATATAACTTCATCAAATAAACCTGCAAGAGAGGAAGATCATCCAAAGAGGGGTCACCCAAAGAGGGATCACCCAAAGAGAGGTGCACATAGAATCAAGAGCTCCAATAAACCAAGAGAAATAGAAAATATATCATTATGAACCCATATCGCATTATGTTTTTACAATGAGAGGGAGGTGTTATTTATACAAAAGTAGCATCACCTGATTTTTTGTTGAGATATTGTAACTTCTAAGAATATTATATTTGTACTTTATTATTCCGGAGATGTTTCATTCCTCCGTGGAGACCCTATTGTATATCTGAAGATGTTTATTCCTCCGAGAGAATGTGGTAACTAGGTTTATTAGATCTCCCATGTGGGGTCGGCCCTAAGTTAGCTGTTTAGGGGTTATTAGACTCTCTTAGGAGAGGTCGGCCCAGTTAGGGTGAAAAGTCAGTTAGAAGATGAGTATAAGTAGAGGAGGTGTGTTCCTCACTTATCACTCATTCACTGACTTGTGTATTGTGCATAGGAGAGAGAGAGATCTGCATAGGAGGAGAAGGAGCTCTTGTTTGGAGACTACATATTTGTATTGGTTGATTATCTATATTGAGGAAAGCTTTGTTGGGTTTTCTACCCCATGAGGGTTTCCCAGGGTAAATATTTGTCCCCAGGGTAAATATTTGTCTATCTTGTGATTGTGTTTCTTTCAGTGATATTGCTTGTGAATTTAGGCTAAACTTAACATGGAATCAGAGCTAGCCTGAATAGGATATCTTTCACAAGGCGAAAATACCTCTCTCTCCTCCTCCGATGAAAATTAGGGTTTCTACAAAAGTTGGACATTTTGGGTTTTGAGAGCATGGCTGGATGCTCCTCCTAAAAATCGAAATTCTGAACCCTAGATCCAACATTTTGAGTGGGTAGAACCCCGGGCTTTGTCAAACACTAGTTTGACTTCTGGACCAGAAAACCAGTAAACCAGAAAAATTGCCCACCTATGCACCAGTAAACCAGAAAAAGTGCGAACCAAAAAACTAGAAATTATGTTCCAGATCTGAAAGTTGCTAATCAGATTTGAAGGGTGAAAAGTTGAAGTTTCCAGAAGCAGAGTACACCAGTCATTTCAATTCAATCAAGCACATCTCTTGGTAACTTCTATTCTATCTTTTGAGAAACTTCAATCTCTATGACCTCCTGGATAAGATGGCTCCAAGCACTAAGCTTGAAGATAAGCTAGAGGGTATAGAGAATTTCCAGGCATGGAAATATAGGATTGGTCTCATTCTTGAAGAGAATGATCTTTCCCAATATATCAAAGATGAGGTTGCAGAACCTGTGGAAGATGAAGCCAAAGAGAAGTATAAGAAGGACTCGATCAGGGCAAAGAGAATCATTGTTGATTATATCAAGGACCACTTGATTCCCCAAGTGGCATCCAAGAAGGCCCCAAAGGAAATGTATGATTTTCTAGGAAGAATGTATGAAGGAAGGAACATCAACATGAAGATGAATTTGAGAACTCAATTAAAGAGTGCCAAAATGAATAAAGGAGAATCTATTCAATATTACTTCACAAGGGTCTCCCAGTTCAAGGAACATCTAGAAGCCATTGGAGATACTCTTGATGAAGATGAACTAGTCATGACTGATCTCACTGGTATCACTAGACCTTGGGATTATTTCATTCAAACCATGTGTGCAAGGAAAGAAAGTAGGAAGTTTGATATGGTATGGGAGGATTGCATTCAAGAAGAATCTAGGGTATAGCATTGCTCAAAGAAGATGACCAAGCTTTGGCCACCCACACCAAAAGAAGAAGGATTCATTTCAACTCCAAGAAGAATGACCACAAGGAGTCTCAACCTCCTCATATATTTAAAAGGAGAGGAGGAGTAAGTTTAGAAAGAGACCTCTCCTCAGTTCAATGTTACAGTTGTCACAAACTAGGACACATTGCTAAAAAAATTTCTTCAAAGAAGAAGGAGAAGAATCTTCATAAAAGACATCAAGCACATTTGGAAGAAGATGATAGTGAAGAAGAAGAAGAGGAAATGCCTCAAAAGAAAATAACTAAAATAGAAGAAGAAGGTGCAGAAGAATATGTTCTATTCTTTGCACTCTCTGGGTCTGTAACACCTAGAGAAGATACATGGCTCATTGATAGTGGTGCTTCAAAGCACATGACATGACAAAAGAAGACTCTTTCAAGACTTGAAGAGAAGACCTCTCCACATAAGGTATCTTTAGGAGATGACTATCAATATCCCATCAAGGGAATTGGTGAAGCAAGCTACAAGCTTGATTCTGGAACTCCATGGAAGATGAAGGAAATCTTATATGTACCAGGTTTGAAGAAGAACCTACTTTATATCTCAGCATTAAATAAGGAAGGCTATAGGGTTGCATTCATAGATGGACAAGTACTCATGTGGCCCAAAGGGAAATCAATTGAGGATGCAATTGTTATTGTTGAAGAGGAAGGAGGGATATACAAACTCGAGGGTCATCCAAAAGCTGCCCTTGTTCTTGAAGCCACTAGCCCTAGTGAGCTATGGCATAGGAGGTTTACTCATATTAACTACAAAGCACTACCTCATGTGAGCAAGGCAGTTATAGGACTACCAAATTTGAAGATTGATCATGATGGCATATGCAAAGGATGTGCAAAAGGGAAGAATATCAAGAACCCATTTCCAAAGAGTGAATCAAAGACTAAAAGTACTTTGGAATTGATTCACTCATATGTATGTGGACCAATGCCCTCCACATCCTTGAGTGGGTATGAATATTACCTTACATTTATTGATGACTACTCAAGGAAAACTTGGATATATTTCCTAAAGGGGAAAGATGAAGTCTTTGGAAATTTCAAGGAATTTAAAGCCTTTATAGAAAATCATTCAGAAAAGAAGATCAAACTACTCAGGACAGATAATGGTGGAGGATATACTTCAAAGGATTTTGAAGTCTTTTGTAAAGAAGCTGGAATCAAGAGGGAACTAACCACTCCCTACAATCCTCAACAAAATGGTGTTGTGGACAAAAATAATAGAAAAATCATGGAAGCAGTAAAAACAATGATACGTGATCAAGACCTACCTATGTATCTATGGGATGAAGCAGCCAGGATAGCAGTCTATGTGCATAATAGACTATCTCATAGTGCTCTTGAATTCAAGACCCCAAAAGAAGTGTTCACAGGGAAGAAGCCTAAGGTAATCCACCTCAAGATATTTGGATGCCCAGTATATATTCACATACCAAAAGAAAAGAGAACTAAGCTGGATCCTTCTGGAAAGAAGGAAATATTTGTTGGATATTGTGAAGCATCCAAAGCATTCAGAATATACATCCCAGGATTCCATCATATGGAAATTAGTAGGGATGTGACATTTGATGAAGAGGAAGCTCTCCAGAGATCTAAGAAGTGCCAGTATGAAGAAGTATATGAGGAAAATGCACCTCCGAGAACTTTAGAAGTTGTACCCACCCCTCAAGATGTAACACCTGAAGACCATGACATGATAGAACCACAAGAACCCCCTACCATAAACATATCAAGAAAGAGAAATCCAGCATGGGCAAGAGACATTATATTAGGATCAGAAAAGTATGGAGCTCCTGAAGGCTCCACTAGAGTGAGCAAGAAACCAAAGTCATTCTCCAATTATATGGATTTGATGTGTGATCTTGTAGACCAATAACCCACTAGTTATGAAGAGACATCTCATAAGAAAGAGTGGGTAGAGGCAATGACAGAGAAATACCAGTCAATAATAAAGAATGATGTTTGGGATATAGTCCCCAAACCAAAGGTCAAGAGTGTGGTATCCTCCAAATGGATATACAAGATAAAGCATGTTGTGGATGGTAGCATTGAAAAGTATAAGGCAAGGTTTGTGGCAAGAGGATTCTCTCATAAAGAGGGAATTGACTATGAAGATACATTTGCACCAGTTGCAAGGTACACTTCCATTAGAACCATCATGGCACTTGCATCCATGATGAAGTGGGAATTACACCAGATGGATGTGAAGACAGCCTTCCTAAAAGGTGTGATTGAGGAGGGAGTGTACATAGAACAACCACAAGGATTTGAAGTTGAAGATAGAAGAACCCACGTATGCAAACTAAAGAAGGATTTGTATGGGTTGAAACAAGCTCCCAAAGCTTGGTATGGAAGAATTGACAGTTTCTTGACAAGCTTGGGATTTACCAAAAGTAAAGCTGATCCTAATATTTATCTCAAATTTATGGATGATGAACCTGTCATATTGTTGCTATATGTGGATGATCTATTTCTGACTAGAAAGGAGAAACAAATTGTCGAGTGTAAGAAGAAGCTCTCTACAGAGTTTGAGATGAAATATCTCGGATTGATGCACTACTTCCTAGGTCTGGAAGTATGGCAAGGCCCATAAGGGATCTTTCTCAACCAGGGAAAGTATGCGGTGTAAATCTTGAAAAGATTTGATATCTTGGAATGCAAATCCATGGCCACTCCCATGGATTCCAACTTGAAGTTGTTAGCTAATGACTCATCAGAGTTATTGGATGTGACTCTGTACAGACATATTATTGGGTCACTAATGTATTTGATGAATACCAGGCCAGATATATGCTTTGCTGTGAACACCTTGAGTCAGTATGTAGTGGAACCTAGACGTGTTCACCTGATAGTTGCAAAGCATGTGATGAGGTACCTAAAGGGCATGATAGATTTTGGTCTATGCTATCTTGGAGATCATGATTTCAGATTGTATGGCTACACAAATGTTGATTGAGCAGGAAGTGTATCAGACAGCAAGAGCAAATCGGGAGGATGTTATTGTCTGGGATATACCATGATCTCGTGGTTTAGCAGGAAGCAGTCTAGTGTGGCTCTCAGCACAGCTGAAGCGGAATATATTGCTGCTTGCATTGCTAGCTATGAAGCGATATGGCTTCGGAAGTTGTTATCAGGATTATTTGACTTAGAGATGGACCCCACTGTGATCCTGTGTGACAACCAGAGTTGTATCAAGATGACAGAGAATCCAGTGTTCCATGATAAGTCAAAGCACATAGAGATCCAATATTTTTATATACAGGATATGGTGCAAAAAGGAGCTATCAAGCTCGAATATGTGAGCATTGATGAACAAGTTGCTGATATATTGACCAAACCTCTGTCTCAAGTAAAGTTTGAATATTTCCGAGACAAGATTGGTGTAGTTCAAAAGGACCCTCCTCGAAAGGGGGAGTGATATGGCCATTGATGATGAGATTTCCTACATCGACGGGATGTGGATACCTGTATCGATGATGTGGATACATGTATCGATGATATTGACGATGAGGTCAATGATATTGACATTGAATTCAATGATACCGACGATGAGGTTGATGAGTGGTCCTTAGACTTGGTCTAAGTTGACGAGTGGATTGTATCATCCCTAGACACATGTCCTAAAGAGATCCGTAGACTTTGATCTCCGAGAAAGATGTTGGTAAATCTTAGATCTAATCTAGGTCACATCCAGTATGAAAAAGGACTGGATCTGTGGTGGTAAATCCTAGATCTGATCTAGGTCACATCCAGTATGAAAAAGGACTGTCTCTTTGGTGATAAATCCTAGATCTGATCTAGGTCACATCCAGTATGAAAAAGGATTGGCTCTGTGGTGGTGAATCCTAGATCTGATCTAGGTCACATCCAGTATGAAAAAGGACTGGCTCTGTGGTGGTAAATCCTAGATCTGATCTAGGTAACATCCAGTATGAAAAAGGACTGGCTCTATGGTGTTTAATCCTAGATCTGATCTAGGTCACATCTAGTATGAAAAAGGACTGGCTCTGTAGTGATAAATCCTAGATTTGATCTAGGTCACATCCAATATGAAAAAGGACTGGCTCTGTGGTGATAAATCCTATATTTAATATAGGTCACATCCAGCATGAAAAAGGACTGGCACTGTGGTCAGGATTGCATCGTCCCTAGACATGAGAAGTGTCTTAAAGTGAGAAGGATTGATCATCCTGTAAGAAGATCTAGATTGTATCATCCATAGACATGAGAGGTGTCTTAAATTGAGAGGGATTGATCATTCCATAAGCGGATCAGGATTGTATCATCCTTGGACTTATGTCCTAAAGTGAGCGGGGTTGATCATCTTGTAATTGGATCATGTGTATTGCAAAGTATGATACTATGATGATATTGTTGATCGGGAGATCCAGATGTTGATGTTGTTGATCGAGAGGATCCAGATGTTGATGTTGTTGATCGAGAGGATCCAGATGTTGATGATGTTGATCGGGAGATCCAGATGTTGATGTTGTTGATCCAGAGGATCTAGATGTTGATGTTGTTGATCAAGAGATCCAGATGTTGATGTTGTTGATCGAGCAGATCCAGATGTTGATGTTGTTGGTCAAGAGATACAGATGATGTTTTTGATTGATAAGATCTAGATGATGTTGTTGATCGAGAGATCTAGATGACGATGTTACTGTAGCTGTTCAAGTGCTACAGAATATGAAGACGCAGTACTGAAGATGTTGATGTTGCGGTATTGAATATATTGAAGATGTTCCAGTAATTGTTTGAGTTACTGATGATGTATGAAGAAAGCTTCCAATGATTTATAGATGTATCATGTATCATTTAGTTGATGACTCCTTGCTCTTGTACATGTTGTTATAATATCCTTCTCGTTAAGGGGGAGTGTTGAGATATTATAACTTCTAAGAATATTATATTTGTACTTTATTATTCCGAAGATGTTTCATTCCTCCGTGGAGACCCTATTGTATATCCGGAGATGTTTATTCCTTCAAGAGAATGTGTTCTAGGGTTATTATATCTACCATGTGGGGTCGGCCCTAAGTTAGGTGTTTAGGGGTTAGTATACTCTCTTAGGATAGGTCGGCCTAGTTAGGGTGAAAAGTCAGTTAGAAGATGAGTATAAGTAGAGGAGGTGTGTTCCTCACTTATCACTCATTCACTCACTTGTGTATGGCGCATAGGAGAGAGAGAGATCTGCATAGGATAAGAAGGAGCTCTTGTTTGGAGACTAAATCTTTGTATTGGTTGATTATCTATATTGAGGAAAGCTTTGATGGGTTTTCTACCCCATGAGGGTTTCCCAGGGTAAATCTTTGTCTATCTTGTGATTTTGTTTCTTTCAGTGATCTTGCTTGTGAATTTAGGCTAAACTTAACATTTTTAAGTTATGAGCCTACAAGATAATATGAAAATATTACATTTGGCTTGCTCACCCACAATTCAGGGGCTAAACCACTCATAACAATAAAATATCTCTAAATGAAAATAAAATAATAATAAAAATGCAATTAGGATACACCAAGTTCTAGGTGTTCCAAAAGGAGTACATCATGCCCCAACTAATCCCAATAGATGGATGCCCTCAATGTCCTCCTTCATTATCCTTGTAGGATTCTTCAATATGGAAGTACAATTTGTCGGTAACATAGCCGAAGGGAGGGGTTTTATATCACAACATAGGTCCAAGTGAGAAAATAAGGTGTATTAGATAGGGTGCACATCCCTTTACAAAGCCTTATCACCTTTTACATGGAAAATAAATGATTGTGGTCATGCGTCCAAGTGATTATCCCCCCAAGGGCACCAAACACTATAGGGAGAGACCTCCTTGAAGTGGAAATCAAGAGTACCATACATGACATGATTAGGGGTATTTAGCCCCAAATCAACACTCTAGGTAAAAAAACGCTCAAAGACTTGACCTTTACATAGCAAAAAAAACCCCTCATTCTAGTGGATTTGTAGGGAACATTGCAGATACTCTGAGACGTAATAGTTGTCTCGAACTACGGGACATGCGCTCTTATCCGAAATGTATGAGAACCCCCTAGAATATCCTAGGTACTACTATACCTACACACACATATAACAATAAAGACATTAAAAGCAACAAAAGGCAGACATGTCTGTCCTACCTCTGATCAAATTGAAATGTAGTAAAATCAAAATCAAATAATGACAAATGAAATGCATAGGTAAATATAAATGTTGAACTCAATGAAACTATACCTACCTACCCTAATTATGATAATAGAGAAGGGTCAATTGAAATCATACCACCAATGTAACCATGTCAACATAACACTCATAACAAAAATTCTTCCTTTGTCCTTGGAGATAGTCAAAGACAAAATCACATCAAGGATGAGCTGATTACATACAGTTATATTTGTCAGAGGGGAGTTGAAATTATGGACAAACATGGGTACATGGAAGCCTTCAAATTTTTTCCATGGAGGATGATTACTTTTGCAAGTGTTATCTATCCACTCTTGTAACATGCTCAGGTACACACTATCGTCATCATATATCTATTCTGTGGAATTTTTCTGCAAGGAATTGGCTATCTTATTCTAAACTTGGGAGATCACTTGCAAAGTTAAACATGGGAACTTTTCTGGAGAATCTTTGAGGGACAATTGTAATATATCCATACACCTATTCAGGCATTATTTTGGACATGCAAACACTTTATTGAACTTTCTAATAATAATGTTAGTATCAATAATATTTAAATTTTGAAATTATCAGCCAAAAAATTTGTACCTTCAAGTTTTAAGAAAAAAATAAATAACGAATATTAATGTAAGGAGAAGTAAATGCTATACATGCCATCATACCTGCCTCGGTTATGTTGAAATGCATCATTGAAAACTTATCTGTAATAGATATAAATGGATACTTATCATCTGCAATGCTTCTCGAGAGATATCATTGGGAATGATAACCATGGCCCACCCTAGGAGAGGGAAGTCTCCTTATTAAATCCTACACTATCCTCGATGATGGGTGAGAAAATATTAACTAAGTCCTAAGAGCTCTCATTGCAGGTCATTCCCTCAAATATTTTTAATATTTCATTTGCATATTTATGAGTAAAAGATATACGATTACCATTTGAATAGAAATGGGAATAAAATACTAAGGTGATTTATTATCAAAACCAACTGAGAAAGGGTTGACCCAATCACCATGAATGGATGACAAGGATGGTTGAACCAAAATGTGAGAGATCTGAAAGGTATGTATTCTAAAGTCTTCAACATTTACACTACTCACATTGAAAGATTCATATATGGGCTCTCCATTATCATCATGTACATTACCATTTCCCTAGAAAGTATCTTTAATAGCAACAAGATCATCAAACCTATTATATTTAGCAAACATGCTTTCATTGATCTTGTCTTCAATATCCTTCCTGAAGGGGATTTAGACTTCCTTATATTGCTTCAAACCTGTATAAAAATATGGCTCGTCCTGATCCATACTAAATTCTTCTTCTTATATGAATCGAAATAAAGGCTCATTGACTTCTTCTTCAAAATATGTGCAACTAAAGGGCTTGGAAACAATACTACTAGGTCTTGAAGAATCATAGATTGGTGGACCCATGAACTTCCAATAATCATCCTCTTCAAGGATCCTATTATTTCCCTCCAAGATTCCAAATATATCATAAGAAAATTTTCCATGAGGGTAAGGAGAAATCACCATTTCCTTTCGTTCTTCAAGTTCTTCAAATAGAGCTTCTTGGTCTTCATTTCTCGGAGCGTCACCATCTTCATCTTCAAAAATACCTTTAGACATAAGGCCCAGGACAAGATCTTAGTCAATGATTTCTTCAAGAAGGAATTCTGAGGCTTGATATTCATCATGAACCTCTTCTATAAGGGCTTCTTCATGCTCTTCTAGTACCTTCTCAACAAGATCCACATGTTCTTCCTTATTGAATAATCCCTTCGCATACTCGACATGAGGCATCCATATCCTACATTTTTCTGGACACCAGTAGCTACAAAATGTTTCTATCAATTATGTAAAAGAGGATATTTTTCCTTGGGCTAGGCTTGCAAACCAAGAATGGACCTTTCCTTCCAGGTGAAGGACAAATAACCTCATGTAGACATATTCTTCCTTAATACCATATTTTGGAGCCAATAGCATAAAATTCTCTACATGGCCCTTGACATCATCATTGTAATCACAAAAAAATGACCAAAACATCTTTGGTAATTCATCTGAATACCCTGGAAGGTTTTATAAATAAAGAGGAGTGAAACACACTTACATTTCTGCAACTGTCAGTGGATTAGAGTATTCAAGATACAAACCTAAAGTGTCTTATGTGATTTATTCATCACATATGTCCTCCTATCTCTTTCCTCGTACACGGTTAATCAAACCCTTCCTCGCATCTTCATCAGTATTAGGTTCCCACTATTTGTTGAATACCTCGACCAAATTCCCAAGTGAGCAAAACCATTAGGAGGGTTCTCTTTATACCAATCTATAATATCTTGATTATTCCTCAAATCAAGAGATAGGATGAATACATTCATTCTAACATCCTCATGTATTATATTGGATTTCATGAGAAATCCCCTGAACATTAAGTTATGAATTGATGTTGCATACTCATATTCATGAAACTTTGGAAGGATCACTTTCACATCATTATCAGTATCCATCTGATGTGGATATCCCAAAATGCATAAGAAATCCAATGTATCAAACCAATGATGGTACATCCATGCTTCAACAAAGGATGCCATATCATATTCTGAGGTTTCCTTGAATTGCACATTTTGTTGATTTTTTATAAATGGAGTCACTAGATAGGACTTGTAGGGTTATCCCTTAACAAAAATCCTATCAAAATACAAAGTAAGTACTTACCCCTTGGATCAGCCTAGTCCTTGTAGGGTACTTATTTTTTATTTTCTTCAGTCGGAGCCATCGGGAGAGACCTGTTAAGTTAGATCAACAAATCTCACCAAATTACAAAATAAGAATGTACTCGAACCATACGATAGATGTTGGATGTATCTGAAAGATTCAACTCGAGAATCCCTCTTCAATAGAATGTTGTCACTTTTCTTTGAGGTCCCCGAAAATGGTGCTAAAAATGTTACCGCTCAAACTAGTATTCGTTTTAAAGAAGACTAAGTATTCCCTGTGCTAGTGATGGTAATCATATGAGAGGGGTTAGACCCAATGTCACCATGACCTAAATCCTTGAATTATTTAGGTAACTCCTAAACCCAGGGGAGAGTCCCTAATGGAGGAAAACACCTGCAGACACCAACACACCTGAAAATACCCTTCTACAAGCCTTATGGCTAAGGTCAGTTCTTTGTATGGAGTCAACAAGGGATGATAAAGACACATAAATCATATAAAAGGATTTAATTCAATCTACCAATCAATATCAATCAATATCACCACTTCAATACACTTCACAAATCCCAAGGAAGGGTTTCACACTTCCCAAGGCACATCCTTAGAAAAGCACACTCTAAAGAGGATATTATCAAGTGGCATGGGGCGCACTTGATGCTTGAGTCAGAACTGCAAAAAACCTTGCATAAGCCC
The DNA here is from genome assembly GCA_027924585.1 of Larix kaempferi. NCBI lineage: Eukaryota > Viridiplantae > Streptophyta > Pinopsida > Pinales > Pinaceae > Larix > Larix kaempferi. The sequence continues at coordinate 13,899,898 of BSBM01000092.1, forward strand.
TAATTTGGGAAATTTTACATTTCCCAATGCACCAAGGAAAATGCGGACGTCCTTATAGATCTGTAGATTAATCCACTAGGGCGAATTTGATGGATGGACCAGAATTACAAACTCACGAAATTACAAACCATTGTCCCTCTCTTAGAATGGATTTTAATAATTGCAATTAGGGCATCAACTAGCAACCATAAGAGTTGGTTAGAAGAGCCTAATTAGGGAAAGAGAAGAATTCCAAGGCCAGTAACAATGGAGAGCTCCAATTAAAGGAAGGTTTCCTCATGCAAGGTTAACAAAATATGAACAAGAAACCCTAACACTTTATAATAATGCACCATAAAAGCACCATTAAACTATGTTAGAAGTATAAATTACCAACATTTAACAAAGTTGTGCAAGATAGCACCTTGGGTCACCTTTGTTCTTGAGTTATTACAACCATTCTTTAGCATCAACCAATAACATGTGTAAAATAAACCCTATAACTTCATCAAATTATCCTTCAAGAAAGAAAGATCACCCGAAGAGAGGTGTGCATAGCATCAAGAGCTCCAATAAACCAAGAGAAATATAAAATATCTCATAATGAATCCATATCATGTTATGTTTTTACAATGAGAGGGAGGTGTTATTTATACAAGACTAACCTCACCTAATTTTTAAGTTATGAGCTGATAAGATAGTGTGAAAATATAATATTTGGCTTTCTCACCCACAATTTGGGGTCTAAACCACTCATAACAATAAAATATCTCTAAATGAGTTATGACAATAAAATAATAATGAAAAATAAACTAGGCTACACCAAGTGCTAGGTGTACCGAAAGGAGGATGCCAAGCCCCAACTAACCCCAACAGACGTGTGCCCTCAACGCCCTCCTTCATTATCCTTGTAGGCTTCTTCAATAAGGAAGTACAATTTGTGGGTAACACAACTCAAGGGAGGGGTTTTATATCACAAAATAGTTCCAACTAAGCAAATAAGGTGTGCTAGATAAGGTACATAGCCCTTGACAAAGTCCTGTCACCTTTTACATGGAAAATAAATGAATGTGGTCATGTGTCCAAGTGATTATTCCCCCAAGGGAACCAACCCCTATAGGGCAAGTGATGTAAGTCACCTTACATAAATAAGGTTCTTGCTTAACAATACACACGACACATACCACAATGCTTACACGAACAAGGTGTAAAACAAGATTCCAGAAGTGGATTATATTACTTCTCTGAATTCGGTTACAATGCGGAATAACTGAAAACAAATAACTAACTACAGTCGGCCTCAGCTGTTACAACTTAGAAGTAACTGTGGTGTGTTCTCCCTGTGTGTCAACCTCACCCTCTCCTGGTTCACCTTGGAACTCTGAGCTATGGCTCGATCTCAACTCGCTGATCCCAGTCTGCATGAATCTCTCTTTCTTTTCTTCACTCCAGACACTGCGCTCTCTGATACTGTTGATCAAATATGGAAACCCCCTTCCAACTGATTCCTCTCCTTCGTCTTCTATCCTGGTGCTGTCGTTCCTGAGACTACTGCAATCCTTGAGACACGTATCCTCCTACCCGCCGATCCTTCCAAATCCTGCAGACCTGCAACTATCATCTCCCAGCCATGTTGCACAGCCTTTGTCCATGACGACACCTGTCATGTCCTCCACTTACTCGCAATAACTGTAATAACTTCCTTAGCAACCCCGAATGGATACCAAGTACAGTCCCTTGACTTTTGGGCTCTTCCGACCCTGTTACAGTAATCGGTCATATCTCGACCTTCCTGTCAGCTCAATCTCTTGACTTTTGCAGTTCACCAGTCCTCCCCTTCCTTCACGCTTGGCTCCACCAAACTCGTCGTGTCGTAGTTCGACCACTTGTCGACTACCCTATGTCTTACTCCACTTGTCGTCTATTGACCATAACCTGTTGATTCTCAACCTAACACAACATCCATTGCGCTGCTCCAGTCGGTCGCATACCGACTGCTTCTGCTCGACTTGTTGACTTCGACAAGTCAACCTACTCTCCGCACCAGTAGTCATCGGCACTCCCGCTGGTCGGCTCCCTGAAGTTGATTAACTTCGACTGGTCTGACTAGGCCCTGATGCTCCTACATCTAGACCTCAAGAGTACGTACGCATGTCTATCTTCGCCCGACCTCTCATATCTGTCAGAAGTTTGATCAGTTTTTCCTTTGGTTCCTCTGTGGCTTCTTCCCGAGAGTCCACCTCTTCAAGTTCCTCGTCGTTGTGGTCTAATGCCTCAGGAATACAACCATGCCTATGACTTTCCTTGATCACTGCGACTTCATTTATCAAAGTTCGCATCATTCTGATGCATTCATCGAACATCTCACGATCCACTATGACAGCTGCTGCGCCACGCACTCTTTGTCCTCGGACATTAATGCCTCCGTGAGCCATTTTCAACCTCTATTGAAACTTCCACACGTACAATCGCAACCGGACTTTAAACAAGTTGTGCATAACTCTACCCAAGTGTAGCTAGAGCTGTCCAACTCACTTCCAGGCTCAATATCACGAACGTTCCACGAACTTGAAGGATTCTTCCGCTCTGATACCAACTGATGCAAGTCAGGTTGGTATAGTCATATTCCCAACCGGACTTTCCTTCGAGCCTGATACCAACTAACGCAAGTCAGGTTGGTATAGTCGTCTTCCCAACCAGACTTTCTTCCAGGCTCTGATACCAACTAACGCAAGTCAGGTTGGTATAGTCATCTTCCCAACCAGACTTTCTTCTGGGCTTTGATACCAACTGACGCAATCCACCTTATAGGAATAAGGTTCTTGCTTAACAATGCACACGACACATACCACAATGCTTACACGAACAAGGTGTAAAACAGGATGCTAGAAGTGGCTTATATTACTTCTCTAAATTCAATTATAACGCGGAATAATTGAAAACAAATAACTAACTACAGTCGGCCTCAACCGTTACAACTTAGAAGTAACTGTGGTGTGTTCTCCTTGCGTGTCGACCTCACCCTCTCCTAGTTCACCTTGGAACTCTGAGGTACGTCTCGATCTCAACTCGTTGATCCCAGTCTGCGTGACTCTCTCTTTTTTTTCTTCACTCCATACGCTGTTGATCAAAGATGGAACCCCCCTTCCAGCTGATTCCTCTCCTTCGTCTTCTATCTTGCTGCTGTCGTTCTCAAGACTACTGCAGTCCCTGAGACACGCATCCGCTCTCCGGTCGATCCTTCCAAATCCTGTATACCTGCAACTGTCAGCTCCCAGCCGTGCTGCACAGCCTTTTCCCATGACGATACCTGTCATGTCCTCCACCTACTCACAATAACTATAATAACTTCCTAAGCAACCCCAAATGGCTACCAAGTACAATCCCTTGACTTTTCGGCTCTTCTGACCCTGTTATAGTAATCGGTCATATCTCGACCTTCCTATCGGCTCAATCTATTGACTTATGTGGTTCGCTAGTCCTCCCCTTCCTCCGCGCTTGGCTCCGCCAAACCCGTCGTGTCGTAGTTCAACCACTTGTCGACTACCCAATGTCTTACTCCACTTGTCATCTATCGACCATAACCTATCGATTATCGACCTAACACAACATCCATTTTGCTGCTCCAATCAGTCGCATACCAACTGCTTCTGCTCAACTTGTTGACTTCGACAAGTCAACCCGATCTCCACACCAGTGGTCATCGGCACTCCCGCTGGTTAGCTCCCTGAAGTCGATTAACTTCGACTAGTCTGCCTAGGCCCCAATGCTCCTGTATCAGCAAGCACCTCCTGGAATTGGAAATCAAGAGGACCATCCATGATATGATTAGGGGTATTTAGCCTCAAATCAACACTCTAGATACAAAAAATCTCAAAGACATGGCCTTTACATAACAAAAAATAACCCCTCACTGTGGTGGATCTATAGGGAATGTTGCAGATACTCTGAGGCATAAGAGTAAACTATAGTCTAACTTACTCAATCATCATTTGTCACCCATCACCAACGATGGTCAATGATGGTCAAACAAATTTAATGTTTCCTAAAAAAATTCAACCATACACAACCAAGGTTCACTTAAGTAAACCATGGTTAACCAAATTCAAACAATAGGAAACCATCATGGTGCATTAATCAATCATAGTTTATTAAGGTCAGTCACGGTTTTCTAAGGTCGACCATGCACAAACATTAGTCAAGTATGGTTTACTATGGCCAAAATTGGTCAACTATATTTAACACCCTTCATTAACCATGGTCAATGTTAGTCAAGCATGGTCATCCTTAGCTAAGAATAGTCAAGCATGGTCATCATTAAGCATGGTCAATGTTATTCAATATCAGTTAGTCAACTATGGTGAAACAAAGTCAATCTTACATAAATAAACTAAACCATACACAACCAAGGTTCACTAAAGTAAACCATGGTTAACTAAATTCAAACAAGAGTTAACCATGGTGCATTCCTTAGCTAAGAAAATTCAACCATGGTTTATTAATGTCAACCATGCTTAACTTAAGTCAACCACAGTCAACCATGGTTCACTAAAATAAACCATGGTCGAACAATAGTCACCCATGCTTAACTATGGTTAAACTTAGTCAACCATGTTTAAACATGGTCAAACTTAGTCAACTCGCAGTTAACCATGGTTTACTATGGTCAAACATGGTCAACTATCATTTAACACATTTTGTTAACATGTTCAATATTGGTCAAACATTGTCACCCTTGGTTAAGAAAAGTCAACCATAGCTGACTAAAGTTGACCATAGTCAACCATGGTACACTAAATCAACCATGGTCAATCAATATTCACTCATTCTTAACTATGGTCAAACTGAGTCAACCATGTTCAAACATAGTTAACCATGGTTACATAAATTCAACTATGAAAATGATAGTTAACCATTATCAATCATGGTCAATGACTTTCAAATATGGTGTCACATAATCAAACATGCACAACCATGGTCAACAAAGTAACCATAATAAACAATGGTTAAACATAATCAATGTTTCCTAAACAAATTGAACCATACACAACATGGGTTCACTAAGGTAAACCATGGTTATCCAAACATGGTCAATGACATTTGAACATGGTCTCACATGATTAAACATGCACAACCATGTTCATTGAAGTAACCCATATTCAATATTGGTTAGTCAACCATGGTGAAACAAAGTGGATGTTACCTAAATAAACTAAACTATTCACAACCAAGGTTCACTAAAGTAAACCATGCTTAATCAAAGTCAAACATTAGCTAACCATTGTGCATCCTTTAGCTAATCAAAGTCAACCATGGTTTATTAATGTCAATCATGATTAAATTAAGTCAATTATATTCAATCATGGTTCACTAAAATAAACCATGGCCAAACAATAGTCACCCATGCTTAATCATGGTCAAACTTAGTTAACCATGTTCAAACATGGTTTACTTTGATCAAACTCAGTCAACTATCATTTAACAGCTTTTGTTAACATGGTCAATGTTGGTGAAACATTATCAACCTTAGTTAAGGAAAGCCAACCATAGTCAACAATGGTACACTAAATTAGCCATGGCCAAACAATATTCACTCATTTTTAACTATGGTCAAATGTAGTCAACCATGTTCAAACATAGTTAACCACGGTTACATAAAGTCAATTATATTGAAAACGATAGTCAACCATTATCAATCATGGTCAATCACATTCAAATATGTTCTCACATGATCAAACATGAAAAACCATTGTCAACAAATTAATCATAGTCAACAATGGTCTTGAACATAGTCAATGTTGCCTAAACAAATTGAACCATACACAACCAAGGTTCACTAAAGTAAATCATAGTTATCCATCATCAACCATAGTTCACTCTAGTCGTCCATTGTTAACCAAAGTTAACCATAGTCCACCATGGGGCACTAAAGTCAACCATGCATATACAATAGTCAACCACGGTTGACTATAGTCAAACTTAGTCAACCATAATTTGTCACCCTTTGTCAACCATGGTTGACAATACTCAAACATGGCCAACCTTTGATCACCAAAATCATGTAACCAAACAACCAAATAACATTGCAATATAAAACTTAAAAAAACTACCAAAATTTATCAACTAAGAATTTACACTCTAAGACAAATACAACTTCACCAATACAACCCAACAACCAAAAAAATATTTTAATATAAAACTTTGAAAAACTATGAGATTTTATCATCCTAACTAAAACTTTTTATTCCAAGAAAAACAAGAATTACTTCCCAACAAATTTTTCATCTATTTAGAGTAAGATAGGCTTTCAAAGAAAAACATGAAGAAATATGTCACCATATGAATTTGTTTACAAGTCATCTCCCATTTCTAAAATCTTTCCCATATTTGTTTGCAACAATGATTTGTTTGATGTCTAAGTTTATGTTTTTGTCGAGAGTTATCAAGAGTATGTACTTTACTTGGCTCCTTGCTATACTCAATTTCATTACAATGACCAAACTATCTCAGTAGTTTCATAATAGTTACATTATGAAGGGGAGAAGTGATTAGACCCTCAATTAATAGAGACGTCTCTACTTGGACTCTCACTTAATAGAGATAACACAAAAAATCAGGGGTATTTGTATTTTATTAGTTTAGTGATTTTCAAATAAAATCAAGGGAATTTAATATTTTGTGATTAGTTGATTATTCCCTTACAATAACTCAAAACTCATTTAAAAAAAAATGTTATGGAAAGTAGTGTATTCTTAAAAATAAGAACTAAAATGCCATTTTCTAATGGGAAATGTGATTTGGAAGGAGTGTATGTCTCGAAAAAGTCATTTGTGATTTTTTTTTCAAGAAACACTATTCACAACTTATATGATAATGGTAGAGGTCATAAATATTATGTTATAATTTATGTTTCACAACTTATGCGATGATTGTTAGAAAATGGAAAAATAATAAAAATATTTTAGATGGTCCAAAATATATATATAGTACATTTTAATACATGGCATTTTTATGTGATTCCCCTTTGCACCATGGAATGCTATCCCATGGTAAAAATTATTTTAATGCATGTTACGAGATGAGGATGTACGAGGAAGCATTATAATAGTAATAGTGAGGCGACAAAAAAAAAATTATAAAAAAACCAATAAATTCAACAACCTTCATATCAATGTAAATGTAATGTGAAGGTCATCAATTGATATTGTCTTCCCCAGATACAGTGTCTTCCATTTCATCTCACTTGCCATGCTTGTTTATTCGATAATAAGTGTATGGCTTCCTTCTGCTCTTTTCACTAATACCTACATCTTTTTTAAACTTTAATTTTATATATACATAAAAAAAATTATATATATAATTATATAATTTTTCATTTTTTTTTTTTTTAATTTACATTGGGCGTTTCAGTTCACTACGGAGGTGCATAACCTTTAAGTCAGTTAGATTCCTCGCTCATGAAGCAAATGGAATACTTGTTCATGTAAACAATTTTATTACGATCAGTTTGGTCACAGGTAGTTTTATTTCTGTCAGTTTTACTCCTCCGGTTTCACTCCTGTAGGTGTTCATGGTCTCCGCCAGATTCTGTTGCTCTGATACTCAAGTATAGTTCTTCACAAAACTTTGTTGCATCTTTGGACGAAGTTGGGTTACCACCGCCGCCTTCGTTCCAGCACTGCTCCACCATAACCACCACCGCCTTCGCCTCTGCCTCGGCCTCTACCACCACCTCAGCCTCAACCTCTGCCGCTGCCTCCACTGTTATTCGTTGGTGCCCCTCTCCAGCAGAGAACGGAGAACACATGCGAGCTGGTAGCTGAAAATTGATTTTAAAAAACGTCGCTGCATCTTTAGGCGAAGTCGGGTCACCACCGCCTCCTCCGTTCCAGCACTGCTCCACCATAACCACCACCGCCTCCGCCTCTGCCTCGGCCTCTACCACCGCCTCAGCTTCCGCCTCCGCCGCTGCCTCCATTGTTAATCTTTGGTGCCCCTCTCCAGCAGAGAACGGAGAACACATGCGAGCTGGAAGCTAAAAAATGATTTTAAAAATCAATTTTCAATTTCATGTTGCAGCAAACATTTAACAAATAAAAATATGGAACGTAGAATGTGGAAGCGCTGAACAATACCATGTTGCAGAAAACATTTAAAAAAAATATAACCTCTCTGCTGAGAAACCTTAAGATGTATTATGAACATGTGGATGAATCTAGGTTTGCCAACATAATGGATGCCAATTTGTGTACTAAAAATACAAAAAATCAGAAAACAATTACAGTACTAAACTGCATAACCGTATAAACTAATCAGCAATCAATAAAAAAAACGAGAGGATACTACTACAAGGAAGCATTACAAGTTGATATTTGAAATCCTTCGACAGAAAGTGAGCCTCCGTGGTTAGCGTCTGCTGCACTGTGCTTAAACCTGCTCGCATTATTGCCGAAAAAAAAAATATTGCAAAAATTATAGGTCGGCAGGCTTAACATAACTCTACCGAAACGGTTTCCAGGTTTATGTTAAGTCTGCCCACCGAAGCTCAGGCGGTACAGAGACCTTCTCCCCTACGAGAACTGAATTCTTCTTCTTAACCTTTAGAAGGATTTCTATGAGTCTTCTAATCTCATCATTTCTATTGTCGGTGGCTTCAGCACCAACCCTAAACTTTGAAGTCCCAGCCAAGCAAGCAGGGGCTGCCAAAAAACGTTGCAGCCGCCTCCCGGGTTAGCGTCTATTGCACTGTGCTTAAACCTGCCAAAAAACGTTGCAGCCGCCTGCCGGGTTAGCGTCTATTGCACTGTGCTTAAACCTGCTCGCATTATTGCCGAAAAAAAACAATATTGAAAAAAAAAAATTAATCCTGTCGATAGTTTCATGTAGAAAGGTTAATCCTGCCGACAGTTTCGGTGTAGAAAAGTTAATCCTGCCGACAGTTTCGCTGTTGAATTTCATAAGACAACAACACATAAGCAGCATCTGTTCTGAACAGTATAACTGATTTTTGCTGTGCATTTCAGACAAGTCGCTACATTTGACATCCCACGACATCCACAATAGTCATGGTTTCAGAAATGATATGATTTTGTAAATATGTTTGCAAGTCATGATAAAACTAATAATATATTATTAGTTTACTAATAATATAATATATAAAACTATAATATTAATTAATTAATATACTAATAATATTAATATATTTATCTTATATAAAACTATATTTTGTAAATTCCAACTTCCGAACTATACATTAACTAAAAAAATAGAAACATCTATTAAATTAGATCTAATTCCATGTCTTTCCATTTACAAGTTGGAACTATACATTTAATAAAAAAATAGAAACATCTATTAAATTAGAATTATTTTCATGTCTTTCCATTTACAAGTTGCATTGATTTTTCCTAAAATAAACAACTCCTTTAACTTAATGATTTTTCCAGTATGTTTTGACTTTTTTATTATTGCAATGAGCTTACAAATTTAAGTGCTCAATGCTCATTGATTACATTAAAATGTTATAGAACATTGGGAGTTGGAGAGCCTTGGAGACAAAGTTTGAGAATTATTTGCATTATCAAAGGTAATGCATACACTATTTTTTTGGTAAATTATATTTAGTGATTTGTTTAGATTCAAACATTTACTTAAATCTATGAGTTTGAAGAAATGTTATCAAGTATGTATTTTTTAATAATTTTAAATAACATAAATAATGTGCAGCCTGTGTATTTAGCGATTTATCCCATAATTTATGTAATTTATATAGATTCAGACTCAAAAGTCTTGGTATATTTCTCTCATGATTCAATTTCAGTGAGAGATGTGGAATTTAAATGAAGGCCAATACTAAATAAGGCATTGAGAGACATGAAATCTATGTGCAACATTTGGAATGAAATGTAGTTTGTAGAACAACATAATATATAAAAAAAAAGAGCATACAAAGCTATATATTTATCATTATTATTTATAATTCTTGTGAACTATGCATGACTGCACTTGGTATGCCTGCATTCTGTAATTGCTTAATTGCAGTCTCCATCATAGCCACCTGCTCCTTGAGATTTTGATTTTTGCTGTCTAGACTCATGCAGTTGCTTGAGGAGCGAAGCCCTCTAATGTTCTGCTACAGTGAACTCTGGAGTCTGAACTAGGTAGGCATTTCGTGCCTTTATTTTATTTTTAATAGCCTAGTATTTTTATCCTCAGTGTCTATAAACTCCTTTATTTTTGTGAAGTATTGGGGAGTTGTACCCTTACCAAGGGCAAAGTAAAAAAAAGCAAGGGTATGGACAGATTAGATTTACAAAGGCTTGTATCTATTTTATAACGATTAGATTTTCAAAGGCTTGTATCTATTTAAAAATCTGGATTCTGATTACGATTTTTTTTTAAAAAGACTTCATTGTTGAAGGGTAAAATTTTAAACAAAACGTTTTGTGATGGGTAATATAAAAACCCAAAACGTCAAAAAAAATTAATCCGACGGGTAGAATGAAAACCAAATTCCAACCCTGATCACACATCATCCCAATTCTCCAATATTTTAAATATTTTTAGCCACTTACATACGTTTCTTAATCAAATTCAGCCATACATAATATCGCAATATTTTCAGATATCGTTTTATCCATATTTTACTTCTTTTTTACCGTAGTCATTTGTGATGTGGCTTGTCATTTGTATTTCGATGGTTTAAATTTCACATTAAGATAAGATAACTAGCTAAAAGTTTGGCTCTTAAAACGAAATAATAGACACTATTAGGTTTAGGCATTTCAAATGAAATTTTAAAAAGCACGGGTCATTTATAAATCAAATTTACGATGTCTTTTTTACTTTTATTTTTTTATCATTCAAATTAAAGGGAAATTATTAAAATATTTTTATTTTTAAAGATAACACAAAAATACTGTAGGTAACACTGCTCCTTCTGAGATGAACTCCTTGTGATGACCCCGAAAAGATTTATATTCAGTGGCTGAGTAAGGGTTTTATTAATATTATGGTCTCCTTAAAAGGATAATTTCAAATATGTAGAAGTGTAATCAATGATTATGAAATTTATAATTTCAAAAATATATATGTTTTTATGAAGCAAAATATATTGTATTTTATAATTGAAATTTTATAGAAAAAGTATTAAGAATATGTGTTTTTTAGGTGTCTTTTGCCCTACAAACGAAAAGGTCTTGTATACCAAATTGGTGTATGTTCTTGCCTCTTACACTAAATTGATGTATAGCATAGTTATGATCTTCAAAATATATTATTTTTATTATTATTATTATTTATGATAAGAAACTAAATAAACTTGAAAATTTAAGATTATTGATAAAATTTATAAAATAGTGATGCAATGGATTTTATCAAGGTAATGTTATCATTGAAATTGAAAAAGAGTTGTGAGATTACTAAATTTGAAAAGTCACTCCATAAGTATTCTTATTACTAAGAATATAATATTGTTATTGAATTATATATTTATTATAAAAAAAGTTATGAAAGATGAATGAGAATAAGTGATTTGTCAAAATTGTAGAATGTAAAAATATACGAGCATTCCACTTTAGAGGAAAGATTTGGCATGAATAGATGTGGAAGAAGCATGTCAATGATATAAATAATATAAACATTGATGATAATCCAATGTTTACACTTTAGTAATATAAGTATTGATGATAATCTAATGTTTGATTAGAAATCAATGACTAGAAACTTAAAAGTTTTTTTGATAAGTCAAAACTTAAAATCAAGCCAAAAACCACCAAAAACAATAACAAATTAAAAACATGTTAATATTCATTTAAATTCATCCTGGAAAAATAAATCAAAACCTAAACCAAAAACCATAATCAACAAAAAACATGTTAACATTCATGCACTATCTCCTAAAACATGTTAATATTCATGTAAATGAACTTGAAGAATGAATCATAACTTAAAATCAAACCAAAACCCATAATCAACAAAGAACATATTAACATTAATTTACTACTCCTTATTGGTACCATATTTCCACAATCAACAAAGAATATATTAACATTCATTTACTACCCCTTATTGGTTCAATGTTTCCACACCATAAATCAAAGTTCGAAGGTTACCTCTAGATATCAAAATGATGAGTCAATACTACATAACCTTTTTTCAATATATTCTCAAGGAATTATATATTATATGTTTTCAAGGAATTATTCTCATAGATAACCGTTTTTCAATATGTTCTTAAGGCATTATATATTATATGTTTTCAAGGAATTATTCACACATTATATATGTTTTCAAGGAATTATTCACACATCATCATAGTGACCAAACAATGTTTTCTTACATTTTAAATAACTTTAAAATGTTTTTTTAAATAAATGCTATCTTTAATTTTGTATTATTAAACAAATTAAAATTTATAAAGAATGATAAAATTTTAAAAATTGTATATTAAAAAAATGATGGCATGAACAAATATAGATCAAATGAATTGTATAAAATAAATAATATTAAGAGTAGTAAAATTTTGAGAATAAGCTACTGTGAGCTTCATATTGGGCACAAAATACCCTACATCATCAATTCTAGAATCTGCCATAATCTCAACAAGAAGAATCCCTTCTTGAACACAGTAAATTGCAATCCCTGCATTTGGGCTTCTTTTGAGTCTCCCTTCCATATTAGGATAAAAAGGCTCCAACATCTTGATCAAAGATTCCTTGAAAATGTCCACTTGAAAGAAATATGAGTTTCCATTGGCCTCACCGACAATATTTGGCGAGATCGCAGCAAAACGGGTCGGTGAACGGAAAATTTTTGTTAATTTTTGCACGAAGCGGTCGCCAAAATTTTGTTAATGTTTGCGCGAAACGGTCGCCGAAATATTGTTAAGTTTGTGTTGAAACAGTCGACGATCGACAGCCGGAGGATATCGGTCGGCGACAAATCGCTTATCTTCTGCGAAAAGGGTTGGCGATCGCAGGCCATCGGTCGGTGAAGATAAGCCAGAAACGGATCAGATAGCTTATTTTTTGTTTGTGTTTTTATATATCCGTGTAAACTCATCTTACTATTATTAGATATATTCAGTATATAGAGGAATCCAAAGAAATAGTTGAGATGTATATTTTTTATTTCTAAATGTTTAAAAAGATCTGCATTAGCTATATTGGTTTTGCTTTCCTTTTCATTCATATAGTATAAATTTATTTTTAAATATTTAAAAAGATTATTTATATAAGCTTAATAATGCTTTCAAATAGAGTATTATAGTTTTTAATAATTACTATGGTTTTATTTAAATAATTTATTTTTAATATTAAAATAATAATAATTTATAAATAATTTATTTTTAATATTAAAATAATAATAATTTACATTCTATATGTATATTTTTTTATGTTTAAAAGTTGAGAATTGAAGATAGATCTATATAGGTATGATGTACTTTATTTTATTTTATTTTTTATTAGAAATTATGACATTTTTTCCAACCATTTTATCTACATTTAATTGATAATCTACTTTCTTTAATGGAATATAGAAGTGTAAATATATTTTAAATCTAAATTTATTAAACAATGTAAGATCTAAACAACAAATAGGATGTAAATGTCTAAATATTTAAAAATATTTTATGATTTACATTAACTATTTCTTATCTTTTTCCATATTTAAACTCATTATCTTTTAAGAAGAAACATATGTTTTTAATTGCCAGGTCTAACCTGTAAACATACAGAGATTTAAAAAAAATATTATTTAGCTCTCATTAAATTTATTATATATGTTTTTAATTATTAAAAGAAACATATGTTTTTAATTGTCAGGTCTAACTTGTAAACATATAGAAATTTAAAAAAAAAATATTTAACTCTCATTAAATTTATTATAGATGTTTTTAATTATTAGGCCTAATTTGTATAAATACAAAGATTTATAAAATATATTATTTAACTTTCATTAATTTTATTATTAAAATGAACATGACTGACTTTATATTTGCAAATATGATGATAATAAACATTGAGATCCTTATCCTTGTCAAGGTAGGGGTAGGTGCAAATATTTATACATATACACACTTTGGTTATATACTATTAATTTTTGTTATAACAACAACAACAAAAAACCATTATGCTATGCCACTCCTTTGTATTTATCTCATTTGCCATAAGAATCATTTGATGAAGTTATTTAAAATTATAAAGAATAGTAGGTACCACTCCTTTGACATGACATAAGAATCATTTGATAAAGTTATTTAAATTAGTAGAAGGCATCACTTCTTTATGATTGTCTCTATTAACATAAAAATTATTGGCAAAGTTACTCAATATTAGATGAGAGAGAAATTTTTATATAGAAAACTATTTTAAACCAAGAAGACCGAAGATATTTAAAATAAATAAAATATGAAACAAATTCACATTATAAACCATTTTTTTTTTTTTTAAACAGAAACAGGTAAAGAGGTTGTATTAACAAAGGCTGTGCACAGCCATTCAGTACATTGGCAAAATCCAGTTCTCTGCGTCTAATGCAGGAAAATTGCAGAGATTTTTAAAGTCTGTTCCCTGGAGTTCTTTACTATCAGACTTCCTAAAAACACTGAAATTACTAGTGGGGTAAACCCTCACAAACTGATTACATAATTTAAGGCAAAAATACATTCAAAACAAAAACAACTGGGAGAACCTGCTAGTAAGGAAATGCCATTATCCATAGTTCTGCTGGTTGACTGAAGCCGCCTCTGCCATTTCCAGGTTCACTGTTGGAGCCTCCTGTGTGTAGCTACATTGCGTTTTGTATACACGAGCAGAGATGTCATTTTTGACGTTTTCCAGCTTCCCCATGAGTTCAATGATGTTTCTATCAATATCCTCCATGCGCGATTCCAAGCAAGACAGCCTGGAATGAATGTATTTGTCTTCCACCACGAGTTCATCAATTTTGTTGTCTGTGTTGCACACTGCAGCATAAGTTCTTGACAGGTAAACCTTGATGTCGGAGGTGAGGCGACTCAGAGTAACAATCGCCTGCCTAACGCCGTCCATCTCGCATTCAGCCGGGAGGTAGCGACCTGTGAACAACACTGCAGGTTCCTGAGTGAGACAAAGGTTTTGCAGAGCAGGGCCGAGAGCATCGAATGGAGGGTTGTCCATGTTGAATGTAATATCAACTACCGTCGCCTGGGGTGATAAATGCTCAGGCGTGAGAACAGTACCCGCCACGAGGAGAGCACGTGGTGTGAGGTGAGATAAACGAGCCATGCTATGGCGGTGGGGAAGGCAGAGACCAATGCAAAAATCGCCTTGAGAGTTTAGGCTAATATGCCTTAAACTTTTCCATAGTGGAGAGTGCTTAAACCACGAGACCATTAGGGGATAAAGTGGTATGATAAAACATTGTTTAGGATTACTTGCCCCATTTCTAACTTGACTCCATTGTTGGCCAAAGTGTCAGCATTACCATTGAGATCCCTTAGCACATGATAATAGAGTGTGTCCTTTGGGAGGGTAAGACGTTTTATTCTTTTCTGGATTCTCCGATTTTTGTCATTCTTTAGGGAATTGCCATTTTTCATTGCATGAATAACATGCGTGGAGTCCCCATAAACTTGTAGGCGATTCATGTTGAGGGTGACTGCTAATTCTAGAGAATAGAACAAGGCTAGCCATTCTGCTTGATTGTTGGTGCTAGTTCCAAGTCCCCAAGAGAAATCTACTAATTTATTTCCTCCAGGATCAAAAATTACCCCCCCCGCACCTGCCGCCCCCGTCACATTATAAACCATTAACCAATATTAAAAAGAAACATTTTTTTTAATTGTTTTAACTCTTTTAAATTAAAATGAATTTATATTAATGTTTATGGCTATTAATAAGATAAAATAGATTGAAAAAAATTATATTATTGATAAAATTAAATAAATTTATAGTTAATTTAAAAATAAAAATATTATATTTATTTTATTAATATTAGATATATAAGTTTAGAAATTTGTTGGTTATTTTGAAATGGTAATATTGTAAATAACACATAAAGTGTCAAATTAATTTTGTTAGTGTTTTATTTTAATTCATTAACATTATTTATGATATTAAATTTTTATTTTTATTTAATTTTAAAATATTCTTTATTTAAAAGTTATAAATATTAAAAAATTATATGGTAATGATTATTTTATCAAGTTTTGTGTTTTGGTAATATCAATTTTATTAAACAAATTTAAAAAAACAAAACAAAACAAATTTAATTTAAGTAAATATTGAAAATAATTAATAAAACTCTATAACATATTTTCAACTTTAAATTTTATTATTATTAAAATTTTATACAAGTTAACAAATATAATTCTTACGTTTACGTTTTTGGTTTTATGTTTTTGGTAATATCAATTTTATTAAACAAATTTAAAAAACAAAAACAAAAACAAATTTTATTTAAGTACATATTGAAAATAATTAATAAAACTCTATAACATATTTTTAACTTTAAATTTTATTATTATTAAAATTTTATACAAGTTAAATATCCAAATATAATTCTTAAGTTTGTGGTAATAGCTTCATCGTCAATAACAACCTGCAAACTAGAAAATGTAAATTTAAAAAAAATCAATATTTCCAAGATGCGAGGAAGAGCTTGATTGTCAATAACAGCCTGCAAACTAGAAAACGTAAGCTAAAAGGCTTATAAAAAGAAAAATCCACCAGATTTCAAGTTGGCACTTTGCATGGGCGCCTTCTCTCAACGATTAAATCAGAGCCCATAAGATGAAAAATGCATTATTTAAATGATTGAGAAGATTAATGAAAAGTGTGTGGAGTAAAACCTGAGTTTGCACGTCATCACCAGTGACAATGTTGTCCACTGTATGCAGAGCAGTAATAACAACTAACGGGAAGAATGACTGAAATACAAACCATTCCATTCATTGGGATTAACAGTTAAATGTATTACAAATGAAAAAACTAAAATTAAAACCTATCTATATATATAATTAAATTAAGCTGCTTAAAACTTTCATTGCTTATTATACTCACAACAAAAGTTCCACCAACTTTGGGAAAATGCCCGTGTCAACTACTGCCTTAAATTTGAAATTGGGACCATCAAAAAGATATGATAGAGACCAGCATGCATCTGCCAAGACCTCATCATCTTGTATATGGAGAAGCCATTGTAGGGCACGCAACGCACATTCCACCTGAAATCCATGAACAAAACTCTGTCAAAAAGAAAAAGACGTTATCATAGTACATTAAATTCTGATCCATCTAACGTCCAAACCTACCGAGCACCAAGAGATATATAAAAAATTCCACACTATATGCAAATTAAGAATAAGAACCAGGTTATGGTTTTTGCCTACCTGATCAAATTGAGGTTGGGGTCTACCGCAGAAAAAAATTGAGAATTTTTATGTAGCAATTCGTATCGTGGAAATTGTTGCAAAGTTATTAAACTGGGAAAGCACCTGCCTTAATGCTCCATGACCAATTGTGAGATCCCTATATGCTAGAGAGTCTCCTGTAATATTTCCCAAAGCCCAAACAACCTTTTACCAACACCAGTTGGGCTCAATGTCAGGGAGTAGTGTTATCATCAAAACTCAATTTTACAGAAGATATAAAGAGAGCAGATAAAAAACAAGGCTATCATTGTAAAAGTTCGACATAAAAGTCTAAAATTGTACCTGTTCTCGAATGTTATCATTCACAGAGGAAAGAAGCTCCACAAATATCGGCAGTGCCCCGTACTCGATCACAACTTTTGTATGCTCAGAGGTTCCTGAGACTGCCCAAGCTGCTTCAAACTGCGTTACATGTATGATAACAAGCTATCAACCATCACAATTATATGATTTATCTTAACGACTGTACCGTTTGTCTTATCATATTTAAATAATAATTATAAATTTCATCTTTTTACTAAATAATATCCAGGAATGTAAGAATACTGAAGTTTCCTTATAGCAATTGCATCTTACTAGGCAAATCGCTCCTCTTGAGAATATCGACAAGGAGGGGAACTACACCGGACTGGATGACTACATCGATTGGAGGATTATTTACTGCACAGAGAAGACAAAATTAAATGTTGGGAAGATTGCTCGATTGCAATAAAATCATGAGACGTTAAGGAAAAAAAACTGACCTATAGATAATATCGTTCGCAGGTGAATAGCTGCTGCCTCCTTTACTTCAATATCATCGGAAGCAAGGGAAAAAACAGTCGCCTGCAACTGCACCAATAAACATTTGGAAATGCTTGGTCGCTTCCCGACAAATGGTTGGTCGCTCCCGCTAGTCGGAGAGAATATCATAAAACAGGTGAAACAGTTGGCGATATAGTTGAAAGAGAAGGCTCCTGCTGGTCAGAGAAAATATCAAAAGTTCTATGAAAAAAGTTCGGTTTTTACTTTCAGCGTTCTTTTTGCCCCTCCAGGGGCAAATGCTAGTATAGGGCAAATGCTAATATAATAATTAATTGTAAAATTTGTATGCTTACTTCACTTTCCATTCTTCATCTTGATAAAAAATAATCTTCATAAAGTATTTTTTACAAGGATTTTTTTGTTTGTTGAATCAAGCGTCCTTTCCATCGAACCTATGATAATACACGCTATAATAACATATTTTAAGTATCCTTTCATGTAGATCATATGGATCTACATGTATATAGAATTTGCTTATATGTTAAAACAAATGTATCCATGACGCACGTAGAAATCTATGTTTTTAATATATAAAAAATAATAATTACAATATATGTTGTATTTACAATAGTCTACTTAGTCTAGTCAATAGTCTACTTAGTCTAGTCAATGAAGGTTATTGATTTTGGTTGTATTGTAACCATCCATATATTCCACCACTTTGGCCTTGCGAATACGCACGTATAGAGAACCTGTAACTCATGTGATTAATTTAAATGCAATATTTGTTGTAGGTCCCTTCATCTAACATTATGGCTATAATTACTTTCTCAACTTTCTTCATCTTGACATCTTCATTGGTGAAAAAATAAAAAATATTTACAGTTGAATTTATTTATAAATTTTAACGATAGCTCACTATTGAAATCTAGTACATAAGATTCATCATATTACTTTTTCTTTGCAAGTAAGCATGGAAAATATTGATGAAGAAAACGATCGTGTGTTGTCCAATGACGTTATATACACGACATTCCATTTTCATCAAACTTTATTAATATTGTATTTGTGAAAATGCACTACGAAAGTTGTTCTCTTGGATTAAGAGAGCGATCTTATCTCGAAGCTCATCGAAGTCAACTTGGATGTATTTGTAAACTTACAATGCACTACAATAGCTTCAAAGGACCATGCTTTGTTCTTATTGTAGCTATTTCACAATAGTTACAATGGAGGGGAAGAGTCCTTGGAATTTCATTTAATAGAGACACCACAATTAAGATGACAAGGAGATTTACAATCTTTATTAGTTTAATTATATTATTATTAATTGTTTCTTATAAAAAGATTGATGGTTCAAAGCATTCCTCCATTATATAAATTATATTTTAATACATGACATTTCTTTACTGCATTTTTTTTTTTTATCATCAAAAGCAATTGCTAGTATATTCTTGCCACTTAATAATAAGTAAATATTATACCTATTTAATTGTAAATAATATAAGTATCTCCATTCTATTATCACAATAAGAGTGGTAAGGTGCTTACAACACAGTATGGAGAAGATGGTGTCATGTTTGTCAAGGGTGAGCGCACAAAGTTGCTCCCCAAAACAATTGCAATGGGGTCGTGTTAGTGGAGAAAAAACAAAGAAGCGTATGCACCTAAGGAAGCACGCAGGTGCCATTAGGTTCGGTACAGAATAGAGGCGCATGCACCTAAGGAAACACGTAGGTGCCATTAGGTTCGGTACAGAATAGAGGTGCATGCGCACTACTGCATGTGTGCATACATGCCCCAAAGCGTGCAAGTGCTCCTGTTAAACCAAATAAAAAAAAGAGGGGCAGAACATGTTCTATTTCACTTCCAATCGGTCAAGCTTCACTCACCCAGCACATATGCGGAGTAAGAGACCACCTCACTCACCTATTGCACTCAACAACTCCATCAATCCATCTACCGAGTGATCATCAATTGCATTGGATAGGTAAGATCATTGCTTTTTTTCATTTTATTGATTTTTTATTGTTTATTAAATTTTTAATAATTCTCAAATTAGTAAAATAATAGAAATTTTTTCATTTGCAGAGTCTAAACCTATACAATGAATGAACAAAATGTTAACATGGAGTCCGCTGGAACACAAGAAAACACAAATCTTGGAACCAATGTAAACCCTCAACAAAATCAAAATGCCCAAGAAAATCAAAACCCCCAACAAAATTTCGACCAAGACGACTTGAATCATTAAGTAAATGAAATGAGAGTGCACACTCGAGAATTAAGAAACACACGGGAGCCATCTCGAGTGTCCCTTGTCACCTCAATTGAGAGCTCAATTCACTCCCTCATCCATGCAAATTGTCAATTGACTGGCATGATTGAATATAGAGCTAAGATGCGGGAGTATTATTCCATGGGCATTTCCAAGGAGGAAATAAAAGCATTTAATATTACAAAGGTCCAATTATACAGTATGTTCACCGATCCAAGAATACAACAACCACCGAACATTAGAAAGCCATGTGTCTGCATGGATTGGTGTCATTTCCAACCATGGAGGGACAATTGGATGCATAGGTCATTCATCGTTTACGATAAAACTCCCTACAATAATAGGTAGGTTCCACAGTACTTCCTTTGACAATTGTGGGCTGAGTTTGCGCTCAATTTACATGTCAACTATTTTGACATAACCAAGTTCTAAGGTGTTGGGATTGGCTCTACCCAAGATTTACCTGCAGTAGGGAGGAACCCATTGAGAGGGCCACCAGCTCCTAGGAGCGAGCTCAATCCCTCTCCCCAGCCACCTCAGTTACCCCACAAACTTAATCAGATCTAGGGGGCAATGAGGAGTGTTTCACGTGGACTCCTTAGACACACCGCCTTTGTAGCAGCGACTACAGTGGAGAGACAGGTTGACCCTAATAGAGACTCAAGTGCAAGGCCTTCATGACAGAGTCAGGATAGACCTGTGATTGGTGGTAGTCATGTTGTCCCTTCTAGTTCGATGGGGACAATGCCACATCTTTGTCCCTATTGAGGGAACACTTGCCCTGACCTAATCGAAGGCTGCTATATGGAGTACCTTAGCACTTTTTTTAATGAGTTTTCAATCATCACTTGAGAAATTGTAAAGTAATTTTAAAGCGGTTATGTATGACTTCAACTGTTATTTCAATGTATAGTTATTTATAGTGGAGACGCCAACATGGGAGAACGTAGGATCTCCCAACCTGGATGCAGCAATGGAAGTTGCAACTGAAATCGCAGCACCTCACATCGAGGTATTTTCAGTACCTCACACAATATTATTATTACTTATGGAATTTTTATTATTTATTTATTTATATTTATGACATACACGATGATAGTTCGTACAATATTTTTGAATATTTTGATTACCTAAATATTTACTTGTTTAATATGTTCATAACATCCATGCATTTTGGTGTCCATGGGTGTGCACAGACTATGATGACCAGCCATCTCCGCAAGGGATCGGAAGGTCACCATACACACAGGTACAATGTGTAGTTAAAAGAACGCTTTTAATTTGAATTGTTATGACTTACTATGGTTTAATTTGATTTTTGTATACTAAACTATGATATTACAAATGTATATGCAAGTTCCACCATCAGCTGCAGGTGACAATGTTCCACCTCCCTACTTCAGTCTCATTTTTCCACCCTCTCCCATGAGTTCCCCCCCGCTTCCATCCAGACCCCTCCCTCCATCCACCCCCACCCTTCCATCCAACCTCCCCTCTTGGTCCATACTCCCACATCCGTCCATCCTCTCATATTTGTCCACGGACCCCCATCTATACATCCTCCCAAATTCATCACCCCCCGTCTATCCATCCTCACCCATTCGTCCAAGCCCCCCCTTCCATCCAGCTTCCCCCATCCATCCACAACCTACCTTTTATCCCTCAAAATCCCCCTAGACCTTTTAGGTCAATACCCCCTATCGTACAGCCGATAGGGGTTCATCGTCCACAACATCCTCCTCCACCGCATACCACCATGCCCTCTTCCACCATATCTTCTTCAGTTCCCACCACTATTGTGGAAACTCCTCTTCCAGTATTCGTCCATGTATCTACAGTGGTTTCACCCATAGTTGCTGCAACTACATATTCCCCCCCTGACTGCATCGAAGCAAGTTGTCCAGTCAACTGCTCCAACTGCTAGCCCTAAACCCCAGTCATGTCCATTGTCGGAGGTGTTCACGACAAGAATCAAGTTAATTTATGAAAATATTATGATGCATTAACCAAAATTAATTTAAGCAATTATTATTTTTCAATTAAATGATTGTGGTAAATGTTGTAGGGTGGCATTGCTGAGAGGATCAATAGATCGAGGACACCTGCCTCAGGTATCCCACTCCCATCAGCGGTGAGTTATTTAAGATTTGAATTATACATTCATTTTATAAATGCAGTAAATGTTACAAATGCTTGAAAATGATGTTATCTTATATCATTTGTTTCATATCGTGAAGAGACAGTATACTCCTAGACAGAAGAAAGGCCGAGATTCCACTAGCTCCAAGAAGAGGAAGATCGATTTCAGAGATGAGCCTGGGAGTAACGAGGGTGGGCATGATGCTTGACATACCATGTTATGCACATTAGCCACGATGTGGAATTTTTGGGCATCACTTGTTATGTACTTGGTATCTACGGCAACAAGTTGCCATGTGTTTTGGATCTATGACATGATTTTCCAGACTTTGTATAGGGCACGAGTTACCATCGTGTGTACATTGGGAACCATGTTCCACTGTTTGCCAGAAATATTATATGTTTGGATGAGTTTGGTAGCTTTGATGTACATGGATTTTTAGTTATGTGATTTATATCCATGTTGTCTATATGTGTATCTTGTTGTCTCTTGTTGTGTGTAGTTTCCTAATAAACAACATCATGCTTTTAAAAAAAATGGTTGAGTTTGAATGGATTTTGATATGATTTCCTTTGTTTAGGTTTAATTATGACTTTATATTTATAATTGACATAATGAATATTATTTCAATTGTTTTATATTATGAAATGTATTTTGATCGTAAAATGTCATTCTAATAAGATCCAACTATTTTGTATACATCACAATGCAAGGATGAAAGTTCGATGGTAAAATTCAACACATTGAGTAGTTATTGGAGAAATTTTATGGGGCCCTTGATATGATGACTAGGGAGATACTTGACATTTTCCTATACCTTATTATTTTGACATTTATTTCTAAAGTGATGTCATTGTATATGAAATTGTTGTGTAAGTGATGAATGATAATGGTGATCTTCCCAAATAGAAAAAGGTTCCTTATGTTTGCTGAAAATGTGATATCGATCTCTTGACAAAGAGAATTTAAGTCTATACTTTATTGTTTGAAGCATTCCCTAGACCCCATGATATTTTTATTTAATGAGTTCTCTCTGGATCAATGAAGGATCCCCCTTGTGTACCTACCACACCTAGTCATCCCCCTTGTGTACCTACCACCCCTAGACACCGGCCTTTTGTACCTACCACCCCTATTCATTTACACACAAACACACACAAGTTAGATGCACATAATTATATTTGTACACATATTTTTTTTTTAACTAGAATGGTTGAAGAGCTTTTCACTAAAAGAAAACAGAGGTTACATATAGCAGGTGAAGGATGAAAATTCCCAAAGAAGTACAGAGACTGTCACCCGTTGTTCATCCTTCTCTAATTTATAGCTTTTTTGAAATTTTCCTAATCTATGGAAGCTGTAGCTTCTTACATACTGTCTGAGCAAGAAAACACAAAAACAAAACATTACTGGGAGCTATTATAATACCCTTAGGGAGATGTAACTGCAACTTGCTCATAATCATTCTGGTTACATTGCCATTATCCATCATTCCAACATAAAAATGTTCCCAAATAACCAACCAACAGCATAACTATCAGCAAATAAGTAGCTTAAACCTAGACCAACCAGCTTAGGGGCTGAGGTCTTCATAATTCCCCACGCTTCATTCCTTAGCAGAGCTAATTCCAAAGTGTAGACCAAAATTTAACATGGTTTTCCCAAACTTCTCCAGCTTCTTGCTAATATTCCTGTTGGTGCTATTCGTGGCTTCCATATGAGTATTCAGGTGGGGATCCAAAGGAATTGCAGTGCTGAGAGCATTTACGCTTTCCTCAAGCTTCCTGTTATGAGTCTTAAATTCAAAGTGGTTGGCTTTTGCAAGAGTGTATAGCCTGGACAGTGCCCTTTTGATTTCCAATTTTTCATTTCTATCCAGTCTAACCTGATGTTCCATCTCCGTGACATGGTTTTGAAGGTTCCTAGTGTTCAAATTGGAACCCCTTCTCTATCCTGAATCATGAGACCCATCCTCCAACAAGACCTCTAGTTGATCTTCCTCCCTAGAAGCGATGTGACATGAGTGCTATTCGCAAACAACCTGAATGCCCTCGAAGACAGGATGGCTCCAACTGCAGGTCCGTTTGGAACTCCTAACAAGTTGACGGTAGAGTGAACAGGACGAACCAGAAACAACTACAATATGCTAAATTATTAACTCCAAACTATCATTGCCCATGATCCAGCAACTAACAGCGTAGACACAATAGGGAACTTTGCTTATGCTCTTGAATTTGAAGGAGCCGTGCTGCCAAAGCCTCCCCTCGGCTTCATGCATGCAGCCCAACTGGCATGGCATGAACCGAGGCCCATAAATCCCAAGGGGACAGTGAATCCAAAAAAGATTTGGAGGGCTTGAGTGGGGATTTTGAGCCACGATCCTATTGATCTTTGAATGGGTGAAGTTTCTATATGATTCAATCATTTTTAAAACAATAAAATTAATGGATCCAACTATCCTCCCTAAACACATTGTCACATTCCAAAGTTCCATAGCTCAAGCCTACTCCTTTGTTTTCCAATCCATCCGCTTGCTGATTTTGGGCTCTCGAGACATGAATAAAATTGATTTTCTTGAATTCTTTAGCTAGAAAAAGTAAAAGGTGTTGCATTTTGGTAGCGGGCTTCTTCCATTTTATTACCAAGGTTCTATCTTCTCTTATGACGATTGATGAGTCTCCAATCGCAACCATTTCCTCAATTTTCAATTCTCTGGCGAGTTCCATCCCTTTGATTAGCGAAATCCATTCAACATTGTTGTTGGTTTTTTTCCCAATGCTCCAAGAATAATCTCTCCTCTAGTTCCCCCTGGGGTCGAAACCCCCCCTCCCCTGCACCTGCCAACCCTGATATTTGCACATGTATTAAAGACGTACATATACATATATATATTTCCACTACAAAAACCTACACACATAAAAATATTTATACATAAACATACAAAAAATACATGCACATAGGCAAATATCTATGCACACATACAAAAAATTTCACAAAGAAAACCATACAAATATTAGTATAAAATAACCAACAACATCATCTTTTTAAACACAATTACACACCTAAATATCACATTCAAATATTTTGAATTTTGAATTATGCATTAGGCTATAAAAGCACCTTCTAGGGACCAAGGTTCACAAATGATGCCCTGAAGCATTACAAATGACCCATCAAATTGATCATTTGTCCTAAGCCATAAATATATATTTTTAGCCTTGAGATGTTGGTCTCCCTCCTCTAATCATGTTTATGGATTTGAGGTCCACCCATAAAGCTCAAAACCTACTAATGATGTCCATATTGGCATTCAAATATTTAAGTTTAATAGAACAATCTTATGTGATTGGTTAAGGGTTCACATTTTCCCTATCCTTGGAAACTTGCTTTAGAGCCTAAGGTCAAGGTTTCATCGTTTGATCATGTTTGGTGCCATAAAACTCATACTGAGTGCAAAAATACTCCTAGTTGCACCCATATCATTTATTAGAGGCTAAACATATCCTTTCTATTTGAAGCCTCTTTCATGGTTGTGAAGCTATGTAATTAATACACCTGTAAGGTTGAAGCCTCAGGTTTCCCTTCCCTTAGAAGCTTTATTTTTATTAAGGTTTGCAGTCCTCCTCCCAACTATGTACAAGGCCCTAATATCCATAAGTGGTTCTCAAAATCTACTAATGAAGTATGTATCAACACTTGGGAGCTAAAGAACCCTAAGACATGTCATATATAGTAGTTTGAAATCTCCTTTCTTTCTCTTGATCGCTAAGTTTGTGCATTTAGGGAATAACTCCTAAGTTTCCTACATTTACCATATATCGATTCATGACTTGTATACAAGGCTAAAAAATTCCCAGTGGTTAACCTATTCCTCTTGTATTCCCACATAGAGAAAAAATGCACCTAATAGATGCCAAGTGTTATGGTCCAAGACCTTGCGCATGGTTGTTAAGCCCTAGAAGCTTCTCTTAGGACCTATGGGCTATGTTTCATCCTTTGACCACTTCCATATCCTAAGAACAAATTTTGGTGTTCAAAACCTCCAAATAGTGTCCATATCCTCACCAATAAGCTAACTATTCACAGCCATATATATCTAGGCCCTCAACAGCCAACACTTGGTGTTCATAACCTCCTAATCATATTTGAATATGCTCATATGGAGGCCAAATATCCCTCGATCCTAGATGTGTTGTGATTTGACACACCATTCTTGGTCCTAAATGCATAGAATCCTTGTTTAGGGAATAAGGCATATGTTTCCTCCATTAAACATGTTCATGGTCCCAAGACCCATACCTAATGTCCACAACCTACTTATTTCATCTAGGTCAACAATCAAATGCAAAGGATACCCTTCATAGGTCAACTGTTATTCTTTAAGGCATTATCCATGGCTCAGGATGCTTAGAATCGATTCTTACAACCTAAGGCTCAAATTTTCTACCTTAATCATGTCCAAAGAACTCACATCCAAACTTAGTGGTTAAAAAATCCTAATGGCTCGCATTTCCCCCCATGAAAATAATTATAACTTGGGGAGTTAATGTGATTGCAAGGATTTTACCTACCATAAAAACTAATTAATGCCATATATGTTGTCATAAGAATGTGTGCACCTTTGCAATGTGTCTATCAGGTTTATAATGCATACAAATTCTTCTTGTTATATAAAAAAAAGGGAAACCAACCTTATTTTATGCAAACCAAAACTTACTTGTCTCTTATAGAATCATCTCTCATAAACACTATGGCTCCAATACAAATTTTCTAATGATTTTTACATTGTCTTTTCATGTTTTGTTGAGTTCTTATTGCATTTGGTCCTTCTAAAGATTGATAATTGACGCAATCAAACAAAAACATTTTACCATGTCAAATTGTACATAAACAACATGCACATATACAAATACCTACACATACATACACACATAAGACCATGCACATACAAAATAAATAAACCCTATATTGCATAAGGCCATGCCAACCTTGCTCAAGGGGGTCATTTATGATCCGAAGGCTCCCAGGCGAGCGTGGCCATCCTAAACACATCCACAATGTCCATATGCATGTGTGGGAGATGAAAGAATCCAAGTCCGCTCACCGGTTTGGGTTTCGTGCCCTGGAGCAAATCCTCAAAGTTTTCCCAAATGGCCACGTGGTTCTTATAAAAAAATCCCATATCACCTAAACCATGACTCTAGTCACGAATCCGTCAATTCCAATCGATTCAAGACGTCAGGTTTTAGCTAGGGGACCCCCCACACCATACCTCAAATGCCTAGAAACGGTGCTATTGTGCCATCTCAGGAACTAGGGTTTTTCTCAGTGAAGGCCATGCCAATCCTCAAGGGCTTCATTTATGATCCAAAGGCTCCCGGGCGAGTGTGGCCATCCTGAACACATACACAATGGCCATATGCACATGTGGGAGCTGAAAGACTCCAAGTCCGCTCATCGGTTTGGGTTCCGTGCCCCCAGAACAAATCCTCAAATTGTCCATAAAGGGCCATGGGGTGCCTGGAAAAAATTCCCATAGCACCAAAACCATGACTCTGGTCGCGAATCCGTCGATTCTGATGGGTTCGGGATGTCGGGTTTCAGCTAGGCCGCCCCCACATCATGCCTCAAACACCCATAAATGGTGCCATTGCACCATCTCAGGAACTAGGGTTTTGCTTAGTGAAGGCCATGCCAATCTTGCTCAAGGGAGTCATTTATGATCCGAATGCTAGAACCTGACGTCCCAAATCCATCGGAATTAATGGCTTCAGGATTTGAGTCATGGTTTTGGTGCTATGGGAATTTTTTCCAGGAACCCCATGGCCATTCAAGGACACTTTGAGGTTTTCTCCGGGGGCACAGAACCCGAACCGACGAGTGGAAACGGTGCTATTGAGCCATCTCCAGAACTAGGGTTTTGCTCATTGAAAGCCATTCTAATTTTTCAAAAGGGGGTCAATTCTAATCCGAACGCTCTTAGACATGCATGGATATTGTGAACACCTCCACACTGGCCATATGCATGTGTGGGAGCTGACAAAACCTCATTCCGCTCCCTGCTTCAGGTTTCGTGCCCCCTGAGCAAATCCTCAAAGCATCCCTGAATGGGCACGGGGTTCCTGGAAAAAATTCCCATAGCACGAAAACCATGAATCTGATCACGAATCTGTCGATTATGATGGATTCGGGACGTCGGGTCCTAGTAGTGGGATCCCCCCCACCATGCCTCCAATGCTCAAAAATGGTGCTATTGTGCCATATATGGAACTAGGGTTTTTCTTAGTGAAGGCCATTCCAATTTTCCAAAAGGGAATCAATTCTAATCTGAACACTCTTGGGCATGCATGGCCATCATGAACACCTCCAAATTGGCCATATGCATGTGTGGGAGCTGATGGAACCCCATTTTGCTTGCCAGTTTGGGTTCCATGCCCCGAGACAAAATCCTCAAAGCATCCTTGAATGGCCACGGGGTGCTTGGAAAAAATGCACATAGCACCAAAACCATGACTCTGATCATGAATCCATCGATTCTGATGGATTTAGGACATTGGTTTCTAGTTGTGGGACCCGCCCCCCCCACCGTTACTCCAATGCCCAGAAACAATGCTATTGTGCCATCTTTGGAACTAGGGTTTTGCTTAGTGAAGGCCATTCCAATTTTGCACAACGGGGTCAATTCTAATCTGAACACTCCCAGGCATTCATGGAAATCGTGAACACCTCCACACTGGCCATATGCATGTGTGGGAGCTAAAGGAACCCCATTCCTCACACCGTTTCAGGTTCTCTGCCACCGGAGAAAATCCTCAAAGCATCCCTGAATGGCTAAGGGATGACTGCAAAAATTCCCATAGCACCAAAATCGTGACTCCGATCGCAAATCTGTTGATTCTGATGGATTCAGGACATCGGTTTCTTGTTGTGGGACCCCCACATCACCGTGCCTCCAATGCCTAGAAACAATGTTATTGTGCCATCTCCGGAACTAGGGTTTTTCTTAGTGAAGGTCGTTCCAATTTTGAAAAAGGGGGTCAATTCTAATCTGAATGCTCCTAGGCATGCATTGCCATCATGAACACCTCCACACTGGCCATATGCATGTTTGGGAGCTAACGAAAACCTATTGCGCTTGTCGGTTCAGGTTTTGTGCCCCTAAAGCAAATCCTCAAAGCATCCCTAAATGGCCATAAGGTGCCTGGTGTCTCTAAATTTATTTTTGTCTGGTTTTAGGGCTTGATCAGGGTTTATAAGCTAGATTAGGTTCTATATAGCTAGATTAGGTATTCGGGGCTAGGTTACATCTTCAGATCTAGATAAGTATTCTAGATTAGGTCTCCAGGGTTCTAGGTCCACATTAGGCTTTATAAGGCTAGATTTATTTTTGTCTGGTTTCTAGGGCTAGAACAGGGTCTATAAGCAAGATTAGTTTCTATATGGCTAGATTAGGTCTCCAGGGCTAGGTTAGGTCTCTAGGTACATATAACTATTCTATATTATGTCTCCAGGGTTCTAGGTCCACATTAGGCTTTCTATGGCTAGAATTTTTTTTGTTTGGTTTCTAGGGCTAGATCAAGGTCTATAAGATAGATTAGGATCTATATGGCTAGATTAGGTCTCCGGGGCTAGGTAACGTCTCTAGGGATAGATAAGTATTCTAGATTATGAGATTATGAGCTAATTTATTTTGTTAGTATTTCCTCTTGTGATCAGGGTGAATTTCAACATTATTGATCTAGTGGCTTAGGAGCATGTAAGGGTGATTGTACCGCCCAAGATATTTATATCATTTGTTTCTTCCATCCATGGGACTTACAACTATATAGTGGAGGAGAGGTGTGATGATGAGATTGACTTCATCCATGCACATTCTACTTATTCCTTAGAGAGGTGTGATTCCTTAATGGAGGACGTTGTTGAGGGCGATTCAAGAATCAAAGATAATGTGAGTATTACAAAGTATAGAGCCATGAATTATCCCTTGAATGGTTTGAGATGGATTGTATTACAAGAGATGGTATGTGATTGATATGCACACTTGTAAGATCTCATATGTCAAATGTCAAATTTTCATTGGCTTAGTGTTATTCCCTTGAGAAATTAAGATCTCTAGCCTCAATGTCGGACACCTTGCATGGTGGCCACATGGAGTATTCACTTGGTGGGAGAACACCCTATAAGACACATGAAGCAATGTATATTGTGGAGGAGGGACACAATCCCTATATATCATATGGTTCTATGGTTTCCTTTTTGGAGGATTGGAGATGGATTGATGGTATTTCCTTACATATGTACATATGTAATCTACAAGTGGATCACTTTGCTAGTGCATGGATCACTTATGTTTCTTCCCTGGAGTGCTATCATCTGTTATATATATGCTATTTAATATGAGTTTTCAATCTTTTCTATGCATGTGAAGTTTGTTGAAATATTGTAACTTCTAAGAATATTATTCTTGTACTTTATTATTTCGGAGATGTTCCATTCCTCCGAGGTGACCCTATTGTATATCCGGAGATGTTTATTCCTCCGAGAGTTTGTGGTAACTAGGGTTATTAGATCTCCCATGTGAGGTCGGCCCTGAGTTAGTTGTTTAGGGGTTATTAGACTCTCCTGGGAGAGGTCGGCCCCATTAGGGTGAAAAGTCAGTTAGAACATGAGTATAAATAGAGAAGGTGTGTTCCTCATTTATCTCATTCATTCACTCACTTTTGATTGGCGCATAGGAGAGAGAGAGAGATATGCATAGGAGGAGAAGGATCTCTTGTTGAGGACTACGTCTTGTATTGGGTTGATTATCTATATTGAGGAAAGCTTTGTTGGGTTTTCTACCCCATGAGGGTTTGCCAGGGTAAATCTTTGTCTATCTTGTGATTGTGTTTCTTTCAGTGATCTTGCTTGTGAAATTAGGCTAAACTTAACATGGTATCAGAGCTAGACTGAATAGGACATCTTTCACAAAGTGAAAATACCTCTCTCTCCTCCTCTGGTGAAAATTAGGGTTTCTGCAAAAGTTGGAATTTTTGGAATCTGATTGCATGGCTGGATAGCCCTCCTCAAAATCAAACTTTTGAACCCTATATCGAACTTTTTGAGTGGGTATAACTTCGAGAAATTCAAACCCTAGTTTGGGTTTTGGACCAAAAAACCAGAAAAAACCAGTAAACCAGAAAAGGTGCGCACCTGTGCACCAGTGAACTAGAAAAGCTGCGAACCTATGCACCAAAAAACCAGAAATTTTGTTGCAGATCCAGAAGGTGAAAAGTTGAAGTTTCCAGAAGCAGAACACACCAGTAATCTCAATTCAATCAAGCTCATCTCCTGGTAAGTACTATTCTATCTTTTGAAACTTCAATCTCTGTGACCTCCTGGATAAGATGGCTCCAAGCACTAAGCTTGAAGACAAGCTAGAGGGTATAGAAAATTTTTGAGCATGGAAATACAGAATTGGTCTCATTCTTGAAGAGAATGATCTTGTCCAATCTATCAAGGATGAGGTTGCAGAACCTGAAGAAGATGAAGCCAATGAGAAGCATAGGAAGGACTTGATTAGGGAAAAGAGAATCATTGCTGATTCTATCAAAAACCACTTGATTCCCCAAGTGGCATCCAAGAAGACCCCAAAGGAAATGTATGAGGGAAAGAACATCAATAGGAAGATGAACCTGAGAGCTCAATTGAAGAGCACCAAGATGAATAAAGGAGAATCTATTCAAGACTATTTCTCAAGGGTTTCCCAGTTCAAGGAACAACTAGATGCCATTGGAGATACCCTTGATGAAAATGAACTAGTCATGACTTCTCTAAATGGTTTCACTAGACCTTGGGAGTCATTCATCCAAACCATGTGTGCAAGAAAAGAAAGTATGAAGTTTGATGTGGTATGGGACCTGATTGCATTCAAGAAGAAGCTAGGGTTTCCAATAGAGAAACCTTTCTCAAAAAAGATGACCAAGCCTTAGCCACCCACACCAAAAGAAGAAGGAGTCACTTCAAATCCAAGAAGAATGGTCACAAAGAATCTCATCCTCCTCACAGATTTAAAAAGAGAGGAGGAGTAAGTTCAGAAAGAGACCTCTCCTCAGTTCAATGTTATATTTGTCACAAACTAGGACACATTGCTAGAAATTGTCCTTCAAAGAAGAAGAAGAATCTTCACAAAAGACATCAAGCACATTTGGTAGAAGATGATAGTGAAGAAGAGGAAGAGGAAAAGCCTCAAAAGAAAATAACTAAAATACAAAAAGAAGATGCGGAAGAATATGTTCTATTCTCTGCACTCTCTGGGTCTGTAACACCTGGAGAAGATACATGGCTCATTGATAGTGGTGCTTCAAAGCACATGACAGGACAAAAGAAGACTCTCTCAAGACTTGAAGAGAAGACCTCTCCACAGAAGGTATCTCTAGGAGATGACTATCAATATCCCATCAAGGGAATTGGTGAAGCAAGCTACAAGCTTGATTCTGGAACCCCATTGAAGATGAAGGAAATCTTATATGTACCAAGTTTGAAGAAGAACTTACTTTCTATCTCAGCATTAGATAAGAAAGGTTATAGGGTTGCATTCATAGATGGACAAGTGATCATGTGGTCCAAAGGAAAATCAATTGAGGATGCAATTGTTATTGGTGAAGAGGAAGGAGGTCTATACAAACTCAAGGGCCATCCAAAAGCTTCCCTTATTCATGAAGCCACTAGCCCAGGTGAGCTATGGCATAGAAGGCTTGCTCACATTAACTACAAAGCACTACCTCATGTGAGCAAGGTAGTCATAGGACTACCAGACTTAAAGATTGATCATGATGGCACTTGCAAAGGATGTGAAAAAGGAAAGAATATCAAGAACCCATTTCCAAAGAGTGATACAAATACTAAGAGTACATTGGAATTGATTCATTTATATGTATTTGGACCAATGCCATCCACATCCTTGAGTGGATATGAATACTACCTTACATTCATTGATGACTACTCAAGGAAGACTTGGATATATTTTCTAAAGGGAAAATATGAATTCTTTGGAAAGTTCAAGGAATTCAAAGCCTTGATAGAAAACCATTCAGAAATGAAGATTAAGATACTCAGGACAGATAATGGTGGAGAATATACTTCAAGAGATTTTGAATTCTTTTTTAAAGAAGATGGAATCAACAGGGAGCTAAATGGTGTTGCGGAGAGAAAGAATAGAACCATTATGGAAGAAGTAAAAACAATGATACATAATCAAGACCTACCTATGTATCTATGGGCTGAAGCAGCCAGGACAGCAGTCTATGTGCAAAATAGACTATCTCATAGTGCTCTTGATTTCAATACCCCAAAAGAAGTGTTCACAGGGAAGAATCCTGAGGTAAGTCACCTCAAGATATTTGGATGCCCAGTATACATTCACATTCCAAAATAAAAGAGGATGAAGCTAGATCCTTCTGGGAAGAAAGGAATATTTGTTGGATATTTTGAATCATCCAAAGCATTCATAATATACATCCCAGGATTTCATCATATGGAAATAAGTAGGGATGTGACATTTGATGAAGAGGCAGCTCTCAAGAGATCTAGGAAGTGCTAGTATGAAGAAGTATATGAGGAAGGGGCACCTTCCAGAATTACAGAAGCTGCACCCACTCCTGAAGAGACAACACCTGAAGACCATGACATGCTGGAACCACAAGAACCCCCTGTCATGAACATATCAAGGAAGAGAAAACCAGCATGGGAAAGAGACATTATACTAGGAGTAGAAAAGTATGGAGCTCCTGAAGACTCCACTAGGGTGAGCAAGAAACCAAAGACATTCTCCAACTATGTGGCCTTGATGTGTGATCTTGTAGATCAAGAACCCACTAGTTATGAAGAAGCATCTCATAAGAAAGAGTGGGTGGAGGCAATGATGGAGGAATACCAATCAATAATGAAGAATGATGTTTGGGATATAGTTCCCAAGCCAAAGGACAAGGGTGTGATATCCTCCAAATGGATATACAAGATAAAGCATGTTGCGGATGGCAGCATTGAAAAGTATAAGGCAAGGTTTGTGGCTAGAGGGTTCTCTCAGAAAGAGGGAATTGACTATGAAGAAACATTTGCACTAGCTGGAAGGTACACTTCCATTAGAACCATCATGGCACTTGAATCCATGATGAAGTGGGAATTACACTAGATGGATGTGAAGACAGCCTTCCTGAATGGTTTGATTGAGAAGGAAGTGTACATAGAACAACCACAAGCATTTGAGGTTGAAGATAGAAGAAATCACGTATGCAAACTAAAGAAGGCTTTCTATAGGTTGAAGCAAGCTCCCAGAGCTTGGTATGGAAGAATTGACAGTTTCCTGACAAGCTTGGGCTTTACCAAGAGTAAAGGTGATCCTAATCTTTATCTCAAAGTTATGGATGATGAACCTGCCATATTTTTGCTATATGTGGATGATCTATTTTTGACTGGAAATGAGAAACAGATTATCGAGTGCAAGAAGAAGCTCTCTTCAGAATTTGAGATGAAAGATCTCGGATTGATGCACTACTTCCTAGGTCTGGAAGTATGGCAAGGCCCAAGAGGAATCTTTCTCAACCAGGGAAAGTATGCTGTGCAAATCTTGAAAAGATTTGACATGTTGGAATGTAAAGCCATGGCCACTCCCATGGATTCCAACTTGAAGCTGTTAGTTGATGACTCATCAGAGTTAGTGGATATGACTCTGTACAGAAAGATTATTGGGTCATTGATGTATTTGACAAATACCAGACCAAATATATGCTTTTCCATGAATACCTTGATTCAGTGTCTAGTGGAACCTAGACGATTTCACTTGATAGCTGCAAAGCATGTGATGAGGTACCTAAAGGGTACGATAGACTTTGGTCTATGTTATCTTGGAGATCATGACTTCAGGCTGCATGGCTACACGGATGTTTATTAGGCAGGAAGTGTATCAGACAGAAAGAGCACATTGGGAGGATGTTATTGTCTGGGATCTGCTATGATCTTATGGTTTAGCAGGAAGTAGTCTA
This sequence comes from Larix kaempferi, assembly GCA_027924585.1. Taxonomy (NCBI): domain Eukaryota; kingdom Viridiplantae; phylum Streptophyta; class Pinopsida; order Pinales; family Pinaceae; genus Larix; species Larix kaempferi. The sequence goes on from BSBM01000092.1 coordinate 13,935,477, forward strand.
GTGTGGCTCTCAGCACAGCTGAAGCAGAATATATTGTTGCTTACTCTGCTAGTTGTGAAGTAGTATGGCTTCAAAAACTGCTATCAGGATTATTTGACTTAGAGATGGACCCCACTGTGATCCTGTGTGACAACCAGAGTTGTATAAAGATGACAGAGAATCCAGTGTTCCATGATAAGTCAAAGCACATAGAAATCTGATATTTTTATATACGGGATATGGTGCAGAAAGGAGCTATCAAGCTTGAGTATGTGAGAACTGACGAACAAGTTTCTAATATATTGACCAAACCTCTGTCTCAAGTAAAGTTTGAGTATTTTCAAGACAAGCTTGGTGTAGTTAAGAAGGACCCTCCTCGAAAGGGGGAGCGATGTGGTCGATGATGATGAGATTGCCTGCATCGACAGTGAGGTCAATGATGTGGATACATGTATTGGTGATGCCAATGATGAGGTCGATGAGTGGTCCTTAGACTTGGTCTAAGTTGACAAGTGGATTCTATCATCCTTGGACACATGTCCTAAAAGAGATCTGTAGACATATGTCTTCGAGAAAGTGGTCCCTAGTGGACGAGATGGGGATTGCATCATCCTGAAACCCTTGGTTCAAAATGTACGTGATAGGACTACATCGTCCCTAAACGTTTAGTTCAAAATGTACGTGATAGGACTGCATCATCCCTAGACAGTTGGTTCAAAATGTATGTGATAAATCCTAGATTTGATCTAGGTCACATCCAGTATGAAAAAGGACTGGCTCTGTGGTGGTAAATCCTAGATTTGATTTAGGTCACATCCAGTATGAAAAAGGACTAGCTCTGTGGTGGTAAATCCTAGATCTAATATAGGTCACATCCAGTATGAGAAAGGACTAACTCTGTGGTGGTAAATCCTAGATCTGATCTAGGTCACATCCAGTATGAAAAAGCACTGGCACTGTGGTCGAGATTCCATCATCCCTAGACATGGATTTGTCTTAAATGGATTAAGGACTACATCGTCCCTAGACATGGATTTGTCTTAAATGGATCAAGGACTGCATCATCCCTAGACATGGATTTGTCTTAAATGGATCAAGGACTGCATCGTCCCTAGACATGGATTTTTCTTAAAAGGATCAGGATTGATCATCCTGTAAGTAGATCTGGATTGCATCATCCATAGACATGAGAGGTGTCTTAAAGTGAGAGGGATTGATCATCCCGTAATTGGATCATGTGTGTTGCAAGATGATCCAGATGCTGTAAATCGAGATGATCTAGATGTTGTAGATCGAGATGATCCAGATGCTGTAGATCGAGATGATCTAGATGCTGTAGATCGAGATGATCTAGATGATGTTGATCGGTAGATCCAGATGATAAGGTTGTTGATCGGGTGATCCAGATGATGATGATGATGTTGTAGCTGATCGAGTGTTGCAGAAGATGAAGACTCAATATTAATGATGTTGATGTTCCAATATTTATTATGTTCCAGTAACTATTTGAGCTACTGATGATGGTGTATTAAGAAAGCTTCCAATGATTTGTAGATGTATCATGTATCATGTAGTTGATGACTCCTTGCTCCTGCATATGTTGTTATAATATCCTTCTCGTTAAGGGGGAGTGTTGAAATATTGTAACTTCTAAGAATATTATTCTTGTACTTTATTATTCTGGAGATGTTCCATTCCTCTGAGGTGACCCTATTGTATATCCGAAGATGTTTATTCCTCCGAGAGTTTGTGGTAACTAGGGTTATTAGATCTCCCATGTGAGGTCGGCCCTGAGTTAGCTGTTTAGGGATTATTAGACTCTCCTGGGAGAGGTCATCCCCATTAGGGTGAAAAGTCAGTTAGAACATGAGTATAAATAGAGGAGGTGTGTTCCTCATTTATCTCATTCATTCACTCACTTGTGATTGGCGCATAGGAGAGAGAGAGATCTGCATAGGAGAAGAAGGAGCTCTTTTTGAGGACTACATCTTGTATTGGGTTGATTATCTATATTGAGGAAAGCTTTGCTGGCTTTTCTACCCCATGAGGGTTTCCCAGGGTAAATATTTGTCTATCTTGTGATTGTGTTTCTTTCAGTGATCTTGCTTGTGAAATTAGGCTAAACTTAACAAAGTTTTCATAAAGGGATGGAAACTTGAATTGGAGTGATTGGTGTAAAACATATAATGGTGTAAAACATCAATGTATTGTAATATTAACTTAAACATCCAATAAACGATATAAGATAACATGATCTACAACAAATAAACTATCTAACATGAATAACATTAAACATGCATGAATAAATAATCACATCACTATACTATGTACCTCAATCAATTAGGCCTTATGGATCCTCTTTGTTATTTATTGTCTCAAACAACCTCTCGTGCTATGAATGAGGTAGTAAGTAGCATACCTTGTTTTATGACTTCATTGACATTGTTTTTAGTTGGATGTTTGTACCAACGATCAAGTGCGTAAATTTATACACCCATGGACCTGGTCTATAATCCATGTATGTGTAGCCATTTCTCTTTGGTCCCTTTCCATATACTGTAACATATTCTCCTTGAAAAACCATCAAGCCAGTTGGAAAGGTAATGCATTCACTATCAGTTAATGATGCAAGGAGGGTTTGATTCCCCTGGATGCATCGTGCCAACCAATAATTCATGCCAATTACACTATCTGTCAGGGCAACAATTGCGTAGATGTGTCCTGCAAAAATGCATTTTACAGTCAAATTCCAACAGGTAGTGGTTTGATAACATGGTTAATTAAAAAAACAAGAAGGGAACCGAGGTATGAATGCAGAAATGTTTACCTGGTTGTACAAGATCATATATATCATCATATTGATTCGAAATAGAAGACCGAACTTCCTCTAACTAGATTGTTTCAACAACTACACGTGGGTCTATTACAAGTGATACATAATCCCATTCATCAACCCAATTCGTTGATTCACACTCATCCCACTCACTGCTGCTACAAGGCCCACAAAAGCAAGCAAGTTTTCGTGTCCATATTTCAAATAAGGGGTTGTTTGAGCTTCGAACTGAATGACATCCATGAGTTCCTTGTACAGTACTACAACAATAATAACGTGATCGATCTATATCAACCACATGCCAGAAATTTCTGACAACATGTCCTCTACCTGTTGGTATGTGTTGCTCTGTGGTTTGATCTGACATTTTTGCAGAGAACCATTGAACTATGGATTCTACATCATGAATAAGAGGGTTTTTCATGCACCTCATCTACTCCCTTCATAGGGAAAATTTGAGACATGATCCATCCCCATCATGCTCTTCCTTTCCGTGCCCGGTCTTAAAATAGTTCCATATATGCAGCACATCATAAGTCTTGTTCAAAATACTCAACCACTTGAATATACGTGCATTTTTGAACTGGCCTGCAAAACCATTTGACCATATCCAATGGTTATCCATCTATATACCTCTATCCTTCATCTGATAATAGAAATTTTGAAGCAATGCACATAATGCAGGTCGTGGAACCAGTCGACACTGATGTAGAAGTTGGTCTCTTTCAATATTATCCTCATGTCATTGTTGCTCTCTAGTGCATGCCTATACATGATATGGACCATTATGCTAACTTGGTCTGAATGGTAGTATTGACTTTGAATCTCATTATGTGGTTGCAGGGTGTAGTTTTCAGTAAATTCCACAACCGACAATATTGTGCTATTGGAAAAGGTGTCCCTCCAATGTCTGTAATGTTCATCCTACCATCGTGCTACATGGACATGTTGTACATACTGCTCGGTCTTTTTGTAGATTCCTTCATGAAATCCCAAATTGTACCTAGTGCCACAAAACCAAGGACATTAATACAACATAACATTTACAATTTGAATATATATGTATAAATTCAACATGTACAATATGAAAGTATGCAAACTTAGATTACATGTGACTTCACGAATGCAAGTTTTTTTCTTTCCTTCGTACTATATAATTGATATGTTATGTACTTGAAATTATGCATTTCTACTAACATCCTCCCAAATTCGTTCTCCTTGCTTTCATGGATGCAACGGCTCAATAATGAAAATCCACTACACCTGGCACATGTCCCATATAAACATATTTTTTAATAATATTTTTGTCCTTCAGGTTTTGGACACATTATGTTATGGATAAATTCTATGGATGCATTGGGTGGTTGTAACGATGGCAAGTCCTTCACAATGTTAGTATGCAAATCACAAAGTATATGGCTATATGTATCATAATAGTACTCAAATTCTACATGGTATCTACAGCAACATGTGTTGTGATCAATGCAAATTATAACATACCAGGGTTTGCATTTTTCAAAGGGCCTTTGGCCCAATTTCAATTTTGTGTGCTCATTCTTGAACCTCTCATAGAGTTTCATTTGTGTCATGTTAAGGAAGTGCTTGACATGGGGTTCACACCCCTTAACACCTATTCTCAACTTTAACACATATCTTTGATTAGATGACGGTCTAGTGTTATCATGCCAAAAATTTTGTACTAGTTATGTAACAACATCAATAAGCTTCATGTCTGGACGAGGTAACCTACCAACAAAGGCCTAGCAATCTTTTTGGCCTGGGGTCTCAATTTTTTATCTAATAGCAGAATAATTTGGAAGAGTCTTTCTATCTACTTTAAATACTTTACATGTGTGTGATAACAGGCGACGTTGCCTTGTGGATTTGTATACAATCGATTCTGACAATACATGACGAGCCGCATTAAGATCTTTTGTACGAGAATTTTTTCCAATCAAATTAAATGAAGACTATAGATTTCTAACAACATGATTGTTGGAATATGAACTTCTAACTAACTATATGCCTAAAATTCTCCTAACATGAGCTAGACAATGTGATTTTAACCAATCCAGAAACAATTGACATTTTGTTGCATAGGTTTTGGATTCAAAAAATTCTTTGATGATCCTGCTAGAATTGAAATCAATAGTGCATTTGGGAAACTTACCTTCAAGTCCTGAAAAGGAAATTTCATCCACATGAATACGTCTAGGATTTCTTCGTCGTCCACTTGATAGTCGAGGCAAGGGAGTTGGAAAGGAAGTACGAGTCTCATCACCGGTTTGTTGTGGCACTTCGTTCACAATTTGGTCCTGCAAGGGAGTGTGTTTGACATGTGTGTGCTCTTCTTGGGGAGTTTTCCAATTAACAACTCATTCAACATCCATCCCTGCATACTCAACATCAACCAACATTTGATTGAATTCAACGACTTCATCATCGCTTGTTGATGGATTATTCGTTGGATGATCGCTTGACATTGGATTTTGAGAGGGATCCATTACCCGCATTCGTTTCACTCCTCTTGATGAACCTGGGGTCATCGTGGAATGCATTGCACTAGGATGTAAGGCACTAAAATTTTGATGTATATGGTTTTCCATGTACAACCTAGCCTTTTCTCCTATCTCATGAGCCCTTTCAGGGGGAAAATCCTTCCTTCTAGAATTTCTTTTATTATTACATATGTTTCCCATATTCAATACGTTTTTTAACAGAATGAAAATATTACCCCTGCAAGAATAAATAAAAAATAAGATATTATTTTTCAATTATGAAATGAGGAAAACAAACTTTTACCACAATTATGACTTGTATAATGTGCAAGATTATTAAAACTCGATGTAGCAATTCATTGGGTACTGTGCAAACCTATGTGTGTTATCTTCATAAGTGTACAATGTAAACTATGGTCACATAAGTATGTTTTTTTTCTTGACATTGGACATATAGAGCAAACTAATATGGTATCAAGAAACAAGGTTTCATGAGGCCATTGCAACTATCACAAAATATGATCGAAGTGGTGCAACAAAGATATTTTTTTCTCTCAACATCCCTTTAGTGTGTACATGCATAGAGCTTGTTACTGGTATCGATCATACACTTATTCAATCAAATATTAATGTGGGATTTAATAATGTTTCAACAATGCACAACCCAAACTAGTTTGGAATCAAGGTCCTCCTATCCATCTTCGTGACATAGGCTTGTAGTGTGGTGAATTCCCTCATTTTGAGTGCAACTCACTTTTTTTTTGCATGTGTGGTTGTGGTTTCCCATTTTATGTCTTATACCACGGTAGGATCCTCATTTCACATTTGTACTTAATTGGTCATCATCTTGAAAAAATGTACAACAACATCTATGGATAATGTTTTCTTATAATGTGAAAAGCTATTGAGAATGCCCTAGATATAACAACAACATCACCTCTAGGACCTCAATTTGAGATGTTTTCTTTTCATCTTGAAACAATGTACAATGAGCCTCTTTTTGGTAGCTTGGCACTTGACACATGGTTTTTTGACAATAGTTTGTGTTAGTCGATGGTATTGGATGGTGGTATGGGATGTTAGTAGGAGCACATTTCCTACAAAAGGAGAAGCTCCTACTCACTTCATTTTCATGTTTTGGATGAGGGAAAATCTCCCGTAAAGATTAAGAATTTGATTATTTTGATGTTTGTGTGAGTTGTTGTAGTGAAATCATGAGGAATTCAACAAATGTTTGTGTATTGGATGGATTTATGTGATTATGAAAGGTTATTGGTGGCGATGCAAGTAAGTTTTTTTTATTACCTTCATGAAAGGTTGAAAGCATTGCTTGGTGCATGTTGTATTTTTTTTGTGGTAAGATATTTTTATTGTCTATGTTGAAGATTAAGGAGACTAAAATACATTTATCATACAATTCATGAGGAAAAAATAAAATACATACAATTCAAACAAAGTTAATGAAGACTAAAATACAATTCATAAGGAAAAATTGTCACCATACCTCAAGGATTGCTCTTTGCTTGAAATGTAAAATGGTCTGTTGATGTATCCACTATATGTAAGAAGAGTTCAAGTGTGTCAAAGAATCATGAGAATTAAATCCAATGAGACAAATAGAGTCCAATTGTTGTGTATTTAATGCAAAGATCCAAATAGAGTCCAACTGGTGTGTATTCAACCCAAAGAGCCAAATAGAGTCCAAATGATGTGTATTCAATCCAAATTGTCAAACAAACTCCAACAGGTGTGTGAATTCAATATAAAATGCAAGTGATTGTAGATTTGTGTGTGAAAAGAGAAAAAAATATGTGATATGAGTGGAAAAAAATGTGGGATAAGAGCATGGGTTATTTGAAAATTTTTATGTTCAGTAGAGATGCGCGCGCGCTAGCAGTGCATGCGCGGTCCTAGCGCGTGCGCGTCTCTCCTGAACATTTCTTTGTTTGGTGGGTAATGTTTAGTTCATTTATTTCCCAATGAATCTCTATTTTCTCGTTTATTCCTAGAGCCCCTCCCCATAAAGGCCTTTAGGCCCTCTTCTAAACCATAATCCCCAAGTGCATAAGTGCTTCTAGGTGTTTAGGGGTTTTAGGGTTAGGGTTATACTGGTTGTAGGTTAAGAGTTGTTAAAGTTATGAGGTTAAAGGTTATATATTTTAGTGTTCAAAATTGATAGTCTTTAAAGGTTATAGGGGTAATGAGTTCTCCCTCTAAACCCCTAACCCCCAATCTCTCTCTCTCTCTCCCTTTAAACTCCTAACCTCCAATTTTTCTCCATCTCATATTAAACACCTAACACTAATTTCTCTCTCTTTTCAAACAACCTTGATATATTTATTTCCCTCTAAACCCTTAATCCCCAATCTCTCTCTCTATCTAAACCCTTGATCCCCAATATCTCTCTCTCTCTGAACCCCTTACCACCAATCTCTCTCTCTCTAAAGCCCTTACCACCAATCTCTTTCTCTCTAAACCCATATGCTATAATATCTCTCTCTCTCATCCCCTAACCTCCAATTTCTCTCTCTCTCTCTAAACCTTTAACACCTAATCTCTCTCTTTCTATATGTCCCTCTAAAACCCTAAATTCCAATCCACCCCTCTCTATGTATTTATCTCTCTCTATCCCTAACCACCAATCTCTCTCTCTTTAAACCTCTATCTCCAAACCTCTCTCTCTCTCTCTCTCTCTCTCTCTCTCTCTCTCTACTGACACAGAACCATCAATATCTCACTTTCTCGAACCCTAAACCCATAACCCTCTCTCTCTCTCTCTAACCCGTTATCCCCCAATATCTATCTCTTCCTTCATAAGACCTTAACCACCATTTTCTCTCCCTTTATCTATCTCTCTAAACCATTAAACCACAATATCTCTCTCTCTCTTTCTATGCCCCTCACCACCAATCTCTCTCTCTAAACCCTAAACCCCAATCTCTCTCTCTCTAATCCCCTATCCCCAAATAACTCTCTCTCTAATCCCTTAGCCCCCAATCTCTCTCTCTCTAAATGCCTAGCCCCCAATCTCTCTCTCTCTAAACCCATAACCCCCAATCTCTCTCTCTCTCTCTCTCTCTCTCTCTCTCTCTCTCTCTCTCCATAATCCCCTAACCTCCAATCTCTCTCTCTCTCTAAACCCTTAACAATGTATCTCTCTCTCTTTCTATATCTCTCTCTAAACCCTTAACAACATATCTCTCTCTCTTTCTATATCTCTCTCTAAACCCCCCTCTCTCTCTCTCTCTCTCTCTCTCTCTCTCTCTCTCTCTCTCTCTCTCTCTCTCTATATATATATATATATATATATATATATATATATATATATATATATATATACACCTAACCCCCAATATCTCTCTATACCTATTGTAAACTATTCTATAGGTTAGTTTTGGGAACTTTTTCAAATGTTTTATAATGTACACAAAGAAACATAAAAGACTATTTTTATTATTACAACACTCTTGGGGTGGTCATGTGTGTTTCTCTAAGGTATCATTCATGTCCTTGAAAGCCTCAAAGATTCCTTTAGGGCATAATGCACAGGATTCCTTTCTTGATCATGCATAGATCCTCAAAACTCTAATTACTCAGCTAAAGAGACATCTCCTCTCATAGGCTAAAGAGCATCAACATATCTAGTCATAGGTTAAAGAGCATCGTTGACAAGCCATGTGTTTTTTTATTCATCCTTCTTGGCCATGGATGATTAGAAGCATTATTTAGGGAATAATATCCAAGTTTCCTCTCTTGACCATGTTTAAGGATGAAAGACCCATACCTAGTGCTCAAAATTTTTTAATGTTCCCATATTGTCACTAGAATACCAAGGAAACTCTAAAAAAATCATCTTTGGTGGTTGGAGGCATCATTCATGGACCCTTATTCTTAGAATATGCCTTTTTGTACCAATTCCTCAACTTCCTCCATTGACCATGTTTAATACCTCAACACCGAAACCTAATGCTCAAAAAATCCTAATGGTTCCCATATCTCCACTTGGAGGCTAGGGATACCCTCAAGAGATCCTATGTGATGGTTCAAGGTGAAGTTTTTAGCCATATATGCCCATATCATTACCCATAGGAAAATTATACTCTCAGGGGATCGACTGTGGTGGTTCAAGGAGTTTTTCTTAAAGTAGGTTTCCTAAAATATTGCTTTATATCATAAGGATTAGGCTCATCTCTTGAACATGTCAAGTTCCCCATGACCCATCGTTAGTGCTCATAACCTTCTAATAGTGAGATATCATCACTCATAGGAAAAATATCCTACATAGAGGTCATGTGTGGTAGTTCAAGGGATTATTGGTTTCCCTTGAGCTTCAAAAGTTATATTTTAGGCCTAATTTCAATGTCTCATTCTTTTACATTGGTTTATAGCTCAATACCTATACATAGTTCTCAAGCAAATATGATCATTTGAAGGACCTAGAGTATCTACTTGTAGTGTCATATGTGGTTATTGCACCGAGAGTAGTGAATTGCTTACAACTTAGTATGGGGGGGATGTGTAATGTAATGTAGCGTAACACCGTCACGTTATGTACCCAAAAGAAAAAGTAATTAAAAAAATTATGTCGGCTCATAAAATAAAAATTGAAAACCAATTAAAAAAATAATTTAAAAAATCCATATCTGCTCATAAAACAATAATTTAAAACCAAATAAAAACTCATTTAAAAAATAACACCTCAATAAATTGGATGCCTCTCAGTGCTTGATAGATACGCGTTTACAATGGATATATGTTGGTTCAAGGAAACAATCATATGCTAATGATTCCATAATAACACAGTCATCCTCAATAGGCCAATGATACCCTCAAAATGGTATATGTTCTTGGTGGAGGAAACCTTGTTGTCCCTAAATGGCTGTAACATTCCTTTCAGTCCCGAGCTTCAAGTTCCCTCCCATGACCATGTCCAAACCCCCAATTCCAAATACTTGGATACATAGTGCCATGGAATCATCGATATCCCTGCAAATTCATGGTGCTTTGAGACATTTGTCATGGCTTTGGATGCCTCAATGGTTTCTTTAGGGTCAAATGCATGGTCTTTTTCCCTCAAATGCCATTCCCAAGGCCTTGAGACACATGCATATTTCTCCAAACCACCTAATTGCACCAAAATCCCCAATCATAAGCCATTCGCACACTCAAGAGGCCATGTGTGGTTGGTTGAGGAAACCTTCTTAGTCTTTGATGGCTAGAAGACTTCTTCAGGACCCAAGGTTTTTGGTATCCTCCACTAAGCATGTCCAAGGTGTTGGATTTTTTGCAACTTCATAAGATATTATTTATTTTATTTCTATTGTACTTGATTGTACCTTCTAAGGGAGATGAACTTGACTATGTAAAACCTTGAAAGAATCAATGTAAATCTTGGGGTGAAAAGAAGCAAAATTAAATATTAAAATTAAATTATTAATTGCCCCCCAAGTGAAGTCAGCCCAGTCAAATAGAGAAGTCGGCTCAGCTAGGGTAAAAGCCAGTTTTGGCACTTGTATAAATAAGAGGTAAAGTCACCTCATTATTACACTCACTCATCATCTCAAGTTCACATCACTTGGGAGAGAGAAGTTCACATCTCTTGGAGGAGAAGACTGTTTTTGGGGTTTCTACCTTTTTGGAAAGCATTTCCATATTTTCTCTTTTGTGATTGTACTATGATCTTGGGATTATCATCTCTATACAAAGGTTGCTAGGTTTTTCTCCCATTTGTGTTTCCCAGGATAAACTCAATTGTTATGTTTTGTTCTTTGTCTTTCTTCTAGTGATCTTGTTTATGCATTTCAATTATTATGCTATGAATGTATGAAAACTAACATGGTATTAGAGCAGTTCTAGAAGAAGCCATTGTCAGAACTAGGGTTTCATACTCTGAAGTCTTCACCTAGAATTTTTGGAGAAAAAGATCCTTGGGAATTTCTCTTTTAGGGAGGCACATTGTTTGGTGAAGACGGAATTCAATTCCGAGGATTTTCAGTTTTTTACCTAATTCTGCAGCTACAGCAGAAATTAGGGTTTCAGTTTTGACCCACTTTTCTCCACAAATTTGTATCATCCCTACCTCATCTCAACTCGCCTTGCCAAGGTGCATCTACTTGTGGAATGAGTTTTTCAAAATTCAAACTTTCATTTTTTGACCTAGCTCTTGCTAGGGTTTCTAAACCAAATCTGTAGTCAAGATGATTGGGATGAAGGTTGAAGATCATTTGGAAGGAGCTTCCAAATATATCTATTGGAAGTCTAGGTTTCTTCTACTTCTAGAAGAAAATGACCTATTACAATCTGTAAATGAGAAGGTCTCTGAGCCAAAAGTCGAAGAAGTCAAATCCTGATGGAGGAAGAATGATGCCAGAGCAAGAAGGATTTCGACGGATTCAGTAAGAGATCGTTTAGTTCCACAAATATCAGGGAATAATTCTGCTAGGAAAATGTTCAATACCATAAAGAATTTATTTGAACACACTATCATCAATGTATCCATTATATTGAGGCACCAGCTTTCAAATATGAAGATATCCAAATCAGAATCCATTGCCTCATACTTCATGAGGATCATAGAACTAAGGGACAAGCTTAGCACTAGTGGAGATCCAATTGATGATAAGGAGCTTGTTATCACTACTTTGAATGGTATTCCACCATCTTGGGAGTCCTTTATTCAAAGCATAAGTGGTAGATCTAAACTACCAAAGTTTGATAAGCTATGGGCAGATTGCACTCAAGAGGAGACAAGGATTGCAGCAAAGAATCCATGGTACTCAACCTAAGGAGAATCAAGCATTTGTATCCCATGCCAAGAAAGGTAAGGAAAATGAAGGAAGTTCCACAAACACAAGCACCAAGTTAGGATACCAAGTCCTCCTCCATATCAGAAGAAGGAGAAGAAGGATTTGTCTCAGATACAATGCTACAGGTGCAAGGCATATGGTCATTATGCCAATAAGTGCCAAAGTTCTAACAAAAGGAAGCATGAAGCCTCAACTGCTGATGTTGAAGAAGATACTTCTCACAAGAAGTCAAGGAATGATGACCGTTCAAAGTTATTCTTCTAGGAGATATGAAGTTCTAGACTGCAAGAGCAAGATATCTCTCATGGTTCCGACAAGAAGGCAGTGGGAGCCCACACACAAAAACAATAAGAGATAAGTATTTAGTTTTCTTTCTTACATAGATATGTTTTTTCTTATATGCAGATCTATCAGGAAGTGTGTTGAGCAGTTGATATATTTTACTTTTGATTTACCATAGGCTATTGTTGTATTTATTATATGAGCTACACAACATTCAATAAACACATGATAGAGCTAGTCTAGATGATATCTCCTTCCTGCATGCTTAGAGTAGTGCACACTCTTGATAGCATGTTCTAGTGGAGATAGCAGACATCTAGATAGTTCCCAGATGTGTTTGGAAGACACGCTTATGATTGTTGTGCAAATATGCATGTGTAAACTATTCTCATTACATTGATTATGCAATGTCACTGATCATCAATCGGGATTTTGACTTGTAGGGAAAATACCATGTGATATGGCCTATAAGAGAAGGATGATAAGACTTGTTCAAATGAAAAAATGATGGACACATGAATCCCGCGATGTTCGACAGAAAGCTTCCATGAGTATAACTCTCAGGCTAGGAGGATGACCTTAGAAGAAGCTTTCATAGATGTAAAGCCAGAAGTGGGCCACCTTTGTATATTTGGATTTCCAGTCTATATACATGTGCCCAAGGAGAAAAGAACGAAGTTAGAACCTTCAGGAAAGAAGGGAACCTTTGTGGGATACAATGAGTCTTCAAAGGCTTACATAATTTACATTCCAGGATCCAGACATATTGAATTTAGTAGGGATGAGACCTTTGAAGAATAGATGGCTGTCAGGGAAGGTAGAGGATCATACATGGAGATCGATGATGAAGAGAAGATAGAACTAAAGGAGATGAGATCATCTTCCCTCCAGTTTAGAGGGAGTCAGCTGAAAAGGATGAACCTATCGATTCCATTGATCTAGTTGATATCCCCAGAAATGTTGTAGGTCGGAAAAGACCTAGATGGGCTCGCAGAATCTGCAGGATGCAGAGGGACATGAAGCTCCACATGGCACTTCCATAGAAAGTAAAATACCTCAGAGGTTCTCCAGTTATGTGGCACTGATGAGTAACATCATTGATTCAAAACCAACCAATTATGAAGAAGCATACAAACATCAATTTTGGAAGGATTCCATGATGGAATAACATCAATCCATCATGAAGAATGATGCGTGGGAAGTTGTGCCGAGACATAAGGAAAATTCAGTAGTGAATTCTAAATGGTTATACAAGATCAAGCATGGAGTAGATGGAAGTGTTGAAAAAGACAAGGCCAGATTTGTTGCCAGAGGATTCTCTCAGAAAGAGGGAGTCAATTATGATGAGACATTTTCTCCCGTGGCTCGATATACTTCCATCAGATTGATCATTGCTATTGCTTCAGCTATGGGATGGAAGTTGCTTTAGATGGATGTGAAGAAAACCTTTCTCAATGGTGTTATTGAGGAAGAAGTTTACATCGAGCAACCATATGGTTTTATTGTCCACGGAAAGGAGTCTCATGTATGCAGATTGAAAAAGGAACTGTATGAACTCAAGAAAGCACCTCATTCTTGGTATGGACGAATAGACGGATTCCTGGTGAACTTGGGATTTACCAAGACTGATGTAGACCCCAACCTTTACTACAAGTTTGTAGATGAAGAGCCATTGATTTTGGTACTATATGTTGATGACATGTTTCTCATAGGAAATGAGAAACTTATTGTATGGTGTAAGAAGAATCTCTCCTCTGAGTTTGAAATAAAGGATCTAGGATTGATGCACTACTTCTTGGGATTATAAGTATGGCAGAGGCAGAAAGAGATTTTCCTAGGACAAGGAAAGTACAACATAGATATATTGCAGAGATTCAGAATGTTGGACTGCAAGTCCATGGCCACTTTGATGGACACAAATTGAAAGAAGCTGAGAGACTCTACTTTAGACTCATATTTGATTGATCCCACCATGTATCGCCATTTTTGGGGAGTCATTAATGTATCTGACAAACACCAGACCAAATATATGTTTTGTTGTGAATGCTCTCAGTCAGTTCATGTGCGAACCGAGGCAGATTCACTGGATTGCTAAAAACATGTTCTCAGATACTTGCGTGGCACTGTGGGATATGGTTTGAAATATAATTCAGATTGTGGCCTGAGATTGCAGGGGTTTACAGACTCAGATTGGGATGGATGCGTTGCAGATAGGAAGAGTACTTCTGGATGTTGCTTCGGTTTGGGTTCTACAGTTATTTCTTGGTGTAGCAGGAATCAAAACTCGGTAGCACTCGGTACTGCAGAGGCTGAGTACATGGATTCTAGTACAACAACTCGAGAATTAGTTTGGCTTCGTAAACTCCTGGAAGGATTGTTTGGCCATATTCTAGATCTGATCGTGATTCACTGTGATAACCAGAGCTGTGTGAAGATTTTAGGGAATCCTGTATTTCATGACAGGTTGAAGCATATAGAGATTCAATATCACTTCATACGTGATATGGTGCAGAAAGGTGCGGTCAAGTTACAGTATGTGCTAACAGACGACCAGACTATAGATGTTCTCACCAAGGCCCTTCCCAGGGTGAAGTTCGAATACTTTTGTGGAAGACTTGGAGTAGAAGAGAACGAGTCCCTCCTTGAGAGGGAAATATGACATCAATATGCTTACCCTGCTTTTGCTCAGGTGCCTCTAAAATTCAGGTAGCCAGCTAGGTATGGGAGAAATCCCATCGGCAGATGAGTCAGACAGTCAGTAGATGTTCGGGTTCACACAGGTTCCTTTGTTCATCCAGGTATGGGAGAAATCCCATCGACATATGAGACAAACAGGTAGTATATGGCTGTGTGATTGCACATGTACCTCTACTTGTTCAGGTTCTCATCCAGGTATGGGAGGACCCCATCGGCAGATGAGACGAACATGTAGTAGATGGGCATGCCCATTTGCTCGTCTGGGATCTCAGCCAGGTATGGGAGAAATCCCATCGGCAGATGAGACATACATGTAGCAAATGGTCTAGCAGAGATGGTATAGATGATATCTCAGGTATCCAAGATTGAGTGATTCTCCTGGACTCACCAAAGGATTGGTGTAGATGATGCATGAAGACACTTCTCGAAGGAATGAGACTGTGCTGACAACATTCAGTATGTATAGATATTATGGAGACAGTATAGATGTACAGATAAAACCCAGATGATCGTGATGCTGATGAAGACCGAAGAATACCTTCCTCATTGAGAGGGAGTGTTGGATTTTGTGCAACTTCGAAAGATATCATTTATTGTATTTCTATTGTACTTGATTGTACCTCCTAAGGGAGATGAACTTGAATATGTAAACCCTTGAAAGAATCAATGTAAACCTTGGGGTGAAAATAAGCAAAAGAAAAGATTAAAATTAAATTATTAATTTCCCCCCAAGTGAAGTCGGCCCAATCAAATAGAGAATTTGGCTTAGCTAGGGTAAAAGCCAATTTTGGCACATAAATAAATAAGAGGTAAAGTCACCTCATTATTACACTCACTCATCATCTCAAGTTCGCATCACTTGGGAGAGAGAAGTTCGCATCTGTTGGAGAAGAAGATTGTTTTGGGGTTTCTACCTATTTGGAAAGCATTTCCATCTTTTCTCTTTTATGATTGTACTTTGATCTCTGGATTATCATCTCTATATGAAGGTTGCTGGGTTTTTCTCCCATTTGGGTTTCCCAGGATAAAATCTCTTGTTATGTTTTGTGCTTTGTCTTTCTTCTAGTGATCTTGTTTATGCATTTGAATTATTATGCTATGAATGTATGAAAACTAACAAAAGGGCCCAAGGCCCCAAGACATAAATACAGAGCATCATGAATACCATTGACAAAGTCATGTGTTGTGCTTTGAAGCATTTTTCATGGATCTCGATGCCTCAATGCTTTCTTTAAGTATAAATTCATAGTATTCTTCCCTAGAGCATCATCCTAAAGGCCCTGATACATATGCATACTACTTAAAAATACCGAATGGCACTAATATACTCAATCATAGAGTAATGAAACCCTCAAGAGGTCATGCGTGGTTGGTGGATGAAATATTCTTATCCTTGGATGCCTAGAAGATTCAATTAGGTCCATAGGATCAACTCACTCCCCTTGACTATGTCCAAGGTCCTAAGGCCCTAAGATATAGATGCATATTTCCACATATATCCCTATGAGGTAATGCATGGTTCCTCGAGGAATTTCTCATGGCTTTGGATGCCTCAATGATTTTTTAGGGCCAAATGCATGGTATTATTCCCTGGAAAACCATTTCCAAGGCCCTAAGAAATGTAGATACTACTCAAAACCATATAATGGCACTTCCATCCTCAATCACAGGACAATGATACCTCAAGAGGCCATGTGTAGTTGGTGGAGGTAACCTTCTTAGCCCTATATGGATATGAGATTCCTTTAAGGCCCAAGTCTGAGGTCTCCTCCCTTGATCATGTCCAATGCTCTAAGTCCCCAAGACTTGGATACATAGCACAATGGATACCCATGTAAAGTCTTGTTTGGTGCTTTTAGATATTTTTCATGGCCTTGGATGTATAAATGGTTTCTTTATGGCCAAAGGCACGGTATTCTTCCATAAAACATCATTCCCAAAGCCTTGATCAAGAACATACGTATTGCTCAAAACCACTTCATGGTATCGACATCCTTAATCATAGGCCAATGATACCATTAAGAGGTCATGTGTGGATAGTGGAGGAAATCAACATAGCTCTTTATCGATAGAATATTCCTTTAGGGCCCAAGGTTCAGGTCTCTATCTCTCCGACTATCTCTCTAAACTGGCTATGGGTTATAGGTTTTAAGGGTTGGGTGTTTGATGATAGATTTTAGGGTTGATGAGAATTAGAGGTTATAAGGGTTAGGGGTTCATTTTTATTTGAATAGACACTTTAGAGGTTAGGATTAGGTAGTTAGGATTATAGGGTTTAGGGGATATATATCATTATGTGTTAATATCTAGGATTTTAAGGGGCAATATTAGTTTATGATTATAATGGGCCAAGAGTTATAATGGTTAGTTGTACTAGGGATTAGGGATTACAATGGCTTAGAGGGGACTAATGGTCAAGGGTTTGCGGATTGAGATATATGGGTCATGGATTTATGGTTATAAGGATGAATATTTATATGTACATGAGGATAATGCGAGTTAGTGATTTTGTGTAATAATATATCTCATAAAACTTGTAGTGAAGGAGAGAAGAGAGGGGTGAGGGAGGGAGGAGGGATTGGGTAGAGTGGAAGAGAGGGGTGGGGGGGAATTGGGTGGATAGTAAGAGAGGGGGGTGGGGTTATAGAGAGGGAGGGGGGGGGGATACAGAGAGATAAAAAAATGAAGGTGTCAAAACAAAAGTGTGTGCGCAGACGTGTTTGGATTCAAAATACAATTGCCGCCCTTGCAGGTTTGGTACTAGCTTTGGATTGGCAAACCTTGAGGCTCGGTTTGAGTTATGGAAAAACACACCAATTTCTACATATGCTCCACTTGTGCACTACTGATGAAATTGCACACACTTGTCGAGATCTGTGTGCAGATTCTAACTATATATTTTTTGAATAGATATGTTATTGTTTTCTATTTTTAATTCATTTTTAACTGCACTCATGTCAAATTTGTAAAAAGCATCTAGGCCGTTTATTTGGGCTATAAATTTTGATTGGCTTACATATTTCGAAAACAGAAAAGAACCCGCACAAGAGTACAAGAATACCTACAAGCTAAAAAAAATTGATTGATTATGTTCAGACCATGATATGGTGGACCAACACTCGATCATGTCGTTTTAAGGCTTCACTGACTTTCATAATTTAAAAAAAGTATAAAATTAACTTTTAAAATTTTGGAAAAATAGCCATGCACAAGATCCGTCTGTTGCCTGCGCCTCTACATTTTTTTTCCTCATAATTTGACAATTTACATAACAAACCGGTGGACCAACGCAAACATATATGCATTATGTTTTAGATTAAAAAAAATAGTATACCAATCTTAAAATAATGACATTTTGGGGTGGTTATACCAATTTTCCATAAATAAAAGTTATATATTCCGGAAGGTGATCCGATTTTCTACATTTCATCTTTTTACACCTAATTCTAAAAAGTTTTGTACATACCTCTGATAATTAATTTTAATTCAATAAGTTTTTTGTTTTTCCAGCATGCCATCGCAACTAACGCATCATAAGTGGGTATCATTACCTTGCACCATACCTCAAGTTTTTCAAGTTTGTCACGTTATGTAGTAACATTCTCATGTTGCTTCATAACTTATCAAAAATAAAAAGTAATTAAAAAATTCATTTCGGCTCATAAAATTAAAGAAAAAAACAAACATAGATCCATATTGAACTTGGGTTTATGAGATCCAATTTCTTGAGGTATAAATATTTTCTTGATTTATAAAAAAATTTAAGATTAAAACAAAAAATTACACCTTAAAAAATTGGATCTCTCTTAATGTTTAATAGATGTGGGTTTAAGATAATACAAAAAATAGTTTACATAAATATAATAAACAAAAAGAACATAATAACATAGTGATTAAACCAAGAACACAAATAATAACAATGAAGGTTTATCCTCAAAACCTTTAAATAGGCTTATTCACAAGCAATATAATGGACGATTACCATGGGCCCAAAAAACTATGACCAAGTCAAGTTTACCTAACAAGGGGAGACAACGAGACCATGACAAAATCAAAATTTCCATATTAGAAATATAAATATAATGAGAATATATATATATATATATGGCCTTGGGATATAGATATTAATGACGTGTAAAAATAAAAATGCACTTCAAAATGACTGGTGAAATTAAAATTCACTTGTCATTAATGACGTTTAATTTTATGAAAATATTTTGACCTGTAAAATATCAAATGATGATATTTACCCTCAAATAAATGTCAAATGATGATATTTACCCTCAAATTTCAACCCCTCAAGGCACAAGTAAGTGGATATCTTAAACTAGTGACCTGTGTTACAACATATCATCTAAAATGAATTTCCAATCTAACTACACCCCTACAAGCATTATTGTATATTCTTTTAATAAAAATGAAATATAATATTTTTTATGATAATTATTAAATAATTTTTAATTAATTCATTAATCTTATATGTTAACTGTTGAATAATATATATTTTAATATATACAATATTAATAAATTTATTATATATTTATGTATTGAAAATTTATATATTTTTTATTTTTTCACATTTAAATTTTATAAAATATCTAACACAATTTTAAAATTTTAAGTATTGTACAATAAACATAAATAATTTTTTTAATAACGTCAAAGATGTTTACATTACATATGTATAACTTCTCATCATCCTCTGAAATCCTTTTCAAAGCTCTGCAAGTTTGAAAAAACTTGCAAACCATTTCCATGTATCAAATAGATTATGTCTCTACATATTGCAAATCGTTTTCATGTTAACGAATCTCAGCCACGGAATAATAGGGTATAATTTATTAAGACTTAAAAAACATACTTGTTAACATATGGGTTTTGTAAAGGTTATTTTCGGAGGCTAATAAGGTAGGTGTTTAGTCGAACCATTAGGAGTAGTCTATTTATTTTAAGTTTTGAATTTTATACTGAATTTCTGTTGAAATATGGTAGAAAAAAGTCATTTATTTATATACTATGTGGTGTGTGGGATTGGGAATATATTAAATGAGTTAATAAGTAAATATATTTAAATTTTTAAAAATATAGGGTTTTCAAAGTAATTCTTAACTCTTAAATCAAGTACTTAAAATTTACTTTTTTTATTTTTTTATATATTAAAATATTATTAATTATTTTTTCAAAATTTTGTTTAAAAATATTTTAAAAAATTAAACTTAATAAAAACTCTCAAACAATAATCTAAAAATATTAATAGTAAAATGTATTTTTATAATAAATTTTACATTTGAAAAATCCTTAAAATTGATAAACACTCTAACAATTTTAACGGCTAAGACAATTATAAGGTTATCCCAATCATTTCAACTCCTAATACAATTATAAGGTTACCCCTTTCTTTAATGCCCTCTTATAAGGTTATCCGAACAATTTCAATTCCTAATACAATTATAAGGTTACCCAACCTTATCAGGTTAACTTTCTTTAATGCCCTATTTTTGGACTTTAGTCCTTTTTCTTAATTATATTCTTATTATTTTATTCCTGGTTATTGGTTATTTTGTTGTTAAATTATTTTAACTTTATTTAATTATTATTCTTGTTTATAAATATTTTTGTATTAATTTAAAATTTGTTGTACAATTTATCTTTTAACCTTTTTTTTAATCAATTGAAAAGTTCTAAATATTTCACGATTTTGTTGGGGGACTTTAGCTTGAGTGTTTATTGGAAAAATCAAAATTTTTAATTAAAAATCTTAAATCTAGATCTATTAAGCATTGAGAGAGATCCAATGTCTTGAGGTGTATTTTTTTTATAATTTAAAGTCAAGAAATTTGATCTCTTTTGATTGATAGATCCAGATTTAAGTTTTTATTTTATAGATGAACATCCATTTTTAATTACTTTTCATAATATTTTATTTTATGAGTCAACATGGATTTTTTTTAAATACTTTCCATTTTTATTTTATTTTATGAATCGACTTGAATTTTTTTAATTCTTTTATTAGGAACAAACTTTACAACATCTCCTCCATACTGTGTTGTAGAACACCTTGCTCCTCTTTATGCAAAAATTATTTTGACCAAAACATTTATAAAATTATTTTGATTAAGTTATTTTGACCAAAACTTTTTATAAAATTATTTTGAAGAAATTTTTTTATAAAATTATTTAGATTAAAACTTTTAAATAAATTTAATAATAAAAATAAACCCAATTTAATAATAAAGATAAAACCATTTTAAAAATAAATAATAAATAATAAATTTAAAAATAAAAATAAATAATAAAAAATTATATATACACTTTTTAACACCAGAGTCAATATCCGCTAATTCCATTTAATCGAAAACACTTCACCCTAAAACATTCATTACATTCCTCTAAAGATTTGGCAACTAAATTTCAAACGAATAAATATGCGAACAACTTCACGTAACCTGAAAATAACTACCCTAACCCTAACCCAAAATAAGACGGTTTGATTGCCCCTTTTTAAGGAGGCACCTTATGAAAAAAACTCATCCGGACGACCAACCTCGGGCAAACGATAGTTTGTCCGTTACTTATAAATTTCACTTCCGAAACGGTCATTTTTTTTGTGATGGTGAAGTTTACAAGTCTAGAGACTACTGGAGGTATAGCCGTTGGCGTTTTGAGTTCCTCCGCCATCTCTGAAACGCATAAAAGAACACAAGAATTTCAATCCCACAGGGACTGCTACCTATCCCTCCCTTTCTTTCAGTGATGGAGAACCAACAGGAAATAACCCAAGTCCAGAAAGAGGAGAATGAGGGAGCAGCACTTTCGGAAATAAGCCAAATCCAGAAAGAGAAGAATGAGGAAGAAGCAGCCATTGCCGAAGCAAAAGCTCTCATGCAAATTTGGCCTCCATATATGCCTTCTTTATCACAGAATATCGGGAGCCTTGTTGAGATTTTTGGCCTTGGCCCGCTCTCTGATACGACTGCAACACTTCTTTATAACTTCGATAAAGAGGCTTTTGTAAGCGTTCATAATGGAGCCCAGGAGAAATTCGCAGGACTTTCGGCTGGAGGATATTTCTACATGTCTGACAGACCGGATGAATTCCATGGCGTTCAAACCCCGTACAAGCGTCTAGATCGCATGCATGATCTCGTTATAAGTCATCTTGGGGATTTGGCCTTTGGGGAAATGAACGACTGCACAGTTTTGTATGGGGAGCTCTGCGTTGATCCTTTCAAGTTCGGAAGAATTTATACAGTCATGAAGGAGGTGGACACTGAGGATCATGCCATTGCTCTGTCTATTGTTTCTCCAAATTTCTTCTCGATTGACCAATCTTATGCTGGAAAAAAATACCCAAAGGGCACTAAAATAGCGATCAAGCAGCCTCACTTGGTTAAAGCCGAGGACGGCTTCATTTGGCTTCATGTCGACAATCCCTGGTCGATTGTGAGAGTAGATGAGTTCCCGGAAGATAAGACGACGGGATTTCTAGACTGGTTAGAAAATGGAAAGCGCGCGTATGATGCCCAAGCATGGGAGCCATGTGTCAGGAATTATACTAAATGCAAAATATTCATTTCTCATGAAGCTGCCAGAGGCCTTTTCAAAAATGACGCAAAACGCAAGAGCCTTTTCTTCGATCTGCACTCCAAGAGAGCGCAGGCATACATTGAACTCGGCCGTTATTCCAAGGCTCTCCAAGATGCTAATGTCTGCGGCGCCATCTATATCACCTATCCTCCCAACCTGATAATGGAGGGAGTGCGCCCGAAAATCGAATCGTTACTTTCTTTAGGAAGGTATAAGGAAGCCTATTGGTTGTTGAACAATCTTGTAATTGATGACAACCCTAAAACAAAGAAATCTCTCATCGATTTTTATCAGCAAAAGTGTGTCGAATATTATCGTGTGGGTGAAGCCATAGCGGGAATTGCTGGATGTAAAAATTATTGCAAACCAGATGCTGATTACATCGGACCTGTAGAAATCAAGAACACAACCACCGGACATGGCAAAGGACTGTTCGCTACCGAGTTTGTGAAAGCCGGGACGGTGTTGCTCATTTGCAGGGCTTTGGCTAGGTGCGATAATTACTGGTATCCTTTTATGCATGTTCCCATGGCCAACGGTTTGTTTCGGAATTTGGTAAATGCGCTCGAACATGGAGGAAATGATGTACTAACACTTTTCCTTTCCCTAAGCGCTTCCAATAAGAGTCCCTCCATTCCTAAATTGCTAGAGCTCGTGATGGACGACACTAAGAGAGCCACTATTTCCCCAGAGATCACCACCCATCAAGAATATGCAAAGCTTGGCATCAAAGGCATCCTCCATGTCTTGAAAACGATTGCATTTGATGATATGTCTCCAGAAAACAGAAATAATTCGATGATTCCTGCTGAAAAGAGGAGTTATTACGGCATCTGGCTGATTCCTTCTTTCATAAACCATTCTTGCCTGCCGAACGCATCAAGAATCAATGTCGGCGAGGTTATGAGTATTCATGCGACCAAGGATATCAATGAAGGCGAAGAGATCACCATCCCATATTTTGACGTTCTTCTTCCATACCCTGTTCGCCAGGCCGCTTGCAGGGCGTGGGGATTCAGCTGTCTCTGTGAACGATGCGAGATTGAAAAAAATGTAGTTTCTCTTGATGGGATTTATGAGAAGTTCCATTCGATCTATTCTGATTCTGGCGAAAGTAGAATAGATATCGAAGCCATGGGCAGACTTTGCGACGAACTGGATGTCTATTTGGAAGGGGTTTTGAAAAATGAGCATTCAATATTGATCAGATCTTCGTTTACGCTCCCTTATCTTGCCCGGCTCTGCTTCAACCCTGAGGAATATGATCGACTACAGTACGATGAAAATGCATGCAGAACATATTTAAAAAACCTAAGAATTCTCCTAGAAGCCATGGCTGCAACTTGTCCTGGTGACTCTCGACATGTGACTTTAGCTTGGAGAAATTTGGAGACCTACAAGAAGATTGTGACCATATATCCTGAGTATGATGGCTGTTATGAGCGCATGTATAAGCTTGACAGAGCTTGCACATCTGTATATGGGTGCCAGAAGCGAAAGATCGTTAAGGCTATTCTTTCCAAGACTTCAGAAAAGTCAATTTTCTGCAACCGATTGTGATCCGCTATCTCATCGTGTTCTCGTTTTTCTGGAAACCTCAGCGGGCTATGGAGCACCGGTCCATTACTTGTTGTCCTATATGCAGATTGCCAAATTTTGAATGCTCATTTAATGAACAGATTACCGGCAGGGATTATTGTGTTCCTTATTCATTATTTCCAGGAATTAGATATTTATGTTTATGGTTACACTGAACAATGGTTCGGTAGGAAACAAGTTGTAATTTGTAAGACTGAGTGTCATGATCCGAATGTTTAACACGTCGAAGGCAGTTTTGGGTTGTCAAAACATGTATTAGCCGAATCTTTTGGAGTTTAATATGTGTTATAGCTTACCTTTTCAATGGCGGTTAAAACAGGAAATTTAAATTTTGTATTTAATATTTAATTCAGGAATATTAAGGTTTAAGGATTTATTAGAAATATTAAGGTTTTAGGATTTATTATAAGGTTGTGTATTATATAGCATATTTTACTAATTCTAAGCCATTAGTAGAATATTTGGTGTAGCTGTAATACTAATACAGGTTTCTAACATTTGACAATTGAATTTTGAAAACCAATTTTAAAAACTCAAATTTTAATTATTTAATCACCATAAAATATAATTGACATTCAATTTCATATTTTTTTGTAAAAATAATTATTAATAACTAGTTCTATTTTTTTAGGTTTCATGTTCATTGATATTTTATAATTTTGTTTATTAATAGTAATTTTGGTTATAAATAACATGTCTAAAAAGAAACAAATGATTTTTAGTGTACATTTATGCTATATTCATCTATATTTAATTAAAAATATTATATATAAGAAGTCTATTTCTGTATTTTATTATTATTGGATTTTTTTGTTATGTTACAAGATTTAATAGAAACTGATTAATTAAGAAAAAATCATAACATTTATTAACAAAACTTTAAAAAGTGAAAATGTTCAAGATTCATAAACACTTTATTTCATTGGTATTTACAAAAAAATGAAGCTATTATTTCAGACCCTTAAAAAAGCCAATTTGAATTGGTCTCTAGTGCATGAAAGCATTAGGACTTAACTAGAGCCCAAATGCCTTTAATTAACTATGCAAAATTTCTTAAAGATTATTAACTTATGCATGTGAACAATCTGCTAAAAATATTCGAGGGTGTTACTAGTTCACATAGAGTACTTGTAATCCTTGATCAGTGAAGATAATTCTCTAAAATCACTTCACAAATCAAACATACAATATAGAACCCTAAAATCAAGAAAAAAACCTTAATTAAAGAAATGTGCCCCCACATACAAAAATAAACATTGAGAATCATTCCATAGGAATACCATATTACTCAGGAATACCATATTACTCCCTTGAATATAGAAATGAAGCTCTAGAGGGAAAATATGCTTTAAGACTAGTTATTCAATTCCATTAATTAATTCAAAGTTAGTTATAATAATTACTTTAAGGTAAAGTTTGATATTTATTTATTTATTTTAATTTTAAAGATTGTTAAAATTTTAAAACTAAGTTTTTATTAAATTTAAATAATAATTAATTAATTAATTAATCTACTTTTTAATTTAATCTCTTAAATAATTGTTATTATCTTTTAACATTGGAAAATACATTATTAATTAATAAACCCTAAATCTAAACTAATTAAAGAGTTACTTAGGCATGGAGTGGAGTGGTTAGAGGAGTGGTTAGAGTAGTTAAGATGTTATTTACAAAAACATTAAGTTCAACTTAATTTTGAATTCATACATGTATTATTTTGTGAATATAATAATAATTTTATTATATCTATAAGTGTTTATATTTTACAATTTGGGGTGGATGAGGAAAGGTCTTCTTCCTAGATTATAAGAAGATGAGACAAGCATACTCTCAAGATTTATTCTTAAACGAATAATGTTTCCCATGCTTGGACTACTGCAAAAAAAAACTAGCACAATTACTTAACTTGTGATCAAACACGGATAGGCCATAAGTTGAGTGCCAAAAATAAGTTATCGCTTTTTAGTTAAATGGGTTGTGTGCCACTAAATGCTAGTTATCCATGCATTAGCTAAGATTTATCCATGCATCAACGACTAATTATTTTTTATATGCCATCAAATCAATATGGACCGTACACATGTCTCATCCTTGTACAATCTATGAAAAGCATAGGTGTTATTCCACCCCAAATTCTAAAATATAAACACATATCGGTGTAATTATTACTAGCACAACCACAAGTAAAGTGGCCAGTGAACCCCGATAGCCATAGCCAACCACTTAGTTTTGTGGAGATGGTTGGCTGTTAAAGAAATGATAAACATTAAACTAATTACCAGATTGTTATAGTTATCCATTTATGGTATAACATAAACATTAGACTAATTAATATAAGCATAAAACAAACATTAAACTAATTAATATAAACATTGAACCTCTGCCATTATTGTTACCCCTTTCTTTAATCACTACTTAACTAAATCTTATTTAAATATTAATCAATATCCATTTAAGTATAACAAGATACAAAGACCATGAAATGAATCTAGGTTGTACACTTGTTACATTAAGGTTAATCTTGTTGATCCACTCAAGGAAGCCCAAAATCTGAGATAATATCTAGATATGCCTATCGACATAATTCACTTTAATATAAAGAGAACTTAAATTTATGTTAATTGTTTAAATATTATTTTTTATTATTAAGATAATATTAATAGTAAATATTTATGTCATTTTAATTTATTAATTATTTATAAATAATAATATCTTTTTTTGTAAGGCTATATACATTATATTATAATGCAAAATAAATCCATACGGATGTCATCCCAACTGATAATTATCATACACATGTATCTAGACTAGCTTGCCCGGAGGTAAACCAAGCCAACTTGTAAGTCTAACCTCTAAAAAGTTCAAAATAAGAAAAATTACTAGACTTGCTGCCATTCGAGTTGGCTAAACAAACAAGACTTGCCTCCTATCACTAATCCAAAATAGTAAACCAAACCCAACATTGATAGGATCATTAAGCTTCATTTGAGATAGTCACAATATGTACCTTAGAATCACCCTTTTGGGTAGAAGCCTTCGCATCTAGGGGGTGTGGCATGAAGACATGACTAGTGGAGGCCCTCGTCGGCCTGTTAATATGATGGGAAAATTCCTTAATAGCATTCAAAATCGTAATAAGGGTGGCATTAATTTTCAATCTCTGGCTTCTATTCCAATCCACTGCCTCATCCACCCTCTTTCTGTATTCCCACTCAAACCCTTGACTATCCATCAATTCTTTTTCCTATGAGTATTTTCATTTTCTAGTACAAAAAGAGAGTTTCCCATGCTTGGTTTCACATGATCGATTTTATCCTGCATCCACGGTTTTCCTAACCCACTTGAGTTGATATTCCACGACATCATACTCCTCTTAACCCTTGTCAATATCCTTCTAAGCATGGTCGAGGTAGTTCCTTGTGTTGTCTGAAACCTCTTAGAATATTTTTT
The DNA here is from genome assembly GCA_027924585.1 of Larix kaempferi. Taxonomy (NCBI): domain Eukaryota; kingdom Viridiplantae; phylum Streptophyta; class Pinopsida; order Pinales; family Pinaceae; genus Larix; species Larix kaempferi. Next base: position 13,963,208 of record BSBM01000092.1, read on the forward strand.
TCTTCGCCTTGACCACCTCGCACTAGATATGGGGCATATGGGTGGCTTTCCAAGTCCCCACACAACCCCTTGTTTCTCAATTTCAAGCCATACTCGGAATGGGATAAACATGAAACACATCGTCGTAGTCCTAGACCCAATGAAAGACAAACCAGTTCTCTACTTGGAAAGTCATGAAGCCAACAACATGAGATAAGAACTCGTACCATACCAAATTTCACCATCATTTCTAGACACCCACCACCTCACCAAAATACCAAATGATTGCACTAGGATAATCACCGTAGTGATCCACCCTTTAAAACCCATCATGCTATTGATTTGCATCAACTTCCATCTCCTGTAGGCGTGCATCAAGTACATTCCTTGACCAAAATACCGGTTGCTAATTCTCCCATGCATAAAGACATCTAGACCCATGCTTTAACATGAATTCAACTAGAACAGTGGGGAGGGAAAGTGGCCAGACATAGGCCAAGTGTCCCTTCATGCCTGTTGCCTATCCTATCCCCATCATGAAACCGCATTCGGGTTTGCAAGTCTTTTTTACTAATAAAATTATAGTTTAGTCCATTGTCACTGTCATCCAACCTTGAACAATATGAATTAATCCCTACCTGGCCTGAGACACCCCTATGTTAGCAAAATAGTCTACTACTTTGTTAGTAGACCACTTGACATGCGAGGGGGTGAGCTTCGTCCGATGATTAAGGTGTTGAAGAATTTCCACAAACTTTTCAATTATTGACTCCAATCACCAATTAGTGGAGACCTTGCTGCTAGATGTTCCATGTTGCAGCTTCTTGAACATATTGACAACTAGTTGATAGTTTCCTTGGACACAATTGGATTAGTGAAGTTCTTTAGTCTTGCAATAAGAATTCCTTGAATAAGGGCATGGAGCTTAGCGACATTGTTTTTTTCTCGTCCAATTTCACATGCGTAGACCCATACAATCTTTCTGTATTTGTCCCTAATCACTCCAATCGCACCCGTTGAGCCAAGGTTTCCTTTGGAGGCCCCGTTGGAATTTAACTTTAAGAATCCTGTGGGGATGAGACCAGCTACTCATTGTTAACAAAGAGGGGGAAATCGGAGAAGGATTCATGGAAAGGGAAAGGTGTGTGAGCTAGATCAAGGATAGGTTTCTTTGATTCTGGGCATTGATTATCCACATCATGCTAAGAATCAACGTGGACAGTCTCAATGATGTCATGTTTTATACGATACCAAACCTGGTCTTCAAATTTTTTGGAGTTTTTAAACATTTGATTGTTTCTTTCTTTCCAGAGTTCCCAGAGCATGAATCCTGGGATCAATTTCTAGATCCTGTTCAAAATTTTGTTTTGGAAATGTTGATGTATTTGTAACTTCGGAAGATATTCACTTGTATATTGTATTTGTACTTTATTGTATCCCCAATGGAGATGTATTATTCCTCCGATTGGAAGTGTCATCAATTATATTGTAAGTGTCGTAACTTATACTTGATGGGTTATTAGACCACCTTCAGGGGGTCGGCCCTGTATGAGTCATGTGGGTCAACGGGTTATTAGACCACCCTAGTGGGGGTCGGCCCAGTCAGCATTATGTTAAGTGGTTAGGTTGAGGCCGACCTAGTTGAGTAAAGGTCAATTCAAGTTAGTGTATAAATAGAGAGTGTGTCTCTCTCATTTTACACATTCTATTGTTCACTCACTTCACATTAGTGAAAGAGAGGAGGAATGCGCACAAGTGGAGGAGGAGCATGCTGCTGAAGATATATATCTCTTGGGTTTGATCATGGTGATCTTTGTATTGGTGCTTATTCTATCTCTGAGGAAGTTGTGGGGTTTTTCACCTTCTTGATTTTCCTCGGTGAAATGTTTTGTGTCTCTTGTCTCTTATGCTTGATATGATGTACATGTTGTTCTTTCAGTTAAGATCCTAGATCAGAATGAATTAAATTCTGAAAATCTAACATGGTATCAGAGCTAGCCTGAAGGAAGGCATGATATGGCATTTATGAGACTTGTTGCACTTGCAACAAATCGGAAGCTAGGACTTGATATAGAAAAAACCAGTCATCGTAGAAATTTCTCTATAAATACATTTTTGTGAAGTTTCAGGATCTGAAACCTTTACAGGTCGTAGTTAACATCCCCATGTACCTTTTGTCTAAAGCACAACTTCTAATTCTCTTTACTTTGTGATTTATGATCAGTACAATCTAGGGTTTCTGCCTCTTCCAAATCTCAGTCACAAACAGGTGACCTAGGCAAAAAGCTCACAACTTGGGATAGGAAGCTCCAAATGAAATTTCGTAAAAAGTGACAAGTAGGGAATGGACTGCAATTTCTTAGGTAAGTTTTTCAGAGGATGAAACGGAACCAGTGACACATGGCACTCCATACAATTTCGCTCTCATGTTTTATCCCATAAACAGGTCACGTTGAGACACTTGGCATAACTTTTTCTCAGTGAATCCAATTGAGGTCAGACCTATGGGGTTGAAAATATGACAGGTCAGGCTACCACAACAAGAAGTTTCATACCCCGTGGATTCGTAATTTCTAAGTTACACCAGAAACAATTAGGTGCATATTTCTGTCAAAACAGATTTGGATTTTGAGCACCTTCATTCTTGGATCATCACTGTTGTGGAAAATTAGGGTTTCAGAAAAAGTTGAAATTCTTGGAATCGGAGACCACGGCTGGATTCTCCTCATCAAAATCGAAATTTAGAGACCAAGATCGAATTTTTTGGTTGGGAAGAAGGCCGGGCTTGATCAAACCCTAGTTCGGTATTTTGATTGGAAAGATGGAAAATTAAGGCTTTTGCAAAAGTTGGAAGTTTTGAAATCTGTGACCACGGTTGGAAGATCCTCAAAAAAATTGAAGTTCAGAACACAAGATCGAACCTTTTGGATGGGCAGAATACCAGGCTTTATCAAACCCTAGTTCGGGATCGTGTCTAGTGAATCCGGAAGTTTCAAAAGCAATTTTGAGGGGTCAAATTTTACAGTTTTCAAAATTGAAGTATACTAGCTTGATCAGCTCAGCAAGCCACATCTTTCCATCCATTCAGAAGTTTGAAACTCAAAGTTTGAATTTTTAGGGTTTCTCTAACAAACCCTAATCTAGCTCCAGATCGAGTCTCATCAAATCAAAGTGGATTGGTTTAATCCTAGAAGAAGATGATTTGGCCACCTGCATAAGTGAAGAGATTCCAGTTCCAGATGGAGATGAGGCTAAGGCCTTACATAAAGAAGACTACAAGCAATATCGACAGGTATGACTTGAGGAGATACAGGTATGTTTTCGAAATATGTTCATGATTAAGGTTATGATATGTTTGTCTTCATATTATTGAGGTTAGTGCAATATTGATTAATTTTAGACTTGTCTTATCACCCTAGTAAAAGTATGAATGCATGCGAATGATAGAAGACATTCATTGATTAGGGTTATGACACTTATGATTGTACTAATGCACTATGGTATTGTATGAGGATGATGTTGTCCGCTAACATGAAAGGTACAAATCAAGTTCTAGATCAAGAACATATGACCATGGTGACATGAAGACAAAGACTCATGGATCACATAGAAGCTCTACTTACGAGGTATGTATAATATGGTTCTACAATGGTTAACTTATGAGCTATGTAGGTTACTAAGCACAAGTCATTAAAGAGAACTAGAAGACATTGTTTGCGTATGTTAGTCATAACTAGCAAACATGATAACCAGGTATGTTTTTCCTATATAAAGTTAGAATCCTACCTTGTGTTAGGATCTTATATTTTTGTATGAGTGATAATGATTATTCTTGAAAGTTAGAAGTTTTAGTAATCAAGGGTTTATGCATATTATATTTTTTTGCTTTCATTGATGATATGACTAACCAAAAAAGTCCTATGGTCAAATAAGAATATGCATGAGTAAAAGAAGTCTTCCCTAAAACCTTGAATACTAACGCTTATTAACTATGTATGAAATGATCATGACTATACATGTTTAAGATTTATAGTATTGAGATTATACTAATGAATGTATGATTGTGTACGAGATCTTGAGGATGACACAATGATGACACTAGTGCACACTTAAGCATGCATAGTGGTCCAGGATGGATATAAGTTCAAGGACATGTAATCCAGGTAGCAAAGATCAAGAGGGAGCAAAAACCAAAAGTTCCTGCAAAGAAGAAAATATCAAGAGGGAGCACTTCAGGAAGCAAAGATCAAGAAGGAGTCCACCCTACAACCAAACAAAGATAAGTATTTGAATTGTCAATTCTTGTATACATGATTACTTAAATGATGTTGTCCAGTCATATACATACTTATGTTCCTAGATTTAGGATATGTATCATGCATATTAGAAAATTTTCATTAATGAACAAGATACTACAAAATATGCAAATAATGTGTAAGTGGCCTATGGTACTGTACAACATTCAATTGCTACTTATCTAGAATGAAACCTCTTTGATGACATGTTGGGAGTTGTGCACACTCTTAACAATGTTCTGGTAGAGATGGAAGGCATCTAGAAAGTTACGGAATATGGATAAATGTTGTATTGAAACATTGGCCAAGATAATTGCATGACTGTATGACATATGTCTTTATGCATAAGAATGTGTTTTTGAAAAACTATGAGAAGTTTCTAATCATGCAATTGGACTTGTCTTGTAGGAAATACTGTGTACCATCACCTACAAAAAGGAAAACAACATTTGTTCCAACAACAAAGTTCACTATCTATGAAGATATTGAAGAATCTGAAGTTCCCAGGATCTGGGATGCAGTAATGGAAGAATGCCATGATCGAGGAGTATCAGTCGATCATGAAGAATGATGTCTGGGATGTGGTCCCGAGACAAGAAGGGAAGTCTGTTGTGACTTCCAAGTGGATCTACAAGATCAAGATTGCTGCCGAGTTCGAGATGAAGGACTTGGGATGATGCACTACTTTCTAGGCATGGAGGTGTGGCAGACTGCAGATGGAATCTTCCTTGGACAAGGAAAGTATGCAGTAGAGATCCTGAAGACGTTCGGGATGATGGACTGCAAGGCCATGGCCACACCTATGGCATCAAACCTGAAGCTTCTATGTGATGCTTCATCTGATCCGGTTGATGTCACTGTGTATCATCAGATGATTGGGTCCTTGATGTACCTGACAAACGCGAGACCAGATATTTGCTTTGCGGTGAACACATTGAGCCAGTTTCTGATAGATCCCAGAGGTGTTCACCTGGTTGCTATAAAGCACATTCTAAGGTACCTGAAGGGTACAATTGATTATGGTCTCAAGTATGATGCGAATCAAAAGTTTAACCTGCATGGTTATGTTGATTCAGATTGGGCAGGCAGTGCTACAGATAGGAAGAGCACTTCTGGGTGTTGCTTCAGTATGGGATCAGGTGTGATCTCTTGGTTTATCAGGAAGCAGTCCTACATAGCACTGAGTACAGTTGAAGCAGAGTATGTTGCAGCTTGTTCGGCTAGTTGTGAGGCAGTATGGCTGCGGAAGCTAGTGTCTGAGTTATTTGATCTCCCATTGGAGGATACTAGTATCTTTTGTGACAACCAAAGTTGTGTGAAGCTGTCTGAGAACCCGGTGTTCCACGACAGGTCGAAGCACATTGAGATCAAATATCACTATACCAAGGATATGGTGCAGAGAGGAGCAGTGAAGCTCCTGTATATTGTGATGGATGAGCAAGTTGTGGATGTGTTGATGAAACCACTAGCTAGAGTGAAGTTTGAGTACTTCAAAGAGAGGCTTGGTGTTCTAATTTGGATTGAAGATACTTCGAGGAAGAAGTGATGGACACATTTGCAGGAGCCATTCCAAGCATGGTGAGAGGAGGATCCTTCCCATGGTTGTGGATGTAAGTGTCGTGCGATGAGCATCGAGACAATGCTCCAGTTACTGCTTTGGATATGCATCAGTTGGATGCTTTGTATGATCAGCTGGATCATGTATGATGACATGCGTCAGGACGATGCAGTGACGATGATCAGGATGATCATGTGTGATGAGTATCAAGACTATGCTCTGGATTATATGTATCAGGACGATGCAGTGAAAATGATCAGGATGATCATGTGTGATGAGTATCAGGACGATGCAGTGACGATGATCAGGATGATCATGTGTGATGAGTATCAGGATGATGCTCTGGATGATATGCATCAAGACGATGCTATGATGATGATCAGGATGATCATATGTGATGATATGTATAAGGTGGATGCATTGCATGATCAGTTGGATTATATGTGATGAGTTCCAAAGACACAAATGCACATGAGCCATTCTCACATGGTGGTAGGTGTGTCCTCCCATGGTGCAGATATAAGGGCTGGGGCCATTCCGACATGGTTGAAGTGTGTCTTCCCATGGTGGTTGATGTAAGAGCTGTGCCATTCGAGCATGGTTGAAGTGTGTCTTCCCATGGCTGCGATATAAGTGTTGTGCCATTCGAGCATGGTTGAAGTGTGTCTTCCCATGGCTGCGATATAAGTGTTGTGCCATTCGAGCATGGTTGAAGTGTGTCTTCCCATGGCTGCAATATAAGTGTTGTGCCATTCCTAGCATGGTTGAAGTGTGTCTTCCCATGGCTATGGATATAAGTGCGATGCCATTATCGCATGGTTGAAGTGTGTCTTCCCATGGTGTAGATATAAGTGTTGAGCCTTTCACGGATGGTTGAAGTGTGTCTTCCCATGCCGGTGAATGTAAGTGTTGTGTGATGTGCATTTGGGTTGTGCTTTGTGGACAATGAGATGACATGATCAGTATGATCATGAGTATCAGGATGATACTCTGTGGCCGTGGACAGGTTGTGCAGTTGCATGTAAAAGATCTTAGGAGATCCGATAGGTTGAGCTGTGTGTTCGTAATCAATCCTAGGATGATCTTTCGAGGTTTTGCCATGACCACATATAATATCTCCCTAGGATATCCGATAGGTTGGGTTGTGTGCCCGTAATCAGTCCTGGGATTCTCTTTCGAGGTTTTGTGGTGGGGTCACATGTAATAGTGCCCTAGGAGATCTTGTCGGTTGTGCTTAGGCACATAAAGGATCTTGGGATACTCTTTTGAGGTTTTGTGATGCACATAATAAGTCCTGAGGATTCCACAGTATGGCCAGTGATGATGAAGACCTACAGGTGGTGGGCCTACATCCAGCATGAAAAAGGGTTGGCTCTATAGAACTTCCTATAATGAGAAGAATTCAGAGATAGCCCAGTGATCGAGATGATGAGTACAGCAGCAATGATGATGATGATGCTCTGTGATCCAGTGACGATGATCCAGCTCCAGAATTAAATACATGTTCCTATATGTATTGATGACTTGTGTCAAGAGAATACCTTCCTAGTTAAGAGGGAGTGTTGATGTATTTGTAACTTCGGAAGATATTCACTTGTATATTGTATTTGTACTTTATTGCATCCCCAACGAAGATGTATTATTCCTCCGATTGGAAGTGTTGTCAGTTATATTGTAAGTGTCAAAACTTATACTTGATGGATTATTAGACCACCTTGATGGGGTCATCCTTGTATGAGTCATGTGGGTCAAATGGTTATTAGACCACCCTAGTGGGGGTCGTCCCAGTCAGCATTATGTTAAGTGGTTAAGTTAAGGTCGACCTAGTTGAGTAAAGGTCAAGTCAAGTTAGTGTATAAATAGAGAGTGTGTCTCTCTCATTTTACACATTCTATTGTTCACTCACTTCACATTAGTGAGAGAGAGGAGGAATGCACACAAGTGGAGGAGGAGCATGCTGCTGAAGATATCTATCGCTTGGGTTTGATCATGGTGATCTTTGTATTGGTGCTTATTCTATCTCTGAGGAAGTTGCGGGGTTTTTCACCTTCTTGGTTTTCCCCGGTGAAATGTTTTGTGTCTCTTGTCTCTTGTCTCTTGTCTCTTATGCTTGATATGCTGTACATGTTGTTCTTTCAGTTAGGATCCTAGATCAGAATTAATTAAATTCTGAAAAACTAACAGGAAATCCATCAAATGCCATGATTCAATCATAGTGATGATGCAGTCTCTCTTCCTATCATAAGTTTGCATGATCATTTCTCTCTGATATCAAATCAAGGATGAGAAAGGGAAGAGGTTGAGGAGGTGGTTTCATGTTTCCTCCTCTTGATCACATAAGGATATTCTAGAAGGTCCCTCAAATCCTCATTTTTTGATCTAGTCCCAAGAAAGAGCATGGCCCTTGACAACCAACCAAAAAAAGGTGGAGACTTTGGGCCAAAGGTTCTTAGTACAAATATACTTCCAAATATTATTATTTTCCCTATCATGATTTTGCAAGAGAAAGGATAAATCTTCTTTAATATTGTAGCTTTCCTTCGATTGGTAACCCAACTAAGAGTATTTGGCTCATCCCCCACTGGAGATCTCTGGATATTAAGATCATCCCTAAGTTCTTCAATCTCTAAAAGTTCCCATTGCTCTAAGGGGATCTAGGCATGTGGGGATTGGTTGGATTCAATGACATCCCAATATTGGTGGACTATTGTTTTATTTTTATTAAGCATGTGGTCATGGATAGGCTGCCACTAGGGGGAGGATTACTGCTAATCATATTCCCATAACAAAGTAGTTTTTCCATCCCAAATTCCCAAAAACTATGCTTTTGAACTAGACTCTAATTACCCCATGTTGCATTCCATATGATAAAGCTTGGATGATGCCCATCATTATGAATAAGATATTGAGGATCCATATCGAACGCATACTTATACTGCCACAAATGGCCCCAAGGAGAAAGAGGATTCTTCAACCACCTCCACCATAACTTGGCCCCTAATGCATCATTTTCCGAGTCAGGAGCTCTTAGGCCTAGCCATCCATATAGCTTAGGTATGCAAACTTTTGGCCATGCCACCAGATCCCATTTCTGGTTCTATTTAGTTCCACCCAGAGGAATATGTGTTATAGGTTTATGATGGATTTAAAAACAGCTTTAAAAGTCAACATGGTGGAGAAATAATAAATGGGCATTTCCTGAAGCATGGACTTTGATCATGGTTAGGAGGCTTATAATATTAAGGGATTGGAATTCCCAATTATCCAACTTCTTGTCAAGCTTTGAAAGGAAATTTTCCCATGACTTATTTCCCCAAACTTTTTCAATTAGAGGGGATCCCATATAAGTTGATGGGTCCTAGGGATCTCCATTGGAATTCCAACACTCTCCCAACTCTCACTTGAAGAAAAAATAGAACATTGAAGAAGAAAATTTTGGATTTGTCCTTATTGCTAGTAGTGCTAGGGGATTCTATGAAATCTTATAGAACATAATTAATGTCTCGAGCTTCCTAGATAGAGGGGGTTCCAAAGAGCTTGGTTTCATCCACAAATTGAAGGTGGTATGAAATTTTCCCATCTAGACTGAGTCCCTTAAAAAATCCTTCCTTAATCATTGCTTTAATGGAATGTACAAGCCCTTCTTCCATCGAGATGAAAAGGAAGGGGGGAATAGGATCCCCCTGTCGGACTCCTCGAGTGGGAACAAAAGTAGTCATAGGGGATCCAATGAGAATAATAAAATAAAGTTGATAAGTGAGGGACAATACCCACTTAATATACTCCTTAGAGAAGCCAAAAGCACATAACACATGTTCCATATATTGCCAACTTAATTTATCATAATCCTTAGACTTGTCTAGCTTGAGGAGAATTCAAGGCTTCTTTTGGATCTTGAGGGAATTCAAAACTTCGTGTGCATAAACAATTACATCCATGATCTTCCTACCCTCAACAAAACTAGAATGTTCCGGAGAGATTGGGATGGGAAGCAAGGGCTTCAATCGATTGGCAACGACCTTGGTAATAATTTTGAGGATGATGTTACACAATGAAATAGGAGGAAAGTTATCTGGGAGATGGAGCTTAGAGAAATAAGCACCTCTTCGAATTTCCTGGACTCTTCCATGATTTCCCACACATCCAATTTAATGAGAGACCAATAGAAATGGAAAAAATCAATAGTGAAACCATATGGCATGGGGTATTTTCATTTTTTCATTTCCATGACCACCTATTTCACTTCCATGAAAGTGAAAGAATGTAGAAAAATATCATTTTGTTCCTCAGATAATAGGTGTGAAACATTTTGAACAATTCGTTGGATCACTAGATCCCAATTCTCCTGTGGATCTGTTGACACTCATAAATGTCCTTTCATAGACAGTAGGGGTTCTCCCTAGTAGAAATTCCCAATTAGACCTTAAACCATTTGGAATATGGATCCCACCCAGATTCTAGCCTAGTTGTTGTTCACTGGTTTGGATTTAACCGCTTGTGGCCCAGTCCATCTTTTAGGGTTTTACTTAAGGGGATGAAATGAAATATGAACTAATCAAAGGTGCAAACTACACTATGCTAACCTATATCCTAGCTAGGATAAAGATTAAAAGCACAAGCAATGAGGTAGCATTGATATACACATTGTGAAACCAGATAGCTACAATTTAGACAAGTATAACAATAACATAATAATTTATGAACATTAGAACAGTCACAGTATCATAACATTTTGCACCCACAACTCATAGAAAGCAAAGTAACACAGGAATACGTATAAACAAACATAAAAATGTAGGAATAATCCACCAAAAATCATGAACAATATTACTACATATAAACGTGAGACAAAGAGAGAAACAATTCCACAACATTCATCCACACGACCGCCATAATCCTATGCAAACTTGATTCCAATAGATTTTCTATTCATAAACAGAAAAAGTTCTTACAAAATGAGTAGTGAAAGCTCCAACCAAATGTCCCTTCTCCCCCCCTTTCCTTTGTTTTCATAATATTTACAAATTAACTCCCAAAGTAACCCTTCAAATCCCTCATAGTCAGATATGAATTTTGAGTTTCCTAGGAACTTGTCCCTTTGGGGTTTTTATTCTCTCATAAAACAAAAACAAAACAAAAAAATTAATTACATAATTCAAGGAGGATCCCTCCCTTGTGACTTTATGAATTGGTCCCAAAGTTCAAAATTGTATGTAATGATGTTGAGTTGCTTACGCCTAAGGAACCATAGGGATAATTCATGCACAATTGTTTCTTTATTCAACGTAAGTAGTCGTATAGCTACGGATGAATGACATACTGTGATTAGGTGTAACATGCATGTGGGGGTTCCAACTTGACTTTGTAACACCTGTGAAGTAACATGTGATACCCCCCTGATGGAGTCATCCTCATCTTCTTTACTCTTTCTTAGCTCCTCAATCCTTCCCTCATTTGGTGTAAGTTCCTCAAGTTACCTAGGGACGACAAATGACATTTCTCGAACACCCTTACCATTTCTTCATGCACATTATTACATTTTCCCAGTGATGTGGTGGCCTATTTCTACAAGGTAATTAGTCTGGCCTTTTTAAAATTTTCAATGGTGGCATAATCTAGCTGCATTTACTGTAAAATTCTCCTTGGAAGATTAGAAGGGGTTTCAATTTTCTGTTTCTACCAAGTTTCCATAAAATTCAAATTTTCCTTAATCTCGTCGATGATGTGATCATCCTCCTAGGTGACTTCGATCACAACTCTTATCCTTGCTTTGACATTTTGTACCTCCTGTAACTATTCCATGACTAGTTCCTGAATGTGGAAAAATTCTTGTTGTAGTGAACTGGTGCAAGCTTTAAATTCTACTAAATTTTGTTTCTCTTATTTGGATGCTTCTACCTCTCTTGCTAGTGCATCCTTCTCATTCTGTAAACTTTCTACTTGGATTGTCATTGCTTCTTTATCATCCTCAAGTATTTCTACCCGAGTAATGAATGCATCTGTGTTTCCATGCAATTTATTTTCTAATACTTACCAGGTTCCCTTATCTTTTAGCAAGGCACCATACCCGTGCTTCAGCTCCACTCCTTCAGTTCTATCTTCTAAAAATTGTCCTTCTAAGAAATTGATTTTCTTTATGTATTCATCTAAATTGTCACTCACCTATTGTATATTGAGTTTATTATCAATATCACTGGACACATTTTCTAAGGTTGCGAGTGTGGAATATTTATCTGCATGCTTAATCGTTGGAGTCTCGAGAGTGATCTCTGTCTCCAACTATGAAGATAGTTTGATACTATTGTGTGTCTTGTGCACAATCTATCTCTTTTACTTTTTGAAGACAAAATAACTTATCTTGGCCACAAAATCCTCTTTGGAAGTCGTACATAATCCTTTACCAATATATTTCAGTGGGAATTTCCCTCTGGTGAGTGGAATGGTGGAACCGGTGGTGAGCACTTCTATGTCAATATATTGGGGACCACTACCTTGTGCCTCCTCTTACATCTTTTTCTCTTCCTTTTCTTTCTTTTGGGATCCTTCTTGTTCTTGTAACTCTTCTTCAACTTTATTCTTGGCCTCTTCTCATTCCTTCATCTCTTCTTCATATTTCTTCTTAAGGGATTCTATTTGTCTCTACTCATTGGATTTCTATTGTAAATCTGCATGTTTGTCCTATTATTCTTACTATTTCTTTGTGTGTTCTTCTTCCTTGAATTTCTTGTGGTCTCCCACTCATCGAGCCTCTACATCATCTCTTCTTTTATCTTATTCCTTCATGATGTTCTAATCCCTTTCCATTGGCATGTGCCTCTTCCAACTCTTGTGCTTTTTCTTGAGGTACCTCTGCTACTTTATTTTTCTTATGCATGCTAGCAGTGTCTACAATTAAGCCTTTACCATTCTTCATTATTCTCAAAAAATATTAGAGAGTTTGAGCTCACCTATAGACTTCCTCTTCCACGAAGAACTCATCCACATATGTCTAGGTGAACCTTATTGATGCACAATGATTCGACACTTGTTTCTTTCTATAATTTCTTCAGGAATTTTCCTCACCAAAGTCGAAGAGATTCAAGTCTTTAACTAGTTCCTCATACTTCTGAACTTTGGTCATCCTGTAGGCCCCTACCACTATAGTCAAAGGTGGCCATGACGCTTTCTTGGATTTGGCCAGGACAGACCCAATTCCATTCATGAAGGTCTATCTCACTATTTATCTTAGGAGGATGTTATTCCAGCAATATGTAAGGAGGTTGTGACCCTCTATAGGTTTGCAATTATGTTCCTCCTTCTGTGAGGAACCAATCCCCTAGCTTTGTCACATCTTCAATTGTTTGTTATGCCATGCATTTAGTTGCTTGTTGGTGTATAAGTGTGTACAAAGGCATGATGAACTCTTTACATATTTTTTTGTAGTGGTTGGCATTCTTTTGTGCCCATAGGGCCTGAAAATAAACGTGTATGGGAGGTCTTATGGGGCTCCATATCCATCCCATGTTTGGGAAATTATTCATGGTACAAACTACATCTAATAGGTACGAGACATGTGGAACTTGGACTGCTATGTGGGTAGACCTACTTGTTCATTGAAGACTGCATCTTCGATACTATAGGAGAGGATTATTTACCAGTTGAATCTTGTGTCGGGAAAAGTGACGTAACAAAACAAGGGGATACATCCAATCTTGAAGTGGGAAGAGTCTAGTTTTCCATACAACCTGCACAAAAGGGTTGTTGTTATTCAGTAAGGTTTCTTCAACCACTTAGTCAGATATATGTCATCCTCTTAGTTACGAAACTTCTTGCTCTAACCCCATTCTTGTTGGAATATTTTATATTCCTTGGAAGGTAATAATGTCTTTGTATTATGTCGGAAGATATCCACAATCTTATGTAAAAGAGTAATACATTTATCCCATATTCATTATGGTAAAATATACTCTTGATATTCATTATTATATAAAGAGATGTTATTATCCCACATGTAATATGTGAGAGTAATTCCTCCTCATCTCTTAGTATATAATAGATTCAAGGGAGTCACATCACTCATCATGATATATACTTTCACAAGTATTGCTATATTGTATTGGGATTATCGGCATTGCTCTCTATTAGCTAGTTTAGTGAGATCCATATCTCTGACATGGTATCAGAGCTTGTTGCTATGATATAGCACCTTCTATTTCTTTCAAACAATATTTTATCATTTGGGCATTGATTATTTCTTGTAGATTTGCTTTTTATCTGGTAGCCATTAGGCTTCTCTTCAGATCTAGGCATATTTCTGCAGTTTTTTATTTCTAGCCCTAACCTTCTTGTGCAGATTTTTGCAGAAATTTTTCAAGGGTTTCTTGATGTTGTTTTTGTAGATCTATATGATTTTCTGATTCTCCTCAAGGAGATCTATCTTCTGGTTGTCAAAACAAAAAAATTTGTCCAAGTTTGGTAGACTTTTTGCAAGTTTCCGTCTTCGGAAAATTCAACATTGTTTTCGTCCTTATACTGGACATTCGTGACTATTCCTGTGTTGAACTCGTGCATGCTTCGACAGACCCACGACTTCATAGTGCAGATACCAATAAGTACCCGCAACTCCTCTACACCGCAACCCGTGAACCTGTGGATGACTCTACTGTCAACCCGCGAGTACCCGCGAATTTTGCTTAGCAGAACCCGCAAATATCAATGTATATTCGCGGGTTTCAAGTTGGCAGACCCGCGAGTGACCATAACTCGGTCAATATTTACTAGAATTTTTATTATAGCCTATTTTTGGAACTGGAGAAGCTGTTCCGGATCCACCGAAGAGAACAGAACAGAAGTCTGGGCCAGTCTGGGAACTCAATCAAAATGATTGTAAGTAAAAGTTTCTCTTTCCTTTACTATTTTTTTTCTAATTGTGTTCTTTTTGCAGATTTAGATCAGTACAGTAAAGTATTTCATTTTTCTGTTATTCACTATCTTTCTCTTGTCATTTCTAGCATTTGGGTTTCTAGTCAAAATTTCTATCATTATGACTCCAGAAGTTTCTTCTGTTCCTAAACTTGTTGGTCCTAACTATCTTGCCTGGAAGAGAAAAATGATTGATGTTCTCAGGAGTAAGAATCTATGGAGGATTGTTAATGGTGAACACATGAAACCTACTGATGCCCAATCTTTGTCTATATGGGAAGATAAATGTGATCAAGCAAGAGGGCTCATTGGTCAAATAGTTGCAAATAGTCTTCACCTAAGTATAGAGGCAGAAGACAGCCCCGTTGAGGTATGGAAAACTCTTGCTTCTTTATTTGATAAATCTGGTGATATTTCTGTATGTTACCTTGAAAAGAAGATTTATGAGCTAGATCCTACTAACTTTGATAGAGTGGAATTATATCTTGCTGAAGTGAAAACTTTAAATGAAAAATTAAATAATTGTGGTACAGATTACAAGAAAACAGACACTGCTCTTATAATTCTTATAGAACAAAAATTGCCATCTTTTTTTTATATGTTCATTCAAACTAGGAATAGAGCTCTTGAATTGTCTTCAAATACCACGAAACCTACTTTTGATGATTTTTGCAAATGGTTGATTAATGAGCAAGAAAGGTTAATTGTTTAGGACAACTAACACCTAATAAGGCTATTATGGCACATAATAAGACTCCTAAGAAAAGTTTTAATAATGTTAAAGGTTCTAATTCACACACTTCAAATCCTACTAATAAATCTGGTAATGCTTCTAATGCACATCATGACAATAGTAAGAAGAAGAAAGTGTATGATCCTTGAAAGCATTGTGGTAAAACTAATCATCCTGAAAAGAATCGCTTTAAATTGAAACGTTTAAAAGCTAAAGCTAAAAAGAATGGTTCTGATGAATCACAAGTAGCTTTGTGTGCTTCTGTTGTTTCTTCTAGTAATTATTCTTCTAATGTGGAATGGATAATGGATTCTGGTGCTTCTAAACATATGACTGGTAATGCTTCTTTATTTTCATCTTATGACAATAATAAAAACACATCTCAGAAAGTCTCTATAAGTGATGGTAAACACATTTCCGTAATTGGTTCTGGTAATGTAAATGTTGCTAATGGTCAATTGGAATATGTTTTTCATGTTGAAAATATTCCCATCAACTTACTTTCTATTTATTGTGCATGTCAAAAAGGATATAAATTTGAAGCTTGGCCTGATAAATATGTTCTTAAAGATATCAATCAAAATTTCAAAGTTGTTTCTTCTGGTCCTGTTAATCATACTGTTGGTTTATATAAATTTGTCGGTTTTAATTCAACTAAAAGACAACCTTTTTATTCCTATGTTGCTCATGCTGATGAACTAAGTAAATTATGGCATGAAAGATTAGGTCATTTGAATTATGGTAAAATGCAAATGTTAACTAAAATGGTACTTGGCTTACCTAATGTTTTGTCTACTAATGGTGTTTGTGAAGTTTGTGTTGTTGGTAAACATCATAGAGAAATGTTTTATAAAGGTAAACCTTGGCGGTAAACCTTGGCATGCTAAAGAATATTTGCAATTAATTCATAGTGACATTTGTGGTCCTCTTGAAGTTCCTTCTATCTCTAATGCAGTTTATTTTCTTACTTTTATTGATAACTTTAGTAGAAAATCATGGGTTTATTTTTTGAAACATAAAAGTGAAACTTTTTCTAAATTTCAAGTATTTAAATCCTTGGTTGAAAACGAATCTGGTAAAAAGATTAAGATTTTAAGAACTGATAATGGGGGGGAATTCATTAAGAAATAATTTGAAGTATTTTTATCTAAGCATGGAATTCAACATCAAAAGAATGTTCCTTACACACCTCAACAAAATGGTGTTGTTGAAAGGAAAAACATAACTTTAGTTGAAATGGCTAGATGTATGCTTTATTCTAAAGGATTACATAAGAAATTTTGGGTCGAAGCCATAAGTTGTGGTAACTTTATTTTAAATAGAGTTCCTACAAAAGTTGTTAGGCATGTTACCCCTGAGAAAAAATGGAATGGTAGAAAACCGGATATTAGTAACCTTAAAGTGTTTGGTTGTGAATGTTGGGCTCATATTTCTGATGAAAAATGGAAAAAGTTAGAACCCAAGTCTCATAAGTGTATATTCATTGGTTATTCTGAGGATTCTAAGGCTTATAGGTTGTTTGATCCTTCTAATCAAAGTGTCATCATTAGAAGAGATGTTCAATTTATTAAAGTCTCTCCACCACCTAAGTCTGTAGAACCTCATGTTACTCTGAATATTCCCTTATCACCTGTTACTCCTATCTCGATTGCTCCTTCCAGTTCTGTGAGTGATCTTAGTTCATCTTCTTCCTCTTCTTCAAGTATTCCACCTGAATGTATCGAAGCTCCTGAAGTGACTTATGTCCCTTCTAACCTTCTTGTTTGGGCACGAAAAACTCGAATCTACAGGAAGTGATATCGGAATCCTTTCTGATAATCGTAGAACTAGATCTAACTTTGCTCTTATGACCAAATTTTTGGCCACAAATGATCCTACCTCTTATGCTCAAGCTAAGGGTAAACCTCATTGGACACAAGCTATGACTGCTGAGTACGATTCTCTTATGAAGAACAAGGCTTAGTCTCTTGTTCATCTTCCTTCGGGAAAGAATTTAGTTGGTTGTAAATGGGTTTATAAAACTAAATTTACTGCAGAAGGACGGATTGAAAAGTATAAAGCTAGATTAGTTGCAAAAGGTGTTAATCAACTTGAAGGTATAGATTATAACGAAACTTTTTCTCTTGTTGCTAAAATGAATACAATAAGAACCATTTTATCTATTACTTCATCTTATAAATGGGAAATACACCAAATGGATGTTAAAAGTGCTTTTTTAAATGGTGATCTTAATTTAGATATTTATATGCAACAGCCTCCTCATTTTATTAATGTTGAATCATCAAGTTTAGTATGTAAATTACACAAGTCTTTATATGGTCTTAAACAAGCACCTAGGGCTTGGTATGATAAAATTGATGCACATTTCTTGAATAATGGTTTTAAGCATTGTATATCTGATCCTAACCTGTATGTTAAGCATGTTGATGATAATATCATTGTTATTGTTTTATATGTGGATGATCTTATTATCACTGGCAGCCAACCTATTCTCATTCAAAGTATGAAAAGTGACCTTCACAAGCAGTTTGAAATGACTCATCTCGGTATATTGCACTAATTCTTGGGTCTTCAAATTTGGCATCTAGAAGATGGTATTTTTCTCTCTCAACCGAATTATGCTACAGATTATTGGCTCATTTCCACATGAGTGATTGTAAACCTGCTCCTACGCCTTTTCAATCCGGTGTAAAGTTAATTGTTGAATGTACTACTCCTCTTGTTGATGCTACTCTTTATCGTCAGCTTGTCGGCAGTTTGATATATTTAACTCACAACAAACCAGATCTCTCTTTCGCCATCAGTATGGTTTCACGGTTCATGCAGCAACCTCATGAAATTCATTGGCAAGTAGCAAAGAGAATTGTGGGATATTTACAAGGGGCATTGTACTATGGTGTTTTTTATTCGAGCAGTACTACAATTTCACTTTCTAGTTATACAAATTATGACTGGGTAGGTGACAGTTATGATCGACGGTCAAATGCTAGTTATATATTTCAACCTAGTTCAAGTCCAATTTCTTGGTCCAGCAAAAAGGTGAAGACTCTTTCTTTATCATCGTGTGAAGCAAAGTATAGAGCAACAAAAGAAGTAGTTTGGTTATGGCATGTTCTCACTGAGCTTGGTCTAGTCCCGAAATCATCCACTATGTTGAAATGTGACAATCAGAGTGCAATTCAGCTTGCTTATAATCCGTTATATCACTCCAAGACAAAGCATCTTGATCTTGATGCTCATTACATTCGAGGTCTCGTTGCAGATGGTGTTCTTTCTCTTGAGTATTTTCCTACTGAGCAGCAAGCAACCGATATCTTCACCAAATCCTTAACAGCAGCGAAGTATGTGCATCTTCATTATTTACTTGGGATGAGGGAAGTTGTCATCAAGGGGGAGCAGTGATGACTCCTTCCTTCCTTTGTTAGCGGGATTTTCTCCCAGCCATTATCAAGGGGGAGTGTTGGAATATTTTATATTCCTTGGAAGGTAATAATGTCTGTGTATTATGTCGGAAGATATCCACAATCTTATGTAAAAGAGTAATACATTTATCCCATATTCATTATGGTAAAATATACTCTTGATATTCATTATTATATAAAGAGATGTTATTATGGAGAATTATATTATCCCACATGTAATATGTGAGAGTAATTCATACTCATCTCTTAGTATATAATAGATTCAAGGGAGTCACATCACTCATCATGATATATACTTTTACAAGTATTTCTATATTGTATTGGGGTTATTGGCATGGTTCTCTGTAAGCTAGTTTAGTTAGATCCATATCTCTGACAATTCTAGCTTGAGAAATGTTGTGTAATTGATCTTGAGTGATTCAACCCACTCATTTGTCATATTTATTTCTGGTGTTGGTAACATGTAGTATTCATTCATGGTGATCGGCTGGAAGAAGCGATTTCCTTGTCAGTGACATTCTTGACAATCTGAATCTTAGCATCTATATAAGGGAGCAGCAATCCTATTACTTCAGTATAATGGAAAACTTTTGATCTAGATGTTTCCTTATATAGACCTGACCTTTTGATATTTTGATATACCAATATCTCTTCTCGGTTCTCCATGCAAAATGTGCAATACTCTTCTACCTTAAAATTTTGATATATGAGTTGCCCCAATGATATGCAGGCTCTTCTCCCATGATAATTTCGGTATCATCATTTGTAATATGGGGGTTGGGGCTCATGTTTCTTCTGCCATCTTGTCTCTGGAGGATACTTCTTGAATAGCTTTGGTCTAGTTGCTAGTTCTCTAGTGATACATGCAATTACCCTTCAAGACATTGGACCTAGTATCATGTTCCTTAAAGGACAAATTACCGTATACCTGGAAATCAAACAAAGCAAAATTCCAAATTCAAAGTTTTGTTAATATCCCTAGTTGCGATTGTTTAAGACTTAAATATTGGCTAAAATTAACTTTCTACTCGGGAATTCATAGATGTGGAATGTCATATTTTTTACAAATTTGAATAAATCCATTCATGATTTCTTTTCAAAAACTAACTGCTCAGGCTATTTTATCATAAAATGCATTAGTAATGCCTTAAAAATGCAATCCCGTTAAGCATAAGTCTAGGGAAATCTAGAATGAGAAGATGTTAAAATATTATTACAATGTACCAAACTATCTTTTATTAATGATAATGTAATTAACACTTTAATGGGGGGTTCATATTTCATCCATCTGAATTTTTATTTAAATGACTTGGCATGTTGCTTTGAGATGGTAACAAATCACTCATGATGGAAAGAGTTATATATTTTAAGCATTTTATCTTCAACGAAGGAGAGGGTAAGACCTAAAACCTCTAAAAACTCATGCAGGCCTCTCTCCCCCTTATCCCAAAGGTGCTCCCTAACATCTATCGGGGTAAAAGATAAAACTTTGAATTGGACCCCTAGGTTTTTCAAAATGGCTACCGTTAGTCAATTTGAAATGTGTACACCTAAGGGATTTTCCTAAAAGGTTTCTATGGCTGCATATGGCTTCAAAAATTAACCTAAAATAGTTGTTAGAGCCCTCTCCCATTATCATATCTTCACTTGTGGGGGGAAATGAAATTTCTATTAGATCCATACGATAAGCACAATTGATACTTGACAAGAGAAACCTACCTTAGATGGGGTTGGTTGAGAGTGAGATGATAATGCTTTTCCTGTGATTTATCCTTTCCCTAGTTGGTTGGATTTCTTTGTGCTTATCCCCTCACCGGGCATATAAAAAATAATTACTAAGGGGGAGGGAAGGGATATTTTTATAGTGTTAACCTCATCAGTGTTAGTCACATTTTTCATGAAAAGCGTACCGGTATATTATGAACCATTATTGCGTCATGTTGCGGCAATATTTCATTTTTTCTTGTGCAACATATCGGAAGATTTTTAAGTTTTACGCCACAATACTTCGATAAATTGCTAGCTTTCCCATCGTGGCACTCCATCGTAATATTCACTTTTCTCATGCCATTGGTGCCAAAAAAATGTCGACGTGATTTATACTTTTATGTTCAGTGTTGCATCAAACAAGTGCCTTTCCTTACACCCAGTTGCAGAGAAAAAATGACTTTCATTGTGCCCTGGTTGCAGAAAAAAAAGTGATTTTCATTGTGCCCTAGTTGCAATGAAAGAATGACTTTCTTTGCACCCCACAAAGACACTTTTCTTGGATTTTTTCCTTCGTATATCAGCGAGAATATCATTTTTCTGCAAACAACATTGTCGGTTAGAAACTAAGTTTCTCTTTGCAACTATTCATTGGGGCTTGGTATATAAAACATCTTGAGAATAAGTCCTCCCTTTTATGAGAAGTTGAGCATCATAAGTTTCTTTTCAAAAAGTGGCTAAGTGCCATGGTGTGCGATGGGAGACTCAATTTCTCACTGCAACGTTGTTGACGAGAAATTGAGTTTCCAGCTGCACACCTTGGCACTTAGCCACTTTTTGAAAAGAAATTTATGATTCTCAACTTCTCATGAAAGGGGGAACTTCTTCTCAATATATTTTATAGAGAAATCCCTAGTGAATACTGATGAAATTGGAGGATAAACCAAAATTGGTCAAAGGAAAAGTAAAAGTTAATTTAGGGAGGGGACCCATCATCCCTAGGAGATAATGGGGAGGGTAGTTGCAGGCACAACAATTGGTGATAATGATGGGAGACTCCAAAATCTATGAAACAAGTAAGATTTTCTTCTTAGCCTCTATTGGAACATATTCCCATAATTGACATGCCATGGACCTTATAATTGTTCCTAATTAGTTTATACTAAGGTTGAAACACCATTATTTGGTTCCCTAGTGTCTAGTTCATGTGGTGTTTCTTGCTAGTGCCTAGTTTGGTGTCTTGGACCAATAGTTTGTCCACATTTGACCCTAGAACTATGGTAAATCTTATCTGGCCCAGTTTGTCCACAAGTTTATCCACCATCCTTTATTTTGGGATTCAATGCACCCTCATTAAATTATTTATGGAGATAAGGTACCCATCCCCTGTTTTAAGAAACATGGGTGCAATACAAGCTTGATTTGGTCTTTCTGGTGTATTAATGGCCACTAGTGATCATAAAACCACTACTCCACTACTTTGGTCCACACATAGGTTCATACTTATCCACTCAAGGCTCTCATAGGAATTATTGACCAATTCATGAGGTCCAAGTATGAGTTGTATGGCACTAATGTCAGTTAGTGGGGGAATTAGTCTAGGTAAGCCATCATTATGGTGATCTACTCGAATTGCCACAAAGTCTCTCAATTTATTCCTCTTGAGAGCATCTATATATTGTAATCATGTTGATGAATAATATCAAAGTGGAAAACTATTGGAGTTATTTTCCTCTAGTGTTATGTTCAATATTTCTTCTATATTCTTTCTATCTCTTTGTGCAAATAATTATAAGTCTATATAGATCTAGGTTGGATTGTCACATGTATCAAAACATAATGTTGTGATTGTTGTGCAATCTAAATTCTAATATGGTATCAGATTTAGTCTGATGCAAAACAATTTCCATAAGGAATTTCAGAGAGTGTTGTTTGTAGGTACATGAAGAAATGGAAGAAGACTCAACAAATGATCCAATTCAACTTTCTTCCTCTATGGCTTCCTCTGTTTTCCATGAAGCTTTTTTTCATGAAGATAACATACGAGTTGTTTCCATCAATAATATTGAAGAGAATTCCTTCCATATCTGATCATTGTTCTTCCATGATTCTTCTATTGATTCTGCAAGTGTGCGAAAGAGTGATCCCTTGGATGTTATGGAATAAGGAACATGGATTGGAGTTGTAGAATTTGCCCTCCTTGGATCCATGCTTCTTATGTATTCCTATATGATTTCTAGAACCGATTTTAAAAGTTGCATAGAAGATGGAGAATCCTTATCCATCACATTGGCACACTTGGGACTCTTGTTCCACCTTCTTCGAGTTGATTACAACTCTCTTGATTCAAAGTTAATTCTTCAGGTGCCTTCTGATTCGCTTGGGGTCACTTATTCTTAAGCATCTCAATTATCTTTTGGACCTGGAACCATGGTTGGTTCAAAGTTCAAATCTGAAGAGAAACCTTTTCTCTACTATCAGTATTACTCAGTTGCTTTACATGGTTGCAGATTCCATCATGCAGTTGTACATGTACATGATCTAGTTGAGAACATTCTACTTCTTGCTACGAAGAATATTCCTCCAAACATATTTCCATCCTTGGAGTTATGGAGAGAATAATTTTTGGTATCTCTTTCATGTCCATTTTTAGGGAGTATTTTCCCCATCTGTTTTTGCCTCTTTCCTCGTTTTACATGGATTAATAATCTAAAGGGTGACCATAGGCCTTTATTTCTTGGGCCCTCATTGCTCACTACCATTTTGGATTAAGGGGGGGTGTTGGAACATATTCCCATCATTGACATGCCATGGACCTTAGAATTTTTCCTAAGTAGTTTAAACCAAGGTTGAAACACCATTATTTGGTTCCCTGGTGTCTAGTTCATGTGGTGTTGCTTGCTAGTGCCTACTTTGGTGTCTTGGATCAATAGTTTGTCCACATTTGACCCTAGAACTATGGTAAAGCCTATCTAGCCCAGTTTTTCCACAAGTTTATCCACCATCCTTCATTTTGGGAGTCAATGCTCCCTCATTAAATGCTTTATGGAGATAAGGCGCCCATCCCCTTTTTTAAGGAACCTTGGTGCAATACAAGCTTGATTTGGTCTTTATGGTGTATTAATGGCCACTAGTGATCATAAAACCACTACTACACTACTTTGTTCCACACATAGGCTCATACTTATCCACTCAACACTCAAGGATCTCATAGGCATTATTGACCAATTCCTGAGGTCCAAGTATGAGTTGGATGGCATTAATGTCAATTGGTGGGGGAATTAGTCTGGGTAAGCCCTCATTATGGTGAGGTACTCAAATTTCCACTAAGTCTCTCAATTTTTCCTCTTGAGAGAATCTATATATTCTACTCATGTTGATGAATAATATCAGAGTGCAAAACTTCCCACTAGAGTGATTTTCCTCTAGTATTTTGTTCAAAATTTCTTCTCTATTCTTTCTATCTCATTGTGCAAATAATTCTAAGTGAGATTGTTTTTGCTATCTAGATCTAGGTTGGATTTTCACATGTATCAGAACCTAGTGTTGTTATTGTTGTGAAATCTAAATTATAATATCCTCAACAATATTAACATGAATTACATGGGCCCCACTAAGTTATTCTAGAGTGGTCTTACAATGCAGGAGTCATATCATCATTCATCTATCAAGCATACCAGGAATGAATTTTCCCGTACCTTGAGACGAGCCATTAATATGATCATAAAATATTTTGATAGTTAATGTGACAAGGATTCATACTTCAAAATGTTAACATCAAATGACCTAGGGTATTATTTTACAGCTATTGTCACAGAGTCGAGTTATGAGGTTCATTTTCCTGGCTAGTCTCCATTGAGCTCACTTGGGTATAATTCCATAGAGAAAGAAACAATGTTAGACAAGTGAAAATGTGTGTTCCGCATATCTTAAAATACAGATAGAGTTTGCTTCCAGCAAACATCCATAGCCTTGACAAAGTTTCCACTTGTACCCATTTTATAATTGAATGCTCTAGGCCCATTCTAATATATATTTCATTGTGCATGAAAATAATTGTTATTCTCTTAGAGAATTTTCTGCTTGGTAGTGCTTTTAGATGGGGGAGTTGATTCAGTGAGCCTCTTAAAGGCATGGGATAGAATATAGAGACATTTTGATTTTTTATGAACCATCAAGTCTTAATCTCTTCCTATGGGTTAACCCCTTTAAGACATCATAGGATGTAGCCAATTTAAGTTTTTAAGTGGAGTGAGATTTGAGAGTGTAACTAAGAAACATTTCCCAGGCATTATTTCAATCCATAAAATTTCTATCTCAATCCAGTTATTGGCTTGAAATTCTTGATGTCTTGCTAGTGGTTCAGACACATTTTTATATGTTAGCAGATGGGGTGAAATCCTTTCAATGATAGTGCTTGGAAATGCATCATTAATTCCTCACACTAACAAGAGGGTATTGATGTTCCCCACGCACTGCAAAAAGCATAAGCTTATAAATAGGCTCAGATACATTTGAATTCAATCACAAAAAGGACTTAGAATATCCCAATTGCACTATAACTGTCAGGCTCAGCTTTATCGAAACAAAACAAAAAAAAGGGTAATAATAAACTAAAACAAAACAACAAACTATAATCAAAGAAACACAAAAGGGGAAAATACCTCCAATTAGATACAGGGTTGGTTTCTCCCTCCAAGCTACGTAAAGTATTGTTTTAGGTCTTGGCCATTTATGGGAAGAGAATCAATATCCCATTCCAAATCTTACATTTTGTAGGTTCCAAGGCCAAGCTTCTCAACAATCAAATAGGTTCCAAGGGCCATGATTGTTGAAACTTTGTGTGCTTTCATTTATCCTCATACAACTTTTCCCACTTCAGTATTGAGTCTCAAAATTCTAACTCTTTATTTCTTGTATGAATTGCATCAAACCATCTTTGCACAAACTTCTTCGTAGCCTTCTCCGGCCTCTCTTATTCAAGCTTTAACAACGTGTTGATTTGATCCTAAGTGGTAAGGCAATAAAATCATCTTGAAGCTTGGGACAGTTGTAAGGAGGGTGGGAGTATGTTAGTAGGAAAGATGGATTATTTTTTGTAAATGAGGGTAAATGGTGAAGCTCCTAATGCATTCTTTGGGGTAACCCAATCAACCCACAGGGAATTTGGGAGAGCATTATGCCATTTTTTAGTTTTCAATTATAGTTTTATTTAGTATTCTAATCATATTTTTATTAGTATACTTGGCTAACCCATTTCCTTGTGTATAATAATTGGAATAATAATGCAATTTAATTCCATTTTCTAAGGAAAATTCATTGAATTTTACAAAGGAAAAATATAATGAATTATCTAAAATAAGGGAAATTGGAACCCCAAACCTAGTAATGATGTTCTTCCAAAAACTGGATAATTGTTTCTTCATTGACCTTGTGAAGAGGTATTGATTCCATCCATCTTGTGAAGTGATTTATGGCTGTCAGAGTATAATGATGTTTCTTTGAGAAGTTGGGATTGATTTCTTATATCATATTCAACCCCCATTGTTTATATGGCTCTGTGATAACAACCAACTATAATGGCATGACTGGTTTATTCTCCCTCCTAGTGCTTTTCTCATATATGACACATTTTCTAGTGTACATGTGAGAATCCCTGAACAATGTTTGCCAATAGTAACCAGACTTAAGTATCATATGCGTTGTAGTATCGTCGGCATAGTGACCTCCAGTAGGAACGTCATGCAGTTCAATAAGAACCTTTTATGCATCATCCTTTTCCAAGCATCTTAAAATAACTCCATGATAGTTTTTATGGAACAAAAAATATAACAAAAATACCCTGGAGTGGAGGTTATAACGGATGCTCCTCTAAAAAGATCCCAAATATTCGTTTATACTGGAGGTCACTAACGAAGGCGAGCAGGCAGAGGTTTTAACGAATGCTTTTATACATACCAAATGCACCAGTGCGTAACCGACATGTACACACTAGTGCGGACATAAATCATGTGGCACCGCAATAAAAAACACCATCAAGTAAAACAAAAATCTAAAATTTTACAACCGGTGTGTTTATATTACTCAAGCGCACCAGTCCACAACTAATTTGGAAGCACCGAAGTAGGGTAAACAAATAGTGGAGGGCACCATATTAGATTAATTTCTTATTTTTCAATTTCTTTTTTGGTGCAGTAATTCTAAATAACAACACAGGAGCGTTCAAGATTAGGGAAGACAGTATTAGGGTTAAAAAAATATCGAATAAAAAAACTGTGGATTAGATTAATTTTTCATTTTTCATTTACATTTCAGGTGCGGTTATTTGTTAGAATATCAAGTAATAATGAGAGGGTGGGCGAATCAGTATGAGGCTATCTATTTAAATTTTTATCACTTGAAAATAGAATCAACAATGAATATAGAACAAACAATATTATCATGGAAGCCCAATTGGGAAAACCACCAATACTTTCTATTATTGCAAAATTATATTTACAAATAGTTTACAAGCACCAACTTGTTGGATGCACCAACAGCCAAATTTTTCAGCAACGACTGAAGGATGTACCAACACCCTGTTTACCAACAACAACTAGAAGGAGGCTACAACCCCCTATAAGCTTGCATCATGTCCTTGCACCTCCCAACCACCCTTATTTGTTTTTATCATATTTCCTGATCTTCTTATTTCTTCAATTTTGTCACTAGTTTTTCTTCTTTTTCTTGGTCTCTATCTTTTCTTGCCGCTACTTCGATCCGGACTACAGATACCCTCTTCCTTCAATTCAATCTTTTGTTTATATATTCTTCTATGATATCAAACCATTGTGTATTTTCATCCATTGTGTCCATTCACCTTTGCATCCTTCCAATTGAGAATGGTGTCTCCTTTTTATCATTGTGTCCTTTCCATCATCACACCCTTTCACACAAGTTTAATTAATTCCTGGTTTATTGATTAATTTTCGATCATGCCTTGTTATTAATCATAACTCTTCAAATATTAACCTCTGCATTTTTCATATTCGTTATGATATGATTAGTGATGTGCGGGCATTTCATAAACCTTGTGTAGGCATCTTGTAAGGCTCGTGTGGGCATATAGTTAGGCTTGTGCGGGAATTTGAAAGCTTTGTGCAGGCATTTTCCATACACTATGCAGACATGATTTTTCTTCAACTTGGCAGGTCCATTTCTCACACATGTGACCACCAAAGGGAAAACTGAGAACATGACTCGATGGAAAATTCAACAAAGAACAGATCCATATCATTTTTTGAATTTATTGACACAAAGAGAGCATATGGCATGCATTTGCAAATGGCCTCTTAAACCCCTGATTTAACACTTAGACAATTTTATCAAACCCTAAGTCAACATGAGGTGATTTTTATTTTCACCAATATTGGAAATATGAAGCATCCACAGCATAGGGGACATCATGCAGATTCCATCCATGTCAATTCCATCCTCTGCAACCTTATCCTCTCTCCTTGGCGGGCATTTTACTAGGACAGTGTAAATCATGCCAGAGAGCATTTTTTGCAAGCCAATATCTTCACCCTCAATGATTGTTTTGGAAAACTAATCATATGGTTGCATGCACAAACCAACAATATGCATTCCTATATCCTCAGAATTAATTAATCAATCAAAAACAGAAGGTGGCGGGCATTTTCCTAGAGCAACTTAGACTAATTTTCCAATACTTAGTCAATTTCCGGAGTTTCACCAAACTATCAAACCTTTATATAACGATGTCAAATTGTAACAATGGCATAATGAAGGTACTAGAACACCATAAGATGGATTTTCACACTCATCACACATGCCACATCATCATACATTCCATATCATCATATCCTTTGTCATTAATGAATACTTTTGGCATCAATGACAATCATACTCAACATTCTCCTCCTTTGTCATTGATGAAAACAACTTTTCAAATTTTTCTCCCACTTTTTGACATTAATGACAAATATTCATAAATATCCCCCTATCAACCATGTCCCTTTTGTGACAGGGTTACAATATTCAATTTATCTAAATGAAGAGAGATAATTCCCATTTTTTTCCTAAGATAGGAAAATGTCTCTCTAGGCAATGGTTTAGTGAAAATATCAGCTATATTTTCCTTTGTATCAACATACTCCAGTTTGAAAACCTTTTGTGACACTTTTCTCTTAAAAAATGATATTTGATTGGAATATGTTTTGTCTTAGAGTGCATAACAAGATTTTTGGATATGTTTATAGCACTTGTATTGTCACAATGTGTAACAATGGGATCCCCATATTTTACAAGTAAATCTTCCAATGTTTTATTTATCCAAATGAATTGTGTACAACATGATGTAGCAGCTAGCTTCTGTTGTAGATAGTGAAATGGAAGACTTCTTTTTGCTTAGCCATGACACCAAGCAATCTCCTAAGTAAATTGTTTCTCCACTAGTGTTTTTTTTGTCATCAATACTTCCTGCCCAATCTACATCAGTGAATTACCTTAGAGTGAATTTATTGTTTTTTGGATACCATAATCCATAATCCATAGTACCTTTTATATATCTAAGAATTCTTTTTACTGCAGCCACATGTGTTTCTTTTGGGGTTGATTGGAATCTGGCAACTAAACCTACAACCTGCATTACACCTGGTCTTGTAGTCGTTACATATAATAAACTACCAATCATTGACCTATACATAGTATGATATACTTCTAAGGATTCATCATCCTTGCTCAACTTACAACCAATGACCATAGGAGTACTAACAGGTTTGGATTCTTCCATTTTGAACTTTTTCAACTTCTCTTTGATATACTTAGTTTGAGAGATGAAGATCCCTTTTTCTAATTGAGATACTTGTAAACCTAGAAAGAATGTTAGTTCCCCCAACATTGACATTTCAAATTCCTTCTTCATTTTTGAAGCAAAGTTTACACTCATAATTTGTAGATCACTTCCAAATATGATATCGTCTACGTAGACTACAACAATGATCATATTTTTGTTTTCAAACTTTATGTATAGATTAATGTCAGTGGCTCCTCTTTTATTTCCTTGTTGCTTTAAATACGTGTCAAGTCTTGAGAACCATGCTCTTGGAGCTTGTTTAAGACCATAGAGTGCCTTATTAAGTTTGCAAACATAATCTCTATTTTCTGATAAGAGAAAACCTTCAGGCTTATCAACATATACTTCTTCTTCAAGTTCTCCATTAATAAATGCATATTTTACATCCATTTGATACACTTTAAAGTTCTTGTAGCACGCAAAAGCTAAAACATCCTAATGGCTTCAAGTCTTGCCACGGGTGAAAATTTTTCTTCAAAATCAACACCTTCTACTTGAGCATATCCCTTGCATACTAATATGGCTTTGTTCCTTATCACATGACCATCTTCATTGAACTTGTTTTTAAAGATCCATTTGGTTCCAATAACATTCATGTCCTTAGGTCTTGGGAAAAGTTCCCAAGTTTGGATATTCTCTATTTGATCAAGTTCATCATTCATAGCATTGATCCAATCCTCACTTTTGAAAGCTTCTTTAAAGGTTTTGGGTTCTATTATCGAAAGTAGTGCTTGTTCTTCATCATAAAACAATTTCCTCCTTGTTTGAACTCCTGAATATTTGTTACCAATTATTTGAATTTCAGGATGATTCTTTTGAACCCATCTGGATGGTGTTTTTGTGTCTGATCTGGGGGAGTCTTCATTCTCTACTTTCTCTTCTTCTTCTTATTCTTCTTCAGGAATATCTTCTTCTTGTGAACTTTCTTCTTTTTCTTCATCATCAATTTCTTCAACGTCCACACTTTCTTGGATTTGTATCCTTCTTGGTTTAGTGTCATCTATAGTTACATTTTCACTTTCTATGATCTTGTGCAACCTTATATTATAACATCTATATGCTCTTTTCGTGAAATAATATCCAAGAAATATGCCTTCATTTGTTCTAGAGTCAAACTTCCCTAGATTATCATCATCTCTTTTTATGTAGCATTTACTTCCAAAAACTATAAAATATTTAACTAAAGCTGGTCTTCCAAACCATAGCTCATAAGGATTTTTGTCACTATTTACTCTGAGTTTCCTCTTTTTTGTACATAGATAGTGTTATATACTGCTTTTCTCCAATAGCCATCAGGAAGTTTTGCTTCATATAGCATAGTTCTAGTTGCTTCTTGGACAGTCTTGTTTTTCCTCTCTGCCACTCCTTTTTGTTGAGGAGTTCTTGGGGATAAAAATTGCCTCTTGATTCCATGAGTTTCACAAAACTCATTGAATTCATTTGAGGTGAAATCACCACCATTATCTGATCTTAGATACTTAATCTTGATATTTGCTTCATTTTCAACAAGTGATTTGAGGGCTTTCAACTTCATAAAAGATTCTGATTTTTCTTTAAGAAATGTCACCCAAGTCATCCTTGTATAATCATCAATTCATAACATGAAGTAATGTTCACCTTGAAAGATTTTCGTCCTTGTAGGTCCACAAAGATCAGTGTGAATTATTTCTAATGGCTGAGAGGTTGTATGCTCTTTGACCTTGAATCTTTTTCTTGTTTGGTTCCCATGAAGACAGTGTCTACAAACGTGGGTTGGTGGTTTTATGATCTTTGGTAAATTTCTTACAGTGCCCTTCTTACTAACTTTTACAAGATTGTCAAAGTTCAAGTGTCCCATCCTTCTATGCCATGGAAAACTTTCATCAATTTGACTCATATATCATTGTTCTTCATTTTCTAGAATATACACATTGCTTGGAGTTCTCACAGCAGTCCCAACAAGTTTACCTAATTCTTTTCTTCTGATTTCACACTTCTTGGAATCGAATATACATATGTGTCCTTGATCACATGTTTGTCTCACACTTAAAATATTAGGTTTCAAGTTCTATACAATCAAAACATTTTCAACTTTCATCCTGTCTCTAAGAGCCACTGTACCCTTCCCAATTATTTTAGAGGATAGATTATCTCTGAAAGTGACTTTTCCTTTTTTTATTTCTTTTTAGGATTATAAATTTGTGTGGGTATCTTGTCGTATGTTTTGAGCATCCACTATCCAGATGCCATATATTTATTTTTTTCTGTTGCACATAGTGTAATACCCCTAGTTTTGACTTGGAATGTATTTATCCAAATTATGTAAATGAGGTAAATATGCTAGTGAGAATTCCTAGTGCAGAGCTCAAGGCCAAGGCCCGACTAGTGAATGTTTAGGCATGTATGATGTTTATATTTCATTTGGACTGTTTAATTGGATTTTATGTTGATTTGGAATATTATGTGCATAAATAATAAAATGGTCCAAAACTTGTTGTGTAAAGAGAACCAAAGGGGCTATGATTCCACCAAGGGGAAGAGGAAGGGGGTCCATCGATGACTAAATCCTATGCTGCCAAGTTTCAACCTTAGAACTCACCCTAAATTCTGTCATGTGATGAGAATAAACCAATTATCTCTTGTTTTTTACCATTTTCCAATCATTAATGCATGTGTGGGGTTGGTGGGAAAAGTCACCTCATGTAGTTATTGAAGCATGGGACTGGTTGCACTTTTGTGACAGTTCTATCATGAAAGAAGTCATTCTGCAGCTGCCAGGAGTCCTTTTTCGTACTTCCAGAAGTTATGTTCTGTTGTCTTGTCACCATTTTATCATATCCTTTGGAGTCAACCCTCATTTGTCTCATTCTTACTTGTAGATTTACAAGGTGCGGAACTCTCCATTGCTGTCCATGAACTTACCATGTTGTTTTGAACCCAAAAATTCGAATTTGGAGACCTTGTTGCAGATTTGGAAGTGGGTTTTGTTGGTTGTAGGTGAGCAAAGAGGTTGGGAAAGATAAGAACCCTTACCCTTGAGTTCTGTTGCTCATAGGTGCTTGATAAGCCACATATTAAGGCTGCAAGAGGTTCTATAGCAGCCAATACCAGGTTGGACTTCTTCTATGCACACACTAGAAGCACCCAACAAGATGGATCGCCCAAGAGAACCTTGGATCGGTGAAGGGGATGCCTGAGCAAGAAGGGTGTTGTGTGGGGCAGGTATTTTGGAAGCCAAGGCTGTGAGGGCTGAGTGAGATCCCTGTAGAGCTCTGTATGAGCATTTGGATAAGCACAGAGAGCAGAATGGGATGTCGGCTGAGAGATAAAAGCTCATAGGTGTTTCCTTCACCCTGGTGGCCTCATAGCCCAGCTTGGGGGTGGCCTCTAAGTAGCAGAAATAGTATATGTTGGACAGAGTGCCTTGGTTGGGTGGAAAAGCGCTCTTACACAGTCAGTTGCTTGGATCTATGTTTGTTAAAGATAAGTGTTTTTATGTGTTTAAATATGGAAATGTTTTATTTGATGCTTGTAATTGCATATTAGATGTGTGTGTGTGTGTGTGTGAATAGAATTGAATTCCGTTGTGCATGTTATTTACATTTCTGCACACATTGCATTGTTGAAAAACGTATTATGAACTTGGGAAAAATTTGCAAGCCCAGATTTTCCCGGTGTCCCCTCCCGATGGTCGGATTGGGTGAGGGGGACGTTACAGAGTGGTATCAGAGCTTCTGGTTGCAAGTCGGAGCTGTATGGGCCAAAAATCACGATTTAGAGGCAAAAATCAGAACTGGTTCAGTAGGAAATCCATTTCTGTAAAATGGAAGTCAAATGACAGTAGAGGGTTTGGGGTGAGTTGAAATCAATTTTGAAACTTTCCCCTTATTTCCCAATCAAAACCTTGCTAAATCTAAAATTTTGAAAATTGGGAAATTTAGTTGGGCCCCACCCGTGCCAAGTGGAAGGATGATGTGGAGGAGCTACGTGGGAAGAGGGTGTGTTGTGGACCAACCACATCAAATCTCTGTATGCGCAGGTGACCATAAGGATGGAGTGTAAAGGCGGATAAGATCTAGCCATTGAGCAGCAAGGCAGATCAACGGTTGAGAATGATTTAGGCCCGTGAAGGCGCATGAAATTTAATTTGTTTTCATGGCCCTGATTGAAAACTGCCCCATCCACGTGTCATCCTATGGTGCGTTCAGGAATGTAAAAGCGATATCGAGAAACTACTTTTCTCGGAGCCTAAAACCACTTTTTGGGTCCAACAGAGAACTGATGTGACATGGGTAGATGTGACATTCAGTCAATCATGTCAGAAGGGATGGGACCATTGTCAGTCATGTTAGTTGTCAGAGATCGTGCAGATCTAATAAACGGCTCACAGTGTCTCAGGGAATTGAACATGCACGAAGGTTAAACAGAGCTACATGAATCTGAAGCGATAAACCACTCGATGATGTGTCTCTCTCTCGTGCCTTCAGGCTCGCAAAAGAGGGTCCAGGAAACCACTCTTCGAGGACCCTGAAACCGCGTTCGGCCAACAAGCAATGATGTTATGTTGGGTCCAGACATCCAGTGCGTAGGTGGCAGGGGTAATGGGTCGCAGTGATCATGTCAGTATTGGGGATTGCGCAAATTTGATCGACGGCTGAGATATATTAAGGGCCATGAAGATGCATGGATGCTAATTCATTTTCGTGACCCTAAACGAAAACCGCCCCATCCACGTGTCGCTCTCTTGTGCACTCAGGCACGTAAAAGCAGTTATCAAAAACCTCTCTTTCGGGAGCCTTAAACCGCTTATCACTGACAGTGGTAAGGA
Organism: Larix kaempferi; assembly: GCA_027924585.1. Classification (NCBI taxonomy): domain Eukaryota; kingdom Viridiplantae; phylum Streptophyta; class Pinopsida; order Pinales; family Pinaceae; genus Larix; species Larix kaempferi. The sequence continues at coordinate 13,997,467 of BSBM01000092.1, forward strand.
AATGTGGGTGGCATTTGAAGGGTGTGGATCAGAGGAAAAGAAACATTTTTCACAGCCGATTTTGGGTGCCCGAAATCGAAAAATGCATTCAATCATATGCGCCAGATTGCGTGAAATCAAAGGATTTATATATAAAAAAAATGAGGAAGCACTATGCAATATCTTTGATTGTCTCATGCATACTAATGCATATCTAGCACATTTACTTTTCAAATGCATAGAATTTTCTTATACTAGGTCGTATAAAAAATACATATTTATATTTCATTCATATATATATGTTTTTTTTTTTTTGCATTCCACACAATTGAATATTTTGCAAAGATTCATAACAAATTGAAATATTTTGCAAACAATTCCAAACAATTGAAATATTTTGCAAAGATTCATAAGGGTTATGAAGGTCAATTTAAACAAAGAGGCCACTTCTACCCATGTTGAGAAGAATTTGGGAGGCATATTGAAGAAATCTCCATATGTTATTCTTTGTAGGAAGTTAACAAAAAGATGGATATAAATATTGTTATGATTTTCCCTATGTTATTATAGGTATTTGAGAAGGCACTCAAGTGTTCACTTGTCGTTACAACGCCACAACACCATCCATGGAAGTGGTCCTGGAATTTTGTAATATTCAGGGGAAGGTACATGCTAGTTTTACCTGTTACTAATAGTTTTATGATCATGTGTTTGGGAGCTCATAGATTGGACAATATTCTTGGATGTCTTATTGGTAAAAGAATGAGTAAGTTGGGAGCGAAAATGTAGAGTACTCGAAAGATTGTTGCTAGACTTAATTAAAGAATGGAAAAATTACTTTACAAAACTCTTCTATGTATCCTAATATTAGTCAAATATTTGGACTCGTATGTTCTTTCCCTCTTAGATTCAAAAATAAATTTTGTAAGCTTATGTTTTTTTTGCCCTCTTAGATTCAAAAATCAATTTTGTAAATCTACAACTTGCAATCAAAGTAAAAACTGCGAAGCAAATGCAGCTGGCACAAGGGCTAGAGTATATCACATTTAATAAGGTTGAAACTCATACAGTTACATAATTCACACAAGGGTATGATGTGTCCTGCAGAAATCCTAGAAGGATAGGCTTGTGGGTTTGTAGAGCACCTCGTTCCTCTCGGTGCAATAATGGTACCTCCACACTAGTTCATTTTCCGAAGCTTATGTAGATGGTCAAAATTCAATCGCAATAAGATTCATTCAAACAAACCCATGTAAAATCATCTCTAACAAATTTCGATTAATAGTTGGTACATACACAACAATTCTTATTCAGAATATTTTATAGATGGTCAATTTTCAATAGCAATTAGCCATTCATTAGCAGCCATGGATAAGGGTGGCATTTGATAGGAACTTAGTGTTTTTTTTTAAATTTAGGGCTTGAATAATCAACATGAGTAGAGGTTGATCATTTACCATTATAATTCTTATGCTTACTCATAATTCAAGTAATGAGGGGAATTTAATGTTTCATTAGCTAGTTTGTGATCCAGGTGAAACTGCTTTAATTTCAGACTTCAGAAGCTTTATATAAACTTTCATGCATAACACATCCATCAAAGTCTACATGGCCCATTAGGACATAATTTCAAGAACTGGGTATGTATGTTTTGGGATGTTCCAAGGGACACTCATGTGCAAGATTCCTCCTAATGCCACTTCTTACTGAAGCTCACTCGTATTTTAGGTATTGTGTGGAAGGGGCATCCTATGACTATCCTTACCAATTCACGGCTCCTTGTATTTTTCTATTAAACAGATCTAAAGTTAGGGGGAGCTATGGAAAGATGCCCAAAGAAACTAGGGCAAATCAACCACTACTCAAGTTGGGAGCAAACAAACTTTGAAGGTCTTACAGCAAGGCCTCACAACATCATTTTCATATAGAAATGGAAAACACAGTTTCATTGAGTGAAGACAGGGAACTGAACTAAGAGAAACAATAAGGCTGAAAAAGAGGTGGAATTTTGAGTTTCAAAAATAGTAAAGAGGTTGAGATCATATACATCAACTGAAAACGCATTGACTAAGTAAACTACATGATCAAAACCTCAAGTTAGTATTAACTATCAGCTTCAAACAAACCCCTTACATGTTTTTCCTTATACACTGAATCAGAGGATTTCACATGATACCTACAAATAGTTTCACAGTAAATATTAAGGTATAATATGCTTGAAGTTACATAATGCACATATTGAAGAGAAATTGGCTCTTCCAGTTTACTAAATTTTACAAAGGGAAACCATACTCCCAAGAACATAGATTGATGTCTTCATCTTCATCGACATTTCAAATGCGTCGTGCTGAACTATATTCCACTACAAAGTCTATGGATAATGCATAAGATGTTGGGCTTGTAACGACAATTTGGCCCTTATTGTAAGCATAGAAGTCTCCCAGAAAATTTGCTTCACGGATTTCTTCAAAGGAACAACAAGATCCACAGGCCGCCTTTCTTGTTGTTCAAAATTATCGTCATCAGCATGTTCTTCCTTCAGATGGGGTTCCAAATGAGGCAGATAAAATATTACAAGATCTCTTATCGTTGTCATTCCAAGTGTCTTCGGGATAAATGTAGAGAAAACTGGCTTCAACTCAATGGTATAAGTTTGTACCAGGTAGCTAATGATCAGTGTTAAAATATATCGTAAGTGATATGATAATACACCGCTGAAGGTTAGCGTCGTTGAAGGATAAAGGGGGTAATCTGATTGTAATTATATATACATGAAAATTAATGACAGCGATAAGGATTATGTTCTAGGGTTGGCATTTTTATATATTCAGATTAATAAGTTTACATTGTGAGATAAAAAGATAATTTTGAAATTATATTTGCATACCTTTGGAGTGCTGCAAGCTTCACCCTTTCACTTGACTGTCTTAAAAAAAACGGCAAAATGATGACCACCACGAAACTAAAGCCCAAGACCGATACAGAGAACTAAAATAAAATTGTTCAACATATCCCCACATTCGAGTCAAGAAACATAATCCTTGATGCATTCTCCAATGATGGAAGAAATATATCAAAATAAATATTTGAGAAACTTTTTATCATGTGTTAGATCCCAGGAATTGAGAATTGTTGTTGAGATACTTTGTAACTCTTGTAATGCACATGAAAAAATGAATTTAGATGTAAAAATAAGTAACAGAAGAGTGAATTGTTGTTTGGGTGTTTGGGTTTTAAAACAGCAAAAGTTGAAAAATAGCAATTTTAAGTTTCAAAATGTGAAATTCCAAAAAAAACGCTTGTTAGACTATTAGTGAAGGATCTTTATTTAGACTATTAGTGAAGGATATTTATTTAATAGATTTCCTTGTTCCTATACCTATGTTTTACATTCTCTAAACAAGATCCATTTTATGTGCAAGTGCTTCAACATATTGTACGGTACAAAATTCTAGAATTTAATGAGTGTACCGAGAAGCTTTCCAGTTCGATAGGCATACATCTTAGTAAACATGTCTTAGCCAAGGTGGAAGGAATCAAGACCATGAGGCTGTCACAAAACTCTTGAAGCCAAAATGGGCAGTCATACTTATTTGTTCAATATGTAAATAAGCAAGAAAAGAGCATAGAGTGGCTTGTAAATTCCAATAATTCTACATTTTAGATCTTTCACTGAATAATTATTGATCATGAGAATCATATGGGTTATTGGTTCTTAAATTTCATGAATTATTATTGACTTAAGCATAGTACAATATCTCATAAACAGAAGTAGTAAAATATTTAGTGATCATTTAGTATTGCTCAAACTTGAAAACAGGAGTGGCTTTTATGAGTTGCTACAATTCAATTTTTGCAAATAAATAGACTGTCAATATTCGTGTAAATATGGTAGGTTTTGCTTGACAAAAATTATTGGTGAAACCAGTGAGATGAGTTCTCTCCCAAGTATATAGAGAAGATGAGATTGAGTAATCTGACAGAAATTTACTGAAAGATGTTAAATGTAATTCCGCCTCTCACCACCTTCATTTTACCCAGTTATTCAGTGCAGTAAGTAGTTGTCTTTTAAAATGTAGCTGATAGGAATTTAATGCAGAGTAGATAGTTTATTTAATGCATGCAACTACTGCAAGAGACTCGTCTCTCTTTGACTTAGGTTTTCATACTGTTGTACTTTGTCTTTATGTTTTAGCTAATGTGAGAAGAGCCCAAGCAACTCTTGTTTTGTGTTTGCCTCTAAATACTCTGTTTTGCTCTGCCCCTACACTTGAACATGGTATCAGAGAAGGCGATGTGATAAATAGATTAAAACCTTGTGAGAAGTATTGAGTCATGTGTTGAGTCGTCACTCGACAACACCATCACAAAGTGAAGAAGAGAGCTGTCAATCGGAGCCGCTACCAGGTTTGGAGCTGTGTGAGAGAGCCAACGAAAAGAGGCATATCCGTTTCTAATTCCACAAAACAAAAGGTGGAGCTAATACTTAAAGATACCCACTGATATAGCTCTAGCCGCCATCAAAGAGCTCATGAATAAGAAGAAAAACCAGACATGAAGGTATGAGCTAAAAATTCATTTTTATTAAAAGAAATCCCTTTTTTTAGAGGCAAAGGCGGATTAGTTTCAGAAGTTAAAAAATTAAAAAAAGAAAAAAAAAAAAGAGTATTTGGGTGAGAAATACTAGTAATGTTTTTTTATTCCAAGTGGAAAGAGGGTAGTGGTTTTGTGTTGATTGGAAAATCACCCGTGGTTTCTTACAAACTACCATTCCAAGGTTGAAGAGCCAAAGAATATAGCCACATATCCTATGCATGAAGGTTTAGGGTATGCACATCTTGCCAACGACTACTGAGTTTGTTGATTGTGGTTTAATTACGCGGAAAGGGAAAAAGAAAAGTTTTTTATACAAAAAAAATTGCCATCATTTAATAGAAAATTTCTAGATTTAAAGTTTTTTAAGTCACAGAGTTAGAATTGTTCACTCTTAACAACAAAAATTTCAGATTTAATTAAGAAAGGGGGAGCAAATTATTTCTATAGTAGAGAATATGGCTTTCAGTAGCAAGCAGTTCATCACAGGCACAAAGTCCAATTTTAATAGGAAGAAATTATGAAATGTGGTCAGTAAAAATGTGGAGTTTTTTGAAGTCACAAGATTGTTGGGAACTAGTGGAACACGAGTTCATTGAACCAGATGCAGGGGCTCTACAAGCAATGAATAATGCAATAAGTGAGAACAAAAAAAACGATTCAAGAGCCTTGTGGTTTCTACACAATGGGGTAGAAAACTCAATTTTTCCAAAAATTGCAGCAGCTAAAAAGGCATATCACACATGGGAAATTCTTAAAACTACCTATCAAGGCACAGATAAAGTAAAAAATGCAAAGCTGCAAAAATTAAGAAAGAGCTTTGAGACTCTTCGGATGAAGGATATAGATTCCGTTGACCAGTTCATGACACAAACAATGGATGTTGTAAACCAATTACGAGCACATGGAGAAGATGTCTCAGATCAGAAAGTGGTCGAGAAGGTGCTCCGAAGTCTTCCAGAGAAATTTGATATGGTTGTAACAACCATAGAGGAGAGCAAAAATCTAGCACAACTTTTCATAGAAGAGCTAACAGGCTCATTATTAAATCATGAAACAAGAATCAGTAGACATGGTGATTCATTGGAAAATGAATTCCAATCTCAAGTCTTCATCAACAGAGGTAGAGGACGAGGAAATAGAAGCAGAGGAAGAAGAGGAAGAGGTTGTTCTCAGTCAGTGAACAGACCAACAACATCAGAACACTTCGAATAGCCACAGTATCCCTTTCAAAACAGAGGAGGAAGAGGTTGAAACTACAGTCAACCAAGGAGAATTGACAAATCAAATGTTCAGTGTTATTATTGCAAGAAATATGGCCATTTTGAGACTGAATGCAGGAAGAAACAATCAGATTTGAACAACGGTAGAGCAAATGTCACAAATACAGAAGAAGGGACACCAAACTCAATGTTTCTTTCATGCCAAGTATCAGAAGAAGCTAACAACAAAGATGTGTGGTTATTGGACAATGGATGTAGCAATCACATGACAGGTAACAAAGAAATTTTCTCAAGTTTAGATGATTCTATCAAATCTGAAATCAAACTCAGTAATGATCATATATGCAATTCCTTAGGCAAAGGTATAGTCACTGTTGTAAATAATCAGCATGAAAAGATAGATATTCCTAATGTCTATTATGTCCAAGATCTAAAGCATAATCTATTGAGTGTAGGTCAAATGAGTCAAAGTGGTTATAAATTCATATTTAATGGACTCACATGTACAATCTTGGATAAGCCACCAAGCAAAAGAGTCATAGCAAGAATTCAAATGACCCAAAATAGAATGTTTCCTCTAGCCATGAGAAACACAAATCAATCATAGTCATATGCACAAAATGTTACAAGTTCAGATGAAACTTGTTTATGGCATCTTAGATATGGTCATTTATCCTTTCACAATCTAAATATTTTGCAAAAGAAGTCTATGGTCAAAGGTCTACCGCTGATAGATGTCAACCATAATACTTGTGAGAGTTGCATATCCTATGCATGAAGGTTTAGGGTATGCACATCTTGCCAACGACTACTGAGTTTGTTGATTGTGGTTTAATTAGGCGGAAAGGGAAAAAGAAAAGTTTTTATACAAAAGAAATTGCCATCATTTAATAGAAAATTTCCAGATTTAAAGTTTTTTAAGCCACAGAGTTAGAATTGTTCACTCTTAACAACAAAAAATTCAGATTTAATTAAGAAAGGGGGAGCAAATTATTTCTATAGTAGAGAATATGGCTTCTAGTAGCAGTTCATCACAGGCACAAAGTCCAATTTTAATAGGAAGAAATTATGAAATGTGGTCAGTAAAAATGTGGAGTTTTTTGAAGTCACAAGATTGTTGGGAACTAGTGGAACACGAGTTCATTGAACCAGATGCAGGGGTTCTACAAGCAATGAATAACAATCAGAGAAATGCAATAAGTGAGAACAGAAAAAAGGATTCAAGAACCTTGTGGTTTCTACACAATGGGGTAGAAGACTCAATTTTTCCAAAAATTGTAGCAGCTAAAAAGGCATATCACACATGGAAAATTCTTAAAACTACCTATCAAGGCACAGATAAAGTAAAAAATGCAAAGCTGCAAAAATTAAGAAAGAGCTTTGAGACTCTTCGGATGAAGGATATAGATTCCATTGACCAGTTCATGACACAGACAATGGATGTTGTAAACCAATTACGAGCACATGGAAAAGATGTCTCAGATCAGAAAGTGGTCGAGAAGGTGCTCCGAAGTCTTCCAGAGAAATTTGATATGGTTGTAACAGCCATAGAGGAGAGCAAAAATCTAGCACAACTTTCCATAGAAGAGCTAACCGGCTCATTATTAAATCATGAAACAAGAATTAGTAGACATGGTGATTCATTGGAAAATGAATTCCAATCTCAAGTCTTCATCAACAGAGGTAGAGGATGAGGAAATAGAAGCAGAGGAAGAAGAGGAAGAGGTCGTTCTCAGTCAATGAACAGACCAACAACATCAAAACACTTCGAACAGTGACAGTATCCCTTTCAAAAAAGAGGAGGAAGAGGTTGAAACTACAGTCAGCCAAGGAGAATTGACAAATTAAATGTTCATTGTTATCATTGCACGAAATATGGTCATTTTGAGACTGAATGCAGGAAGAAACAATCAGATTTGAACAAAGGTAGAGCAAATGTCACAAATACAGAAGAAGGGACACCAAACTCAATGTTTCTTTTATGCCAAGTATCAGAAGAAGCTAACAACAAAGATGTATGGTTATTGGACAGTGGATGAATCACATGACAGGTAACAAAGAAATTTTCTCAAGTTTAGATGATTCTATCAAATCTGAAATCAAACTCGGTAATGATCATATATGCAATTCCTTAGGCAAAGGTATAGTCACTGTTGTAAATAATCAACATGACAAGATAGATATTCCTAATGTCTATTATGTCCAAGATCTAAAGCATAATCTATTGAGTGTAGGTCAAATGAGTCAAAGTGGTTATAAAGTCATATTCAATGGACTCACATGTACAATCTTGGATAAGCCACCAAGCAAAAGAGTCATAGCAAGAATTCAAATGACCCAAAATAGAATGTTTCCTCTAGCCATGAGAAACACAAATCAATCACAGTCATATGCACAAAATTTTACAAGTTCAAATGAAACTTGTTTATGGCATCTTAGATATGGTCATTTATCCTTTCACAATCTAAATATTTTGCAAAAGAAGTCTATGGTCAAAGGTCTACCACTGATAGATGTCAACCATAATACTTGTGAGAGTTGCATACTTACCAAACATCAAAGGGACATTTTTCCAAATGCTGCCACTTATAGAGCCAAAGAACCCCTTGAGTTAGTCCATACCGATCTTTGTGGTCCAAAGCAAACCCAGTCAATAGAAGGAAGTTTTTATTTTCTGACATTTATTTATGACTTCAGCAGAATGACATGGGTGTTCTTTATCAAGAACAAATCTGAAACATTTGCAAAAATCAAAATATTTAAAGCTATGGCAGAAAAACAGAGTGGAAGGTACCTCAAAGTACTGAGATCAGATGGTGGAGGAGAATATGATTCAAAATCTTTTGTAGAATATTGCAAGTAGCAAGGTATTAAAAGACAGTTCACAACTATATATACTCCATAGCAAAACGAAGTTGCAGAAAGAAAGAATCAAACAATCATGAACATGGCAAGAAGTATGTTGAAAGGAAAGAACTTGCCAAATGAATATTGGGCAGAAGCAGTTGCATGCTCAATTTATATTTTGAACAGATCTCCAACCAAGAGTGTAAAAGAAAAAGTTCCTCTTGAAGCATGGAGTGGCATGAAGTCAAGTGTCTCACATCTTAGAATTTTTGGTTGTGTAGCCTATGCACATGTTCCAACAGAAATAAGAAGAAAACTTGATGATAGAAGTGAGAAATGCATATTCGTTGGCTACACTGAAGAATCAAAAGCTTATAAATTGTACAATCTAGTCACTAAGAAAACAATCATAACAAGAAATGTCAAATTTCTTGAAAACCAATCATGGAATGATAGAGTTGATGGAACAAACAAAAAGCAGCCATTTCCACATGCATTTGAACCAATGGATAATTCAGGGCAGCAAGACCCTACACAAAGATTACCACGACTACAAGTTCAAGGAGAAGCATTAAGACAAGGTGGACAAACTGCACATAGTCCATCCTCAAACAACGATTCAGATCCCACATTAGCCTCACTTAGAAATCAAAAAACAAGAAGTCTAAGAGATATCTATGAACAACATGACGATATAGATGAGCATGTTCATTTTGCTCTATTGTCATTTCAGCCAACTCATTTTGAAGAAGTAATCAAAGAAAAAGAATGGCTTGAGGCAATGAACGAAGAAATCGAAACAATTGAAAAGAATGACACATGGGATCTTGTAAATCTTCCAAGAGGGAAAACAAGTATTAGAGTGAAATGGGTTTATAAAACCAAGTATAATGAAAAAGGCCAAGTTGAGAAACATAAAGCCAAATTAGTTGCAAAAGGATTTGCACAGCAACCTGGTGTTGATTATGGAGAAACCTTTGCACCTGTTGCAAGGTTAGACACAGTCAGAACAGTTTTGGAAATAGTAGCCCAAAACAAATGGTCAATTTATCACTTAGATGTCAAATCAGCGTTCTTAAATGGCATCTTGAAAGAAGAAGTGTATGTAGACCAGCCACCGGGATTTAAAGTCAAAGGTCAAGAGCTAAAATTCTACAAGTTAAACAAAGCATTATATGGTTTGAAGCAAGCACCAAGGGCGTGGTACAACAGAATTGATTCATATTTGCTCAACAATGGGTTCAAAAGAAGCAACAATGGGCCCACACTTTACACAAAAACATATCAACAAGGTAAAATGTTAATTGTTTGCCTTTATGTGGATGATATGATTTATACAGGAAACCTGAAACTTGCATATTTCAAATCAGCAATGAAAACAGAATTTGAAAT